>CM028678.1:43045821-44341845 GCA_016760335.1 Gastrodia elata | reverse complement strand
TGTGTGTATATTCTTGTGTAAACATAATATTTTCCTTATTAAATATGAAGCTAAGATGGTTACATTTTGAGAACAATGATTCTTGATTAGATGGAAATATAAGCTACCTGCTAAAGATACTTAGTTCACTAGAAAGAATTATAAATATTAGATGCTGACTTGCTAGACGATTACATGAATTTTAACTATGCGGATCATAATTTTTTTAGATGGGGAGAAGTTGATGCATGGCAAAAGAGCTTCAAAAGTGTGACAGGATCATTAAAGAGCCTTTAAAAAGAAAAAGGATACCTTTTGAAGTCATTTTTTATTTTTATTGTATTTTTTATTAAATCCAAATTTAAGATTTTATTAAATTTATTTTGAGTTTGATCTTTAAAATGCTGAGAATTAATTTGAGTTATATATGTGATTTAGGCTAATTTTGTAAGAGAATGTTTTTTTATGTATTTTCTTTTAGAAGGATAGATGAGTTTGGTAAGACAATTTTTTTTTTCTTAGTACTTTTTCATTTATGTAAATAGGAACCTAAACTCTATTGTAAAATGTATGGTAATGATACTAAAAATTATAAAATTCTTCAAAGTACTTTGTACTTTGAGTTCTTGTTTTTTTAGCAATGTGAATAATTGACCAAGGCCTTGGGGTATGAACAATCTCGGGGTGCCAAAGGTACGTTCGACGTCGTTGCTTCCAAACGTCCGCTCCGTCACTTTTCTCGATTGGGTTCTTGCATTTATATTATGTATTCCTGTAGCTTATGTTTTTTTTTAAATGCTATTTAGACCCGTTGATATGGCACCCAAAAAAACCCATCCAATGAAATTTGGACATAATTTCAATACAAACTTTAAAAAATAATATTTATATTATTTTAATATAAATAAATAAACACTAATAAAATGATATACAAATTTGATTGAATAAATTTTTTGAATGTCATCAATAGTTCTAAATAAGATTTCTCTTTAATCTAAAACAGTGATTAACTATTTTTAGGGTCATCTGTTTTATTTTAGATTTTATTTTCTCTCACATCCGAAGCTTAGCTTACTTGTCCTATTTAACATTTTTGTTGATTAATTAAATGCTTTGTTATATATATTATATATATATATATATATAATAAAAAAATTATATAACTTTTAACACATCATACTATAATATTGATATGTTTTCCTCTTATTGAACATGCTAAATCATAATCCAAAATTATGATATCTCAATTATCACATAACATGAAAATAAAAAATTCATAATAATTTCCTAACCCAAATAAAATAGATTTCAATTTTATTTAATAATCAAATAGAAGTTTTGTCAAAAAAAAAAATGATCAACAAATTTGTTAAGTCATCTCATCATTAATAAAATGTTTTAAATTTATGATAAGAACCAAATCCTCAAATGTTACATAATCTAAAAAGATGCACAAAATCCCTTAATGTTATGATACTATCTCTTTATTTCATACTTATATTTATTTAATTTCTTATTTAATAGTCTATATTGAATATATGATATAATTATGTATCATATAAATAATAAAATAAAAATACACTTTTTATTTAATCTCATATGCAAAAAGATTTATTTTTTATTGATCTATATATATTGATATATATAATAATGTAATTGAAGTATTTTTTTAAGAAATATTATGCATATGATGTGCTTTTGTGTACTACTATATAGTATATATATATATATATATATATATATATATATATATATATATATAATTTTTCATTTTTCATATTTATCAAATTTTAAAATTTTTTATAAAAAATGATATTTATGGGCTTCTTCCTTTGTAAGTAATTTTTTATAAGCATTCGATGAATGCGTGGAGGATCGTCATGGAATCTTCATTGCGAAGCGATCATTGGAGTGGCAAGAGGGCTTCTGAGCCTCCATAAGGATGCCTATTCGCTCATCAATCATAGGGACATCAAGCCCAACAACATAGATGAGTGGTGGTGCTCTAAAATCATAGATTTTGAAATGGCTTGTCTCTCCGGAGGATCTCACACGTCGACCCCCCACGTTGCTCGAACCATTGGCTACCTGGCGCTAGAATATCTCAAGAGCCACACCCTCTCTCTAAAGCCGACGTCTTGAGCTTCAACGTTGTCGTAATCGAGCTCATCGTATATATATATATATTTTTCTTACTTTTGATCATATTTTGGCAATTTAGAAAAGAATTTCTATATGTTATATATACTTGAATATGCTACTTGAAATATGCAGCATTATCTCCTATATGCATAATTAAGAATTATACGAAATGGAGTATTTTTCGCTGAGGCTTCTAATCTTTAAATTTTTTTTTTAGGAAAATATTATGATTACACAAAAATATATATTAAAAAGTATTCAGGACCAATTAAATTTTTTTTTTTTTATAATTTTATATATAGATCTTATCAAAAAATGCATTCAACTAATAATCTATTTATACATATAATTGACACATTATCTATATATTATAGTGTATACTAATCAATTAAATTTCTGAAGGATTTTAAATCCAATTAATAGAATTATTATTAAGACTTGATACACACATCGTGCGGGTCATAATCGACCTGGCCCAACACTATTCATTTTCTCTTCCCGACAGGTCGACCCTTATGTTTTCCTTCAGTGCAAGAATTAGAGAGAACGGGGCCACATCCGTGCTCGCTCCTAATAGTTAAATTTTTATTATGTTGCCGCCGTACGAAAAGTGTAACGGCCAATGGGCTTAATATACGAAAAGTCTCTCTTGTTTTTAAAATACTATCTAAAAGTAGGTAGTCCGCAAAATTAGAAAACGTGGCTTTTACTGATGAACACGCACACTTGCCCGCCAATCGGAAAATTTTGCACCGGTCGGTCAATCCTCCAGTGGAGTGGGCTTTTACAGAGCACGTAAGCGGGGATGCCGACACCTGGTTCTCCATTCGCGCGTTGGAACCCTAGCCCTGGCGGATCATCAACACCGAGCAACCATTATCAATCGAGGAGCCCTGTCTCTTCCGGTAACCCCTCCGCTCTTGGCATATCTTCATCTGCCGGCTGCAATCCATTCTCTTTTACTGCGAGATTATTCAGATCATGCTACGCTCCGACCAAAGGCAGATCAACCAGCGACGTGTTTTCCGATGGCTTCAAGTCTGCTTCGCGTAAGTTTCAATCTCAGCAATCACTCCTCAAATAAAAAAAAATCTCAAAAAGTGTATACGAATTTCCAATAATAAGGTATTCTTCTCTTGAATGTGCCATTTCTTAAAATTTTATAATCATTTCCGTTTCTTGGATAAAAATTTGGAGGCATAGAAGAGGCATAAATGAACAGAGTTCTCAGAGGAAGCATTTACTCTAATTTAATTTTATGGATTTATTGATTTTCAACAGAGACGACATCGGTTTCTGGAAGTAATTACCGAAGATTTCTTGGTAAGTTAAGGGCGGGTTCAGAAAGAGTGGTCTACAGCAGTTCATCTCAAAGTGAGGCTCGAGGTATGCGGTTTACATTAGCGGAGATTATCAAGGCAACAAAAAACTTCTCCCCTTCCTTAAAAGTAGGGCAGGGTGGATTTGGAACGGTGTACAGGGGAATGCTTGGTGACGGCACAATCGTAGCAGTGAAGCGTGCCAAGATGGTAAGAATTTTTAACTTAGGGTAGAATGCCAAAGTATGATATGTCTAATGCTGACTTGGGAATTCTTATTGAAATGCTTGTGCAGAATGTGCATGAAAAACATTTGGGCGCGGAATTCCATTCTGAAATCCAGACTCTAGCAAGGGTAGAACATTTGAATTTGGTTAGGCTTCTGGGGTATTTGGAGAATGATAATGAGAGGATTCTTGTTGTTGAGTATGTGCCCAACGGAACTCTCAGAGAACATCTAGATTGTAAGTTTTCAATTGCACCTTTGACAATAATTAAATTTTATCAGGCATTTTAGAGTATTCCATGGTAACTTGGTAGTTATGTCTTATGTTTCCATTAAATTTTGCAGCCTTATTTGGAGATTGTCTTAATCTTGCGGCACGCTTGGACATAGCGATAGATGTTGCTCATGCTGTGACGTATCTCCATATGTATGCAGGTAGGCAGAATGCATGGGCTACTTTCAGCTTTGCCTTACTGCAATTTGCATCAAAACAGAGAATGTAAAGCCTTTATTGTTTTGAGAATGGGATAAACGAGCATTTTGTTGTGTTGCTAATATATTTCTTTTATATGCTTTCATTGACTGAAAAAGGTGTACTTGCAGAGAATAGTGAAGCATAAAAACATCCATAATTTCAGTATTTTTTTTTCACTTTATAAGTTATTAAGGTGCCGAGATATGTGGGAGTGGTTTCTAACTTAGTTTGAATGGAAAAGATATGGTGTATAAACTGCAACGGTTGGCTAACATTCATAGCTTCTGGTTAAGAATGGTTTAACCTTTGGTATATCTTGACTAACTACAAGTTTCATTTGTGTGCTATCAATGCCATGCTTAATTGATTTCAAGTGATTCTTGTTGTTTATTGCTCTCATGGGTATTGGTATCTGTTGAGCAATGTCTAATATTCAATAACTCCCATTATGTTGCTATTTGATTGAGTTGATACTTGGCATATGGTTCTTGATGGTGTTGAAAACTTTCGTTTGAGGTGGAGTGATGGTTGATGTGTATAAAGTGTTTGGGGGGATATTGTTAAGATATGTGAAAGTGTTTAAGTTTCACATTATAAAATTGAAAAATATACCTGTGTAGAAAGGATAAGGGTTGTCCCAAGCCCACATGTTGGAACTTACTTGTTTGCAAATATAATTAAAAATGTCATTGTTAATAGCTATTTTTAAAAAGCTTCATTCTTTAAGGGCATTTGGTTTAAAGTAAAATTGTAGTAATTACTTCATTTGTAATTTTTTTATGTATTTGGTTTGAAGTAAAGTCATTTTAGGCATTATTTTGTGGTAAAAGTCTTACCTTAAATGTGCTATAATTGTCTCCTAGGAGGATAACCTAAAATGTTTCTGCTGAGATTTGCTGGTAATTATTTGCAAATAGCAATTTTTTTTCATCATTTTCACAACTTAACGTGTGCCCTAGGTTGTGAAGCGTTCTCCCTTCGCTTCTACCTGCAAACGATTCATTGTTGGCAAGATACTCGCCATGGCAACCACATGTTGCAATTCGTTGAATTCTTTTTTTCTTGGCTCCAAGCACATCATGCTCCCCTAGCCTGTCTTGATCCCTGTCTCTTTAAGGAGGACAACGTAAAATGTTTCTGTGGGCTGATGATGACAACTTTTACCAATGTTGTGCTCATAGTCAGCGATTCTCTACTCTTCTGTCTACCTTTTTCAAAGAATTTTGTACATACTATTAATTTTTAGGAAAATTTCGTGCATACCACTCCAAATGTTATAAAAAATTAAATTTTTTATACCCAAATTTAAATCATAGCATTTTAAAAATTTACAATAATTAACATTTAAATAACAATTCAAACTTTATGAGAACTAAATTTTCTTGGTACAATTTTATAAATGCCTTTTACTAATTAAAATTTGGGTTTTTCATATGTGATAATCAAAGTTTGCATTCTTAAAATTTTTGTAGAAAAATGAATTTCAATTTAAAGGGATTTCATTAGTAGTTAACTTTTTGACCTTGCACAAAAAAAAATGATTCTCTAAAACCAAACTATATCATGACAATCAAATTACTATTTTTCATTGTAACTAGGATTGACTACATTTAAAATTAGCTAACTAAACATTTTAATTAATTTTATTATGAATATCTATGGACCCCCTTTTATTAACAAGGGCAATATAACAAATGCAGAATAAATTACAATTAAAAAAAAGAGAGCACAAAAATGTATTGATTTTAACATAATAAACAAGCTTAATGAACTTTGAGGAAAAGTGTCTATTCATAATTAGGAAACATTTTCCTTTGTTGGAGCTTATCCTGATTCAAGCTTGGAATTCAATATCAAACTAAAAAAATTGCCGTTTTTGGGAGTGGCGAATGATTTGCCATTTCTCCTTTAGCAAATGAAATACTAAGGAGATATAAAAGGTTCTCCAAATAATATTCTTGCTATGCATGAAGTTGTTATGTTTCATTAAGGAATAAATGAACTCTAAAGTAAAGGTGGAGCAAGGATCCTCAAAAATAAAATAAAAACATCTGCAAATAGATGTGAAATAATTACTATAAAAGAAGAGTGTTGTCTTTTAGGAAATTGCAAGAATATAAAGAGAAATGCTTATTGCTCTATTATCTTTAGTATGAAAATTTAAAATAAACCTTGTTTGCAAATACATCACTAGTTGGTCCTTCACAACACAAATAACACCAACACGAAGCCTTAATCCCACTAGGTGGTGTTGGCTACTTGAATTATTTGTTTTTATTATACATGAATAAATATAAGCCCCTTACTAAGTTACAAATCATTTTGAATAGTTTTTTTCCATGTTTTTTTTTGGTCTTCCTCTTCCTCTTTTAATATGGGCAAAATTTGTAAACTTAATTTTTCTAACAAGAGTATTGCATGGTCTACGCATAATATGACCAAACCATTTAAGGAGAATCTCATCTTAAAAACTTACTATCCATCTCATTAAACTTAAATGAACCTTATTTTAATGCTATTAGTATTGATGATTACCCAAGTAGGTACTTTTAAAAAGAGTAGTGATGGGAAAATGATAATTTTCCATATGAAGAGCAACCTTCTTTTAAATTTTGTTGATAAAGAGATTCCAAAAATCTTTTTAATGAGATATAGGGCCAAAGGTGAATTCTCAAATTATTTAAAAATAGTTTTCAAAAGTTCAACCTAAAATATTTATTAGGAAAACAATCTTTGGTACTATTAGTGCTATGATAATCAAGATAAGGTATAGAAAAGCTTAGATGGAGTTTATGGATGTCATGAATGAGGATGTTTTTTATTACACTGGCTCAAGGAAAGTTAACTCCAACAAATTGTGTGGTTTCTTTGCAAACTAAGCATTGCTTATAGTGCGTCTATTGTTACATTTACAAGATTTTATTCAACCATCCTCTTTGGTCTTGAGAATAAGCTTTTTGTGAAAAATATTTCCAACATTAGAAGAGAGAACAGTGGAGATATAACCGCCTTGTTTGTCTTTGGAATATTTTAATTCGTTACCAAGATCTTTATTAATTGAAGATATACTCCAAGGTAATTTTCGCAATGAGTAAATTCTTGCTATATCACCTTCTTTAAATTAACTTATATACCGAAGTAGTTTTATTTTTTCTTCATGGTAGAGTAAATAATGTCGTGAGAAGTTATTATACATGTTTTATTTCTTCTCTGAATAGAAACACCTAGGATTGGCTTCAAGTCGAGTTCAAGTCGAGTCAGCTCTTACTCGAACTCGACTCAAACTTGTTCGAGTTCGAGTTCGGGTCAAGTTTTAGTCGAGTTTGTGTCGAGTTCAAGTCATTTCGACTTATTTTAAATAGGGTTCGAGTCAAGATGTATGACTCAAACTCGACTCAAAAATTTTCGAGTCGAGTTCGAGTCGAGTCAAAATGTCTCGAGTTCGAGTCAAATCGAGTTTAAATTTTGAGTTTCGGATCAAATTGACAGCCCTAGAAACACCTGAGATTTATTGGTTAAACCTAAGTGATACAACTTGATATTGTTAATTAGAACTTTTGTAAACAAAATGAAGTATTTTAACATGAAAATTGGTAAGCATAGTGTACTTGGCTTTATCACTAACTTCTTAGTTTAGTAATCAAACATATAATATCTAAATTCATTTTAGCAAATGAGGCTTCATGTGCATAAAAAGCTTTATGCTTTTTGAAAAAAATTAATTTGAAATTTTTTCTAGGCTAGTAGATTTATTGCCTCTCAATGTAATCATAGTAATTTTGATTTCTTTTAAATGATTGAGCATCCAACCCAATAAGAGAAGATATCTCCAATTAAAGATACAACACCAAAATCAAGCCTTAATCTCTTTAGGTGGGGTTGATTGCATGAATTGTTTGTTTCTATTGTGCAGAATCAAATAAACGCCTTTCCCTAAGTTTCGAATAGAGAAGATATATTCTAATGATTCTTCCCATACCATTTTTGGTTTTCCTCTTCCTCTTTTAACATGGACAAAATTCATATTCTCATTTTTTTTAATAGGGGCATTGAGCAGTTGACACTTAATATGCTCAAATCATTTAAGATGACATTTCCTAATCTTTATCACAATTGAAGGTATTTCAGCATTGATATAGATGACAACATTATCCTTTTTTTAACTAGGGCATTGTCCAATTGTTATCCTTTTTAAGATATTCCAAATCTTTGATTTACTAACACATCGAAAGAAAATATATTTGATAATATTTTCTTAATTAATAAGCTCATATATTTTAATTATATTGATACAACCTTTATTAAAAAGCTGGGTAAAATAGTTCAATACATATATATTGAATATCTTTATTTTTAAAAAGTATATTTTGATCATCTTCTTTTGTATATTTTACTTAGTTAAGTCTTTGATTTTTTTATTCTTACATAAAGTTTATGTTTGCACTTAAAAATAAGGAAGAAGCGAAAAAGAAAGAACGAAGAAGAAAAGGATGGAAGAGAGATGGAGACGAAGAAGATTACCTGTTGTCGACGCTTAGCCTTCACCTCGTATGTCGTCAAACATGTAGCAAAGTCGTTAGTTCTTGTAGCCCACACCCACACCCTAGAGCAAGCAAGTCCATCTCCGCCACGCCAATGCACGAGGGAGCCGTTGCCCTGCCGGCTTTGACTTCAAATGTTATTGCGATTTAAATGAAGAGAGCATATTAGTAGAAACCTTTTTCTTTAGTGTTAAGGACAATTGATGAAGTTCAGTGAGTGGGAGCCTGTGTGGTGTTTAGAGAAAGGATAAGGAAGGTACTGGGTTGGTTCATATGATTGGGCAACAACCTTGATGATTTCATTTAGCATCCATGCAGACTAAAGTTACAAGATATAGGTAGGATGGTTGCAAGAAGCTCTTAAAAGTTGTAAGCCTAGGTTGATTGGAGAAGTAGTTGTAATAGTTATTTGTAGGTCAAGGAGTAGAGAGTTAAGGTGTGAAAAGCTGTGATGGTGTTTAGTGAAAGGATAAGTAAGATACTGGGTTGGTTAATATAGTTGGCCAAGAACCTTGAAGATTTCATTTAGGGTCCAAGGTGTGATGACTCATGTTAGATTTGTAACAACCAAATTAACATCGAATGCATATTTTTGTAGGATCATATTGGCAGTTAGGTAAAATAGCAGTTAAACAAACATTTAAAGCCATTCAAGTATAAGAAATAACATTCATTCAATTTAAAATAAACAATATCCAAAATTTATTACATGACTTTCATTATACAGAAAATTATTATCTCTTGAAGGGGCAGTTAGAATTCGTTAATTTTTCGCACCATGCCTTTAAATTCTATCAACCGCCTCCAGCTGTATCTGATCTGACATTATAAAAATAATGCCTTAGTGCACATTCTAAATACAAAGGATATTAAAAATATACTTAAAGTAAAACAGAATGCAAAAATGATAACAATTGCAGAGAAATATAGTTTATAGCCAAAAAAATAATCATAATTTTTGCAAAATAAATGTCATTTTGTCATATGCCAAAAATAAAAAAGAAATGATAGCATAAAAATTCATGTTATGTTTATGACTTATTATTATGAAGCAATGTTAGCAGTTTTGATGGGTAAAGTCAGAATCATGAGGTTGGATTCATAAAAATGCATTTAAGCATGACCTTCACCTGGGCCCTTTTAAGGCTCCAGATAGCACCTTCACTTGGGCCTCTTTCAAGGCTCCAGATGGCAACCTTCATTTGGGCACCCTTTAAAGGCTCCAGATGACATCATATATGCAGTTAAGCATGACCTTCACGTGGGCCCCCTCAAAGGCTCCAGATGGCACTTTTATAACTCTTGATGGACTAGCTCTGTCCCTAACTTAATTCAATCTCCGTTTCGGAACCCTTTGCAACATTTACAAGATACATAAACATCATTTTGCCTCTCTTGCATATTAGCAGTAAGAGTAAAGTATTAAATAGCAATCTAAAACAGGTTCAAAATGATGCTTAAGTAGCAAAAAAGTAGAAAACATAAAATTAATATCCAGTGTACCTTTTGTGTTTGACTTAACTAGATGAATCACTCACAAATTTGATGTGTCTGCAAAAATTATAATTGAGTATGTATTAAACTATGAAACTATCTGTTTACAAGATTATAACTAGTATTCGTATTCCTAAGTTTGTCATTAGTTGGCTACTTAAATCTATATCTCACATGGCATAAGAGTGAATTATACAATAAGAAGGTAAAATGAAACTCTAATTTATTATATTTAAACTAAAATCATACTTTATTAGACTTAAAGAATTTAGACAACCTTATCTGAAAGAATCATATTACAATGTTGGAGAAAAAGGAGTCTAATTGAATTGATAATATTTTTACTAAATCCCTCTTTATCAACACCGAACCCATCTATTATGTTAGAGTAGCACAACATGCTTCATTCAAGCAAGATATGAAAACTTCTTGAGTTATTATTTATGATCAAAATTTGTATGAAATTAAAAGCTTAGTGTACATTAAAGTATAAATTAGGATATGATGATTATTAATTTGATATTGACAATATTCAAAAGCAATTATAACTGACTCCATTATATGACATAGATCTTGTAACCCTTATCCTCATTAATAATTTATCAAATAACTAATTTGGACTGATTAGATTTTTTCCTAGTGTTAGCTAGTCAGACCTAATCATTATACTACAATTTATATCTTAAATCCTAATAATACTAATATGAAAGATTGATTGAATTCACGGACAGTTCTCTATAAAAATAATAATTGAAACTTATCATAATAATAATAAAAAAAAATTTCATTTAAAAGTTTAACCAACTATAAAAGATTTTGACATAACAAAATAAGGGGCAAAATGAACTAGTAGGCCAAAGCAAATCCTTAACTATTGATTTTGATTATCATTATTATTATTTATTATTATTTATTATTATTATTATTATTTTATATATATATATACATATACATCTTCTATTCTTTTAAATGACCGAACAGAGCTTACCTTACGTCGAGCACGAAATCGAGCACGTAGAGGATCGAGCGATCGGTGCGGAAAGGAGGCAGAAGGAGTCGGCGCAGCGTCGATTCGGTGAAGGCAACCGCACGCAAGCAGAGGTCGAGTGCTATGCCTCTAACATTCGTCTCTCGGCGGACGAGCAGAAAGAGGGATCGCGTCTCTTGGCTCCTCAATCGGCCGCCATGTATCTCCTTGTTACCGCTGCTTCTTCTGGGAGGGCTCGATCACTAAGAGGAAGAGGCAAGAGGGATCGAGTGTGGTGATGGGTCTAACGACATATGCCTGATTTTATAGGGTGTGCGTGCGTAATGCACACTCGCTTAAACTGGATGGCATCTTCTTAAAATGCCCGCAAAATTAAGGGTAATAGCGTAACTGTCGTATTTTGCTTTAATGGAGTAATTTGTGCTTTGCTAGTTTAAGTATAAGTTAATGGCAGAATCTAAAGTTTCTTTTTCAGCTTTTAACGAATTGAAAACTTTCTAAATTTAGGGATTGCAACTGAAAATTAAGTTTTAGCGGGAGTTTTAACAAAATTTCAGTTTTGCGGGAAAAGTAACTTCTCCCAAACAAATGACATAGGGTCATTACACATGGAGACTAAAGTTATAAGATATAGGCAGGATGGTTGCAAGAAACTCTTAAGTTGTAACCCAAGGTTGATTGGAGAAATAGTTGTAATAGTTATGTGTAGGTCAAGGAGTGGAGAGTTAAGGTGTGAAAAGCTGTGAAAGGAAGTAATGTAGTGGAAGTAGTTACCAAGATTAGAGGTGATTGTGTTTGTAGTTGAACGATGGATAATGTGCTCGGTTAAGGAGCTGTAGCAACCTTGAAGAAGAGAGTGTTGGCTTTTTAGGTCAAAATAGCAGCACTACACAAGAGGGGGTGTATTGAGCTATTAATTTAATGGAGCAAAACTTAAGAAATTTTATTACTTTTAATTAGTCTAAAATAATTTAATTTAAAACTAATGAAAAATTAAAACACAATAATAATGTAAAGATAAGGCAGAGAAAGAAAACACACATAACATTATAATGATTTGAGTCAATCTAAGAATTTGTCTACTCTTCCAAGGCTCACCACTTCGGGATTCCATTCGAAAGTGATACACCTTTACTTTCCAAGTAGGTTGAGAAGCCTATACAATTCTCTCATTTGTACACTTTGACCGTGGAGTTTCAGAAGTTGCCCTCCTCAAAGCCGTGCCTTAACGAAGTTGCCAAGATCTCTTATTTATACTCTTATGACATGGAGCTGCGAAATTTTTCCATCATTTCGAAAGCTATGCCGAAGCAAAACATCTTGGATCCTTTCTTCATAGGTTTTGGTCACAGAGCTAAGTTACTTACCCTCTCAAAATTTTGTTGAGGTAGAGTTTTCTTAATCTCTCTTTAACAAATCTTGCCTAATGGAGCTGCCAAAATATCTCTTGCAAAACCCGTATTAATAAGTTAATAAATAAATAAAAATTAGTATAAAATAAAAAACTTATAACCTTGAGGTAAATTCCTCAAGATCAGATCATTATTAAACTTTAAGAGCTTTGAATACCTTAGAGCAACTTAGATTTTAGCTTAAGATGTTTAGACATTGATTTTGATTGATTAGGGATGATTGGGTTTCATCTAATGGTTGGCATATGATTCATATTTTTGTGTTGAGGTGGGGTGGGTGGTTGATTTAGGCAGGATTAATATTTTTGGTGCCTATACGAGTCTGGGCATAAGGCTTATGTGCTTGGGCTCATGACATGACAGTCTGCGGCCTGACGTATCCTTATTGGGCGTGCATGCAATGAAACTAGGGCTGATTTCGAATTGAGTTCGAGCGGATCGGGTCAGATTCAAATTTGAAATTTTCGAGTCGAGCCGACTTGAAGTTGAATTGAGTTCGAGTTGAGTCAATTTTGACTCAAAACAGTTCCAGTTCAAGTCAATTGGAACTTGATTCGAGTCAAACTTGAAATATATAAAATAAATATTCTAAAATAAATTGAAAGACCTTCGCGGCCTGGTGGTTTCTTCCTTTGATTTTAGCGAAGGGACCTTGATTTGAGCTTTGCAATTGCCAAATATGTATTTATTTTTTGAAAAGGAAATTTTTTTAAAATATCAGCTAAGTTGCATTTATCATGATCAAATCCGGGACAACGGGACCTCACAGAGAGTAAAGGGAGCTTTAACATTTGCGCTTTGCGCTGTGGCCTATGAATGGTTTTTGCATATAGGTAATATATATATATATATATATTTATATTTATTATATATATTTTGAGGACTCGAACTTAATTCAAGTTGAGTTGTGTAATGACCTTAGGTCATTTGTTGGGTAGAAGTTACTTTCCCGCAAAACTGGAATTATTTTAAAACTCTCACTAAAACTTAATTTTCAGTTGCAACCCTTAATTTGGAAAGTTTTCCAATTCTTTTAAAGCTGAAATGGAAATTTAGATTTGTCATTTAACCCATATACTCAATTATGCATTATCTACCTCATTAAAAACACGAAACCAATCAAGGTGGAGGACTCTTTAGGAAATTGTCAGCTATAAAAAAAAATGATTAATAATTTTAATTAGGAAGGACAATTAGGAAGGAGGAAGAAACGTTATCGACGCATAAAGGAGCCAACCGTCATTTAACGAAAATGGCGGGACGTTTCGGCCTCCATAATCACGCAACTTCCAATCCTATCGAACACCTCCCGTAAAGTCCTCGCGCGTTTCAGCGCAACGCAGTAGGCAAAGGGCTCAGGAGCAAAGGGCTTCAATTGGGTTCAGTAGGGATATCCGGGAGCTGGGGAAGGAAATTGGGACATGCAGTGAGAAAAGGGCTCACTGCTCAAAACCCTGAGGTTATTTATAGCCTCAGGAGGTGGCTAAGGGCTGGGCAGCGGGCCTGAGCTCAAGCTGAAGGATCCTTGCCCCGCATTCGTTTGAGGACAGACCGGGCCTGCTTGACACGACGGGATGACATAACTAATTCGAGGAAGGGGCCTAACGGTATGGCTGAGGTGGACGAGGAGTGGGGGACATTCTCTAGCGCCAGCGCACGAGCGGATCCCGCTGTCGGAGGCGCGAACGATCTGGGGACAAAGATCCATAGTCGCGGGAGGGTTGCTGGCTGTCTGATTGATCGAAGGAAAGGCGCGACGGTCCTGACCTCCCAGATCTTAACGGCTGGTTGCAAGAGTGATTAGGCGCTGCAAGGATTAAATCCAGAGCGGACGCATGCGCTTCTAATCCGCTGTCGCGGGACCTGGGCTCTGCAATGAATCGCGCGCGGTTCGCACAACAGATCCGAGACGGGTATTACCCGTTGATGGTTTAAATGCAATTAGGAAATGTGTCAAACCCTCTTGTGCAGTTTTTTTTATTTAAATTAAATTCAATTATGGCCTAAATGATTTTAAAAAATTTTCAAACTTGCACCCCTAGCTAATTTAGGGGCAAAGAATTCAAAAATGCAATCAGAATTTGATTTGGAGATCAAAATATTTTGACTATTAATTAGGGTTCATAATTTGGCAAAATTATTATTTTGATTTAGGGAGGTTTGATTGACCTCAAAATTTCAAAGTTAGATCCTAATGACCTTATGAATGCAAGGTGTGAATAAGCTTAGGTTAAGCTTGGTAATAACCTAGGGCTGTTACACTAGGGGTGACTCGAGTCGAGTCAGCCTAGACTCGAACTCAAAAATTTTGAGTTGGGTTCAGCTCGAACTCGTTCGAGTTCAAGTCATTGAGTCAGTTCATGTTGAGTCAAATAAGGTTTGAGTTGAGCCGTTTGAGTCGAATCAAAATGTTTCGAGTTTCGAGTCAAATTGCTAGCCCTAGTTGTAACATTTTAGATTTTCATGTAGTTCTCCATTACTAAAGCTTTGCTTTAACTCCAACTTTAGTTGACCAATCAAGGCATCAAGGGATTGATCTTTTATGGGTCCAACTAAGTGTCTGGCTGTCATCAATGTTGGATGTTGATTCTTATATCTAACTTGCAATTTAAGAGTAGAATTTGTTGTAATATTGATCTTGATGCTGATAAAGTTATTAATTATTAAGTTCCATGGAGTCAAATGATGAGTGGATTGATGATGATATAAATGTTATAGATCGGCATCCCAGTTGTAATGTTGTTGTAAAGGGGCTGATCTTTTATGAGGGCCACTTCAAGTGCTGTTGGTATTTGCTAAGCCTTTGAAATTCTTAGTTGATACTGTTGTTGTAATCCTATCGATTGAATCTTTATGAAAATGTGGAAGAAAAGTTTTTGAAATAAAATCACCGTAGTGGTCCTTTAAGAAGACTTACAAAGCACCGGGGAGATGAAGAATCACTCAAAATGCGTTTATTGAATATGGCTAGACTTTCCCAAGCCATCAAGTTTCTTTGCATGATTTCAGTATTAAGATTTTAAGATTGTTTTAAATGATTTTTATTTGACTTAAAATCAAATCATTTTTAGCTAATGATATGACACATCAAAATGCGTTTTCATTTTGAGTAGTTTGATTCATCCTGTTCAAAAATTTCAACTCCAAATCTTTATTGACTAACTTGAAATCAACTCAAACCTCTTCTCTACATACAAAGATGGGTTGAATATATATCAATAACAGATAAAAGAGTTGAAGAACTAGAAATGAGAGATAGACTAAAGGCTATGTGGGTAAAATTTGTGCAAAATGATTTGCATATAACAGATAACCTCATGAGACTGCGTTGCGTAAGGCTGGCATCAATTGGTCGGGAGGGGCATCAATAATAATCCTGATGTTACTATAAAAAATGAACTGTGGGCTTGCAAAGGCTGGTGCAAACAAATGGGAGTCATCGGCAATGCTGTTAGGAGTTGAATCTGTTGCATTACATATCCCAAAAATTTTCTTTTCTTTTCTTGGTAACCTCAAAAGAAAATAATGTTTTCATGACTTTTACAAATTATATGAATGAGACTGGGTTTCTGACATTTCTTGAGTAGGCTTTGAACTTTACAAATAATTTAAATGATACTGGTTTTTAAATAAAAGCTTCAAAACTTGTGCATCTTTGACTTTCCAAACCTACGAAAATAACATTTAATATTTTAATTCTGAGCAAATGGAGAATTCCATCATATCATATGCCTTCAGAATACATGTGTTCATGCAAGATTTGGGGCATGAATACATCATATCATACCTGTAGAAATATAATTTTTTCCCCAGTATTGTGTATTCTTGAAAGTTTTTTTCTTTAAGGGTTGCGCCATTTAGAGGGAGTTATAATTCATTATATATGAAGTATATGTAATGAATTGAATCTCTCTTCATTCAAGGTGCTTACATACCCTCAACCCAAGAGGATCAAACCACGGGTAGTTCTAAAAACAAAAAATAGACGGAGTTGTGTGAAGTGGGCCTCAAAACGGAAGGAAAACAAACAAAATAATAGCAAGAAAACAAAAAATACAACAAAAGAAGCAAAAGCAGAGTTTGATTTATGGCAATGAATCTTCAATATGAACTCCAGGAATCTGCCCGATAGTGTATAGTTCCATCCTGAATTCCGCACTATCAAATAAATCTCTATCTCTAAAATATGGAAGATTGGTATTATCAGTTACACAAATATCTTGCAAATTCTTTTGTAAGGATAAGTTGTTATAGATATGAAGACCTTCTCATTAGCTGCCCATTTTTGCAAGAAAATCAGCTGCACCATTGGCCTCTCCACATATATGAGAAATAAACTAATTCAGAACAACAAGTCAGAGAAGATATACTTTTCTTAAGATGAAAAATAGTCCAGGCCCCACAATCTTTTTTCTTAAGCATGCGCACTTACGGTAAACAATCCATCTCAATCCAAATTATGTTAGCTTTTCTATTTAAGCATAGTTCCATGCCATAATATAAAACTTTTGCTTCCTCCTTAAAAGAGTTTTTTGCATGAAGTAGTTGATGATACACAAAAATAACATTACCTTGATGAGTTCTCAAGATGCCTCCACCACTAGTTTTAGATTGAATGTCCATGAAGCTGCCATTCACATTAGCTTAAAATAATTTTGTTTCGGTTTACACCAGAAAACCAATCTTCAATATTTTTTGTTCCTAACCTTACTTGCTTTGAAAAAATATGACAATGGCCATCTCCTTTAAAATCAGTGAGACACTTCAGCTTCACAACCGTATTAATATAAATTATGGCTTTTCCTATTATTCTCTTTGCATTAAACAAGTTGTTCCTCTCTTCCCAAATGAACCAGAGTAAAATAGGAATGATAATTTGACAATGACCTTCGCTCACAGAATCTTTTGACACTGTCCAGTTTAGTAAAAAAGCTTTTATCGTGAGATTAAGACTTGGGCAGCAGCCAAAAAGATGAGAGCGGAAATTCCACACAATCTAGATGTTATTTATCTGGATAATGCACAAATTACTGTAACTGAAAGAAATTTGCCAAAATACTTTCTTGACTGTTTCAATTTGACCTATTTAATTCTAGCCTCTTCAATGCATTCAAATTAGTCGCCAACTATTCAGCCCAATTTTATTTAAAAAATGAAGAAATTGGGGACTAAATTAGGCTCAAAATGAATAATTAACAGAGCTTATATTTGAGTAGTCAGGAGATTAATTTAAATGAATGAATCTGGCTTTAAATCAGTGAAATTGAAATAATGGGAGGTTTGCTATGATAAATTACACATTTTTCCTTTATTTAAATTGTAGTCTCATTTCATTCTAACCTTAAACTTCTGCAGATCATCCTATTATCCACAGAGACATTAAATCTTCCAACATTCTTCTTACTGAAAATCTTCGAGCTAAAGTTGCTGATTTTGGCTTTGCACGGCTAGGTGCGACTGATACAGATGCAACCCATATTTCAACCCAAGTAAAAGGAACTGCTGGGTATCTTGATCCAGAGTATCTCAAGACTTATCAACTCACGGAGAAAAGTGATGTCTATTCTTTTGGGGTATTATTGGTGGAATTGGTATCAGGGAGGCGACCTATTGAGCCTAAAATGGATTTCAAAGAGCGCATCACTCCCAAATGGGTATGCTTAATATTCTATCTTAACAAATAATTATTTATTCCTGCATGCTTGGTTCATTGTTATTTGACTGCAATGTTGTGTTATCTTCTAATAACAACATAATAACAACCGTTTGGTTTGCTGCTTTGATATAATTGCAATGAAAAAATAGTGAAATTGCCACATTTTATTGTTCTGCAGATGGCATTTCAAATCTGCCGCTATTTCGAGAATAATATTGAATAATGGGTTCTTCTTCACCTTTGTACTTGTGAGCCTAGCGAGAACAAGGGTGCTCGTCCATTTTTTTTCATATCTTGCCTTGGTCGTCCATATTCAATTTTTTTCTTAAAATTGTTTGATGAAGTTACTAAACTAAAAATAAATGAAAGTACAAATAGGAGTTATAATGTAGGGCAGTATTACCTAAAAATATCCTACCAAATACTTAACTTTCAAATAACACTGAACTAAACACTCACTATAATTGCAATAACAATGTTATCTCAATGACATGCTATTTTAATAACTTTGCACATAATATTCAACTAAACCTAGGGATTTTTAATGGTGCATTGCCTTAACACAAATTTATTAGTATACACTTCTAATATTTATTTAGTGGGACGCATATGACCCCTAACTCAATAACCCTCACAAATATGTCATCTTGATTAGCATTAATCCAGGAGGAAAGTTTTGTTTAATTTTTAGAAGACCACCCATCCCTTCACTTGAGACAATTTGTATTTTTGAAAATTTCTATTGAAGTTATGCCAAGCAGAAATAAATTACAATGCAAAATGGACTAGTCAATTTAAACATTCAGGTAAAAAAAGCTTGATAAAATCCATTTGGAGAGTCTTGTTGGTTTGGGTGGTAGTCTTAAAGCACTTATTCTATCTGTTTCAAGGGTTAGGTAGCTTTTCCAAGATTAAATTGCATTTATCGTTGCGTATTTGGCGTATGAAAAAGAATATAGGCATTCAGGCGATGTGCATTTAAAGTTTATATACTCTACAATATGCTGTATTTGGGATAGAATTCGAGCACCTATTTTATTTCATTAATATTTTTCTTGGAAATTTAGGAATCTGGTTTGACGGATTTGAAAGAGGGCTTGTAAAAATTATATAAAAATAGATGTGAATGGAATATTTTTGGAATTGATTTTCCCTGCTTGATTTGGTGATGAAGGAATTCATTAGCATTAAAAAAAATAATGGTTCTTATTTTTTTAGAAAATTGTTTTATCACTTATGAGGAGGAGCATTTTTGAACTCAGTTTGATTATTGTTTAAATAGAAGATATTAATTGAATTGTAAAAATTGTAAGCTTTTTCCAAGAGAACTTGACACAACCATTTTTAATCTCATTTATTGGTTTTGCAATTGAAGAGATTGAGCTGTAAAAATAATAATGAACATAAGTTGTATCCCAATACTAAATTGTAGAATCCTTAGAATGAGAGTTAAGATTATATTTAAGAGTAAAGTCTTAAAGCTTGGACAATGAAGATTGAAAGAGAAGACCAATGTTGCTAGTTGTATCTATAGGGAGTCTAAAGACCTTGGAGATTTTAAAGAGAGAGCTTCTATAGTAAAGATGCTTGTGATTAAACAAAATATCAAGAAATGATTAAATAAAAAAATAATTAACTATAAAATGTATTTTAAATGCAAGAAAAATGAAAATTTGTATGTAAATTGGTTTTGAGTTCATGGAAATTGCTAGTGATGATAAGATCGGTTTTTTTTAAGGTTTTAAAGATAAACTAGACATTATTGAGGCGAGGCACATTTACAAGCTTGCCAAATTTAGGGATAAAAATTAAATATTTGACTCAAATGAAGTGTATTAATAATTTGATCTGAACATTCAATAACGATTGATAAATTATTTTGATTAGGTTCCTATAATGGCTATAATAATATTATTAACATTAGTGATTTTTTATAGTTCTTATGATAATATTAGTAGATTTTTCATTAAATGGGTGAGTAAAACTTAAGTTTGGAATCTTGTAAAATGATGGAGAGTGGAAAAATTGAAGATTGGATATCATCTTTATTTATGTCTGAAATTCTTGTTCAAGTTTTTTGGGTCACCAAGTCATTATTTATTTTGAGAATATAAAAAGTTTGTGAGTGAAGTACTATAATACCTTTTTAACTAGAATAATTGCAATGCTCATGATTGTGCAAATTATAAAAAAAATTAATTAATTTGACATATTTTTAAATTATGGGAGTGATAAAAAATAAACTAGATGAGGTATTAATGATTCACATACAAAGGTTTTATGTTAGGTAGGTCAACTATAAACACCATATATTTGCTAAGTGATTTAATAAATTTTTTTTGAGTGAGATTATTGAATCTTCATTTTGTTTGTATATATTTAGAAAAGGAATATAATATAGTTCCAAGAGAATTTTTTAAGAGTTATAGAAAAAATAGTGTTCCTGTTAGCTTATATAAAGTTATAAAAATTTTGTTCTGAATAGTTTGTGCTTAAACAATGTGATTTTGCAAATTATTTATCTGTTTCAATTAGACTACATCAAGGATTAACTCTAAGTCAATATTTGTTAAATATTTTTTTAATGAACACAGACTAATATAGGGTGAAGCGTGAGCTAAGGAGGATATGCAATACTACTCAAAGGAAAGTTGGCTTCCAGAGTAGTGCAAGATAAAAAATGTGTTGCAGAGATGTGAATGCTAAGGTGAACGAGTTGACGTGCATGAAAAGAGATGCTGATATAGGGTATATTTATAGCAAAGTTGGAGTAGCTCCAATTGAGAATAAGCATAGGGAAGTCTTCCTAGATGGTTTAAATATAGCATAGAGAGTTTGATGCACCTCTATCAGGAAAATTGATTTTATCAATTTGCCATCTTTAAAGAAGGAAGATGAAGACTAAAAAAGGATTAACCATAAAGTGTTAGAATGGATCTCACATACTTGGATTTTAGAGATGAGGTCATTATTTGATCTTGTATACTGAAACAAAGGAGTCATGTGGCCAACGCCACTTAGTAAGATTAATGTTTATTAATGTTGTTTCTAGTAAATTAAACTATGTTTGAATTTTACATTAGAATATAACAAGCCAATATAATATTGTGAATTAAAATGATTTCATTGCTATGATGTGGAGACCAATTGGATTATCAAGGGGAGGGCAAAAGGTGCTCTAACGGATTTATAGAAGCCAACAACAGGTCTGGTGTTCAGGTGCGCCTAGGCGCCTAGTAGACAGAAACTCTGGTGCCCAAGCATCCCAAAAGTAGCAACGCATGAGCTCAGGCGTGCCCTGGTGCCCGCAAAAATCTTAGTCTGGGTGTGGCATGTCCAAGACTATTTAGGGCACTTTGAGGGTGGATTTGGGATTCCATATAAACTCTAACATGCTGGTTAGAGTTAGTGTGTGCCATTTTTCTGAGAGCTTTTGGAGGCTTGAAACCCTAGAGTGAGAACAAGGAGAAATTTGGAAAATAAAAAAAAGAAAAAGCTCAGGGCAGTGAATCTCTTATTCTTCAAGAAGATTGATAAGTTCTTTATAACACTGTAATCTCTTTTTCTATAGTAGATTTTTTTATGTTGGTGTGGCTCCGTAGTTTTTCCTATTCTTGGGTTTTCTACATATATTCTTGTGTTTGTATGCTTGCATGTGTATAAATATTTGTGCTGTGATTATTCTTTGATTTTGTGTTGGAATACTTATTCGTCCAAGGAGAAAATGAATTAAAAACATGTTTTATTGGTTCTTTTTTTTGAGGTTGTGTCAGAATTTCTGAAAAACACAATGATTCATATATATTCATGATAAATCGAACTATCTAATAATTAGATTATTCCTAATACCATAATTAAAATTGCATATTTGCATTTCATTCAATTTCTTTAGATCGAATATATGCCTTAAGATATTGAAGTACTGAGTATTTTAGTTCATGTGTTCACGAATGGACAGGCAATGAAAAAGTTCATGGATGGAGAAGCCATCCAAGTACTAGACCCAAAACTTCCTCAGATCCCTGCAGCCAGACTTGCCTTAGAAAAAATCCTGGAGCTCTCCCTTCAATGTCTTGCTCCATCCAGGCAAAGCAGGCCTAGCATGAAAATGTGTGCTGAGATTCTGTGGAGCGTCCGAAGGGATTTCAGAGAGCTTTTGTCTTCAGATGAACCTTCCCTGACTCGGGAAAAGCCTTCCCTAATGGAGTAAGGAACTATAAACTCTTTCCTAGTATTTGTTTATTTTGTATATGATTTTCGGAGAGCATGTATAGTTATGATTGTTTAAATGAATGTACAAGTTATTCATTTCAGTAAAAGGTAATATGTTTCAATTTCTTATTATTATGCATTTTGAAATAATGTGTTTTAAGGTGAGTTTAAAGTTGGTGTTATGTATTTCTCTGTACATTCAATAGCTTCAACTCCTTTAGAATCATAAGAGAGTATAATGCATGAATTTTGTGGTCTGATATGCAAGCTTTTTAAGCCTCTTCCCAGTGCAAAATTGTTTACATGTACTTTTGGGTGAACTGAGCATTTCTTCCTATTTCTTGTATATTTACAGTAATAATTCTATCCTTTATACTATGCACTCGAAGATTATTTTAAGTCTTTACTTTAAGTTACATAAATTGGGTTCTCAAATTGCATAAGAAAATGTTGTTTATTACCCTATGATATTGCTTTTGGAACTGACTATAATATGTGTGTATATATATATATATATTTATTATGTGTGGTCGGCGGGATTTGAACCCATGATTTGGGATAACAAATCCTAAGTCTCAATCATTGGGCTGCAACATCATTTACTTGTGTGTGTGTGTATATATATATATATATATATATATATATATATATAGTATGTATGTATGTATGCATACATATTAAATATAAGTATATTTATGAAAAATAAAGAACATAGTACAGAAGGGTCCCCTCAATGTTGGAAAATATATAGATACCACATTATAGACCCGAATGAACTTGAGCTATAGAATCTGAGCCCACCCAGCATAGTCACCAGAGCCACAACATTGATGGTATGCCAAGTGTAATCATGAGGACATTCCTAATCAACTCGCAAAGGCATCAGAAAAAATTGAATGTAAATTTGAACATATGGCAGAAATCAGTAAGTAGTGTCTACATTAAAATTATGACAACTGGTAGAAAACTCTAGTCAGAGCTAGAAATGGGCAAATTTGTGCTGTCTATTGGAAGCATCGGTGGTCGATGCATTGCTAACTGCTGGAGGGTATATATGGAATAGCTTCAAATAAGAAAATGTGATTGGTAAAATTTAAATTCATTATTTAAATAAAGCTTACACACCATTCATACTATTCATATTTTATACACAGCTTTTAAATAATTCCAAATAATTTTCAAATGTATAAAATAATTTTTTTGTCTTACAAAAAATTAACATTAAATTCACTTTTGAGAATTAAAGTGCCACATTATTACAATATTTTTTATATAAATTAGAAATGTTAAATAAAATAAAAGGAAAATGATTTCTCCAAATTTCTTTAGTTAGAATTATGGTAGCTTTTTGAGTGAACCATTAGCTTATAAAATAGATACATGAAATTTGGTAAGGTTTGAATATTATTATGGCATGTAGTAATGTGGGATGGAAACCCTACTATTGCCCAGGGGCACATGCGGTGCTCCACTCGATCGGGTGCATGCGGGCCTGACCTCGCTGTGCGCATGGGTTTGCATATTTTTGGTGCGGAGAAGAGTCGACATATTTGAAAGAATATTCTCTCACAATTCAATAAATAAAATAAAATTTATGGTTTGATAAAAATATAAAATAAAATATCAAAAAATCAATAAATATTAAATAAGAATTTATTTATATAACATCTTAAATATATAGTATATATATACCAAAATTTAATAATAATAATACTAATAATAATAATATATTTATCTTATTTAAAGTACATGATGAGAAAAAACTTTTATATTTTTTTATAAAATCATAATATTTTCTTATAGTTTAAATAATTATAATTTTATTAATCTTTGCTGTTTTCTCATATTATGTATATCAAGAAAAAATTATAAAAATTCCGTGCTAATAACACAAAATTGAAACTGAAGAAATATAAAAGACTCGAAAGACCTCTCTGTAGGGTTTTCCCAGAGCCTCTCTTCTTCTGTAGGCAACATTTCCTCAGCTCCAACGCACTTCACCATGAAACGTGCTTTTTCAGCTTCTCTTCTTCTATCCACTCTTCTTAAATCCATCTCCAGACGTTCGCTCCTTCCAAAATTCGTATCCTCCGATTGTTCTGCACTGAATTTATCGCTCATTTCTCATCCAATTTCTTCTCCAATTCCTAAACCCAGTACCAACCATCCGCAAATGCTGCTGAAATTTCACTGTATCCATTCCATTCCCGAGCCTAATCCTCACCTTTCGCCTCGGCAGCGGAGACGCAAGGAGAAGTCTGATTTGGAGGGCTCTTTCGAGTCCGCAACTACTACAGAGGAGATCTTGTCCTCCTTCGAAGCTCTCGAGGCCACGTTGGGCGACAAGGATAAAACACTTGGCCTTGCTTGCTTAAAGGTTGGCCAGCATCTGCATTCCATCGGTTCTGACGATCATGAGAAAATTTTAAGCTTGGGCTTGAGAGCTCTGAAGATCCTCGATGACGGTGGGAACACATCTGTTTCTGTTGCCATGGCTCTTCATTTGGCGGGTTCCGCCAGTTACGATCTGAAGCGGTTTAATGATAGCTTAGGGTTTGCCAACCGGGCAAATCGAATTCTGGGTGTTTTAGAGAAAGAGAATTCAGAGGGCTATGACGTCCTGCCGGTGATCCATGCTGTCCAGCTGCTTATTGGGAACACGAAAACTGCAATGGGGAGGAGAGAGGAGGCTTTGCTTAATCTAAATAGGTGCCTAGAGATAAAGGAGTCTATTTTTGGGCCTAACAGCAAAGAAACTGGCGTTGCCTACAGGGATTTAGCAGAAGCTTATGCATCAGTTCTGAACTTCAAAGAAGCATTGCCATTATGCGAGAAAGCGCTAAAGATTCATCTATCTCAGCTTGGGCAGAACTCTGTTGAGGTTGCTTATGATCGGCGGCTTCTTGGAGTGATATTTACTGGTTTAGAGGATCATAAGAAGGCATTGGAGCAGAACCAGCTATCACGGAAGATTTTAAAGAGCTGGGATATGAGTTCTGATTTGATCGTTGCAGAGATTGATGCTGCCAATATACAGATTGCTTTGGGAAAGTATGATGAGGCTATTAACACTCTCAAAGGAGTTTCTGAACAGACAGAAAAGGATAGTGAAGTCCGTGTATTGGTGCTGATCTCAATGGCAAAGGCGCTTTGTAGCCAAAAGAAGTTTGGAGAGGGAAAGAGTTGTTTGGAGATGTCCTATGCTATTCTTGAAATGAAAGAAATTCACTTGCCTTCAAAGGTTGCTGAATCGTATATGGAAATGTCATCTCTCTACGAGACAATGAATGATTTCACAACTGCAATATCATTGCTGAAGAGGAGCCTTGAAATAATTGAAAGGCTTCCACAGGAGCAACACATGGAAGGGAATCTCTTGGGAAGGATAGGATGGTTATTTCTCTTGACTGGGAAGGTTGAGGAGGGAATTCCATATTTAGAAAATGCAGCCGAAAGGCTGAAGGAAAGCTTTGGCCCCAAATATTTTGCAGTTGGATATGTCTACAACAATTTGGGTGCAGCGTACTTGGAACTGGAAAGGACACAAACAGCTGCGCAGATGTTTGCTGTTGCAAAAGATATAATGGATGTTTCATTGGGACCACATCATGCAGATTCTATAGAGACATGCCAGAGCCTTGCTAATGCCTACAGTGCAATGCAGAGGTAATGCTTCCAAATTTCTTATTCTACTTTAATTGTGCGGTTTAAACTATTTTTTTTTCACCGCAGGATTCATTTTGCAGCACGGTAAACAGGTTGGGCTGGTAATGTACAGTAGTTAGATGGAAGAGGGAGGCATAAAAGTCTACATTTTTTACTAATTTGTTCACATAGGAAAAGAGATGCATATATGTAGCCTAGAGAATATAACAATAAAGTACATTAATTCAAAGGCATTATCATTAATACTAAGAATATATTAAAAAATTTTAATACCATATATTTTATGATAAATATATGATGATTTTTGTGATAGTTTTCCTTTGCAAATTCAAGATGACAAGTTAATTTTTATACAACCTGAGTTTTGAGGGGATGATGACAAGAGGTAAAGAATTTCATTATTTTGAGATTGGGAGTGTTGCAAGATGGATGTTATTAATTCATAATAGAGAGTGTTGCTTTCTTAAAGTTTGGAGACATGGACCCTAGGTAAGCTTTAATGCTAGGAATTTGGTTGTTATAAGGTTATTTCATAGAGTTACTTCATTCTTAAGAGGATTTGGTAAAAGAAATCTATTTCATGATCATTAAATTTAGGTGATGTATATTTCAGAGGTTGAGTATGATTAAAAACAATGACTGACTAGGGGTTGAGAGAGGGGAGGAGAGCATGGAGAGAGGAGCAATAAAAGAGAGACAACAAGAGGGATAGGAGGGTGGGGAATTGGGCCCTTCGGTAGTTGTTGACTGCCAACAACATTGACAAGACTGATTAGTCTAGAGAATTAGAGGGATATGAGAGGGCGAGAACATAAGAGGAGTTCGAGGGTTGAGCTAAGGAAAGGTTATCAAGGTTTTAAGAAAAACTTTTATTTAAACCGTAATATTAATATCTTAATAATATTATAAGTTATAATAAAATTAAAATTTAATTATAATAATTGTAAAATGATTTTTAAATAAATTAGCATTTAATAATATAAAAAAATTATAAAATATTTAGAAAAATAACTTTACTAGAAAATTATAAAAACATAATTATGTGTCAAATCGTACCTAGACACTTAATCATAGATCTAGCTCTTTAAACTTGCAATTATTCATAGTATTTATTGTGCTAAGTTTGGCAATTATTATAGAATAAAATAGAAGCTTGGGTGCTCATATTTTTATATGACAATACATATGGTAATTTTTTTTGACAACTTATTATTAAATGAATAATAGATTGATATTTAATTAGATGTAGTTTTTAAATTGCATTTAAACATTGCCAATTGCTTAGAAGATTAATTTTTTTCAATATATTCATGACGTTTGTATATTGATGTGTAATTGCTCCTACTATATTATTGATTTTATATTTAATCAATGAAAATTTAGCAGCTCATTTATTTAGATGCTATATATTTAAATATTTATGTAATTTAATTGATTTCTTGAACACCTTGTTTGTGCATCCCTTTAATCTTGCATTGTAACTATCATTTTATTTGGTTATTATTTTTATTTATTGCAAGTGAATGAAATTTTAAAATGAAAATTACTATAACATAAAAAATATAACTCATGATCCAACTATATAGTTCATGTGCTGATTTAAAAAAATTTAGATGCATTTTTTGTGTGGGTATTTAAAAACAAATATTTAAGTGTCATCTTATTATTTATTACAAATATTTTAATTGGGATAGTAATTAATTACAAAATTAAGGTTTTTCTTATAGTTATATGTGTAGAGAATATCGAGAGAGGTAGATGAGAAGAGTAATAAATAATATAATTTGTTTTTTTGTTATTATATGCAACGTTTCTCCTCATATATATGTAGAGGTAGCATAAGTATATATATAGAGTAATGGATCTTCAGCCGTCTGATATAGACTTTTTGATCATGTGGCGTAGATTTCCAGATGGCTTCTATTATTCCCCCACAAACAAACCATTGGGTTGGACATGGTGAGTTTGGATATGTGAGTGTTGAAACCAGATGTGGAGAGCGGCTTTGTCAATATGTTGGCTGTCTGCTCTTCTATGAGAATGTGTAATAGCTGAATTATTGTTTCCGCATATTGTCACGGATGAAGTGAAAATCGATTTCCACATACTTGGTGCGGGAGTGGAAAATTGAATTTTTTGCGAGTGCAATTGCTGAGATGCTGTTGCAGAATATGGTGGTGGGTTTATTTTGAGAGATTCCAAATTCTTGGAGTAGTCGGTGAATCCAGATGACATATGTTGTAGTGGTTGTTAGTGCTTGATATTCTGCTTCTGTGGAAGAACGGGAAACTTTATTTTGTCTCTTGGTGTTCTAAGAGATTGATGTGTTTCCCAAGAATATGCAGTAGCCTGTGGTGGATTTGCGAACAATAGAATCTCCTGCCCAATCTGAGTCAGTCTTTGCTTGAAGATGTAGATCATCCGGGTTAATAGGGAGTCTTAGATGATGGGTGCTTTTGACATATCTTATGATGCGATTAAGTTGATCAAAGTAAACTTGGGTGGGGTTATGCATGTATTGGCAGACTTTGTTGACGACTAGGATGAGATTGAGACGTGCGATGGTTAGATATTGTAGTGATCCGATAAGTTTTTTGTAGAGTTTTGGTTGGTTGAATGGCGGGGAAGGTTTAAGTGGTTGTGGTTGTGTTGTGGTAGGAGTTTGAGCTGGGTTGCAATTTTTCATACCTGATTGTGAGTAAGTTTAATGCATATGTTGATTGGCTTAACATTGGGCTGGTGGGTGTGTATATGAGGGTGATCCCAAGGAATGTGTTTGGTTTACCAAGCGAAAGCGTTGGGTGAGAGTGTGAATAAGAGAGTTTATGGTGATTGTGGATGGGCCTGCTTCTAGATCAGCATCAGCATAGATTAGGATGTATATTGGGTTTGGAGTTGAGTTGTGAATTAGTAAGGAGGGATTGGCATGGCTTGTTTTGAATCCTTGGGTGTGTAGGAAGCTGGTTAATGTGGAGTACCATTGCCTTGGGGATTGTTTGAGACTGTATATGATTTTATTGAGTTTGCACACGTGGTGAGATTTGCGTGGGTCTTCAAATTGTTTAGGTTGTTTCATATAGATTGTTTCTTGTAGGTGACCGTGTAGGAAGGCATTGGAAACGTCTAGCTGTGCAACTAGTCTTGTCTATGGATGGCTATGGTAAAGAGAATTCTGATAGTAGGCATCTTTGCCATGAGACTGAAGGTTTCAAGGTAGTCAATGACGTAGTGTTGGTTGAAATCTTGTGCAACTAGTCTTGTCTTATGAGATGCCACCGTGCAATTGTCATTGTATTTGGTGCGCTTTGTTCATTTATAGCCAAGGATGTTTTGGTTTGACTGAGGGGTAACTAGTGTCTAGGTTTGTTAATTTTGTAGTGTTTGATATTCTTCTTGCATTGCTTGTTTCCAAGCTTTTGATTTGGCCGCTGTGTTGTATGTGGTAGGGTCAATGGTTGTTCTTTGGGTAAGGAAGAGGTGTGTTAGGGGTTTGGGTTGAATTGTTCCTATTTGAGGCGGGCGGGTTATCATTGTGTGTGTTGGGAGTGGTTTTGTGGGTTATTGTATACTTTCGGTGTTTGTTGAGGTTTTGATGGATGAGTGTTGATCGATCGGATTGGATGGTGGGATTGTGGGTTGAGTGTGGGGATGAGGGGTTTGTTGGGGAGGTGGGGTTATGAATGGTTGGTTGGTGTGGTGGCTGAGGTGTTGCGGTTGGACTTGTATATCTATGGCGAGTGTTGTATGAGGTTGGTGTGAGAATTAGTGGGTTGGTGTATGGTTTTGTTCAGCTGTTGTTGAATGGTGTTTTTGGTGTTGTGGATGAAAGGAATGTTGATTCGATGAATTGGACGTGTCTTGAAATTAAGGAGGATGATGTTTTTGGATTATATCAAATGTATCCTTTATGATTGGGTGAGTAGCCCAAAAAAATGCGTGGGTCAGATTTTGGGCCTAGTTTTGTTGTTTTTGTGAGAGGTAGGAGAGGGTAACAAAGGCACCCGAATTCCCTTAGGTGATTGTAGTTGGGTGGGTGGTTGTGGAGGAGTTGAAAGAGAGATGCATTTTGTGTGTCCGAGGATGGTAATCGGTTGATTAGGTAGGTTGAGGTGAGGGCTTCTTGGGGCTAAAACGTTTTAGGAAGTTGTGCTGATTGGTGGAGAGCTCGTGTAGTTACTTTGATGTGGCGGTGTTTGCGCTTGGCAACTTCATTCTGTTGTGGGGTATAGTGGCATGACATACTGTGCTGTATTCTCAAGTTTTGAGGAGTGTATGAAAGGTTGTGGAGTTGTATTCTCCTCCACCGTCCGATTGGAAGATTTTGATGTGAGCATTGTATTGGCACTTAATGAATTTATGTAGTTCGATAAATTTGTGGATGGCTTCAGATTTGTGTTTTAGAGGAAATAGCCATGTAAACCGAATATAGTCATCAACGAAAATAACGTATAATTTATAACATTCATTTGAGATAATTGGGATAGGTCCTCATACATCGATGTGCAATAATTCAAAAGCTTTATATTTTTGAAATGGTAGGCGATGATGCTTTGATGTAATGCATGTGGTATAGGAACGAGTGATTGCTGGTTTGGATGTTGTGTTGAGTCTTTTTGAGTAGTTGGTGAATTTCTGGATTAGGATGTTCAAGCCGATGGTGCCATGTAGGAGTTGTAGCGGTGGCTGATGAGTGCAGAACTCTTTTACTTGCGGTGAGATCTAATGGATGAATGGTGTAGAGATCATTGTGGCTTGTTCCTCTAGGGAGAGGAGTGTTGGTGCGTAGATCCTTGATGATGAAACCGTATATGTTGAAGGTAATGGAACAAGAATTGTTAGATGCTAGTTTATGATTGGAAGATTTTGCAATGACATTTAGGAACATGGAGGATTTTGTTTAGGCATAACTTACAATTAGATGTAGGTGGGATTCCGGTATCTATATTGGAGATAGAAAGGGATTGACCGTTTCCGATTGTGACGTTGTCTTGATATGATTTGGCTATAGAGAGGCGGCGTAGATCATTTATTTTGTGATTTGAGACTTCTGAATCAAGGTATAAATTGAGGTCTGGTGGCCCTTCGCTGTAGAGTGTCGTCAATTTTGTTGTTTTGTGTTCAGCGGGGCTGTTGTAGGCTTGATTGATTCTCTGTCAACAGTCTTTGGCTGTATTGCCTGGTTTGTAGCAAATTTGGCATTCTATGTAGGTTGCTTTGGCTTGGTGGCCTCAGTTTGCTGGGTGGTTGTTTTTTTATTTCAATTTGTTGGCTTGTGATGTCAACGGAGTTCTTTGGCGCTGTTGAGCTGTAGGACAGCGCTGTTGATATGTGGGATTGCTTTCACTCTCTTTGTTTCTTGGTGGTCCTGCATGCCTATGTCTCATTTGATGTCCGGAGTATAGGGTGAGGTTCGAGGAGTTATTAGCTGATAGGTGTATTTTTTAATGTAGTTCCTGTTGGATGTTAACTTCCTCGTTACAGAGAAGAGAGTACAAGTCCTCTAGGCTGATTGATGTAGTTTTTGTTCGAATGGCTATTTTAAAGGCTTAGTAGGTTGAGTGTAACCCATTTAATGTGTATAGGATGCTAACTTCTTGATCAATCTTTGAGCCACTGATGTTTGATCTTGTCTACCAGCTCTTTTATTTCAGCTAGGTACTCTTGCATTTGTTTATCTTTTAGGGACGTTGTGGAGTTTGTTCTTGAGTTGCATAGTTCTTGGATGGTTGGAGGGTTTTAGACGACTTTCTATAGTGATCTAGATTTCTTGAGATGTCTCAGCATCCAATATGTGTGATAGGATGGAGTGAGATATTACCAAATATATGGCAACAATCAAGTTATTATCGGCTGGGATCATTGCATCTTGGTTGTTTTCATTTATGCTTGAGTTGGGATGGACTCCTTGAATGCTGCTGTTGAGACTGCTGAAGCTCCTCAAATGCTGCTGCTGAGACTGCTGAACCTCCGTGGATTGGCCTGCTACTAGAACAGCATCAGCATGGATTAGGATGTATATTGGGTTTGGAGTTGAGTTGTGAATTAGTAAGGAGGGATTGGCATGGCTTGTTTTGATTCCTTGGGTGTGTAGGAAGTTGGTTAATGTGGAGTACCATTGCCTTGTGGATTATTGAGACAGTATATGGTTTTGTTGAGTTTGCACACGCGGTGAGATTTGCGTGGGTCTTCAAATCATTTTGGTTGTTTCATATAGATTGTTTCTTGTAGGTGACCGTGTAGGAAGGCATTGGAAACGTCTAGTTGTGCAACTAGACTTGTCTATGGATGGCTATGATGAAGAGAATTCTGATAGTAGGCATCTTTGCAACGAGGCTGAAGGTTTCATGGAAGTCAATGACGTAGTGTTGGTTGAAATCTTGTGCAACTAGTCTTGTCTTATGACATGCCATTGTCATTGTATTTGGCGCGCTATTTTCATTTATAGCCAAGGATGTGTTGGTTTGACTGAGGGGTGTCTAGGTTTGTTAATTTTGTAGTGCTTGGTATTCTTCTTGCATTGTTTGTTTCCAAGCTTTTGGTTTGGCTGCTGTGTTGTTTGTGGTAGAGTCGATGGTTGATCTTTGGGTAAGGAAGAGGTGTGTTAGGGGTTTGGGTTGAATTGTTCCTATTTGAGGCGGGCGGGTTATCATTGGGTGTGTTGGGAGTGGTTTTGTGGGTTATTGTATACTTTCGGTGTTTGTTGAGGTTTTGATGGATGAGTGTTGATCGATTGGATTGGATGGTGGGATTGTGGGTTGAGTGTGGGGCTGAGGGGTTTGTTGGGGAGGTGGGGTTATGAATGGTTGGTTGGTGTGGTGGCTGAGGTGTTGCGGTTGGACTTGTATATTTATGGCAAGTGTTGTATGAGGTTGGTGTGAGAATTAGTGGGTTGGTGTATGGTTTTGTTCAGCTGTTGTTGAATGGTGTTTTTGGTGCTGTGGATGAAAGGAATGTTGATTCGATGAATTGGACGTGTCTTGAAATTAAGGAGGATGATGATTTTGGATTATATCAAATGTATCATTTATGATTGGGTGAGTAGCCCAAAAAAATGCATGGGTTAGATTTTGAGCCTAGTTTTGTTGTTTTTGTGGGAGGTAGGAGAGGGTATCAAAGGCACCTGAATACCCTTAGGTGATTGTAGTTTGGTGGGTGGTTGTGGAGGAGTTGAAAGAGAGATGCATTTTGTGTGTCCGAGGATGGTAATCGGTTGATTAGGTAGGCTGAGGTGAGGGCTGCTTGGGGCCAAAACGTCTTAGGAAGTTGTGCTGTTTGGTGGAGAGCTCGTGTAGTTACTTTGATGTGGCGGTGTTTGCGCTCAGCAACTTCATTCTGTTGTGGGATATAGGGGCATGACATACTGTGCTTTATTCTCAAGTTTTGAGGAGTGTATGAAAGGTTGTGGAGTTGTATTCTCCTCCACCGTCCGATTGGAAGATTTTGATGTGTGCATTGTATTGGCACTTAATGAATTTATGTAGTTCGATGAATTTGTGAATGGCTTCAGATTTGTGTTTTAGAAGAAATAGCTATGTAAACCGAGTATAGACACAACGAAAATAACATATAATCTTCCAAAACATTCATTTGAGATAATTGGGGTAGGTCCTCATACATCGATGTGCAATAATTCAAAAGCTTTATATTTTTGAAATGGTAGGCGATGGTGCTTTTATGTAATGCATGTGGTACAGGGATGAGTGATTGCTGGTTTGGATGTTGGGTTTAGTCTTTTTGAGTAGTTGGTGAATTTCTGGATTAGGATGTCCAAGCTGATGGTACCATGATCAAGCTCTTATCCAAAATGTTATATACGAACAATTTTTGCACAACGAATATTGTCATAGTCATTGGCGGTGTTAACTCCCAAGGTGACAATGCGATCATTAAGCATCTAAGAGGTTTTCTTTAAAGATTTTAATCTAAAAGATGTTTATTGCATTCATCATTCTTCAACTCATATTATAAATTAATACATTCATATGTTCTAAGTTATAAATGACACTTCATTATAGAGAAGAGTTCTTGCAATGCATTCATCCATGACTAACTACATGCTTTTGCCTAACCCTCCCCAAAAGGGGGTTTAGGCTGCGCCATTACAAGAGATACAAAAAGAAAGCAGCATCTAAGAGGTTTTCTTTAAAAATTTTAATCTAAAAGATGTTTATTGCATTCATCATTCTTCAACTCATATTATAAATTAATACATTCATATGTTCTAAGTTATAAATGACACTTCATTATAGAGAAGAGTTCTTGCAATGCATTCATCCATGACTTACTACATGCTTTTGCCTAACCCTCCCCAAAAGGGGGTTTAGGCTGCGCCATTACAAGAGATACAAAAAGAAAGCAGCATCTAAGAGGTTTTCTTTAAAGATTTTAATCTAAAAGATGTTTATTGCATTCATCATTCTTCAACTCATATTATAAATTAATACATTCATATGTTCTAAGTTATAAATGACACTTCATTATAGAGAAGAGTTCTTGCAATGCATTCATCCATGACTTACTACATGCTTTTGCCTAACCCTCCCCAAAAGGGGGTTTAGACTGCGCCATTACAAGAGATACAAAAAGAAAGCAGCATCTAAGAGGTTTTCTTTAAAGATTTTAATCTAAAAGATGTTTATTGCATTCATCATTCTTCAACTCATATTATAAATTAATACATTCATATGTTCTAAGTTATAAATGACACTTCATTATAGAGAAGAGTTCTTGCAATGCATTCATCCATGACTTACTACATGCTTTTGCCTAACCCTCCCCAAAAGGGGGTTTAGGCTGCGCCATTACAAGAGATACAAAAAGAAAGCAGCATCTAAGAGGTTTTCTTTAAAGGTTTTAATCTAAAAGATGTTTATTGCATTCATCATTCTTCAACTCATATTATAAATTAATACATTCATATGTTCTAAGTTATAAATGACACTTCATTATAGAGAAGAGTTCTTGCAATGCATTCATCCATGACTTACTACATGCTTTTGCCTAACCCTCCCCAAAAGGGGGTTTAGGCTGCGCCATTACAAGAGATACAAAAAGAAAGCAACAAAAGATGCTGAGCGCATTCATAGCTCTTGCAAGGAAATCAAAAGATAAATAGGTGGGAATACTATACGCAGGAACAACCCTTGGCGTTCTCTTCATTTCCTCTTCTCTCAATTATTCTCCTTTCTCCTTGCTCCTTGGCGTTCTCTTTTCCCCAAACTGAAAATCAAAACCCTCACTAAGCATTTCTTTCTTTCTTTTATAAATTTCTCCTTAGCTCTTCTTTATTTCCAACAATCACCTCTTTGAAACTTGGTATTTAATTAATTTTTATTCTTTTATTCTCTTGGGACTGAAGGTGATTTAATGCTTGCTATAAATTTTTGCTATGGGAAAATGAAGAGAATTAAGTATTTTGGTTTTTCAATACTGACTTAGAGCAGATTTCCAAGACAACATTACGGCATGCGCTACGGTGCGCTATAGCGTCAGACTTCGGCCCGTCTGGTGTACGGCGCGCTGTAGTGCTTTGGTCTCGGGTAACTAGACACTGTGGCGCATTGTAGAGTCTTGGTCTGGGTAACTAAGCGTTGCGGCGCGCTGTAGCGCCCGACTTTTTGGAATCCAGGCGTTGTGGTGCACTGTAAAGCCTTTCTCTTTGGAACTTTGGTGCTATGGCGCTGTGTAGCACCTTTCCTCTGGACGTCTAGTGCCATGGCGCCTTACTTTTTGGAATCTAGACGCTGTGGCTTGCTGTAGCGTCTTTCTCTCTGGAACTTTGACGCTATGGTGCGATGTAACACATTGTTTTCTGAAATTTCGGCGTTGTGGCGCGCTGTAGCATTTTTCTCTCTGTGAATGTGGTGCATTGTAGCATTTTTATCTTTGTGAATGTGGCGCTGTGGCGCGCTATAACGTCTTTCTCTCTGTGGATGTGTGTGGCGCGCTATAACACCCTTCTCTTTGTATATGTGGCGTTGTGGTGCGCTATAGTGCCTTGTTCTTTGGAATTTTGTCACTTTGGCGCGCTGCAGCATCTTTTCATCTGGGTTCGAGGCGCTAAGGTGCGCTGTGGTGCGTTACTCTCGGGAACAGGGTGCTGTGGCGCGTCGTAGCGCGCTTTGGCGTCCTTTTCACTTAATTTCCTTTTTTGCATTTTGATCTCCTCGCCTGAAATGGCATAAAACTACTACTAATCCTGATAAAAATGTAAATTATAAAACAAAATTCACTATATTTATTGATATGTGAAATATAAGTTTATCGTACCCTCATACTTAACTTCTTGCTAGTCCCCTAGTAAACAACATATAACTTCTTGGAATAGTTTATTTTTGACAATCTTGCTTTGGTTTGATGCAAATTTGAAACTCTTTGTGTATCATAATGTCGTTCTAACAATGATATAATTGGTTGAGGGTAACCTTAATTGCCTTGGTTCAATGTTATTTAGTTTTCCCACTATTCTAGACTCTTTCTCTTTTTTATCTTTTGATAGTTCTCAGATATGCATGTTGGAGAATTTTCGGGCTATTTATTAAGTATAATTTAAACGATGGTGTACTTGGAATTTTTTTTATTGCACCATGTGTTCTTCTTATGTAATGTAATGCATACATTTTTTTTTCTTTTCTTTTCTGGGGAGATAAATTTTTCATTATTTCAATCTTTCTTTTTAATATTTTATAGGAGAGACATTTTTTTTCGACCCATTTTTTCATGCATTACATTCATGAAGTCCTACAGAAGTCAAACACATTCTTGATTTTGACCTATCATTCATTTATCTTATACGAGCTAGATTTTCTCCCACACTTAATTTCATTTGTATTATTTAATTTGATAAAAGAGTTTAAGGTAGTGAGTTAAATAATTTTATTGAACCTCATGTGTTATGATTACTTACTCTCTCAATGTTATGTGTCTTACTCATTAATTCATGAAGATTTTCAAAGTTGCAAATTCAATATATAGGGCTTAATTGTAAAAAGATAGACTTCCAGTGATTAAATTGATTTCATAAAAAATGGGCAATTTGTTACAATGGTAATGGATGACTCAAAAACAAAAACTAACTACAAAGAAAAACAAAGCAAAACAAAAGAAAAAACTACAACCTGATTATTCAGGTTGCCTCCTGCATAACGCTTGGTTTAAAGTCTCCAATTTGACCGATTATGCCATCTATGTGACCTCTTTCATATGGACATCTTGCAATCTCGTTCCTTCCTCTTCCTGAATATTCTCTTGTACGTAGTAGGGTTTACATCGCTGTCTGTTTACCTTGAAGGTTCCATGTTTTGATGATATCTTAATAGCTCCGTGAAGATGAATATTGAGTATAGTGAAAGGTCATGTCTATCTGGACTTCAATTTTCCTGAAAATAACTTCAATCTGGAGTTAAATAGCAATACTTTCATCCCTGGTTCAAAGTTCTTATACATTATCATTTTATCATGTTATTTCTTTATTTTTTCCTTGTAAATTATGACGCTTTCATACGCATTCATTTTGATTTCGTCTAGCTCATTTAATTACAACACTCTTTACTTCATTGCTTGTTTGAAATCAAAATTTAACTTTTTAACATCCCAAAATGTCCAATGCTCAAGTTCAACTGGCAGGTGACAAGATTTCCCATAAACAAATTTGTGACAGGACATTTCTAAAGGGTTTTGAAAGCTTGCATATAATCCCATAAAGCGTCATCTAATTTAGATGACCAATCTTTTCTATTGTGATTTACAGTTTTCTCTAAAATTTACTTTAATTCCCTATTTAAAATTTCCACTTGACCACTCGTTTGTGGGTGATAGGCAGTTCCTATTTTTTGTTTCACCCCGTAGTTATTTAGCAATATTTCCAGTTGTCTATTACAAAAATGTTTATCGTCATTACTAATAAGAACTCTAAAGGTGCCAAATCTTGTTAAAACATTTTTTTCAAGGAATTTCATTACAATAAGAATTCTATGATGGGTGACCACCCTACCCTTAAAGTTATTATTAGAAATGGCAAAATACTAAGGTTTGACTGATGTAAACATATTTTGCTTATTATAGCAACCAGACTTTTCATAAGTGGTATGGTTAAAATGCTAATTTTTTTTTGAATCATTATAGATTATACTATACTAAAATGATTATTGATCCAATTATTTTTGAAACTAATACTTTCAATAAATATTTTCTACTTTACATCGTTTTTGAATTTGAAATTTTCAAGTGCATTGTGCATGCCTGTTTAGTAGTTAGCACTGCTATCAACAAAGATAGAATCATTAAAATTATATATTTTATCATGGTGTCATTGTAATTTTATCGCCAACAAGTTCTTTGATTTTATTTTATAGTCAACAAGTTCTATGATGCTAAAGCTATATCAAAAGTTTTATGATTGAAATATTTTGTAGTCATTAAGTAAAATTGCATCAGTGGAGAAAATGATACTGTTTTGATATTATTTAACAATACTTCAACGACTTGTATATTTCTTGTGTGTATTTATTTAAATGTTCAGTAGTTATATATATGATATGGAAAATTTGAACCGCATTCTTTATGTTCCTCTGTGGAAAAAATATAGCATTTCAGTGGGGTTAATGATGATGTATTTGCATTATTTAAAAATACTTCAATTACTTCAATATAACTTTTAGTTGCTTAGGTTAATAGGCCATACGTTTGCTTTTATTGGGGGTCTAGTTTTCCATAATGTTATGTAATCTGCTTATGAAGCTTCATCATTTCCTGAACATGCCCATGAATCTCATTTTATAAATTGCTAAGTAACGTTAGGATCACTCTAATAGCAGTTGTAATCGGTTTCTTTCATATGCAGCTACACCCTGGCCTTGGAATTTCAAAAAAAGGTTGTTGATGCATGGGAAAGCCATGGTGCGAGCGCTAGCGAAGAACTGGCAGAGGCAAACCGGGTACTTGAAGACCTAAAGAAGAAGGCTTATGAATGGATACCCGATTTAATGGTAGAACATGCTAAATCATTGTCCGAAAGGAAAGTCTTTGACCCTACAGAGCTTGTGCAGTAATGTTTTGAAGGTAATTGTGTACATTTGATATGAAAATATTTTTGATGTTTTATGCCCCTTATTTAGAGCAAAACCGATTTAATGTAAATATAAGATAGATACAAAGGAATTTTTAACCTAAACCTTTCGTAAGGACGTCAAACTGGTTTTCTTGAATGGGTCAGGAAAATGAAAAATAAAATAAGCAGCAAAGGCTCTTTTAGCACAGTTATCAGCCAATGCTTTAGCGAATCTACTAATTTAGGAAAAAAACAACTCCTTAAAAATTTTAACAGATAAGCTAACTTTCACTTATCTAATTGTTGGCCAATTGCAACTCTAACTTGGGTCCAATTTATAGTTGGAAGTTTATTGCATCCAAACTGGTCTTTCTACCATGATTTCTTCATAGCATGTCCCTTCATCTATAATAGTATTCAGGATCAATTCCAAAGCGCTCAATTCAGTCCAGTTACTGTTAGTAAATACACTTATTAGCATCCCAGACTGTAAAAACTTCTGCAACATGAGGAGTATAAGACAGGAAGGAGAAATCAAAGTTTATCTTAAGCTATAGATGGGGTGGGATTGCCACACTATATTTTGGTTACCAAAGTTACATAACATACCATCCCAGATAACCGCAATTGGATCGAGATAATAGTCAAATACACCCACAGATTTTAACAGCACACATTTTGGCATCCAAGGCCATGTCAGCATTTTTGCAAAAACTAATCTCATAAAACTAAACACAATGTCAAACTCGTTGATATAATGTACCAGCAAGTAACATAGTGTAATTAGGATGTAACTCAAATGTTAGAGTGAACGCATTAGATGCGAGAAGTTCAGAGTTCGATCTCCTGCATGGATGGGACATAATAGGTACTTCATTGTCGCATTTCAGTCAAAATAGTTGGTGTTTGTGCTGTTTTAGAGTCAGTAACTAATGTTTTTTGGTAGATAATTGTAGTTCCAGTACTTGTACATGTTAAGGTAGCAGTTGAACTCTGAACTGCGTTGGTTCAACTTTGCAGCTTGAGACAGTATTTTAATATTATTTATGCAATGTTTAAATGTAAATTAAAAATAGCTTTTAAAAAGAGATTTTTATTTTTGCTTCAAATACATGCAGACTTTTGAAATGCTTGAAAATAAAGATATTTTTTTAATTTCTTTCTTCTTATAAATGCTTATATTTTTGAGTTTTGAGCTGCTTATACATTAAAACACAAAAAATATAATGTTTAAAATTTCTTTCTACTTAGAAATTAGTTAATTTATCCCAAGCATTTGGATATAAACTTAGAGACTCCATAATCATCTTCTCAGCCTTCACAAGGAATAATAAAACAATAAAATGAAACGATCAATACTGCTGCATTGCGTTGGAACTGTCTATATCTCATGTTATGAAACCAATTGGATTTATCATTGAAACTTTCAATTTTTTTTCAGCCACCAAATTAAGTCACACCAGGATTTAATCACATAAGCGTATATTTGTCTATAGCAAATAAAAAATATTTATATAAGCATAAAGAATAGGATGATTGAAAGTCCCAAACACTAGCAAATAAAAGGAAACAACATTAAAAAGATGACTAAACTTTCCTTTATCCTTCAAGCATGTTTTTGCAACTTGTAGGGACTTCAAATATTATTTCCATTTGTTTGTAATAGGTTGAATGTTATGTAATTCTCTTATAGAATTGTTGCTGTCCCAGTTGATTCTCAGCTATTACGCTTGGTGTGGTGACGCCACAAATGGTTGGCCATATTTCTTGAAGTTGTAATGTGAAGGAACTTAAAGTACATTACTTTTATGTATCAATTGATCTCTTTTTGTCATGTGTAAGCAAGCCTCAAGCACAGTAGCAACACCTCTCCAGAACCACAAGCCTGTGTCACCTTATTCTAGTCAAAATTGGACCTTTTTTTAGACCAGATGAAAGTTTGATCCATGCTTGTATCCATTTGATTTAAATTGGCGTAGATATTTTTTGGATATAAAAGGAATTTCTTGCTCCATGCCTTTATTAGATTCAGCTTTTAGGATAGTGCTAAAAGCGCCAAACAGAAATTGTCATAATTGTTCATTTACAGAAAACTAGTCACCATGTTCATGATTCTTATATATGTGTTTACCATTTTTCTAACACCATAACTATCATATAATTGTTCGTTTTCCTACTTTAATGTTAAGATTAGAGATTTACTTGATTGAGTTGTAAAATTGTAAATTATAAAAATGAGTTGTAAAATGATTTACTTGAAGCATGTCTCATCTCCATTATTATTTTGTGATGCAGGGTATTGAGTCGTAAACCTCTCGCATATAATGTAATCATTCTATTATTTGAGCTACATCCCAATAAAAAGAATGCATTTAATAAACTAAATCATGTTGATTTGGAGGAGTTTGGTGATAGGACTTATACACGGGTTTGAGTTGAGGTTACCAGAGCAAAGATCACAAAATATAAATCAACACAAGCAAGAAATATTTCATAACACAAAGCAATCACAAAATAAGCCACAAGAACATCCAAAGACAGAGATTTACGTGGAAATTTTAAAATAGAAAAACTACGAAGTCACACCACCAAAGAAAAGATTTATTATGAACAAGAAAGTTACAGAGTTACAGAGAGCTTCACAAGAACAAGAAGGATCTATAATTTTGAAAGCTTCACGATCAATCTTCTGCTCTTACTTTAAGTGGAAGGTAGCCAACACCAACCACAACTACAATAGATTAGGGTTAAGCGTACAAAACATCCCACATGTTTCTTTAAATATCCAAGGCCTAATTAGACTCCAAAGAACCCAAAATACTTAGGGCACCATCAGGGTGTGCTTGGGCTCCCCAGATGGACGCCATAGTTACTGATGCCCTCAGGTTCAGTGATTGCAGCGCGCGACAAGGCTCCCAGGAGCTCTTGAATTTCCCATGACTTGTCCTGGAACGCCCGTGATCTTTTGGAAACCCACTGAAATTTTATTGGCAATCCATGGATGATCTAAGTGATCTCCACATCTTAACAATCTTTCACTTGTAGACATATTGAGATCATTCCACCTTCAAACTTGGATCTTCTTTAACCTTGCTTCCATTCTTGTGGAAGGATGTGGTGTGGCTCACCCCACTCTCTCATCATGTACATAGGCCAATTGAAGCATCACATAGCTTCAGTTTCTCCACTGTTATAGTCTTCGTAAGCATGTTTGCTGGATTCTTTGATGTGCAAATCTTTTTCAGTATCAACTAATCATCTTCCAACAGTGCTCGGATATATGATACCTCAATTGATTGTGCTTTGCCTTGGCATGAAATGTTGCGTTCATAGCAAGATGGATGTCACTCATATTGTCACTCTGCAATTTCACATTCTCTTGCTCTTTTGCCCAACTCAGCCAAAAAACCCTTCAACCATATCATCTCCTTACTCGCCTCAGTGATGGCGATATACTCCAGCTTAGTAGTAGGTAAGGCTACTAAAGTTTATAGCCTGGAGATTTAGCTCACCGCATCACTGCCCAATATAAACACATATTGTGTGTCTTCCTGCTATCAATATTTTTAGCTAAATTAGAGTCTACATATCATTGTAGCTCTATCTTAGACATTCCAAAGCAAAGTACTTTGTCCACTGTACCCCTCAGGTATCTGAGTATACACTTGACAGCTTCCCAGTGATGCTTTCTTGGGTTACTCATGAATCTACCGATCACTCCCATTGAATGTGCTATATCTAGTCTCGTGCAGATCATGTCATACATCAAGCCTCCGACTGCTGAAGCATAAGGAACTCTTTCCATTTATTTTTTTTTGCTTCAGTCTTTGGCACATGATCCTTTAACAGATTGAAGTGACTTGCAATGGGGGTGCAAACTGGCTTTGCCTCATTCATATTGAATTTTCTTAGCACCTTATCGACATATTTTGCTTGAGACTATTGATCCTTATTCCAAGTATCTGCTTTGTCGGCTCTAAGTTTTTCATGTCATACTCTTTTGACAATTGCTTCTTCAATCTCTTGATTTCCTCCATATCAAATCATGCAATTAGCATGTCATCTGCATGCAGTAGTAGAATAATATATGAGGTATCAAACTGCTTTATATAACAGCAGTGATATGCATAGAATCTCTTGTACCCTGATTCGACATAAACCTGTCAAACTATTTGTACCACTGCCTTGACTCTTGCTTCAAGCCATATAGGCGCTTCTTGAGCTTGCATACTAGCTCTTCATTTCCTTTGGTGACATACCCTTGTGGTTGCTTCATATACAACTCCTCTTTCAGATCAACGTGTAGAAAGGCAGTCTTTACGTTCATTTGCTCAAGGTGCAGATTTTCCACTGCCACAATGTTCAGCACTACTCGGATATGAGTCATCTTGACTACTTGAGCAAAGATCTCACTATAGTCTACCATGTGCTTTTGTTAGAATCTCTTTACTACAAATCTTGTCATTTGTTGTGACTTCATCTTATTTGGTTCTTCCTTCAATCTCACCATTTGTTGTGACTTCATTGTAGTCCACCCCGTGCAAATTTTCCACTGCCACAATGTTCTATTTGGTTCTTTCTTCAATATGTAAACCCATTTATTGTGAAAAACCTTCTTCCTAGCTACTAGAGTAGCCAACTCCCTCGCCTCATTTGACATGAGTGACTTCATCTCATCGTCTATGGCTAACTCCCACTTGCTTGAATCACGCACTTGTAGTGCCTCTACATAACATTCTGGTTCACCACCATCTGTTAGCAACAGATAATACAATAAAGGAGAATACCTTTTAGGTGGTCTAATTATTTTGATAGATTTTCTCAGTTCAGTAACATGTATTCGAGGAACTATTTCTCTTCCATCATCATGAGCATTTTGTTGTTCCTGCTTATTGATGTCATCAACTTCAAATACTTTGATGCATCATCTAATGCTTCTTTTGTATTTTTTTGGACTCCATTCCAGTCTTTGTACATCTCATTCTCATTGAATGTGACGTCCTTGCTTCTGATGATTTTTTGATTATGTAAATCCCAAAATTTGTATCTAAATTCTTCAGCTCCATAGCCTATGGAAGTGCACTTGATTGCTTTTGAATCAAGCTTGCTCCTGGAACCTGCATCAACATGTACATAGGATGAGTAGTCAAATACCTTTAGGTGATTGAATTTTACCTTTTTTCCACTCCATGCCTTTTCTAGTATTCCTTCTTTCAAAGGAACTAACAGCCCCGAGTTGATCAGATAGGCTATTGTGTTGTCAACCTCTGCCTAAAACTGTTTGGGCAATCCAGCATGTATTATCATGCTCTTCGCACATTCTGTGAGGGTTTTATTCATGCGTTATGCAACACCATTTTACTGAGGTGTTCCCGGAACAGTAAACTCTCATCCGATTTTGTTCAAAGCACATAACTCCTTGAACTCCTTATCACAATACTCCTTGCCGTTGTCTGATCGCATGCATTTGAGTGCATTTGAGCTTCAAGCCCGTTTCATTCTCCATTAAGGCTAACAATATCTTAAATACAGAAAATACATCAGATGTTTGTTTCGAAAAATAAACCCATACCTTGTATGATTATCTATGAATGCGACAAAATAGGTGGCTCCTCCAAGTGAAGAAACATGCGCTGAACCCCACACATCTATATGCACCATCTCCAACATCTGAGATTTCAGATTTTTTCCACTCTTTGAAAAACTAACTTTCTTCTGCTTGTCGTAAACCCAGTCTTCACAAAACTCTAAGTTCACAGATTTCAGCCCTGAAATCTTTTCTCTAGATAACAGTGACTTCAGCCTTTTCTCGCCCATATAACCGAGTTTTTGGTGCCATAGAAGTGAATCTATCTGTCATGTTGTTGCAATAGAATCTGACGTTTTATTGAGCAAGTAAAGTGTCCCCTCCATACTGCCTCGAGCAATGACTAGGTCACCTTTGCTGACCTTCCAAGTGTCTCCTATAAAGTTGGTGCTATAGCCCTTAAGAGCTAACTGGCTAACAAAAATCAAGTTTCTTTTCAGACAAGGAATATATTTTACATCCTTCAGCTTCCATATTGAAATGTTTGGCAGCTAAATGTCCACATCACCTTTGCCTACATTATCAGGACTTGTCATCTCTTGAGTAGACTTTACCTAGATTACCTTTGGTGTAGTTCTTGAAAGCACCCATGCTTGTAGTTGCATGAAATGAAACACTTGAATCCACAACCCAGGATTCAGTGCTAACAAGAGATAGGATTAATGCATTCTGATCTTCCTCCGCTGAAACATTCATCGAGGTCTTATCTTTTCCACCTCTCGACTTCTTCAAGATAGAGCAATTTTTTTTGAAGTGTCCTACTTTTTTATAATTCTAGCAATCAAGTTTTCCCTTTCCAAGTTTTGACTATCCTCACCTTAATTTAGATCTATTCCTGTTGAATCTTTGGTATATACTTCTTCCTCTAGTTTCAGCATGTAGGGCTAAACTAGATGCTTTACCGTTCGATCTTTTTGGAACCCCCTCATTCAACACCAATCCAACTACATTGTCGAATTTCAACTTAGCATTTCTTGATGAGTTACTTACACTAGTAACCAAATCGCCCCAATTATCTGGCAATAAAGACAACAACAACAAAGCTTGAACCTTGTCATCAAACTTGATGTTCACCGAGCTAAACTGGCTTGTAACAGTGTTGAACTTGTTCAGACTTTCTGTCATTGAATCACTATTCGTCATGTTCATATTAAATAACATTTTCATCAAGAAAAATTTGTTATAAGCTGAAGGATTCTCATACATTCGTGCCAGGGCTTCCATAAGATCTGCAATAGTTAACTTATTTACAATATTGAATGCGACAGAAGAATATAATGATTTGCGAATCAAACTCAAGGCTATTATGTCCAAAACTTCCCAATCTTTATTAGTCATAGTTGTTGGTTTCTTCGCGGCTCATTCGAGTAGTAAACATAACTTTTTCTAGTAGAACAGATCTTCAATTTGCATCATCCAAAAGGCAAAAAAAATTCCATTAAACATCTCTATTTTGTGTCTCATTTCATCAGTCATTGCTCCCACTCAAACAGCAGACCCTATAACACCGCTCTGATACCACTTGATAGGACTTATACACGAGTTTAAGTTGAGGTTACCAGAGCAAAGATCTCACAAAATATAAACCAATACAAGCAAGAAATATTCAACAGCACAAAGCAAGCATAGTATAAATCACAAGAACATCCAAAAACAGAGATTTACGTGAAAAACTAAAGAATGGGAAAAATCATGGAGTCACACTACCAAAGAAAAGATCCATTATGAATAAGAAGGTTGCAGAGTTACAGAGAACTTCAAATTTACAAGAATAAGAAGGATTTATCACTTTGAAAGCCTCGTGATCTGCTTCTTTTCCTCCACAAATCTTCTTCTCTCATTATAGGGTGGAAGGAAGCCAACAACAGCCACAACTCCAATAGATTAGGGTTAAGCATACAAAACATCCCCCATATGTTTCCTTAAATATCCAAGGCCTAATTAGATTCCAAAGGACCCAAAATACCTATAAAAATACTTAGGGCACCGTTAAAACATGTGACAGAGTTTTCGCGGGCGCTAGGGCGCTAAGGGGCGCTTGGGCTCCCCAAGTTTGAACCATGGGCTCCAGAGCGCGCTTGGGCTCCCCAGACGGGAGCTACAGCACGTCATAACGTCTAACTCTCGAATCCCAGGCACTACGGCTCATCATGGCACCTGGTCCTCAAGTTCAGCGACTGTAGGGCACGCCAGAGCGCTCAAATTGGCCCTGACTTGTCCCAAAATACTCCGGGACCTATCGGAAACCCATCGAAACTCCATTGGCAACTCCATGGATGATCTAAATGGTATCCACATCCTAATATTTGGCCCTCTAAAGGCAGGCGCGCCGCGGCGCTTGGGCATCTGTGATACGAGCACCTAAGTGTGTGCCTTGGTGCCGACACAGAGATGCGGGAACGCAAGCGTGCTCTAGCGCACCCGCAGCTTGATAGACACAATTTATGGGGCCTTTAAATATGTATGTAACCCATTTTTAGGGCATCATCTGGAAATTTCTATGTGTATGCTTGTGACAGCTCAAAGCTTGTAGAAAATATCTATTGTTGGAGCTTGTAAAGGGTTTGAGAAATACTAACTTGTATTCTTCCTTCAGTATAGTTAAAATTCGCCTCTCCCACGTAGATGTTTACACCGAACCACATAAATTCTCGTGTTTTACTTGTGCTTGGATTCTTTGTATGTTTTTTTTTTGTTTTTTGTTTTTGTTTAGTTTTTTCTGATCTCGTACGAGGTCTTTGTTTCTGATAATGGTATCAAAGCAAGGCTTGCAAGAGAAGTCGTGGTAGATAATGTTGGAGGAGAAGCTTCTAGTTCTTCATCATCATCGGTGGTGGAGAGAACTCTCCACCAAGTTATAACACATCTGATGAAGATCGATGTGGTTAAGTTCGATGGAAAGAATAACTTCAGAATGTGGAGATATAAAGTGACGAATGTACTATGTGCAGTAAATCTGGAAGATGTTTTCAATGATGAAGAAAAACTCGTAGAAATTTCAGAGATGGGTTGTGTTAAAATGAACCACAGGACATGTGGCCTGATCTAAAATTGTCTAACCCAAGTTATAACCACAGACTTCTGCTTGGAAGTTATGGAAATTCCTGCAAAGCAAATATATTCGAAAAGTGTGGGCAACCATCTTAAAAAGTCTCTATCTATTTCAGATGCGGGGAATCTCTATAGATGAACACATAAACAAGTTCATAAAATTGCTAGCATATTTGTTAAATCTGGATGAGACTGTGGAAGGTGAAGATAAAGCACCGCTCTTACTAAATTCACTACTAGATGAGTTTGAGAGCTTCACCAGGACATTAATACATAGGAAGGATGCTTTGAGATATGATGAGGTGACAACAACCCTTTTGAACTATGAGTTCTAAAGAAGGGATAAGGAATCTACTAAATTAGAAATAGCAGAGGCACTTACCCTACATAGAGGAAGACCAGAAAGGAAGAAGCAATGGCCAATGAAGAATGGTGACCCTCTAAAAAGTGGAAATCCAGTGGTCGCAATATTGGGCACAATTAGTGAGCATTCTGTTTAGAGTTTAGACACTGGAAGAAGAACTGCCCTATTAAAATAAAAGGGCAAGCGGATCTTCAAATGCAAAGGCAAATGCGACTTAGCATGTGGTAAAGAAGTCTGATTCAGAAGTGTCTTGTTATAGTTTCTATGGGTATGATAGCAAATAGCTCTAGCTGGATTATGAATACCGGTGCGACGTATCATATATGTCAGAATAATTAGTTCTGTTCGTATAGAGAAACGAACAGTGGCGCAGTTACTATGGGAAACAACGTCACATGTCGAATACTCGGAGTTGGGAGTGTGTTGATCAAAACACATGCTGGAACAGTTCAAGAGCTGAATGAAGTAAGATATGTACGGAAGATCAAGAAGAATCTGTTGTCTGTTGGAACCTTAAAAGCCAAGAGCCAAGGGTTTTAAGATAGTTATGGAAGCAAGTATTATGAAGATTAGTAAGGGTGCAATGACTTGAGATGAGTCAAGCAACATAATCTCTACTATCTCCAAGGGAGTACAATCACATGATATACAACTATAGCAGAAAGTTCAGAGGATGTCATGATGCTCTAGCATATGAGACTTGCACATACAGAAGAGCCATCAATGAAAGCTCTGAAGAAAGATGAACTCATAAAAGGTATTGATTCTTGCAAATTATAATTTTGTGAATATTGTATTTTTAGCAAGAAAACACGTAAGTCATTTGATGTTGGCCTCCACAACACCAAGAAAATTTTGGAATATGTCCACATGTTTGGGGACCAATAAAGACGACATCGTTCGATGATCGCATATATTTTGCCTCCTTTATTGATGATTACTTTCGATATGTATGGGTGTACACCATGAAGAGCAAAGCAAATGTGCTGAAAGTATTCAAAAATTGGAAAAAGTTGGTGCAAAATCAGATCGATAAACAAATCAAGTACTAGTCTAATAATGGTGGAGAGTATACTTATGACTTATTTTTGTATTAGTGTCAGAATTCTAGCATTGAGCATCACTCTACCATGAGGGAAACACTGCAGCCAAATGGAGTAGCAAAGCAAATGAACCAGACCTTGATGGAGAAGGTTCGATGCATGTTATCAAATGCTGGGTTGGAAAGAGTCTATTAGGCGAATATTCTAAATTTTACATGCTACATTGAACAATAAAACTTTAATAGAAATGTGGTCTGAATGATCTACTGAAGATTATGGTCAGTTGTAAATTTTTGGGTGCCCAGCTTATTATCATGTGAAACAAGATAAGTTGAAGCTAAGAGCACGGAGATAATTTTCATTGGGTTACAACGTGAGTCAAAGGCTACAAATTTTATGATCATGTTGATAGAAACATTGTCATCAGCAGGGATATGACTTTTGATGAGGAGTTCTTCATAAGACAAAGAAGTTTGCATCTTGTGGAGGATAACATAGCAACTTCTGTTAGCAAACAGAGAGTGGGATTTGATGTACCCCTGTTTGTTCCACAGGATTCTTCCTATCATGATCGGTGTCGAGGACATTCCTACAATTGAAGACCACTTTGATGATAGTGAAGAAGAAAGGATTGATACTAGTGATGAGACTCCTGTTCAAGAGTCAATCGCAATTAAGAGAATCTGACGGCTGATTGAAAGACCGGCTTGGCTACAATACTTGTGCACAGTCAGTGGAAGATGAGGAGGTTCCATCTCACTACAGGGAGGCGGTGTACATTTAGAAAAGGATCAGTGGAGACAAATGATGAACGAAGAGATGAATTTTCTTCATAAGAACAAAATATGGAGGCTAGAGAAATTACCCCCAAGAAGGAAAGCTATTAACTGCAAATGGGTGTTTGCAAATGAGGGGTCTTAAGGAGCTGATGTGCGATCCAAGGCAAGATTAGTGGTAAAGGGATTTGTACAAAAGGAAGGAACATACTATGATAAGGTGTTTTCTCCAATTGTCAAACACTCGTTAATCTGTGTACTTCTAGTCTTGGTAGTACAATTGGATTTATCATTAGAACAACTCGATGTCAAAATTGTGTTCCTACACAAAGAACTAGAGGATGAGTTCTATATGGTGCATCCCCCATGGTTCATTGAGGCAGGAAAATGGGACTTAGTTTGCAAATTGGACAAGTTTATTTATGGCCTAAAGTAATTACCAAAGTAATGGTACAAGAACTTTGTCCAATTCATGCAAAGGGAAGGATTATCAAAAATCAGTTTGATCGTTGCATGTATTTCAAGAAGTTAACCCAAGGTGATTTTATTTAGCACTCTTGTATATTGACGACATGTAGTGGCAATTTCAGTTCAGTCTGAGTTGGAATATATTAAAGAACAGATGTCAAAGACCTTTGAAATGAAGATCTGTATGGACGAAAAGATAGGAAAGGTTTGATTAACCCAAAAGGGTTATGGAAAAAGTGTTGAAGAGGCTCAAAGTTGATGACTTCACAAAATTTGTGAGTATACCTCATGCACATCATTATCATTTCTCTGGTGAGTTGTGCCTTTAGACAAATTCAGAAAATGATGAAATGCATAAGGTGTCATATGCTAGTGTTGTAAATAGTTTGATATATGCCATAGTTTGCACTAGACCAAACTTGGCACAAGCAGTTGGGGGTGGTGAGCATGTATATGCATAATCTAGGGAAACATCACTGGCAAGCAGTGATAAATATATTCAGTTATCTGAAAACTACAATGGATATTGGTATACTGTTTCAAAAGCAGGCATCAATAACAAATCTTTGTGTTGGATATGTGGATTCCAACTATGTTGGAGATTTGGATCGAAAGCGCTCAATGATTGAATATGTGTTCACTCTATCAGAAGGTCTGGTCTAGTGTAGATCTACTCTACAATCTACGGTTGCCTTGTCTACAACAGAAGTTGAATACATAGCGGTAACTGAGGTGTTCAAAGAAGCAATGTGATGAAAAGGCTTGTTGGAAGATTTTAGTGCAAAGTATGGTAATTTATTACGATAGCCAAAGCATATTATTTGCTACCAATCATGTTTGTCATGCTCGCACAAAGCACATAGATGTGCGACATCACTTCGTACTGGATATCATAGAAGATGGAAAGATTTTATTGAAAAAAATTCATGCAAATGACAATTCAGCAGATATGCTTATCAAAGTGCTTACAGCTCAAAAGTTCACTCATTGCAAGAATCTGATGAATTTGGAGAAGCAACAATAGGCTTTTCATATGGATGACAGCGTACGACTTGATTTCTTTGGGAGAAGACGTAGGCAACCGGTGCTGGTGCAGACGCTATTTGTTTGACAACAATTGTGATATCATTTGTTTAAGGATTGAGAGCTTGATTGAGTTAGCTCTCATACATGCACATGAGATATGATGTTGGAGGAGTTTGGCCCCGGAAAGGCAATTGCCCGGGCGTGCCCGAGAGGTAGGCATCAAGGCACACCTCAACACCTGGGCATTTGTGAGACGTGCTCCTAGACGCGCCTTGTCGCCTGACACAAAGAGGCGGGAGCCCAGGCGCGGTTTTGACAGGCCCAATTTCTGAAAATTTATGTATGTGCTTGTGACGGCTAAAGCTTACAGAAAATCTCCATTGTTGGAGCTTGGGAAGTGTTTGTGAAACCCTAACTTGTATTCTTCCTCCGATATAATAAAAGTTCTCCTTATCTCTCCCTGTGGACACAAATGTTTACACCGAACCACATAAATTCTTGTGTTTTGCTTGTGTTTGGATTCTTTATGTGCTTTTCTTATTTTTTGTTCTTGTTTGGTTTTTCCTTGATCTTGTACGAGTTCTTCGATCCTAACAAATCAATAGATATCTAGGTTATAAACTGAACAAGCTAGCCAACTTTTGAAAAGGTGGGGAACAAGGGAGCAAAAGCTGTTGGGTAACAACAATCTTATCAATTATAGCAATCAAGAATGCAAAACCAGATCATTCCCACCATCAACTACTACTTTCAATTCTACATCGATTTCAGTAATTCATACACATCTAGAACTAAAACTTTCATAACCAAACTAATACCAACTCATATACCCATGTGAACTTTGTAACTATTATGAAGTACATGTGCTAGTTGTATAAAAAATAAAAAGGTAGTCATGCCATTTGAAAATTTGTTCAGCCAGCCAATTAGATTTAATACAAAACATGTAAAGCTGGGCTTTAGCTTTATAAATATCAAAATTTTGGGTACCTTGAAATAAGTGTCCGAATATAAGATCTTACAGCCTCATAATAAATCAGCATCTACAACAAAAATACTAGCTTCAGTCATGAAAAAAAACTTGAAAACAGACTAAATTCGCCTAAAACAATACTTACTCTATCTCCTAAAGCTTTAAAACAGAAATCTACAAACTCTGCGTAGCCCTTTCTGCATGAAATCATTCAATGCAGTCTCACTAGTAACACAGAAAAACTTATGGATGCAACATTCTCTATAATTGGAAACAAAAATCTCTAACAAAAATATGTAAAATCATATTTAGCCGTATTATATTATAATAAATGTAATTTTTGTGGAGTTTTATTAGATCATCTCAGGATATATAATCGACATGATCCTCAGTTTTTATACATTCGACTAATGCACACCTACAATTTTGAGGATAAATACAATTTAATTTATTAGATATTTTCCGAAGATTTAAATTGTATGATCTTAATAAAGTAAATTCAATATATTTAAAATGTTCTCGATTTCATATACAATGCCGGTGCATAAAATTTTAAATTCGCACAGTTTAACCTGCTATGAAAATGACCAGACGACAACTTGATAATCCAGATGACACATGAACAACATTGCCTCCTTTAACCACCTGCTTGCTCATGTTGCCCTAAATTCTATAACGCTTAAAAATGCACTCAAAATGCTTGCAATTAACCTCACACAACGTATTAGCTTGGAAGTGATCAAGTATAATTATTTAAAAATTAGGAGATACATTCCTCAATAATTCCATCCTACACAGCAGTTTAAAACTGAACGGAAGGTACCAACACATTCTACATCAACTTAGGATTAAAACACAACTAGTATTACAAGGAATCATGATCATCAGCTTTTTCAAGTTTCACAATAAAAAATGTCAAAATGTTAGTTTTGGCATGGGTACCTGTTTGTCATCCATCGACCGTATGATAAGCTAGGTTGCATTCATTTGAGTCATCAAATGGAGGACTTAATTGTGCTTTTAAGACTTCTATGCAAGACCCAACCATGCGTTGGTTTCCCTCTCTACATTACTGCATTTCGAGATCCTTTTACTCCTCTACCTGGTTTCTAACATTCTCACGAGCTTTAGAAGAGTGCAATAAGATAATTGGATCCTTGGATATCTGAATCAACCTACTATGTTGGTTAAATGAGAGCCTGATTTATTCGAGAAATACTCGATTGTAGAGTCCTTAGGTCGGCTATTAAGGTTGAGTAAGCTTGAACAGCTCCACTAAGGTCACTATAGGCTTATATTGGAGGTGGTGTGGATCCAATCCTTCCTCTTAGGTTTGGCCAAGAACATCTCTTGGGAAGTATGCATATTTCCTTCATTTTATTATTTTATTCAAAATATTGTTAAGTACTACTTAGTATAGATCCTTATAAATGTTTTATGAAAAAGCCATGATTGTCGTATGTTAATAACACGCCAGTCAATTTTAATCTAAGTTATTAATAATTTTTATTAAGTTTCTCAACCACCTCAGTTGATAAGTTCCATGATTATAGTTGATAGTATTTTTTGTCCTACCTATTCAAGGACTAGAGAACAAAAACCCCAAATTCTAGTTCAAAATGCAATTTATACTGTTTAGAGTATGAACTATTTTTATACTTGAAGTGTAACCATCCCTTTAATACTATTACTTTTGGTATGTATCATTATGATTTAATTCTTGCTAGCTATGACATCAAAAAGTAAGTTAATATAGCATCTTCATTCCTATGAAGCATTATAAATATAATCATTATTAATTTAATACTACATGGTGATTTGTCAAGAATCCACATTTCTATCTGCCTAGACCTAATCACTTAATAAAGCATAAACATGATAACTAAGCTAGATTATTATTATAGATAAGTATATAATATAGCTAGGATGGTTACATGGAGGATGTGGAATGGTATTATTTAATTTTCTTTCATCTAAGCTTAAATCATTTAACTCCGAGTAGAATTATGCTTGATAATGATGTAATGATGGATAATCATTTAAATAATATATGTCTATATAAGTTAGCTTTTTAGACCCCTACTAGTTTCTTTACGCTTGTTGAATTAAGCATTTACCATTTAGTGCTTATGAATTAATCAGTTACATAGATTACGTGAGATGTGATCTGATCTTATAAATTCTTAGTCTTATGATTCTAATTGTAGTGACAATTGTGAGTTATGAGGGTACATATCTTATTATTATTATTTGGCACATGAATTTAATTTAGAACAAATGAAACCAGTCTTAAGGGGTTAGCCTATATTTAAACTCTCATACTTCTGGGACCTCACACTAAGATACTTTAACGCATCTTGAAATAAGAAGATATATCATTCAAAACTTGTTATATTTTTAATATTTAAAGCGTATTTAATTAGAATAATTGAGTTTAAATTTATATTTGTATTACTTCTCTTGAAATTAAAGAATCACCAATGAGTCATATTGAATGAAATATGGATATATTACTATTTGTGAGAGCCAAGTATCATTATAATGAGAACATTCAAGCAAAATTAAAGTTCCATTTTATGCATTCAAGTCAATACAATATTTAAAAATAAGAAAAATTAAATAACCATAAATAATAAATTCTTATATTAATACAATACATAAATGAATTAAAGTATAAAATCTTGAATTTCTTTAAAATTAATGTGTACTCTTAATTTCACAAAATCGACACATGAAAAGTGTCAGGATCTGAATCATATTAGCACTGAAGTAAGCACACAAAAATTTACAAGAAAAATCAGTAAGCACCGGAAAAAAAATAAAGATTTATGCAAATGGAGAACAAAATAATGGCAGCGTAAAAGTGCAATAAAAAACTAAATCATTGCAAGCTTAATTAAATTATTAAATGAACTAGATTATATTATAGCATAACTTTTTTATTTTGCTAAGCTTTACAATAAAGCTTTTGACATATATTTGATGAGGCCATACTTATCCTTTTGCATATCATAACATGTGCTCCCCAGTTGCACAAGCCTTACAACATTAGATTTTCTTCAAACACATAGGGGTATAACACAAGTTTTTATTTGATCCATTTCAAATATTTATACTCTAAAAGTATATGTTACTTAATATGACATGTGTATCAACACATGTACTATGAAAATACAAATTTATACTTTGAAAAATACATAGTTACTCTGTCTTATGAACATAACAATTTATAATACATCACATGCAAAATTATGCATTAGGTTATAAAACCTCTAAAGCATGCCAAAATAAACATCCTATTGGTATCACAATAATTATGTACAATTTAAAGGAAATTAATCACTGTAATAACATATGCATACAATTTATGAAAGGAATAGAACATCTAAATGAAAATTATAGCAAAAGAATCAAAATGTGGATATAAAACATCTTAATAAAATTATAGTATTTGTATATTTGATAAGACAATTAATAACTCCAAAGAACAAAATAAAGTAATGTTATCCAATATATAATTAAATATGATTATCACATTAATGCATTCCATACATGTATTATGTTTGTGGAGGTTTGAGTGCAGCCCATACAGGTGAGCTCAAACAAGGCACACTTAAACACAGGATGGCACATCAATGCAATCACTAGATGAATTGATTAAAAATGTTGTTCAAATCGCTAACAATATCTTCACACACATAGATATATATATATATATATATATATATATATCATATATCATATATTATTTGATTAAGCATTTGGGGTTTTACTAAACATGCCAATATCATTTAAGTTGTAGTAATTAACATATTAAACATGCTAATTTATCAATTATACTATCATGTAATAATAAGGCTTAAATGAGAATAACGATTCCATTATTTTTAACATGGACTAAGCAATTAAGAATGTTAAGAATGAACAAGGGTATGATTATTATAATTTAGACTAAATCAATCCACTTAAGTATATCACATTAAATATCTTAATCTATTTGGGAGCTTATTAAGCATGATCTTAAATATCATTATTTTTAACCAAATGGATTTTGATATCTTATTTAATAATAGACATTTCAAAGATCAATAATATATATCCTTAATCAACCACATTGTGCAAACAAAGTATTCAAAGATGATAAGATGGAATAATGAGTAGGCTGGCACATGTAATCATAATCATCAAATTAATCTAGGTTAATCATAAATATATTGTTTAATCTTGATATAGATCCATAAATGACCTAATTAAACTAATGAAAGAGAGATGGAATAAGAGAGAGAAGATGTTTGAGAGAAAATAGGAGAGAGAATGTTCCTCCATATAAATCATAAGCATTATACATTCTCAACATATAATGACTAATCTATAATTATGAGGGGATGCTTAATAACATTTTAATAATATATAGGAGCTTAAGAAGAGAGAGAGAGAGAGAGAGAGAGAGAGAGAGAGAGAGAGATATATATATATATATATATATATATATATATATATCAGGTAACTTAGAATTTGATGAAGAAGAAGATGGCATATATGTTAGTATTCAAGCCTTCCAATTGTTTTTTGGCCTTAATAGATGCTCCTTAGCCCTTTGGGATATTTCTAATATCGATGGCAAGCTTGTAAATCAAGGCAACCAAAATTTTTACATGAGGAGGGAGAAAATGATATTTCTCAATACAGAATTCCAATCTTTAATCCAAATTCTAAGAAACTTTCCTGAGAATCATTAAGGATTAAGGAATGGATTAGGGTATTAGGATTGGACATAAGGGGCTAGTGTTCAAGCTAAAAACTAGAAATTTGAGTTTCAAGCATCCTTATATAGACCTTCTCAATATCAAAATTTAAGACCTTAGTTAAAGACTTACATTTAGAGAGCATTTTGAGTTCAATAATTTGAAGTGTTGAATAGAAAAGTTTAAGGTATTTAAATGCTCGATCAATAGTTAAATATGACATAATTAGATGCATATAAATTGGCTAATCAAGATTCTAACATAACACTCTTGTTATGATATTTCAATTGATATCAAATTTGCAAATCTGGTTGAGTGATTGCAGAGATTTGGTTTTAATTAAGGTTAAGGTTCATTGGATACTGCTGGGAAAACAATGATGAATAATAACAGGCCAAGTCTCAGGATAGGCTATTTCAAAATGATTGATTTGATTACAAGCGTTCAATTAGGGCTATGTGAGCCGTTGGACGCAATATGACGGTTCAATATACTTAACGTTCTTATAACCATCATTTAAATAATCAAGGAAGTTTTAGTAAACTCCAATCCCAAAATTCCTCAATATAATACTTAGTCAAAACTTCTAAATATCCATATACTATCTTGATTATATCAGTGTAAGAATATCAAATCAAAATAATATTAATCAAATTAATGATATAATCTTTCTCCATTAAATCTTCTTAATAGAGTGCTCAATTATTTTATTCATAAATTATTCTTACGGTGATGAAGAGGAGGGAGAAAAATTTCAAGATTACCTAACCTTTGTTAAAAACCATTTTATTCAAATAATCTTGATTTAGACTCTTTGAATCCAAAGTTTGATTCGAATTCAAGTAGTCAACGATGACGTTGTAGCCAAGTAGTCGAGGCTCAAGATTTATTATCTCAGATATTGGGTTCAACCACATATTGTTCATATTTAAAGCTCACTTAACTAAAAAAAAATTCTTTGATATAAATAAATTAATTATTTAATTAGTAATAATAATAAGATTTGCTAAACTAATATAATTTAAAAATTGAATTATTTAGTCTAAATTTTGTTTATATAATAAAAAACTGTTGGGAACGTTGTCTTAAACGAAATTTCAGGTCGGGACGGGGGGCCAAATATTTTTACCGCCTGTTCAACTCGGAAATCGGAACATGTATTGATAGGCATCTCATTCCTCTTCCAGCTCTTCGTTCACCTTGATTCTTCTCGAAGTCAAACGCACGCCTCTCCTTACCAAAGGAGGAGTAGCAGTCGCGCGATTGCATCTTTTTTCGCTCTGAAGCAGGTAAATCCCCTGCTATAGAGGGCGTAGCTGGGGAAGAGAGAAAGAGAGGGATGTTCTATCAAGAGGCCGTAGTATTGTCTAGGGTAAGAAACCGTAGGGGCCGAAAGTTCCATCTTTTTTCTTGCAACCCTTTCCTATCTTCTTGCGGAGGCCTTGGCGCCCGATCGGCTTCTAGCTAAAGCGAAGGTCTTTTTTCGTTTTAGTCTGTTTCGCGTTTCTAGGGTTTAGAGAGGGGAGGGTAGCGATTGATGGATAGTGGTCTTCTGGATGATATCATCCGGCGGCTGCTGGAGGTGAGAAGGAGACCAGGAAAGCAGGTGCAGCTCTCTGAGGCGGAGATTCGTCAGCTCTGCCTTGTGTCACGTGACATCTTTCTGCAGCAGCCCAATCTGCTCGAGCTTGAGGCTCCCATTAAAATTTGTGGTATAAGTGACTTAATCCTTCTGGGAATTCGTGATTGATTAATCGTTGACATCACTTTTTTGTTAATGTTACCTTTTATTTTCCCTCTTAAGATTTCAGCATTTGGTACGCAGCCTGTTTGCTTGTGCTGGTAATATGGTTATTTCATGCTAGGCATCATTTTAGTTATTTTCTTTATTTGAAGATGGAAAATATACCTCTTGAACGTGTCAGCAATATAAATTGTTATTATTAATTTATAATAATATGTTTTGTGCATTGTTATTAGAATATAAAGGAAATTATTTTTGTCACGTAAGCTTGTTGTTTCTTGCTTTTATTTTTTTGTTCATAAGCATATAAGAATGTGAACTGAGGAAAGTACAGGGGTTTGCTTGCTTTAGTTTGTGTATTCCCTGCGGTGAATCATCTATAATACGAAACTTTAGGCATCCACAAATTGTGATAATTTTTATATGTAATGAAACTAAGTGGTTAATAGCTATGCACGAATTTTCTTGTTCTGATTCAGACTGGCTTGCATGAACTGCATTCTTCTTTTGCTTGTGACACTTATGCTCTTGTTTGGGGACAATTTTTTATGTGTTTTTAATTTTGTCAATCATGACATGTGTGGTTTGTTTGTGATTATTGGCATGTGTTTCTTTGAAAGCTGTGAAACACAATGAGTTGTGCAATTATGATTTTTGATCTTCAAGTTTTTTTTTAAGATTTGAATATAGTTTCAAGATGTTCTTCACAAGCATTGCAGTCTAACCTTAAGTGTTTTGTATTAAAATTTGTAGCTTATGAATAAATTTACATGCTCATTCTCTTGCTCTTTCTGTATAAATTACAGCTATTATTGTTGATTCTCCAAAACTCACATATGCTTACTTTATCTTGAAGTAAACTTTATATGCTATTCTAGTTTTTGGGCAGAATTTTCTTAAATGTTTCCGAGGCTTTAAATTTTATTTTCTATTTATTTTATGTTCATTTTTTCATAACCTCCCTAGATATAGATGGATTCTGTGACTGTCTGCATTATGGTTGCTAGACATCCCTTAGTTGGCAAAATAAAATACCATAAAAATTTATGGAGTCAATGTATACTTGACATGAACTCATGAGATAAGCATCCCAATTGTTTATTGGCAGTTTGTTTACATTATTAGAAAAATATATGTACTTGATGATGCCTTTCCGTTTGATTAATTTGTTTTTTTTAATGAGCTTACTGATGTTATAAAGGTCAATGTCTAATGTTCAAAGTAAGGTGCCAATTTTTTGTAAAAAAGTTTAAACTATTCATTTTGTGACAGGACATGTTTGAAACGTGAAAACAGTGTTTACTGAAGTATATTCTCTTAAAATTTTGTACAGTTTTTTTTTACTGAATTAGAGCACAGAAATCATGTTATGTGCCGCAGTTTTTGCATCAAAGAGTAAATATTAATATTGAGTGGCCATGCTGTTGATTTGGATTATCTTAGTTTTGTTTTATAAATGATATGTATAAAAAATTTTAGTACAATCTTGTTAAGTTTGTTATGAACTACCTTCTAAATCTTAACTCTATTGGCATAGCATTTTTCCAAGTCGTAACTTGAACTTTAAGTTGAAACATTGCATTTAATAACACAAATACCTTTAATAATTAAGTATCTCAAATTCAATAGTTCTATTCTTCTTAAAGTTTATTTCTTGTTAAAGTATAAAATTGCTGAATTGTATTAGGCTACTTTCATTGAAGTTTGCATTCTTATCTTCTTGTGCTATGTAGAATGTGCTCATAATTTACTAATAATTTCTCACTTTTGCAAGGAGAATTTACAATTTTATGCATGCTATCATGTGACAGTTTTGTGCACCTTTGGTGAAAATGTGGTGATAATTGACTAGATCCAAAATTATTGATATATTTTTATGGAATTTTGGAACTTTGAACTCAAAGATGAGATAGTAAAACAAAGATTGTAGAAAGAAGAATTTTGCATGTTTATGTGTAACTGATAGCAAATAGGTGAAATATAGTAACAATTTAAAATGTGGTTAGTGTTTCTATTGTGGGAAGATTTATAATGAAATTATGGTCTGAATAATGGTTAAAAAGAGTTGAAAGATAAAAGGCGTTGGTCAGCAAAATTAGTTTTATAGTTAGTTCTATAAAGTTTTGGTTTGCGAGAACATTATAGAAGCGATGAGTCCTCATGTTCCTCAATTTCGCTATGAGTATACAATTTATTTATTTTGGAAGAGTTACTTGAAGAAGAAACAATAATTATTATGTAATTTAGATGAATATATAGGTTTAATTATGTATCTCATTGAAAAGGCTAGCATATACTTTATGAATTGGAAGGTAACCTGTCTTAAAAAATTGAACGATCAAATCACAATATCATTTTTAATGCAGATGGAAGAAGAATCCTCTTTTAAAGATAGCATGGTAATTGTTGAAAGAAGTCTGACCTCTTAGCATTGAGACATATATTTGAATGTACATTTCATCATATAAATTAAATTGTCAAAACTAAATAATGCCTTTGAATAAATTGCCACAATCTTGGTATTTTAAAATTTTGCATCAGTGAGCACAATTTTCTTAAAGCATGTTTTTGTTTTTTATTGCAAATATTATAATATGGCTAGGAGATAGTTTGATCATGAAATTTGAGTGGTTGATTATGACTGCCTGCTCAAGTTGCATGTACTTTGTTGATGATATGATTGATTATCAATTTGATTCTACGAATTTATGCACTTATGAGTTGATGTACTTATGGGGCACTTAATTTTTGCTCTTTTTATTTATTTTTAATTGCTTAACACTTTAAATTAGGAAATATGTTGGATGGAGTTATTTATTTTATGCTCGTTGGGTTTTTTCATTTTAACAGAATTTTAGGTTTATTATAAGTGGACTAAACAATTTTTAGATTTGGCATCTCTTGTAATTATGAGACAGATAATGCTATTTATCTTAATGTATTTTGTTTTAATTGCTTACCATTTAAAAAGTTTAAGGATTGTAATGATTTTTATCATTCACATATTTGTCAGAAAGGAAAATTTTTTTCTTCAAGTAATTATTGTGTTATTATGAATGGAAAAAAGAATTCTTAGACTCGGTATGCAACCTTTCATTGTAAATCCTTTCTGCCTGACTATGTCTTCTTCACTCCCCCTTACTAAATTACACCCTTCCTTTCTCAGATTGCATCACTAGCAAGCTTTCTACAGCTAGTTCTTTTTACTAAAATCTTAGCATCCCTGCTGACACTTGGTGTAATTGGAATTCATTTGGTGAATTTGTGGTCAGTTTCCAAGTCGTGTTATTGAGCTTCCTTTACTCAATCCCTGCAACCATTCACATACTTCCCTCCATTATCTACTACCTACTACAAGCACCAAAACTCATATTTATTGCTGCCATTGCTGCATAAAGTTTGGTACATCTTAGCTTTCATCTTAACCACACAACTTTGATATTTCCTTGGTTTTAATTGCTTTAAATTTGGTGTTAAAGAAAGGCCTTACCTGTAGAATTAGTTTGTCATAGAAGTACTTCCTTTTGGCAATGTGTTTTCTGCATTTTTGGTCCTGTACTGTCTGCATTTCTTATATTCAGTTTCCCTGCTGCATTGTTGTTTGTTGCACTTCCAGATACTTTCTAGCCTAAAACAAACACAGGGCTCTCAGCAGAGTCACCAACCACATGAAATCTTTCAAACCCTGTCAAACGCTTTATGGCCTGTTTTTGACATCAAATATTGATATTTGGGTTGAAAACTTCTGTAGTGTTGCCTTTCTAGATGGATATTCTATTGCATTAAATAGAAGTGGACGACTAAATCTATGGAGAATATTTGGAAAATAAGTTTTAATCGATAGTTTTTAAGCATATAATCCCAAGCTTGAACACCTTGGTGTAATGTTGATTGAAAATCTAATACCATGCTTTGTAATTTTGCTTATGAAACCATATATTTGTGAGTAGAGTGTCCATTAAATACCCTGCTCTAATTAAAAAGTTTCCAATGAATGATTTTTACTTAATATTGAATGTGTGTGAGGTAGTGTTAGGTTAAAACTCAATGGTCAAAAATCATATTGTTTGCTTACTCTACTATTATCCTGATCTGCATGAATTTGAATTTTCAATGAATTTTGAACTTTGAATGCGTTTAATTTCTATTAATACACTTTGCTGATATCATTTCATTTAGGTTGCTTTACTATTTGTTGCTTTTTACAAATCTAGCATTTTTTGTCATTTCATTGTATACATGTAATATTATTTAACTATAATTACTCAAAAGGAAAACATCTGAGTCTGAATTTTAGAATTGAGTAATCTCACACTTGAATAAATTCTAGGCATATTTAAGTCTCCTTAGGCTGATCTTACTGGTTCGAACCGTACACGTCATTGTAGATCAAAATTTGTCATAGTTTTATGATGATGAGCTTATCAAAATTTTATTCATGGTGATGAGTATGTTTAGGTTTATCTTGCTTAGTATTTTCTATATTATCATTGAAATTACTAAGTGCTATATGTTTGAGAGGAATTGCCTCACTTAGCGTCATTTAAATGACTTATTCCATTATTTAAGTTTTAGGAAATGCCACCTATGATAGGTTCTTTGAATCCCTTAGCAAAGCATATTCTTTTATTTTATGATAATATTGAGGGAAACTCTTCATTGAAGATGATTTTACAGTTTCGTTAATACTTTTATGTTAACTTAAAGGTAAGGCTAAGCTTAAACATACACCTTCGATTGAAATTGCAAGGTTTCGTGAGCTGCTAATCTAGTTCTTGTAGTTGAGCCATAAACTAAACTAAATCTCAAGGTCTAAGGCAGTTTGTATTTATTGAAGTTGCTTGCATTCTTTGCTTCTTCGTATTTGCTGGGGTCTAATGCCTAATAATCATTATTTTCAATTTTTTTTTTTGATTGACGAAGGTTCTATAGTAAAATTTACAAACAGCTGATCTTACCCCATAGATGAGCTTAAAAATAAATCCAATCTTAAGCTGGAGTGGTTTGTGTCTTTTGAGGCTGCTTATATGCTTTAGGTGTTCATATTCTTACACAAGCTAGGAGATTATCAGTTAAATTTGTTTTTATATCCATTTGTGTATGAAAGGCTTTGGTATTTTAAAATTTAAACCATTTATCTAGATGGTTAGTTTTGTCTAATTAATCATGGTTCTCAATCATTAAGGCTAAGCCCCCAAATTGTCTAATGGAAGAAAGAATAAATGCTTTTGGTTTCAAGAAAATAATAATAAAAATTATTTCTCAGTAGGGAAAGATTATAAATGATTGCATGTTGGAAACGTTACAAGGTTGGTATAGCAGAAATAATTGAGGATTGAAAGATTATTTTTTTAAGTACATATTTTATTTGTGGCCTCATCTTCTGGTGAGTGCTTATAGGGCTCAGCTTCAGGTGCAGACTCCCGCAGAAGTTGAGGTGTAGGATGTCTTCTCTTGAGGGTGTCTCAGGAGTGAATGTGGGAGATGGACGTTATTGTTATTGAAGGCGGTTGTTTGTCTGCTCTAAGGATTTGATGAGCCGGCAGCGTAGTTAGAGGACCTGGAGTGATGATCCGCATAATGACTAACTCAACTTGTTTTTGTACCACAGTCTTGTTTGTTCACTGTAAGCGCTAGCGTAATTGCGTTGTTGATTTTTGTGCTTCTTTTGCTCGTCAAAGCACTTTATTGTTTTTCTAGGGAGATGAGCTCCCAGGGGACTTTTAAATATTATTATGGATAATATTGGGGAGTTTGATTTTGGGTTAAGCATTATGATTGATAGTTGATATAATATATATATATATATATTTATTTATCATATACATATATATTGCCTATGGCCGGTTTCACAAAATGAATATTTGATCGAGATTGTTTGCCCATGTTATCCTAACCTGTAGAGAAAGGAATTTGATTGGGTTTAATTACTTTGTGTTTGGAACATGCTGTCAATGATAAGTAAGAAAGGCATGAATTTATTTTTCTAGCATTGATAAATTTAATTCGTTTGGCGCTGATTCTATTTTAGCTAATGAGTTAGTTTTTTTGTTGAACTTGACTTTTATTGACAATTGTGGGCTGCTTTTTATGGACAAATCGAATTGTAATATTTGGAAAAGTAGTATGGATAGCTGGCCAGTTTTCTCGCATGTTTTATTTGTTTGGTTATGTAGACACAATTCATACTATAATTGGATGCTATTTTAAAGCCCGAAGTTCAAATATTTTATAGATATCTGCGGCTAATAATGAATTAATCATATGATGATATTGGATGAAATCAGAACATCTATTTTTTTGGATTGTCTTGAATGACTGCTCAAATCCTGTTTTAATTTTACGGAATGTTGTTCTCTTTCTTTGATTATCTGCTATTTCCAAAATTTTATGTAGCGATGGCACAGTGCAAGTATACTCATTCATGTTTTGCAAAGTTTGAACATTATGGCTTTCCAATGTTTTATAATAGTAAATTTGTAACTGGTACAGATGGATAGTTGAGAATGCATAGAAAATTTGGAATTTTTTTAAGTTAATGCAAACAAAATATAATAGAAAGGTGTTATTAAAATTTCAATTTGGGCCTATGATGAGTCTATAAATTGTATCATGAGATGTCAACATACAAATTTATAGTCTTGAATAAAGCTATTTTTCTCAATTTTATTTTTCTGACTGCTTTGAATGTGTTGCTTATTTTAGTTCGGGCAAGTGCAGAAGCCTTTGGATATTCATGTTCTTATTTTGGTTCAAGGACATATGCAACTTTTAGGAAATTATTTATTTTTGACATATGATATGGGTTGCACTATCTCGGTGACATTTTCCTTTTGCATTTGTTTGTTTTTATCGCTGGTTTTTTGGTGTCAGGATATTTGGTTAAAAATGTTGCATATGAGAAGTCTTTTGAGATCTAAATCATTTCTATGTTTGTGCAAAAAAATTTATGGAAATTTAATAAAAATGTTTTTATTTTTTTCAAAATGAATGGCAAAGCCTAATTCTATATTGGTTAATCTCTCATCAAAAAGGTTTGTGATATATGGATTGTTTTGCATGACATTTAAGTATCAACTAGAATATCATTAATGAGTATGTATGTATGCTTTCTAAATCTAAGTTTGTAGATAATTTGAAATATTTTGTTTGAACAGATAATGAACTATTACATCGAATGTTCATGTGAGAAAGCATAATTATTGTTATTGTTTATGGCTGACATTTTAGCTTGATATTTAACTACTCAATGTGAAGCTAGCCTTATGATTTCATGATGGCATAGTATGACTTTTAAGATAGTTAATGGTCGGCATTTGATATATGATAGGAATATTATATTGATTGCTAAACTATATGATAGGAATATACTATATGCCATACTTAATATGTTCAAATCATTTAAGTTGACATACTCTATTCTTATCCACTATTGGAGCCATCCATTTAGCAGCCTCATCTTTGTAACACTTGTTTTATTTATACATTTTTTCTTTGTTAGACAACCTTCAACCCATGTAGTATAGTTGGTTGTATAGATCCTCTTTAAAGTTTTCCTATAAATTTGAGTGAAATTTCCAATTACACAACTCTTGAAGTGCACCTCCATTGATCCAAGCAACTTAGATTTTACTATGCGCATCACTCTCGATGTCAACATTTTTTTGAATAGTTGAATTTAGGTATTTGAACCTCTCGCTCTTCCTAATCACATTGTCTACAATATTTATGTCCTTGAGTTTATGGCTTTTATTATGATTAAACTTGCACTCTACAAAATTGAAACCAAAGTAATTCTCTACAATTCAAGGTTCGCTTTAACTACATCCGTAGTCTTATCAACTAGCAAAATATCATCTGAAAATAATATGCACTATGAATCCTTCTCTTGAATGTTTTTTATAAGAACATTTGTAATTGAAGTAAAAAATATGGATTGAGAATAGAGTTTTGATATAATATAATAATGACATGAAAATAATTATATAAGTCACCTTGCGACCAAACACATGTTACAGCTCTATTATACATATATTTAATAATATTATTTTAACATATGCCACAATTTTATTTTCTCTCTAAAAATCTCCAATGAACTTATCTTGGTACTCCATTAGTTTTTCGAGATCAATAAAATGAAATGAAGATTTTCTTTTTACTATCTAAAATTTTCATTAAATCTTTTAGTAAATGTAATACTGAAATTCGAGTATTCTTTTCTAATTTATATTCAATCATTTTCTCTGATGTTTTAATGTATGGATTATTAACTTGATTTCTCTATAATTTGTACAATCATGAACATCATGTTTAGCACAACAAAACTTTTTTTTCCACTTCTAGTAACTAAAATAACATTATATGTAAGCCAATAAAATTCATCATCACCCAAATATTCTTACACATTGATAGGGATGTCCTTTGGTCCTATAGCTTGTCCACTCTTAATTTTTTTTAGGGCATTCCAAATCTCCAAATCTAAGTTTTACTGACCTGTTGAATAAAGTTCAATTATTGTTATTTTTATAACTTTTAAAGTTTTTATTATTAATTGCATTAGTACAACATTCATTAAAAAAACTTACTAAAATAATTAATTTATCTATATTAAGTATCTTAATTTAAAAAAAAAGATCAGTATCTTTGATTTATATTACTTGAGTCAAGTTTTTTTTTTTTTTTTTTCTAAGTTCACTTGCTGTTTAGTTGTCTCTCTCTGCCTCAATAGTTTTCAATTTATTGTATAAACTTTCGATTACTACAAACTTAGCATTACAAATTTCTATTTTAGATTCAGGATAAGTTAGTTTATATGTATTTTTTATTTCTCATTATTCTTATAGCTAAACTATAGAATATGCTTTTCTTTAATTTTTACTTGAAATTTTTTTTACTACAAAGCTTCCTTACTAATGGATGCTCTCCCTTTTGATTTACTAAGTATACTTTTTAAGTATTTTGCGAACACAACTAGTAACTAAAATCTCCATAAAGTTGGTTTCATCCTCAAAATAACACTGTTCGAGTTTTAAACTTAAAAACTTTATTCTTAAAAAATATATATAACATTTTTTAAGATTTCAATATTTAGTTTTTGATTATTTTAGATTTAATTTTATTTTTCTTTTTCTTATTTTCAAATCTAAAATCTATAATTGTTATTGGGTCATCAAACATTCATTTAAAATAATATTACATTTCTTGCAATAGATGATCACTTTTTTTAAATAGAGAATAATCAATTTGAGTTTTATAAACCTATTTTTATAAGATATAATATTTTATAAAATAATTTTTTAATATATTTTGAGTAGAGTCGAAGATTATAAAATAATTTTTTAATATATTTTGAGTAACCCAACATAACAATGATTTTAAACTAATAGTTTAGTGGTATAAATAAAATGATTGGATTAGATATGGAAGTTGATTTGTGAGAATGAAACAATTTTTCATGTTTTAAGAAAAGCAAACAATAATATTTTACTACACTAAACTTTAATAAGATAGATTATTGGATTGCTACATTTATATGATGTGAGTACAAAGGTAATATAGACAATTTAATGTATTTTTAACGGGCAAACGGATTACATGCTATTATGATTATTAATATGATTGTAAGGCTGATGAAACGCAAGTGGTCGAAGAGAATTTTGTGTTTGCGGAAAATATTGTCTCTTGGGTTTTGATATTTTTGAGTATAAAAAAGTTAAATCAGGTAAAGCATTGCTAACAGTTGTTGTAGATCTGTATTTTGGCTTTACAATAAGTGGGTGCATGCAAAAAATGGCCAAATAACAAGTTGTGAAAATACAGAGAGCTGTCTCTTTTTTTCGGGCACAGTTTTTACAGTCTCGAGTTTTAAAGGTTTGGGTGTAATTATCTTACTCTTTTGAGAAGCTTTAGATGTTGGAAGTTGATGTGTGATGAAGGTGTTAGAGAGGATAATAAAAGGATGTAGATGAGGAAGATAACTAGAGTAGCTCTTAAGCTAGTAGAAAATGATTGCTTATAAGCATTTTAATATCTGATGTCTTTTAACCTGATGAAGCTAGTGCAAAATTATAGTTGTCGTTTGTATATTTATAGAAATTTAGAGAAACAATAAATAACTGTCATTTATATTTTATTTAATTTGATTAGGAAATTATCATATCTGACGTGAATCAATTTGATGTTCATTAATAAGAACTAATTGCTTTTACTAAAGATTAACATTCAGCTCTTAACATTGATGTTAGTTATGGGATGTTTGTAAATGATTTTCAAAGCAAGATGCTTTGGTATATGTTCTGTATTAGTGTTGCACTTCTAATTGGCAAGATCTATTAAATTTAATGAAAAGTTAAATTAACATTGAAATTGTCTTGAAGATGTATATGCAAGATAACAATAAAGTTGCACCTTATTTAACTCATATTTGATTAACAATTATATATGCCCCGAGTTCAAACACAAATTTATTGGATAAATAACAATATCTTATCTTGGTTATGTTGGATGGGTACTTTATGCATTCCTTGAAGTGGTCTATGGACTTAAGTTTTTATTAAGGGCCCTTTTTAAAATCAATTTAAGTGATTTTCCCCAAGTTATGACTCATTTTTATGATAAGTGACATTATGCTCGCTTGATTTAATATTTGGCAGGCCACTCAAGTTATATTCTGCCACTAGGAATTTCTTGTGGCCGTATGTTGCTTATATTATGGTGCAGCTTGATTTTACTTTTCATCATTTTACATAGGATTAGTTTGATATAGGGGATATTGGGGTTAGTTAGATATCTAAGTATTGTTCAAATTGAACTGTTGGACATAACTAATTTGTTTGTTTTGAATTTTAGATAGGGCTTTGCCCATTGTTGGTTGTCTTTTCTCCATAATTCAAATTATCAATAGTCTTGGTGGTTGTTCATCGGTATTGTTGTGAAGGTGGAGGAAGAATATCAGATAGTTACGAAAACATACAGAAAAAAAAAAAAAATTGAACTTTTTGGCAGATTAAAAACTTTCTTTAATTCAATTATTTTGCTATTTATAGCCTTGATAGAGTGGCGCTATTGTATTAAGTATTAATAAGTTTTCTAATTTTGCAGATACGCAACTTGACTTGGCATTTTTCTTCTCTTCTATCTTATTTTTTGTTTGGCAGATATAATATTTAGTTTAGAATTCTTTGGTTGTAATTTAGCTACTAATCTTTGACTGGGTGGTTGCGGGTCTACTGTTGCTGTTAAAGTTGTTGAATATCTGTGGCTTTCTTTGTCCAGCAATTTTTTTATTCTTGCCGCTCAGCTAAATTTTTATCAACATTCAATGGATTGGCTATGATGTTGTCATTGGTCTAGATTTTGAATTATATTTTACCTAACATTCGTATATCGGTTATGACTCCCTAATACTAATAGGTTGGCTATGAGGTTTCCGATCCCCTATGCTTGGCTATTGTTAAGTTTCTATGATACTGATTGGTTAGCCTTTTGCACAGCTGGAGGGTTGGCCACTTGATTAAAACTCAGTTTACCTTAAACTGATATCCTGATTGAGAAGTATCTACACATTGTGTGCGGTTATGTAACGACCCAATGTCGTTACTTTTCAAATTAGGTCAAAACTTGCCTCAGGCATTAGACCTCGGGGAATTTTAAATTAGGGCAAACAAAAATACCCTTAGATGAGAATAATTTTTAGATCAAAATGTCCTAGTTTGGGAGAATTCGGATAACGAAAACTCTCGTTTTAATTTTCTGAATTAATTAAATCCAATAAATCAAGAACCTTGAAATACATGTCAGAATTCATCGATCTCAGCGTCGTTGTGTTAAGTATAATATTTAAAGGCTGCTTAAGAAGTTTCATCAAATTTTGAGCGCCAGATTTATCGTGGTTAATTTTTGAAGTTTTTAAACTTCAGAAATTAATTAAAAAAAAATATTTGTCTAAATCGAAGATTTATGGCGCGAGGGTGTTCAATATGTCATAACACATCTTGGTGTCAAGTTTCGTTATTTTTGGACTTCAAATGGCAGAAAAATGCGAATCCCAAGTAAAATATTAATTTTTTTTAAAGAAAAATTCCTGTTTCTTTTTCTTTTCTGCGAATCCCCCCTCCCCCGATTCCGCTCGCCTGCACGCGCGGAAGGTTCCGCGCAAGGAACCTTTCCTGCGCCGTTTGGCGCAGGAGTGGTCGGCCAAATGGCCGACCAGCTCCCCCTCCCCCCTTTCCCTTCCCTCCCCTCTATTTAAACCCGCCCGTTCCCCCTTCCTCACCCACAGCAGCCCTCCTTCCCTTCACAGCCAGCCTCCCCCCCCCCTTCCTGCCAGCCCCTCCTCCTCTGCCCCGCCAGCTAGCCAGTCAGCTCCCTCCAGCGGCAGCCTGCCAACAGCCCTACCGGCCAGCCAGCAGACCTGCCAACAGTAGTCCAGCCGCCGGCCAGCAGTCCCTTCAGCGGCAGCCAGCCACAGCAGCTCCTCCCAGCCTCCGGCAGCCTGCCAACAGCCCTACCGGCCAGCCAGCAGCCCTGCCAACAGCAGTCCAGCCACCGACCAGCAGTCCCTTCAGCGGCAGCCAGCCACAGCAGCTCCTCCCAGCCTCCGGCAGCCTGCCAACAGCAGTCCAGCCGCCGGCCAGCAGTCCCTTCAGCGGCAGCCAGCCATCCAGCAGCACTCTCCTGCCTCTGCCAGCATGCCGCAGCCACCCCGGCCAGCCGTCCGGCTACCCACTCCGGTCTCTTACCGTTTTCCGGCAATTATAATCCTAAAGATAAGATGTTAAGTTAAAGAGATAGAGAAGGTGGGAGAGAAAAGAGGAGAAATTTTTAAGTTCTTTTAATTTATACATACTTAATAATTATTATTATGAAAATAATGATGATATAATAACGTAATTCACATGAATATAGTTCTTATTAATTAATAATGAAAACTATACTTATGTTATAAAATGATTATTATTTCCTATTTGCCAATTCAGTCATTTTTATTCTGACTTTTTTTTATCATCGTACATTATTATTATCATAATCATAACGCCTTAATGAATATAACAACTTAAATAAATCGAACTTCAATCTTAAAAATGGAAGAAAAACAGAATGAAAGTAAAGATGGAAATTGACTCATAAATCATTTGATTAAAAAGCTAACTTAAAAATATCCAAACTTAAATGCAGATTGAGCGAACTGTCACTCATTCGAACTGTTGAACTTTTGAATATAAGGAACAAGGTACCAGATGTCTTTTATTACTTTTGTTTAAATATGCTTTTTTTTTCTGCTCAGCATCGCACAAATTTTATAAAAGTGTTTTTTAAAGTCACATAAATTGATATATGAATAAGTTTGGATAAGTGAGAAGCAAGGGTTCCATGTTGCTTTATACTTTTTTCTGATCAGATAACTGTTAGGACGGAACTGTTCGACATTGGGAGTCATAAGGAGCCTATACTGATAAGCCTTTGAGGGGGCATGTATAGAAGGAAGTTGAGATATGTAACACAAAAATGAGCCCCATTTTTCCTCGATTTTGTACTTGCCCAACAAAATCATATTTTGCCTCAGATATCAAGCGCTAAAAATTCTGTATTTATTTTTGTTACTGCAATTATTTTTATACGAAGTTTCAAGTGCAATTGAAACAGGTTTGCAAGGATAAGTTTGTACAACTTGTATTTCCTGTCAAATATTAATTATTTTTTCTTATTATTTAACATTTGCAAAAACAACATCTATCAGTACTTAGTTTCACAACTAACTGGTATTCGAGTGCCCGCACTTTTGAAACGTGCCCAGATCAGGAGTTCCTTGAAGAAAGGTGCTAAGAATCAAGCAGAGCTGATACTGCTTCCTGCTGATCTTCCGCTTTTCTTTTTGACTCTATATTTTTAAAAGTTTGTAATTTTTTTTTTTATTTTAATCTATGTATCTAAGACTCATGAATTAATGAATAAATGAGTTATGTTTGACGTTTATATATTTGTCTCTTAAATCACTCAATATGATCCTGCAGCTAGAGGACTTGTTGTTGCTTGTTGTTGTTGCGGTTACTTTTCCACAAGCAAACCGGTGCTGGATCTGCTCCTGCTGACCCGGCACCGGGTCCTCACAGGTTAGGCATTAGTGGTGATGATAAAACTTAATCTTCAGGTACAGGGGAAGAGGCCCACTAATTAATACTTTTCATCTAATATTAAAATAGTGGTGATCTGCCCCCAACTCGTGCAGGAACAATTTTGCATGCTACCTCTTTGTGTTGGATTTTAGGTGGAGGATGCTGATATTTATCATCGTTTGACATGGGATTTGGTGGCTCCAGTCTCTTTAAGAAATTGTACATCAGTTGGTGAAGAAAGGCAAAGTCATCTTTGTCATTTCTTCATTCTCGTGTTCCATTCCTGATATAATTTTCTTTATTAGTTAGTACTATCGAGTGCTATTGGCTATTTTATGAATCAGATTCCTGTTGTTCACCACACTAAAACGAGGCCTAGGTTTCCTCAGTTTATTCAAAGACAGAAAAAAGTTGAAAATTATGAAGTCCTTTGCCATTGCATTTAAAACATTAACAGATATGCAGAATGAACTAGGATGGCTGTTTAATGAGTCAAATTTGTCTGAGCCGTTTGAATATATTGGTTGATTGTGGTTTTTTGAATTTGCTTTATGTAGTCTAGTCATGCATATATATGTATATTTATTTTGTAATCCATGCGTGTGTGTGTGTGTATATATATATATATATATATATAGCATCGATTATGACTTTGAATTTGGTGCTAACTGTATTTTATTTCTATTATAAATGTGTACATGCATAAATACATATGCATTTTTTTTACATATATATATGTGTGTAATATATATATATATATATATATATATATATATATATATGTGTGTGTGTGTACTATATATATATATATATATATAGAATTATTGTAAAACTATTAATCAAACCTCTTGCATCATCTATTTGAAAAATTGGATGGTTTGGATTTAAAGTCTATTTAAAATATGATGGAAATTCATCTTGTAGCTGTTTGAAGTTTGAGGGGAAATTTGCCAAGACAGTTCCTAACTAGGGCTAGTTTATCGATTAGTTTTAGACTGTTTATGATCCATGTAGCACTCCCCCATAATTTTTCTCCAAGTAACTTCAAATTGAATAGTTGAATTAAATTATACAAATTAATTATGATCATAATATATAATTTGGGGACTATAATTGCCTTGATGAATATTGCTTAGGGCTATAGTGATGGGGACTGAAATAGTGAGACTATTTTTGCAATTTTTTTAAAATATTGAGCTCTCTTAAATTTGAAATTAGTGGCGGGTGATGTGAGAGGATAAAGTTATATTGGATAAACTTCTGCCAAGATATTTGAGATTATACATCGGCTAGTTTCTAACTCCAATTTCTTAAAATTTGGTGGTAAAAATGTGGTTAGTAAAAGCATCGTATGACTGGTTTTTGAAGTCAACACCACTGGTTAACTTTTGCTTCAGAAACTATTCCTGATGAAGGCGGTGCTTTTTCAGGGAGATAACACTACAATAAAGAAGACATTAGTAGTAAAGATAGTGAGCCCAATAAAATGTTTTTTATTTGCCATCTTGCCCTCTTCCAAACGTAGTTATCTGTTATGGAAAAGCAATTAAATTACATTTGAAAAGCCGCTTGCATATCTAACAGACATTTTGTATTTTTAAAACTGCCACCCGATTTTACCATTTTGGAATTTCATTTACTTGTAATAAGTGGCAATGATACAAGTTCTGATGATATTTTTGTGATCGCATTTTACTGGCGCATTGGCTTTTCCTGTTGTTGAAGGAACATGGATACTTTTAAGTTCTATTAGGCTCATTGCTTATCTATGGTTTGGCTATCATAGTTGGAATGCACACGGTTATAGTTATGCTTACCCCAAGGAGGAATAGATTAGTAATTCCACGTGATTCTTATTTTTGTGGTTTTCGTCCTTTGTTTATGGTATTATTGTATTGCATGTTTATTTTTTAGATATATGTAGGATGGCTTGAAAAGGTTTTTCTTTTTCATCCTTTTTCTTAGTAATTAATTGCAATTTCAACTTTGAAAGGCTATTGCTTACATCATCTTGGTGTTGGACATTTTTCTTTGAGCTTGCTAGTTTCTTTTATGTTTTTCTATATGCTGGATAAATATATGTTCTTTCAAATTCTGTGGTATTACTTGCTCATCTTCAGCAGACTCAAAGTTCTCCACTTTTAATATTATGATTTTTCTTTTTTGTTCATAGGCGACATTCATGGGCAATACTCTGATTTGTTAAGGCTCTTTGAATATGGAGGACTTCCTCCAGCAGCTAATTACCTTTTCTTGGGGGATTATGTAGATCGAGGGAAGCAGAGTCTTGAATCAATATGCCTTCTTTTAGCCTACAAAATAAAATACCCTGAAAACTTCTTCCTTTTGAGAGGGAACCATGAGTGTGCTTCAATAAACCGTATTTATGGGTTTTATGATGAATGTAAGCGTAGATTCAATGTCAGAATTTGGAAAGTATTCACCGACTGCTTTAACTGCCTTCCTGTGTCAGCTCTCATCGACGAAAAGATCCTTTGTATGCATGGAGGTCTATCTCCAGATTTGCATAGTTTGGATCAGATAAGAAACCTAGCACGGCCAACTGATGTTCCCGATACTGGTTTACTCTGCGATCTTCTCTGGTCTGATCCGAGTAAAGAAGTTCAAGGTTGGGGAATGAATGATAGAGGAGTTTCCTATACCTTCAGTTCTGACAGGGTGTCTGAGTTCCTTCAAAAGCACGATCTAGATCTTATATGCCGTGCTCACCAGGTTAGGAATCATTTAAGTTCAGCTTTTTCTCTTTAGTTGGCTTTAAAATGATTTTATTTTTTCAGGTTGTTGAAGATGGTTATGAATTTTTTGCGGATAGGCAACTTGTTACAATATTTTCTGCACCAAATTACTGCGGTGAATTTGACAATGCCGGTGCTATGATGAGTGTGGATGACACTCTGATGTGTTCTTTTCAGATATTAAAGCCTGCAGAAAAGAAGAACAGGCTAAACTTTGGAAGTACGACTAGTAAATTGGGGACACCTCAACCCGGGGTAAAGGTATGCACATCACTCAAATTAGTTGCCAAGTGCATTGTTAACTTATAATTGATTGTTGATTAAAGTGCAACCAAAATGTAATAATAAGGTATAGATAATGGTGCATTAATGTCTAAATTTTGAGTTTTCTTTTTGTTTCTATCAATGTTAGTGGATTCAGTTTTTTTAGTATGAACTATGTGAACGGGAGAATATGCTTGATTTCCGATTGAAAAACAATTCTGGGCATACTATGGAGTACATAGGAGACTCAGATTTGTGCCACCTTTCTCCAATTAGGTATAGAAATGAAAAATGGACATAATATATATACTATATAATACTTGTTGCTTAAATCCAAGCCTTCTATGGATTACATATTATGCTTAGAATTTTGTGTTTTAGTGTTTGACCATATTTATAGGGGAAGATTGAATTAGAAAGGTATAATCAAGAACAATGAATGTTAATTTACTGTTTTTGAACTTCAAATAGCTAGGCTATTTTATGTATACGATTGAAATCCTCCTGAACTTCATAAATTTCTTTGATCTTTTTCGGACGATGAATTATTAACCTTAATTTGATTTTTAATTCTTTTGTTGCTCGTAAGATTGATAAATAGACTGTAAAACTGTATTTTTTATTGAGATTATTACATGCATTATGCCTAAATTTTCTGCTCTTTTGTATTTAGCACACAAATCTTTATTTTTTATAAAATTAACACTATCACTTCCCATGCATGAAATGTCATCCACTTGTAATGATTTGCAGAGGCTTAGTAATTTTTATTTTGGTATAAAAATTATAATTTTAGACATGTTGAAATAAAAATTCTGGTGTTAGATATATTACTACGAAGGTTTTTGAGTGGTATGCATGAAATTTCCCTTTTCAGGTAAGTAGGAAGTTTATTGAGAACAAGCTTAAAATCAGAATTTGATATATGCGAAAGCTCAGGGGCTGTTTGGCATAAGAAAAATTGAATATAAAGTAATTTGATTACAATATAATTTGATTACAGTATAATGAGATTAATGTTGTTTGGTAATTTTTCAAGAAACTTAGATTCATCTGTTTAGAATAAAGTAATCTGCGAGTATAGTGTTTCGAGTAATATAGGAGGGTAAAATTATCTCTTAAATTTTATTTTTATATTTTTCCAATTTTTTTAGGGTTTTTGTTGAAGATGAATTCGATGCCACATTCGAATCGAAATGAAATCGAACGATTTCGAACTATTCACATTTGAATTGAACGATTTTGTTCAAATAGAGAGGATTCAAACGATTTGTTCGAATTGAACGATTTCTCCGAACGAAAAGAGGGGATGGCCTTTGAGCCGAAAGCTATGCATATCGAAAGATTCCTTTGAACGAACGCATTGCTGGTTTGAATGTCGAAGGCATGGGCGAAGGCGTGGGCGAAGGCGTGGGCGAAGTGGCGGCGAACGTTAAAGTTGTGGACTAAGCTCCGCGTAGCACTGCTTTCTTTCTTGTAAAATGCGATATCAGCTGATTTTGCCGAAAAAACTAAATCTACTCCACTAGCTTTTAATAGTTGATTCTAATTTACAATTCCAAAAATAAATAAAGGAGGATGATGAAGCATCAAAGACAATTGATAGAGTTGCTAGTGGGAGATGGTTAATGCGAGTCCTGCTGATACATGAATCATATCGAGGCAGCAAACCCACACCTTAAATAGAGTGGCTTGTCGACTTGGGGCCGCCAGCAAGCGGCAAGCTTTTCTGTGCTGTTGTGCTAGCATATGGAAGCTTAATGAGGCAGCAATGCCTTGCATCTTTAATTGTCAAGATTAGTGGCTCACCGGTGACAGGTCTTGGTATGGGGCCTCACCTGCATGAGCTGTCTGCTCGACTCGGAGGCTTATTGGTGAGGTGACTTCTGGCCATCGGACACAGCTGTGGAAGCAAGAGCAGGTTTGAGGGTGGGTTTTACTGGAAAATTATGAAATTTTGTACCCTTTATGAATAAAATGTACTCTACTTTCTGAATGCAAAAGACACGTGACATTTTGAGTATTTTCTCTTCATCAAGCGCTCCAGAGTTTGTTGCGCATACTGCTGAACACATGTAAAAGTGCATTTGCCTCCCTTAATTTTGATTTATTTGATTTTTCAGTCCTTTCTCGGGGCAAAAGTCTGAGGCCTAAGCACACTTGCAAAACCACACCTTTGGGCGACTCATTAGTTCATCCAATTGGAATTCGGACAGCCGTTTGATAATGTATTGTTATTACTACGACATGTGTTATTATTAGACGACATTGTGAGCATAAATGCCTTGAGAGAAGCAACAGGGGTAAATTACTGCTGGAGATGCTATTCCTCCCAATTTTCACTGTAATAATGATACTGAACAACACTTCTACTTTTAGTTTGGTAGTATTTGGCCAAGTGAAGGGCTGTGTATTGCATCATAATGTTATGCTGTTTTATTTTAACATGTGCCATGTTTTTATGGGTGTTTGAATTGAAGAATCATCATTTACTTTTGAAAAAAAGTTTTGAGCCCTGATGGAACTAGTCGTCATGGTTGCTACCTATTCTGGCTAAATGCTTCGTTCTTTCTTAAGTGCATCTGATGATATGCTCTTTATTCTTATTGCTATTGTTCTTATTATTAGGTATAAAGTATCTATCTTCTCGGTAAAGCAACTTGTTCCCAACTGCAACATGATTGCTCTCTGCTGCTTATTTAGTATATGAAAACTGCTGTTTAGTGATGTGTAAGAATGGCTTGCTAAAATATTAATTGCGTTGGCTCTATTTTTCAAAGATGTTCCCAAATTGTAGAGCAAACGCTTAGAGTTCTACCCTTAGGATTTAGTTAGTGAGAAGGATCATATGAGTTATACCGTTAGGATTTAGTTTATTTATTTGATTATAATGGATTTACTAAATTTCTTAATTACAATTTTAATAAGGTAGACAAGCTAACATTTTTGGGGAGTGGTAGACAAGGTAAACCAATTTTTTTAAATAGAGATTGGTTTCTACAATCCTATAAAAAAAAACCAAGCTTTACTTTAGACAATCTAAAGATAACAATTATCAATTGTCAAACCAAAAGGAGTTCTTAAAATCAACTTTAGACCAAGCTATATTACTATCAATAGCATTTCTGTTATACAATAATTGCTTCAAAGTAGGAGAGTCGGATGATTCTATGAATGACGTTTGAGGGATGATTGGTAGTACAATGTTTGGCCATAAGAATAGAAACATAAAGGGAATTGGACATTATGAAATTCCACCAAAACTTGAACGGAGAAAAATTTATGAATATCAGTGATGTTTCTAATGCCAAGACTATCTTTTTTATGGGGGAAAGAGATATTATCCCAAGAGGGCCAAATAAGCTTAGAGCCATTATTGTAGGACCAAAGAAATTTATCGAATAAGATTTTGATTTTATTAAAAACACATTGGGTAAGAGTAGTAGTTTCGAACCAAAATATGAGAATAGTATTGAGAACATATTTGGCAAGAGTTAAACAAGCACCTTGAGATAAAAATTTGTGGGTCTCAACATCTAAGTTTTCTACAAATTGAATCAATAAGGTATTCAAAAATTGTATGAGAGTTATGACTTTTAAAGATGAGGGCACCTAGAATATTACCTTTTTTGAGACCTAGAATATTAACTTTTTGAGGCCTAGAACATATCTAGCAAGAGTAATTGAATGAAATTTTACTTTTTTTGAGACTTAGAATATTGATTATCTTGTTAGCCAAGTTTAAAGGGGCTTTCTTACATATAAAAAAATAAGATTTCTTCCTACTAATATTAAGATCATAGTTTTTTTCAAGGATATTAAGAAGATTGTTAAGCTTGCTTAAAGTTCTGTTGTCTCCATTGGGAAAATATAATAAGATCATTCGCACAACTAAATGAGAAATCATGAATTTACCACCTAAGTTATAGTGAAAATTATGGTCTTGAGAAAAAATGGGGTTGATATTGTAAGACTAATAATTAAAAGCAAGGTTGAATAGGATGTGATAGGGGATCACCTTAACGCTGACCTCTAAAGGGAAATATTTAAAAAAGCCATAGGGGGCACCATTTAGTAAGATAGAGAACCAATTATTATTTATAGAGTTCTTAATTTTTAGAATGAAAGAGTTATTAAAATCATAAGACAAAAATACTCTATAAAGAAAGGATCAGACAATTTTGTCAAAAGCGTTTCACAAATCAAGTTTAATAATGAGATTATGGCATCTTTTTTTTGTTAAGGCTATGAAAACTTTTGAACGACAAGAATGTTATCATAATATATCTGCCAGGAATAAAGTCCGACTGGTTGGGTTCAATTAGCTTGGGAAGAATGGATTGGAGTCTGTTGGCAATGATTTTGAAAATGATTTTATTGAACGTGCATAAGCTTATGTGCCTAAATTTGGACCACCAATTACTGAAATTCTCTTTGGGGATAGAGTAATAGAGGTGTGGGAGAAGAATTTGGGTAGATGGACGTTACAAAAAATTCATTAATGCCATTACACAAATTTTCTTTAATGTTATCCCAAAAAGAAGTGCAGAATTCCCTAGGAAAGCCATCAAAACCAGCACACGAATTATGATTCAGGGATTTAATCACTTCCCAAATTTGCTCAACGATAGGCATGAGATTAAGGGCAACATTATCTTCCATAGAAATTCCTTTAGGAGTAGCAGTCAAAGAGAAACAAGGGTCGATCTCAAAAATATTGGAGTAAAGATTACTAAAGTAGTCGATGGCTAAGTTTCGAATATCCATATCACTAAGCAAAGTGTTACCATCAGGAGTTGAGATAAAAGAAAATTTATTTAAATGGTGACGTTTGTTAACCCAATTGTGGTAGAATTTAATATTTTTTCACCATCAACCTTTCATTAAATACTACATTTTTATTTTCAAAAGATTTCAATAGCTTAATGAGCTTGGATAAGAGAAGTTTTACCTTTGGAAAGTTCTAGCCTATTTTCATGGGAAGGATTGATTTCAAAGAGTTTCAAGGTTTGTGGTAAGATTCTCTTGACAGCTCAAATTTTTAAAATGTTCATATAGACTTGAAGTTAAAACTTTTAAGAGCATTGCGAAGGGTTTGATTTTTTCAACTAATTTAAGGAGTCCAAAAATAGCATAAAGTTGTTCCCAAGCTTCTCTAATAATAGTTTTGTATTCTTTGTTAGCAAGCCAAAAAAATTGGAATTTGAAGTTTTAATTGGTGAAATAAGAGTTGGCTTTAGAAACAATGATGATAGATTTGTGATCAGAGACAGTAGAGTTGAGAGAAAAAAATTTAATATAAGGGAAAAAGTTAAACCAAGAATTATTAATGAGCAATCTATCGAGGCAAGCAAATTTTTTGTCGTTCGACCAAGTGAAAGGAGAGTCAATGTAATTGAAATCATCCAAATTGCAATCGATAAAGATTCATTGAAGTCATAGGTGAAGATAGAATGTTATGATTTGAAATCCCCCTCGACCAGCCAAGGAAGGTCGAAAGGGCTGCAACTTTTAAGAAAGTCCCACAGGAGGGATCTGCCAGTTTTAGTAGGATTAGCATGGACAAAGGTAACTAAGAAATCAAGATGAGCATCTTGAAATTTAATATGGGAAGCTTGATCACAATTAAGAAATAACATCAATATTTCAGTTGTTAGAAAAAAATAACTCTATTCTGTTATTAAAAAGGGCAATGCTATTATCAAAATTAATGTGCTTTTGAATTTTAATACAGTCAATATAGAAAATTTTGGGTTCAAAAATGGCAAGAATACTAATTTTACTATCTTTAACAATATGCTTAAGTCAGTTCTTCGAAGAGATGTTACCCACACCTCTCATGTTCTAGCACGTGATATTTATAAATTACCACTAGAAGACCCAAAGTGAGTCTTCTGACCAATAATAATATATTTAGTAGCACGATTGGATAAATGATTAATTTTTTAATTTTGTTCTTGGGAAATGAGTTTTCATTTAGATCAGTTAAAGAATTGAATTTATTTGAAGATATGACCATGGAAACATTTTTGACCGGGGAAACAATTTTAAGAAGAGATGGGTTCAAAGTACCAAAAATCGGTGTTTCTAATGATAGAGATCGAGGAGTACCATCTACGATAGAATTCAGCGATGAGCCTTCCAAGCATGGTCGGTGATGGCCTGATACAGAAGTAGGAATCTGCAAATCATGATTAGAAGTAGGAACCTACAAATCATGGTTAGAAGTGTCATAATTAAAAACAAACAAAGGATTAGAATCCGCAAAAAGTAATTCATCAAAAACTACAGTAGTTGAATTTTCATGGACAACCAAGTTATTTAAAATAATCTACTTAGCACTTGAGACAGAAGAGGTAGTAGAAATTGCAACACTAGTCAAGACATTACTCAAGTTCTCAATCAAATTTGCATTATCCATACTTTCCATTGTAGATAACATTAACTTTCCATTGATTTGCATGGATTTAACTAACACTTGCTGATTTTTAGCATTTGATCATAAATTAGTAAGATAAAAGAGTAGGTTTTAAGGTGATTCATGTGATTAGATATCTTAATCAAAACCTTACAATTTTTTTTAAATTTTCTTCTAAGCAAGAGAGTTAGCATAAATTGATCTTTAATAACCCAATAAAAGGTTATTGATTTACAAACAACTAGTTTTCAATAATTTTATGATTTTATCTTATAATTTAAAGTGCTCGTGATTAATATAGAAAATTCAAAGATTAGCATACTTGATTTTTGCATCCAACCTAATGATAAACCCACATGATATTTCATCATAGTGAATTCTTAGAATTAACTTGTGATTTTAATTGTGATGATTAGAAACTTTAGATCTTTAAGGTATAAAGATAGTTCTAAACTTTAGTAAATGCTCTACCTATAATAGAGATATTTTGAGGTAGAAAAATGCCTTATTTATCTATTTTTGAAGTAGGCCTTATGGCACCCCACCCCTCAATTCACAAGATTAAGTTAAGGGGTGGTGTGTCACTTTGGCAAATTCCTCACTTAATATTGGATTAGATGTAAACCATATTCCACTAGTAAGAAAGAGATAAACCAATACATACATGCTATGCCATCAGTTACTAAGCAAATACAGAATCCAATTTACATCCAATTTACTATAATAAATAGAGAAATGCAGCATACAACTTAGAATAAATAGTACAATAAGAAAAACACAGTCAAATAGTACTGTATTATTACAATATTAATTAAATTTAAATGAACTAAAATAAAATCACTCATCCTCACAATAAGTAGAAAAGACTAAACAGCTTCAACTCTTTCCTGATGCCCCTTCTTAGGATATGGCTCCACTTCTGGATAAGGGTCTTCTTCAGCACCAAGCTTCTTAAATCTATCCAATTTTGATATTATCGGTTTCACAATACCAGTGCCCTAGCCAACAAAAGAAAAACTTTATTAGATAATTGTCTAAGTACATTTTAGGCTTTATATGATATTAATGTCATCATTTTACTTAAATAAAATAAAAATCCTAACTAGTATAGGAGCAGTAAGCATATAAAGAGAATGATAAGTTATAAATACAGTATTTATAACTAAACAAGGTTTGAAGCAAAAAATTACACCTCAAGTAAACTAAGCAAGGATAGGCATATATGTATAATAGAGTAAGTGAAAGTACTGAAAAAAAAATCTAATCCTAAATATGTTAATAATCATATGACATATGCTGATTTAAGAAAAATTAATCCAATAGTAGTACATATAAATAAGCAATAAAGGTCTAGCATCCTATAATATACAAGTAAATAAGTAAAGCAAGGTAAACTAAAGTCAAATACGATGGCGAACAGTAAACAATAAAAAGTGAACATATATGTAAGTACTGCCATATTAGAAGAGGGCTAATATAGCTTATTGATATCAAAAAGATTCTTAGCATCAACGCGGAGGCTAAGGCAACAAAATATTCCTAGCATCATCTAAGGCTTAGAAAAACAACACATTAGGTAAAAAGAAATGCAATTTTGATGTAACTATTTCTAAGGGAAACATAATACTCTTACAAATTCATTCATCTGTGTCTATGAAGCTAGAAATTATTATGATTTTAAACTCAACAAGCACCATCAAAATTCTCAAAATGACTTCAAACTCGCAATAAAAAGGTAGAATGTTATTCTCTACTGTCAGCCTTCTCAGTTACTGTGGCAGCAAATTCCTCAATCTTATAGTTTGATGAAGAGATTGCTACATCCCTTCACATGGTAGAATTGTAACCGCAAGTAGTGCAGAACATTCTTACCATACCTGCAATTAATTAGGCCCTTGGAGTAAAGCTTGATTGATTGTCCTCACAAAATATAACACCCCTGAAAGCAGCAATAGACTTGTCCACTTCTCAAAATAACCTTGAACACCATGAAGTAAGTGATCCTTAAAGATAGAGATTGAAATAAGCCTAGTATACAACATTTAAAAAGCTGCAACTGATGAAAATACCAAACTGAATCAAAATAAACCATCCCAACATAAGAGATATAATAAAATTTAGAATCAGAATAGGCAAGGTTCATTAGCATGAAAGATACAAAAAGACAACAAGAATCAAGCAGCAAGAGCATGCTATCACTCATTCTCGAAGCAGAGCATGACAAACAAAAATGTATATAATATTCTCATCACTTCAGGAAGATCCAAAACCATCTTTACAGATTTTTGCAATACTAACATTGTAAAAGGAAATCTATCAAAAACATAACGGCAAACATACCGAGCGTCGAGCGAGGAGAAGGCGTCGATTTGAGCCGTGAGAATGGCCGACTGGGGAGCCTTAGGAGCAAACAATGGCAGACGATTTGAGCGAGGAGAACGGCCGAATGGGGAGCCCTAGGAGCGAACAATAGCGGACAATTTGAGCGAGGAGAAGGCATAGATTTGAGCGATGAGAACGGCCGAATGGGAGCCCTAGGAGCGAACAATGTCTGCGATTTGAGCAACGTATGTATACGCCACGTAAGCGGCTGAGGGTTGGGTTACACATAGGCGGGTCTCCTAAGCATTTCTCCTTGAAATAAATATCATTGTCATGAAAATAACAATTGACTTATTTGGAAAAGCACAGTTTGTTAATTGATAACCTCATCGATGTACTCCATGATGATAAGAGATTCGTACACACTAGAATAGGGACCAAGGGATTAAAAACCAGACTGGACCGGACCAGCCGGTTCTTCCGATTTAACCATGAACCGGCCGGATTGCCGGTTCAAAGTAGTCGGCTTAACCGATTTTGGCCAAATCAGGGAAAAACCAGCCGGTTTTGCGGTTCAACCGCTGAATCGTAAAAACGACCAGGTTTTAATCGGACCAAGCGGTTCTTTTAAATCGCATGCAAGTCGTGCGATTATGCGGGGACGGTGTGATTTGAGCATTTGCATTCAATGATTCGATCGCCATTTCATTATTTTTGGCGGCTAACATTAGCGTAGTCCTTTACTCCTTTTCGGCTTTTCCCTTTTCGATCATCTCTCGATTTCTAGCTTCATCGTTTAGGGTTTCTGGCTTTGTCGTTTGCTTGCTTGATTTTCGTTCACCATTTATAAGAGTAAAATACTTGTTTTTTATTTTATCTCTAAATGGTATTGTTTTCACCTCTAAATGTTAATTGTTAGTTTATCATCATATTTATTATATGAGTTTTACAAATTATATTTTGATATTAAGAAAACATTTCTAAATGTCATTGTTTTCATCTCTAAAAGTCGATTATTAGTTTATCATCATGCTCATTAGATGAGATTATGAGAAGTAAAATAGCGGCTTAACAAATTCTTATTTTATATTCAGAAAATATCTCTAAATATTATTATTTTGATTTTATCTCTAAAGGTTGTTGTTTTTATCTTTAAAGATCGATTATCAGTTTATTATCATATTCATTAGATGAAATTGTGATAAGCAAAATAATAAATTAATAAATTATTATTTTATTCTTAGAAAACATATCTAAATGTCTTTATTTTGATTTTATCTCTAAAGACTATTATTTTTATCTTTAAATATCGATTGTTGGTTTATCATCATATTCATTATATAAGATTATGAGAAATAAAATAGTAATTTTATAAATTATTATTAATTTTTTAAAAATATATCTAAATGTTATTATTTAATATAATATTACTGTTGTTGATATGAATGTATATCATTTTAGTGATAAATTATTATTTGCTAGTTAATAATGATTTTTTTTCTATGAATTTTTTTTATACTCTCTTATTGCTTGAGCGTTCAAAAAAGCAAATGCATGAAAATGTATTGTAGAAATTCAGCATATTGATATTTAGAAGTAATCAATATTATATTAAACTGCAAGTTTTTTATAAGCATTTTTATGATTACATTTATATTAAACTGTAAATTTGCAAAAATTCTACATATTCTTTTATTAAACATTCATTGCATCCAATTTTTCTATTCAAATTGTATTAGATTTGAAATTTAAAAAATTGAATTTTATAGAAAATGATAGTACATTCTTTTTTACAATAATAATGTGTTTTTATGTATTAAAATTAAGAATCAATTTTATGATTTTTTTCCTTTTTTCTTATATATTATATATATTCAAATATTTTTTAAATAACTCATTTTTAATATTTATATATATCATTTAATAAAAATATTACTTATTATGTCATCGTGATTCAACATGTTGTTCGACCCCAGTTCAGCCTTCAAACCTTGCACCTCTCATCTCAGCGGTTCAACCTTTTTTTTGGTTTTGAATTCCTTGATAGGTCGGGTTCAACCTCCTTTTCAAACCCAGTTCGAGCTTGAACTTTGAACCCCGGACGAGTTCACTCTTGTGCACAGGAGTCGAGCTAAGAAGAAGCTCCCTCTTCTCCTTCAGATTCTCCTCGCCGTAATATTCTACTTTTGCAATTAATTATGTTCTTTATTATTATTAGCTTTGAGTTATGCATGAACTTCTTTTGTAGACATGTGATATGAAAAATAGCCTATTTTTATTTATACCATATAACATGAATTTAATAAAAAATAATGCATGGATAAGTATGAAAGAACTTTTTGAACTCATTTAGATTCAGTCTCATCCATATTCAGTAAATTTGTAAATAACTTTGTGAACTCATTTAAATGCTTATCTATAGAGATTCCATTTCTCATCTGAAATCGATATAGCCACCTTTTCATATGGAGTATATTCTCCATTTTCTTCATTGGGTACTTTTCCTCTAGAAATTTCCATAGTTTCCATGTCGACGTCTCCGTCATCACTGCATACTTTATCTCTTGAGTCAAATAACTTTGGATCAAACAACATGCATTACAGTTCATCTTGATCCTATCCCTTTAACAAGAAAATTTCATTTTCTGCTCGTCATCACGAACATCTTCCAAATTTAGTGCACATAGTGTGTATGTCACCTCGCACCGTCACATACCGAAGTTATTATTTCCATCAAATTTAATCACATCAATCTTCACTGGGTGTGTCACAACTTGGTGGAGGGATCTCTCCACCACTAATGATGACGAAGTTGCAACTTCTCCTCTATCTGCCATGCTTTTCATTCTTACCTTAAAAGCTCAAACACAAAGATACATAGCCCAAAGCAAAACCCTAACCCTCAAGCACAAATAAGGTAACATCGCTCTGATACCACTTGTTGCAATCGATGAGCCCTTGTTGAGATCTCTTGACCTAATGTTAGGGTTTCAAATCAATACAGAACAAAGCTTCAAGATGTTGAGCAAAATCAAATAAAACAAAAAAATAATGCATTCAAGCAATCACAGCACAACAACATGATTTACGTTATTCGATGCTAACACCTACATCTACGGGGAGGAGAGCAAAAGATTTCATTATGCATAGAGAAAATTATAGTGAGTTTTAGGGTTAGCAAACCTTACACAATCCTTAGGAGTTCTTCTTCTTTCGCAATGGAGTAGCCGCCACACACACAAACTAATGGAGGTTGATAACATTTCAGATTCTTGCTTCTCTTAACTCTAAAAATATGGTTAAGAATATATATAGTCAACTTAAAAATATATTTTCTGGGCTGCGAACACTACAACTCATGGAGGATACAGCGCCCGCCTCTAGGGCGCTCGACTGCTGCCGCACGCTGTAGCGCCCGCCTCTCGGGTACTCAGTTGCTGCTCGGCGCATGTTACCTCCAAATAGTTCTTTAATCAATAATAATGATAATATAAACATTCATGTTGGCGTACTAACTTTACAAAGCTTTTATGTTTTTTTTTTTTCTCTGTCTCATTGGTATTTAGGGATTTTTTAAGTTTTTTTAGATAATTATAGATTCAATTTATTTAATTATATAATAAAATTAATATATATATATATATATATATATAATTTATTAATTATGAGATAATTATATAGTGTTGCAAGCACTTTGTCTCTTTGGTATTTAGGTTTTAGGTAAAAAATTGTGTGGTTGAAGTGCGATGTTATCTTAAAAAAATGGGAGGTATTAGAGAGAGTACTGTAGTATTGTCTTATGAGAAAAAGTTATAAATTCAATTTTACAAATATTTTTAAGAACCATAATTTTTAATATTTTATTTATTTTCATATTTAAAATTGATGCCGACTTTGGTAAGTATCAATTTAAAATTAAACGATGCTTTAATAGTAGCAATACTTTAATAATATTCTTACAAAATATTAAAATATGACTTGAAATGCAGAGGTAGAGATTATTTTTTATTATCATAGATTATTTGTTAATGTATTTTTTTATTATGAGATATATATAAAAATTATTCATTTATTGATTATGTATAATTTTTTATATATTTATGTGTAAGTATACTATTTTTAATATTTATATATCCATTGCAATAATAAATTTTTCGGCATTTTATATTAAAAAAAAATGGGAAGACTAAAAAAAATAATAATAATAATAAAAGTATTATTACATTTATATATTAATATACACTAAAATATATAGATGATGTGTCAATCTAATATAATTAAATTATTATAATTAAATTATTAGTTGAATGAATTTTTTTTTTGATAAAAATTATATACAAAAATTATAAAAAATAAAATTTTTAATTGATTATAAATATTTTTTTAGTATATATTACTATATAATCATAATATTTTCCTAATAAGAGTTGCATAGAGTCCACGGTCTGACGGAATTGCTGCAGTAGCAAAAGAAAGTTTGGGAAGCTGTTGCGCTCTTACGCAAGCGATGACATTTGATGGAACTCTCTGGAGAACGGAGAGGTACCGTTACTCTTCTCTATATATATCCGGCGACGTCCAACCCTCTTCCTCACATTCCAAGCACTAGATATACATACAATTAATCTTGTTCAGGTGAGAGCCAGAGCTTGTTTAGGAAATGAAGGATGTGAAGCTGCTGTCTGCGGGGATTAGCCCTTTCGGAGTTCGATGCAGGATCGCGTTGGATGAAAAGGAGGTGAAGCACGAGTATATAGAGGAGAATCTGAAGGAGAAGAGCGAGCTTCTTCTTAAATCGAATCCTGTGTACAAGAAGATCCCCGTTCTGCTTCATGAGGGCAAGCCTATCAGTGAATCCCTCATCATCGTGGAGTACATTGACGAGGTCTTCCCCGGAGGCAAAAATGCTCCTTTTCTGCCCTCCGATCCTTTTGCCCGCGCCAAGGCCCGCTTTTGGGCTAACTTCGTTGACAACAGGGTAATTAACCCGGCTTCTTTCTTTAATCGATCCACTCTGTTTTTGTATCTGGCTCACTAATTATGCAACAGTTCCTCCAAGGAGCTATCAAACTATGGAAGTTGAACAGAGGCGACGAGCTAGAAGAGGCCAAGAAGGAGGTCATCGAGAACCTGAAGCTGCTGGAAGAGGAGCTCGGGGATAAGAAATATTTTGGGGGAGAGGATTTTGGGTTGGTCGACATCGCGTTCGTGCCTTTCACTTCATGGTTCTACAGCTTCCAGGAGTTCGCGGAGCTGAACGTGGCAAAAGAGTTCCCCAGAATTGCGGCATGGGGAGAGCTCTGCCTGCAGAGGGATAGCGTTGCCAAGTTCCTTCCTAATCCCAACAAGCTGCACGAATTCTTCATCTCAAGAAGGCAGCTGCTTGGCGTCGCATGAATTTATGCATGCGTCAGAGACTAAAGCCTGATGTATTACTATCGGTTCGAATAATAGTTCTATCAGCTAAATATACGCATGCCTTTGAGATTTAAACTTTGTACTCCTGAATATTATCATTTCATTAATAAATTCGTTCTCTTTTATTTTGCATAGATTGATTATTGCACATTTTCACTTTAATCTTTGTCAAAGTATATAATTTTTCTTGAAGTCACTAGTAAAGATTATTAAAAAGGCAATGACAAGACTATAATGCTTACCAAATGCAGAAAGCGTAGGGGACTGTCCGAGATTCATTGTACCTAAGCATATGTTAATGATACTGTGGATGTAATTCACATATCTATTTAGTGACTGAATGATAGAAAAACAATACATTAGGTAGAAATGAATGCAAATTCTTATCTAACATCTTATGATGCTCTGTGATATCAATTGCGGCTCCCCGCCCCTAATCCTCAATATTTGATTAAGGAGCGGTGTGCTACTCTAGCAAATTCCTCACTTATCTTTAAATTAATGCTTAATCCTTAATCCACTAATAAAGGAAAGATATGCCATGAATGATGCAGCAAAATCATTCACCAAATACATACATTTCAATAGAATGCAGAAGCAAGAAAAAATAAAATGTTACATCCAATCCACCACAATACAGAATAAGTAATAGGAACACAACTCAAAATAAAATAGTATAGTGAAAAGAAAATATATGATGTACCTGTATTATCATTTCAATTTTTAAACAAGTTTAAATGAAAGAAAATATCACTAGTCCTCACAAAAGTAAAAGACAAGCTATATTAAAGCTTCTCAACTCCGAAGTCACGCTCCTCCTGAAATGGCTCCTATTTAGTTACTAGATCCTCAAATTACTCAGAACCTGACATTGTCGATTTCACAATGCCAAGGCCCCAGCAAAAAAAAAAATTGATTAGATATATTGTCTAAGTACATTTTAAACTGATTATTTCATATATTTAATGATATCACGATACCTTAAGCAAATCTAAACAAGTTTACTCATACTGATTTTATAAATAAAATGCAGAAAGAACAAAATTAAAATAAGTCTAGCATCATAACATGCTTATATACATATAAATTAATAACTACTGAAACATGTAAAAGAAAATGTTGAGTCGTGCAAGCAAATTCATGCTTCATCATTCAATTCTAATCGATGTTTAATGTGCAATGATAACATTATTTGAAATATTTAGCCTTTGATTGATTGAGCGGGTGGTTGTGGCCAATAATTATATTTGATAATTTTAAATATTTTCTTTGCCACCACTTAGCTATAACTTTGCATGAACAATCAATTTTAGCAGTCGGTTTAGTAAGACTCATTTGCCATGATGTTAAATCAATACCATTTTTGCTGTATTCAAGGTCGACTAGCTTACAAATTTCATCTAAACTAAGATTTAATCATAATTTTAATTTTGAATAATAAATCACAATTATTATTATGAATTAAATATTAAAATTTAATATTTTAATGATGCCCGACTCACGGATAAAAACGCGGTCGATGAAGTCTTTAATTTATTTACTATTTTAACGTCTAAGATACAGCAACAGAGGCTTTAGCTGGGGACTGTGTGCTTGCACTTAGCATCATTAATGCAACACATGGTTGGTCCACAAGAACCTGAAAAAAAAAAAGAGCATTTTTTTATATAAAATAAGCTATAATTTCGACTAAAAATAATTTATATTTAGTTTCCCTAGATTTTTTATTTTATATATTTAAGTAGAGTCAGCTCGAACTCAAAATTTTTTTGACCGGAACTCAGTTCAAGCTTGAGTCTGAGCTGACTGAACCGAACTCGAGTCGAATCCAGCCCTAAACTCTTTTATATTCTATATGCATACACACACATTTTCAGAAAATAATATGAATTGATTAAATAATCTGTGATATTTAAAGGAAAGTGCAGGTTTGGAAGAGTGGGTGAAAATAAATGAGAGAAAGAAGAAAGTGATCTTACGAAATGCCCTGCATTCAACACCAGTAGAAGCGCAGATTGCTGTAGGTCTTGAAAAATCCCCTGGTAACTATTTCGTTTCCACAGTATATAGGCTTTCTTTCTGCACTATTAAATTTATGAAGCCCTTTCCATCTGAGAACAAAAAGACACAGCAGCAGTCAAGCAAGCAGCTTTTGCCCTCTTTTACTTGCATATCTATTCAGTTCAAAATTCTTCATTTTTTGGAAATTCTCAAGTAAAAATTTCATTTTAATGTACCAAAGAGAAGAGGCTTATTTTACATGTTTGTTTTTCAATTGAAATAAATACAATTAGCAAATCCAAAAAATTATAAATAAACAAAATAATTTTATTAATTAATTTATAATAAGAATTCTATTATTTGAGCTTTTGACTTTCAATGCCTTTTGTTGAACAGATCAAGTCAATCTGCATCATATCAATTTAAATATGAAAAATGTTACTTAGCTCTCAAATATTTTCTAAGAAATATGGATGACTAAGATTTAAGATTTAAAAATTATATTTTTATGGCCCCCAAAATCAAAAGTGAATTTAATAAAAAGAATTTATTTCACTTAACTCCCAAAATCCTAGTCATCAATACATTTTGGAAGATAATTAAGAACCATGTAGCAATACTCTTTAAATATTTAGAAAAAATTTGTGAGCAATTCAAAGATTCTCAATTAAATACTAAAAGCTTTATATTGTTGGAAAAGATTGAGCAAGTAACAATGAAATGGAAATGACAGAAAAACATAGTCGCATATAAGGTCATCAAAAATATGTTTTCTCTTAATGATATGTTGGATGTTCTAGTTCATCATTCAATTATTATGTTCTCTTGTTCCATTATGATGTGACAATCAATTTGATCATCTGTGAAGTGAAATTGGAGTCCCGATGGGTTCTGGGGCAAGACTACGGCAAGCAACAGCAATCGCTCAGGCACGCCCCTGAGAACCTAACAACAGCTACATGCCGACAGTTAGACGCCCCCCTAGGCGCCAAACAGCAGCTGGCAGATAATCTGGCACCCGGGCGCACAGCAGCAGGAGCAAACAGTAAGCCATGTGCCCAGGCGCGCCCATGAACACCCAGAAGCAACAACCAATAGTAAGGCAGGCGCCCAAGCACGCCCTTAGGCGCCAATATACGCCCTGCAGACAGTAAGACAGGCATCCTACATGCCCGGGCGCTTGCAGCGAATCAGCCTATTTGGAACGTGTCACCTGAGCTGTTTAGGAAGTTTTATGGCTTATTTAGTGTCCCATAAATAAGTCTGAAGTATTTGTCTAGTTTAATGTGTTATTCTTTGATGAATATTTCTGAATATATGCTTAGCTTTCACACTCTATTTTTATATTACTTATACTTAGTATTGTGATGTGATCAGCATACTGGAAGTGATATAACACATCCTAAAAATATTATCAAAGACCCAATAACAAGAGTCATGGCTAAAGTTCAAAGGAAGAATTTTAAGGTGGGCCTAGTTACAAAAGCCCAATAAATAACCAAAATATTGTGTTTACTATTTGTATTTTGTTTTTATTAATATTATACTCTTTTTATTTATTATGGCACATGTTTGGCCAACTATGTCATGAGAAAAATATTTAATGTAAGTAGTTAAAGTTACTTATTCACTAATTTCAACTACCCATCTTTTCCTCCAAAGTTACCCCTTCATATTTTCCCTCCAAAGCTCATGGAGCAAGAAATTTGTAGTATCTATAAATATGAGCTGAAATGTAATATAATGGAGTAACTTGAATGAAAGAAATTTGTTGTGAATAGCTCTGATATTACTTGGTGCTTGGTGGTGTCAAGTTTATTGCCTATTTTTGATGAGTTAGGTTATTATCTTATTTATATTTTATTTTTTTAACATACTCTTATTCTCATAACCTCAAACCATTTACACATCTTCTCTAGCATCTTAAGTATCATTTAAAAATATTAAATCATTATCTAATTTTTCAAATATTCTCCAAACTCCACCACAACCTTCGCATCCAAATTTAAAAATAACTCAACATAGTCTTCTTCCCTACCCCTCGACACATATCTAAACACCATCAAACCTAACCATCTACTCCATATCCAAACTACACATTTTAGACTACCTATATTAATTTATTTCTAGCCTTTTAACTCACCAAAATCCCACCAACAAAAGGGATATTTTGAATTAGCCTAAACTAGGCTCGATTTGAACTAGTCTTGGCTTTCCTTTAGATAGTCCACTCTAAACTCATAACCAACCCATCACAAACTCCAAAAATCATCCTTAGATATTATCCTACTAATCAATTTAATATTTATATATCTAATTTACTGAGAAAAGGCAGCCATCTAGCATCATATTTTGGTATCAAAGAGAGGTTGGGAAAGAAAACTAAAAATATTTCGGCATGAGGAATAAATTTTGGTGAAATCTGGCTCAATAAGCTGCTCAGGATTTAGCAAATTGCTCAAGATCTAGCAATCTGCTACTATAGTGTCGTTGCATACATTTGAGATGATGATAATCTAAAGAATTTCTCCTATATGACTTATACTATATGCCTGATAATTTAGAGAAGTTCTCTTAGGTGACTTATATTTTTTATTCTTATTAATCTAGGAAATATATCCTTGATGTGGTAGGATTGTATTCGTGATACTCATGACCTGAGAAATTTCTCCTATATAGTATTTGTTCTTTATTCCAGTTGATCTAGGGAATTTCTCCTAGATGCAGGGGATTTATATCTATAATATTGATTATCTAAGAAATATCTCCAAGATGACATAATTTCAATGGGCCAGTTGATCTGAAAAATCTCTACTGGATGCTTCAAAAGATTTTGGACAGTACTTTCTGTAATGGCAGAGTTAATAAGTCACATGCCCATATGAAATAGTGTTCTTATACCTTTACTTTGATATTTTCTTCAGTATTTATGCAACACTCATGTGATTTCTGTATTTTAACATTTTCTTTTACATGTTTTAGTAGTTCTTGATTTATCTATATATAAGCATGTTATGATGCTAGACTTATTAAAATTTTATTCTTTCTGTATTTTATTTATAAAACCAATATGAGTAAACTTGATTAGATTTGCATAGGGTATCGTGATATCATTAAATACATGAAATAATCAGTTTAAAATGTACTTAGATAATATGTTTAACCAGATATTTTTTTACTAGGGCCTTGTGTGGTTCCCCCGTACTGATAATAAGGAAGTACGATGCTCCAACTGTGGCAAATCCCCAACTTAAGTAAAGTTAGTAAACCCAACCTGCCTTAAGCCAAGGACTTGTCACCAAGTGCTATAACATTCATCAATATAAATATCAAAGTGGCGAAAGCAATACAAAATATAGTAACATCTATAAGCATACATAGTAGGAAAAAAAAACGTAATATAGTAACTCATCACAATGCAGAAAGTAAAATACATCCATAAAGTTATTTATTACAAACTGAAATGTATAACTGAAAATAAAATACTCTCATCCTCACTGAAAGATAAGGTGCAAGCTAACTAAACAGCGGCGGGAAGATCCTCCCCCTGAACTGGTTCCTCACCAATAGCATTGCCAACGAACAACTCCGAATCTAACATTTGTCGGTATCACAAGTGCCAGGGCCCCAGCCAAAAAGAAAATAAAGTTATAGTTAGACAACTGTCTAAGTACATTTTAGGCTAATTTAATGATCTGAATATTTAAGATATCACATTTAAATTATTTTAACATGCAAGCGTTATAAGGTGCAACAGGCTGTACAAGGAAAGGAATACCAAAAACTATTTGTCTATAGTAGTCAACTGGTATGTAACAGGACATACAAAGCATCAAATAACCAAGGTGAAGCTAAAAGTAAAAGTGACTGTAACTACAATGTAAATCTGATCCTAACATGATTATGATCACAGTAAATATGCTGATTTTTAAAAGACTACAAGTACTGAATAAATCCAAAAAATCTAACATCCTAAACATGCCATTTTATGCTTATATAATTCATAAGAACATACATACAACATGCAGATTAATACAGAAAAGAAAGGTCACTGAGACATGTGACTAAAGCAATAGAATCTGAAAAAAATAAAGAACCACTAAAGCATGTGGTAAAGCCAACTGAACCACAAGTAAAGCCACTGAAACATGTGGCACGCCATACAAGCTGTACTGAACTGAACTAAAGTATAAATAGTCCTAAGCTATAGCACCGCCATCCCAGCCCGAAAATCATCAAAATGCCCAGCCATTAGGCCATCCCTGTTCCTCTCTAAGGCCTGGGTAACTTCCATACTGTACTGAATACTAGAGGTGGCAACACTATACTCAGAACCTATCCTACAAACTGAAGATACTAAAAAACTTGATGCAATGATATATGCTTTACAAATTCTAACTTAGGATGTATCATCCATATCCTAAGTGTTCCTATTATGCTCAAGGAATAAAGCTCAAAGTCCAAGGTGTGCAAAGCAATCTAGCCAAAGTAAGCAAGAGACTCAATCTAGACTTATGTGATATCTATTATCATCTAATTATCAAATCTAACTATTCTGAGAAGGTACAAGCTTAGGATCTCCAATATCCAACTATCGAGTAGAATCTCAGATGTACGTCCTTAGAGTTAAAATATTAGAACTTCACAAGTTCTAATCCAAAATCATGTGGCGACTATATGGTTTAAATAAATAAATCAACGGCCAAATTTTATTAATATTTTACTCTCTTACCCAAATCTTGATTAAGTAAATCAAGATTTAAGGATTTAGAACTTAAACCCCATGTTGAGTTCAAATCCTAAAATCCATGGTGACATTCTCAATAGGGTCTAGGTTTCTCACTTATTACCCAAATTAAAGGTAAGAGATCCTACAAGTGGAAAGATTCAGGAACTAAGAACTTAGTGAAAGGCTATTCTACTAATTATAAGATAAAATAATCAATTAAAAATTTGAGAATTTAAGATCTATATTCAATCTTTAAGATAATTTCACTATCTTATTGATTGAATCATCCTATACCCACATGGAAGGTTTCAAAAGATTAGACAATCAATCATTAAAAAATTTCAATTGGAGATGGTTTAATTCAAATTGAAGATCTAAGTCTAAGATCTAAGATCTAAAGATCTGAAGTTTGATCATTTTAGATTTTTAACTAAATATTAACTTAGGAGCTTTAATTTATGCTTTTTTTAAAATCTAAGCTTATAATCACTATAATTGAACTCATTAAGATGATATTTTAAACAATTCTAAGCATTTGATTAACATTTAAACTCATGGTAATCTCTTTGGATTACTTAAGATGTAAGGGTCTGACATTTGATCACTTTAAATCTTAAGTTAAGATTTTACTTAGACATTTCCAATTACTTTTCTTTTAACACTTAATTCTTAAGCTATCTTAATTGAACTTAATAATGAGATAATTGACCATTTCAATTATTAGATTTAAGGCTTAAGGCCATATGATCTTTATAAGAAAAACTTAAGATCTAAGTATCTTAATTAAGGATTTAATGAAGATCTCATTGATTAATAATTACATTAACATTATTATTATTCTATGATTTCAGAGAACATTTCCAATCTACTTTATAGTGGTTTACCGAAATTTTCAATCTTTTAAAGAACACTAAATCACATTTTGGTCAAAATGACCAAAATGCCCCTCTTAAGGCTAAAATTGGGATTTTAGGGTTTAATTACCAAAATTGGTTCTAATCTATTTTAATGTGTTTCATATTACTTAATGAAGTGGGAAACACCCTTAATTTAGGTTTTGATGACCTAAATAATCTTAATTAGCATTAATCACTTAATTAAGCAACTTATGCTGATTAGGGAAATTAAGGCAATTTAGGGCAATCCAACCTTACACTTAGGTTTTAATAGACTTAATATGAGGTTAGGAACAATTCTCATCCAAATTAGAGGTTTAAATAGGGTTTGATTCACTAATCCTTAATTAGGGTGATTAAGGAGTAATTAAGAAAAATTAATTATCCAAAAATTAATTTTAAGGGTCTGGAATTGTTTCTTAGGTCACAAGGAGCAATCAGAACATTTAAACTCATAATTTGAATATTTAAAAGATTTTATATGATTTATTAAAGAACAGAAAAGGTTTGGCCAAAATTTTTAAATCAAACTATTGAATCTGAGATTTTATTTTATATTTAGACTCCTTGAATTTTTCTGATTCAAATGGTATATTGGATCTTACCATTTAGATTTGTATAACTAAAGTTATTCAAATAATTTAATCTAGATTTTTATTTAAATCAGAATCATATTATTTAATTAATTAAATTCATAATTATTAAAAAATCAATCCGATAATTATTTAATTAACCACGGGTCGAAATCAAACCGCGCGGGTCAGAGACCGACCCGACCCGGACCCACGATTTCGTCTTCTTCTTCTCGACGGGTCCAGACCCCGGCGAATTTCAAAGCTGAAATTCTCGGTGCTCCGGTGACGGCAGGGGCTCAAATCGATCCCTACACGTTCCTTGAGGCAAGACGCGTCGATTGGACCAAGAACCCCCATATGGATCCCTCTGGATTGATGGGGTGCTGCTCACCCGAGACGTCCTTTCTTAAGACGTCTCAGGCCGCCTGTGAGGGGGAAATTCTCCTCAAAGAGGCCTCGATTTGTCCGGGGCTTGATCCCTACACGTTCAGGGAGTCAAGACGCATAGAACTCCCAACCTATCTTAACCTGGGGTGCAGCCAATCGCTGGGTCCTTGGTCGGACCCAGCCATTGGCTCGGCCGCTAGCTCAATCGATCGATATGATCGATTCGAGCTAGCTTAGCCCCAAGCGACAATCACATGGGTTTCATAGGTGGCTAAGGACGCTTAGATGATAATCAGAGCTCATTCCAGCAGACAGAAAGGAAAGAAGCTTCAGAAAATTTCAATGGAGGAAACTGTACCTTGAGTCGGGACTACAGGCCTTGCCGAGGGAAATTGATGTTCGCTGGAGCTTCCTGGAGACTAAACGAACGTGCACAGGGAGTTTGAACACCATACGGGCCCTCTATCAATGGTCCTAAGCTCTGCAAACGCCGGGAAATTGTCGAGGGAAAGGGAGCTCCTACAGGCCTTCAGCTGGGGAATTGGGGATTCACAGTGAGCAAAGGGACTCACTGTGAAGTCCTAGAGGTATTTATAGGCTCTAGGAGGGCTTAGGCATGGAGGCCAGGGCTCGGGCTTGGAAATTGGCTTGGCCCGAGGCTCCTCCCTGGATTCCCAAAATTGGGAAGGTCCAGGCCTTTTGGCTCAGCCGGCTAGGCTCGGCCACTTACGGGAAGGTGCCAACGGTCAAGCTGACCTGGTGAAGGGAGTGGCAGACAGGGATTACGTGGCGAATTTATGCAAATTTTTCCTGTCGGGACGGGATCCTCTGGGGACGAAGACGAACAGTAGCGGGGTCGCCAGGGCCGTCTGATGGATCGTTAGTTGACGCGGGACGGCTCTGATCACCCGACATCTAACGGTCATGCGTGGGATTGGATCGGCCGTCGGATCTGATCCGGGGATCGAACGGGCGATCAGGTTTACTTAGGCGGATGGATTAAGAACCGTTGGATTAGATCTCAGAACCGCGTAATGGTCGAGATCTAACAGATCTGATCGAAGGCACAAGCCGTTGGATCGAAACGAGCTGAGATGCGTGCTAGCGATCCTACAGGCGCAAAGCTGTGCACCGCTGTTGGGACCCGCAGCGGATCTGTCGCGGTCTCGACAGCGAATCCCAGGAATTAATTTATTTAATTTAAATAAATCCAATTAAATAATATATAATTATCTTAAATTTTCCAAATCCAATTTAGGATCAAATGAGCTCCAAAAATTCACCCTTAGCTAATTAAGGTATGAGAAATTCAAAAATGAAATCTGATTTCAATTTGGAGATCAAAATAATTTAGGTATTTTTTTCAGGGCTTAAAAATAGCCAAAAATATTAAATTTTCCAATTTAGCTCCGATTAATTTCAAACTTCTAGGTTTAGGTTTAAATAACCTATTGAATCCAATGGAATCAAAATCAAAACTTGGTTTAACTTAATTAATATAATTTTAGCTAAGGTAACAACCTAGGGTTGATATAATCTCCCCCACTTAAGAACGATGTCATCCCTGACATCACCTAAGTGAATAAATATCCTGCTGCGACAATACGAGTTTAGATACAATTGAAAGAAGAGAAATGAATAGTACCCGAGTTTACAAAGAGCTGGGGATATTTATTGCGCATATCCACCTCTTTTTCACAAGTAGATTCTTCTAATGATCGATTTTTCCACTGAATTTTGATCATATGAACTGAACGATTCCTTAGCTATTTTTGATCACGAGCTAAAATTCTGATAGGTTCTTCGGCGTACGAAAGATCAGGTTGAATTTCTATTGCTGGAAGTTGAACGAGATGAGAAGGGTCTCGAATACATCTTCTCAATGAGGATTCATGAAATACGTTGTGCACAGTTGCAAAGCCATCAGGTAGGCTTAGTCGATAAGCAGATGACCCTATCTTGGCCAAGATTTTGAAAGGTCCAACATAGCGGGGACTGAGTTTCCCAGCTACACCAAATCTAAAAACACCCTTTATTGGGCTGACCTTCAGATAAGCAGAATCTCCCACATTGATTTCTAAGAGATGGTGGTGAGAGTCATGATACTTACTCTCTCAATCTTGAGCTGAATGAATTCTCTGCTGAATTAACTTGATCTTAATGCTGGTTTCTTCTACCAATTTTGAAGCAAACAGTTGAACACTTCCTATTTCAAACCAGGATAGTGGAGTACTGCATTTTCTACCATATAAAGCTTCATAAGGAGCCATCTTAATACTGGCTTGAAAACTGTTATTATAGGCGAATTCCACTAACGGGATGTGATCTTCCCAAAAGCCATCAATATTAAGAATACAGAGCCTAAGCAAATATTCCAGAACTTGATTTACTCATTCAGTCTAACCATCCATTTGATGATGAAAAGCTGTACTCATAGCTAGAGTCGTACCCAGGTCTTGATGCACAGCTTGCCAAAACTTAGAAGTAAATCTGCTGTCTCTATCAGATATGATTGACTTTGGAATCCCATGCAATCTGACAATCTCCTTAATGTAGAGTTTTACTAACTTTTCTACAGAATCAGTCTGACGGATAGGAAGGAAATGTGCTGATTTAGTCAAGCGATCTACTATAACCCAGATCGCATCGGCACCTGATTTTGCACGAGGCAATCCCATGACAAAGTCCATGGATATATCAAACAATTTCCATTCAGAAATATCCAATGGATGCAAAAGGCCACCAGGTCTTTGGTGTTCGGCCTTTACTAAATTACAAGCATGACATTTGGCCACAAAGTCAGCTACATCTTTCTTCATACATGGCCACCAAAATGTTTGCTTCAGATCTTGATACATCTTAGTACTACCTGGGTGAATATGATGCCCAGAATTATGGCCTTCGACTAAAACCTCTTGATGCATGGACTTAGGAATCCATAATCGATTACCTTGATAAACTACACCATTCTGCAATTGCAAATCTTGACGACGACCACCTTCAATATCTGCTTTAAATTTCAAATACTCATCATCTTTGGTTTGCAAGATAGAGACATCTCGGTGGAAAGTGGGTTCCACATTAATATTTGCTAATAGCGAACTCAGCATATCGTCATTAACTGGAGAAATCTCGAGCTTACAAAATTCAGGTTCTAAGAAACTGGAGGCAATCATAGAGGTTAAAGTAGCACGATGACTAAGAGCATCGGCCACTACATTAGCCTTTCCTGGATGATACTGAATGATGAGATCATAATCGCTAATGAGCTCCAACCATCTTCTCTGGCGGCAATTCAATTCTCTCTGGGTGAAGATGTACTTCAAACTTTGATGATCAGTAAAAATTGAACATTGCACTCCGTACAGGTAGTGACACCATATTTTCAAGGCAAATATTACTGACTGCAAGTTCAAGGTCATGCACTGGATAATTTATCTCATGGGGTTTTAGTTGACGAGAGGCGTAAGCAATTACCTTACCCTCTTGCATCAAAACACAACCTAGACCGATTCTAGAGGCATCGGTGTATACCTGATAGTTCAAACCCTCCTTAGGTAGAACAAGAATTGTAGTAGTAGATAGAGCATCCTTTAGGGTTTGGAACGCTTCCTCGCACTATGGGCTCCAAATGAATGGAATAGCCTTTTGAGGTAGTTTAGTCAATGGCGAAGCAATCTGGGAAAAGCCCTTAATGAACTTCATGTAGTACCCTGCTAATCCCAGGAAACTTCTAATGTCGGTGACAGACTTAGGTTGAGCCCAGTCCTGAATAGCTTTTACTTTGCTCTGATCTACTCGAATACCCTGAGCATCGACCACGTGCCCCAAAAATGCAATGGAGTTAAGCCAAAACTCGCACTTGGAGAACTTGGCATAAAGTTGATGCGCACGCAAGGTTTCCAGCACTAATCTCAGATGGTCTTCATGATCTCTCAGAGTTTTAGAATAAATGAGGATATCGTCAATAAAGACGATTACAAACTTGTCCAGATACGATTTTAGCACTTGCTGCATTAAATCCATAAAGATTGATGGTACGTTAGTGAGTCCGAATGATATTACCAAAAACTCAAAGTGTCCATAATGAGTACGGAATGCAGTCTTCCCTACATCGTCTTCCTTTACTCGCAGTTGGTGGTATCCAGACCTTAAATCGATCTTGGAAAATATCACTGCTCTGGATAATTGGTCGAACAAATCATCGATTCTAGGTAGTGGGTATTTGTTCTTTATGGTGACCTTGTTCAGTTCACGATAATCTATACACATACGCATAGATCCATCCTTCTTTTTCACAAATAAAACTGGCGCTCCCCAAGGAGACATGCTTGGCCTAATGAAACATTTATTCAGGAGCTCTTGCAACTGCTCGTTGAGTTCCTGAAGCTCTTTAGGTGCCATTCTATAAGGTGCTTTGGATATTGGCTGTGTACCAGGAATCAATTCAATAGAGAATTCCACTTCTCTGAAAGGAGGTACACCAGGCAATTCTTCTGGGAATACATCGGCAAATTCTTTAACTACCTTACAATCAGCAAGGGAGATATTTTCTTTTGTTTCACCAATCACGGTGACTAAGTAGGCACTACAACCTTTGCCAATCAGTTGTTCAGCTTTAATAGCATTTATTAAAGATAATTGCGTGCTAGTTTTTCCTACAAATGTTTCAGACTTACCCTGAGAATGGAGAGTGACTCTCTTTTTATGGCAGTTTATCACAGCATTATTATCACTGAGCCAATTCATCCCGAGGATGATGTCAAAGTTAGCTATTGGTAGGATGATTAGCTTAGCCTGAAATTCTTGATCATTTATCGGGACTTTGATATTGCAAAATTTATGAGCACTTAGTTGGATTCCTGATGGAAGTCAAACACTCAATTTTTGTGGTAGGTTGCATGCATGAAGTTTAAGATTATTAGCAAATCGTTCAGAGATAAACGAGTGACTGGCACCAGTATCGAACAATATGCTACAAGGTTGGTTACTGAAATATAGTGTGCCTAGATTTACATAGTTTCGCATTAACAACTTGCAAAGATTTAAAATACTGAAAGGCAATGTAACAGGAGAGGTTTTAAGAGTGTGTACCTGAAATCACATTGTTATCTTCTGTGGCTTCTATAGGAGTTAAAGCACATACTCGGGCAAAACCAGCAGGACAATTGTTAGTCTGTCGTCGCTGGAAATTCTGAGAATTGGGAGCTGGTAGCTGTGTGTGAGCCACTTCAGAAGCAGAGGCTGGAATTATAGCCAGATTTGGTTCTCTCCAGTTTAGTGGGGTTGCTCTGAACACCTGATTCTTCTGGCGGGGTTTCATTAGAATTCCATTGATCGTTTCAGTGTAGTCACACTGATAGAACTGATGGTCGGTTCACCCACAATTAAAACATATCTGGCCAAAGTGGTATGGTTTAGTACAGTTCTGAGCTTGTTCGGCAGTAGGTGCTGCTTCCAGCTGATACACTTTCGCAGGGTTGGATCCATGTCTCTTGAAATTTCCTTGCTGGTTCAGAGTGCTTTGCGCTTTTCTTTTATGATCTTCTTCGGATTGGTGATGCTCGATCACTTTAGCTGTCTCCACTAGCTTGAAGAAGCTAGTTAAACAGAGAGGCACAATCTGTTTCTTTAGTGAACTTCGGAGTCCACAAAGAAAGCGATGGCACTTAGCTGACTCAGAGTGGGTGACTTCTGGTACGAAACGAATCAATCTACGAAACTCTCTTTCATATTCAGCGATGGAATGACTCCTTTGAGTCAACCTTATGATTGTGTCAGAGATAATGTTTTGTGCAAATGGAGGGGTGAATTCGGTCTTGAAGGCTTCAACAAATGCATCCCAAGGAATGTCGTCTAATTCATAATCGACGAACTGGGTATTCCTGACCTCTTCCCACCAATATTCTGCCTCGGCATGGAACATATGGGTGGTGAGATGGACGGCCTCGGAGTTCGGAATTTTTAGACTAATCATATCTTTTTCCACGGCCTTCAGCCAATCGGCTGTATCCATTGGGGACAGGTTCCCACCAAAGGTTGGAGGTCTTAACCTCAGAAAATTATGGAAGAGATTATCTGCTGAATGGTGTGAGGATGAAGCAACTTATGGAGCATGGACTATGGGAGCAGTGACAGTAACTGGAGTCACATGATCATTCAATAATTTCTGCATGACTAGTGACTGTTGAGCTTAGTTTTCTAAGAGAGTTGCCACCATGGCTCACAGATGAGCCACCTCATCGCTAGAACTACTGGAGGCCACGGTGTTCTTAATAGGAGTAACGGTGGGTGGTGATCCAGAATCCATTCTAATTTAATTAAGAAAAGAACAAACTCAGAATTTACTCTAAGGAAGGGAAATCAAAATTTTTCATTAATCATAGAATTTAAGAATTACAATGCCAAAACTGTAAATCAAATGGAGTTGCTTGAAAATGAAATAACATTTAACCTAACTATCATTCAAACATTATCAATGTACTTTGCCCTAAAGGCTACACAAAAATCCTCGAAGGTGACTTCCCGATGCTTCCTATTACGTTTCTTCTCGAGCCTTGCCATAGTCTCATACCACCACACTCCGGTGTAGTCCACCATCAGGTTAGTCACAATATCTACATAAAGTGACTCGGGACACTCTATGTGTTGAGCCCTCGATATACAGCTTATTGTAGAAGCTTCTCCAGGACCGAAATTCCTCTTGATGAAACTCCTTCAATATGTTAGTTGCTTTTCTACCTCCATTTGAAGCTACAGCTCCAAACTTTCCTAAAGACACGCTGATAATAGTCTATATTGGACACTTCAGATCCCATTGACTCTGGGGACAAAATTTTATTATATTTGTGTTAGACTCCAAATGAATAGATTAGGATGGCATATTCTCCTTTTGCATAAAGTTACTGACACTACTATGTTATGGATGTCACTTATATTGATGCGTGTATTTTAGAAGAACGATCTATTAGGTAGAAAGAAATCATAAATTCCATTCTGACACCTTATGGTGTTCTCTGATACTAACTGTGGTACCCCGTACTGATAATAAGGAAGTACGGTGCTCCAACTGTGGCAAATCTCCAACTTAAGTAAAGTTAGGTAAACCCAACCTGCCTTAAGTCAAGGACTTGTCACCAAGTGCTATAACATTCATCAATATAAATATCAAAGTGGCAGAAGCAGTACAAAATAGAGTAACATCCACAAGCATACATAGTAGGAAAAGAAAATGCAATATAGTAACTCATCACAATACAGAAAGTAAAGTACATCCAAAAAGTTATTTATTACAAACTAAAATGAATAACTAAAAATGAAAGACTCTCTTCCTCACTGAAAGATAAGGTGCAGGCTAACTAAATAGCGGTGGGAAGATCCTCCCCCTGAACTGGCTCCTCATCAACAGCACTGCTAATGAACAACTCTGAATCTAACATTTGTCGGTATCACAAGTGCCAGGGCCCTAGCCAAAAAGAGAAAAAAGTTACAGTTAGATAATTGTCTAAGTATATTTTAGGCTAATTTAATGATCTGAATATTTAAGATATCACATTTAAATTTGCATGTTATAAGGTGCAACATGCTGTACAAGAAAAGGAATACCATAAATTATCCGTCTATAATAGTCAACTGGTATGTAACAGGACATACAAAGCATCAAATAACCAAGGTGAAGCTAAAAGCAAAAGTGACTGTAACTACAATGTAAATCTGATCCTAACATGATTATGATCACAGTAAACATGCTGATTTATAAAAGACTACAAGTATTGAATAAATCCAAAAAATCTAACATCCTAAACATACCATTTTATGCTTATATAATTCATAAGAATATACATACAACATGCAGATTAATACAGAAAAGATAGGTCACTAAGACATGTGACTAAAGCAATAGAATCTGAAAAAAATAAAGAACCACTAAAGCATGTGGTAAAGCCAACTAAACCGTAAGTAAAGCCACTGAAACATGTGGCACACCATACAAGCTGTACTGAAATGAACTAAAGTAGCAATAGTTCTAAGCTATAGCACCGCCATCCCAGCCCAAAAATCATCAAAATACCCAGCCATTAGGCCATCCCTGTTCCTCTCTAAGGCCTGGGTAACTTCCATACTATACTGAATACTAGAGATGGCAACACTATACTCAGAACCTATCCTACTAACTGAAGATACTGAAAAACTTGATGTAATGATATATGCTTTACAAATTCTAACTTAAGATGTATCATCCATATCCTAAGTGTTCCTATTATGCTCAAGGAATAAAGCTCAAAGTTCAAGGTGTGCAAAGCAATCTAGCCAAAGTAAGCAAGAGACTCAATCTAGACTTATGTGATATCTGTTATCATCTAATTACCAAATCTAACTATTCTGAGAAGGTACAAGCTTAGGATCTCCAATATCCAACTATCGAGTAGAATCTCAGATGTACGTCCTTAAATTTAAAATATAAGAACTTTACAAGTTCTAATCCAAAATCATGTGATGACTATATGGTATAAATAAATAAATCAATGACCAAATTTTATTAATATTTTACTCTTTTACCCAAATCTTGATTAAGTAAATCAAGATTAAGGATTTAGAACTTAAACCCATGTTGAGTTCAAATCCTAAAATCCATGGTGACATTCTAAATAAGGTCTAGTTTTCTCACTTATTACCCTAATTAAAGGTAAGGGATCCTATAAGTGGAAAAATTCAAGAACTAAGAACTTAGTGAAAGGCTATTCTACTAATTATAAGATAAAATAATTAATTAAGAATTTGAGAATCTAAGATCTATATTCAATCTTTAAGATAATTTCATTATCTTATTGATTGAATCATCCTATACCCACATGGAAGATTTCAAAAGATTAGACAATCAATCATTAAAGAATTTCAATTGGAGGTGGTTTAATTCAAATTGAAGATCTAAGTCTAAGATCTAAGATTTAAAGATTTGAAGTTAGGAGCTTAAATTTCAATTGATCACTTTAGACTTTTAACTAAATATTAACTTAGGAGCTTTAATTTATGCTTCTTTTAAAATCTAAGCTTATAATCACTGTAATTGAACTCATTAAGATAATATTTTAATCAATTCTAAGCATTTGATTAACATTTAAACTCATGGTAATCTCTTTGTATTACTTAAGATTTAAGGGTCTGAGTTTTGATCACTTTAGATCTTAAACTAAGATTTTACTTAGACATTTCCAATTACTTTTCTTTTAACACTTAATTCTTAAGCTATCTTAACTGAACTTAATAATGAGATAATTGACCATTTTAATTATTAGATTTAAAGCTTAAGGCCATATGATCTTTATAAGAAAAACTTAAGATCTAAGTATCTTAATTAAGGATTTAATGAAGATCTAATGGATTAGTGATTACATTAACATTATTATTGTTCAATGATTTCAGAGAATATTTCCAATCTACTTTATAGTGGTTTACTGAAATTTTCAATCTTTTAAAGAACAGTAAATCACATTTTGGTCAAAATGACCAAAACGCCCCTCTTAAGGCTAAAATTGGGATTTAGGGTTTAATTACCCAAATTGGTTCTAATCTATTTTAATATGTTTCATATTAATTAATGAAGTGGGAAACACCCTTAATTTAGGTTTTGATGACCTAAATGATCTTAATTAGCACTAATCACTTAATTAAGCAACTTATGGTGATTAGTGAAATTAAGGCTATTTAGGGCAATCCAACCTTACACTTAGATTTTAATAGACTTAATATGAGGTTAGGAATAATCCTCATCCAAATTAGAGGCTTAAATAGGGTTTGATTCACTAATCCTTGATTAGGGTAATTAAGGGGTGATTAAGAAAAATTAATTATCCAAAAATTAATTTTAAGGGTCTGGAATTGTTCCTTAAGTCACAAGGAGCAATCAGAGTCCTTAAACTCACAATTTGGATATTTAAAAGATTTTATATGATTTATTAAAGAACAGAAAAGGTTTGGCCAAAATTTTTAAATCCAACCATTAGATTTGAGATTTTATTTTATATTCAGACTCCTTGAATTTTTTTGATTCAAATGGTATATTGAATCTTACCATTTAGATTTGTATAACTAAAGTTATTCAAATAATTTAATCTGGATTTTTATTTAAATCAGAATCATATGATTTAATTAATTAAATTCATAATTATTAAAAATTCAATACGATAATTATTTAATTAACCGCGGCTCGAAATCAAACCGCACGGGTCAAAGACTGACCTGACCCGGACCCACGACTTCGTCTTCTTCCTCTCGACGGGTCCCGAGCCCGGCGAATTTCAAAGCTGAAATTCTCGGTGCTCCGGCGGTTTTGAGTAATTTGAGGATCTAGTAACTAAATAGGAGCCATTTCAGGAGGAGCGTGACTTCGGAGTTGAGAAGCTTTAATATAGCTTGTCTTTTACTTTTGTGAGGACTAGTGATATTTTCTTTCATTTAAACTTGTTTAAAAATTGAAATGATAATACAGGTACATCATATATTTTCTTTTCACTATACTATTTTATTTTGAGTTGTGTTCCTATTACTTATTCTGTATTGTGGTGGATTGGATGTAACATTTTATTTTTTCTTGCTTCTGCATTCTATTGAAATGTATGTATTTGGTGAATGATTTTGCTGCATCATTCATGGCATATCTTTCCTTTATTAGTGGATTAAGGATTAAGCATTAATTTAAAGATAAGTGAGGAATTTGCTAGAGTAGCACACCGCTCCTTAATCAAATATTGAGGATTAGGGGCGGGGAGCCGCAATTGATATCACAGAGCATCATAAGATGTTAGATAAGAATTTGCATTCATTTCTACCTAATGTATTGTTTTTCTATCATTCAGTCACTAAATAGATATGTGAATTACATCCACAGTATCATTAACATATGCTTAGGTACAATGAATCTCGGACAGTCCCCTACGCTTTCTGCATTTGGTAAGCATTATAGTCTTGTCATTGCCTTTTTAATAATCTTTACTAGTGACTTCAAGAAAAATTATATACTTTGACAAAGATTAAAGTGAAAATGTGCAATAATCAATCTATGCAAAATAAAAGAGAACGAATTTATTAATGAAATGATAATATTCAGGAGTACAAAGTTTAAATCTCAAAGGCATGCGTATATTTAGCTGATAGAACTATTATTCGAACCGATAGTAATACATCAGGCTTTAGTCTCTGACGCATGCATAAATTCATGCGACGCCAAGCAGCTGCCTTCTTGAGATGAAGAATTCGTGCAGCTTGTTGGGATTAGGAAGGAACTTGGCAACGCTATCCCTCTGCAGGCAGAGCTCTCCCCATGCCGCAATTCTGGGGAACTCTTTTGCCACGTTCAGCTCCGCGAACTCCTGGAAGCTGTAGAACCATGAAGTGAAAGGCACGAACGCGATGTCGACCAACCCAAAATCCTCTCCCCCAAAATATTTCTTATCCCCGAGCTCCTCTTCCAGCAGCTTCAGGTTCTCGATGACCTCCTTCTTGGCCTCTTCTAGCTCGTCGCCTCTGTTCAACTTCCATAGTTTGATAGCTCCTTGGAGGAACTGTTGCATAATTAGTGAGCCAGATACAAAAACAGAGTGGATCGATTAAAGAAAGAAGCCGGGTTAATTACCCTGTTGTCAACGAAGTTAGCCCAAAAGCGGGCCTTGGCGCGGGCAAAAGGATCGGAGGGCAGAAAAGGAGCATTTTTGCCTCCGGGGAAGACCTCGTCAATGTACTCCACGATGATGAGGGATTCACTGATAGGCTTGCCCTCATGAAGCAGAACGGGGATCTTCTTGTACACAGGATTCGATTTAAGAAGAAGCTCGCTCTTCTCCTTCAGATTCTCCTCTATATACTCGTGCTTCACCTCCTTTTCATCCAACGCGATCCTGCATCGAACTCCGAAAGGGCTAATCCCCGCAGACAGCAGCTTCACATCCTTCATTTCCTAAACAAGCTCTGGCTCTCACCTGAACAAGATTAATTGTATGTATATCTAGTGCTTGGAATGTGAGGAAGAGGGTTGGACGTCGCCGGATATATATAGAGAAGAGTAACGGTACCTCTCCGTTCTCCAGAGAGTTCCATCAAATGTCATCGCTTGCGTAAGAGCGCAACAGCTTCCCAAACTTTCTTTTGCTACTGCAGCAATTCCGTCAGACCGTGGACTCTATGCAACTCTTATTAGGAAAATATTATGATTATATAGTAATATATACTAAAAAAATATTTATAATCAATTAAAAATTTTATTTTTTATAATTTTTGTATATAATTTTTATCAAAAAAAAAATTCATTCAACTAATAATTTAATTATAATAATTTAATTATATTAGATTGACACATCATCTATATATTTTAGTGTATATTAATATATAAATGTAATAATACTTTTATTATTATTATTATTTTTTTTAGTCTTCCCATTTTTTTTTAATATAAAATGCCGAAAAATTTATTATTGCAATGGATATATAAATATTAAAAATAGTATACTTACACATAAATATATAAAAAATTATACATAATCAATAAATGAATAATTTTTATATATATCTCATAATAAAAAAATACATTAACAAATAATCTATGATAATAAAAAATAATCTCTACCTCTGCATTTCAAGTCATATTTTAATATTTTGTAAGAATATTATTAAAGTATTGCTACTATTAAAGCATCGTTTAATTTTAAATTGATACTTACCAAAGTCGGCATCAATTTTAAATATGAAAATAAATAAAATATTAAAAATTATGGTTCTTAAAAATATTTGTAAAATTGAATTTATAACTTTTTCTCATAAGACAATACTACAGTACTCTCTCTAATACCTCCCATTTTTTTAAGATAACATCGCACTTCAACCACACAATTTTTTACCTAAAACCTAAATACCAAAGAGACAAAGTGCTTGCAACACTATATAATTATCTCATAATTAATAAATTATATATATATATATATATATATATTAATTTTATTATATAATTAAATAAATTGAATCTATAATTATCTAAAAAAACTTAAAAAATCCCTAAATACCAATGAGACAGAGAAAAAAAAAAAACATAAAAGCTTTGTAAAGTTAGTACGCCAACATGAATGTTTATATTATCATTATTATTGATTAAAGAACTATTTGGAGGTAACATGCGCCGAGCAGCAACTGAGTACCCGAGAGGCGGGCGCTACAGCGTGCGGCAGCAGTCGAGCGCCCTAGAGGCGGGCGCTGTATCCTCCATGAGTTGTAGTGTTCGCAGCCCAGAAAATATATTTTTAAGTTGACTATATATATTCTTAACCATATTTTTAGAGTTAAGAGAAGCAAGAATCTGAAATGTTATCAACCTCCATTAGTTTGTGTGTGTGGCGGCTACTCCATTGCGAAAGAAGAAGAACTCCTAAGGATTGTGTAAGGTTTGCTAACCCTAAAACTCACTATAATTTTCTCTATGCATAATGAAATCTTTTGCTCTCCTCCCCGTAGATGTAGGTGTTAGCATCGAATAACGTAAATCATGTTGTTGTGCTGTGATTGCTTGAATGCATTATTTTTTTGTTTTATTTGATTTTGCTCAACATCTTGAAGCTTTGTTCTGTATTGATTTGAAACCCTAACATTAGGTCAAGAGATCTCAACAAGGGCTCATCGATTGCAACAAGTGGTATCAGAGCGATGTTACCTTATTTGTGCTTGAGGGTTAGGGTTTTGCTTTGGGCTATGTATCTTTGTGTTTGAGCTTTTAAGGTAAGAATGAAAAGCATGGCAGATAGAGGAGAAGTTGCAACTTCGTCATCATTAGTGGTGGAGAGATCCCTCCACCAAGTTGTGACACACCCAGTGAAGATTGATGTGATTAAATTTGATGGAAATAATAACTTCGGTATGTGACGGTGCGAGGTGACATACACACTATGTGCACTAAATTTGGAAGATGTTCGTGATGACGAGCAGAAAATGAAATTTTCTTGTTAAAGGGATAGGATCAAGATGAACTGTAATGCATGTTGTTTGATCCAAAGTTATTTGACTCAAGAGATAAAGTATGCAGTGATGACGGAGACGTCGACATGGAAACTATGGAAATTTCTAGAGGAAAAGTACCCAATGAAGAAAATGGAGAATATACTCCATATGAAAAGGTGGCTATATCGATTTCAGATGAGAAATGGAATCTCTATAGATAAGCATTTAAATGAGTTCACAAAGTTATTTACAAATTTACTGAATATGGATGAGACTGAATCTAAATGAGTTCAAAAAGTTCTTTCATACTTATCCATGCATTATTTTTTATTAAATTCATGTTATATGGTATAAATAAAAATAGGCTATTTTTCATATCACATGTCTACAAAAGAAGTTCATGCATAACTCAAAGCTAATAATAATAAAGAACATAATTAATTGCAAAAGTAGAATATTACGGCGAGGAGAATCTGAAGGAGAAGAGGGAGCTTCTTCTTAGCTCGACTCCTGTGCACAAGAGTGAACTCGTCCGGGGTTCAAAGTTCAAGCTCGAACTGGGTTTGAAAAGGAGGTTGAACCCGACCTATCAAGGAATTCAAAACCAAAAAAAAGGTTGAACCGCTGAGATGAGAGGTGCAAGGTTTGAAGGCTGAACTGGGGTCGAACAACATGTTGAATCACGATGACATAATAAGTAATATTTTTATTAAATGATATATATAAATATTAAAAATGAGTTATTTAAAAAATATTTGAATATATATAATATATAAGAAAAAAGGAAAAAAATCATAAAATTGATTCTTAATTTTAATACATAAAAACACATTATTATTGTAAAAAAGAATGTACTATCATTTTCTATAAAATTCAATTTTTTAAATTTCAAATCTAATACAATTTGAATAGAAAAATTGGATGCAATGAATGTTTAATAAAAGAATATGTAGAATTTTTGCAAATTTACAGTTTAATATAAATGTAATCATAAAAATGCTTATAAAAAACTTGCCAGTTTAATATAATATTGATTACTTCTAAATATCAATATGCTGAATTTCTACAATACATTTTCATGCATTTGCTTTTTTGAACGCTCAAGCAATAAGAGAGTATAAAAAAAATTCATAGAAAAAAAATCATTATTAACTAGCAAATAATAATTTATCACTAAAATGATATACATTCATATCAACAACAGTAATATTATATTAAATAATAACATTTAGATATATTTTTAAAAAATTAATAATAATTTATAAAATTACTATTTTATTTCTCATAATCTTATATAATGAATATGATGATAAACCAACAATCGATATTTAAAGATAAAAATAATAGTCTTTAGAGATAAAATCAAAATAAAGACATTTAGATATGTTTTCTAAGAATAAAATAATAATTTATTAATTTATTATTTTGCTTATCACAATTTCATCTAATGAATATGATAATAAACTGATAATCGATCTTTAAAGATAAAAACAACAACCTTTAGAGATAAAATCAAAATAATAATATTTAGAGATATTTTCTGAATATAAAATAAGAATTTGTTAAGCCGCTATTTTACTTCTCATAATCTCATCTAATGAGCATGATGATAAACTAATAATCGACTTTTAGAGATGAAAACAATGACATTTAGAAATGTTTTCTTAATATCAAAATATAATTTGTAAAACTCATATAATAAATATGATGATAAACTAACAATTAACATTTAGAGGTGAAAACAATACCATTTAGAGATAAAATAAAAAACAAGTATTTTACTCTTATAAATGGTGAACGAAAATCAAGCAAGCAAACGACAAAGCCAGAAACCCTAAACGATGAAGCTAGAAACCGAGAGATGATCGAAAAGGGAAAAGCCGAAAAGGAGTAAAGGACTACGCTAATGTTAGCTGCCAAAAATAATGAAATGGCGATCGAATCATTGAATGCAAATGCTCAAATCACACCGTCCCCGCATAATCGCACGACTTGCATGCGATTTAAAAGAACCGCTTGGTCCGATTAAAACCTGGTCGTTTTTACGATTCAGCGGTTGAACCGCAAAACCGGCTGGTTTTTCCCTGATTTGGCCAAAATCGGTTAAGCCGACTACTTTGAACCGGCAATCCGGCCGGTTCATGGTTAAATCGGAAGAACCGGCTGGTCCGGTCCAGTCTGGTTTTTAATCCCTTGGTCCCTATTCTAGTGTGTACGAATCTCTTATCATCATGGAGTACATCGATGAGGTTATCAATTAACAAACTGTGCTTTTCCAAATAAGTCAATTGTTATTTTCATGACAATGATATTTATTTCAAGGAGAAATGCTTAGGAGACCCGCCTATGTGTAACCCAACCCTCAGCCGCTTACGTGGCGTATACATACGTTGCTCAAATCGCAGACATTGTTCGCTCCTAGGGCTCCCATTCGGCCGTTCTCATCGCTCAAATCTATGCCTTCTCCTCGCTCAAATTGTCCGCTATTGTTCGCTCCTAGGGCTCCCCATTCGGCCGTTCTCCTCGCTCAAATCGTCTGCCATTGTTTGCTCCTAAGGCTCCCCAGTCGGCCATTCTCACGGCTCAAATCGACGCCTTCTCCTCGCTCGACGCTCGGTATGTTTGCCGTTATGTTTTTGATAGATTTCCTTTTACAATGTTAGTATTGCAAAAATCTGTAAAGATGGTTTTGGATCTTCCTGAAGTGATGAGAATATTATATACATTTTTGTTTGTCATGCTCTGCTTCGAGAATGAGTGATAGCATGCTCTTGCTGCTTGATTCTTGTTGTCTTTTTGTATCTTTCATGCTAATGAACCTTGCCTATTCTGATTCTAAATTTTATTATATCTCTTATGTTGGGATGGTTTATTTTGATTCAGTTTGGTATTTTCATCAGTTGCAGCTTTTTAAATGTTGTATACTAGGCTTATTTCAATCTCTATCTTTAAGGATCACTTACTTCATGGTGTTCAAGGTTATTTTGAGAAGTGGACAAGTCTATTGCTGCTTTCAGGGGTGTTATATTTTGTGAGGACAATCAATCAAGCTTTACTCCAAGGGCCTAATTAATTGCAGGTATGGTAAGAATGTTCTGCACTACTTGCGGTTACAATTCTACCATGTGAAGGGATGTAGCAATCTCTTCATCAAACTATAAGATTGAGGAATTTGCTGCCACAGTAACTGAGAAGGCTGACAGTAGAGAATAACATTCTACCTTTTTATTGCGAGTTTGAAGTCATTTTGAGAATTTTGATGGTGCTTGTTGAGTTTAAAATCATAATAATTTCTAGCTTCATAGACACAGATGAATGAATTTGTAAGAGTATTATGTTTCCCTTAGAAATAGTTACATCAAAATTGCATTCCTTTTTACCTAATGTGTTGTTTTTCTAAGCCTTAGATGATGCTAGGAATATTTTGTTGCCTTAGCCTCCGCGTTGATGCTAAGAATCTTTTTGATATCAATAAGCTATATTAGCCCTCTTCTAATATGGCAGTACTTACATATATGTTCACTTTTTATTGTTTACTGTTCGCCATCGTATTTGACTTTAGTTTACCTTGCTTTACTTATTTACTTGTATATTATAGGATGCTAGACCTTTATTGCTTATTTATATGTACTACTATTGGATTAATTTTTCTTAAATCAGCATATGTCATATGATTATTAACATATTTAGGATTAGATTTTTTTTTCAGTACTTTCACTTACTCTATTATACATATATGCCTATCCTTGCTTAGTTTACTTGAGGTGTAACTTTTTGCTTCAAACCTTGTTTAGTTATAAATACTGTATTTATAACTTATCATTCTCTTTATATGCTTACTGCTCCTATGCTAGTTAGGATTTTTATTTTATTTAAGTAAAATGATGACATTAATATCATATAAAGCCTAAAATGTACTTAGACAATTATCTAATAAAGTTTTTCTTTTGTTGGCTAGGGCACTGGTATTGTGAAACCGATAATATCAAAATTGGATAGATTTAAGAAGCTTGGTGCTGAAGAAGACCCTTATCCAGAAGTGGAGCCATATCCTAAGAAGGGGCATCAGGAAAGAGTTGAAGCTGTTTAGTCTTTTCTACTTATTGTGAGGATGAGTGATTTTATTTTAGTTCATTTAAATTTAATTAATATTGTAATAATACAGTACTATTTGACTGTGTTTTTCTTATTGTACTATTTATTCTAAGTTGTATGCTGCATTTCTCTATTTATTATAGTAAATTGGATGTAAATTGGATTCTGTATTTGCTTAGTAACTGATGGCATAGCATGTATGTATTGGTTTATCTCTTTCTTACTAGTGGAATATGGTTTACATCTAATCCAATATTAAGTGAGGAATTTGTCAAAGTGACACACCACCCCTTAACTTAATCTTGTGAATTGAGGGGTGGGGTGCCATAAGGCCTACTTCAAAAACAGATAAATAAGGCATTTTTCTACCTCAAAATATCTCTATTATAGGTAGAGCATTTACTAAAGTTTAGAACTATCTTTATACCTTAAAGATCTAAAGTTTCTAATCATCACAATTAAAATCACAAGTTAATTCTAAGAATTCACTATGATGAAATATCATGTGGGTTTATCATTAGGTTGGATGCAAAAATCAAGTATGCTAATCTTTGAATTTTCTATATTAATCACGAGCACTTTAAATTATAAGATAAAATCATAAAATTATTGAAAACTAGTTGTTTGTAAATCAATAACCTTTTATTGGGTTATTAAAGATCAATTTATGCTAACTCTCTTGCTTAGAAGAAAATTTAAAAAAAATTGTAAGGTTTTGATTAAGATATCTAATCACATGAATCACCTTAAAACCTACTCTTTTATCTTACTAATTTATGATCAAATGCTAAAAATCAGCAAGTGTTAGTTAAATCCATGCAAATCAATGAGTGCCCAAGTTAACAAAATTGAATTTATAACTTTTCTCATAAGACAATACTACAGTACTCTCTCTAATACCTCCCATTTCAACCACACCAATTTTTTACCTAAAAACCTACCAGTCCCTAAGTCATGCGATGGGTCTCGCCGTACTCCTTCTGCTACTGAGACTGAAAGCTGTGGGCCTCGTTGTTTGTGCTGCAGTGTCAGTGGGTCCCACCTGCAGACATATTAGTAATTAAAAATGTTAACTAAATCTAATTAATTAGTTTAGCTTAAATAAACAATTAACAGGACTTTAAAATCTCATAACTTGCAAACTAATGATCCAAATACCTTGATGTTATATCTTATTTTAATTAAAAAATAAGAGGAATATTATGATAGTAATATTTTTGCTGTTTGATGAGTATTTAGTATAGTAAAATTTTAGGAATGCTCAATGAACTCTAAACCCTAGAAAACTTTCATTACTCATAACTTTGCACCCACTGATCCAATTATAAGCAATATGAATCTCATTTAATCAGGAGAATATCATGAATATTATGATAGTATTAGTTTTGCAGTTGAACTTGTAATTTGACTAATGACTTTTTGGTCCTTTCCCTAATAACCCTATTTAACTTAGAAATTTCATTATGCTATAACTTAGTCAAGTTAGCTCCAAATTAGGTCATCCAATATATCATTTTGATCAGGAAAACTTAATAAACAGTAAACTGTAAGAAAATTTAGATTTTAATAATTATATTTTTTAATTTGCCCTAATCATCTTAGAATTTGTTTAGCTCATAACTTGATCAAATAGATTCCAAATTGTGTCTACTCCTAGTCATTACACTCATTATATTATATGAAAATTATAGCCTTTGAGTTGCTGAATTTAGACATCACTTGAGAAAGTTAGATTTTTGGACCTTCGTAAAACTCATTAATTACCCTTTTAGATCTCAAACTTGTTTTGGCTATAATTTGACCAATATACATCAAAATTCAATAATTTTAGACTATGGAATCCTTAGATAGTAAACAACAAAAGTATAACTGAATTTTTTGACTTCACTATGTAAAATTACCCAATTACTCTTATGATCTAACAACTTTAAATTGCGCTCACATAGCTTAATCCTTGTCCAAAATTGATGTACTTACTGTCTATCTTCACATTAGATAGTAAGTAATCATTTGACATCCATAAAATTCAATTTAGAACCCTAAATCAAAAAGTAACATTTTAGACCTTTAAATAGGGGCAAAATTGTCATTTTGCCCAAATTTAGGGTTAAGTACCCTTAAACCTCAGAATCTTAATTTAATCACTAAAATAAATGATATAACTAATTTGGAATAAACTTAGGATATTTTAGTCTCATAAATTTGATATTTTAAGGAAAACCCAAAAATTGCCTTAAAATTTCCTAAGTCTTAAGATAAGTTTCATAAGATGAATCTCGCTCACTTTATGCCATCCATAAGTTATCTAGATCAATAAAAGAAGATAGTTATGATTAATCAATATTATTGCTTAAATTATTCATTCTTATTTTAAGTCATTCTTTAGGAATTTCTTTAAGATTTTCCTTTAACTTTAGAATTTATTTCTTAGGATTTAGTGATAAAAATTATGTTAGAATTCATTCATTGAGTAAATGGGATTACTCAATAGATGAAATTTTAGTTTTAATAGTTTCTAGATTTTATCCTTTATTATAATTATTTTGTATTTAAATTTTAATTTAAGTTTAAAGATCCATCTTATTAAGCTGGACCTTGCTTAATAAGATAGCCTAATATGTAGTATTAGGAGAATTTAAGAATTTTAAAGCCTTAGCCTTTAGAATCACCTTTGGATTAAGTGATTTAAACTCTAAATTTTGGAGTTCAATTCTTAATCCATCAACCTTGGTTTATCTTAATCAAGATTGGCTTGGATCGTCTAAATTTATTAATAGGACGTGCTAATTAATTCTATAACTTGTAAGCATTATGGATTGAATTCTATTAGGATGTAATTAGTTCTGATTGTTCTAAACTTATAAGGCCATGAATTTGAGTGTATACTTGATAGTATGGTGATGGTGATCCTGAGCTTATATAAGCTTATAATAACTAGAATGGATACATTAGAAAACAACAGATATCACATGTGTTTAGAAGAGTCTCTTACTTATTATTGAACTTTGCGCTTTGCATTCCTTATATTTTGAGTCCTTTTTTTATTGAACATGTCATATAAGAAACTTTGATGCACTAAATGAAAATATAGAAAATTAGGATAACACTTGCACTGAGTTCATATTATGGACTGGAGATTATATGTACACATTACTGCTAATGGACATGTGATAAAAAGATATAAAGGATTACCTGACACATACTCATTGGGGAGAGTTGTGTCTAGGTTTAGGAACCCACCTTAGTCTTGCAGACGTACTTGACTCATCAGCTATTTTTGGATATGTGCACATGAGTAAAGTAAAATAACTAAAACTATTGCATATGTATTTTCTACCTTTTTAGTATAGTACAGTTTTTGCCTTAGCTTTGAAAAGCTAAGTGATATGATTTAATACAGTTCAGTGGCTTATTTAGCTAATTTTTTTGATATAGTAGCTTTTATATAATTTGTTCTATTTTTTGTTACTTTTAGTGCAGTTCAGCTTTAGTATAGTACTTACTTACTTATATATATGCTAGGATACTAATTGTTAATTTAGTTTACTTAAGTGTATCACACTTCAATTTATTTATGTTAATCTGCATAATATCATATGATTATCAGCATGATATGATGAGTCTTTCTTTTCAGTATTTATAATTTATTTTACATATATATATATTGCCTAACCTTGTTACAGCTTTGGGTTGAGGTATGTCCTTACCTCATTATTTGTTTAAGTTATAAATGCATTATTTATAGCTTTCCCTATCCTTTTTTAGCTTGTTGCACCCATTGGTTTGCTTAGTTATTTTAATTAAATGGTGATAACATTTAATACGTAAAACTAATCATGCTAAAATATAGTTAAATAATATGTCTAATCAGATTTTCTTTTCTTTTGGCTAGGGCTCTGTCATTGTGAAATAGACAATGGCAAATTTAGAGCTGTTTGAGGTGGTTGAGCCAGTAGTGGAGCTAGATCAGGAGGAAGAGCACCCTACAGCTGAAGATCTTTAATTTCTTATTTATTTGCTTGTGAGACAGAGTTTATTTTCTAGCCCGATAGCGGCCCATCCCTAAGAAGAAGAGAAGGGGGCGGTTGTCACTTGACAAACTCCTCACTTATCATATGACCCCTAATCCACTAACAAGTGAGGGATGTGCCCTGAAGTAAAAATCAGCAGAATCATTCATTAAATACATACATAACAATTAGAGTGCGGAAGCAAGTAATAAAATAAATTCACATCCATTATACCATAATGCAGAAAATAGAAAATAAGTAGCTCAGAATAAAGTAATGCATGAAAAGGAAAAAATATAATGTACCTATATTATTATAGTATTTAAGAGTTTAAAACTAAAATGGAAAATAAACTCTCATTCTCATAACTTGATAAATAATAACTAGAGACCTTCAACAGCAGGGCGCTCTTCCTCCTGAACTATCTCCACTCCTGGCTCAACCTCAAACAGCTAAGAATCTGTCATTGTCGGTTTCACAATGATAGGGTCCTAGCCAAAAGAAAAAAAAATTGATTAGACATATTGTCTAAGTACATTTTAGGCTAAAAAATTTTATGTATTAATTGATATAACCATTTACTTAAAACCACTAAAGTAAATAAATTGGTGCAGCAAGCTAAGAAATAATAGGTAAGAGCTATAAATAATATATTTATAACTTAACAAATAGTGAGGTAAAAAGACATATATCAACTCAAATATGTATCAAAGTTAGGCAGTATATATATATATATATATATATATATATATATATATATGTAAAATAAATTGTAAGTACTAAAAAGAAAGACTCATCCTAACAATGCTGATAATAATATGGAATTAAGCAAATTAATAAAAAATAAACTAAAGTATGATATATATAAGTAAACTGAGTCAATATATAGTATCATAACATATATGTAAGCAAGTAAGCACTAAGCTAAAACAAAACTGAAGTAAGAGTAAAAAAAGTAAAAAAAGATTCATGTACAAGCTACCATATCATAAAAATTGGCTAAACAAGCCACTGAACTGTAACTGAACTGAACTGTATCATATCATATCACTTAGCATATCAAGTTAAGGCAGAAAATTATACTATACTGAATTGAAGAGGCAGAAGATACATATGCAATAATTTTTAGTTATTTTACTTTACTTCGATGGACACATCCAGAAGTAGCTGAGGAGTTAAGCACGTTTGCAAGACTGAGATGGGTTCTTATAACAACCAAAAGTTGTTACTCAGCTTAATTTTAGCTTAACTATATCTTAATTAAGTTCATCTAGTCATTAGAACCAAACTCTAAAGATTTAGAGCAATTCAGAGCTTGATCAATATTTTGGATTATTTTAATATTTAATTAATTAGGAAATTGAAATCCGACTTCACCGTTGCGTTTGTCACCCCCAAATTAGCTATGGGTGATATTTTGGACGTGTTTGGAAGTCGTTAGACTTTTGCGATTATTTTAATACAATTAAATACCCCAAGAATTAGCATAATTAAATAATCGTCGAAATCAAAATCTGACTTCGTCGTTGAATTCCTCACCTCCAAATTAGCTAGGGGTGAATTTTTGAGAATTTTCGGAGCGCGTTTCTAAAATCTGAATTTTTAAGTAATTAAGGAAATATTTATTATTTTTTTTTTTAAGTTTTCCTATTCCCTTAATTTGCTTGCCTGGCTTCCCCCATGTGGCGACCGCCCCCTTTAATCATAAGGATTAGGGTGAGGTCGTCACTAAGCACATCCCTTACTTAACATTAGGTTGGAATTTCAAACTCTAATCCAATCTTAAGAGAAAGATGTACTTTTCATAATAAAGCAAAGATTAACAATCACTTAATGAGTATATTATAAAATTAGAGTGCAGAAGAAAAGTACAAACTGAAGTAATCATCCATACCATAATGTAAAGATATCCAGCTCAGAATATATAATGCAGGAAAGTAAAGTACAATTAGTTCTATATTATTACAAACATTAAAGTTTTAAAGACTAAAATATCAAATGTCTCTCATCCTCACAAAGTAAAAGTAAGCAATCTATCAAGTAAACTAAGGATCCTCAATAATCTGAACCTCCTCCTGGATCTGCTCCTCTGTAGGCTCAATCTCCTCAAAAAGCTCAGAATCTACCATTATCGGTATCATAATGGCAGGACCCCAACCAACAAAAAAAAAATCTAATTAAACAAAATGTCTAAGTACATTTTAAGATAATGAATTTTAATGTATTTTAATGATATCACCACTGAAATTTAAACAAGCATAGCGGTAAAGCAACAAAGAAAGGAAGCACAAGTTATGAGGTAGAAACATATCTCAACTCAGGCTGCATAAAAGGTAAGTAAAGTGCATACATAAATCTACTAAATATAACAAAAAGTCCTAAGAAATATGATCAAACTAAACATGTCAGTTTATAATATAAGTAAGAGTAGTGTACTGAAAATAAGTCTAACAACCTAACATGCTTTCAAGTAAGTAAAATGGCTGACATACAGAAAGTTCTGAAATGTAAAGGAACTGCAGAAAATGAAAAATATGACAGAAAATATGCTGAACTGTAAAGTAAAGAAAGTCTGAACTTTAAAGTAAACATATAAAGTAACTGTAAGACAACTGAAATAACAATTGTAGGATAACTGAAAAGTAAAATAAAACATAAATTATAAGTAAAGTGTGAGATACTTCTACTTAGTACTACCACAAAGTAAAGTCCATATGCCCATCTAAGAGAAACATGCTAGATTGCGCTAGGAAAGTATCCTAGTCACAAGATAATGTCCATCTAATCATCCAGGAAAATGTCCCAAGCAAAAGTAAACAAAGCATTTAGAAAAGTGTCCTGGGCAAAAGTAAAGTAAGCATCTAGGAAAGTGTCCTGGGCAAAAGTTATCCTAAAGTACAGTTATACTAAATGACAAACTAAATAAAACATAACTCACAAAGTAAAGTTTGTTTTATTTAAGTTTTCTTTTTAAATTATGCAAATGCTATAAAAATGTAATTCAAAGTATAACATAAAATATTTATCAAGTATTTCTGTTAAGTAAAATATGTCCAAAAGTGTAAAGAGGCTCAAAAGTAAAAAAAAGCATAGCATTTGAAATTCAAGAAAATAATTAGCACTACACAACTCTGTGATATCACTTATTTTCTAATTTAATCATTCTAACTACTCTAAGTTACATAAGATTCAGAATCATAAATTCCTACACTGTCTGTAACTTAGAATTACAAATTTATAAATTGAATATAATTAGGATTGGCCATATCCCAATTATAACTAATCAAAGTCATCTACAAAGTAAAATAAGTAAATCAATCATCCTAATTTATTATTTTATAAATCCCAAATCAAACCTTGATTAGCCAAATCAAGATTTCAAGGATTAGGAATTAAACTCCAAAGAATGAAGTTTAATTTCTTAATCATAAGGTCATCTTAAGGACTAAGGTTTACTCTCATCTTACTGATTAAGTGTTAAGGCAAATCCTATTGAATTAAGTCAAATTTAATAGGATAAATTCTAAACCTAATTCTAAGATTAAAAGATCAAATAATCATTTAATAAACTATGAAAAATCTAATAAACTAGTAAAATCAAGGTTTTACCTTAATGAGTAACCCACTTTACTCATTAGATGAATCATAATCTAAAATCTATTCCTAATTTTAGAAATTAAAGTTCTTAAATCTAAGAGTATCACTTAGACACACATCCTAACTAAAGTTATAAGACCTAAAGGATGATCTAAGAACTTTAAAGGAAATAAAAGATCTCTCATATGACACTTAGGTTTTACTTAAGACTTAACTTAAGGTTTTTGTCAAATTTCTAATTTGAGATTTAGAATTATTTAAATCAAGGCCTAAATCACTTTAATTATTATATATTATGAGTTAGAGATGAAATTAGGTCTTAAATTCATTAAACCCTAATTTTGGGCAAAAAGATTATTTTTCCCTTACTTAAGGATTTGAAATTTCATCTTTATAATTTAGGGTTAAATTTTGGATTTTAATAAAGTGGAATGATTACTTATTGTCTAATATAAGTTTAGACAGTAAGTTCACAAATTTTGGTTAAGTATTAAGCCTTATAAGGTCAAATTAAAGAATTTAACCTATAAGGGCTATTTAGTAGTTTTACCCTAACAAAATCTAAATTTTCTATCAGTTTATTAAAGGTTAAGTCTTAAGCTTTCCATAGAATCTAAAATCATTAAAGTCGGATATGTATTGGCTAAGTTATAGCCAATACAAGTTCTAGGTTTAAATGATAATTAAGGGTTCTTAATTAAGATCAAATTTTTCTAACTTCTCTAATTGATGTCCAAATTGAGTAAAATTAGTGGATATGATTCACAAATGATCCACTGATTTTATTGACTAGTGGTAGGTTCAATTTGGAACTTAATTAGCTAAGTTATGGTCTAATTAGTGTTTAGGGTGATTAGTGAGTGATTAGTAAAATTAATCATCAAATCACTAATCCAACCATACCATTAGGTTCTAATGTACTCAAGGAGTTCTTTGAAACTTAAATTGTTTATATTGAATTATTAGATTTACTAATATTCACTAATCAAGTTTTAAAGTAGTTAGGATTGATTAGCAAATCTAACCGTTGGATCCTAAATATTTTATATATTATTGTAAATTAGGTTTTTTTGATCTAAATGGATATTTGGATCACTTAATTTGGAGCTCAACTGACCAACTTATGATCAATTGAAGTTTTAAGGTTAATTGACCTAATTAGAGTTAGGTCCTAAATGTGATAAGTCTAAATCTAATCCAAACAGCAAGGTTAACACTACTAAGATATTCCTTAGGATTTTTTGAGTATTTTGAGACCCATATTGGGTATGTTTGGATTAATGAATTAAAAGTTATGATTTAAATAAAGTTTTTATAATATTATTTGAATTATTTAATATCCCTTAATTTCACTATATTAATTATTTATCCAAACTAAAATTTGATAGTTTCATAATATTCTTTATAATTTTTTGAACAAAATGGTATATTTAATTGTGTGAATTGGATATATATTTTGTAAGTTATGGAGGTTTGAAGTTTAGGATTTTACTTAATTAATTAAACAAAATTATCATTAATTAATTCATGTTTAAACTTATTCTCTGTTAATTAACTATTTATTTAATTATTATGTTTGATCAAATATATCTGTTTAAAAGATATTTATTTCCTATTTATTTCTGATATTAGTATTACATATTTGTGTGTATATATATATATATATATATATATATATATATATAGATATATATATATGTATATACATATACTTAACTAAGTAGTATATACTTATATATATATCTACACCCGTCATATAACCTATATATATAAATATATAGTGTTTAGTTTAATGCAGGTGGGACCCTCGTGGCAGACAAACGAGACTTTGGTGGGACCAGCAGCCATGTGTCTTAGCGTCATATGACTAAGACTGCTAGGTGGACCCCACCATCTGGCATAGCGGGACAGGTGGGTCCCGCCAGCACGCACGTGCAGCAGGATTGCCACCTGGCGTGCCTGGCCTGTGCCAGCTCCACAATTCTGGCCTACAGACCCACCACGGAAGCAAGCAAGATGGGTCGGGCCCGAGGCGTCGGCCCGACCCGGAGGACGTTTCGTCTTCCGAGGGTTCGCACACAGCGCGAACCCTAATTTTGCGATGGCAACAATCCATTCGTTCGCTTAGGTTTAAGTTCACTAGACAGTTAAATTACTTACAGTAATTGATACTAAAAGCTTAGGTATCCATAAGGATTCAAAAAGGAACAAAGGTAATGATGTACCTCTATTTGGACGGTGGGATGCGGTCTAACTTTTAGGAAGATGAAGTTCCAGAACTTGCCCTGATTAACTTCGATCGAAAAAAATGGAGATAAACCAGATTTTGAGGTCATTGGAACTCTTATCGAAAGGTTAGGAGAGGTGGAACGACGTGTGCCTTTGGCATCACGCGCCGCGAGTCGCGGGTCGCGACACGTGGAGCCTTAAAATGCAGGCAGCGGAACGATGACCCTTCTGCCGTCCGATCTTTCGATCGGACAGATTAGGATGATCCGTTAGATGAAACGGTGGAAATAAAAAATGCTGACGGCGTTTATTTAAATACGACGGCACCGTTAAACCTAATAAAATATTAATAATTTCAATTAAATTATACAAATTTCTTAATTAAATTTATATAATTAATTGTATCCAAAAAATTCCCAATAAATCACCCTTAGCTAAATGAAGGGTGCTGAACGCAACGGTGCAATCGGATTTTTGATCAGATGAGTATTTATTTATATGATTTTTCAGGATATTTAAATTTTATTAAAATATTTGACAACGACTTCCAAATGCCTCCAAAATTTCACCCTAGCTAATTTGGGGGTGGTGAACACAATGGCAAAGTCAGATTTTTGATTTGAGGTCAAAATAAAAAGTTAATTTCTAAAATTTTTAGATTTTATAGAAATCAAGATTTGATATATTTGACTTCAGGTTTGACCTAGATTTTCAAGATGATACATAATTGACATGGTTAGTATATTAGAAATACAATTAAGACTTAAATTAGCCTTAAGTAACCTAAGTAACAATCTGGGTTGTTACACCTCATGTGGCGGTCCTGCCCTGCCATGGTCTTGTTAACTCTTAAGTTAACATGATTACGGTGGAGGGGTTACCAAATGACAAGGTCCCCACTTAGGATTGGATTAGACACACATTCTAATCCAACTTAACTAAGGACTTTGCCATTCATCCCAAAGACTATCACTAAATGATCATACAAGAACTCAGAGTGCGAAAGCAATAAGAATATAACATCCATCTATACAGTATAAATACAACAATACAGAATAAGTAAAGAGCTGAAAAGAAAAGTTAAACTTGTATTATTACAACAATTTAAAATAGTTTAATAAGAACTGAAAAGAACTCTCAATCTCACTGAAAGAAGAAAGCTAAAGCTATAAATCTTCAGGAACGGGCTCCTCCTCCAAAGGCAAACTCTCCACTGGATCAGCTGCTCCAACAAACTCAGAACCTACCATTATCAATTTCATAATGGTAGGGCCCCAGCCAACAAAAGAAAAATTGGTTAGACTATTGTCTAAGCACATTTTAGGGAAAATAATTTATTAAGTTACTTGAATATCACCATAAACTAGAACTGAGCAAAATAGGTGCAGAAAGCGTGCAAAAAGAACAATAATAAGTTATAAACAAACAGTTTATAAACAAATAGTTTATAACTAAGCAAATAGGAAGTAATACATACCTCATCCAAGCAACTACAACAAAGATAGGTAAGCAAAAGACTAAACAAAATTGTAAGAAAAGTACAACCTAAACATGCTTATGATCAAACGGATTATGCTAAGTGACATACAAAATTTAAACAGTATAAAATTGAAAAGAACTAACATCCTATGTGAGCATATGAAAACAGTAAGTAAAACTAGCATCCTATATAGAAATAAGTATAGGAAAATTGTAAGTAAAACAGTGTTATAATGCAGAATATGCAAGTAAAATAGTAACTGAAAACGAAAACTGTAGTGACCATCTAAGTCACTCAAACTGAAAACACACTCAGCAAATCTTAGCCTGATGAGCTAAGAAACTCTGAACTGAACATCACTGAAAACTCTTAGCCTGACGAGCTAAGATAGAACTGAATGTATGTGTACTTGAATTAGTATAACCATATCAGAATCCTGACTCTATAGTCAGTATGGAAAGAGTCTATCCATCCTATCACTTGAACTAGGCATGGCCATAGATTGTCGGACATTGAACCCTCAAAAGGTTGCCGACCCGAATGAGTTGATCGAAGAGGTATACTAATCAAGCTACACCTTACAAAATCACCCTCAACTAGTACTCACCATGTCCAATCCTGACTAATGAGCGCAAAATCTATTTCTCGCCATCCTGGGAATTATTTCAACCAGGCATGGATAGACTTACCGACATTAACAAACCAGCGTGCTATGCCGGACTCGATCATTGGAGAGGCATACTCGTTAGGTCACAACTTTCTGAAAAACTGAAAACATCGATCAATCGTGAATGATATGTATGCAATTCAAAATTTACATGAGATATTCATTAAATATCCTATGTCCAATATATGTGTACAAGGTAAGGGGCTCAAAACAAGATATGCAAAGCATCAATTCAAGGTGAGCAAGAGACTCTATCTAAAACACATGTGATATCCGTTATTATCTACTTTATTCGTTCTATCTACTCTAAGTTACATAAGTTTCAAAATCATCAATTCTTACACATTCTGTAACTTGGAATCAAGAATCCTACTAGTTGAAGATAATTAGGACTGGCCACGTCCTAATTATAACTTAATCAAAAGACGACTATTTGGTTAAAGTAAATAAATCATCGACCTAGTTTTGTAATTTAATTCATCCCAATCTCATCTTGATTAGCCAAATCAAGATGAAAAGATTAAGAGTTAGACTCCAGATGATGGGGTCTAATCACTTAATATAAAGGTATAACTAAGGGTCTAAGGTTTAGAACCCAAAACTCACGGATTAGGTTAAGGCAAATCTTAATAATAAATCAAATTCATTAGGATAAATCTCTATTCTTAATTCTAGGGTTTAAAGATCAAATAATCATTTAATAAACTAAGAAAATCTATAAACTAGTAAACTCAAGATTTCACTTATTGAGTAACCCAATTTGCTCAATAGATGAATTATAACTTAAGATCTATTCTTAATCTTAGGAATTTAAAGCTCTTAATTACTAAGAGTATCTCTCAAGACACACATCTTAACCAATGTTATAAGGACCTAAGGGAAGGTCTAAGAATGATTAAAGAATGAGAAATCACTCACTTAAGACTTATAAAAAATTTCCTTAAGGAGCTAAGATTGAGATTTTAATCAAATCTAATTTAGACTTGGATTTGATTAATTTCAGTTCTAAATCATTCTATTTACTGATTTTAGTGATTAGAAACTAAATTTAAAGCTTTTAAAGGCTAAACCCTAAATTTGGGCAAAATGACCATTTTACCCCTACTTAAGGGTTCAAAAGATCAAATTTTGATCTAGGATTTAAATTCTTAAATTTTCTTTTTGAAAGCATTTCTTACTGTCTAATGTAAGATTAGACAGCAACTAAATTAATTTTGGGTGATTATTAAGCCATATGAGATCAAGTTAGTGAGTTTGACTCATAAGGGCAAATTAGGAATTTGGCTAAGTGAAAGTTAAATTTTTCTTTCAAATTATTGTTCTTTACTGACTAAGCTTTCCATAGAATTTAAATTTGCTAAATTCTGATAAGTATTGACCAAGTTATGGCCAATACAAAAGTTAGGGTTAAAAGGTGATTAAGGAATTCTTAATTATGGGTCAAAAATCTAACTTTGTCAATTAGTGTCTAAATTGAGTAAAATTAGTGGCTATGGTTTACAAATAGTCCACTGATCACAATGACATGTGGTAGGCTCAATTTGGATCTAATTTGACTAAGTTATGACCTAATTAGGATTTAGAATGATTAGTGAGTAATTAGTGAAATTAATTACTCAAACACTAATCCAACCTTACAGCTAGGTTTTAAATAACTCTATGAGTCCTCTAAAACTTAAATCACTCAATTTGGATTACTAGATTTGCCAATATTTACTTATCAAGATTTAGAGTAATTAAGGGTGATTAGCAAATCTAACTGTTGGATCTAAAATATTTTTACATATTACTATTAAATAGGTTTTTGTGATCTAAATTAATATTTGGATCATTCAATTTGGAGCTCAATTGACTAAGTTATGGTCAATTGAAGTTCTAGGGTTAATTAGGGTAATTATGGTTAGGTCCTAAATGTGATTAGTCTCAAATTAATTCAAACAGTAAAGTTAATAGTATTAGATTAATCCTTAAGGTTTGCTGATAACTTTAAGACCTATATTGGATATGTTTGGGTCAATGGGTACAAAGTTGTGGGTTAATTAAGTTTTGAGACATAAATTTGAACTCAATTAAACCCTAATTATCACTTTGCTAAATACAGATCCAAATGTAAAATTATTGGCATCAAATAATTCCTCATATTTTTTTGATCAATTTGATATATTAATTTGCATAATTTGGATGTGTATTTTAGGAGTTATTAAGGTTTAAACTTTAGTATTTAATTAATTAATTAATACTGTTTATTTAATTTAAATAAATCTGTTATTATAATATATATATATATATATATATATAATTAATTCAATTATATCTAACTGTTATATAAGTATATATATATATATATATATCTTATTTTATTTCTGCAGGGATGGACCCCACCAGCGCCACGTGGCGCTCTGAAAGTCGCCGGGACAGGGAGTGGGGCCCACACCTGTCTCAAACAAGACGGGCTGACGCATTTGTTCAGCGATGGGTCCCATGCTAGGCACCCGGCCAATGGAAATGCGCCAGCACAATGGACCTGACCGGCTGGACCGGTCCGACAGCAAAAGAATCGGATGCATCGGGTCTGATCAGACGGTTCATGCTGTCTGGATCAGATCCGTCGATTAGCATTCCTTAAGATTAGGTTAATCTATTTCGATTAATCTAAGTGTCATTAGGATAAATTTTAGAAATTGAACGGGCAAAAATGAAATCGAGTGAATTGAACGGTCCATATCGATTGCTTAAATCCGAGGGCCAGATCCACCTCAGATCTATCGGATGGATCAGATCCTCCGTTCGACTTGCCTCCCCATCCAGCACTTTTAGGTTTTGAGCGTTTCGATCAATCGAAGATCTATCGCTCAATCAAAGGACAAAATGCACGAACTATAATAGAGGCTTTGATATAAGGCATAAACGAAGACAGAAGAAGAGTAGAAGGTACCTGATTAGGGTTTAGATAGCAGCCCTCCAAATTTTCGAAAAAATGCAGGATCCTAATGGAAAATGGAACCTACGGATGCCTAAATGAGCCCAGACGCCGAGCCGTTTAAGCGGTGCATGACGCCTGTCCAAGCCACAGGGCGACACGCGTTGCTGAACGCCACGTGCAGGGCCTTCGGACGGGCGCGAGGAAGATAAGCTCTGACCGTTCGATCTTCTGATCGAGCGGTCAGGAAACGCCATTTGATTTCAACCGTAGACAGCCAACGGTGTTAGGTTTAAGTGGACGGCGGACACTGTTCATAAACGGCGGCGTTAACTTTTTAATAATTAAATAATTATTTAAATTAAATACACAGTTTTAATTAATCAATTTTAACCTATTAAATGCATCCCAAAAATTTTCAATAAATCACTCTTAGCTAATTGAAGGGTGAGGAACGCAACGGTGCACTCGGATTTTTGTTTCGACGAGTATTTATTTATTTGAATATTTGTGGTATTTAAATATTATTAAAATATTCGACGAAAAATCAACGACTTCCAAATGACTTCAAAATTTCACCCCTAGCTAATTTGGGTGTTCTGAACGCAATGGCGAAGTCGGATTTTCAATTTGAGGCCTAAATAAAAGTCAATTTTCTAGGATTTGGAATTTTCCAGAATTCCAGATTTGACTTTGTTGACTTCTGGTTTGACCTAGGTTTCAGAGGCGAGTTCTAAATTACTTAATTAGTGACTTAGAATCTCAATTAAGACTTAAATTGATTTTAATTAACCAAAGTAACAACCTGGGTTGTTACACCTCATCCCTCTCATTCGGCGCCTCCTCCATCGCACGCAAAGTGGCAGAGCCCCATCTTCTTAACCCATGCCTCCTAGCTCCTATAGGCCATGTCCCTCATCCCCCTTCCTACTTCTCCTTTAATAAGGAAGCTCAACCCTTCCTCTCTATTTTTGGTTGTCAAGTTACAGCTCCCAAGGTTCCTCCCTTCCTCCATTAATGTACCTTGAAGAAGAAGCTTCCCTTTCTCCAGGTCCTGAAGAAAATAGAGGTTTCTTGTTCCTCTTCTAAAGGCTAAGATACCCATTTGCTCCTCTTCCTTATCGACTTCACTTTGCTATTATGATATTTTGTATCTTTAGAAGATCCATGATTATATTTAGAAACCATTGAGGTTCTTTAAAGCATCATGTTACTTTGAAAATCTCATGCTTTGTTTTCGTCTATTTTGTATACCCGAACCTTTAACTCCATTGTTCATAAAGTTAGGATAATCCAATTGTACTGATTTTGGTATCAATGGAAAGGTATCGGAAAGAACTTTCCATTGATATATAGCACCGCTCATGGAATACTCTAGATTGAGAGTATTTGAGCTCTAAATGTGACCCTTTATGGTTTTCGCACAAATAAAATCATTGTCGGGAGCTACAGTGCGCCGTAGCGCCCGAAACTCAAATAGTTTCTGCTGTCACGTGCCGCAGTGGGCTGCAGCATCATTTAAGAAAAAATCATATGAAATCAATAAATAAACTAATTGAACAATAACCTGAAAGTTAGACCACTGCGGCGCGCCACAGCGCGCCAGCGTCATTTCGGGAAAAACTATAGGAAATCAAGAGAAAAATTAATTGAACAGTTACATGAAAGTTAGATAGTTGCAGCGCACCACAGCGGGCTGTAGCGTCATTTCTAGAAAATTATATGAAACCAGAAAATAAATTAATTGAACAGTGATTCCAAAAGTTCGACCGCTACAGCACGCCGTAGGGCCTGAATGCGCTATAGTGCGTCGTAGCATCCAACTCTTGGGGAATCAGGCGTTGTAGCATGCCGCAGCGCCTGAAAGTGCTGTTGCGCACCATCGCATTGTTTTCTGTCATAGCGCGCCATAGCGTCTAAAAGCGCTGCAACGTGCCGTAGCGCTCAGAATTTTTAAAAAAAGTGCAGAATTGACTGAAATTGCCAAAACTCCTCATTTTTTGCATTTTAAGGTCTCTATGACCCTACTTGGACTGAATTATATCAAAATTGAGTTTTGCATAAAATTTTGTGTAATAATCAACTTTGAAAGTTTGCCCTTTTATGACATGTGCAAAGACCTCTTATGTGCCTTAAGTATTTTATGTCAAATACTAAATAATAGAATTTTTGAATGTTTGTATTGATTAGGTATATCTTAATAACCAAATTACATGAAACCTAAATCTTTTAGAGTTGTAATCAAGTGCTAACCCCTTTGGTTTGATTTAGAATTTAGTTAGCCTTAATTACCTTCTATTTTATGTCATCTTTACATTCATATATTTTCATATTGTTATGATGTATGTTAAAAGTCTTTAACATTTATTTGGGCACCAATAATCAATCCGAGTCATATCTAAATATGCTTAAATTGACATTAAACTATATTTGAACATAAGAATCTTAAGAACTTGATTAAGTAAATGATACTTAAATTAAATTTAAAATTTGACATCAATAATACACCAATAATATATTGACTTGCCATTGATCTTTAAATCAATCATTGGTCTTAATTTTGGTAAGGCTAGGGGTTAAACCCTAACTTATCTTGATTAAGATCTAAATCTTAATCACTTAATCAATTAACTTGATTGTAAGATAATTCAATTGACATTATTCAAATAATGCATCTAATTTAGTATTAATCTTGAATTAATTAATTAGAAGTGCAAAGGTTAATATTAAATCTATGCAACTGAATCGTCTGAATCTAAGTTTTAGATCTTTGATTTTCTCTTATATAAGACTATTAGCATAAGATGGATAATAAAATGTGAATGATTTATAAAATGATCTAACTCTAATAATATATTTAATTTTAGCCCATGATTGTAAAATAGAATAGGATCGGATGGATTTTAATCATCTGATCTAATCACTTTAATCCAAGTCTAATAAGCAAACTTCGAATGTTAACTTAAGAAATATAAAAGTGAGATCTCAAGGGGTCTTGCTATAAGATCGTTCTAAAAATATTTAAAGACCTTAAATAATGATTCATTTAGGTAGTAAGAACTTTTGTAACTTCTTGAGGTAGAAACTTAAATGATCCTTCATAACCTTAGAAATTAATCTTGACACCTCGTGTAACAGCCCAAACTCTTAAGCACCAAGGTATTGTCCGCTTTGGCCTGAAAGGCCTTATGGTTTTGCCCTCAGAAGATAACTTCCCAGTAGGTCACCCATCCTAGGAGTGCTCCCACATGAGCACGCTAACTTTGGAGTTCTTATTAGGAACTCCACCATTATCTAAAAATGCTCCTCAATATTTAAGAGTTTCACTTATTACTACTTAAGTGGGTCTTCACAATCTCCCCCACTTAAATAATTGACGTCCTCGTCAGTATCGACACACAGATCCAAGAACCATCCATTGGGTAGATAGGACTAGAGGTGACCTCTACGAGCTCAAGAGGTATACACAACCATGTAGCACCTTAACCATCAAGGGTTCAAGAGGTTGCTCACATAAAATGGTACTTTGCCCTATTAAATAAGTGAAGCTAATAGAATATCCTTTAGCTTATACTTTCATTAACTTAGTAATCTATAAACACAATTTTTCTTTATTAGTTTTTTTAAACTTTAATCAAAAATCTATTAGATTTGATTAGTTTAGGACTAGTATATGATGAACTTCAATTACATGAAAATACTATTTTCCAAACTTATCTTCCTTCTACTTTTATCAAAATTGACTTAAAGATCAATATTTATAAGTCAATTTGGAGTTCAATTAGCTCCAATCATTAAGTAAATTATTAAAGTTTATATAACAAAAAGATATCACATAGTTTACGATTATTTAAATTTTTTGAATGCTTGCTTAACTTTGAGCATTTTTTCTTGAACATTCATTCAAGATTATTGTGCATAAATAAAAAGTTTCATAAAACTTTATGGGGAATGTCTTATGGAAAATTTGAATAAGAAAGATAGCATTTATAAAAGGACTTCACATTTTAGAGAGGGTAAATGTGAACGTTCGACCCCCCACTGTATCTAATTAAGCAGACGTGCTTAGCTCCTTGTCTCATTCTGTTGAGTACTACTGCAAAATAAGATAGCTTGTAAATATAACTTCAAATAATAATATAAGAGTTCTTTTGCAATCTTATTGATTGTAAGATCTCTTCATAATTGTTTAATTATGCTTATTTTTCATAGTCCTAGGCTATGTTTATCCTAAATTAAGAGTCTAAGATACTTCTTTATTTTTTATGCTTTACACTTTCTATTTCTAGTATTATGTTTTGCTCACTTACAATTCATTTAAAATATAGTATATGTTACTTAATTTGAATTAATGCTTCACTGTATTTCATTTGCTTACTTAGCATAAATTTTATTGGACATGTATTACTTTTATTTCATCCACTTTAATGCACATAGTAGTTTCTAGCCTTTTAGGATGCTTTCCCTTACTAATTTTGGATGCAGACTATAACTTTTATATAAATAAGTATTTTTACTCAATTTATTTCATACTGTCTCCTTTACAGTTTACTTAATTCATTTTTCCATACTTGATAGCTTTTATAGCTTCATTGCTTAGTTTAAATTATAAATTATATTTGTGATATCTTATCAATTTAAAAATATAGCCACTCTTAAAATGTGTTTAGACTGTTTAGTCTAACTACACTTTTTTTCTTTTTTTTGATTTTGCCATATCATATTTAAATATCAAAATATGATAAATCAAGAGCCCTTTGATTCAAGTAATGCATGTCTAAGTGCTTGAATGGCTTATAAAGATTTTGCTTCCGCTTAATTTAGAATTATTTAGTTGTATTTTGTTATAAGTGAGAGAGTGATCTACTTACTTTCTTTTACTCTTATTTTTAAAAATGTTTGTAATAATTAAATTATAAACTGCTTGAGTTTGCTTAAGTTACTTTTACCTACTCTTAAATAATTTATGTTATGTTTACCATTTTGTAACTGTTTGGGATGAATGAGTGTGTATTATTCTAATTACTTGTATTGAAAATACTTACAATATTATATTTATATGTATCTCCTTATAATGTATCTTCTATTGCATTCAATTGTATAACTTTATTTTAACTTAACAACTACTCATAAAGTGACTTGGCCACTTAGCATTTATACTTGATTTATATTCTTCTAATCGAGTATTGGGTGCTAAGGTAACATCCCAATATTTGGATTAATCTCGTATCCAATTATTGGGGTCATACAATTGGTATCAGAGCCAAGGTTAAAAAAGTTAAGTTAAAAAGAGATATCCACTCATTTAAGGAAATAACACAGAAATGTAAAAGTACTTAAAGGGTGTCACATTAGAAAAGTGAATGAACTTCAAATTCAATAATTGATTAAATCTTATTTGAATTAAGTAATTCATTCTAAGATTGAATAATCTAAAGTTTAAATTTGAACTCATTTTCAATTTTTTTCAAAGTAATTTGATATATGTAACTCCTATTTCCTTTCCATTCTTTCAGTGTACTCTTCCATAGTACTGCAACTGTTAATGAATTCTATGGGAATCTTTTCTTTTGCAAGCTTCTGATTTTCCTTTCTTAATCTTCTTAGAATGGATCATGATCGGATTAATTCTTTCCATTCAACAAGTAAAGATAAATTCTTAGGATGCCCTTATTGTTAGGGAATTCCTAAATCTTCCTAAATAGCATCTTCATTAACTTAGCTATCTAATATTGAAGCCTCATTCATTAGGATCACTACTTGTGTAGAAGTATTTTAGATTTTGAGACCACTGTTAACTTTCACACAAGTTTTAGTATTACTTTAGGAAGGCAAAGACTTTCAAGTTTTCTTTAATGCTTTAAAGTAGGCTTAGGTTGTGTTCAAATGTTAGCTCTTCACTTTATAGTTTATGCCTCTATATAATTAAGGTTTAAAGAGATAAACTATCCTACATAAGATCCGAATGTTATGGGTGTAGTTTTTACTCTGGATATGCTATCTGTACGGAGTTAAGTGTGAGATGTTTACTAATCAACAAAGGTTGAAGTACATCTTCACTCAGTAAGAACTTAATTATCGTCAATATAGGAGTCTATAATCAAAATGTGAACTTATAGGTTATATATTATCTGGGTAAAGCTAATTATTAATAGATGCATTAAGTCATAAGGTAGTTTTATCTTCGCTCTGTTGCAATGATTCTTTGATTAAGAACTTTGAGAGATTGAATTAGAGCTGATCAGATCTGCTGATTTGTGCATTTTTTTTCTGCTATTCAATCCGAGTCATATCTAAGATCAAGGGTATTCAAGCTCAAAAATATGATTCTTCTTATTCTATTTTTAGTTACAAATATTGTTAGTGGTAAGAGATCCTAATCAGTTAAGGAAATTCCTAAATTCTTTCATTAATCAAATAATTTGAGTTCTCTCATATTCTTTCATCTATGTTTCAATAGACTTCCTTCTTATATTTAAATTTTCTGTATTTTAATTGTTGTGTGTCGAGAGCGACACTCTTCTTAAGGAGGGGAGTCTGTAACATCTCTAACGTAGTTACCCATCAATTAGTGACCTAATTTACTCCAAACCTTTTTCATTACTCTTATAATAGAGTTAGGAGTCTCCACCTCAAATTGAGTGCGATTTGGAGACCGTTTGATAAATTCCAATATTTTTTAGTTTTCTAATAATTCTGAAAATACCTAATTTATTTAAATTTCAAAATCGAAAATGGAGTTTGTCATTGGACTCACCACACCCAAATTAGCTATGGGTGATATTTTGGAAGTGTTTGGGAGTCGTCAAATTTTTCGCAAATATTTTGATAATATTTTAATGCCTAGAAATTAGATAAATTAAATACACCTCCGATCAAAAATCTGATTGCATTTTTGAGTTTATCACCCCTCAATCAGATAAGGGTAAAGATTTGAAAATTTTCAGAGTCCGTCTGGATAATTAAGTTTAAGAATTAAAAATAAGAGAAAAGTATTATTTAGATATTACATATTAATTAAAATTAATATGTATTCTATTACATAATATAATTCAGCTGAATTAAGATCAACAGAAATCCGCTATAATCTTTATAACACGGAACAACAAGGAGATTAAATCAGAGCCATCCTTATTATTTTGATTAACACTAATTAAAACCTCATTAAAAAAGCCTAAAATGAATCAAACAAAACAACAAATGAGGAGATGCTCTACCGCCCATCTCTTCTTTTGACAGCACAATTGTCGTCAAAAATGATCACCTAAAAATCATCTTTATAAGCATTACTCACGATTATAACTCATCTTTCAATCCATCAAATTAATTATTATTAGTTGTTAATTAGCCTAGTATAATCTCCTTTCACATTCCCTCCGTGCATTTCCTCCTCTGTATCCTAAAGGAAATGAGTGTAGCAACCCATCATATAGTTGAAATTTAAAACTCTCAAAAAAAAGAGAAAAAATATGATAAGAATGAAGTCCCTATCAACCTTATTTTTTGGGGATAAAAAATTTTATAATTTAAAACAAAAATGAAAAAAAATCAAACTATAATGCCAAAGTTCAACATGTTTAACAAAATAAATAAATAAATGTTAAAGTTCATGAATATAAATAAATGAAATTGAAATTAAATGATAACATTACTAAGTTTCTTAATTAAAAATATGCTGCAGTAGAAATTCAAAATAATAACAGTATACATAATAACACTATTAGCAAGTTTAAATAATTTCTCAATTATTTGAGAGGCATCAAAAAAGTACTAATAGATATAATAATTCATTGGAAAACTTTAGTAGAAAGCAACATGTGATTTTCAGACTACTGTCAATAATTCAACAAATATACTTTTAAGATTTGATAGAGCACTGTTACAAAATTGGAAGTAAACTGAGATTTTATAAAACTTGGATATTTACTAAATTATCACACGGAATTATTCAAAGCTCTCTGCATGATGCATCAACCCGCAGATCAAAATAATAAACTTAAGCCGAAGCACTAAAAAATAAGGGGAATAAGAAGATGAATCTACAAATGTAATTAATTGTGCTAATTTTAATCTTCAACCTTTGTAATATCCCAACAATCTAACAAAGCAAATAAATGCATATACAAAATAAGCATAAAGTGCAAAGAAATCACTCCCAACACTTTAAGAACAAAAGCTAAGCATATCAAAAAATAAATTAAGTACTTAATCTAATAAATACATATGAACAACAGTAATAAAATAAAACAATTCATTGAACTTCCAATGAAAGATGCACATACTTCAACAACAACAAAATCACATTTTATTATAATAAATTACATCACCTTTGCTTATAGGAAACTTCCCATCTAGCCCACTTATGTACAGCCCTAAAGGTGATCCTCAGAGAATGAACTAGATTGATTTGTTGCCACCACTTAGTTTAGATGGCCAACCTATTGGGAAGTTGACATCACCCACATCTCCATTACATTCCAGACAGCATTTCATTAATGTTATTTCTTTAAATGAGAAGTTTCAGAATTTACCAAGGCTCTATCATTATTACTACTAAAACCCAAAAAGCACAAAGTATGAACATAAAGATACTTCCAAACTAATTGTTAGTATAATAAAAAATAACACATATTTTGCATAAAATTAATTTTGAATAAAGAGCATAATTGATTCATAAACTGTATAAAAAAGGAAAAATAAAATTTGCACAACAAATAAATTTTTCTTTCGGATCTTAGAAGACCAAAACAGTACGTGAGATTAATGAGAAAAATGTGAAGAAAATAAGGAGGTAAACTAACAAATCGTGCGATGGAATGTTACACAAACAAACATCACAGAGGAGAATTAGTTTATTATAATACATTAAGGTACCTTCACAGTATTGATCTGGCAGTCTCGACAAATGAAGAGTAAGGCGAGATCGGCGATCTCTTTCGGCAAAGGGAGAGTTGGAGGAGAAGGATCGGAAGATCGACGCCTGCTTCTTGCGCCGATGGGGCTTAAAAGTGGTGAAAGGGGGTCGGCGAGGGGTATCGGCGAGGCAAGCCGAGCGCTTCGCCTGGATATGAATTCGATGAGGGGAATCGGGGCTGAGAAGGGAAGATGGAGAAGACCTAGAATGTAGTGCGAATGTTGTATAGTGAACTATAAGGCAGACGTGTGGATAAAAGGAGCCTTCCACGCCGAATGGAGAAGATGAGGGAGGCGAATGGGCTTGAAAGGGGAGCAAGTTATGAGCAAACAGAAGCCTCTCGTTCATTCAAAGTTTTTCTCTTTCCTATATGCATATTATATACTTAAAGATATATAAATTTTTTATTGATATTTTAGTCTAAATATCATCTTTCGGATTAGCGAACAGGCCTTTGTGCCTTACCTTGGAGCCAGTGTCTTATTTCTTAGGATCAAGCAATGATGTGTAAGAAGCCAACACCAAAGTAGCATGGATGTCATCCCCAAATAAAGAGAATGCAATGATGTGATGCATACAATAATGCAAGAAGGAAGTTAAATACGATCGGTGTGAGGAAGCCATGTGAGTAGTGCTCACGCGTGTTAGAAAAGCGGTTGATGTCAATGCATAAAGAGGTGCAAGCGGCATGACAAATTGAGGACTAAGCAATAAAGTCATATCATAGATGATGAAATAGGCTGAAATATTGCCATTGTCGCAGCTACCCAGAGCTTGGCTTCATCTCAACCAAATTAATGATCATCAGCATTACGTCATCTTCAGAAGAAGTTTTTAAGTTCCCCACAAAAGCTTATATATTGGGAGTTTTTGCTGCCACGCATAAAGCATCACAAAAGAATGATTGTGGAGATTTGCAAATATAAACATATTTTGTTAAATACACAGAACCATGCAATTTCTCCATCATTATTTCTGCCATAGCTCTTCATCTGAGCGTCAAGGCACTATCTCTTAACAAAAATACCCATTAGAACTTTGGTAGGTTAAACATCTTACGGGAAGCCCTTTACTTAAGCAGAGTTAAGAGTTAAAGCCTAAAAACAGTCACCCAAATCAATGCTTCAGATTCTCAGAGTCACCCACGCGCAATTGAGAAGAATTGCTACAGCGATGTTCGACTTTGTGGGTTTTCGGAGAGGTAAGGCAAGGGAAAGCAAAGTGAAGAAAGGATGGGGACATTACTTACCTGAAACATTCGAACATTTGGAGTCAATGAGAGGATCCAGAAATCCTTTGGGTAACAGCGGCATTTTGCTCCTTTCTTTAGGCTTCGTAAATTTTCCTATCTTTCCATAGTGCCCCCATTAAAGGAAAGCTCTCTTCTTCCATATCTTCTGAATCTGAATCGCTAACGCTGACCAAGGAAGTGGCGGCCGCCGCACATAAGCTAAGAGTGTCGCAGGACATGAGACTTGCGATACCAATTGATAGCTTACTCCCCTAATTCCAAGTACCCATCAAAACTTCTTCCACCTCTTACTCCCATTGCGGCGCTCGTTACCAGAGACCAAGTCTCTTCTTCCGACCTCCATCCAAACGCTCCAAGGGTTAGAGGTGTGAAAAATCTGAAAGTGCTCAACCTGCTTTAATTTTGTGTATAATAACTGCTCCATTATAAAGAAGAAGAAGGCTCCTTGATTTTTGTAAAAGCCTGTTAACCTTAAAACGCATTGTAATCTCCTCTCTACATAGTGAAATATTTTGTTATCCTTCTTGTGGGCGTAGATGTTAACACCGAATCCTCTCTACATAGTGAAATATTTTGTTATCCTTCCTGTAGACGTAGATGTTAACACCAAACCAAACCACATAAATTTGTATTTTGTGCTGTGATTGATCTTCTATATAATTTTTTCTTACACTTTACAAGCTTTATCTTGATTTACTTCATTATTATTAACTTGGAGATTAATAGTTTGTTAATATACTTAATTAAGGTTAGATCATCATTACATTCATAACTTTCTTAATATACAATAATTTTGTGATCATAAGATTAGAATTCAACTCTAGTATATATAATCATTAAATGAAAAGACGTTATTGTTGGAAAATTCAAAGTAGAAACAATAAAACAACTGAATACAATCACCATAAATTTGTAAATCTGAATGCTTAAGGTAAATTACACCTGATTTAATTCTATGATTAAATATTCTATACAAAAAGAAAAAACCCTTCTTCTTGCTCAAACAGTAGTGTGTGTTTATATAAAAAGCTTCGGTTTCCATCCCCTCCAGACGAACTTTCTCCGCTTCCATATTTTCAACTCTCTCGGCCTTCTCTTCATATTCAATCCTTGTTCTTTGCTGCTCTCTTCGAAAGCTGCTCCTTCCTGAAGCGAAGGCTGGGGAGCGCAAGTCTCTGCATTCTCGACGATTCTCTGGAGCATCTCGATGATCTCGCTCATCGCAGGCCTCAACTTAGGGTTCCGCACGAGGCAGCGGTTCGCAACTGTGGACAGCCGCATTGCAGATTTCAGCGTGTAGCGGGAATCAAGCCTCGGATCCATTATCATTCGGAACTTCTTGATGCTCGAGATGTAGGGTTTAACCCATTCCAGCAGCTTCTGCTCGCTTCTAGGTCGGTTCTTGTCGATCGGGCGGCGGCCGGTGATGAGCTCGTAGAGAAGAACCCCGAAGCTCCATACGTCGCTCTTTGAGGTAAGGCGGCCGGTATTCATGTATTCGGGGGCGGCGTAGCCTAGGGTTCCGACAACCTGTTTTTTTGTTACCGTAGAATTTAGAAGTTGCTTCGCTTTTTTTTTGTTGTTGTTGCAAATAATGCAACGATTCAGATTGTATCAAATCATGGCACCTCATATAAAAGATCGTTTAAAGGGGTTTAGAGTAAAACATCAGTAGAACTTTTCATTTTTCTAGGGAGTTTTGTATTGCAGATAGCTCCCAAACTGCGGCTGGCTTCAAATTAAGAAGCTTTTTATCAAAAGAATTTAAGAAATAGCTCACCAGCAGATTTTAGGGTTTAGCAATTTTAGGTTTTAATAAATCTCAAATTCCAGTATTCAGCAAATTCTTACATTCATTACATTTAAATATTAAAAATGTACATATCCAACCACCAAACTTTGATATTTACAAATAAAACACTCATTTCACCGATCTTACTTCCAAGTGGATATGAGATTATGATGCTCTTTATTGTAAATATTAAGCTTTGATGTGTATTGTTCTTATGAGTATGATGACAGCACAAGAATTAAATGCCAAAAATGATGATACTACGAGCTTTAAAGCAAACATTGAAAGTGAACTCAAGTCGAAGGAAGAAGTATGCTAAGAAAACTTACAGCTGTAGAAACATGAGTTAAACCTTCTTCAGGACCTTCTCTGGCCAAGCCAAAGTCCGAGAGCTTTGCGTTCCAGTGCTCGTCCAAGAGAATGTTGGAGGTCTTAAGATCTCGAAATATAATCTGGTGAAGATACATTAAATTAAGAAGATTTTACTATTAGGACAGACCCAAATTTTATTAATAGGAATAAAGGGAACCATAAGAGTCAAATTATAAATACAAGCATATGCCCAATCACTTTTTTGACATGCGGAAGATGGTATTTTTTATCTTTTCTTGTTTAAGCACCGATTATTGTATCATAAATTTTTGGTGAATCAAGCAATATATTTTATTATGTATGATGTTATAGTGATGAGGATCAAAAAGGGTTACTTTCCATAATTGAAGATTTTCTTGCATGAAACTTTCCATAATTGGAGTGTCCTCTCAATTAGTTCCACCATTAGTTTCCATAACAAAATTTCCAAAATGAACTCGCAAGCACTTTTCATGAGTTCAAAGATGGTGTACATATTAATAAAACATCCTTTATAATGGTTTCCAAAAGAATAGCTTCAAGTAATTCTAAAGAACAAATAAGAGCAATTATTCTCCACAACATTTTCTACATGAATTAATTGGCAAAAAACTACTTTTAGCACTTCATGGAAGAGGTAACTGTCATGTAAATTTTGAGTATATAGAAGGTACATTTGATATAGTAAAAAATTAAACGCCATGTTTAATGAGAATGGATAGTGTGACAAAATGAAATTTGTAATAGAAAGGTCTTGGGTGTGTTGAAAGTTAAATCACTTTTTAAAAGTAATACTTTCCATCCAAATACAATTTTAAATGCATATAGATGCTTAAGTAGCTGAAACTAGACTATTGATTAGAATTTCAAAAATATACGATTTTCATGCCCTGAACTGAATCACTTCTGATAACGAAGTATTTAAATTGAATGTAAGATAATTCAAAAAGCAGCGTTTGCAGCAAAAAAAAACAAAATATTGAATTATGAAACTATCATTAGCTTCTAAAATCATTTCAACACACTGCTGATGATAATTCAATGGCATCAACAATAACTATATGGTTTGCTTTATGCTACCTTTTAATTTACTAAGCGACAATTTTATCATGCAAATACCCTACAAGAAATGTAATAAAACATCTGCTATTCGTGCATGAAATTGTAAAATAGCGCCACCATGCAAACAAAAAGAAAAAAGAAAAAACTCAAGTACTTGAAAGTTCATTCCTTCATGAAGATGTGACAAGCCACGTGCAGCATCAAGAGCTATTTTTAATCTCACAGGCCATGAAAGAGGTCTAGTAGACCTGGCAGATAGATGATCATCAACACTTCCATTAGGCATGTACTCATAGATAAGAAGCCTCTGAGATCCCCTTTCATCATCTTCAGCACAGTAGCCTATTAATTTTACAAGATTTGGATGCTCGATGATGCCAAGAAAGTTTACTTCTGTCAGCCATTCTTTGTGTCCCTACATGATATAATCAGAGTAAACATTGAATAAATATGAATGCATCTGCAAAGTGGGCAATAAACAAGCTCAACATGAAACATTTCCATCCAATTTTTATTAGATCAAGTTCATTGAAAAGTATTCCAGATAAAATTTTATACATGTTCAGAAACTTTTAATTGTTTTTATTACCTGCACAGTGAGTTTAAAAAAGCATGGTTCTCAATGATCAGGATGGCAACTAGGCATTAACTTTGAACGCTTAATGCTAAATCAAACCATTTTGAATTTTCATTAAATTTAGTATCATATTACTTTCTAAGATGAATATATGATCTTGAAGAGCTAAAGTATATGAAGTGTATTTTTAATGCTAAAAAAACCCATTTCTGTAATGAACAAAACTGTTAAAACAATGATAACGCATCCAAAATCAACTTCTAGTTAGTTCTATAGCATTTATCCTGGTAAAAGTTTGCTCTTCCATTAAACAATGAAAATTGATCGTAAAATCATGAAGAAAAGCAAAAGAGCAAGAAAGTAATTAAAATCAATTTTATTCATTACAAAGATCCTCAATAATGCAGGAGAAACCAGGATAATGAGATTGTCCTAATAATGGCTGTTAAACCGAAGCTTGTCAAAACCAACCACTCTAGTTGATGTAAAATAACTTACTATAAAATTTATAATGTGCATCTACTATGATACGCAAAAAGTCACTGATTGCCCAAAAAATACTCCCACTTCAAGTCTCTTTAATGCAGTGAGCAATCAGGCTTTTTTCCTATTTTCAAGTAGATAAAATTTGTGTTAAAAAGAATTCCCCTTATGACAAGATTGAGATGTATTTATATTTAAGATTGAGACTTTTTAAGGCAACAATAACCCAAAATTAAATTCCATCGTAATTACTAAAAAAGAACTTTTGAATAAAGAGTTTACTTGGCTAAATTTTATATTCATATTCAGTCGAGAGGAATGATTGTGGATATGAAGGTAAGCAATAATCAGCTTCTCTTGATTTTCAGCATCCTCCTGAACATACTAGTAAAGACAGCCTACTAACATCCTATGTTTTTTAGTTAATGTCTAATTATGGGTTGCCTCCGTATCTAAGAAGCATTCTCAAAGATTAGCATCAACTAGTTCGCTGCATACAGTGATTGATAGTTGTACACGTTTCACTGAACGATTATGGTCACTGATGGATTATAAGTACAAAATAAGACTGTGAGGCTCAAAGGCATAGGAAACTGGTAGTTAAATACTATCTATTTGAGTTGAAGAGTGCAGGACATATTTGAAGTTTTGAATGAAAAGAAAAGTGAAGCCCTGGCTAGCTTTGAAATTTGATTCAGAGGCTTAGAAGATGATCCTAAATTGACATTTTATTGAGAAGCTTGTTAGCATGGCAAGTAGTTTGTAAGCAACCTTTATTTATTGTTACAATAAATCAGTTAAAGAAGTGGACTTGCGTCCTTTAGGATGCTCGTAGTGTATTGCTGTCAATAACTCAAATTGAAGTAAAGACTTACATCGCCCAAAAAGGGTTTATTTGATCGTTTGTTGGGCTTTTATAACTTTCAGCAGAGATCCCATTATTTCAAAGATACGGAATGGTGTTCATCAGGTTGTTTCTGCACATACTCAAATGCAATGCAAAATTGGTGCTAATTTGCTTCAAGTTTCATTTCTAAACAATTGTCAATAAAAAGTTATCATACATTTCATCTAGAACGGCAAAATAAAACGGGTGGAAATTGTTGCTTAATTCAAAATGTAGTAGTTGACTAAATCACCAAGTGCAATCTTTCTTTGACTATTATGAGAGAAAGCTAAAAATGAGCTTTCATCATGTGAGAAAAAATCCCGATTAGAGCATTTCAGTGACAATTTTATTTTGTTTGAAAAATATGGTCATGTCGTTTTACCCTAATTGTTTTGAGGTTTATTCGAAAGGGGAAACAACAGGAAGATCTAAAAGCCAGCTAAAGTATTATGGTGGCCAAGTTTATTAATTTGAAGAAACTGGATAGAGGCATGCTTGAATTGTTATCGTAGTTGATGGCTTCTCAATCCAAGTGAAACACATTATGAAAGAATTTTAGTTTATAGTAATGATCACATATTCAGAGCTTAGAAGGGATCATTAATTAATAAAGCACAATGGAGATACATGATTCACTGTTGAAATACCAATGGCAGCATATGAGATGAAAATAATTAATATGAACAGTCATACCTAGCGTTCGCTTTAACAAGCTCTAAAGGAGTTAGAAACGAGTCGTTCGAGCGAGTCGAACGAAAATAGGGTCTGATGTTATACTGGATTGAAATTAATAGGAATAAGGAGAACGAAAGATGAAGTACCCTGAAGCTACGACTTCTCCTTTACGCCGATCTAGGTTGGGTCGCTTACAAGAGCACTCCTACCTCTTCTCGAACTCGCGAGAACCCTTTTGGTGCTTGACGATCGCAAAATGACGTCAACCCTAGCTTCAGTTCACTGCTTTGAGCAGACCAAGCGCCAACGCTAGAAGAGGAATCGAAGGAATGCTCGTGCGCCAGATGGATCTATCACCTCTTAGAACAGGCGACGAAGAAGGAAAAGGGGCAGCGATTTCCTCAGCTTCCCTCACGCCACCGAAGGATGAGTTGAGCAAAAAAAATAAACATCATCCCGTCTCTATGGAATGAGTATCGGCTAAGAAAAGAGAGGGAGAACAGAGGCCAGCTGTTCGAACCGTATGCCCACTCCTCTCCTTCTCCCATCGTGCGAAAAGGGATGGCACAGGCGTACGAAGGGATGAAGAGAGTCGTTCGATCTCTTATCTTTGATCTTACGACTCACCTCTTTGATTAACTCATAACCGTTGGATTTAAAACTTAATGGATTAAGAAACCTAAAATGAACGGCTCAAATTTTTATATGGACTGTCATCTTGATTAATCATCCTTAATATGATCATATCCTTAATTAAAAGGAATAGTTAGGTAATATTTACCTCTTTCTTTAAGAAATCAAATTTATTTATTCAAATGTACTTCTAAATTTCTTAAATCTCTACCCTTTTCTTAATTGAGATTTAAGGAACTTAAAAACGCGATAGAAAATTTTGATCAGAGGTGTATTTTAATTACTCAATTTTTCGAGTATTAATATATTAGCAAAATATTTGCGAAAAATTTGACGATTCCCAAACGCCTCCAAAATACCACCCTTAGCTAATTTGGGTGTGGTGAGTCCAATGACGGGCTCCGTTTTCAATTCTGAAGTTTAAATAATATAGGTATTGTCAGAATTATTTAAAAACCAGGAATTGTTAGAAATTGCCAAACGGTCTCCAAATCTCTCAAAATTTGAGATGGAGACTCTTAACTTTATTATAAGAGTACTGAAAGAAATTTGGAGTCAATTAGGTTATTAATTGACGGGTAACAACATCCGGGTTGTTACAGACTCCCCTCCTTAAAAAAGAGTGTCGCCCACGACACACAACAATTAAAATACATAATTTAAACACTAGAAGGAAGTGTATGAAAAACTTTATTGAAATTATGAAAATTTTGATTACATGATTAATTAAAGAACTCTGGGAATTTCTTTCGCATATCTTCCTCTTTTTCCCAAGTGACTTCTTTATCAGAATGATTTTGCCACTGGATCTTGATCATAGGAATACTGCGATTTCTTAATTGTTTAAGATCTCTTCCCAGAATCATTGTAGGCTTTACAATAAATGTCAGATTGGGTTGCAGCTCCATTGCTGGTAATTGAACATGCTGACTAGGATCCAATAGGCATCTCCTTAGTGATGAAATATGAAACACATTATGTACAGCCGAGAAGTCATCTGGCAACTCTAATCTGTATGCTGATATTCCAATTCCCTCGACCACTCCAAAGGGGCCTAAGTATCTTGGACTCAGCTTTCTGGACACACCAAATCTCTGCACACCCTTCATCGGACTTACTTTAAGATAAGCTCTATCACCCACTTGAAATTCTAACTGGTGATGACGAGCATCATAATATTTCTTTTGCCTATCTTGAGCTGTCATTATATTACGCTTAATTAGCTGTACTTTCTTAGTAGTTTCTTCAATTAATTCGGAGCCATAAAGTTGTGAGCCTCCTACCTCGGTCCAAGTAAGAGGAGTTGAACATCTCCTTCCATAAAGAACTTCATAAGGAGTCATTTCGATGCTGGATTGATAACTATTATTGTAGGCAAACTCAACTAATGCTAGGTGATCTTCCCACGATCCATCGAAGTCAATTATACAAAGACGTAAAAGATCTTCCAAGATCTGATTAACACGTTCAGTCTGACCATCAGTCTGAGGATGAAAAGCAGTACTCAACGCTAAATTCGTCCCCAAGTCTTGCTGAACAGCGGACCAAAATCTGGAAGTGAATCTACTGTCTCTATCAAAAACTATACAGTTCGGTGTACCATGAAGGCGGGTGATCTCTTTAAGATAAAGCTTAGCTAACTTCTCAACAGGATCGGTCTAACGAATAGCTAAGAAATGCGCTGATTTAGTTAGTCTATCGACAATCACCCAAATAGAGTCATAACCAGATCTACTCTTAGGCAAACCTACTATGAAGTCCATGGAGATATCGGACCACTTCCATTCAAGAATGTCTAAGGGATTGAGAAGTCCACTAGGCTTCTGGTGTTCGGCCTTAACTAAAGAACATGGATGGCACTTGGAAATGAAAATGGCTATATCCCGTTTCATACCGGACCACCAAAAAGATTGTTTGAGATCCTGGTACATCTTACAACTACCAGGGTGCACTGTAAAACCAGAGTTATGAGCTTCAGATAATACTTGTAACTGTAAGCTTTTAGAAATCCATAACCTAGACTTCTGGAAAATCACACCTTTGGCATCGAGACGTAATTCAAATCTCTTACGACTTTTAATATCCGAAACTAATTGAGAAACATTGGGATGTTACCTTAGCACCCAACACTCGATTAAAAAAAAGCAAATCAAGTGTAGATACTAAGTGGCCAAGTCACTTTATAAGTAGTTGTTAAGTTAAAATAAATTTATATAATTTGAATGCAATCAGAAATACATGACAAGGAGATACATGTAGATACAACATTGCAATTAATTCTAACACAAGCAATTTGAATAATCCACTCATTCATCCCAATCAGTTACAAATATAGAAAAGCAAAAGTAACTTAAGTAAACTCGAACAATTTATAATTTAATTATTACAAAACTTTTAACAGTAAGAGTAGAGGATAGTAAACAGATCACTCACTCACTCAAAACAAAATACAAGTAAATTGTAAAATTAAGCGGAAGCAGAATTTTTTATAAGTCCTTCAAGTATTCGCATCTGCATTATCTGAATCAAATGGGCCTTGATCTATCATATTTTGGTATTTAAATATGATAGGGCAAAGCCAAAGAAAAGAAAAAGTGTAGTTAAACTAAACTGTCTAAGCACATTTTAAAATTTGCTAAGTGTTTAAATTAATAAGACATCACAATTACAATTTACAATTTAAAGTATGTAGCGGAGTTATAATAACTGTAAAGTATGGAAAATGAACTAAGCATAATTGTAAAGAAGACAGTATGAAATAAGTTGAGTAAAAATACTCACTTTTATATAAGTCCTAGCCCGTATCCAAAATTGGTAAGGGAAACCATCCTAAAGGCTAGAAACTACTATGTGCATTTAAATAAACGAAATAAAAGCAAAACAAGTTCAATGAAATTTATGCTAAGTAAGCAAATGAAATACAGTGAAGCATTAATTAGAATTAAGCAACATACACTGTATTCAAATTGAACTGAAGTAACTAATACACAATACTGGAGATAGAGAGTGTAAGGCATACAAAATAAAGAAGTATCTTAGATTCTTGATCTAAGACAAACATAGCCTAGGACTTTGAAATGTAAGCATAACTAAATAGTTATAAATAGATCTTACAATCAATAAGATTGTAAAAAAACTCTTATATCTTTAATTAAAATTATATTTAGGAGCTACCTCATTTGTAGGAGTACACTACAGAATGGGGCGAGGAGTTAAGGACGTCTGCCTAACTAGATACAGTGGGGAGGTCGAACATTCACATTTACCCTCTCTAAAATATGAAGTCATATTATAAGTGCTATCTTTAATACTCAATTTACCATAAGGCATTCCCCTTAAAGTTTTATGAAATTCTTTATTCATGCACAATGATCTTGAATGAATGTTCAAGAAAAAGGCTCAAAGCTATGCAAGTATTCAATAAATATCAATAATTGTAAATTATGTGATATCCTTTTGTTATCTTAAACTTTATTAATCTACTTAATGATTGAAACTAATTGAGCTCTAAATTGACTAATAGATATTGATCTTTAAGTCAATTTTAATATAAGTAGAAGGAAGATAAGTTTGGAAATCAATAATTCAATGAATTAAAGTTCATCTTATACTAGTCCTAAGCTAATCAAATCAAATAGATTATGATGAAAGTTTAAGGAAACTAATAAGAAAGAAAAAATATTTAAAGATTTCTAAGTTAATGAAAGTGTAAGTTAGAGGAGATTCTAGTAATTTACTTATTTAACTTATAAATAAAAATTATCAACTCAATTAAATCATGAAGTTATCTAAAGATTAATTGATATTAAATAATTGAAGTTACAAAAAGAGATAGATTATACCCTACTTGAAATAATTTAACTTATGATTGTAGGGAATTAGGAGTCTAAGAACTTATCTAAAATTTGAAAAGAAGCTATCACCTTCAATCTAATTGATTGAGGGTTAATATTTTTAATTGAACAATTGAAATGAATACTTATGATTGAAGTGAATAATTTCAATTGAAGTTAATACTTATAACCCTAGATATGTAACTCTATATATATTATAAGTATCTAACATGTGAAAATATCTAGTATTTTTCTTGAAATTTCTAAGTTCTAAAATTTTTAAAAATTTCGACAGAATCTGCTTTGTTTTTGTTCAAATAAACAATTTCACAAATCAGTATATAAGTCAATCCATTGACTATTTCCAATTCTAAAATAGAGTTCAATCCATTAAAGGATTGCTCATTTCCAATTCTAAAATAGAGTTCAATCCATTAAGGGATTGTTCATTTCCAATTCTAAAATAGATTTGGCAATTAAAAGAATAACAACTCACAAGTCATAATTAAAACAATCTATCATTCTATAAATTTATATATCCTATATCAACATCTATGAAAATAATAAAAGATGCGAAAATTAAGTTTAGAAATTTATAAGAGCAGCATCATTTAGCTTATTTTTGCTATATGATAATAGCATTTAGCGCAGCATTTCCTTCAATATTATCTTATAACTCAACCTGCAAAATACGACATCATTTAAAGTTAACAATTAAAATATAAAAGAAGCAATAACCACTTAAACTAAAGTCTATCACAGCATTTATTCCTTACAATGCATTTAATAAAAGAAACAAATTTAATTTAAACAATGTGAAGGATAGTATTAGACCCATGTAATTTTAATTAAGGAAATGACCACTTTGATACTCATATAATAAGGCAATGTTTGATTATATTGATTTAAATGACAGCAATTGTTCTTTCATTCCATTTGGTGATAACATTTGAATCTCAATTAATACATGGCAGCATTTAATTTCATTTGAGATATAGCACATATGATTCATTAAAAGAATAACAATATTGATGCTCATATAATTTATTGGCAGTTTCTTTTGTATCTCACAATAGATGGTAGCAATTCATTACCTTATACAATTAATGGCAGCCATTGGTTTGATGCATAATTGATAGCATTAAATCTTAGTTGATAAATGGCAACAATAATTTCATATGATAATCGGAAGCATTTGATTCATTATTTACATGAGAGCAATTTGAATCTTATTTAAAATAATGACAACAATTGTTCTTCCATTACATTAGATAACATTCTTTGGATCTTAATTAATGCGTGGTCACATTTGTATAAGGTAACTTCATAAAGGACAGAAATATTTATCTAGCATTATAAATACAACAACATAAAATTTCATATGATTAGCTTAGGATTAGTATAAGATGAACTTTAATTCATTGAATTATTGATTTCCAAACTTATCTTCCTTCTACTTATATTAAAATTGACTTAAAGATCAATATCTATTAGTCAATTTAAAGCTCAATTAGCTCCAATCATTAAATAGATTAGTAAAGTTTAAGATAACAAAAGGATATCACATAGTTTACAATTATTGACATTTATTGAATACTTGCATAGCTTCAAGCCTTTTCCTTGAACATTCATTCAAGATCATTGTGCATGAATAAAGAATTTCATAAAACTTTAAGGGGAATGTCTTATGGTAAATTGAGTATTAAAGATAACACTTATAATAGGACTTCACATTTTAGAGAGGGTAAATGTGAATGTTCGACCTCCCCACTGTATCTAGTTAGGCAGACGTGCTTAACTCCTCGCCCCATTCTGTAGTGTACTCCTACAAATGAGGTAGCTCCTAAATATAATTTTAATTAAAGATATAAGAGTTCTTTTACAATCTTCATAACTGTTTAGTTATGCTTACATCTCATAGTCATAGGCTATGTTTGTCTTAGATCAAGAATCTAAGATACTTCTTTATTTCATATGCCTTACACTCTCTATCTCCAGTACTGTGTATTGGTTACTTCAGTTCAATTTGAATATAGTGTATGTTACTTAATTCCAATTAATGCTTCACTGTATTTCATTTGCTTACTTAGCATAAATTTCATTGAACTTGTTTTGCTTTTATTTCGTTTATTTAAATGCACATAGTAGTTTCTAACCTTTATGAAGGTTTCCCTTACTAATTTGGGATACGGGCTAGGACTTATACAAAAATGAGTATTTTTACTCAACTTATTTCATACTGTCTTCTTTACAGTTATGCTTAGTTCATTTTCCATACTTTACAGTTATTATAACTTCGCTACTTACTTTAAATTGTAAATTGTAATTGTGATGTCTTATTAATTTAAACACTTAGCAAATTTTAAAATGTGCTTAGACTGTTTAGTCTAACTATACCTTTTCTTTTCTTTGACTTTGCCCTATCATATTTAAATACTAAAATATGATAGATCAAGACCCCTTTGATTCAGATAATACAGATGCGAATACTTGAAGGACTTATAAAGAATTCTGCTTCCGCTTAATTTTACAGTTTACTTGTATTTTATTTTGAGTGAGTGAGTGATCTGTTTACTATCCTCTACTCTTACTGTTAAAAGGTTTGTAATAATTAAATTATAAATTGTTTGAGTTTACTTAAGTTACTTTTGCTTATACTTATTTTTCTATATTTGTAACTAATTGGGATGAATGAGTGGATTATTCAAATTGCTTGTGTTAGAATTAATTGCAATGTTGTATCTACATGTATCTCCTTGTCAAGTATTTCTGATTGCATTCAAATTGTATAAATTTATTTTAACTTAACAACTACTCATAAAGTAACTTGGCTACTTAGCATCTACATTTGATTTGCTTTCTTCTAATCGAGTGTTAGGTGCTAAGGTAACATCCCAATATTTAGATTAATCTCCTATCCAACTATTGATACGTCACCACAATACCTAATACTAGATTAAAAGAAAACTAATCCAAATCATTAAGTATTGTGTTTGGCCAAGGATTTAGAAGATGGTCTTAAGTTAAGATGGAAGGGGAGTTATGAATAGTATATAGAAGTTTGTAAATAAAGATACAACAAATAGATTTAAGAATGAAAGAAAAATAGAATTGAATATGCAATTTATGAAAGAAGACATGAGTACATGCAATAGTAATCTAAAATAAATAAATTGCTTACATTTAATTCTAGACATGAGATTCTAATTATTTATAGGAAAATTAACATGTGAATTATGGGTTTATATTTTTCTCAATTATTTAAAGTCTATATTTTCTTAAAAATTTCAGCAAAATCTCTTTTGTAAATGGTTAAGGAAACACCTGCAGAAGTACATGCAATACTCCCATTCCAATGGGAGTTATAATTTAAAAGAAAATATAACATAATCTATCATACATTCAATCCACTTTAACTCCAATTCTAATATAGAATTCAATCCTTTTTATAGGATTGCTCACTTCCAATTCTACAATAGAGTTCAATCTTTTTTATAGGATTGCTCATTTCTAAGTCTAGATAGAGTTCAATCCTTTTTATGAGATAACTCATTTCTAATTCTAAAAGAAAAAGGGAGAGAAGTACGTGTGTAACAATTGTCTACACTATGGTTTATTTCATCAAGAATATTCATAGGAAGATATGCAAAGACTTAATTAATACACAAATTTTATACATTAAATTCCCATTCATCCATTCATTTACTCATCCATTTATTCATCACAAGCATTTAAGTATATTCTAAACTCTAACAAGTATAATAAATTAAAGTAAATGATATTATTACAAAACAACAATAAACTGAATAAGAAAATAAAATTTACAGCTCACTTAGAGTTCTTAATAAGCTATAAATTTATAATATATGATAGACGGAAGCAATTTTAGTTTTTAGCCCTTGGTCCAGCTCCACTAGCATCCAAGTGCACCTGATCTATCACATTTTTACATTTAAATATGATAGGGCAAAGCCAAGAAATAAAAAACATGATTAGATTAAACAGTCTAAGCACAATTTAAGATTGGCTAAACATGTTATTGTTATAATTGGATATCACAGTTCTAGTTACAATGCAAGCACAAGCATAGGTGCAAATATGATAAGCATACAAATAAGGAAAGGAAAAAAACAAGTGAGATAGAATTACTCACTTAATCAAACATCCTAGCCTACAAACAATACAAAAGTAAAGCATCCTAAATAGACTAGAATGAACTAGTGTGCATATGAAATTTAATGAAATAAAATATGTATATGTTCAAATGAACTTATGCTAAGTAAGAAAAAATAAACAATGAAGTATTTAAATTGAATTATACAATATTCACTGTAATCTAAATAAACTGTAAACAAATAAAGTACAGTCCTAAATCATAGAAAATGTATAGTAAGGAAATTGAATGAATAATCTTAAATTTAAATCTAAGATACACATAGCCTAGGACTATGTAAAGTAGTATAGCTAAAAGCTATTGTGAGTCTTAACAATCTATAAGATTGAAGATCTCACATGTTTACTAATTAAAGTTATTTTAATCTGTACTCATTCTGTGGGCATATTCAGAATGAGATGAGGAGTTAAACACATCTGTTTAACATCTAAGGAAAACGGGGTCCATACCTAAAACACTCACATTCTCCCTCTAAGAATGCGATGTTTTCTTATTACTCCATTTCAGTCCGCCCTAGACTGGTCCACCATATAGAACCCCTAATAATTTTATGTGAAAGTTTTATTCATGCATAATATTTTTATGAATGATTCAATGAATAAGGCTCAAGGCTAAGCAAGCCAACAAGGGAAATTCAATATTTGCAATTAAGTGATATCCAAAGTTATCTAATTTTAATGATCTACTTAATGATTGGAGTTAATTGAGCTCCCAATTAATTTTGAGATATTGATCTCAAGTTAATTGTAATATAATAGTAATTGAGATTTTGAAATTAATAATTTCAATTCATTTAATATGATGTGACAATAATTTATAAATATAATGATTGTTATTAGAGACAGCTTAACCTCTTCCTAAACTATAAGATCTAACTTAAAAATTAAATAATGGTTTAGGTTACTAATTGGTAGAGATTAAGATAAGGAATTATCTAATTTAAAAAATTTGAAACTAAAGTAATTCTACTACTTTTTATTATGGTTTTCTAGCTAGGTTATAATTTGAATGATCTAATCAAACAATATTACTCTAACTAAGTTACAAGCAATTGCAAAATTTAGGATAAGTACATACTAGACTTAAGAATTACAAGTTCTATATTTACTATTAATATATGTTTAAAGAATTCAATAGGCTCCCTAAACTAATCTAAGTAAGTTAAGAATACCTATTACTATATCTTAAATTAATAAAAAATAGGTTTTATGGATTAGGATGAATAAGCTAAGTACTGAACTAATTACTAAAACTAGATCTAGTTGGTTCACAATTCTACAATTACTAATATATTAAGACTATCTATTCTTAATGGTTATAACTAATAGACTTATGACCCAACTATAGATCAATTGCAAATCAAATCCTAGGGTTTCTACCTTAGGGTTGAAAAGTGAATTAAGCACTTAGCAATTAATTCAGATAACTAGGGAATTGAGAACTAAGCTCATAAAAATATTATCTAAGTGCTAAGGGAGATAATAAATATGACAAGTTAGCTATCCTAAGGTTTATAAGACCTATAGTAAGCTACCTAAAAATTTAAGTTAATCATAATAATACTAAGTAAAAGTCAAAAACATATTATCATAATTCATTGTCCAATTGAAATATTTTATAAATAAATTAAATCCTTATTTCATAAGAAGAAGATTGACACTAAATTTGTCAATTTTAGACAACATTGGAAAATTAGAGTTTTAATAACTCCTAATTAGGTTAAAAAATGATTAAAAAAATTAGGTTTCAAATGTTGGATTTTATTCCATATTATTGATCCTCACATTTTTGTGAGTAAAATAGACTATTTGATCTTTTGATTTGGAAATCAATTGATCAAATTAGGTCACTAGAAAGATTAATATAAATTTTAAAATTAATTAATTAATCCTAAATATTGACTCAATAAAATATTTATCAAAACTGAAATTAAATTTCATATTATTGATTCTCACAATTTTGTGATCAAAATAATATATAAATTTGTATTATTTGGAGTTGTACTTTTAATATTATAATTAAAACAAATTATGTAAATATTAAGAAATTGATTTATTTACACATCATTCAATAGCATAAATAAATTCTTAAATTAGGTCATCATTCTGCATTAAATAATACACAGCATTTATTTAGAAAGCAAAATTAATTGGGATACAAAAGTTTATAAATGATAACTGTAAAAATTAAATTTTCTGTATTATTAGTTTAATTATTTCATTAATAAAAATTTAAATGTCTGATTAAGCATAAAAAGTCGCGTCCACTGCCCAGCATAAAAAAAATTCGCATCCACTGCTCGTCCCTTAAATCGCAAGGGACGTGTGTCGTCCCATTTAGGAGACAGGCGAGCGGATGGAACGGATGAGCGGATGGAGCGGATGGAGCGGATGGCTATTTAGCCATCTCCTTCGCAGCATGGCAAAATGCAGACAGGAAGAGGTGAAGAAGGATGCCGATAGAAGGGAGTGCCAACAGAGGAAGGTTGCCGAAAGAAAGGAGGAAAAGAGGTATAGTCCTACTCGATCCTGGGGAGGGCCCGCACGCCGGCGAGTGAAACTCGCCAAAGCCATCTTCCCAGGTCAAAGGATGGACTTGATGAAGTGAAGAGGACGTTACCCTAAATTTTCCGGAAGGAAAAAAAATTGATATGTGCATAAAAGGGAAATGAGATGAAGACGGAAGTACATGATGATCCCGCACAGAACGGCTCGTCGACGGAGGTTTAAGGTACGCAAGCTCTCTTTTACTTCTTCTCACGGCTCGATCACCCGCACACGTCGATCGCCTCGGTAGAAGTCGCAAACCCTACGAAGAAGCTCCCGCAAGCACCTCAGACACAGCAGCTCGAAGAACTTCAGCAAATGCCAAAAAATCCCTTAGGAAAGGAATATAAGGGGATTATAGCCACGGGAAGGCCAGCTGGAGAACCGGACAGTCCTTCCTAGCAGCTGCGATCGTGCTTGAGGGGCGCATAGGGAGCGGGATCTGGCCGTTTGTTCGATCGGTTGATCGAACGGCCAATTCTGAATTCTACGGTTTGATTAATGCTAAACCACCGGATGAGATCCAAAAGGAAGAGCGACGGCCAAGATGCTGCCGCACGCCCGATCCGTGCAGTACCCGCCACAGCGAATTCTTTTCCACTACTAAAAAGAAACCGCTGGATATTTTTAAGTTTTAATTAGGTTGTTTAACAAAAAAAATTTAAAAGCTAATTAATTTATTTTAGTAGGAGGCTGTTACAGACTCCCTTCCTTAAAAAGAGTGTCGCCCCCGACACACAACCAATAAAAGCAAGGAATTAAAATACACTAAGAAATTCTAAAGAATTTACGACGAGTTTAAAAGAACTAATTCTACCTGATTATGAAAAGAATTCTGGGAATTTCTTTAGCATATCCTTTTCATTCTCCCACGTGGCTTCTTCAGTGGAATGATTCTGCCAGTGGACTTTGTTCATAGGAACGCTACGGTGTCTTAACTGCTTAAGATCCCATCCCAGAATCGCAACAGGTTTAACGACGAAAGTCAGATTAGGGTGCAGTTCCATTTCAGGTATCTGAACTTGCTGACTTGGATCTAGCAAACACCTTCTTAGTGATGAAATATGAAACACATTATGTACAGCCGAGAAGTCTTTTGGCAACTCTAATATGTAAGCAGATGTTCCAAATCTCTCAATCACTTCAAAGGGTCCCAAATAGCTTGGACTCAGCTTTCCAGACACACCGAATCTCTGCACACCACGCATCGGACTAACTTTAAAATAAGCCCTATCGCCTACTTGGAATTCCAGCTAACGATGACAAGCATCATGATATTTCTTCTGTCTATCCTGAGCTGCAGTCATGTTACGCTTGATCAGTCAAACTTTCCTAGAAGTTTCTTCTACTAACTCGGAATCATAAAGTTGAGAGTCTCCTACTTCAATCCAAGCAACGGGAGTTGTACATCTCCTTCCATAAAGAGCTTCGTAAGTAGCCATACCAATACTGGACTGATAACTGTTATTGTAGGATAACTCAACTAATGCTAAATGATTTTCCCATAATCCACCGAAATCTAGGATACAAAGACGCAAAAGATCTTCCAAGATCTGATTAACATGCTCGGTCTAACCATCTGTCTGGGAATGGAAAGCAGTACTCAACGCTAAACTCGTCCCCAAGTCTTGCTGAACAGCTGACCAAAATCTGGAAGTGAATCTACTGTCTCTGTCTGAAACTATACAATTCGGTGTACCATGCAAACGAACGATTTCTTTAATATAAAGCTTAGCTAACTTCTCAACCGGATCTGTCTGACGAGTAGCTAGCAAATGAGCTGACTTGGTGAGTCTATCGACTATCACCCAAATAGAATCAGAACCAGATCTACTCTTAGGCAAACCTACGATGAAGTCCATGGAGATATCGGACCACTTCCATTCAGGAATGTCTAAGGGTTTAAGAAGTCCAACAGGCTTCTGATGTTCGGCCTTAACCAAGGAACATGGATGGCACTTGGAAATAAAGATAGCTATATCTCTTTTCATGTCGGACCACCAAAATGATTGCTTGAGATCCTGATACATCTTACAACTACCGGGGTGCACTGCATAGCCAGAGTTATGAGCTTCAGACAATATCTGTAACTGCAAGCTTTTTGGAATCCATAATCTGGTCTTCTGAAATACAACACCTTCGTCATCAAGACGTAATTCAAATCTCTTGCCACTAACAATTTCGGAAACTAACATTGAATAACTCGCATCTTCCTTCTGAGCTTTAAGAATCTTAGATCTCAGGGAATCATCTGACTGAATGGCAAATAGTAAAGTGCCAAAATCAGCTGAACTGATAGGTTCTAGATTCAATCTGACAAAATCTTCGATCAAGGATTTGTTGCAACAAAGGGAAGATAAAGTTGCTTTACGACTAAGGGCATCAGCTACAACATTAGCTTTACCCGGATGATATTGGATTTCTAAATCGTAGTCGCAAAGTAACTCTAGCCACCTACGCTGACGGCAGTTAAGTTCTTTCTGGGTGAAGATGTACTTTAAGCTTTGGTGATCAGTAAACATCTCACACTTAACTCCATACAAGTAGTGTCTCCAGATCTTTAGAGCAAAAACTACGCCTGCAAGTTCAAGATCGTGTACAGGATAGTTCTTCTCATTAGGCTTAAGCTGTCTAGAGGCATAGGCTATGACGCGGCGATCTTGCATCAGAACACAGCCAAGTCCTACTTTAGAGGCATCAGTATAAACTTGAAAATCTTTGCCCTCACAAGGTAGCACTAGAACAGGAGCAGAAGTCAATAACTGTTTCAACTTTTGAAACAATTCTTCACAGGCTGTGCTCCAGATGAACGGAACGTCTTTTCTAGTTAACTAAGTTAGTGAAAAAGCAATTAGAGAGAAACCAGGAACAAACCTTCTGTAATAACCAGCGAGTCCTAAGAAGCTACGAATCTCTGTTACAGATTTAGGTTGAACCCACTGTTGAACAGCTTGGATCTTCTTTTGGTCTACTCTAATGCCTTCAGCATCAATCACGTGACCTAAAAATGCTACGGACTTGAGCCAAAACTCGCACTTATAAAATTTAGCGAAAAGTTTATTCTCCCTTAACAGTTCCAGAATGATACGCAAGTGCTCTTCATGCTCAGCAGTTGACTTCGAGTAAATTAGGATATCATCGATGAAAAGAATGACGAACTCGTCGAGATACGGCTTTAAAATATGCTGTATCAGATCCATGAAGATTGAAGGAGCATTTGTCAGTCCAAAAGACATAACTAGAAACTCAAAATGCCCGTATCGGGTCCTGAATGCAGTCTTCGAAACATCTTCATCCTTGACTCTAATCTGATAGTAACCTGATCTTAAGTCAATCTTGGAGAAGATCTTTGCCCCGGCGAGTTGATCAAACAAATCATCGATCCTAGGGAGAGGATACTTATTCTTTATTGTCACTTTGTTAAGCTCGCAGTAATCTATACACATCCGCATTAATCCATCCTTCTTTTTGACAAATAGGACAGGAGCTCCCCAAGGTGACATGCTTGGGTGAACAAATCCTTTCTCCAACAACTCTTGCAACTGCTCTCTAAGCTCTTGCAGTTCTTTTGGAGCCATTCTATAAGGAGCCTTGGACTTAGGTTGAGTTCCGGGGACAAGTTCAATTGAAAATCCTACCTCACGCAAAAGAGGTAGTCCAGGCAAATCTTCTGGGAACACGTCCAGGAACTCTCTAACGGTGATAGTCTCTTCTGGACTACTCACTTGCTTCTCTTTGCCGATTAAGGTTACTATGATCGCATAGCAACCCTTACTAACGAGACGCTTGGCTTCAACAGCATTGATTAGAGATGCAGTCAAGCCAAGTTTTCCTACGAACACTTCAGGTTTCTTTCCAACCTTAAGTGATACTCGCTTACGGAAACAATCTATTATGGCGTTAAACTTACTTAACCAATCCATTCCTAAGATTATGTCGAAATTCGTAATAGACATAACAATAAGTTTGGATTAGAAGAACTGGTTACTGATTGGATGTCTACCAAACAAAACTCATTAGCACACATCTCAGCACCAGACGGCATTTGAACTATTAAAGGATTGTTTAAGCTGAAATGTTGGAGATTTAGGGAAGAGGCACAACTCACTGACATGAAAGAATGACTAGCACCAGTGTCAAAGAGAGTGTCCCAAAATTGATTTTTAATAATTAGAGTTCCTATAGCAGGGAAAATAAACTCTAATTACACTAATGAAAATTAAAGCAGGAAAATACTGAAATTAAAATTGCAGAAGAAAAATGAAAGCAGAAAATTGAAAATTAAATTTAAAACGTACCGGTAACCACGCTATTATCATCTTGTGCAACTGAAGATGACAGAGCGTATACCTACCCTCGGTACCGCTGGAGACTGAGCAATGGCCTTGCCTTTATCATTCCTACTATAGTGTCCTTGCTTAGAAGAAGAAGGTACACCCTTCCGATATTGAGCATCTCCACTAGTATGGGGAGGCATTAAGGCAAGCGCTGGCGCTTGGGTATTTAAGGGAATAGGATTCTGCACAGAACCTTGGCGGTTGATCCTCACCTTATCCACAGTCCAGTTAGCATGGCAGTCCCAATGTTTATGATTGGTTCTGCCACATACGTAACATTTACCACCTGAGTGGTAGCACTTCCCACAAGGATGGGGTCTGTTACATATTGCGCCCGATCTCCCTTGCTGGCCTTGCCTGGGATTTTGGTTCGGGTTCTGGCCAGCATCAATCTGAAAGACTTTAGGACTATGAGAACGGTTCCGCTTGAAGGGTTCTGACCTTGAAGATTGTGGATTAGAACGCTTCCTCGATGACATCTGGGCTTGATGGTACTCCACCCTCCGAGCACCTTCTAAAAGCTTTGGGAAACTGTCATGATGTTGGGACATCAAATGACATTTGATGGAATCTCTCAGTCCAAACAAAAATCTTGTACACCTAGCCACTTCAGTATGGACTAGGTTCGGGGCAAAATGAGAGAGTTTGCGAAACTCCATCTCGTATGCGTGTACCGAACGATTCCCTTGGGAAAGTTGCATGAAATCGTTCTCAATTATCGTCTGGGCAGAGGGAGGAACGAACTCTTCACGAAAAATCTGTTCGAATTCATCCCAAGGGATGTCTTCCAATTGAACCTCAGAGAAGCGGGACTTCAACTCACTATCCCACCAATATTCGGCTTCTCCACGGAATAGGTAAGTTGCAAGGCGGAGACACTCGCTCTCCGGACACTTAAAGCTTGCAAGTGTCTTTTCTATCTCCTTTAGCCAATCAACGGCTTCAAAGTGGGAGGCTGAACCATTGAAGGCTGGAGGGTTCAGACGAAGGGAAGTAAGAAAGTAGGCATCCACTATGGGGCCTGAAGATGGTTGAGGAACCAGAGGGAGTTCGAAAATAATGGGAGAAGAAGCTTGTAGAGGGGTTGGGCAAATCTGAGATGAGACAGGAGAAGGTTGGGAAATGTTGCAGGATGAAGCCATCCTCTCCACAGCACGCGTCTGTGCTTCAATCATGACCTTCATTATGTCCAACAAATTTTGCATCTGCTGGGTTTGAGAAGTTATAGTGGAAGTAGGTTCTTCCACTATTGGTTCTATGGGAGTATTTGGATTTGGATCCATTCTAAGTAAAAGAAAAAGAAACTAATATTCAAAAACTGAATAAGATAAGAAAGAAAATTTCTCATTAAAATTTAAAATATTTAAGAAATTACAATTCTATGAAGAGAAAGAAAAGACATAAGTAGGAAGAAACTATTTACAAGCTACTAGAAAGAAAGAAGATAGAGCAAAGGGAAAATTTTGCATAAAATATGCTTTTAAAGTCTTCATAAGTGGGGGCACGATAAAGATTCCCACAACCACGAATAAGTACTCTATGAGCATGACACCACCAACTTATGGCATAGTCATCAAATAGTTCATCCAAAATTTGGAGGCATAAGTGTTCGGGGCATTCTATGGCCTCAAATACCGTGGTAACACGGGAGAGCCATTCCCTTGCTAACTGAGGGAAAGGATTGCCTCGAAATACACAAGACCTCAAAATTTTATTTAGAACTTCACCACTTGCAGCAGATACTTCCAAAGTAAACTCTATCAAACGTTAACCCATACCAATAATCGTACTCCCAATATTGGAAGAACAATTTGGTATAAAGTCTTAGTTCAGCACTAGGATCTGCCATCTGAAAATTTAATTAAAGTTTAAGTTAGAATTTGAATCACTTATTTGATTGAAAATGCATTTACTGTCCTAAGATGTCATTCATTTACTTTTACTATACTGTGTTGTTTGCTTTTGGATGAATGGATGTGTTTGTCTTAACTTAAAGTTCTCAACTTGACTCTGATACCAACTGTGACGACCCCAATATTGAAAATCACTTAACTCAATATTGATACGTCACCACAATACCTAATACTAGATTAGAAGAAAACTAATCCTAATCATTAAGTAGATTTTTAAAATTAGATAACTTTGAATATCACTTAATTGCAAATATTGAATTTCCCTTGTTGACTTGCTTAGCCTTGAGCCTTATTCATTGAATCATTCATAAAAATATTGTGCATGAATAAAACTTTCACATAAAATTATTAGGGGTTCTATATGGTGGACCAGTCTAGGGCGGACTGAAATAGAGTAATAAGAAAACATCGCATTCTTAGAGGAAGAATGTGAGTGTTTTAGGTATGGACCCCGTTTTCCTTAGATGTTAAACAGACGTGTTTAACTCCTCATCTTATTCTGAATATGCCCACAGAATGAGCACAGATTAAAATAACTTTAATTAATAAATATGTGAGATCTTCAATCTTATAAATTGTTAAGACTCACCATAGCTTTTAGCTATACTACTTTACATAGTCCTAGGCTGTGTATCTTAGATTTAAGTCTAATTTATTCCTTCAATTTCCTTACTATGTATTTTCTATGATTTATGACTGTACTTTACTTGTTTACAGTTTATTTAAATTACAGTGAATGCTGTATAACTCCATTTAAATACTTCACTGTTTATTTTTCCTTACTTAGCCTAAGTTCATTTGAACATATATATGCTTTATTTCATTAAATTTCATATGCACACTAGTTCATTCTAGCCTATTTAGGATGCTTTATCTTTGTATTATTTGTAGGCTAGGATGTTTAATTAAGTGAGTAATTCTATCTCACTTGTTTTTTTCCTTTCCTTATTTGTATGCTTATCATATTTGCACCTATACTTGTGCTTGCATTGTAACTAGAACTGTGATATCCAATTATAACAATAACATGTTTAGCCAATCTTAAATTGTGCTTAGACTGTTTAATCTAACCAGGTTTTTTATTTCTTAGCTTTGCCCTATCACATTTAAATGTAAAAATGTGATAGATCGGGTGCACTTGGATGCTAGTGGAGCTGGACCAAGCGCTAAAAACTAAAATTGCTTCCGCCTATCATATATTATAAATTTATAGCTTATTAAGAACTCCAAGTGAGCTGTAAATTTTATTTTCTTATTCAGTTTATTGTTGTTTTGTAATAATATCATTTATTTTAATTTACCATACTTGTTGGAGTTTAGAATATACTTAAATGCTTGTGATGAATGAATGGATGAGTAAATGAATAGATGAATGGGAATTTAATGTATAAAATTTGTGTATTAATTAAGTCTTTGCATATCTTCCTATGAATATTCTTGATGAAATAAACTATAGTGTAGACAATTGTTACACACGTACTTCTCTCTTTTTTTTCTTTTAGAATTGGAAATGAGCTATCCCATAAAAAAGATTGAACTCTATCTAGAATTAGAAATGAGCAATCCTATAAAAAGGATTGAACTCTATTGTAGAATTGGAAGTGAGCAATCCTATAAAAAGGATTGAACTTTATATTAGAATTGGAGTTAAAGTGGATTGAATGTATGATAGATTAGGTTGTCTTTTCTTTTAAATTATAACTCCCATTGGAATGGGAGTATTGCATGTACTTCTGCAGGTGTTTCCTTAACCATTTACAAAGAAGACTCTGCCGAAATTTTTAAGAAAATTTAGACTTAGAATAATTGGGAAAAATATAAACCCATAATTCACATGTTAATTTCCCCATAAATAATTAGAATCTCATGTCTAGAATTAAATGTAAGCAATTCATTTGTTTTAGATTACTATTGCATGTACTCATGTTTTCTTTCATAAATTGCATGTTCAATTCTATTTTTCTTTCATTCTTAAATCCATTTATTGCATCTTTATTTACAAATATCTATATACCATTCATAACTCCTCTTCCATCTTAACTTAAGACCATCTTCTAAATTCTTGGCCAAACACAATACTTAATGATTTGGATTAGTTTTCTTCTAATCTAGTATTAGGTATTGTGATGACGTATCAATATTGAGTTAAGTGATTTCTAATATTGGGGTCGTCACACTCGTGCTCTTACTCCATCATGCATGCTATTAAGAACTTAAATACAAGTAACACAAGCCATTTTCTTTCCAATGATTTCCAAATACACTTTTAAATCAATACAAATCAATTGGACATCTTTTTTTCCTTAAATTTCTTCACTAAGCTTTTAAACAAATATATAGCTGCTATTATCGATCTATATGGCATAAAACAAAATTGATTCTATGGAACAATCATATCTACTTGTAATTTATATTTGATTATTCTCCCAAAGTTTCAAATTTTGACACATTAGCTTCATTTCTTAATTATTCGAACAATCCATCACATTTCATATATTTTTACAATTAAAGCTCACAATATTCTTCATTTATCAATCATCTTTAGTATTCAAACATCATATTAAATAACTTGATGAGTCAATAAACTCTTTCTCCCACAAATATTTCCACATATCATTAAAGATTTTATCCAATTTTATAAGTTTCCACTCTTCCAATTCTTTGAAGCAATCCAAACTTTAGTTTTACTCACCTGTCAAATAAAAGAGAATTAATTTACTTGAGTCCAAATTTCAAATTTTTTATATCTTTGATTTAAAAAGCTTTATATATATATATATATATATCACCTTTTTAGCAATATAATTTTTCATATAAATCTTCAAAAGCCACAATTTTAAAATCACTAACTATCATGGACTAACAAGGCTGAGCTGATTTATCTCTTCTAATTGCCATTGTTCGTAACTTTAAGCCATTTTGATGATAAATAGTATTCCTTTTTCTCTTAAATCTTGCTTTCGCCTCCTTTGAATTTTCCAAGCTAATAGTTATTTGCCACATAAATTAGATTTCTAGTCAATATTCCACTATTTAAGCTCTAAATCTATGTTCCTAAATATATCTCCATTTTTTGGAACATTTACATGAACCTAGCTATTTATAAAATAAAATAAAATATAAATTATATTTATTATCATTTTTAATGCATAACCTTTAAATCTATAAAACTAATAATTCATATTGGGTTGTCAAACTCTCCTAAATAACCTTAATCAATAACTTTTCTTGAGAATATTATTATTTTGAGTCATTGATCAATTTTAATAGTTTGTTAGCGTTGCACAGCTTAGTTTCAACATACCTTTTCCTTACCAACTTATATCTTATGTTAGCTTATCCAAATTAAGCTTGAACTGAACATTCCCTACTTATCTAACACAACTTATCTAACACAACTCATCTAACATATTCTTTGACATAATTAGTAATTATTACATAAAGACAGTTAATGTAATTAATTAATATCATTAATCAATGAAGATGATTAATTAGTTTTTTTTCAAAACCGCATCAATTTGATGCTGTTTAAAAGGCGGGCAGGGTGTGTAACTATTTTTCCAGTAACCAATCACTTACGTTACTAATGTTATTTTTCCAGTAACCAACCAATATATGTTACTGATATTATTTTTTTCAGTAACCAACCACTTACGTTACTGATATCATTTTTCCAGTAACCAACCACTCAAATTACTGATGTCATTTTTCCAATAACCAACCACGTACGTTACCGATGTCATTTTTCCAGTAACCAACCACATACGTTATTGATACCATATTTCCAGTAACTAACCATTTTATAAAAGGATATTGGTTTTAAACAACCAACCAAGCATCAATATGAATTTAGCTCAAAGCAAATCAAAACTAAGCGGCAGTAAAATGCAAAAAGGAATACATGTATATATACTAAGTACATTTTACTTTAAGTTTCAAAAGTGCAACAATTGTTTGAATTTGTATAAGTTTTTGATATTTAAATTAGTTTTTTTAGCCAATACTTTAAGATTTATGAAAATAAAGTAGTATGATACATATTTTTTTAAAAATTCACTTTCTTCTTTTCTATTCTATTTTTCTTCACTCTCTTCTTCATAGAATACAAAATTTAAAGTTATTGAAGATAGCAATAATATTTATAATAGCGTTATTATTATCATTATTTAATAATAATAATAATAATGTATGAAAGAAAAATGCATAATGGAAACAATTGAATTGAAATTGACAAAATGAAAATAGAAGTCATAATATAACATTTTTATTGTTATCATTATTAATTAATGATAACAATAATAATGCTAATGACATATTAGAGATAATATAAAAATCATATTGTGAAAAATGAAAAGAAATAAAGAAAATAAAATAATAATAATAAAATGCAAAAAAATTCTCCTCTTTTCTTCCCCTTTTTCTTCCTACTCTCACCTAGGGTTAGGGTTGTCGGGAGCCGGACATGGCTGAAGGGGTGGGGACGGGAGGGGTATATATAGAAAAGAGGGGATGGCCGGCCGCCAACCAGGGTGGCGCACGTGCGGCTCCGTCTGGCAGCCTCTGTCGAGCGACAGAGCCTCATTAGCGTCCAAAAATTAAAAAAACAAATAATTAATTTCAATTAAATTTTTCTTACTATTCTGTCGTTCGACTTCCAAAAATAACAAAACTTGACACATAGATGTGTTACGATGAAACAAAGACCCTCACGCCAAAAAATTTCAATTTAGAGCAATATTTTATTTTAAAATCATTTTTGGAGTAAAACTTCAAAAATTAATCACAATAGAACCGGAGCTCCAAAACCGATGAAACTTTTAGCATTGCCTTTAAATAATATACTTAACCCATTAACACAAAAATCAATGAATTTGAACTTGCATTTAATTTTCTCAATTTATTGAATTTTAAAAAATTCAAAAATTAAAGCCGGAGTTTTCATTATTCTGATTTCTCCAAACTATAGCATTTTGATCTAAAAATTATTTCTATCCAATGGTAATTTGGTTTGCCCTAATTTGAAGTTCCCCGGGATGCTAATTTTTTAGTCGAAATTTGACCTAATTTTGTGAAGTAACAACATTAGGTCTTTACAAACTTCTCTACTTAAAAATGATATTGTCATTGACATCATAAGAATAAAATAAAAACTTAACGGAGTTTTGGGGTACCTTAATTCTAAAATAATTCTGGATACTTTCTTCACCTAACATTTTTTTCCCACGTGGCTTCCTTTGCAATATTGAGGAAATTAAAAAAAATTTACTCAAAGTTAAATTTTTCGCATTTTTCACCGTTTGCAGTCCAAAAATAACGAAACTTGACACCGATGTCTGTTACGATGTAACGAACACTCTCACGCTAAAAAATTTTGATTATGAGTAATTTTTATATTTTAATTAATTTCTGAAGTTTTAAACTTCAAAAATTAATTGAGATACCGGCGCTCTAAAATTTATGAAATTTCTCGAGCAGCCTTTAAATAATATACTCAACAAATGACATGAAAATCGATGAATTCAAATGTATTTTAATATTCTTGATTTATTAAATTTAAAAAGTTCAAAAATAAAGCAAGAGTTTCTCTCAAACTAAGACACTTTGATCTAAAAATTATTCTCATATAAGTAAATTTCTATTATTTCCTTGAGTTTTCCTTCCCCCCCATTTTCTTTCGCTCCCAGACGGAAAGTTCTGCCTGTTCAGCCTGGGAGGGCCCCACTGCTCCCGTCGCTCCTTCTTCCGACCCCTTCCTCTATATAATTCCCATCCCCTCCATCCCCAAGCCTTCCAGCCCCTCTCCTCCCTCAAGCCAGCTACAGCCCACCTCTCCTAGCCAACCTCCTCCCTCCTCCAGTTTGCCAACCTCCGGCCAGCCTTCTCAGCCCTCCCTCTGCCAGCCAGCCAGCAGCCTTCGACCACCTCCTTCAACCGCCCGGCCTCCCTCAAGCTTTTCGGCGATCCTAATCCTATGTAAGAGAAGAGAGAAATGAGGTAGAAATGAAGAGATCTTACTATTATGTATTTCTTTTTATACTTAATATTTCATTATTATGAAAAATATATATGATAAAATTAGACATTCACATTATTATTGTTGTCATTAATCAATAATGGTAACGATACAAGTGTCATAAATTGACTACTATCTCTATTTTTTATCAATTTCAATTCAGTCATTTTTATTGTCTTTTCTTTCGTACATTATTATTATCATTATTATTATTAAATAATGATAATAATAATGTTATAATAAATATTACTGCTATCATAGTACTTAAAAATCGAATTTCAATCATAATAAGAAAATGAAAGAAGAGCAGAATCAAAGTGAGAATGAAAATTATTCTTATAAAATTGGATTAAAAAAACTAATTTAAGATATCCAAATCTAAATGCAAATCCAAAATTAAATTGTTAGACTTTGGATCTTAAAGAACAAATGTACCCGGTATATGACATTATTACTTTTTTTTTAATTTATTGATGCTTAGCTTCATTTCGCTTTGAGCCAAAATTTATTGAAGCTTGGTTAGTTGTTCGGAACTAACGTGATAACATTCTTGAGTTACTAGAAAATGACATTAGTAACATTCATGGGTTGGTGGAAAAATAACATCAACAATATTTGTGAGTCACTAGAAAAATGATATCAGTGACATTCGTGATTGTTACTAGAAAATGATATCAATAATATTCGTGGGTTGCTGAAAAAATAACATCGGCAACATTCGTGGGTCACTAGAAAAATGACATCAGTAACATTCATTATGAGTTACTAGAAAAATGACATCAATAACATTCATTGTGAGTTACTAGAAAAATGACATCAATAACCTATATTTTGTGATAATACTTTTTTTACAGGAAATTGATTATTCTTTTTTGCATTATTGTCTTACTTTTCCTGCATTTTTATCATAATATCTGCTAATCGCATATCTGCTTTTATAAAAATATAATATTATTTTGTTTACTGCGATACTTAGAGTATTCTCTAATTACTGGAAATTCCAATCCCGATATTATTTTTTGAACAATACCAAGAAAACAATACCAGGTCAGATACTTCTGGGGGAGCTTGAAGAAGAACTTTAAAATATAAATTATCAAATTGCCGATGGATCTACGACACTGTTCTACTTTTTGCTTTTATTTTTAATTTCCATTTTTGTTTCAGTTCTTCTTTTCTGAACTTTGTAAAGAGGAATGTTGAAAATTTTTATGATATGAAATATTAGATAAATAAGAAATATCTCTTGGCTTTTGTATGTGTATCTCCTTTTCTCTCAAATTGCTCAATGCGATCCTGCAGTATGTGAACACCTGAATGTCAAGACGGTTCTCGCTGAGCCGGCATCGGGGCATCACAAGTTGTGCCATTGAACCTTGATTATCGGGATCCTTCTGCTTCTTAATTTTCGGCGGTCTTTCTCAATTATTTTAAGAGGTTTTTCGACATAAGTCAAATCAAGCTGAATTTCAACTGTCAAATCTGAAATTTACTGAGTGAATTCCTAGAGGCATCTGCGAGGTGCTGAAACATGGAATATGCTATGCACGGCAATAAATATTTTAGGGAGTTTAAGTCTATAAGTCGAGCTTCCAATTTTTGCAATTATTTCGTAGGGTCCAACATATATGAGACTCAACTTGCCAGTTACCCCAAAGCGATGAATTCCCATCATAGGGCTAACCTTTAGATAAGCACAATCACCAATGTGAAATTCTAGCCTCCGGTGTTTTGCATCATGGTATTTTTTGTCGATCCTGGGCTGCCACAATTCGGCTCTTGATTAGCCTTATCTTTTCGTTCATTTCTTCAATTAACTCAGAGCCATAATTTTGTACATCTCCGACATGTGTTCAAACTAGAGTACTGCATTTTCTCCCATATAAGACTTCATAAGGGGCCATCCCAAGGCTCAACTGATGGCTATTATTATATGCAAATTCCTTTTAAAGATATGTGCTCTCTTTCCAACTACCACCAAAATCTAAAATACTCAAACGTAACAAATCTTCAAGTATTTGATTAACTCTTTCAATATGTTCATCTGTTTGTGGATGGAAGGCGGTGCTTAGAGCTAGCACGGTTCCTAAATCGTAGTGTACCGCTTGTCAAAATCGAGAAGTAAATCTACTATCTCGATCCGAGACTATGACTTTTGGAATTCCATGGAGTCGGATTATTTCATTGATATATAAATTTTGGCTAGCTTTTCAATAGTGTCTGTTTGCTTAATATGTATAAAATAAGTTGATTTAGCCAAACAATCCACTATTACCCATATAACATATGCTCCTGAACAACTCCTAAGTAACCCCATGATAAAGTCCATAGAAATGTCAGACCATTTTCATTCCGGGATTTACACCTCCCTGGTGTTGAGGGGGACAGAGGAAGGAAGAAAAAATATAAATAATTAATTTCAATTAAATTTTTCGCATTTTTCTATCGTTCGACTTTCAAAAATAACGAAACTTAACACAAAGATGTGTTACGAAGAGACGAACACCCTCGCGCCAAAATTTTCGATTCAAATCAATATTTTATTTTAAAATTATTTCTGAAATTTGAAACTTCAAAAATTAATTACGATCGAACCGGAGCTCCAAAATTGATGAAATCTTTAGCATAGCTTTTAAATAATATACTTAACCCAATAACTCAAAAATCAATTAATATAAAATTATATTTAATTTTCTCAATTTATTGAATTTAAAAAAATTCAGAAATTAAAGCAAGAGTTTACATTATCCAGATTTCTCCCAAATTAGGACATTTTGATCTAAAAATTATTTATATTCAATGGTAATTTGGTTTGCCCTTATTTGAAGTTTTTCAGGATCCTAATTTTTAAGTCAGGATTTGACCTAATTTTGCTAAGTAACAACATTGGATCATTACAATAACACTCTAATGAATGCTTGAAACTATGCACACTCAACTATTTGATGACTATGGCTCAGCACCAAAAGATCATTATTAGAAAGAAATATCAATATTTCATGCAAAACTTCTTTGTTCGTTGATATAAAATATTAAGAACACAAGAATCCTTAAATAAAACACAATACATGTCCATCTCTTAAAAACTCCCACACAATTTATTCCCTTAACAAGATATCCTTCAACTTCTTATTTAGCATTAAATGCACATTTTAGAAGACTCACCCCGCTCTTTTTAACCAAGTATACCGTCCTACAAAAAATATAAATTAAACAAAGCCAAATAACGAAACTACTTGAATCAAATAAATGGAATCCAACTATACTCAAATCCTTAACCAAGATATTGAACACATAAAATGAACTCAAATTATTAAATAAAATACAATTGCATTTAACTCTTCAATTGAATGCCAATTTCCTTGCTTCATTTTATGAGAGATTACCTTGAAGTTGCCACTTGGAACAAAGTTTAATACGTGTGATCTAGTAATTGGCTTGCTTATTCTGCAATATAGCTATCGTGTTGTTTTTTGAATAATATAATGGCAAACATAAAATCATAAGAAAAAGAAAATTTGATAATAATATTTATTAGTCTTGTCAAAATTAAATATACCATGATATCATTAAATTCATCTTTGTCCTTTCAATATATTCATTTATAGCTTCTTCGATAAATACATTTTCTTTTGAGATATTTTTTGAGTCAATTTTGTCAAACCATTCCAAATTTTCTCTTTTGTATTTTTATTAAATTCTATTTGATAGGCATGAATACTTATAATATTAAAATACAACTCACAAATTAATATATTTAAAGCTTATTGCTATCCCCATCCTCTTATCCAAAAGATATGGATGTTATTTCAATGTTGATCGTTACCTGAATACCAAAACCTAAAGCTAAAACTAGAGCACCAATAACCCAAATACTTATTCTAATCTTACTAAACCCATAACTCAGGTAAAATAAATATCTACAAATAATGTTGGTCTTGAAGGAATAGTTGGGTGTTTAGGCGCGCTATTGAGCAGCTGAGGGTTTCTACATCATCACGAAAAATATATAATGTTTGTATAATAATGACCTCCATGCTTAAGAACTAAATAGAGCATACCTATATAACGTTATGCGTATATCCTTGGTGTGCTACAGTTCTATTAATAGTCATCAAACATCAAAAGAAGATTTTCCTACAAAGCATTGAAGCTTATTTTGAGTTATTTGATAAATAAGGCTTTGTCAAGTTAAGAGGATTATTGTAAAGTTTCAAGTTACTGCTAAAAATTCATTTGTGTTGTGGTAGACGTTGAAGATAACAAGTGAGTTTCCCTGAACTTGTGGACACAATAGAGTTATCATACAATACTACAAGTAACAATATTCATATCTAAAATTTTTAAGGAGGTTGTTTAATTAGTTAACAAAGGTAGTTTGGTTGGACTAGTTGGTAAGTGAAAATATAGTTTAGGTTGACAGTGAATAAGAATTTTATTTGACCTTTTATACAAGAGAGCATTATTGATAGTTCTGCATTTGTGAAATTTGAGATCAACGAACTATCTTTAATAAATTGGAAAGTTAATTTCTTGATATAAGGAAGTTAGTTCATAAATGATCTCGAATACAAATTAAAGCAACTCTGGCCAAAATTTTCAAAAATCTTACTGATTTGGCAGAATAGTTGTTCAAATTAAATTAGAAGTCGATGGCAAAGACATGTTACAAAAATTTATGAAAGTCAGCTTGAATATCTCTATATGGGATGGACCAAAAAGTTATGAAATGAAGGAAGATTAATTAAGTTGTTAAGCGGTCTTCTCTTTAACATCCAATGGTCATTCATTGTCTAGATCATCCATATGAAAGCAAGGGGGTATCAATTTCTCACTATCGGAAAAGATTGTAGAAGCTATAAAACTATTTAGTAGATTTTGGTTTCAGTATTACCAATAGTAAATCAAAAAAAAAATTAATAGGGCAGTTATGAAGCAATAACCCTTAATATAAGAATGCTAGTGTTGTTGGGCTGTTATGGTGCAGATAATTATAAAGGGGAAAGATAAGCAAGTGCGTCATTATTCTAGGTAAGGTTTTAGGAATGTTAATTAGATGTTCATCTCCTTGAACATTTCCAAAAGTCACGTGAGTTTAGATTCCTAAGAATAAAGCCTCTTTAAGAAATTTAATGAGTGATGACTTGCTAACCATGATTTAGATGTTGATGTCAACAAGAGCACCAAATGTTAGGTGTTAGAGTCGACAATGAGACAGTCTACTAATGCATCAGAAAAAAGAACAAAGCATGGAGACTTGGGAGAAAAATATATTACAGTACGAATACATTTTTATAGGGCAATAATGATATTTATACTAACTACAAAAACAAAAAATTAAAAAACTTTAGTCTATAAAATGGGTTTAAAAGTTCAAGAAGAAAAAGAATAAACTGTATTTTTGATATTTTTACTAAAATGGTTATATGTGCATATACAATGAATTGCATACAATCAACACCATACAAGTGGCACTGACATAACAAACTATATAACCAGCCAGCACAATAATATTCTCACATCGATGTAAACCCATTATCCACCTAATGCTACTTCCACCAATTGGAAGGGGCGCTCACTATACAATGATGAATTATGCAAGGTTAGAATGCAAGGCGGCACCATACAACCATTAGAGTGAGAAAAGTAAGTAAGATTTGCAATTCTAAATACAATAAAAACAAAAAACGCATATTTTAAGGTTTGAGGCAATATGATGTCAAATTTTGTGCCAACATAATCAGCTTGATTTCATGGGCTTGCTATCTTTGTGTTGGTTAACTTTGATGTCTTGCATATGCCTTCAACAACTTGAAGTTCATAATCTCATCCACATTTCGTCTGCATATTTCACATCCATATTTCTTCCAACTGGCCAGACCTTGCATAATGCTCTATTGTAAATTTTGTTCCACCTTATTTCACATCCATATTTCTTCCACCTGGCCAGACTTGCACAATGCTCTTTTGCAAATTTTGTTCCACCTTATTGCATGCCTTATCCAACCCAACCTGGTGGGATTAAATCTTGGTATTGTTGTTTTTGTTGTTGTAATCATTGCATGCCGTATAGGTTTACTATCAACTAGCTTGTAATGTATGGGCTGGTACCATGTCTTTTCACATGGAAATTATAAGGACCTACCTTGAATAATAGAAGAAATGACAGGAAAGAAACAATAATTTCTAACATGCATTTCATACAATGAAACCTAAAATACAGAGAAAATCCTATAGCCTTTTCCTGCGGAAGAAAGGACCACTTCTTATGTTGATAATGCAACAACTAGCAGGTAATAAATTAGGCACAAGTTTTAGCATCCCTGCTGACTAAAACTACGTCATAATGAAGTGAGGACCGAATTGAAAACCAATTGAGTAATACTCCAAAAATTCAAATACAGTCTAATGAAACATGTAAGTCAAAAAAATAAAAACAAGTAACATAAAAATAGAACAAACGTATGCATGTTATGAAAGTAAACTCAATTGCCAACTCAAAAACACATAAAACTCAATAATCTGCATTCCAAAGAACTCTCACATGCCCTTATTATCATATTTCATGAAAAATAAGTTGGAAAAAATTATATAAAAAACTTTATGCCTAAATAAACATACCTGTAACCCTTTCCGGCCTAGTTGTTTCACTGCAATTTCAATCATAGAATTTGAGTCATCAGAAACCTTAATCATTCCCCTATAAACACATCCAAAACCACCTTCTCCAATCATTACAGAACGACTAAAGTTTTTTGTGGCGCTCTTCAATTCAGAAATAGAAAATACTTGCAGATTGCTAGTTCTCTGAGAAATGGTCTGCAACTGAGACCTCCTTTTGGAACCAGCGCTCGTTTCTGAAGTGGCTACTGAGGTTATCTCAGATCCTGATCTCTTGGCATCACAGTCAGTAGAGATAGTGCTGCTGGATCTAACTGATGAGGATTTCGTGAACTGATTATCTTCATTCTTTTCTGAAATAGTGAAATTGAAGCACTTCATAACTCCACCTAAAAATTATCAATTCCTTAAACCGCACGCTCAAATTCATAGGGATATAAAAAAAAAATCAAAAATACTGCTGCTAGAAGAGAGAAAAGCAGTAAAGAGCCAGGAACTGGAGGGATGGAGATAGAGGCACAAGATAAAATCTTATAGGACAGCAAGGAAAAATTTTAGAAAAAAAATGCTGCTTTGAGGGAGCACAAAACCAATTAACTGATTCAATAATGCAATAACAAGAGTTCACCGAGAGTTTTAAGGTCATTCTAAGTAGAGATGAATAAGGTTTAACCTACAAAGAAAGGACCTAGAAACTAACCTACTCATGTTTCAAGGAAATCAAAATCGCCATGAAAGCAGCAACAGAAGATAAAATAAAAAAAGCATAATCCAATTGTTCAAGAAGATTCACAATAGTAAAAAAATCTAAAACCTAAAACCGATGCCACAATTCCAAAAGATCTAACGCATTTCGGAACAAAACTCAATAGTTTACCTGTTTGAAAACCCAAGAAAGGAAAAATGTGAAACGGCAAAAGAAACAGCTGCTGAACACTAACCTCTCGATTTTAACCTAGGCATCGAAAAAGATCGTCGTTCCACATTTTGGATATTGGATAAACCCTAAACACACTATAAATAAATTAAAATAAAAATAAACTGTCACCTTTCACGATCCGGCATGAAAACCCTACAAAAAACACACTTTTATTGAAAATTATGCACCTCATATCAATTCCTTAAAACACCTTGTCATAAAAACAACACGACAGAGCCTGGAAGTCTTCAAGCTTGCCTAATTTTTAAAAAATCGGGTAGAAAACGTTTTTCCAGCAGTTCAAGCACATTACGTGTGAACTACGGAGTATCCTCTATCTGAAAAATGAAGAGCCTCCCTTCCAGCGGCTTCCTGGTCGGCGGATCGATTTCCGATCACCTAAAAGGGAACAAATCCATCTGGCAGCCCTCCATTTGGAAAGAGTAAAGCTATGGAGTGTATGGATGGGCGAATACTTAATTGAGGAAATGGGCCATCGAGAGGCAAAAGTTGCGTTCATAATGGGCGGGGGAGGAAGAAGGGCATTTCCAAGAAGAGAGATGGAACTCAGGATCACTGCCCATTGACCATTCCGGATTAGTGATTCAGTGACAGTGCCACTTAAAAATAATAATAATAATAAATAATAAATGCACAAAAAGGTATTTGGAAAATTAATCTAGATCCATTCTATAGTTAAAAATTAGTTTTTTAGACTGTACATTCTAAAAATATAACTATTGCTTATTTGGATAAAAAAAAGGTGTTTATTTGATTAACGATCAATGCTCTAACTACATTCTCAAGTGTCAATGATAATTCTGGTGCCATGGCACTTACTCCTTACTATATTTTATTTACCAAAATGTTCCTCATCTATGTTTATCTCTTTTTTCTTCTTCATCATTTAGTTGTTTAACTATTATCTTTAATTTTTTAAATGAGTCAATTGGTGCTTCTTATGTGTCCAATAGAAGCTTTAATATCATAAACCAAAGAACATGAGCTTTTTAATTTCTAATAAAACTACGGCAAAAAATATCCCGTAGTTTTGTAATAATTGTGAGCTAATTTCTATAACACACATTTATATTTAAGCTTATAACCTTTGGACCAAATGATTTTTACATGGCTAAAAAAAATGAACACAATCCCTCTCTTAGCATATAATTTAAGTTTATCCTTCTCCATGATCATAATTCTCAAATACTGAGTTCGACCTATAACATAATCTGTCATATGTATATATATGACAGGGCACAGTAAGAAAAAAGAAAAAAAAATATTATTACTTATAAAGTCTAAGTATACTTTAATCTATATAAATAATTAGCATTTTATGATATTATTACTGCATAATAAAAGAATAAAACTAAATAAAAAAAAATATAAAATTTGTAAGACTGAAACTATATAAAATTGAAAATAAAGTTATAGCTGTAAAATAAAAACTATTAAGAATAAGATTATAATTGAAACTGAATGATAATTAAAAAAAGAATAAAATGCTACAAATCAAGATTATTGAAAGTAAAACTGTAAATTGAAATAAATTACTAAAATAATATACCGTTGAAAATGTAAATGAATCATGTTGCTAAAATAACATGCATACTGAAATGTACTGAAATGCATGTGCCATGCATGCATGCATGTATTGTGTGCCTGAACCGCACTGCCAACACATCCTAGAGAGTGCACTAAATTGCACCTCTAATAAATAATAGGGTGTGCACTGAATCACACCACTAATAAACCATATGGTGTACATTTAATCACACTGCTAATATATCATATGTGAACATTGAATCACTCCACTAACAAATTGTGGCGACCCCAATATCAGATCAAGAGCCCAATCCAATACTGGAGCGTCATTACAGCACTTAATGCTGGATCAGAAGAAAACTAACCAAACATTGAGTGTTGTGCAGCCAAAAAATTTTATGAGAGTGTTAATAAATGATGTAGAGGGAGAAGAAAAATAATAAATAAAAAATAGATAATAAAAAATACATGCAAGTAGGAGATATACATTCATCAACTATTCAAACTAAGTAGTTTAAAATAAAAGTAAATTCATCACAAAATAAAGTAAAAATATTACAGAAATTAAATTATTACAAATTTGAAATTTAATGAGCAATTAAAGAAAAATTCACTTGCTCACATAAAGCAGTAAATGAAAAGAAATGTGGAAGCAGATAAGTCTTCAAATGCAACTAATGGCCAGCACTAGGTCCAGCTCCATAACTCTGAAAATGCTTCTGATTTATCATATTTTTGGTATTTAAAATATGGCAGGGCACAACTATAATAGCCCAAACTCTTAAGCACCAAGGTATTGTCCGCTTTAGCATAAAAGACCTCACAAATTTGCCCTCAGAAGATAAATTCCCAGTAGGTCAGCACCCATCCTGAGAGTGCTCCCACCTGAGTACGCTTAACTTTGGAGTTTTTATCAATAACTCCACCGTTATCTAAAATGATGTCTCGATGTTTAAGAGTTTTATTTATTAATACTTAAGTAGGTCCTTACGATCTCCCCAACTTAAGTAACTAATATTCTCGTCAGTATCCACACACAGATCCAAGAACTATCCATTGGGTAGATAGGACTAAAGGTGACCCCTATATGCACAAGAGGTACTCACAATCATGTAGCACCTTAATCATCATGGGTTCAAGAGGATGCTCACATGAAGTGGTACTCTGTCCTGTATGGCACTTAACTTCTATCTGACACCCTATGCACTGCTCTGATATCATTTGTGGGGACCCTCTATGTCAGGTTGATAACAGAGGATCAATCCCGCAAGAGGCCCCGTCGAGGGATCTGATAAAGCAGTTTAAAGTAGTACAGCAAGTAAGTAGAAATAAAATTATCCATTCATTTAAAATAAGATTACATCACATTGTTTATTTTATTACAGTAGCATAATGTAAACAAAAAAGAAACTAAGAGAGATGTGCTAAGTCGATCCTCCTCACTTCTTAGCTATCTCAATTTCCACCAGCTCCTGACCTGGCACATAAAAGTGTTGGCGTTAGAATGTCGGTTAGTCCCGTAAACCTCGATCGCCGGAGATGAAGAAGATGACTACCACTTGGTAGCCACGTGGTAGGTTTCTGTGCATCCGCAGCCACATGGCAGCCACGTGGCACTTGCCATCCACCGTTAACGGAAAGGGAATATTCTCTTTCCGTTCTCTTTCCGTCAGCTATAGTATTGTTACCGTTAATGGTAACAGTAACTTAACGGAAATCGTTAACGGTAACAGAATATTCCGTCAACCCAAAAATATTAAAAAAATTTAGAAAATTCCTAAATTTTCAAAAATTTATATATTTCAAAATAGGAGTACAAATATAGTGAAATTATATATCAAAATAATTAGAAAAATCCAAGGATTCTAAAAATGTAATCATATTTTAGTTTTGGTATCCGAATTTTAAAAAGTTATATTTACCTCGTAAAATGCGCTATTTTCAAATTTTGATAAAATCATCACCATTGTGCCCATAATCACTCAGATAACTTAAATAAATAATGATTAAGAAATAAAAACATGCACACTCATTTATGTGTCTCGTAAAGTGTGCCAAAACTCAAGTTTATGTCAAGCAGCCTTATCAGGAGAATTAATCAAATAGCCACTAACTAGACTAAATACTAAATCATGCAAGTAGCTCGATGATTGCACAAGAAAGGTACCAGATATTTTCTTACTTACTTTCTTTTAAATGCTTTAGCACCGCTTTAAGCCTTAAATTCAATTTTACTTTCTTTTTTAAGTTATCAATTACTGTCACTATAAATACTGAATGAAATATCTTGAGAATGCATGCATTATTCTGGGTTCTCGAAATGGTGGCTTGGGTGGAAATTATGGCGGGCTAGCCAAGATGGGAGATAAGGGAGCGTGATGTAGCCTACGTGGGGCACAGTACGGTATTTTGTTATGATATGAACTCACATTCTGTCTGACCCCAAGATTCTATGTTTGCCCAATATGACAAATTGTTTATGATTATGCTTACTGATGCAAGACATATCATATTATACTAATTCTTGTGACATATTGTGATAAAATTCAACACTTTTTTATTTTCTTATGAACCTAACAATTTGTTTTGCTGGATAAAACCTCCACATATTTTCCTGTATTTATTCATTTATTGCTTACCGCTAACGCTTTTATAAATGTATGCTGATATATTGCACTTAGTATACGGGACTAACTGGCATTCTAATGCCCGCACTTTTATATGTCAGGTCAGAAGCTGGTGGACATCGAGGTAGATGAGAAGTGAGGAGGATCGGCTTAGCACATCTCTCTTATTTTCTTTTTCTTTTACATTATACTACTGTAATAAATTAAACTATGTGATGTAATCTTATTTTAAATGAATGGATGATTTTATTTCTGCTTACTTGCTGTACTACTTTAAACTGCCTTATCAAATCCCTCGACAGGGAGCCTCTTGCGGGGTTGATCCTCTATTATCAACCTGGAATGGAGGGTCCCCACAACAACCAAGAAAAATAAAATAAATGGCCAGACTAAAAAGTTTAAGTACATCTTAAGATTGACTAAATTATAATTACAGCTTAGCTGGATATCACTTGTGCTAATTTACAATAACTTCTACAGCGAAACATATATGCATCAAAGATAATGGAAATACTGTAAGGAAGACAATAAGAAAGCAAGAAGTAAAAACTTAAAAGTAGGTATGTTCTAGTCTGCAATAATAAGTAAGGGAAAAAACATCATAATTTGACTAGAAACTACTAGTGTGTATAAAAATATGAAATAAAAATTTGCATATGTTTAATTAATATTATACTAAGTAAAAGAAACTAAAGCAGTGAAACATAAATTATAATAAAAATAGCATACACTGCATAAAAGTAAGATTGTAAGTAATTAAAGCACAGTACAATACAACAAATGAAAGTAAAAAATAAGAAAGTAAAGAAAAGCCTTAGCCTCTTGGGCTAAGAAGGCATAGTGTTGTAGGACAAAATAAATGCGTATGCGGAGGGTATGATGATTTTTACACCAATAAAAATAACAAATTACTCACGATTAAGTATCGATAAAATAAGACAAATTTTGCGTACAAATGCGAAATTAAAAAAAAATGAGATTGAGATGATTCGAGCCACAGTTATTATGCTAACACACAAAATTCCTTACCATATAAAATATAGAGATAAATAAGAGCTATGGTTGATATAACATGTGTCAAAGTTAAGGCAACCGGTGGCGAAGCGGGGATAATTGAACTCGACCTCTACAAAAAATCCTTCGTCGCAGTATTTTCTTCCTTCCTTAGATGTCATTTTCTAAGGCTTGCAATACTCACACTCAAGATTTCTTTCTCTTAAGAATGAAAGTACTAATGAACACAATAAGTAGAGAAATATATTTTCATTCAATCTTCAATATCATGATACATAAGATATTGACTTATTTATAGATATACAATATATGTTAATTGACCATCAAAACCATAATTTACCCTTTCATGAAATGTTGAAATATCTTTTCCTACAAATGACTAATAAAACATCAACCAACTCACTCATGAAGAACTAAAGTGTCATTTCATATAAAATATCAAAAAAACCTTAAATCAACGCTTTCATGAAAGATTAAAGTATCATTTCACTCAAATAACACTCAAGACAAAAAAATATGATAAATGAGCTAATCTAAAGGCCTATTTAAATGAGTTCCACAAATAAGCCCATATAACTAAAATGAAAAATAAATATAGAATCATGAAAACATTAAACTTAATTTATGATTTGGTGTGTCGACGATGATTACGTGGGTGCTCTGCATCACATAGTCAAAGACTATAAAGAATAAGCATAACTCAAAGGCTATGAATAATCCACACAATCGATAAGATTATGATGACCCACTTATGTAATATGTTCAAGTTATTTTCAATTTTTCATTCTACGGGCAAATTTACAGAACGAGCGAGGAGTTAAGCACGTCTACCTAACTAGTAAGAAAAGTGAGGTTTCATAGAAAAATAAGCATTCACATTCTTCTCCTAAGAATGTGAGGTCTTCTTATATCCCTCTTAAGCCTGCTCTTGGTCATCACCAAGAAAAAAATCCCTATATTTTATTATGAATATTTTTATTTATGCACAATATCTTGTATTTATATTCAAGATTGTAATCTCAATGCGAAGCTTGCATTCAAGGAAAATCAGGTAATTATAAATAATGCGATATCCAAAGTTTTCTAATTTTAATGATCTAACTTAATGATTGGAGCTAATTAAGCTCCCAATTGACTTAAAAATATTGATTTCAAGTGAATTGTAAGAAATACTATAAGTAGTTTGAGTTTTTGAAAGTAGTAATTTGAAATAAATTTATGAGATGATAAAATAATTTATAAGTATATTTGTAACAACCCGTGTCGTCACTAAGTTAAATTGCTCGAAAAAAATATATATATATATATATATAATTAATAAATACATAAATAATAATACTTTATCTTCGATAAATAAAAATTATTTTCGAATTCGAATTTTGACTGAAAATTTAGGCCAAGAACGTCGAAATTAGCTATGAGAGAGATTTTCAGAATTTTCGGAGCTCAAATGAACGAAAAATGCACAAAATACATTTGGAATTAAATTTTCCTGAGGTTTTTAATTAAAATTGTAATTTTTGAATTAAAAAATTATTTTTAAAAAAAGGCAGGAATCCGCTGTTTTGGTCTGAACATCAGACACCAAAAATGACCAATCCACGTCGTCGGATCACGCGGACGACTAGGATGCTGACACGTGGCCAAACTAAAAACACCGTGTGCCACATTGCACCACATGGCAAAGCCACAAAACTCGGATGCCACGTGGCAACTTGGGGCAGCGCCGTATAACCCCTGTGCCACATAGTAGCCTGTAACAACCCAAGTTGTTACCCAAGCTAATTAGGACTAATCCTAGTCCTAATTTTGATCTTAGTGTACTAATTAAGTCATTATGAATTTTACCACCAAGACCTAGTCCAAATCAAAAGTCAAATAGATCAAATCATAATTTTGGAAATTTTAGGAACATTAGAATTTGACCTAATTATTTTGACCTCAAGTCAAAAATCGGACTTCGCCATTGCGCTCATTACCCCAAATTAACTATGGGTGATGTTTTGTTGGCAATTAGAAGTAGTCGAAACTTTGTCAAATATTTTAATAATATTTAAATATCCAGAAAATAAGAAAATTAAATACTCATCGGAATCGAAATCTGACTTTGCTATTGCGTTCCTCACCCCTCGATTAGCTAGGAGTGATTTATTTGAAATTTATAAATTAAAAGTTATGAGTAGATGAAGTTTCTAAATTAAATTAAATTAATACATGTAACTTAAATTAAATGACTTTACTGTTTAATTTAATAAAACATATTTAATTTAAATAATATAAAACAGAATATTTAAATTAATTAATTATTCTGGCAGGATTTGCTATTTGACACGCTGTGGCCCAAGACTGGCTATAGCGGCTTGGGTAGGACCCACAAGGGACACGTGACGACCACTTACTAGATGGGCCAAAGCTGGTGGGACCCAACTGTCGATCTGAAGGGACCGGGTCGACAGAGGTGGGTCCCGATGTGGCACCCCGCTCCCTAAGTCCACACTCATTAGACTAGGGAGTGGAGTGTCACTCTGGCAAATTCTTCACTTATCATTGAATTAAGTAAGATCCACAATCCACTAATAAGGGAAAGACGTGCACAAAATAGCTAAGGAGATCAATCACTGTATTTAACATACATATAGACTGTGGAAGTAAAATAAATTAAACATTACATCTATTCATCATACATCAAATAAGGAATAGTACTATAGCTCAACAAATAATAAAGTGCAGATAAGTAATCATAGTCACAGTACATGTATTATTATAACATTTAAATGAATAGTTTAAGAGACTGAGAGTAAATCACTCATCCTCATAAAAAGCTAAGAAGAAACTAGACAACGTCTATCTTGCTGATGCTCCTCTTCTAAATAAAGCTCCTTTTCTTGAGCATCTAGCTCCTCAAATTTATCTGAATCTGACATTATCGATTTTATAATGCCAGGGCCCTGGCCAATAAAAAGAAAATCTTATTAGACAATTATCTAAGTACATTTTAGGCTGAATATTTTACATGAGTTATTAATATCATCATTTTATACTTAAGCACAACAAAAAGTAAACTAAAGCAGTAGAAACTATAAGCGTACAAGAAATATGTTAAGTTATAAATACAGCATTTATAACTAAGCCAAAAGGTGAGACAAAGCACACCTCAACAATTAAGCAAGAGATGAGTATATACATATATACAGTGCAGTAAGTAAAAGTACTGAAGGTAAAGTCTAATCCTAGACATGCTGATGATCATATGACATATGCTAATTAAAGATAGAAATCTAAAAATAGTACATATAGTAAGCAGTAAAGTCTAGCATCCTAAAAATATATACAAGTGAGCATACAAGTACAGAAACATAGCTGACCGAAATATGCATCAATAATATAGTACACAGTAAGCTAAAACTAAAACAAGTATATAAGACCGTCATATCATAAAATTGGCCAATTAGGCCCAGTGAAATTCCCAAAGCCTTTTCGGGCTTGGGCAGACAGAAATTCTCATAGCTTTTCTGGGCTATGGCAGACAGAACCAGCAGCAGCACTGATGAGGCAATAAACACAAATACATAATTTTTTAGTTATTTTACTTTTATTTCTGTGGACACGTCCAAAAACAGTTGAGAAGTCAAGCGCGTGTGCAAGACTATACGGGTTTTAAGCTCAACACACACTCCTCAATGAGTAATGTTAAGCATCATTATTACTCTTTATCCCTGTCCATTAGGGTAAATGTGCACCTGAATCTACTAAAATATAATGAATCCAAAGACAACTGTTATCCTAATTATTCTAAATTTTCATTTCATGCACAAAATATTCTTATATGATATGTCAAAAGAATTAAACACAATTTACAAAGAATGCGTAGCAACAAAATAAATTAAGCAATGGACTCTTCTATACATGGTGACACTATTATTATCTAATTAAACTATTCTAACTATTTTAAGTTACACAAGTTCAGGGGATCTCCAATTTCTACTATCGAGTGTAACTTAGAAGTACATCCTTATAAGTTAAAAGGATTAGAACTGATCAAGTTCTAATCTAATTCAATTAAGTACGAGTACATGTTTAAATCAATAAATCATAACGTCCTAATTTGATGATTTGAGACGTTTTATTTAAGACCTGATCAAGATCTACTAAACTATAGATTATGAATTATACACCATAAGTTTGGGCTTAATAATATAATCCAAAAGAATAAGACATAAGGTTTAAGTTTTTATTTTAAAAGTGATATACTGATCAAGGCAAATCCTATTAAATAATTCAAACTTAATAGGATGAATCTCCAATTCTGGATCTAAGATTAAAAGACAAAATAATCAAAATAAGTTGTAAAATCTCGGAACTAATAAAACCAAGAATTCATTCATCGAAGGACAGCCGCGGTGCATCGGAGGTGGCACGCGGCACGCGGGGAAATGCAACATGCGATCCAGCAGGCCAGCGCCTGCCACGCGTGATGCCACGCGGGAAAACAGGTCAGGCGGGTCGAGCGGACTCGACCCGAAAAGAAGACGGGTGACGCTCCGTCTCTCCCGATTCCACCCGACGCGATTAGGGTTATGGTTCGGCCATTTCACGTGATGATCGGACTCGATCGATCTTGATCGAGTCCGATCAAAACCTAATCTACGCATGCAATAATCGATTACAACTTAAATTAGGCCAATCGGAGGAGTAGGTTGTCGGGTAGAAAGTACCTGAAGCCGACGGTAGCCGGGGAATGACAGGACTCGAAGGTTCCGGACACCACCTAGAGATCTCGATCGCACAAACGGGGAGGCTTAAAGCATTGGGAGGGTCCTTATGGACCCTCGGACGGAGTTAGCGAGGCGCCGAGTGCTACGGATGGGCGAGCAGGACGCTCGCGCGCCGCGTGGAGGCGATGGAACTAGCGAGGAAAGGGACGCTGGACCGTTCGATCGAAAGGTCAGATCCCGCCATTCGATCGAACTGCGGCTGGGCGAGCAGGACGGCCGCGCGCCGCGTGGAGGCGACGGAACTCATGAGGAAGGGGACGCTGGACCATAATCTCGCCATTCGATCGAACGACGGCTTTGACGACAGGTACAGAGATCTAACGGCGCAGCGGACGGCGCCGTTAGCCAGGAATATTAAATATTATATATTTAATTTTATTTAATAATTTTACTTTTAAAATTAAACACTTAAGTGAATTTAAAAAATTATCAAATATTCACCCATAGCTAATTGAGATGTGAGGAACGCAACGATAATGTTGGATTTTCGATCCGACGAGTATTTTAATTTCCCAATTTTCGGAGTATTTAGATATTATTAAAATATTTATCGAATTTTTGATGACTTTCAATTGATATGAAAACAACACCCCTAGCTAATTTGAGGGAAATGAACGCAATGACGAAGTCCATTTTTTGATCTGAGGTCATTTTAGACAGGTCAAATTTTAGGGTTTCTAAATTTTCTAGAAATCAGAATTCAATCTATTTGACTCCTGATTTGGACTAGGTCTTAGAGGTTGGCTTTTAATGACTTGATTAATACTTACGATCAAGATTTAAGACTGAATTAATCATAATTGACAATGGTAACAACTTTGATTGTTACACCCGGTGACCACGTGTCAACATGAGCCTGGTTATGAGAAGCCTGCGGGCCCCAGACAACGTCAGCAGCGCTGACAGTGCGACCCGCACTCGGACGACGTGACCCCGGGGGTCCCACCTGCCATGCGTAGCTCAGGAGGGGCGTCACGCGGCGCTGCGGGCCCCATGCATATGGCGTGGCAGCGCCAGACGCGGGTCTGGTCCAATCCGACCCGCCCGAGGCTACACGGCATCATTCCGAGCCGTCGGGCCTAAGGCACGACTTTAACTGGCCTTCCCGGCTTCGACGGGGCTCCGCCCGCACGGCCGTCGGTAGGCCTCGATGAGGCCTACCCACCGGAGTACCTTGGGGCTGCTAGATATCCCTAACCCTAGCAGTTAGCGTTCAGCGAGTCGATACCCTAACGATTTGTACTGTGGATCTCACCTTAAATCTAGTTGATCGAGCCTTTTTTAGCTCGATCAGACCAGTCGATCTTTGATCGACAACAAGCAATAGCGATACGAAAGTGGAAATCGATGATAGCATAATGAATTAAGAGGGATCAGAAGTACCTTGATTGACGGTTCCGAGGGGTGCTAGGGATCGGAGGCTCCTTGCTCCGGGCTCACCGCTTGCGAAAGGCGCCACCTTAGGTTGCAAATGGGTATAAATAGGGGCGGTGACGAAGCGGACGAGGGCAGGGTGGCCACGGATTGGGCTCGAACGCGGCGGGATGCCGCATGGCGCGGGCGACGGGTGCGAGTAAGGAGACGGTCTGATGACCGTCCGATCGACTCGATCAGAGCCCATCGATTAACGGATGCGGATTCTGACTTCTGCATCCGACCCGATACGGCTAATGAGTCTGGCCCGTTAACATGTCGGATCCGACTCGTTAAGAAATGGCGAATCCGACCCGTTAACGCTTTTTTAATTAATTTAATAATTAAAATTCTCATTTTAATAATTAATTTTTATATATTAAAATGACTCCCAAAAATTCCCAAATATTCACCTCTTGCTAATTGAGGGGTGAGGAACGCAATGACAATGTCGGATTTTCATTTTGACGAGTATTTTAATTTCATAATTTTCAGGGTATTTAAAATATTATAAAAATATTCGATGACTTCCGATTGCCACCAAAACATCACCCATAGCTAATTTGGTGGCAATGAGCGCAATGACAAAGTCCAATTTTTGATATGAGGTCAAAATAAATTGGTCAATTTCCAGAATTTTTTTATTTCCCAAAAATCAAAGTTTGATTTATTTGACTCATGATTTGAATTAGATCTTGGTGATGAACTCCTAATGACTTAACTAGAGCACTAAAAGTGAGAGCAAAAATTAAGGCTTGGGTTAGTCCTAATTGGCTTGGGTAATAACTTGGGTTGTTACAGACCGTGACTCCTAATATCTAAATGACGACCCTCTCTTAATCCCAGATGATTAGCAATACTGCACTGGCGATAAGTTGGGGTATGTCAACTAAAAATAATATGTGAATTGCACGAGTTCATAGATTGTCCAATCAATTTCCCATAATCAACCAGAATTTACTACACCTCTCTCCCTACCTCCTCAAAGCCTGGGGCAAAAAGTATCAGATCATCCGCATACATCATGTGCGAGAAGTTAGGGCCACCCCGATCGAGAGTGATACCAATTGGGTGTCTGATATGCTGCTGTCACTTGACTAGAATGGAGAATAACTCCGAGCACATAATGAATAGGTAAAGAGAGAGGGAACATCCCTACCTAAAACCTCTCCTCTCCACTATTCAGGGAAGCCTGTGGTCATCGACCATGACCGAGAACCTGACAGACTCAACGCATTGCATGGCTCAGTCCATCCATCGCTGCGAAAAACCAAATTTATCGATGACCAAATGTAGGCACCCCCACTCCATCCAATCAAATGCACGCCCCATTTTCACCCAGATGACCACATAACCGGCCATCGAGGTGGAGTACGAGAGCTGCGTGAGAATCACCTTGACTGTGAGGCAGTTCTTGCTGATGTCTCTCTCAGAAACAAAGGCACCTTGTTCCCTAGAGATCAACGAGGGCAACACTGTCTTAAGACACATTATCAAAATCTCGTCCACCACTTTATAGACAGTGTTGCACAAACTGATAGGGTAAAAATGCATCAGAGTAGAGGCCCCATCCTCCTTTGGAATGAGAATTATTAGTGTGTCACACCAGTATTGTGACATCCACCCACCATCAAAGAAAGTGTAAATAGCAACAAAAATGTCAGTCTAGGAGACCCCAGCAGCACATGAAGAAAGAGAATGTGATACGGTTGGGGCTGAGGTCTCGCAGAGCTGCCTAAATTTTTGCGTCCTTGATTGAACCTTAGAGAGAGATAGAATCTGTGTCGCAAAGGATACAGTCTAGAATCAGATCATCTGGGCAATCCTTATAGGACTAGAGGTGCGGAGAATCGCTAGACTGCCGCCCCTAAGTCCTCTCCACCACAGAGAAGGCCTCCGGATACTGCGACTAGGCGTCCTCGAACTTGTACCGAGCTCCGGTGCATTGGAAACTAAAGCAAACATCCATCAAAAAAATCGAGCAGTGATCAAAATCTACCAGAGAAGGTGGTGCGCACAGAGGAGGAATGAAACAAAATTTTCGTATACTGTAACGATGCTGCAGATACACTTTTAACATTAAAAATGATTATTATTTTTTTCAGTAGAGCATTATCCTACATATAATTATAGGAAAATAATTTAATACCCTATTAAATGCTCTAAAAAAAAATATTTGAAAGTATTATATTAACTCCCATAATTACATATACAGTGATGAAGAGATTTTTCCTTAAAGTATGAGTTTATTCGAAAAAGCGCTCAAATTTCATATTAAGTACGATTTGGACATCCTTATTATGTAAAATTAAAATATAATAAATATAATGAAAATAAGATATATAACAACTGCAACAGATATAAAATTATCCTGAATAATTAAAATTACGATCTTATAATGATAATAAATTGCACTATATATATATATAATAAAGATAGTTCAAGGCATTTATTTAAAGTTGAAAGCATACTCAAAATAAAATATAATAATTAAACTTTAGTAGCTATAAATTTAGTAGGAATATTGACATAAATATACATTATAGCAACCATAAGAAACTACGCTGATACCTCTAACCTGTTTCATTTGTTTTATTCTTCTTTAGGTAAGCAGTTGTTATTCCATACAAGATTAAAAATATATAAATATGTGTAATGGAGCCTTCACGATCATCATCGAGAATTTGGTAAACTTCAACATGTGAATCATGCCAAAAGCTTAATCAAAAATATACATCGGATGAATTTCCAGCCATCCATCCCCATTTCCATACCCTTAGCTGATCCAAAACTAACCGTGCATAGCTCATCATTCCCCAAAACCCCATATTCTTTTCATCCCACAAAGTCATGAAGCATGTGATGGCCAAAGTGCCTCATCTGGCCCTCCTGTTGGATGCCCTCTCCCTGGCGAAGCCCGAGAGTGAGCGAGACGGCGTCGAGCCCGCCGATGCCGATCCCGGGAGGGCACGCAAAGCTCATCATCCCAGCATCTGCGCCACAGTCTTCGACTCTCGGCCTCTTCTCCGCGTGCCATTTACGCCCGAAGGCGGAAACGTCCGCAGCGGCCTCTCTCAGCTGCGCTTCCGACGCATTGAGGTCCATTCCGGGGGCATCTTTGGTCTCCAGCATGTGGATCTCTTCCACCATTGGCTTCCACATGCGGACCCGCGCATTGATGAACCAATTCGAAACCTGCATTTTGAATATGAAGTGAACCAATTCTTGATTTTTCCTCCCAAGAGAATGCTCTACTTCTACTACTTCCTTTGGGAAGGGAGGCATGACTGTCGTGTTTCAGTCTTATATTGGGAGGCGTTCGACTGGTAATTATGACACTCAGTTGGTATAAATGGAGTAAATCCTTTAGGCTATATTGGCTTTGAAAAAATTAAATGTCATAATAATATATATATATATATATATGCCTTTTAGTATTTGTTTGAACACATCTTAAGATAATTAAGCTAATAAATGAATAATCTAAAACCTACAAAACTAACCTAACAATCATTTGATTAACTTTAATGATTACATTTAGTATTAGTAAAGCATAAATTATTATATCAAATTAATAATTATTTAAAAAACCATAACTTTAGATCTAATTAAACTACATTTTATATTAATATTATTAATAATTTTTTTAGATATTATTTTTCTTAATTATAATTTTTATTGCAAAATATTTATTACTCATAATTTATTATTTACATTTTATTGCTCTTACTCTTGATGATTATTACTTAAATTTTTATTAGTTTTTTTATTTTTTTTAAGATGAGCTTCAATAAAGCAAAGGGTGGTGAATAGAATTTTAAATCTTAATATATTAAAAGTTTAAACTCTAAAACTATAATTACTAAACTACATTATTGTTTACTTTTGAAAACATTAAAGTTATATATATATATATATATATATATATTTTTTTTTTTTTTTTTTTTTTTTTTTTTTTTGTGAAATAATGCGTGACCAATAGATTTGAAATATTTCAAGAGTTTTGCATTTGTATGAGTCGAAGTATAACATTTGTATATTTTATATACCATCCATTTCTTAATAATACTTTTAAGTTAAATTTTCTATTAAATATTATTAACAAATTTTTTAGATAATATTTTAATCAATTATAATTTTGTTTATTTCACATTATTTATTACCCATAATTATTATTTACATTTTAATACTTTAAATTATTACTTAAAAATTTTATTGGTTATTATTTACTTTTCTTAAAGAAATTGAGTGCAAATATATGTAGCTCGGCGTATTATGAGTTTAAATTCTAGGACTACAATCACTAAGCAACATCATTCACATTATTATTTACTTAAACTTTTAAGGTATATATTATGAAATTAAGACTCAACAGCGGGTGTCCAATAGATTGAAACATTTCAAGCGTTGAAGATTTGTTTGAGTTGAAGTGGAATGAACGCATTTTCCTTTAAGATAATACAAAGGCATCAAAGAAGCACAGGATTAGAATGGCATTGGAGAACTAAGTGTAGATGGAGCTTTATTTTCTATACAGCATTAATAACCGGATGAGACCGACGAAGGTCAAAAAGGCTGCAAGCTTCAATACTGACATAAATATAAGGCCTGTTGCAAGCTGTAGCTATAGCCCTCATACTGTACCACAATAACCAGGTCACCTGATTCACCTGAACCAAATCATAAAGCAAATTGGGAACTAAGATTCACTCCACTTTCCAAGAAATACACCCCCTCATCAATATGACCCCTCCCTTTTTCCTATGTTTTAGGTTTCGCACCCAAACCCAGTCAGTCAGTCAGTCAAGTCAAGCCAGACCTCCATAAATACAACCTAGTCACACGCTTCATAAGTGGTACCCACACCAGCAATAAAAGCTCAATAATAAAAGCTCAATATATATTCAAATTAATATGAGGAAAATGATATGGTTGTAAAAGAATATACACCAAAAAAAAAATATTCAGAATTAATTAAAATTTTTCTTTTTTTTTATAATTTTTATATATAGGTCTTATCAAAAAATACATTCAACTAATAATTTACTTACATATTAGATTGATATATAATCTATATATTTTAGTATATGCTAGTATGTAAGTGTAACAATACTCTTAATATTATCTAAGTTATAAATATATTTTCTTAATAATTCAATATTCAAAAACCCTGTGAACTGTTTACTTGCTTAAATTTGATTCACTTAAATGAGATTATATTGATAATGTGGATTCAATTATGCTAACTGACTTCATTTGTGGGCATTCTTCTGGTTACGTAAATATTGCAAGCCATTTTTATTGATCTTATCAGTTCCTAATCAGATATTTGTATTAATATGTGGACGCTTCCTCGTAGTGCAACAAAAATAAATCAATGTTAGGTAATTCAACAGGATAAGCAAAGTATTCTGTTAGGATTGCTTATTCTGAACGTATTGAATTATACATGAAAGTGAATTATTTTTGCTACACAATCAGAAAGTGATTTGATATTTTTAGCTTAATTTATCTCTGGAACAAATTCAATTAATAAATTTGAAAGAATTCATTAACATACTACAAAAATACTATATTAAAAAGCAGCTGTTGCCATTCTATTCGTTTATATTTACCTTTTCTTTGTGTTATTTTCTTTGGACAACTTGCATTTTTTCTTCTTTCTGTATAATGTTTGAAATCTTTATTTTTTGCAATAAAAAAATGGGAGAAACCATCACCCGATTTCAAAAATCAAATAATAATATATAAAAATATACCTGGTTCCTGGACAGGCCTGTCTGAGTAGCCAGCATGTGCTTATCAGTATCAGTCGGATACCTACAAAATCGACCCGAGAACTAATGCATGCATGCAGGCAACTAAAAAAGAAAAGAACTTTTAGATATTGTTTACGGGTGAAGGAAGTGATCGAATAGCCAGGCTCGCAAGACGGACACTGCCCGTTCAGGAAGTCCCCTCTGAGGCCTCCACACCGGGTGGTGGTTCCGCCTTAGGGTGCTCTGATCGCCCGCCGAGCTTTCAGCTTTAGCAACTGCCGGCATCGAGTCATCGCCGAGGACGCTGCATATGCGCCTGAGCTGGTCGGAGATTACGCCCTTCAGGCACCTGAAGTGCTTTGAGACTGTTCTCAAGGCTAGCGCGGCGTAGGGAGTGGCGGAGCTCAGCCCGGCCACGCACTCGAATGAGGAGACCACCATATGCATTTGCTGCTGGTACTGCTTGTATCTTCTGCAGACCTAGAACAAATTTCCCAGAATGGATTTTCAAGAATTTAGCCTAACAAAATAGAGGGGAAAGTCCAAATAAGTATGTTAAAATTGTAATAGAGTCATGTTGTCGTTTACGAAAAAATTTACATTTAATATATTTGTAGGTGGACTAATTTATTTTAAGATTGAGAATAGCTGCTGGTTCATACGGCAACTTGCTCTCAAGCACGCAAGTTCCTAATGTCTATATAACTGTTCGAATGTCTAAAGAATAACTCAAAATTCTATCCAATAAATATATGTTTTTACTTGTGGCGGCAAGTCTGAATTCAGATACATAGATCCAAAATCTTCCTCAGCTCCTAAGAAATAAATTTTCTTATCCCATTAAAAATTAAAATAACATGAAATTTTGCAGTGAGCTCACTAAAAAATATTTACTTCAAATCCAAATTATGTTTAATATCTTATTTAAGAGCTATATTTTTGAACCAAATAACTTTAAAAAATAAACAAAAAAACAAAAAAACCAAAAGCAGAAGAAAACAAAGAACATCAATTTCTAGTCATATTTTATTGAAAATGCAAAAAGATGCACTGCAATGCATGGTGACTTCCGTCATTTATAGTATCCACGTTAAAAACAGAAACCATCTGCTCTCTATTCCATGCCACATAGTAACTTCACCTAAAAAATCAAAGGCAGTGCTACAGTGCCGCAACTAGTGATGCACATTTGCCCAAGTTTTACATTATTATTATTATTTGCACGGTAGCTCGAATCGACAATTTTACAGTCAAATGGCCCCACTTGACCAATAAAAATAGAATTTTGCTACATTGTCTAATGAAAAAATATTAAGAAAATAAAATTTAGAAATTATTTCATTATTATTTTTAAAATTTATATTAAAATAATATCTAATATTCATCGAAAAATTTATCATAATTAATTAATAGGATTCAATAATAAAAATTATAATTATAATTACATAAAATAAAAAATTAGGGCCAGGGCACCAAAAAAATTTTAATTAAAATACACAAGTAAAAATTAGGTGAAATTATATGTCCATCTATGAATTATACTTCTTTCCTATTTTTTGGGACATTAGCATGCAAGTCTATTAAATAGAGCCACATTCGTGTTTATTTTCAAAACAATCATCTAATTATTTACTACGAGTATATCATTATATATAGCCAAATAGATTTCTTTGTCATTTTGTAAGAAAAAAATTATTTGGCTGCAAATAACTCTCAAAAGTTGATTCTTTTATTTTGTTCATTTTAGAGTGAGTGATAAATTAAAACTATTGAAATTTGGATAATCTGGGCCGGAAAAAATCCACTATTTTTATATAATTATGGTAAATGCCATATTTTAAAATTGAATATTATCTATTCATATATAATCTTTACATTCAATACCCAAAAGACCTAAATCCAAATCAGTATAAGAGAACTATCAAGGTTTATCCTGCACCCATTCCTTAAAGAGAAATGATACCCTTCCTTAAAATCCTGATGAAATTTTCCTAAAACTAGCAAAAATAAAATCGGGATTGGACGTCTAAGCTTATAAACTTAAGTTAAACATCGGTTTTAACAACGCCTCATTTTAAGGATCTACTGCAATAATAATGCATGATTCTAACCCTCAACCATCAGCGGAGCCAATCCAACCGTCGCTGACAGCTTTAATTACTCCTATTTCCCCTCGAATCACGTCAATTTAATGCGCTCACACTCATTTAGTGCTCCTCACAGACACACGAAGAAGATTAAGAAAAATAATGAACATTCCTGTCCCAGATTTTAATCACCTGAGAAGCACAACATCTAATCAAGCAAATAAAATAAGCAATGAATCTGCTCTTTTACCTGCTCTTGCATGTACAGAAGCTTGGCTTTCGTCTGCTGGAACTCCGGCCGCCGAGCTTCCCCAGCGCTCCCCTGGAAACCAAAATCATCCGTCTGAAAAGAAGGTCGACTATCTGAATCCTTCCCGATACTGGATCCAGTCACGAACCCGCAGAACTCATCGAGCAGCTGCTGGGCCGGTTTTAAAAACCTAGACGTCTTCAGGATCGCAGCGTATCCCGTGAACGGTCCGAGCGGGCCGGCGGCTTGAATGTCCGACGGCGATGGGTTGGAAGCCAGCGAGAGCGAAAGCCTTCGATTCTCGCCCGCACCGCAGCTTGGAAGATGCATCTGGCTCGCGATCTGCAGGGGAGGGGGAGCGGGGGGATCGAACCCTCGATTGGCCGCCAAATTATACGCCTCGGGAAGAGAATAGGGCAGAGAGGGCAAATGCAGGTCGACGACAGCGGAGGCCGGAATTGGGGAAATCCAATCGGGTTTCCAAATACCGGATTCGAAGGGGTTGCCGTATGAAGATGAATCGAGGACGGGGAAGTCTAATTGAGGGGGGAAAATGGAGGGATCGAAAGAAGAGTGCGATCTGAGGTTTTCGCGGCGGATGTGGTTGGCGATTTGAGGGAACATTCCGGCGACGGAGACGACTAGGGAGAATGAAATGGATCGAACTCCGGCGGATTAAGTAGCAGATTTGGCGGAGGGTACGAAAAAGAGGGTCTGAGCGAAAGAGGGGGAATGGATTCGGTGGGGATGTGAAGGGAAGAGGACAAGGAGAATCGGGAGGATTCGCATGCAAAAGGAGATCACAGGAAGTAAGCACTAAAGGGGCAAAGGACCAGCGGCTAAAGCGCCAAAGCTTTGCCTTGCCCAATTCTATCACACGCTTCGGCTTTTATAGAGTATTCCTGCACTTTCTCGTGTAATTATTATAATTGGAATAAAGTTTTACAACAGCACTTTTACTTCCATCTCACGTATATAGAGTTCCATCGATCAACCAATATATTTTTTTTTTTTCTTTTTTTTTTTTTTTTTTTTTGGAGAATTTAAGGGCATTCACTGATATATTCAATAAACAAATCAAAGTTTCTCCAATTTGAAGTTACAGGACAAAATAAAAATCTACAAAACCAAAAGAATCAACTAAAAAAACTAAAAGTCTAAGGAGTCAGATCCTCCCGAATGAGGCCGATAGAGACCAATGATCCGCTGGGCAGCAATCGAAAGACCAGTATAGTATCCGAGTAGTATCTGAAAGGCGAGAAAGTCAGTCGAATGAAGTCTCCAAATACATCACAATCCCTCACAGCCCCAAGTTTCTCCAACAGCCATCAACAAAATCCGGAAACCACAACGCACCGAAAAGGCAAATGAATAAAGCAATCAGCATCAGATCGAGACTACCAGAGATCCAATACCATCCAGCCCTCCAAACGAAAATAACACTTGAGAATAAAGACCAAAATCATGAGGAGGCTGAAAAGAAAAAAAAACCATAACCCCACAGGATAAGCAGAAAAGCCTCTGCCTAAAAACCATAAAAGAAACAAAGAGAAAGGCAGGCAGAGCACAACCCCGTCAACCAAATTTCGCTCGCAAATTTTTTTTTTATATATAAAATAATATAAATTATTTTAAAATTTTATATTAAGATAAATTTATCAAATACACGTCAAAATAATATTTCTCTTTTTATATTTTCTTTTAAATGCAGCTATCAAAAATATTAATCAAATAAATATCGGCAATCATCGTTCCTCTCTCCCTACCCGACGACATACGATACGCGCGCACAAAAACATTATTTGACATTTTTTTATTTCTTATACTTGCAACCAAAATTGTCCTCCAATTTAAAATTTAAATATTTTGGAAGGAAGTGATTTAATTTTACTAAAGAAAATGACAAACATTCACGATTTTTAAAGCACTGTTGCTCAATATATTTTAAGATTAAATAAATTAATATATATATCGGCAACATCACACTCAAAACAAATAAAAAATAAAAAATAAAAAATATAGGAATACAATTTAATTGGCTTCTAAAAAAATTTATCCAATAATATTTAATAGGATTTCAATATAAACTTAACAATTTTATTATACTAATAGATATAAAACTTATAAAATATGAACTCATCATAAAAACTAATTCTATTATCTAAAAAATTGTGTATTTATTGTTTAAGAAAAAGTTTTGTTAATACAAATTATTAATGAAAACTTAAAAATTACTTCGACATATTTAGCAACTGATTCCGACAACACAAACCATAAATAATTAATTAAAATTACTATTTTTAATGCTACACAATAATTTTATATTTACATAACTAATATTTATATCTTATATACTCATATATTTTATTTCATCACTAAGAAGTTATCTTCACACTAAAATTATGAAAATAGATTAACCAATAACTGAATAAATTATATAATTATTTAGTATTACTTTGTGACTTAAGCTTATAAGCAATATGGATTGAGGGTGTTCTGCTCCTTGAAAATTTTAATTGAGCAGACATATCCTCCACTCGGATGTGCTATTCTTTAAAAAAACCAAGTAGAACAATAAACAAATTTAAAATACAAATAAATTTGAACAAAAAAAAATAAGGAAAATTTTGAATGAATGACAAAATGAACAAAGAAAATGTAAATCTAAATCAATTTTGGTGAGAATAAGCGATACTGAACATTAACAGTGACAGCATAGTCATTTAACTTTATCTGAAAATAGGCAAAGTGCAACCAATTGGAACAACAAATAGACGCTTACCACTTCCGGATGAGGAAGTTGTTTGAAGTTAAGAACTCGCGTACTCACTATGAAAAAAGACTTTGCAAATATGCTTTTAATAAATAACAAGTCTCAAAATTACATATCTTATCAAATTTAGTTGACAATACATAAGAAATTAAAAATTGAAAATGAAATCTATGTAGTGAGCAAACTTAAAAAAAAAAAACTATATATCTTAATTAGATATATAAATATGTTAAAATTAAGTAAATAAAATATTTTAAAAATTTGTTTTACTTACAACATGAGTTATATTATTGAATATTTATTCGTACACAATATTTTTAGTATATTTAATTGGTTGATCAAATTTATCAAAACTTAATATTCGCAATCTATTTCGATTTATCGCTTTAAAAAATGCAAAATAAAGTTGATCATGCCTTAAAACTGATTTTGGAAAAAAGATTTTAACAGTATTCAATGTCTGACATTGACTTTTATTTATTGTTATAGCAAATGCAACCTTGACAGGAGATTGACAACAATATAACTGAAATAGAAAATAATGTTTCTGCGACATCATTAAATATTCTATGTTTAATAACTATTTGACCAATATTTGCCTCTTATAGTTTTGCTTAAAGAACATTGGTCCCAATCTTTTCAATAATGAGTCGTGTACCATTATATAAATCTATGACTTGATTCAAATTACATGATAAGATTACGTGGACCCAACTTTCTGGATTCCTTAATCATAAATATTGAATGCAGTGATCTACTAAATCGTTAAACTTAATGCTATGTATGAGCTCATGATTGCACCCCAACTTTCAAACATTCACAATTTTTAAGCACTATTGCTCAATATACTTTTAAAATTTTTGGAAAGTATTTTAGGCTATAATTGAATTTAATTAAAATAGAGAAAATTGCACAAAAGTGTTTGCATATTTGCAAATGTAACCTCCAACGATTTTACCCGTTTAGCATCCGCTGTGCGGACCACGAGCGATCCGCTGTGGCGCTCGGGTTTTGCAATAGCGGATTCGACCCTTATCTGGCTGTCGTTCCATCGCATCCAATGACCTAGGTTTAATTAGGCGTGGGCACCAATCAAGCGTTGGATCGAGCCCCGGGATCCCACGGCCCAGATCACCCCAGATCATGTTATTAGGATCCGGGATATCATAACCATTCCGCAGTTTTGATCGATCGATCAGATGGCTGCCGCAAGCCCCGATACTACTCACCTTCATCACCACTTCGCTCGCGTCCCTATCAGGAAAGATCTCTGTACCCCGACCGCAGAACATGCCCCCCACTTCTCCTCTGCCTCAGCAATGCCGTTAGGGACCTTCCCGAATTTGTTGGACGCCGTGAATGTGCCTCGAAGCCCGACTATCCCAAACTTGGAAAATTCAAAGCTTTGACTCGACTCGAGCTCTAGGGTCGATCCAACCTGATTGGCCGCACCCCAACACTCCCCTAAACTATAAATAGCCTCAGGAATCGCCCAATGAGTTGTTTGCTCATAACGAGATCCCAATTGCCCTCATCTCCCAATTCTCAACCCCGACTGTTCGCATACTCACCCAACCCCCTTAGCTCCTACCAGCTGCAATCCGATGGTGTGCACTCGAAGTTCGAATCCTTTAGTTGATCCTAAGGTTCAGCCAGCTCCGGCCTCTGCTCCAGTAGCTCGAGTGTTGTTTCTCCGATTAAACCAGGTGCCCTCTCGTTACATGCTGAGTCGGGTAGGTCCAGCATTGCTTCCAATCGTCTCGTAATTGCATAATTAGGCTAGGTGAACTCATCACGATCCCTCACGATCTGCCTCATCGCCCTGTAGGCATAGGGATCGAGCCCCAACGATTTAATGGGGAGTATTGCTACATAGCTCCCAATATATCTCCCAAAAAGTATGGACGACTAGGATTTAGGGAGTTAACTGAAATAAAAAAATATTATTAAATCCACTTTTATTTGTGGGGCTCATAAAAATATATTTTTAAAATCTTAAATCCTAGTCATCCATATTTTTTGGGAGATATTTGAGAGCTAGGTAACATTTTTCTTATGGGCTTAGTGGGCGGGGGTATTTGATCCTTGTATATAGAAACCGTTAAGTCTATATTAAGGCATTGAAAAGGTTTATAGTCTCTAGATTACAAAGAATAGAAAAGAAATTAGTTTTATATTATTTTATAACAAGAGCTCAAAATGTGTTTAGACTCATATTATCTATCAAAGCTTGAAAATAATTATATTTTAGATTCCTTATTCTTTTTTTGAGTTTTTAGTTAAGTTTCTTTAGTTTTAAAATACATTTAATAAGAAAAAAAGAACAAAAAAAAATTAATTAATTTAAAGAATTTAATTTATTTTATTTAATTAAATTTGAATTTGAAATTATAAAAGTTTTAGAGGGATTAATCATAGCCGCGAGATTTTTAATAGGACACGTGTAATAGATCTAATGATTGCACAATTAAACCTTGTAAAATCGATTAGTATTTGGATCTTAGTTTATGAAGAATGTTGATTTGAAACAATGTGAAATTTAAATATCTTGAATTTAAGCAAATGGATGCTATTAAATTTAAGTAAATACATAATTGAATGATAATTAAATTGAACTGGATATGTTCAAGTACTGAATATTTAGTTATGTTCTTATTTCCTCTCCCGGTTGAATTGGCCTTCACCCTCATTTCCTTGGAAACAAACCAAAAAGGACACAAAATTTCAATTTACACAGGTTAAATTGGAGTAGAGGTGGACCGAGAGAGGCTTCTTTTGCGCAAGCCACGACATCTGACTACTTGGCAGACTTAAAAGACTAGTTTGCTTCTCTATACAACCACACACACGTCCAACACTTCTTCCCATTCCAAACACCATTAGCTCTTCATTAATATCTGATACAATTATATTTAAGCTTCTTCACATTAGAGCTAGAGTACATTAACGAGGCCTTTCCCGGAGGCAAGAAATGCTTCGATAAGTTCAGTATTTAGACTCTATTTTAGTTCAGTATTTAAATTCTAATGATTCTCAATGTTAATCTTAAAGTTTCATTCAAAAAAATTATACGTGTAGCAAAGTCCCTCATAAGTAGCTTATTAGACTCGGAGTGCAACACAACCAATATAAGAGAGTAAACATAATAAATAAAGAGAAAAAATTAGTACCATTGTTAAGATCAGTTTGCGCTTGTAATAGGCTTTGAGAAACCAAATCCCTTAGCCTTTGGAAGATATCCAACTCCCTTGCTCTTCAACTTATGCATTCTTTTACCAATCTTCTCAGTTGATCCACCTCCATGTCCGCCAATTAAAGCTTTGGCAGCGCTCTTTTTCTTACCGTCTACTCTACAATCTAACCCTTCAATAACCCCCTGAATGCATTCAACTCCTGCATTCTTCAACTTCAGTGCTCTTGCTTCTTTCTTCTCAACCAATGTATCTTCTCAACCAATGCATTTTCTAGCCAAGTACTGAATATTTAGTTATGTTCTGATTTCTTCTCCCGGTTGAGTTGGCCTTGACCCTCATTTCCTTGGAAACAAACCAAAAAAGACACAAAATTTCAATTTACACAAGTTAAATTGGAGTAGAGGTGGACCGAGAGAGGCTTCTTTTGCGCAAGCCACGACATCTGACTACTTGGCAGACTTAAAAGACTAGTTTGCTTCTCTATACAACCACACACACGTCCAACACTTCTTCCCATTCCAAACACCATTAGCTCTTCATTCATATCTGATACATTTTTATTTAAGCTTCTTCACATTAGAGATAGAGTACATTAACGAGGCCTTTCTCGGAGGCAAGAAAGGGTTCGATGAGTTCAGTATTTAAATTCTAATGATTCTCAATGTTAATCTTAAAGTTTCATTCAAAAAAATTATACGTGTAGCAAAGTCCCTCATTAAGTAGCTTATTAGACTCAGAGTGCAACACAACCAATATAAGAGAGTAAACATAATAAATAAAGAGAAAAAGTTAGTACCATTGTCAAGATCAGTTGCGCTTGTAATAAGCTTTGAGAAACCAAATCCCTTAGCCTTTGGAAGATATTCAATTCCCTTGCTCTTCAACTTATGCATTCTTTTACCAATCTTCTCAATTGATCCACCTCAATGTCCGCCAATTAAAGCTTTGGCAGCGCTCTTTTTCTTACCGTCTACTATACAATCTAACCCTTCAATAACCCCCTGAATGCATTCAACTCCTGCATTCTTCGACTTCAGTGCTCATACTTCTTTCTTCTCAACCAATGCATTTTCTAGCCAAGTACTGAATATTTAGTTATGTTATGATTTCCTCTCCCGGTTGAATTGGCCTTCACCCTCATTTCCTTGGAAATAAATCAAAAAAGACACAAAATTTCAATTTACACAAGTTAAATTGGAGCAGCGTTGAACCAAGAGAGGCTTCTTTTGCGCAAGCCATGACATCTGACTACTTGGCAGACTTAAAAGACTAGTTTCCTTCTCTATACAACCACACACACGTCCAACACTTCTTCCCATTCCAAACACCATTAGCTCTTCATTCATATCTGATACATTTTTATTTAAGTTTCTTCACATTAGAGCTAGAGTACATTAACGAGGCCTTTCCCGGAGGCAATAAAGGCTTCAATAAGTTCAGTATTTAGACTCTATTTTAGTTCAGTATTTAAATTCTAATGATTCTCAATGTTAATTTTAAAGTTTCATTCAAAAAAATTATACGTATAGCAAAGTCCCTCATTAAGTATCTTATTAGACTCGGAGTGCACACAACCAATATAAGAGAGTAAACATAATAAATAAAGAGAAAAAATTAGTACCATTGTCAAGATCAGTTACGCTTGTAATAGGCTTTGAGAAACCAAAGCCCTTAGCTTTTGGAAGATATCTGTAACGACCCAAGTCATTATTAGGATAATTAGGACTAAACCCAACTCAAAAATTAGAATCCTGAGTGACTTCAAAATTAGAGAAAACTAAAAATATTCTTGGATAGAATGTATTTTTATAGTCATAATACTTAAGTTTGGGAGTAATCTGGATAACGAATACTCCTAAATTAATTTTTGAATTCTTTAAATTCAGTAAATTCGAAAAATTAAATACAAGTTCAAATTCAGCGATTTTAGTGTCGTTGGATTAAGAATATTATAAAAAGGCTACAGAAAAAGTTTCGTCAAATTTGTAGCTCCGGATTGACTAGAATTAATTTTTAAAGTTTTTATCTTCAGAAATTAATAAAAAATAAAATATTTATCCAAATTGAAAAATTTCTATGCGAGTGTGTTTTTCTCATCAGGATACACCTTCATATTAAGTTTCATTATTTTCTGGAAAATAAATGGAAGAGAGAGAAAGTAGAGAGAGAAAGAAAAGAGAGAAAGAGGAGATAAGAAGAAGGAAGTAAAGATCAAATTGAACACTCCAAAATTATGATAAATTTTATCTCATCCATCTCATCCAAATAATGGATGAGAGAGAAAATAATTATTTAATTAATTAAAAAAAAAGTTTATAAATACACCTCCCACCCCTCGTTCATTCCACATTCCTCCTCTCCTCCCACGTTCTCTTCCTCGCTCTCTATCTTCCCCCAACCTCTCTTCTCCTCCCATCTCCCCCTCTTCTTTCTCATTCACCACCGATTTTCTTCGTCAATCTCCAGTAATGCCTCATTAACATTAATATAAGGTAAAAACTATGTAATAAATGAATTATTTCTACTCTTTTTATTTCTTCTTCTTTTTTTTATAATAATAATAATAATATTATTATTAATGTTAATATTACTACTATTATACTTTTATTTCTATTATTTTCTTTTATATATATATATATATATATATATATATTTCCTAATTTCTGCAACTTTCATTTCTGTCATTTTTTTTTCTCTATATGTATATATTTCTTAATTTCTACAACTTTTATTTCTGTCATTTTTTTTTCTATATATATATATTTTTTCTAATTTCTGCAACTTTCATTTCTGTTATTTTCTTTCTTTCTATATATGTATATATTTCCTAATTTCTGCAATTTTCATTTCTGTCATTTTCTTTCTTTCTATATATGCATATATTTTCTAATTTCTGTAACTTTCATTTCTGTCATTTTTCTTTCTTTCTATATATGTATATATTTCTTAATTTCTGCAACTTTCATTTCTGTCATTTTCTTTATATATATATATATATATATATATATATATATTACTTATAATAATAAAACTTATTATTTTGATATATAAAGATAAATAATCAATATAAATATTAATATTAATATTTTAAGATAAAATAAAGAATATTATTATTTTTCATTAATTATTTCATTTGCAGCATTTGCATCATTATTAAGATTTGACTCACTTTGATATATTTATATGAGATTTTGTACTCAGAACTTGAAATAAATAATCAAAAATAAGTATTATGAGTTCATTCAAGTTGATCTCAGGTCTGTACAGACAATATGTTAGGCCAGGATAGGCTGATATCTGAAGAAATAAGGAGACTGCATATAGCCTTTGAGGGGGAATGTGTAGTTAGTCTGGAACCCGCATCTCAGATAGTTAGATAGATGTATCTAACTCTTCGATTATTCTGTAACTTTGTCCAACAGAATAAATATTATATGTTGCTGTATTTTCTTTCAGAATGGGCACATATCTTAAATATGTATATTGCATTAATAATCGCAAAAATATCATACTTAAATATCACATTTTATTTTCTCATGCAGAATCATGCCGCTTAAATGTGAATTTTGATATCTTAAAAACTTTACTTAGACTTTGTGTCTAATTAAATCTTTTTCTGTCTTTTTTTTTCTTTTCTTTTCTTTATTTATTTATTTTTTAGTTCGCCCTGTCATATACATATATATTTATATATATATATATATATATATATATATAGCAGTTCAGGATCAATATCTGGATCAAGCCATTGAGGAGGAGCTAATACAGGATTGAGCAACTTAGACGCTGATTTTCTTAAAGTTTTAAATTTTTGCTAGTGTGTAACAAATTTTGTAAAATAATTATTATATTTGTAATGAATATATTTTCTTTATTATTCTGGTATTTCTGAATGTTACAATGAATGTAAAAGTGTGTATTTTATACGCCTCTAAATACACTGTTATACTAGACCCCGATATGATCCTGGGAAGTGAGCACCTGACGTTGGATTAGCTATGCTGACCCAGCGGCGGGTCCCCACAATATCCAACTCCCTTGCTCTTCAACTTATGCATTCTCTTACCAATCTTCTCAGTTGATCCACCTCCATGTTCGCCAATTAAAGCTTTGACAGCGCTCTTTTTCTTATCGTCTACTCTACAATCTAACCCTTCAATAACCCCCTGAATGCATTTAACTCCTGCATTCTTCGACTTCAGTGCTCTTGCTTCTTTCTTCTCAATCAATGCATCTTCTCAACCAATGCATTTTCTAGCCAAGTACTGAATATTTAGTTATGTTCTGATTTCCTCTCCCGGTTGAATTGGCCTTCACCCTCATTTCCTTGGAAACAAACCAAAAAAGACACAAAATTTCAATTTACACAAGTTAAATTGGAGTAGAGGTGGACTGAGAGAGGCTTCTTTTGCACAAGCCACGACATCTGACTACTTGGCATACTTAAAAGACTAGTTTGCTTCTCTATACAACCACACACACGTCCAACACTTCTTCCCATTCCAAACACCATTAGCTCTTCATTCATATCTAGTACATTTTTATTTAAGCTTCTTCATATTAGAGCTATAGTACATTAATGAGGCCTTTCCCGGAGGCAAGAAAGGGTCGATGAGTTCAGTATTTAGACTCTATTTTAGTTCAGTATTTAAATTCTAATGATTCTCAATGTAAATCTTAAAGTTTCATTCAAAAAAATTATACGTGTAGCAAAGTCCCTCATTAAGTAGCTTATTAGACTCGAAGTGCAACACAACCAATATAAGAGAGTAAACATTATAAATAAAGAGAAAAAATTAGTACCATTGTCAAGATCAGTTGCGCTTGTAATAGGCTTTGAGAAACCAAAGCCCTTAGCCTTTGGAAGATATCCAACTCCCTTGCTCTTCAACTTATGCATTCTTTACCAATCATCTCAGTTGATCCAGCTCCATGTCCGCCAATTAAAGCTTTGGCAGCGCTCTTTTTCTTACCGTCTACTATACAATCTAACTCTTCAATAACCCCCTGAATGCATTCAACTCCTGCATTCTTCGACTTCAGTGCTCTTGCTTCTTTCTTCTCAACCAATGCATTTTCTAGCTAAGTACTGAATATTTAGTTATGTTCTGATTTCCTCTCCCGGTTGAATTGGCCTTGACCCTCATTTCCTTAGAAAAAAGCAAAAAAAGACACAAAATTTCAATTTACACAAGTTAAATTGGAGCAGAGGTAGGTCAAGAGAGGCCTCTTCTTGCGCAAGCCATGACATCCGACTACTTGGCAGACTTAAAAGAGTAATTTGCTTCTCTATACACACAGTGTGGTGCCCCGCTCCTTAAGTCCACAATCATTAGACTAAGGAGTGGAATGTCACTCTGGCAAATCCCTCACTTATCATTAGATTATGTAAGATCCACAATCCACTATTAAGGAAAAGATGTGCATATATAAAATAAGAGAATCAGTCACTAAGTCTACACATACATACAGAGTGCGGAAACAAAATGAAATAAGCATTACATCCATTCATGTAGCGCCCCGCCCCGTCGCCGTGGGCAAAAGAGACAGTTATGATTAATTTTTGGCTGCGAAGCGGCGTGCCGCTAGGGGAGGGATAGCCTGTGTAACAACCCATATTGTTACTTTAGATAATTAGGATTAATCATAAGTCTTAAACATAATTAGATGTGCTAATCAGGCCAATGAAGTCAACCTCCTAAACCCAGCCTAAATCAGGAGTCTATTTGGAAGATCCTGATTTCTGGAAATCCAGAAAATCCTAGAAATTGACCTATTTAAATTGACCTCCGATCAAAAAACGAACACCACCATTGCGTTCCTTGACCCCGAATTAGTTTGGGGTGAAGTTTTCGTGTCAATCAGAAGTCGTCGAAATTTTGACGAATATTTTAATAATAAAAATATCATGGAAATCGAGGTATCAAAATACTAGTCGGATCGAAAATCCGACTGCGCCATTGGATTCCTTGACCTCAATTTAGCTAGGAAAAATATGTTCAAAAATTTTTCTGAAAATTTTTCAAAAAAAATATATTTCTTTTTTATTTTACTGTAGCTAACGGCATGCCGTTAACTATTCAAACTTTCGTCAACTGTAGCTAACGGCGCCGTCTATCCAAACGGCGCCATCCGAACCGTTGGATCGGCCCAGATCCAACGGCTGCGGAGTCGTCTTCCTCGACGACTCCGCCCGCGCGACACGCGGCGGCCCGTCGCGGATCCTGGCCAATCCGGCCACATCCAGACCTCAGCGAGGTCGCCGTCCGGTCTATAAGACCTCGGCCGACCCATAGGCTCCAAGTTCGCAAAAATCGGAGTCCGGATCGAGCCGAAATCAAGCCCCGAAGTCGGCCTAGATTTTCCGCCAAATCCCTTCGCCGATCCGACCTTCAGGTACCCCGATCTCCCTCGTTTACCGTCCGATCGTTGCAATAATTGTAGGATAGGTAGATTAGGATGTCATATACACATCCACCGTTCTGATCGGGCTCAAACCCCCCCGATCGAACGCACCAGACCCCCGAAGCAGGCGGGGTTCGGTCCGCCGAACCCTCGGAAGACGAACAGCCGCGTCTTCGGGAAAGGCCGGGTCGACCCGCGCCTGACCCGCTCGGGTCGGGTCCGCGTCAGCGCGGGTGGGGCCCACCCAGCCACGTGGCCGCCTACGGGCCCGCCACATGTCACGTGGGGCCCACATGCCGAGCCCGCGTCGCTTCGGCTTCGGCCATGGGGCCCACCAGTGCAACATGGCAGCCTCTGGGCACGCCACGTGTCACGTGGGGCCCACAACCCGAGCCCGCGTCGGTTCGGCTTCCTAGTGGGGCCCACCAAGCCACGTGGCCGCCTCTGGGCCCGCCGCGTGGCAGTGGGGCCCACTGCCCAGGTTTGCCCGCGGCGGTTCGCCTCCCAGTGGGGCCCACAGTGCCACTTGGCAGCCGCTGGCACTACCACGTGTCAAGTGGGGGCCCACAGCTCCATCACCCGAGCTGAGTCAGCAGCCGTGAGACCCACAGTGTCATGTGGTAGCCTCTGGCAGTGCCACGTGTCTGGTGGGGCCCACTGACCAGTCTGCCGTGTTGAGTCAGAATCTCGTGGGATCCACTATGCCACGTGGCAGCCTCTGAAGGTGCCACGTGTCAGTGGGCCCACTGTTGATTAATTAGAAATTAATTAAGTTAATGTTAATGTTAATTAGCCCTAATTAACTAGAGTTAGTATTAATTAACCCAGGATTAGTGTTAATTACTTTTGAACAGTAGATTTGATTAATTAAATATAATTATAAGTTAATTAGTATTAAACAGTAATTATGATAACTAATTAAATAATAATTAGCTTAATTACTTTTGAACAGTATATTTGATTAATTAAATATAATTATAAGTTAATTAATATTAAACAGTAATTAGGATAATTAAATAAACAGTAATTAGCTTAATTACTTTTGAACACTAAAATATAATTAAATTAATTCATAATTAGGACTAATTAAAAAGTAATTAGCACTAATTACTTTACTACAGTATATGATATAAATCAGAAATATTAAATTTAAACTTTATGAATGAACAGTAAAATAATACAATTTGAATAAATGAATAGTAAAATAATTCAAATTGTATTTTTGAATAGTAAAACTTAAAAGTTTAATAACTTTTTGTAGGATGATCCAAACATAGCCAATATGGGTCTTAAAATACTCAGAAAAATATTTAGAATCAAATGGCTTAATGTAAAATTTCGTTTCGGGGTACGCATAACGAGATAGCATTTTGGGGCCTCTTTAGGACCCCATAATTTTTTACCAAATTATCGAAACATAGTCAATATGGGTCTTAAAATGCTCAGGAGAGTGGCCCCATCACCGTGGTAATATTAATTTTCTCATTTGGATATCGGGACAAAAAGTCAACTCTAGAATTTAGAGTTGACTTTAGTGAAAATGACCAAAATGCCCTTGGACTTCAAATGGCCATAACTTGGTCAATTTAACTCCAAATCCAAAAATTCAAGAAGCTACCTAGTTTAGAATTTCAATGTCATCATTTTCATAGAAATAGTATTTAGGATTTGAACCCTAAAATTTAGGAAAATGACTAAAATACCCCTAGCCTTATTTTAGCCATAACTCGGTCGTTTCTCGTCCAAATTGGACGTACTTACTGTCTATCTTCAAGTTAGACAGTAAGGAATTAGTTGGAGAAGAGAAAAAAATCAAAAGTTGACTTTTTGACCCTTAAAGTAGGGGCAAAATATTCATTTTACCTTAAAATTGGAAATGCGCAATTTTAGCCCTTAATTAAATTCTTAGGATATTAGGATTAATAATGTAATCATATTAGTGCCATATAAGTAAATAAAACAAGTCATTAAATTGAATTCTAATAATTTTTTCTAAGTCTTAAGCACCCAACCTTAAGGACCTTTCTTGAGATTAGGACTAAATTCTATGTTAGAGTTCATTCATTAGGTAAAATTGGGTTACCATGTAGGTGAAACTTTAGTTTTGGTAGTTTCCAGATATTATTTTGTTTTACAACCCATTCTGATTAGTTTATCTTTTATACTTTAGATTTAATATAGGAGATTCATCCTATTAAGTTTGATTACTTAATAGGATTTGCCTTAACTAGTAGATCACTTATAGTATAAAACTTAGAACTTAGGTCTTATCCAGTTTGGATTATGTAATTAAACCTAAAATCTCGTAGTATTTAATCTATAATCTATAGATGTAGAAGATTTTGATCAGATCTTAGTTAGAACGTCTAAATTCACAAAATTAGGATGTATGATTTATTTGTTTAATTCATAATCGTCCATCTGATTAATTTAGATTAGAACCTGATTAATTCTAATCCTTTTAACTTATAAGGATGTGTTTACAAATTACACTCGATAGTAGGAAAATGGTGATCATAAACTTGTGTAATTTGGAATAGTTAGAATGGTTAAATAGAAAACAAATGATATCACCATGTATAGTCGAGTCTCTTGCTTACTTATTATTTGTTGCTACGCATACCTTGTATTTTTGTGCCTTATATTTTCTTTGAACATATCATATAAGACATTTGATGCATAAATAAAATGTTATGAAATTATGGAGACTCCTTAGATTTCTTATGAAAATATTAAAGTAAATAAGTGAAATGATAATGAATTGATGTGATTGAGCTGCCTCTCAGTATTTTTTTGATCATACCGAATGTTGTCCTAGCCGTATCGTGCTAGGAGTTGCCCTAGTCGTACTGTACCAAGATATTTCGGTATGATAGTTGGTGACCTAACCGTATCGAGCTAGGAGTAGCCCTAGTCGTATCGTGTTAGGGCCTTATGTGCGACTGTTGTTGGCTTAGCCGTATCGAGCTAGGAGTAGCCATAGCCGTACTGGTGCTAAGATCTTCAATTTCATTTGTTGAGCTAGTGTAGCTCTTTTCTGTATGGCAGTTGATGTATTATAGTTTTATATGCAGTTGTGGTTATTTCAGTATATTCCTTTTTTCAGTCAGCTATTTCTTTGTACTGCTTTATATATATTAGAATCTTGCTGCTATATGTATATATCACTGCTGAGTTATTCATTTTTTTAATTAGCATATTATTTTTATTAATCACCAGCATGTTTAGGATATAGAATTTTTCTTCCAGCATTTATTCAGTTATATTTACACTTATATGCCTTTCCTTGATTACTTGTTATGCGAGGCATGCTTCAGCCTATTTTCTTTGCCTTGTTTATACTATAGAGCATAGTTTATAGTTTGTATTTTTATTTGTGTTGCTTACTGCTCATGTATTTACATATCATGCTTAGAAGTAAATGGTAAATGGTGATATTATATAACCTTATTAAAAAAAATTCAGCTTAAAATGTACTTAGACAATTATCTAACCAGATTTTCTCTTTTTTGGCTGGGGCCCTATATTGTGAAACCGACAAAATCAGGCTTAGAGCAGTTTGAGGAGCCTGCACCCTAGGAGGAGCCTTACTTAGAGGAGGCGCAGCAGTTAGGGCCAGAAGATATCTAGTCATTTACTGTCTGTGAGAATGAGTGGATTTTGAACATTTATTTTGTTAAACTTTAATTGATGTAATAATACAGGTACCTATGATTATGTGTTCAAATTTCACTATGCTACTTTTCTGAGTTATATTTCTCTTCTTATATACATTATGATGCTTGGATGTCATTTATTTATCGCTTCCGCACTCTGTATTTTTACTTATATAGTGACTGCTTGATTGATTCTGAATTAACCTTTCTCTAATTAGGTGGATTGTGGAGTTTATACTAATTTAATGCTAAGTGAGGGGTTAACCAGAGTGACACTCCACCATTAATCTAAACCTATTGAGGGTTAAGGGTAAGGGTCGCCACAGCTCGTCTCCCCGATATAGCTGAAAACTGAACCCCTCTGAAGGGGGCTGCTGACTCAACCTCAAGGAGGCTTGAGAGTTAATACTTAAGATAAGAGTAGTATACATAAATATTAGGCAAATACATATATTAGATTTAGAATACAATAGGAATCCAATATATGTATAAGATATCAGCATCTCCAGCATACTGATCACATCAAAATACTAAGTATAAGTAGTATATAATAGAGTGCGAAAGCTTAAAGCAAACATCCATAAATATTCATTACAGAAGCTGTATGAAAACATTCATCTCTTGAGTGTCCTCTTAACCTGGCTCAATATAATGCTCAAGATTTAGCAAATTCTGGATCCCAAAAGTAAGTCTAACATATCGAAACTAATATAAACAGTCCTAATTATTCATTTATCATTTACATAATGTAATTAAATCTGCAAAAATACTGTAAAGATAACTGAAAGCATAAAACTGTATAAAACTGTATAAAACTGGAGTAAAATAAGGTAAAGTTGAACTATAAACTGAATACTAAAAATGAACCAAAGCAGTAATGAATCTGAAACTGAGTAATCATATATAAAATTATGTTGTATGTCACTGAGACTGTGCATCTGAATATGACACAATACTGTATGCCACTGATATGCAATCAAAATATCATTGAACTGCTATGAGTAGTACGGTCCAATGTACACATATATATAGTTGGAAATACCGTTTACTGATAATGCCGATGCATCCTGAAAATTCCCAGTTAATGTATGTACTATTCTGTAACTCATAAATCATCACTTATATCATTTTGATACTCACACATCATGCTTATGTTCATGCTCATGCTTCTAACTATATGAGATAAATCCAAAATCTAGAAAATGCTTGAAATCCAAAAATGAATTCAAGGTCTCCATTGTGCAGAATCCTGCTAAAATGATTCTGACTCCTACATTCTAGTTCGATACTTGGTTAAAGTTGAGAGTTTACTTAAAAATTATTAGCTGGGATGATTATATACACATATTTAGCATAATTGCAGGAAAGGTGAATTTAACCCTTACCTTATTTAAACTGCACCTATTGAAGCGCACTATGATAGGAGGCAGAATCTGGATACAGTTTACATCTCAAGTTAAGTCATTAAATGGCCTAATTACAAGCATACTTAGTGTTCTACGCAAAGTGACTTAGGATACTTAGTTTGCATAAACTGCACTTATTGAAGTGCACTACGATTGGAGGTAGAACTCGATCACAGCTTATATCTTAAACTAAGGATCTTGTTCACTGATTGTAACACGCTTAGTCTTAGATGATTTACTCTAACTGGATTGTATTCGTCTAATTCCTTAGGGTAGCACCTAGTCATAAGTCCACATCAGAGTGAATCAGCCAATCCTGAATACTACTGTAGTAATCCAGTAATATGGGTATACCCTACTATACCCAACCAATAATCTGGGTTCAGAAGATTCTACTTAATAAATAATGATTTATCAAAGCTATTAATCATTACTCTAAATAGGTGTGTCTTACATAAGGCTCCAAAGGTATGATCAAAATATCACTCAATGTAGATTGTTACCACAAGGAATAAGTCCTATTTTAAGTACTTTAGGTGATTCATACCACAAAATATTAAGTTTAACTTCTATAGTTATGAAGGATCATTTAAGTATTATAAAGGCTCTTCCTACCTCAAGGTATCAATAATTAATGTCTTTAAATATTTCAAGAACAATTCTAAAGCAAGACCCTTAAGATCTCACTTTTATACTTTTTAAGGTTTACTTGTTAGACTTAGGTTAAAGTGATCAGATCCGATGCTTAAAATTCATCTGATCCTTTTCTATTCTATAATCATAGGATGAAATCAAAGATTTAATTAGAGTTAGATCATTTTGTAAATCATTACAATTTTATTACCCATTTTATGATAATAGTCTTATATAAGAGAAAATCAAAAGTTTAGATTCAGATGGTTCAATCACACATATTTGATATTAATCTTAGCACTTCTAATTTAATAATTTAAGATCAATACTAAATTAGATGCATTATTGGAATAATGTCGATAGAATTATCTTGCAATTAAGTTAGTTGATTAAGTGATTAAAGTTTAGATATTAATGAAGACAAGTTAGAGTTTAACTCCTAACTTTTTTACCATTAAGACCAAAGGTTAATTTAAAGGTCAATGACAAATCAATGTGTTATTAGTATATTATTGATGGCAATTTCAATTTCATCTAATTAATCAAATTATCAAGATTTTTATATTCAATTATAGTTTAATATTAACTAAGTACATTTAAGTGTCCAAGAAATATATTAAAATTCTCTAACATACACCATAAGATCATGAAAACATATAAATGTAAGGATGACATAAAATTAAATGTAATTAATGATAATCAAATTCTAAATAAAACTAAAGAGATTAGCACTTGATTACAAATCTAAGGGACTTAGGTTTCATACCATTTAGTTATTAAGAGAATACATATTCAATACAAGCTTCTAAGGATTATATTATCTAGCAATTAGCATAATACATTTAAGGTACACAATAAATTTTGAACACTTAATAAAAATAACAAAGTTTTAAACTTAATTTCAACATAGAATTTTATGCAATACTCAATTTTAGCTAAAATAGGTTCAAATTTGATATAGTTCAGTCCCACTAGGATCCTAGGGACCTTAAAATTTAAAAACAGTGAAGTTTTGACAATTTCAGCCATTTCAGGGCAGTTTTAAGGAATTCTGGGCAATTTTGCAAATTTGGGCGCTACAGCTCGTTGTGGCGCGCTAAAGCGCGCTGTGGCGCTTCTGCCGTTGAGCGTGATGTGGCGATTTTAGCGCGGCAGTGCGCTGTGGCATAGCAACCAGCCCTAATTACTGTGTAACAACCCGGATGCTGTTACCTGTCAATTAATGACCTAATTGATTCCAAATTTCGTTCATTACTCTTATAATAAAGTTAAGAGTCTCCATCTCAATTTTTGTGAGATTTGGAGACCGTTTGACAATTTCCAACAATTCCTAGTTTTCAAATAATTCTGACAATACCTATATTATTTAGGCTTCAGAATTGAAAATGGAGCCCGCCATTGGATTCACCACACCCAAATTAGCTAGGGGTGGTATTTTGGAGGCGTTTGGGAATCGTCAAATTTTTTGCAAATATTTTGCTAATATATTAATACCCGGAAAAAAAAATTGAGTAATTAATATACACCTCCGATCAAAATTTTCTATCGCATTTTTTTTTAAGTTCCTTAATCTCAATTAAGAAAAGGATAGAGATTTAAGAAATTTAGAAGTACATTTGAATAAATAATTTTGATTTCTTAAAGAAAAAGGTAAATATTACCTAACTATTCCTTTTAATTAAGGATATGATCATATTAAGGATGATTAATCAAGATGGTAGTCCATATAAAAATCAGAGCCGTTCATTTTAGGTTTCTTAATCCATTAAGTTTTAAATCCAACGGTTATGAGTTAATCAAAGAGGTGAGTCGTAAGATCAAAGATAAGAGATCGAACGACTCTCTTCATCCCTTCGTACGCCTCTGCCATCCCTTTTCGCATGATAGGAGAAGGAGAGGAGTGGGCATACGGTTCGAACAGCTAAGGAAATAGCTGCCCCTTTTTCCTTCTTCGTCGCCTGTTCTAAGAGGTGATAGATCCATCTGGCACACGAGCATTTCTTCGATTCCTCTTCCAGCGTTGGCGTTTGGTTTACTCAAAGCAGTGAACCGAAGCTAGGGTTGACGTCATTTTGCGATCGTTAAGCACCAAAGGGGTTCTCGCGAGTTCGAGAAGAGGTAGGAGTGCTCTTGTAAGCGACCCAACCTAGATTGACGTAAAGGAGAAGTCGTAGCTTCAAGGTACTTCATCTTTCGTTCCCCTTATTCCTATTAATTTTAATCCAGTATAACATCAGACCCTATTTTCGTTAGACTCGCTCGAACGACTCGTTTCTAATTCCTTTAGAGCTTGTTAAAGCGAAAGCTAGGTATGGCTGTTCATATTAATTATTTTCATCTCATATGCTGCCATTGGGGTATGGCTGTTCATATTAATTATTTTCATCTCATATGCTGCCATTGGTATTTAATATGAATGAATCTCTTCCATTGATTCTTGATTTGGAAGAACTGTAAGGATAATTTTCTGAACAAACAAAAATTATTAATCTCATTCTCATTCAGCAGTGAAATGTTATCATCTCATTGATAGAGATGTTTCATTTGTAAATTAGTAAATTTAAAAGTGTTGCCTTCATTAGCATCCCAAGAAACACTCTTGAGTGAAGTGGATTAATAGACTGGTGTACTAATATTTACTTGCTGTTTAATTTTTAAATTTACTGATGTTGAATGAATATTGTATGTTAGTAAAAGGACATCAAATAGAAATATTAATGGTTGTTCCTCATATTGACTTCAAAGTACAGCAATATTTACTTATTATGTGAGAAGGACACTTGAATTCTTCAGCAATTGTTTTATCATTGCAGTGAACTTGATTATCTTGAGTGAGCTGGATTATTTGACAACAATTGAATTCGTGGTTAACATTGGTCCTTTACATTCTTGCAATTTCTTTAGTTTATTTGAGAAGAAAACAGTACTTGTATTCTTGTTTTTACTTAAATAATGATAACAAATACAAACATTAAATGGCTATATATAAGTAATATAACTTCTTTATTTTATCAACTAAGATTGAATGCTATCAATTATGCATCAAACCAATGATTGCCATTAATTGTATAAGGCAATGAATTGCTACCATCTATTGCGAGATACAAAAGAAACTGCCAATAAATTATATGAGCATCAATATTGTTATTCTTTTAATGAGTCATATGTTGCTATATCTCAAATGAAATTAAATGCTGCCATGTATTAATTGAGATTCAAATGTTGTCACCAAATAGAATGAAAGAACAATTGCTGTCATTTAAATCAATATAATCAAACATTGGCTTATTATATAAGAATTAAAGTGGTCATTTCCTTAATTAAAATTACATGGGTCTAATACTATCCTTCATATTATTTAAATTAAATTTGTTTCTTTCATTAAATGCATTGTAAGGAATAAATGCAGTGATAGACTTTAGTTTAAGTGGTTATTACTTCTTTTATATTTTAATTGTTAACTTTAAATGATGTCGTATTTTGCAGGTTGAGTTATAAGATAATATTGAAGAAAATGCTGCGCTAAATGCTATTATCATATGGCAAAAATAAACTAAATGATGCTGTTCTTATAAATTTTTAAACTTAATTTTTGCTATATGATAATATTAAAAAGAGACATCAATAACATTCAGGGTTGTTAGAAACATAATGTAGATTGAGCGAACTGTCACTAATCCGAACTATCGAACTTTTGAACTTAAGGAACAAAGTGTAACAACCCTAATGTTGTTACTTGTCAATTAGTGATATAATTGACTCTAATATTTATTCTATTAGTCTTATAATAATATTAGGAGCTTTCATTTCAAATTTCGTACAAATTGGAGATCGTTTATTGATTTCCAGCATTTTCTAGTTTTCTGATAATTATGAGAATGCCTAAATTATTCAGACCTCAGAATCAAAAACGGAGTCCACCATTGGACTCAGTAACTCCAAATTAACTAGGAATATTGTTCTGGGAATTTTTTTGAAGTCTTTGAATTTCCGAATATTTTTATTATATTTCGATCGCTCAGAAAATTTCGTCGAAATCAGGATTCTAATTTAAGTCAAATAAAAATTAAATAAAAATATCTTCTTATAATGCCTTTTGAGAGAATCCTATTGTAAAAATTTGAGCACATTTAGGATCTCGGATTGTCCTAAATAAATTTGTGAAATTTAAACTTTAAAGGCTAATAATAAAAAAAATATAAATCGGAATTTGTAAATTTTTGTATATCTAAGTTAAGCGTCATATGAGGATGCTATGTATCAAGTTTCGTTAAATTTCAAGTTTCCGATTTATCGTAATTAATTTTCAAAAATTTTCACTTAAAAATTAATATAAAATAAAATATTTGTCTAAATTCAATAATTTTTGGACACTTGCGTTCGTCTCATCGAGACAGTTATTTTGATACCAAGTTCATAATTTTTGGAACTCAAATAACTTAAAATTTTGGCTCAGAAATTTAAACCTTTTATTTTGATTCCAATGGCTTGTTTAGATCTTAAATCCCATCAAAACTAATTTTCTTTACTAAAAACATAAAATTTACTCTCAGCCCTCCCGATTCTTCTTTGTTCGGCGCATCCAAGGTCGCCGATCCTCCTCTCTCACCGAGAGCCTCCACTTGCCGATCCTTCCCTCTCGCCGAGCCTCCTCCCTCCAAGCCGATCGTCTCGTCTAGCCGAGCATCCCCACTCGCCGAGCCCTCCTCTCGCCGAGTCTTCCACTCGCCGAGCCATCCACACGCCGAGCCTTGTCTCGTCGAGTCTTCATCCGACCGAGCCTTCCAAGCCGAGCGTCTCTTCTAGTCGAGACTCTGGACGCTTAAAGGAGCACTCGAGCAGCGGCTACTCCATCTCCATTTGCAAACCCTAGCTCTGTTTGGTGCGACCTCTAGAAGCAAGGTACTACCCTTATCTTTCTCCAGTTTGATTTTAATACTCCAGAATTTTAACCTTATTAGCACTAGCAAAAGAATTCCTTATACAACTTCAACTTTTAAGCATTTTCTATTTAATTTATAACTTCATTCATAAGAGTTAATCATATAGGTGCTATATATATATATATATATATATATATATATATATATATATATATATATATATATATATATATATATATATATTCTTATGGATGTTAGAAGTTGTAGAACAGCCAATGTCATCTAGTTTATAGTTTGATAGTTGAAAATTTATTAACGTGACTTAATAATTAACTTAATAAAATCTTAAAGGAAATAGAAGGATTGTTAGAGGAAACGATGCTACCTAGAATATTGTTTTCTTGGCTCAATATGATGGCAGTCATTTCCATTACTGAGAGATCTTTTGTAGTTACATCTTGATAACTCAGTGAGTCAAGAAAGCAAGCGTTCATGTTTGTTTTGGGATCATAATCATACCCTTCATCTACATTGGTTGCCTTAAGAATAACTTGGGTAATAACTACACCATGTGAACATTTATGTTAGGAAGACTAAGCATATTCCAAGCAAATAAACAGAAAATAGGAGCATATGTGAGTTGATGATTTACATTCAGCTTAATTAAAAAGAAAAAAAAAACTCTAGCCAAGGCTAAATCCTTGTATTAAATTTATATGTTCTCCAACAATATGTCTTAGTACAAATCAAGTGCCTTATAATTGTATATTTTCATTATTGCATAAATTCAGAGATACTTTAATTGAAGTTTTTCAGTATATATATATATATATATATATATATAATTTTATTTACAATATTGTGAGCAATAATGTTATAATCTTAGAATTACAATTAGATAAATAATTTCCTTAATCATTGTTTCAATGATTAAAAGTAAATTAAATATTTTATCAATTGATATTTACATCATAATTTGTAACAATCTTCTATTCAATATGAACCACCTTCCCTTTGATGAAATTAAAACATGTGCTTTACTCAAGTTTAAATCTCTAAGTATCTCCTCTACATCTATCCTGCAGTTTAATCGATCTTTAAATGGATCGATTATGCATGTATGCAAAGACAGATTTTATCTTCATATTAATGAGATTGTTAATTAACTGTTAAATTATAATTTCATTAAATGAAATTTCAAACTTGCAAATCATAAGTTATACCATGATCTTCAACATTGTAGAATAGTAATTGAGAATGGAATTGTGTTAAATAATTAAAAATAATTATTTCATCAATTGTTTTAAGCATCGTATCTTGATCAATGTATATCCGATTTGGACACTTCAATAGTTTCATTTTACTCACAAGAATGTGAGGAGCATTAATATAAAATCAAATTTAGGTTTTAAATCCTAATTTTAATAATGACTTTTAAATCCTAATTAGGAGTCCCGAAAACCCTAGAATCCCAACGTTGTCCGATTTTGACCTACTTAGGGTCGTTCTTCTTCTTATGTAATAAGGATTTCACATTTATGAATTTCATTTTCATTTGGACAACAATAGGTGATTTTAGGTTGTGGCTCCTTAATTAGTATTATTTAATTAATTTCACAATTTCTTAATTTCATGCTTTGGGTGTTTAAAGCCCTAAGATAGTAAACTTATTTTACTATTTCCCTTCCATATCAAGTTTCCATGACATGCTCATTTTGAGCTTAGTTCTTATAAATAAATTGTATGAATTTTTAGCAAATTGTTGGATTCATCTTTCAACCTTAGGATATAGCCTATAGGATTGATTATACCTTAAATTGTAGGTGATCCTTTAGAACTAGATGTTATACCCATTAAGTGTGTTTAGCCTTAATGCTTGTTTAGTGTAGGTTATGACCTTCCTAGTCATAATTCTAAGCATGTAGATGTGAGCTTAGTTCTCATCTTTCTAAATATGTGAATTAATTGCTAAGTGCTTAATTCACCTTTCAACCCTAAGATAGAAACTCTAGGATTGATTTGCAATTGATCTATAGTTGAATCCTAAGTCTATTAGTTACACCCATTAAGAATAGATAGTCTTAATGCCTTAGTATTAGTAGATTGTGAATCAACTAGATCTAGCTTTAGTGATTGAATTAGAACTTAGTTTATTCATCCTAAATCCCTAAAACCTTGTCTTAATTATTTTAAGATGTAGTAATAGGAGTCTTTAACATACTTAGATTAATTTAGGAATCCTGTTGAGTTTCCTAAACATCAACTAATAGTATACTTAGAACTTGTAGTTCTTAAGTTATATTAGTTACTTACCCTAAACCTTGCAATTACTTATAACATATTTAGATTAACATTTGATTTGAATAGGTCCTTCAAACTGCAACCTAGTTAGTGAACCCTAGTGAACCTTATTGGTTTTGTCCTAGATCTAGCTTTAGTGATTAAATTAGAACTTAGTTTATTCATCCTAAATCCCTAAAACCTTGTCTTAATTATTTTAAGATGTAGTAATAGGAGTCTTTAACATACTTAGATTAGTTTAGGAACACTGTTGAGTTTCATAAACATCAACTAATAGTATACTTAGAACTTGTAGTTCTTAAGTTATATTAGTTACTTACCCTAAACCTTGTAATTACTTATAACATATTTAGATCAACATTTGATTTGAATAGGTCCTTCAAACTGCAACCTAGTTAGTGAACCCTAGTGAACCTTATTGGTTTTGTCTTAGTTCTAATTTCTTAAGTTAGATAGTTTCCTATCTTGATCTCTTCCTGTTAGACACCAAAACTTTGATTTAATTATTGTAATTAGATTTTATAGTTCAGGATGAGATTAAGATCTAATTTTTAATAACAACAATTATACATATAAATTATTTTGTCATATCATAATAAATGAAATGAAATTATTATTTTCAAAACTCAAATTATTACTATTTACTACAATTAATTTGAGATCAATATCTCAAAGTTAATTGGGAGCTCAATTAGCTCCAATCATTAAGTAGATCTTTAAAATTAGATAATTTTGGATATCACTTAGTTGTAATTATTGATTTTTTTCCTTGAATGTTTGCTTAGCTTTGAGCTTTTTTTATTTGAATCATTCATATAATACTTTGTGCATAAATAGAACTTTCATAGTTAATATAATAGGGGTTGCTAAATGAAGTAGTCAAGGGTAGGCTAATTGGAGAAATAAGGATCCTCATATTCTCAGAGGGTGAATATTTGAGTGTAAGTTACATTTGAAATCCCATTTTCCAATACCGGTTAGGCAGACGTGCTTAACTCCTCGCTTCATTCTGTAAGTCCCTGCAGAATGAGACCCTAACTAAACAATAACTTCAATAAAATAAATTGTGAGATCCTCTACAATCTCATTGATTGTGAAGACTCATCATAGCTTTCTAGCTGTGTTTCCTACATAGTCATAGGCTATGTTTGTCTTAGACTGCGAATCTAAGATACTTTCCCTACTATGTAAGCTGTACACTCTCTATCTTCAGTATTGTGTTTTGCTTACTTATAAAATTCATTTAGAATATAGTATATATTGCTTAATTTTAATTAATGCTTTACTATTTCTTACTTACTCAGCACAAGTTCATTGAACATATACATGCTTTATTTCAGTTTCATTTTCTTTAATATGCACGCTTTAGTATTTTTCTAGCCAATCTAGGATGCTTTTATCCTTGTTTTACTTGCAGGCTAGATTGTCAGATTATGTGAGTATTCTTACTCATTTTACTTTTTCTTTTCTTTTCTTACTTCTTCCACATTGGTATACTTTCATTTTTGCACCCTTACTTGCATATATATTGTAACTAGTTGTGATATCCAATTGAATTAATAAAATGTTTAGCCTATTCTTAAAATATGCTTAGACTGTTTAGTCTAACCAGTTTTTCTTTTTCTTGGCTTTGCCCTATCACATTTAAATGTCAAAATGTGATAGATCAGGTGCATTTGGAGGCTAGTGGAGCTGGACCAAGTGCAATAGCTTAAAAGTGCTTCCGCTTATAATATAATAATTCATAGCTTATTAATATTGCATATGAGCTATTTCTTTCTTTAATTTACTCATAGCTGTAATAATTAAAGTTATTTACTTCATATCTGCTATGCTTGTGTTGGAGTTTCCTTAATTACTTAAATGCTTGGGATGAGATAAATGGATGGACGAAAATAATTGAATGTTAATTAAATCATTAGCTGCATACTTATTTGCATATTAAATTGGAATTAAGTTGCATATCTATCTAGGATGTTAATTGGAATTAAGTTGCATATCTACCTAGGATGTTAATTAGAATTAGTTGTTATTTTATATTATTTTAGAACTGGAAATGAGCAATCCTATAAAATGGATTGAGCTCTATTGTAGAATTGGAAATGAGCAATCCTATGAAATGGATTAAACTCTATATTAGAACTGGAGTTAAAATGAATGGATTGCATGTTAGTTTAGGTGTTTCCTTAGCCATTTATAAAGGAGGTTCTACCAAAATTTTTAAGACTTCTAGGACTTAGAGATATATGTCAATTGTCCTTAAATTACATTCATATGTATCCATGTATGTTCCGCATGTTAAAAACTTAAAATCTTCATATATAGATTTACAAGATTTCACATTAATAGTTTTAATTTACATATCCTACTTGCATCACATGTTTAATTATATCTCATTCACACATGCATTTCATACAATATTTCATTATAATACCTTTCATCTTAACTTAAGACCCTTATCTGAATCCTTGGCCAAACACAGTATCTAATGATTTGGATTAGTTTTCTTCTAATCTAGTATTAGATATTGTGGTGACGTATCAATGTTGAGTTAAGTAATCCTCAACATTGGGGTCGTCACACAAAGGTACCCAATACATGACATATAATATTTGCACTTTTACTGTTGCTTAGCTTCGCGTATTTGCTTTGGGCCAAATTCATTTGAAGCTTGGTTGGTTGTTAGAAACCAACATCTTTTTCATTCGAGGTTGTTGCTGGAAAAATGACATCAGCAACATTCGAGGTTGTTATTGGAAAATGACATCAATAACATTCAGGGTTGTTACTGGAAAATGGCATCAGTAACATTCGGGGTAGATTACTGGAAAATGACATCAGTAATTTTTATTTGATAAATAATACTTGTTGCAGGAAATTATTTATTTCGCGCTATTGCCTTATTTTCTCCTATATTTTATTTTCACCTTACTTCCGCTAATCGCATCTCTTAAGAATGTAATTATTATTGTGTACTACAGTACTTAGAGTATTCTCTAATTACTGGGAATTCAAATTCCGATATTATTTTCTGTACAATACCAGGTCATGCACTCCTAGGGGATTACACGCAATAACCATAATGCTTACAAAGTTCAACTGCCGATAAGATCCACGGCACTATTTTTGCTTGTTTACCTTTTATCTTTTCTTTATTTTCACTTTTGTACGAGGAGTGTTGAAAAGATCTTGTAAAATGAACATTGAAATAAATGAATAATATCTTTTGGCCTTTGTATGTGTATGCCATTTTTCTCTCAAGTTACTCAATATGATCCTGCGTTAAGTGAATACCCGATGTCGGAACAGTTTTCGCTGAACCGGCGTCGGGGCCTTCGCAATGTGTAACAACTAAAAGAAATTAATTTGAATCTTTTTTCGAGAAGAGAGAGCTGCTCATTTATGATTTAACTGTTGATGGTTATCTTACCTCATGTGTAACATAACATAAATGACAGTGAATAAAGCATAATATATTTGAATAACACTGATATCTATTATTTAAATAACAATGAACCATACATAAGCTCAAAAACATCAAACCAAACAGCCCCTTATAGTAAATAAAGGGGATTAAGGGGCTGTTTGCTGATAGCCTAATAGGATTTAGGATGAATTCATTTAAGAAATCATCTAATCCTCCAAACAGTATATAAGCATAGCAGATGAGTGAACAACCTACTAGGGGTTGTTTGGCAGTAAATTCTCCCTATACCTCAATTATATACTCCTTAAACTCAAAAGCAAAATAGCAAATGCAAAATAACAAACAGCCCCTTAGAACACTAAACAACAATAAACATTGAAGTAAGAAAAAATATACCTCTAGAAATGAAATTAATAACCTGTGCAAGTTTCCTAGACTAGACAGATGAACATTGCCGCCAAGATGCTAAAAATGCAGGAAAGAAGATCGAAAATGAAAGCTGACGGTGAGATTATGAGAAAGTTGACCCTTGGGAAAATAACTAGAAAGTAACAGTGGAATACTCGTCTCTTGCATAGCCGTCGGCGCCCCTATGTTGCAAGCTAGATGCTAAAAAATCCCTCGTACTCGCAACCACACTCGTAGACTCATAGTCTGTGGAGATCAAGGAGTCCTTTTTTTTGCGTTTTTATCCTAATTGTTTGGTTGAATGTCAGTTGAAAAGTTATTAAGATAACATGTTATTCAGATAGCAGTATTATTCAAATAATAGAGGCTGTTTGGTTCAGTGTTATTTAAATAACAGATATTAGTGTTATTCAAATGTATGATATTTGGTTTGTTGTCATTCATGTTATATTACACATGAAGAAAAATTATTCCCAAAAACTGAAATTTAAATATAAATTGAAAAATCACAACAAATATCTAAAAGATAATTAGATAAACATTATTTTAGTGCTATTATGAAACTTCCCTTGATTATTACGCAAAACAATGCATCCAATCCTACGGATAATTGAACAGATGAAACAGAAACATTTGTTAAAATATAAAACTATTGACAAATCTGACTGTATGATACTACAAGACACGAGATTATTTCTCAACTGCAGCATATGAGCTAGATGAATTGCAAATATGATGCTTTCTTTTTTACGTTAGAGTGTAATTCAAACAAATAAGAAACAAAATGCTGCATGAAAGCCCTCAATACCCTACGTGAAACTACCTTCTCCAACTCTACCAACCCTTTACCCTCACTAGACCTTGTATTTTCTTCATGCCCTCTTCTCCACTCATTGAACAGCATAGCTCCTCAATTGAAAAGATTTTTGTAATTAATGTTTTCATATACCCAAGCAATCACTAAAAACCATATAATATGCATTAATAAATCGTGCATTTCTTTTACAATGCATTTAAAAAAATATGTAATCTAAGTTTTAAAACCACATATGCTGAAATTTACATGTGACAATTTGTGTCTGAAGCAAAAGCTGTCAAATAGTTGAAACAGAAAATATATAAGAAAAGGAGCTACCAGATACAATGCTGAGAAAATGTTTGATTCACCTTGTTTAAAGTCATATGGGTACAAATAGCTAGCAGTTTTAGTAGTTAAAATTATATCTGCCCATAGGAGGAACAAACAAGGCTACCCTATATGATCAAATGTTCTAATTTTAGAGCATAATTATAATTTAAACACATGTCTATAGATTGAACCACAATACAAGAACTCAATTTAATTTTAACCTGAACTTTTTAACTACGCTTTGAACACTACCTTTTCAGAGCAGACAACAAAGCCTAAGCACACCGATCATCAGAAATAACAACAATTCTTAACCAAAAACTGCATGAGTAAATTAATAAATTACAAATAAAAAGAAAGCAAGGTATCGAGCGCACATAAGCTGTGCAAAATTAACAAATAAAAATCAAATGACCAACTGGTCCGATGAACGAAGACAAATAAGTGAAAGGATAAAGAGCAACTGACAGATGAACGTAGGCATTAAGGGAAATGACGCGAAGCTTCAAAAATATAGTACACATATTCTCACTAATTTTTCAAAGGCGAAGGCAACGATGGAGGCAGCGATGGAGGCGAGCAGCGAAGGAGTCGGGCGACCTCTGCGACCTTCCGTGCGTCTGGCAACGACGGCGGCAACGATGGTGGCAGCGATGGCAGACGAAGCAAGGCGAGCGTGTTCGGCAGCGATGGGGGAAGCGATCTCGGCGTCGAGATCTCCAGGAGGTCGCGCGAAGTACCCTACCTCTCCTATAGATATTGTCCGCAATCTATCTGAATGTCGTCGACATTCACATAACATTAGAATTGGCATTTAAATAATTTTTTAAGTTTCATTAATTAGATAGCATTAAATCAAACAGCTTCAATCTCTACTAACATCTTTAAATAATATAACATGATGTCAGTAAACCAAACAGCCCCTAAGGACACAAAAATTATATATGAAAACCAAAAGCATTGAAAAATTGTAGACGGAGGCGAGCACTGGCATTCAGTCCAACCGCCGGCAACGAATTGCGAGCTGCCAGAGGAGAAGATGTCGACTGAGTGAGGATGCGTTGGCTGCCTTGGCAACGGAGAAATCCCTTTCTTGCTACCGCTGCATGAAAAGAAGCTGGCAAAGGATATGACGCCAGCGACGGGGTGTGCGGAGATGGAGAGATTATGGATCTCGACTACCTAGGGTTCCCTTTTGACCTTCGCTTGAACAAAGGACAGAAAGTTGCGACACAGTATGTAACGACCCCAATAAATGGATAGGAGATTAATCCAATATTGGGATGTTACCTTAGCACCCAACACTCGATTAGAAGAAAGCAAATCAAGTGTAGATGCTAAGTGGCCAAGTCACTTTATGCGGAGTTGTCAAGTTAAAATAAATTTGTACAATTTGAATGCAATCAGAAATACATGATAAGGAGATACATGTAGATACAACATTGCAGTTAATTCTAACACAAGCAATTTGAATAACCCACTCATTCATCCCAAGCAGTTACAAATATAGAAAAATAAGTATGAGCAAAAGTAATTTAAGTAAACTCAAGCAGTTTATAATTTAATTATTACAAACTTTTTAAGTGTAAGAGTAGAGGATAGTAAACAGATCACTCACTCACTCAAAACAAAATACAAGTAAACTGTAAAATTAAGCGGAAGCAGAATTCTTTATAAGTTGTGGCGCCCCCTCCTGCGCCTACAAGTACCCCATCCCCTCCCCTCTTCTCCCCACAGCCTTCCAGCAGCCTCTTCCCCTCTCCTTTCCCCAAATCAGCCAACCCTTCCTCCTTCCCAGCCAGCAGCAGCATCCGGCAGCCCGACAGCCCCTTCCAGCCTCCTTCCGGCAGCCTGGCAGCCCCCGGCAGCCCCTTCCAGCCTCTTTCCGGCAGCCCGGCAGCCCCCACAGCAGCTCCAGCAACCCTCGAAGGTTGCTTCCTAAAAGACAGTCGTAGCTTAAGCATATATCTAAAAGCATACATCAATTGGGATCAAATTCTACAGTATCATCAGCGATGAGGTTCAAAAGCCTCCCAAGGAGCACATCTCCTCTAACAAAAAAAAAATCGCCCTGTCAGGCATACATAGCGCAGAAATGAGCCACTTGATTCGCATCGCGCGATCGGTGGACAAAATAACACGAGGAAGATTTAACAAGAAAGCTAGGTGATTGGCGTGATGCTCTCCGCCTCTGAACGGAGAGTCCTCTCCTAGTGTTGTCTGAGCCTCTTGCATCGCTCCAAAGAAGTCTCCCTCAATGATGACTTCCTCTGTATTTGCCACATTTGCTTTCTCTTAATCTGGTTACTCTCTTTATAACTATCAAATTTATGACTAGTCATGCACAATAGAATTATCCTTATTAATTAATAATGAGAACGATTCAAAGTGTTATAAATGACTATTATTTTCTATTTTCCAATTCAGTCGATTATTCTGACTTTTTCGTCATACATTAGTATGATAATCATGAAGACACCTTAACAACTGCTTTAACAGCAGCTTAATTCAATTGAACTTCAAAAGCAGAAGAAGAAGAACAGAATGAAAGAATAAATTAAACTCCTAAATCATTAAAAAAGCTAACTTAAAAATATCGGGGACTTAAATGCAGATTGAACGAATTGTCACTCATTTGAGCTGTTGAACTTTTGAACTTAAAAACGAAGGTACCTATTATATGACATGTATTATATTTTGCATTTTTATTACTGCTTTGCTTCGCTTAAATTGCTTCGAGCCAAATTTCGTTTTGAAGCTTGGTTGGTTACTGGAAAAATGACATCAGTAATATTAATGCTTGGTTGGTTGTTAGAAACTAACATTCTTTTCCTTCGTGGCCAGTTATTGGAAAGAAGACATCAGTAATGGCATTCGTGGCTAATTACCTGAAAAATGACATCAGTAATAGCATTCGTGGGTTGTTACTGGAAAGAAGACATCAGTAACAACATTCGTGGCAAGTTACTGGAAAAACGACATCAGCAACCTGCATTTTTGTGTTAATATATTTTGCAGGAAATTAATTATTTTATTTGCTCTTTTACCTTAATATTTTTCCTGCATTTTCTTTGCAAATCACATCTCTGCTATTATAAAATGTAATACTGCATTAATTACTGTGGCACTTAGAGTACTCTCTAATTACTGGGAATTCCAATCCCGGTATTGTTTGTTGTACAATATCAGGTCAGGTACTTCTGGAAGAGCTTAAGCAAGAACCCTAATGCTTAAAATGTTCAACTGCCAATGAGATCCATGACGCTATTTATTTTTGTTTATCTTTTATCTTTTCTTTATTTTTACTTTTGTACGAGGAGTATTGAAAATACCTTGTAAGGTGAACATTGAAATAAATGAATATTATCTTTTGGCTTTTCATATGTGTATGCTCTTCTTCTCTCAATTTACTCAATATGATCCTGCGGTAAGTGAACGCCCGATATCGGAACAGTTTTCGCTGAACCGGCGTCGGGGTCCTCACAGGCCGGCTGCTGGAAGGGCTGAGTTGGAGTGGTTGGAAGCTGTTGGTGGCTGCTGGAGCTGCTGGAGGGGACTGCCGGGGGCTGGAAGGGGAAGGCTGGCTGAGAAGGACTGCTGGCCGGCGGGAGGCTTGCTAGAGGGGGCTGTCGGAGGCTGTTGTGGCTGGTTGGGAGAGAAAGGAGAGGGCTGCCGTGGGGGGTTTATATAGGAGGCGAGAGATGGGGGTGGTCGACCAACCTGCGCCAAAAACGGCGCAGGTAGCAGATGCAGGCTCAGGAGCAGGGGCGTAGGTCAACTTCCGCCCGGCGCGGAAGCTTCTTCCGCCTTTTTGGTGGAAGAAAATCGCAAGTAGCGATTTTCGGGGGGGGGGGGGGCGCAGGGAAAACAGAGGGATAAAGGAAAAAATGAAAAAAAAAAACTTAAATTTTAAATTATTTGCATTTTTCCGCCGTTTGGCGTCCAAATACAACGAAATTTGATAACGAGGCGTGTTATGACATAATGAACACGCTCGCGCCGAAATTTTTTGATTCGGAGTAATATTTTATTTTATATTAATTTTTGAGGTTTAAAATTTCAAAAATTAACCATGATCAAATTGACGCTCAGAATTTGACGAAACTTCTCGAGCAACCTTTAAATAATATACTTAACACGTCGACACTGAAAACGATGAATTCGGACATGTATTTCAATGTTTTTGATTTTTAGAATTTTAATAATTCAGAAAATAAAACGGGAACTGTTATTCGGATTTCTCCTAAATTAGGGCACTTTGATCTAAAAATTATTTCTATCTATTGGTAGTTTTGTTTGCCCTAAATTGAAATTCCCTGGGTCCTAATGTTAGAGTCGGAAATTGACCTAATTCGCAAAATAACGACTTTGGGTTGTTACACACATGTGCTACAATTGCAACAAAAGAAAACTTTGTATTGCTGCTATTTTCCAATTTGACTTTGGTTCTAACAAGAATATCACTATCAGCAAAATCCTTTGCAGTTGGATTAACACTTCCAACAAAAAAAAGAAAATTTAAAAAGAACTTTCCAAAAAATAAATAGAATATCACTACCAGCGAGTACAATTAGATTAGTTTCTTGAATAAGGGACAGTATTTCAAATCCTTCTCATATATACACATGAGTAGCTCTCTCTTCAAGACGATGAATCCTCTGCAGATACCTTGAGCAGCCGCCGCAAAATGACTGTAAATCCTCTGCTTCAGGTGTGGTGATGATCGGATCGGTAGGTGAAAACTACTTGCGTTGTCTTCGTCTTTTGCGAGAGTGAGATTTGGGGGCGTCGCCTTCGTCCTTGCTAATAGCAAGAACCGGGAGCGCCTTCTTCGTCCTCGAGCGAGAATCAGAGCGTCGTGAGAACTGGGAGTATCATCTTTGTCCTAGAGCGAGAATCGGAGCAAAGCCTGGTACTACGATGAATAGATTATTCGCGATGCTATCTGAATGTCAGTAGATTTTAACCGACATTCTGATAACATTAGGCTATGCCATTTTTGAAAATTTGAGGTGTCGTATATGAGATAGCATTGAATCAAACACCTCTCATCTTACTGACATTGTTAAATAACATAACATTGCTTGAAGATGTCAACGAATCAAACAATCCCTAAAGATTATTCATTTCAGTATTAGTCATGTGTCAGTAATAAGATTAAGGCTTGGGGAATTTTACTTATTAGTACGTTGATACAAGCGAAGAGAAATTGTGATGTATGAAAACATTGATTTTACTATCTTATACTGCTTTGGGCATGCTGGCCAATTGACCGGGCCACGGTTGTGCTGATTGAACTGCTCAACCAGTGAGTCGGCAGCTTGGCTGGTTCAATGGCTAGCTTGGTTCTAAAAAAAATTCTACCAATAACACTGTCATATGTTTTATAAATAACACTAAACCGATCAACCACAGCAATTTTACTAGCATGTTACATCAATAAAATTACGTTTGATATGTTAACAGACAACACTTTGGTAAATTTTTGTTTAGCTGATTTGATGTTAAAGTTTTTAAATCTTGCAGCCGAAGAGCCTTTTAGCAAATTCAGATTTGTTCTCTTAGGATGGCTGAGATTGTGGTTTCTTTTTCGGCAGAAAGTCCTCCACTTTGTGTCATTGCAGCGGCTAGTATCGCTGGAGTATCTCTAACTCCTGATCCAAGCCTTCCTCCCGCATCTGTTAGCTTTTTCCGTTTCTCTTCTGGGTAAATATCAAATTTACATATCGAATTCATCTTTTTCAAATGCAGAACAGAGCCATTTTTCTTGCACTGCGTACTAGTTTTTTTATCTGAAATTTTGTTTGGGATTGTACTTAAGATCAACCAAAAGGTGTAATCATATTTTCTTAAATTCTCGTTGATTATGGGAAAGTGCCTTCTTGATTTGTTCATCTCCGTAACTTATGTTTATTAGAATTTTAGATGGTTTCTAATTCAATATTTTTTGGCTAATGTTAATATAATGAGTAAGCTACCTCAATATAACCTTCTTGTTCTTGTCTTTGCTTTCACAAACTGTTTTAAGCTCATTGTGTTAGCTATTGAAAAGTAATATTGGAGAATAAAGTTTAAGATTTTATTTAATTGATGGCTAAACTTTTGTCTTTTCTATATCAATACCTTATTTTACAAAGTATCTGCAATACCTTCTCTACTAGTGGAGGTTGCAGCAAAAAGCCTTTAAAGAAGGTAAAGTATGTTATGAACCCTCTTAGAGAAATAACCTAACCCAATGAAAGGAAGATGAACAAGAGTCACTTGCTTCACCAAATTAAACTTCACCAAATTAAACTTCAGAGTGAAGGAAGGCCAGCAAAATTAAACCCTAGTAGACGATGAGGTTCTCTCTATTTCTCCATATGGTGGTGATGAGAGAAAGTCTTGATACTTGCAAAAGCATTGCATGCAATTACTATAAAGGCAACAATGCTGTTGCAAAGACTTGACTGTGATCGACTTATTGTGGTTGTTGGCTCGAAGATCCCTTACTAATTTTTTCTTCAAGAAGCTGTGATATTCTTTCATACTACCTTTTTTTTTTTTTTTTTTTTTTTTTTTTTTCTGTTTAGAACTCTGCGATTTCTCTCTTGTGTCATGTCCTTGACTTCTAGTCTGACTCAACTCTTCTTTTTTTTTTTTTTTTTTTTTTTTTTTTTTTTTTTTGAGAACATGCTTTCTCCTTAGAGTCCCAACACCAAAAAGTTTATCAGTGAATGTATAGGAAGAAGATAAAGGAATGAAAATTTTAGGGTTTTGAGAGGAGTGATAATATGGAAGATGTGGTGTTTGCATTTGAAATAATTGTTAAGTGCAGGTTATTAGGCTTAGGATAGCAGTTATGAGGATTAGATGGATAAGCAATTATGAGTTTCAAACTTAATTTCTATGTTATTAAAAAATTTGCAAAATTAAGAGTTTTGATATGGAGCATTTCTAAGCTCTTAGATACTCTTTCCTCCCCTTTTGGTTAATATTATAGTATAATTGTTAAATAAATACATATATGTTTTTCCTCTTTAACATTTTCCACTAAATCTCTTAGCAAATTTATAGCCATTGTGATTGGTCTATCAAGCATAAAACTAAGTTGATTATGTGAAATCTAAATGTTTCTTCATACTCTATGTTTAATCACTTTTTCAAAATTTTAAAATATAATGCATTAATTCAATTCATTTACAATTTGCAAAATTCTGAACTTCACATTTAATCTTATAAATAGTTATTATAATACTTCTTTACTCATTTGATTTCTTTTTAGTTTTTATCATTTGATTAAATAAATGGGTGGGCCAAGGCAGTCGTTTGATTTATCTATTTGAATGTCATCTTTGAATTTTTTTTATTAGCAGTTCACTTGGGTCAAATTTTTAATGGTGTTTTTTATTTAGATAGCTTATTTATGTGTCTTTTTTATTACTTTTATATCTGAAATACTTTTATAATAAATTTTCCTTTAATATCTTTATTGTTTCTTGCTCTCCTTTAAATTGTCCATTAATATATTTAGCCGTTTCCATAAATAATTGATATTTATGCGTCACTTTAATTAGCTTGCCTTTCAATATCATAATTACCAAGCTTTTGAGCTTTGTATATGAAAATTTTTATTGTTAAGATTCTGCTACTTCTCTTTGGTTACAAGTTTATTATTATTTTTGTTGAGTCAAATTTGCACATTTTTTCAAAATTTTATTGCTTTTTTATCAAAATATTCTTTATAATAAATTTTCTATTTTCTTACTTGAACATCTTGTTCAGCCACTAAATATCTTTATTGTTAGAACTCTCATTTTGATTACCCAAGGATATATTTAGTCATCTTCCATATATGTTTTGATTATCCATGAATATATGAAAATTTTCTTTGTTACGATTTCGCTACTAGCATCAGGACACAAGCTTTTATATTATTTTTCTTCTCATTAATTACAAATTTATAATTATAATAATTGTTGAGTTGTCAAATTTTTTCTTGCAGTAATTTGAGAATCTTTTCAAAGTTAGTGTTCTCTTTTCCATGTTAGAAAATAATCATTTTACGTTTTAGAAGAAGTGATGATTTATTCATTAGACTCGCATGAAGAACACTTCAATCAGAAGTCAAGGAAGAGATCGCAAGAGAAATTTAGAAGCTATAGATTTGTGGAGGAAGAAGAACTAGAAAGAGGATTGGTGGCTTTATAAAGATAGCAATCATTGCCAAAATCTTATTCATGTTTGGGGCTTCTGAAAAATGTAAAGACCAAAATACTTCTAGTCGATCCACTAATTAGGGAAACAAAATATGTCAAAATTGATACAACAAACACCGAGCCTTAATCCCACTAAGTGGGTCGGCTACATTAATTGTGCATGATCTAATAGAAGCCCCACCCTAAGTTCTAAATTTATATCAAACTAATTCTTGGCACTTAAATAACATTAAGTTTAATAGCATGTTTCTCATAGTGGTAATTGTGGACCAACAATTGATGTAAAAAAAATATTACAGCATGTCTATTTGAGCATCTTTTTTTAATTATGCCATATATGCAAATTATAAACAAATGCTTATAACCATTTTGTTAATGATTAAATTTACCAATGTACCACCAAGTAATAAGAGCGAACAAATGAGCTTAACGGGGATTAACTATGATGGATTGATATGTAAAATTATTGTATAGGCGATAGTTATGTAGGCTGTTGTTTAGTTCTTTTTGTGCTTCTTAGAAACTTTAATGTAATGATAAAAGGCACATAAGAGTTCAGGTTCCTATTAAATTCTCGTTTTGCCTGTTGAGTTGTTTCTGATCAATCATTAGAATAGTTTTATGAATATTTATCATACATTTAATTTTTTTTTTGAAGACCAATGGAAATATCACTCAGTCGAGTGTCTTTTGTCAGCTCAGCTCATTGAAATTCAATGCAAATCTGTTAGTATTTTGGTTTGAAAATTTTATTTTTCCTGATGTTTTTTATATTTTTTCTATTTTTTTATTATTTAGTTAATTTATCATATTCGCAACTTTTGAGCTCTTAATAATTTTTTGCTCTATTTATTTTATTCACCTTTAAGTTTCGTTAAGCTCTATCGTTTGTAGCCTTTCCAAGTTTTTCACATGGAAACTACATTTTTTCTCTTAGCCATGTTTCTGTATGCATATTCTTTGATGCTTACCCTGTGATGAGAAGTTTAGTAATCTGAACCTTTTTATTGGTGCTTAGAATGTTCGGTGCTCCCTCACATATTTTGTTGGGGTTGAGGAACTAAGAATTCGAAGCATGGCGATATCAGGCATTCTGAGGGTTGTTTTAAGCTGTCAGTACTCGTACGTCAATTTGTCTAATCTTATGCTTTAATAGTAAATTTTTTTAAACCACATACAGGCTTTCTGAGTGATAATTATTGTGCTAATTTTTAATTTTGTTGAAAAGTTATGATTTTATAACATAGTGATTTCAGGCTTTATTTTTGACATATAGTTGATTATCAAAAATTTGAATGCCTTTTTTGATTTGTTGGTTCTTTTTTCTGCTAGGGCCCTTGTTCTTAAAACCAGGCATCTTATTGTTTCATGTGCACAAATTTCCATTAGAGATTGATGTTACCTGCCTCAGATTTTTAGTACGTGGTCTTGAAACGAGGCTTTAATTTTTTTGTTATTATAATTACTATTATTATTATTATATTACTATTAATTTTTTTTTTTTTGAATGAAACCATTTATCGCATTATATTTTAACACCAGCTGTGCAGCCTGCGGAAAATCAGTAGTGCTGTTGACGTATACAAGTCTCACCATGCATTCTTTTCCTTTATCTATTTTCCTTTCTTTACACTAGCATCACCGTCTTCCTAGGGCTGATCAATATGTACTTGTGGAGTTATCAGTACAGAGGAAGCTATTAAATGCCTCCACTTCCTTTCCCCCGCCTCCCTCAAACTCCTGTCGGCACCTTTCATTTTTTATTACCTGTCGAAACTGGAAACCTTAGCTCCTTTGATACTATATTTTCAGGTCCCTCCACTCAGCATGCAGTCATCTCATTTTTCATACATAATAAGTGTATCATCACTTGGCATAGAGGAAAAGGAGATGTGTGTAAGCAAAAGAAAGATATATTGGATAAAGATCTGAAGGCAGTGGGGGTCAACCGGATGCAGCATCATTCTTATTTTGCTAGGTAAAAGTCTAAAACAATAGAAATGAGGGTGAACCATGTTATCAGCTGAGGAACACATTCAAATTAATTATTGGGAATGGTAGTTTGCAAATTTATACGTAATTTTTCCTCAATTTATTTCCAAGACAATTTTGTCATCCCTGTGATGACTATTGAAGAAACGTTATATAATATAGTATGATTGAGTTTTAATAATGAAATCTTATTGCAAAATTAGTAAACTATGGTGAATTTGGTTGAATTTCACCAACTATCCGATGAAAACTGTCTACATTTGGCACAAGCATTGGTATTATTATTTTTTATGATGGGAGGAAATTTATGCAATATTTTATTTTCTGTTATATTTGTTTTGTTTTGAGCCATAATATATATTTTGTATCTGGTTGAAGTAGAGTTGGTTTTGTAGTTTATGATATTATTTTGTGCTAGTCAAAGATTGTCACAATTTGGGTTCAAATTGATGTCCAATAGGTGTTAGTTTAGGGAATAACAGCAGCTCTCGGTCTGGAAATATCAAGCAGCTGTCCACTGTTTCTTTAACGAAAATAAGCAAGCAATGAGTTTCTCCTGTGGGCAAAACCCAGCCTTTGCATTACATACTAAATTTACGTCTAACTAAGGAAGCTTGGCTTCCAGCACATGCAACGTGTAAGCATGATTTCCTTCTATTAACCATCAAGGAGAATTATTCCCACGACCATCCAACCACTTATCCATGTTTTATTTTGGCACCTTAGTTATGTTAAAGAAATTGTTTTGTAATTTTTATTTTATTCTTTAATTTCAGTCAGTTTTAAAATTTGTAAATAGAGGTTCATTTTGTACCACATGATTATTATTTTTTTCGAGATGATTAAAATACTTTCTTCTAAATTTTGTGCAAATTTTGAATGTTAAAAATCTTTGATTGTGACACAAGGGTTATGATCTTTTGATGGATTCTTTATTCCAATAACTTAGTTTTTCTATTTTTTTAATTAATGTCTTAGGTTTTTTGTTTTGGGTTTGCGACACTGTTAATAAATACTACAGCTTGGGAAATCGCTCGTGGTGGGAAACTTCTAAAACGTCACTACATTCGTGCAATTATTTCACAAGTTACACATGTCATTCCTATTTTCATAATCAAAGTTATGTTAATAATAAAGGAGTTTATTTGGAAGTTTTTAAATTAAGATTTTATTGAATCTTCTCCTTTTTTTCAGCTTTGATATACCATTTTATTTAACTAAAATTTCAAAATATACATTGATTCCTAGCTCTACTCTTATATATCATTTGCTTATATTGCCAGTACTTGTAATAGAAGTTTTTGTAGAAAATAGTCATAATATTAGATTTATTGTTTCAACAACAGCTGGTAACGTTGTTCCAATCATCATGGTTATCTAGTTATTTTTATATGAAATATGATATTTTATTATGGTAAAAATTAGATTGCATTGTCATGTTGAGGAACTAATTTTGACTTCATTCCCAATTTTTTATTTGATGGGTTTTTTTTAGCTTTTTATCTTTTTGAATGTTTCTCTTCAAATTTATTTTATTAATTTAGTATGATGCTTCAACAGGTCATCTTGTTAGTTGCACTAGGCTAATTTGTAAATTGCTTCTAGAGGAATGTTGGATGTTCTAGAATATCAGTCAAACATTGAATAAAAGTTTAGACAATAATTAAAAAAAGTCTGGAGATAAATGCATGTCCCTACATTTAAAGTGCATTTATTAACTTCCATTTTACACAGGACATGCCACCTCTTTTATTATTATTTTTGTCCATTTATTTTTGTGTGTAGAAAAACTCAGGCGTCTACTTAATTTGCATTTGATGTTGACACTATCTAGATTACATTTACTTTATCATTTTCTTTTCTTCCTCTTCAACTTGAAATTGCAGCAAATAAACACTCTTGCATTATTTGATTGAAGTTCTTACAAATTTCTTCTCTTCTCAGCTTAAGACTGCAGGGAACGAACACTCTTTTGCGCTATATTGGGAGGGTCTCAAGATTACCTAATTTTTATGGTAAAGATGCAATGGAGTCGTCTCAGGTATGTTTCATGGATATCAAGAATTCTGATTGAGTTAGGTTTTTATTCTGAATGCTGTATGACTTCTGCTGCAGGTTGATGAATGGCTTGAATACGCCTCAATTTTTTCATTTGGCTCACAATTTGAAAGTGCGTGCATGCATGTAGAGGAATACCTTGCTTCAAGAACTTTTTTGGTCGGCTATAGCCTCTCTATTGCTGATGTCGCATTATGGTCAGGCCTTGCTGGTAAAATTTTGATCTGTTAAGCTTCCTTAAAGTTTTTGTTACTATAATGATTTTATGGGCATTTGATTCTCATTTACCAGGCACTGGTCAGAGGTGGGAAAGTTTGAGGAAGTCAAGAAAATTCCAAAATATAGTTCGATGGTTTAACTGCATAGCAGAAGACTATAGTTTTTTGAATAACGTTCTTGGAGCATATGTTGGGAAGAGGGGGCTGGGAAAGCCGCTTCCTGTCAATCCTGCCCGAAATTCCAAGCCTAGTGAAGAACTAAATCCTAATAATAAGGAGAAGGCTCTTCCTTCTGAAGTTGATCTTCCTAATGCAAAGATTGGAGAAGTCTGCTTGCGGTTTGCTCCGGAACCAAGCGGATTTCTGCACATCGGCCACACAAAGGCTGCTCTGTTAAATCAGTATTTTGCCGAGAGATATAAAGGGCGTATGATCATACGCTTTGATGACACAAATCCTTCAAAGGAAAGCAATGAATTCGTGGATAATCTGTTGCGTGATATCAAGATATTGGGCATCAAACATGATGCTGTCACTTACACATCAGATCACTTTTCACAGTTGATGGAAATGGCTGAAAGCTTGATAATCAAGCAAAAAGCATATGTAGACGATACACCCAGGGAGCAGATGCAGAAGGAAAGGATGGATGGAATTGAATCAAAGTGCAGGAATAAGACAGTTGAAGAGAATCTTGTGTTGTGGAAAGAGATGATTGCAGGGTCTGAAAGAGGCCTGCAATGCTGTGTGCGCGGTAAACTGGATATGCAAGATCCAAACAAATCTCTCCGGGATCCAGTTTACTATCGCTGTAATCCGAATCCTCATCATCGCGTTGGTTCAAAATTCAAAGTCTATCCTACATATGATTTCGCTTGCCCATTTGTTGATTCTATCGAGCGTATAACACATGCCCTTCGTTCAAGTGAGTATCATGACCGCAATGCGCAGTATTACCGGATACTCGATGATATGGAACTGAGAAAAGTACAAATATATGAGTTTAGCAGACTTAATATGGTTTACACTCTTTTGAGCAAGAGGAAGCTTCTTTGGTTTGTCCAGAATGGGAAAGTGGAAGGGTGGGATGATCCTCGGTTTCCAACCGTGCAGGGTATAGTGCGCAGAGGTTTAAAAATTGAGGCATTAATTCAGTTCATTCTTCAACAGGTGCTCATCGCCTTTTTTTTTTTTTTGGAAGTCTTTGTTTCCTGGCCTCTGATTTTCTTACTTAATTTTTTTTAGGGTGCTTCTAAAAATATAAACCTTATGGAGTGGGACAAGCTTTGGACTATTAACAAAAAAATCATCGATCCTGTCTGTCCTAGGCATACTGCTGTGCTTGAAGAGAAGCGAGTGCTATTTACCTTGACCAATGGTCCTGAAATCCCATTTGTTCGTGTCTTACCAAAGCATAAGAAATTTGAGGATGCTGGAAACAAAGCCACTACTTACACAAACAGGATATGGTTAGACTATGCTGATGCGTCGATCGTGTCGCAGGGCGAGGAAGTAACTTTGATGGATTGGGGGAATGCTATTATTACAGAAATTAACAGGGAAGATGGTGCCATTACCGGTCTTGTCGGAGCTCTGCATCTTGAAGGTTCAGTGAAAACCACAAAGTTGAAGCTTACATGGCTTCCTGACACTGATGAGTTAGTTTTCCTTTCATTGGTTGAATTTGACTACCTGATTAAGAAGAAGAAGGTAAATTTATGAATGTGTGCATGTATTGTATGCTCTATGCAGTTCTAACCCTTTAGTATATGGCGCGAATAACTTTACTGCAGCTTGAAGAAGGCGAAGACTTCCTGGACAATCTAAATCCATGCACGAGACGGGAGGCCTCTGCTTTCGGGGATTCCAATTTGCGCAACCTAAAATGCGGCGACATAATCCAGTTTGAGAGAAAAGGCTACTTCAGATGCGATGTCCCCTTTATTCGGCCTTCAAAGCCCATTGTTCTGTTTGCCATTCCAGATGGCAGGCAGTCAGCGTAGTTGAACTGAATTGCTCTCACTTCGACTTTATATGCCCTGTTAATTTGATGGAATTTTTTATTAATGCCGCATTGCTCTCACTTCGACTCAAGATTCTCTCTCTCTCTCTCTCTCTCTATATATATATATATATATATATATATATTTATATCGAATTAGTCTTTAATTTTTTATTTATTTTACCGAATTACTTTGTTCTTCTGGCCCGGCTCGCCTCTCAAGTCAAAAAAATAAAGATGGAAGAAGTATGGAAAGACATGAGCCTCCCAAGCCGAAACAGCTCCCTATCGATGGATGCTCCTGTGATGCACCACCGCTAGTCTGCCTTGGGCCGACACTCCTTAAGTGGCACATTCTTTCAGGGCTTCCTCGTGGGGACTTTTAGGCCGGCCCATATAAAATACCAAAATCTCGTTTCTAATTGTTTATTAATATTTAAATAATTTTGACCTCAGATTGAAAATCTGACTTCCCCATTGCATTCACCACCCCCAAATTAGCTATGAGTGAAATTTTGAACGCATTTGGAAGTCATTGAATTTTTGGCGAATATTTTAATATTATTAAAATACTTGAAAATTTGAGTAATTAAATACTCGTCGGATCAAAAATCTTAGTGTACCATTGTGTTCCAGAAGCTCTCAATTAGCTAGAATTGATATATTTAAAATATTTGGAACATAATTATTAATTAAGATTAATTAATTAAATTGAATTAAATAATTATTTATTTAATTATATTTTAACGGCGCCGTTTACTTATGTTTAACGCCGTATCCTATTTTTTTTAATCCACCGTTTGTTCAGACGGATCTTCTGATATGTCCGATCGAAATATCGGACGGTCAGAAGATTGTCTCTCCTGGATCGCAAGCGAAGCATCTACGCGTGTCCCGTATTAGGGCACGTAGCGTTTCCTTCGCCGCGTGTCTCCAAATGGCTACTCCCATCGTCGATAATCATTGTTTCAAACCCTATTTAAGTCTTCGATCGTTTCCTCTCGTCAGTTTTCACAAGAGTAGACTCTAAAAAGACCAAAGAGATCCCGCATCGATCAACCTGTTTCAACCGTTCGCATAAAGGTACTACATCCTTCCTCATTTGTATCTGAATCAAAGTATTGTTGATTCGTCTAAACGAGCAATTGCGCCTAAACCCTAGCATCCCATCCTACCTGTCGCGCGACAAAGAAGAGGAACCGTCTCGACAATCGAATCGAGAACTATTCGATTCGCCTGAGTTGATCAGGATCGTCAGATAATAACCTAAGGAATCTGAACCATTCGATTCAATCTGAATCGCTAGGTTCAATTGGGCCGACCCGATTCGTCTGGCCCAACCCGCGGTCGACGTACGCGGTCACCGCGTGGGACCCGCCTCGGCGAAACAGGCAAATAAGAGTGCGACGCATGTTTCTTCGCGTCAGCAAATAATGATACCGCTGTCATTCACAGTGGTACCAGTGGGGCCCACCTGCTGAATCTCGACGAATTGCGGAACGCCACGTGGACGTGGGACCCGCTAGATGCCTAAATCTGCATAAAAACATTAGTATTAAATATAAATATATCTTATATAAATCATTATTTATAAATATATAATACACCATTTAAATCAATAAAGTATACATATAGATATAAATACTTATAACATAACTATATTTGTATACTAAATATACATATAAATATATAAAAATAGAAAATGAAATTTTTTAATAATTAAATAAAATAAAACAGATTAATTAATTTAATTAAAATTCTTATAATATTTAGACAGATAATAATATATACGTATATATTACAAATAAAATAATTAAATTAAATAAAAATAGTAAAATAATAATTAAAATACAATAATTAATATATATATATATATATATATATAAATAAACATAAAGATTAAATATAATTTAGTTAAATAACTTTTAAGGGATACATAAAACATTTAGTTACTAAGATATTAACCAATACCTTTATAATATATATATATATATATATATATATATATATATATATATACAAATGAAAAATAGATAATTAAAATTTAGTATATAATCAATAAATTTATAAATTAAGAAAACATTAAAAATTAAAATATATATATACATACATATATATATATATATATATAAAGTCATTAATATAATTTAATTAAATTAGTATCAAAACTTTAAGCAACTATATTTCATAAAATACACATCCAATTAATACAATTAAATATATTAAATTAATCAGCAAAAATTAAGGAATATTTTAGTACTATCCAAATTTCAGTAGGAGTAATATTTTACATAATGATATTTTTGAATATTTAAATAATTACAAAAATAACAAAACTTAGATTAACCATAACTTTAAGTGTACTTACCCAAACATATTAAATATGGGTCTTAAAATACTCAGAAAAATATAAGTAATAATTTAGAAGTATTAATTTTACTGTTTGGATTAAAATTAAACTAATCACAATTAGGCTATAACCCTAATTAGCCTAATTTGACCTAGAATTTCAAATAGTCATAAGTAAGTCAATTTAACTCCAAATTAAGTGATCCAAATATTAATTTAGATCAGAAATTCCTAATTTATAGTAAAATGCAAAAAGATTTAGGATCCAACAGTTATAACTCCTAATTAACTATAATTACTCTAAAAACTTGATTAATGAATATTAGCAAATCTAATAATCCAAATTAAGTGATTTCAGTTTTAAATGACTCATAAAGTAAATTATAACCTAAAGGTATAATTAGCTTAATAATTTTGTGAGTAAATTCACTAATCACTCACTAATCATATTAAACCCTAATTATTAAACCTAAAATTTATATTGACTATAACTTAGTCAATTCATATCAGAATTTGATAATTTTAGACTCGATAGAAACCTTAGGACATAATCTACAATAAACTAATAGAAAATTTATATTTCACTAAGGGTTAAATTACTAAAATGCCCTTATAAGGTCAAATTCCTAATTTGACCTTATAAGGCATAATAATAAAATAACTTAATAAAATATTCAAATATTCATCTTATTATCATTTTAGAAAATCTAATATTACAAAACATTAAATATTGAATTAATGAATTAAATTATTTTGGCAGATCAGAGAAATTAAAGTTGATTGATATTTTGTCAAAACAGTCAGGTACACAAATTTACTTATAAGTTTTATTTCAGTATTCTTATTTGAGTCATTTTCATTTGTGTACTATTTACACTGCTTACCGTATTTTTAATATGCAAAAGATTTATATCAAATAACATGTAACAAAAAGAATGAAACACAGTATATATATATTTTGTGGTGTATGTCTTTGGAGGGTGGAACGCAACACTGAGAATCTGTACAGATTAGGCCAGCTAGCAGCCCCTGGGAGTTATATGGAGGGATTTAGCCTCTTGTATGAAGTAGGTAAATCCAGAAGAAAGACACACCATCAGTTCCTATTTTGAGTAAGCTACCGACGGGTGGCGATATAAGCTTCATACAGGTTATGCCTATGGGCTTACCCATTTGGGCTCAGGAGTCTACGGACTTGACTTATTGTTACAAATGCTTTTGATTTAATTTATTTCATATATATTGATTTTCACAGCTAACTTGTAGGGCAGAAATTGAATTTGAAAATTGCTTTATTTTCTATGCAGATTTTCAGTCATTTTCATACTTTATTCATGCCTATTATAGGATGCTAGATTTATTCTTATAAGAACAATTTGCGTACTCTTACCTGACTGGTAAACTGAATTTTTCATGTTTTGATAATTAAAAATCTAGAAGAGCTGCCAATTAAAAATGAGAAGAAATACAGAAGCAGGAGAATGTAGATATTTCATCTTTATTTTGTAAAAGATAGACTGTAAATTTTCACATATATTTTGGCTCTATGTATATATGAACTGTGGACTATTATTATTTTATTATGTCTTTTTTGTATATAAAAATATATCTGTTTACATTGTGATGAATTGTTCTTTAAAGACTCTCGAACTTCGATCCCTGGTCGCCACAGCCCACTTGACTCAAATTTGGCTAGGCTCACTGACGGCTCTTACGATCGCCGGCATAAGCAGACGATCACTGGCACATACTCTCCCCTAATCCTCCACCGCACTTGTCATTTCGGTACCACGCCCCAACCCAGCCTGGCCTGATGCATGAGGTGCTCAGGCTGAGGGCATTGGTAGGCAGGGGAGCTTGGGGAGATCTGCTGTGACCGTGGAATACGGAGGGTCCTTGAATGCACCAGTGAGGAAGTCTTGTATGATTGTGCCACAAGCACCAGTCCGAGGCCGACAAGCGGTGGTGCATCGTTGGGGCATCTAAAGAGGGAGCTGTCTTGGCAGAGCATGTGGAGGCTTGTCTTTCCATAATTCTCCATTCTTTTTTCTTATTCCTCTTACTTCAGAGCAGGAACTAATTTCATACATAAATAAGATTTTTTGCTCGGAAGAGAATTGAATCCAACGAAAGGATGAAATTGGCACAATGTTTAGTCAATTCTAAGTTGACCCAAAAAACTTGAACTTTTCAAATTTGTTATATATATTTAATAAAAGTTTGTAGCATGTGTAATATTTAAAAGTTCAGCATTAAATGTATAAAAGAGATCTGTCCAATAGAATATAAATTAATTAATTACAAAAAATATATATTTATGCCCTAAAAAGGGAAAATATAATTTATACAAAGTTGTTTGATATAAAAGAATATTTATCCTTCAAAAAATAGCGGACTATTTTTTAATATAAACTATAATTTGAATTCACGATCTAAAATCTTAAATAAATTCTAATATATTATTCTTACACTTTTTATAAAAAATTCTTAGTTAAAAATACAAATTTTTAATTATGGGTGCAGTTCGTGTTTTTGAAAGAATTCTTTCAATTTGGCCCGCGCGGACGCCGTTAAATTAAACATTTCCGCTCGTGACGTGCGAATGTTTCCGTTCTCTCCAGGTTCTGTCCTGTCTCACTCTCTCTCTCTCCTTCTCTCTCTCTCTCTCTCTCTCTCTCTCCCTCTCTCTCTCTCTCTCCCTCTCTCTCCTCCCGCGAGTGGTGTCTCGAAGCCGCTCAGCTCCAGACTCCATCGATATACTTCCAATTGTGCTTGGGGCCATTGTTGCTGAAGTTTCTGTTTGTGCCGTCCAGTGGTCTTATCCATTGCATTGCATTCGACGTCCTTCCGTACGACTCTCAAGTAAGCACATCTCGCCCCGATTGGGGATAATTGTAGGATTTATACTTATTTTTAGGGTCTGTTCGGTGATAGGATTTAACTGGATTCAATCAGTTAAGTCCTTTGAATCGTTCAAACGGGGATTTTAAGTTGAATCCCAGTTGTAGCCGCCTAATCGCGTTAAATCTGAGATTTTTGTATCCGGCGCATTACGCGGGTTTCACTTCAATTCCCGGCTCGGCTTTGTTTCGCGCTGAAGTACAGTCTCCCTCTCGCAGAGGCATCGTCGTAAAACTGCAGGTCCCAACGAAAAAGCCTCATCACATAAGCTTGTACCGGCCGATCTCTATCTCGTAGGAGCATCTCGCTGGATTTTTTTTTTCTAGTATAGCTGAGCTTTTTTTTTTTAATTTCTATTTTTACAGAGCAAAATTTAAACATAATATTGCAGAACATTAGCTTAAGTGGATTGTAACAGCACCTTGTTTTTTGTTCAAGTGGATGTTTGATTGCATGTGCTACATATAACTACTTAGATATATCTATGTAAGTGGCTCTCTTTTATACATTATTTGAAATCTTAGCTGTCAAAACAGTTTTAATAGGATTTAATAAATAGTATGTCAAATAGTTTTTAAGGTTTACGGCTTTGGGATTTACTAAATTATATTTAGGGCCTGTTTGGAAACCAGTTATTTTAACTCAAGAGGACAATAAATCTTGAAGATGTTAAATTTTCAAAACTTTTTGATATGATATTTGTTAAATTCTGCCGAATCATATAAAACTGTTTGGGAATTTTTAACTAATATCCTCTTTTGCTGCAGCTCATGTGATCCACCAAATTAGTGGATTACATAAATTCCTAATTTAAATAAGTAATGTGATTCAAAGCAATAGAAACTTTCTGTTAAGTAATTCCTTGTTTGGAAAATTTAAAGGATTCAACTCTTTAAATCCTCTTATCAAACAAGCTTTTTAGGTATTTAGTAAATCATATTGTTCTCCTTGTTACCAAACATGATTTAGTATAAATCCAGATGAGATGTCGACAAGGATTGGAGGGTCAGATCTCGTATATTTTCTTTTTTGGTCGGTAATGAGATGCCTATGGTGATTTAAAATTGATTGGCTAATTGAAAATAAATGCTATTTTCTAGAATTTGCTAACGAAGTATCTAATTTGAAATTTCAACTGTTTTGCTTTATTTTTTGCAACTGGAGTTGTGAAATGTGAATTCTTTTTATTTATGATTTCCTTCTTATAGCTTGCTTTAAATTTTTGTGATTGAGTTTTAAAATTTATCAATTTTTCAAATGTTTTGTGCCTTGTGTGGTTTGGATGTGGATAAACTTAGGAAGGTGGTGTTTAGTCACATAAATTTGGATCATTTTTTGGTGGAATAGATTCATTGTGTGCAATTTGATATGTACTTTTTTCCTCAACATATTATTCAAACCAAAAAATTGCTAGGAAAATTTCTCTTAATAAACTAAGATCTAGGAATAATATTTTTTATTAATAACTAAAGGTGGAGTGATTTAAATGCTCTTTGGCTAGCAAAAATTTTAGATTTAACGGGTTTAAATCTTAACTCCTTTTGAATTTATGCTGATTTAGAGATTTTTAACTTGATAGTATATTTGATTAAAAAACAACTTCCAAGTCTTGCTATATTTCAATATGGTTATATTGCTAAAGTTACAAAAACAGTTTCAAAATTTTTTCATCAATATGCTCATTGCCTTTGACAGAATAATGAGGTTTAATGAAGGTTCATTTATAAAATTAATTAACTTCAATAAATTGTTATTAGTGAATTTTATACAAGACATACTAAATGTGTCTTCTGTACATCAATTGTAATAATTTGCCACATAGAGTACGACTTTGAATTTGTTTGCATGTTAGTGCAAGCATGCTTCGGTTTTCATTGATCTTCAAATTTTTGAAGATCATGATCCTCTATTATCTTAGTTTCTTATTGGAGTATTAGTTAATGAAGTTGTGTAATACTACTAATTCATGATATATTATTTTTAAATTTTGATTAGGAATTGGCATATGTAAGTTATTTTTTAAAATGTATTCTTCATATTATAACTATGCATGCTGATGATCTTAGAATTTTTGATGCTCAAAATCATTTTTGGAGGTGTGGTTGCAAGACTTACTAAATTAGTATATGTATCTCTTAAAGGGAGCTACTAGTATCCGTATAAATCGAGTCACAAGTACATACTTTTTGTTCACACTTAAGTTCTCTGACTATAAAAGCCAATTGGAGCATTCTAATATCTACAGTTGGCCTCTCTCAAACTAAAGTGATGTAAACAGTTTTATAGTCAAGCAGACAACATCCAAGTAAACGTAATCTCTTTTAATTAATGTGTCCTTTTTGCTCATTGCTAACTATTTTTTGGCACATGGGTACTGTTGATAGGTTTAATCACAATTTAGATTAATGGCATAGCTGTTGAGTATTTTTATTTTGGTGACATGCCTCCAACTCATTTGTGGGTTATTAAATCATTTTACTAAAGGTACAACAACATTCAAAACAATGTTTAAATATTTGTGATTATTTTTAGTGTGAATTGAAAGAACTCAAAATTTTTTTATAGTATGATTCTATTGCCTTCATATATATTGTATTATGGATTGACTCCCAATTAGTTATGCAAAAGAATTATTATATATGCCTTTAGTGGTTGCTTAAATAAACTATACAATCTCTCTGGGTGATCTGCCATTATAGCTATAGCATATTGCCTAATAAAATAAGGTTTATTAGTATATAGATTGTGGAATATTGGTTTGTTGATTAGCTGTAGCTATAGCATTTGCAACTCTTAACTTATGCAATCTTTGATTATGCCCAAATTCCTTAATTATATTGCAAATTGAATAGAGAAAAAGATGCAGCAATGGATCAACCATATCATCAAAGGGATAAACATGTTGGAGTTAAGAAATTTGTAATATAAGTAATGCTAGAAGCAAACTTGTTTAAAAACATTAGCTGCTACATCTTACATAATAAAAACTATGGAAGCGGACATTATCATATATATGAAGCTATGGAAATTTTAGTAGGGATCTTTCCAATGCAGAGGAGCCATTATCATATATATGAAGTTAATAAAAAAAGGTCGTTGCTTATGTGGCAGAACTAATACATTTGTTTTGAGGGTGCATTAATCAATCTACACCATCACATTTGGAATCTAAAGCGAAGTGTCTGGAAGCTGACAATTTCATCACATTAATGTATAGAAGGACATAAGCAAATTTGTTTATTTTCCAATTATATCTTATTGTTTTCAAATCTGTCATTTGCTTTATAATTATGTAGGATTAGGCAAAAGTGGTTATAGGGATTGGCAGAGTGTCTGTAAATACATCATAATAGTCACAATATGTGGATTTCATGATGAGTTGAGAAAACAATTAAAGGCTCTGATATTAATTGACGAGGGATTGCTTCATAGGATAGGAGGGCTAAATAGGGATCAAAAAATTTTTTTATGACTTTGCAAGTGGAATTCTGTAGTTCTAAAAAGCATCTGTAGGTATATTCTGTACAGCAAAGATTGCGTCCTAGACAGCAAGTGGGCTGAGGCTGGATGTTAACCTATGGTTGCAGGAATTCTGATTGGCAACGGTTCTTGATAAGGTTTTGAGAGGACTTATGAGGGGGAGAAGAACTAATAATGAGGAACAATGAAAAAAGAAAATTACTGGGATTGAGGGATGCCTTTAGTAGAATGCTAGGGAGATATAGAGCTTAAAAGGAGAATGTACTAAATAAACAGATCCATATAAAACTCTTGTGGGAAATAATTTTCTGAAAAAAATTTTCCCAATAAATTAAAAGCTTCCTTAATATATCAAGCAAGGAAAGCATCTTCCTACAATAGCTTATTGAAAAAAACCAAATAAATTGGATTTACTGAATTATTTAAATTGGCTGGGACTTTCCTGAATTGAATAAGCGCTGCTTTAGTTTTTCTTTCCTTCTTACATGAATGGAATTTCTAATAGCCTGATTTGAGGATTTGATGAACCCTTTGATTCACATTGTTATTCTCATATAAAGCTCAATTTAAAATTGTAATCACGTAGAAAATAACTGTTTTATTTAAATATGGTAACTTTTTTTATTTAAAACAAATTTGAATAAATAAATTTTCTTTCTTAGTTCTTCATAATTTGATGATGAAAACTTTCCTAATTTGCTCACTGTCTTTGAACTTTCGACACATGCACTAAGTTTTCATAAATAAACCTTTCATTGTGTCAGGTTTAGAATTTGCCAAATTTTACTGTCTTATCCTTCTCTTTGCAATATCTTTGCATTGATATTGATAATCATTGTACACATGCAATGTTATTATATCAAGACTTCTTCAAATTCTAAAAACTAAAATTTAAGAGTGATTATTATAGTAAATTTATAATCTTTAAATTGACATTATATTATTTTCGTATGACACATTTGCATGTCTTAATATTTATAATAAGTTAAACCGTTATAATATATTCTAAATTTCAATCTAAATTCTTTTGAAATATTATTATTTCTCTATTGTTAAGAGATTATCTGATTTATCATGCTTTATTATAAAATTAATGCACTTTAAAAATTGTAGTTAATTTTTATGTTGTATATATAATTGGTTAATTTAGTAAACAATTTTAAATATCATAATTTAAAACATATCTATTATTATTTGCAATAAATAAAAGGAGATTTATCAATCAATTGATACGCATTATCATAATTATTATAAATATAATTGGTTAATTGTCAGGTTTAGAATTTGCCAAATTTTACTGTCTTATCCTTCTCTTTGCAATATCTTTGCATTGATATTGATAATCATTGTACACATGCAATGTTATTATATCAAGACTTCTTCAAATTCTAAAAACTAAAATTTAAGAGTGATTATTATAGTAAATTTATAATCTTTAAATTGACATTATATTATTTTCGTATGACACATTTGCATGTCTTAATATTTATAATAAGTTAAACCGTTATAATATATTCTAAATTTCAATCTAAATTCTTTTGAAATATTATTATTTCTCTATTGTTAAGAGATTATCTGATTTATCATGCTTTATTATAAAATTAATGCACTTTAAAAATTGTAGTTAATTTTTATGTTGTATATATAATTGGTTAATTTAGTAAACAATTTTAAATATCATAATTTAAAACATATCTATTATTATTTGCAATAAATAAAAAGAGATTTATCAATCAATTGATACGCATTATCATAATTATTATATATAAATACTTAAGAGATAATTTAATTGTTCTTCTTTAATTGCCATAATTCTATCAATTAAAAATTAATATTTAAAATTATTTTTTAAAAATGAATGTATTTTTCAATTTAGAGCCTTTTTTAAATATTATTAATCAATATTTATTCTGAATTTAATTGAAGTTATAAAAGTTACATTTTATCGCTAGTTATAAAACTTTGGGAGGGGCTTTTATTTGATAGTGCACAATGGAAACAAAGGACATCTAGCTGACCCAACCTAATGAGATTAAGGCTTGTTGTTATTGAAGTTATATTTTATGGTAGCTTAATGAGTTTGCTGTAACGACCCAATGTTGTTACTTTTCAAATTAGGTCAAAATCCACCCAGACATCAGGACCCCGGGGAATTTCAAATTAGGGCAAACAAAATTTTTATTAGATAGAAATAATTGTTAGATCAAAGTGCCCTAGTTTGAGAGAAATCCGAATAACGGAAGCTCCCGCTTTATTTTCTGAATTATTTAAATTCTAAAAATCAAGAACATTGAAATACATGTTCGAATTCATTGTTTTCAATATCGTTGTGTTAAGTATATTATTTAAAGATTGCTCGAAAAGTTTCATCAAATTATGAGCGCCGGTTTGATCGTGGTTAATTTTTGACGTTTTAAACATCAAAAATTAATTAAAAATAAAATATTTGTCCGAATCGAAAATTTTTTGTGTGAGGGTGTTCGTTATGTCAAGTTTCGTAATTTTTGGATGCCAAATGGCGGAAAAATGCGAAAATTTTGATTTTAAGTAATTTTTCCTAAAATTCATTCTCCTTATTTCTCCTCTATTTCCTGCGATCCCTCCCCTACTTCCTGCAACCCCACCCGATCGCAGACCTTCCCCCGTCACGCCAGACGGAAGCCGCCTGCACCATTTTTGGCGCAAGCTGGTCGGCCCACTTGGCCGCCCCCTCTCCCTCTATTTAAGCACCCCTCCCTTCTTCCCCACAGCCCCTCTCCTCCTCCCTCAAACCCTAGCCAGCCAACCAAACCCCCCTTCCAGCTTAGCCACCCCTCAGCCTGCTGCAGCGCCCTTCCAGCCCAGCCACCCCTCAGCCTGCCGCAGTCCTACCTCGGCCGGCCAACAGCTAGCCACCCTGCCGATCAGCTCCCTCCTCCGGCCAGCTAGCAGCAACCAGCCAGCCCCGGCAACCTCCTGCCGGCTCCCTTCAGCCACGTCCAGCCTCCTTTAGGCTTTTGGCAGCCCCAGCCTTAGGTAACAAGAGAGGAAAAGAGAAGGAAATTGATGAGAGGTTTTGCTATTTTTCGTATTATACTTAATATTCATTCTTATGAAAAATATTAGTCATTAACATTATTATTATTCTTATTAATTAATAATGAGAACAATACAAATATTATTAAATGATTATTACTTTCATTCAGTGATTTTCAATTCAGGTATTTTAATTTTAACATTTTATTATTATTATTATTATTATTACTTATTCTGTCTTTTCTTTCGTGCATTATTTTTATTATTATTATTAAAATGATGATAATAATGCTATTATAAATATTAATGTCACATCAGTAACTTTAAAATACGGACTTCTATTAAATTGAGAAAATAAAAGAGAAATAGAATAGAAATAAAAATAATAATATTGGCTAAAAAAGCTAATTTAAAATATCAAAAATCTAAATGCAGATTAAGCGAACTGTCACTCATCCGAACTGTTGAACTTTTGAACTTATAGAACATGGTACCAGCTGTCTTTTATTACTCTTATTTAAATATGCTTTTCTGCTCAGCATCGCACGAATTTGTTAAAAGTGTTTTTTAAAGTCACATAAAATGATATATATGAACAAGTTTGGATAAGTGAGAAGCAAGGGTTCCATGTTGATTTATACTTTTTGTCTGATCAGATAACCGCTAGTACGGGGTTGTTCGACATCGGGAGTCATAAGGAGCCTATACTGATAAGCCTTTGAGGGGGCAGATTTAGAGGGAAGTTGGGATATGTAACATAAAAATGAATCTCATTTTTCCTCAATTTTGTAGTTGCCCAACAAAATTATATTTGCCTCAGATATCAAATGCTAAAATTCTATATTTATTTTTGTGACTGCAATTATTTTTATGCTAAGTTTCAAGTGCAATTGAAATAGGTTTGTAAGAATAAGTTCGTACAGCTTTTATTTCTTGTCAAATGATTATTTATTTTGCTTACTATTTAACATTTGTAAAGATGACATATCTCAGTACTTAGTTTCACAACTAACTGATATTCGAATACCTGTACTTTTGAAATATGCCAAGATCAGGAGTTCGTCTTAGAGGAAAGGTGCTAAGAACCAAACAGTGCTGATACTGATTCCTGCTGATTTTCTGCTTTCTCTTTGACACTTTCAAAAAGTTTGTAACTTTTATTTTATTTTAATCTTTGTATCCAAGACTTGTGAATTAATGAATAAATGAGTTATGTTTGATATCTATATATTTGTTTCTTAAATCACTCAATATGATCCTGCGGCTAGAGGACTTGCTGTTGTTATTATCGCCACCCACAGAAACCGGTGCTGGATTAGCTCCCGCTGATCAGGTATCGGGTCCTCACATTTGCTGAGTAAGTTAATTCTAGCATTACAAGAAACTTAAGTGCACATATGAAATTTCATACACATTTAAGCTTATTAAATATGGGAAAATGCTCAACTTCTAAAATAATAGCAAAAAAAAGTATTCATAACCAATAAAAATATTTTTTCTTTTTCTTTCTTTTTTATTTTTACACATGGGCCCACACATAAAATATATTCAGCTAATTATGTGCTTATACATAGAGTTGTCACGTCATCCATACTTTATTTTGGCTTTTTTTTGGCATAACAACAATACTCTTTAATATGTTAATTCATAAAAAAATTTATTTTAAATAAAACACATTTTCAAACAAAAGCTTGTAGTTAAGATGAGTTCATATAATAAAATATTGATGATTTATTTTAATTTTAAATCAAAATCAAAATTTATTTCTAAATATATTTCATTATTATAAATACTTTTTCTTTGAAGAATGTTAAGCCTCACTATAAAGCAAATTATGACTACTATTATATGGTATTGCTGAAGCTTTTATCTTTTACTTATTAACTACAATGCTAAAATCCCTTTCTCGCTATAAAATAAATTAATACATTGCTCATGCATCTTAATTCGACTTACATATGTCGATTCTTAGAAAACAATATTTAGCAAACTTTTGTTTAACTAATGGTATTTATTTGAATAATGGGTTTTGTATCTCTTTGAATCTTGTTTTAGAAAAAAATTTAGTTAGTATAATATACAAAAGGACGTATTTATATGATCACTAAATTTATAGTATTATGCATGGAATCAAATATACAGGCAAGCCTAAAATTTATGACAAATACCAATTTAATTAATAGATCTAAAGTCAAGTGCTTTATATTTAGACCATATTTATAATAACTATTATTTATTTCACATTTATTATATTTTATTATTCTCTTGTAAATATTGTATGTACATGAATATTTAAAATTTGAATAGATTTAGCAATTTCTTTTGTATTATAATTATCTGTTCTTAAATAATTGCTTACAAGGAAATTTAAATGTTATTTATTTATTTTTATAACAATGATTTGCCACATTCTCTAATGACTTTTTGATGCACCAAATTTTATACAAGAGTTAGAGGTGCAGTTGCACTGGTCATACCAATGTGGATTTGCCCATGGCTAACTAGCAACTTAACTCTACAGGCTTCTATATTCTTGCAAATCGTGAGAAATTATTTGAATTCAATCAGAGGGTAGGTTGAAAGGGAAAATGAAAATTCTGATGAATTTAAGCTTTGAATGTTGCTTCGTAGATTTTACTTCTAAGCATTTATGTACCCCTCCTTGAGTTATAGCAGTTAATGCTGCTGTCCTTCTGTAGATCCTTACAAAGCGTTTCTACCTGTGAATTATTTGATATACTTATTATTTATCTAGTGAATGTATTTTCAAACTTTTTCTTTTTCAGAGCATGAATAAGGAATGATGCTACTCTTTCACAATGCAACTTCTTAAGAAAATAATGTTACTGTTTTAATTTTGGGACATATTTCAGGCAAGTAGTCTGTGACAGCTGCAATTTATAAGAGTTTGGAATTGTAAAATGATGGTGATGTATGAGCATGATCCTGATGTTCTGAGATGGGGATTTGATTTTCTTAACGGTGACCTATTTTCAACTTCTAGCTATTGCGGTGTCACTGCTGCAGATGATAATTTTTATGATGGAGCCTATATTAGAGATGGTAACTTTGGGACAGATCACACTGCTTCAGGCAGTGAAGAGATTATCGGGCATCCTCTCCAGGAAGACTTTTCACACCTTGCTGTTGCAGAAAGTAGTCCAGCAAATGTAGGTGAGGAACATTTACAGGCATCTGTTCTTGCACAAAACTGGTTTGGTCCAACCCCAAGAACTTTTACTTCCGGTAATCAGAAGAATATAATGCTCATAAATTACTTCATTTTTTCTGGATTGGTTTTATTTTGTTTTTCCACTAAAACAAACATTTCTTACTATTTTATGAAGATGATCTGACCCCACCTAGTGAGACTTAAGGCTTGATGTTTGTGTTGATGTTGTAGTTTATGAAGATGGTGAGGAGTCGGATGATACAGACCACTCTAGTTCATCTTGCAGCCCAGGGGAAACATCACTTGATGGAGATGAGTGGTTATTAGAGCTACCAGAAGATTGTTCCACTATTGATGGTGAATTAGGAAAAAGGTTGAATCTGTTGGTTCCAATTCCTGTGAGTACAAATGCATGCTTTGAATTTTTTGGACAATATTGGCTTCACGTGACATTCTTCTGAAGAAATTCCCAAACATTAGTTCATCAATTGTAATTCACCAAATACTTTAACTTTGTTATCGTTTATTGCCATGAGCTGTGCTGGGGTTATGGTACCAGCAACACATCTCAGTCCCAGATTTGTAAGGGTAGTAAAGCGCTTTTGATTGAATTGATTCTTATAAAATCATATAGAATTCTCAATTGGTGTGGAAGACAATTCAGGAGATTAAGTACACAATTATATGACTCTTCAAGAGACTTATGAGCTGTTTAGTGCAAGTTTAACTGGCTCAAGTTTGTCAAGCTGCTATATGCTAAGCTTGTTTGGTCACATTGTCAACTTAAGCTGGAAGTTTGAAATTGAGATTGTTCTTTTCAAGTTTAGGGGCTGTTTGAAATGCTAATAAGTGGGGGTTAAATAATTTGATTACTTTATTTTGTTTAGATTTTTTTATTTGGAATAAAGTAATCTGCAGAATATGATATTTCAAGTAATATGTGGGGGTAAGATTACCCCTCTATTAAATTTTTTCTTTAGAAATGTAAAATAATATTACCAGTTCTTTCACCAAAAATTCATCCATGTATCATCAGAAGCAAATTTAGATCTCTTATGTCATTGTAGTATGCATAGAATTTTTTCTCACGAATATGAACAACATAAAATACCCTTTTGCCTTTCAAAAATAGTCTTGCGGCTAAGTTTTCTTCTCCTCTTACTTGATGTAATGACATGACTTCGACAATATTTTCTCTATGTTCTGTTATTTTATCTTGTTAATAATTCTTTTTTTTTTTCTGTGGATAATTTTTTTCTTTGTGCTTTCTGGTATATGCAAGAAAAAAAACCATTTGCATTTCAAAAAGCTTCTTTTGCGGCCAATATTTTCTTCTCCCATGACTTGATGCAATGGCATAACATCAATGATATTTTCCCTTATTTCTGTTATTACCTTGTTGATTTTTCAATATTTTTCTTGCGGATAATTTTCCTTTTTGTGCTTTCTAGTATATGCAAGAAAGAAAACCCTTTTGCTTTTCAAAAAAATCTTCTCTCACCACCAATGTTTTCTTCTCTCATTACTTGATATACTGACATGACATCAATCATATTTTCTCTTAATTACAAAAAAAACCCTTTTGCTTTTCAAATATCTTCACTTATGGCCAATGTTTTTTCTCACCTTGATATAATTGCACGATATCAACGATATTTTCTATTAGTTCTGTTATTATCTTGCTGATTATTCCCATTAATTTTTTTGTCTGCGAATGGATTTCTTCTTCGTGCTTTCTGGTGAATGATTCACCGAATCTCGGCGTGTGACGACCTCAGGCGTGTTCGATCTCAACGACCACGACATCTTCGCTCGACTTCATGTTCGAATCTCAACCTAGACGTCTTTGCATGTTCTCGGCGAAGACGACGTAGTGTTCAAATTTTGTGTTCGAATCTCACCGACCTCAACACTAAGCTTCGCCGACTTCAAATGGCTATTCCCCTCTCCGAACTCGTGCGATTCGTGCGGAGACGAAGCTTTGCTGAGTGCATCTTCGGATGCTCTGAGAATGAGAACGAGGAGAACGAGATGAATCCACGTCTTCGAATGCTTCGAGTTCGTCTTTGAATGCTTTGTCTTTGAACGAGAAGAACGAGAACGAGGCAAAGGCACTGCGTAAAGTAAGAAATCGATAGAAAAAAATTTACATTTGCTTTTTTATAGCAGAGTAAAAGTCTTACTCCCAAAATTTACCTTACCCCTCAATTTCATCATTCCAAACACTTGAAATTTAGAAACTTAGGTTAAAAATTTATGAAAAATGCTACCCTTATACCATCATATACACAGTCATATCTAACACCAATCAAAAATTTTCTTTCTTATTTTTTTTATTTTTTTTTTATACATTATTCCAAACAAAAAGTGAATTTCACTAATCATATATTTACACATAGGATTGCCACATCATCCTCATTTTTATGTGTATATAGTGGTGTAAGTGTAGCAAAGTCCAAAATTTATTTCAATTTTTTTTCAATTCAAACAACCTCTTAAGCTTATTTAAGTTGATTTAATAATAACTTTTGAGGTACACTAAATAAATCAGTAAAGATAAGTAATTAAGTATCTCGTTATTTATCATATTATTCATAGATTCGGTTATAAATTTTTCTAATAAATTAATAATGATAATTATGAATTGAATAAGTAATTAAATAAAAAGTCATTATTTAAATATATTAATTAAATTAGAAGGTATTTAAATTAATGAGTAAACTAACTAATTTAATTAATTTATTAAAATTAATTGATTTACAAGGTTAAATAAATAATTAATAATCATAATATTTATTACTTAATTATCTATGCTACAAAAACGTTTATGTTTTTCATATTCATTATTCATCAATCTTTATCTTTTCTACACTAGTATTAATCAATATTATAAAATTACTTCATAATAAAGTAATTGCTTAATATTAAAAATTAATGCATATTTAATATAATAACTGAAATAATTAATCATTGTTAATAATTGAATATTAATTATGAATATTATTGTTAAGTTATCAAGATAAATTACTTATTTTAATATAAAGTGATTTTAGCTAAATTGAATAAGCTGGAATTATTTGATTCAAGTTTAAGCTAGATAAATTAAGATAGGTTGAAACCATAAGTGTTGAGGATTAGCTTAGCTAACTTACGCCAAGATAATCTTAAATGGAATATGGGCTTAAATTTAATGTCTATTGCTACATTTCTTAAAAGGTGATGAGATGATGAAGTGATGTGCAAGGGATGGCAGCATAATTGGAAATAAAAGATGCATTTAAAAAACCAGAATTTATTTATCCCCAACATCACCAACTTTTGGTTTTCCTTTTCCATCAGTTTCTATATTCTTATCTCTTTCATTCTTTTATTAGTTTTCTTCTCTTTTAGTGATTTTCTTAGCAATTAAAATTTGTCTTTTTTCTTTCCTTATGATAGATACAGTTGGGTAAGTGAGCCAAATGGGAGAGGAGAGAGATGAATGATTGGAAGAAGATAAGACCTTGAAGTTAATGAATTTGCATGCATACCACTTTTTGCACAAAAATATAAACATTTAAATAAACTCTTAAACTTACTTCAAAATCTAAGATATTTTAGAGATTTTTTTCTTAGGAGCATTATTTAAACGGCAAGAAATTTTACCTATCAGAAGGCATTGGTATAAGTTTCAATGTAAGCGACATGTTTCCTATGATGCACAAACATAAGCATATACAATTTATATTGTATGCATCTCACAAATAACAAAATTTCAAATTATAAAGCTAGTAATAATTTTTGCATAATCAAACTCTTAGTTATTATCAAACTAAGATTTAATGTTTTGCAACACTAAAAATGCACTTAATATGAAATCAAAACAATTTTGCATGGTGAACAAGACGCTTGGAAGTGTATGAAACAAATATAGATTGGTACGAAACAAATATTGATTTGCTAGCATTCGAAATATTTTACAGTGGTGGATATGTTGGTTGGGGTAGAGTAGGTGGAGGTTGCTGTGGTGGTAATGGGGGACCACCTACAACTCTTGGAATTGCAGCTTGGAGTTTTTGTAGGTGAAATTATACTTCTTTGTATTATTTTCTGCCTTGGTGAGAGGTGATATGATGAGGGATTATAAGATGGGTGTAAGTCTAATCTTAGACCTAGATGATAGCTTTTTATAACCTATCAACAAACATAATGAAATATAACATCAAAAGTATAAATGCCAAAAAACTCAAAATTATGTTTAGTCTGCTTCCAAAACCTGGAATGATAACATTTTCCAATGTTTGTTTAAGAATGTTCTAAAAATTTTTGCTTCCAAAGTTGGGTGATCTTGATGTTGCCAAAACTATGTTTCCCCATTTTCTACAATTAATCTTCCAAATATTGAAACAATTTTTTTGCTTTAATACGAATAATTCCTTGATAATGGATTGTAGATGTGATAGTCTTTGAACTCATAGAAGCCTGATTCTCGATACTTTCTAAATGAAATCCTTCGTTGTATAAAATCTCTAGACAGAAATTTCTTAAAACCAAATTATTTTTAGTTCTCCTTTCATTTTTTATGTTGATGATGGTGGTGTAAGATGTCCTTGCTCTCCTAAAATTATGTAGTCATTATGTGAAGAATGATTCAACAATTAATATGACAAGGCTCGATAGATGAGCCCTAGTAATTGCATGAGGAAAATAACTTAAGTAACTTCTTTCAATGACAAATCTGCAAATTTTTATTGATTATTACATTCATATAATAAATGCTTGTCTTCGAACTCTTGATGGAAGGAATCGTAGCAAAAAAGTCAGCTCATCACTGCTACGCATGTGCCGTTAACGCTCATCATTAAAAGTGTCATCTATAGCGACCTCTTTATCATTAGAATTAAGCTCATCATTCACATTTAGAATTAGTATTTGTGTATTGCATTGATGTTATGCATGATGCTTTTGGTTCACTTGTGCATTTCTAATTTTTGTGGCCCAATTATCAATTGAAGTTTTAAGAATAGGAACAAGTTTATTAGATAGCATGTGCTTAAGTGTGGAGGGTATAAGTCTAACGTTAGACTTAGATGATAGTTTTTAATAATCTCTCATCAAACATAATGAAATATAACATCAAAAAATCTAAGTGCTCAGTAACTCAAAATTATGTTTAATCTGCCTTCAAAACCAATATATAAGCGGACTGTGGGGTCATTTGTGTTTAAATATGTAAATTGGATGTTTGATAATTTCTTATGTGCTGAATGTGTCTCTTTAATATGCTGCAACTTGAGTATGGACACCAAATACAACGGGGAAATGGAATCAATGTGTGGGAACGGGGATGAGAATTAGATTTTTATTTTTTGTTGCTTAAAAGTTTATTTTTGATAAAATATGACAAGTATTTTGTTGAGGTAATTACAATAAAATCTGATGCCATAAATTAATTAGAAAATAGTACGGATGAGGTGAGGTTACAATGGTTATTGTGATGACTAATCTCCTATTCTACAGATTAATCGTTGGATCATGTCCTACTATAAAGGTTATCAAACATTATGCTTGTGATATTTAAGATTAATTTAGTAATGGTGCGGTAGAGCATTAATGTCAGACCATTGCATTTGATACCTGTACTTCTGGGTTGTGCTTATTACAGTTTATCTGATGTCTTAAACGAGGAATTTAATCAAAATAATAGGCACAGCTGCCCTGAGTTTCTTTGATCGCATCAATTCCTAAAGAAAACATGGGCATTGATTGTATGACTTCAGAAAACTGTAGAATACCATATTAACTACCCCAACCTTCTCTTTTTTGTTTATCCTGCATGCGCTGTTGTTCTTTCATTGGCGTATCCTTTTCTCCTTCCAGCCGTGTCTTCGCTTAAAATGTCTGCCTTTATTAAGCAAAAAAATTTTCTTGCTCAAATAAATTGATTTAAGCGGTATTAAATTTGTTATAGCTAGGGATGTAAGGAATTATTAGTTAGTGTTACATTGACTTTCTGAGATTTTTTACTACTTTTCATGATTATATAAAACTTCATTGCCTCTTTCTTTTTTAGATTATTTGATGCTCCATTTTTTTGAATTTCAAATTTGTAAATGTCAAGCCTAAAATATTTCATTAAGTTGCTGCTTGCTGTTGCAGCATGTTCCTAGAATTAATGGTGAAATTCCTTCTGTTGATGAAGCTACATCAGACCATCAAAGGCTTTTGGACAGGTATTTTTTGAAGGTTTAATTTCTTTATAATTTAAATAAATATTTCAGGAGCCATAAGTAGTTTTTTAAGGTTGATTATCTTGACACTAGTAAGTGGTTCTGTTCACATATAAACATGATCCTTTGATTATTAAATTATTGTAAATATTATCAAAATGGTTCCTGCACTCTTGCTAAATATTCAAAAATCTTTAAATTTTGTAATATTTTTTTTTCTTGGCTATTGTTTAAGTGATTTTCTTGGTCCCTCCTTTAAATTTAGTTAACTTCCGGTCAAATGCATTTTAAAAAAAGGGAAAAGGCGTAATTCAATGGACTTTTTTGTCTCCGGTTATGGTTTCTTCTGCTTCGTGTACAAGTTGTAAATATTAATTTTTTTTCTCCTACAGGTTGTGATTTAGTCTCAAGTGGGAACTTCTTCGTCGACTGGATTGCGATTTCACCTTAACGTCTCTTCTTCATCTCTCTCTACATCTCTCATCGACTCGCTCAAAAGGTCCTTTGTCGACGTTGACGGCGCTTTGGATATAAAATATTTCTCACTCTACGTTGACGTCAACAGTGCTTCGGGTATAAATCATTGGTGATTTAGACATGTCTGGCAATTTTTATATCCAAGGCTCCGTATTCGAAGCATCGTCGACGTCGACAAAGGACTGTTTGAGTGCGTCGATGAGAGACGAAGAAAAGACGGTGAGCAAGAATTCGCAATGCAGTCGACGAATAAGTTCCCGCATGAGATTAAATTGCAACCCGCAGTAGAAAAAAATAAAATCGCAACTTGTACACGAAGCAGAAGAAATCATAACTAGAGACGAAGAAGTCCATTGAATTATGCCTTTGACCTTTTTTTAGAATGCATTTGACGAGGAGTTAAGTAAAAAGTCAGGGGACCAAAAAAAACATAAACAAAAGTAAACACTAGTTTGAATATTTTTCAAGAGTCAAAAGACTATTTTGATAATTTTTTGGTAATTTCTTATAAACACTCTGCTGTAGAAGTAAATTAAATTGAGAAGTTAGCTCTTAAACAGGTGATTAGTAAATCGCTGATTAAATAATTCAAAGATTGAAGCGAAGTTCTCAAGTCAAGGTCATAGTGTCAAGCCTTCCCTTCCTCTACTGAGGCGATCAAGCTTAGTTGCTAGATCCCATTAATATAAGATATATCTTAAATATTAGATCGACCTTCTTGGGACTGTTGTCTTTGGGATTTCTGTTATTATCTCATAAAACTGTCTGGGATTGGAATTTAGTTGCTAACTAACAGTAATAATTATCATTGTAAAGTTGTGTCAATTCATTTTCTTAAATTCTTCCGGTATTCCTTTCTAACTTGTGTTCTTGAATAGTAATAACCAAGTGGTGCATTTTACAAACGAGCTTCTTGACTATTTTAGGTAGACCAGTTTAGTTCCAGAGTATTCAACTTTCTCAATTTTACACCCATCTATTTCTTTTTGATCCCTCAATATAGTTACAACTATTTCTTTCAATCCAATGTGGGACTAAATTGGGATCGAATTCAATAGTTAGGGATAAACTGGGTCAAATAATTAGTACTAAATTGGTTAATCTAAATCTATGGAATGTTATTGGAAATTTTCTCTCGATGTTATATTACAAGCAACCCATCCATGTATATACTTATACGATTGTTTTATGATTCATTCCACCCATATTTTGTTTTAAATCATTGCTTAAAGTTTCTTGCTTTATAATTTAATTGTGATTCCTATTTATTTATGACATTTCTTAGGCTGCAGTTGTATGATTTGGTTGAACTTAAGGTTCAAGGAGATGGAAACTGTCAGGTATTATCATAGATTTAGTCATATTACTACTGTGCTGAGTGATGGCTAATTTCTTACATCCTGAAAAAGCATACATGATATTATAATCTGTGGCCATTTTGTTAGATAATAAATAAGATGACTTGAGACTGGCTATGATTGTTTATAGTTCCAATGTACAAGTTTCTTCTATCATGGCTTAGATACTGTTTTATATTTGCTGAACCGTTGTTCGCTAATTTGCAGCTTAATATAGACATACTAAAGCATTCTTGCAGGGTTGATTAAAAATGTCAATTAAACAGCATAGTTTTTAAGTTATAATATTGTTGCTATTATGCAATTTAGGGCTGTTTTATATTTAATTTAATTCTTAAGGATTAATTTTGGTATTTTTAGGGTTTTCATTTTGTATTATATATGCTGCTATATATTTAGAATATGTAGCTGGTATTTTTGTGATTGAATCTGTTAAATGTTGCCATAATCAATATAAACTTTTGTGAATAATGAAGATAGAGGAAGAACAAAAAAGGCATGGTAAAAACAATTGGAAAGGATCTTTTCTATTTGGAACATAGGGAGGGGCTTGTATTTGATCTTGCACAATGAAAATAAAGGAGATGTAGTCGACCCCACCTAATGGGATTAAGGCTTGATGTTGTTGTTGTGAATGATGTTGTTCTTATGAAAAATGAATGTTGGCTTCCTATTTTAGATCTTGGTGTAGCTTTGACATTTTACACCATTTTGTTCAAACAAGTTTTCTAATAGAAGCAAATGCATATTTGCGTCTTTTAGCTGAAAAACAATTGCATGTTGATGATCTAGTTGAAGTTATACTAGCACCTCCTTAAATAAGGTTAAGCAAGTAGTTGGAACAATGCTAATGATGATGTTGGTGATTGCCTTGTACGGTAAATTCGGTACAATTGGCACCGACAATTATCTGTAATTTTCTAGGGGCTTTAAACAAAGAATTTAAATTATTGTTGGCAGTGGAAAATGTTTATTATTAGGAAAATATTTAAGGGTGAAGATAAAATTAATAACACAAAACTAATATCAGCTATGTAATTACATATCTACCATTGCTAGACTACTTATGCCTATATATACATGTACTTCCTTATTATGTAACTTTACTTGTTGAATGAGATCATTTTCTCTCTTCTTCTTTCTATAGAGAAATTGAGAGGAGTGGATATCAAGAAGAGAGATGGAGAGCATGAGAATCTGCAGTCCAATAGTTTATTCTATCAAGCATACATACGTGATTGCGGATTACATCTATATATAGCATTATGGCTAGTAATGTGTAGGGTTATACTAGACCAAATATTAAGTGTGTGTGTACATATATATATATATATGTTGTTATTATCCCCCAGCAAATGAGGCATCCAGAGCTAGGATGGTGAGTTTGGCAGGTGGTAGTTGAAGCGTGTTGTAGAGAGCGGTTTGGTGAAGATGTCAGCTATTTAGTCCTTTGTGGAGATATGTAGCAGCTCAATTTCTTGCTTTTGTATGTTTTCACGAATGAGCTGACAACTAACTTCGACGTGCTTTGTTCTGGTGTAGAAGATGGGATTTTGTGCGAGCACTATCGCAGATAGATTGTAACAGAATAGTTGTGTTGAACCGTCATGTGGGATGTTGAATTCCTGCCGAAGGCTTCTTATCTAGATGATGCCTTTGGCGACTGTGGCTAGCGTATGGTATTCAGCTTCGGTGGTGGAGCGGGAGACCGAGTTTTGTTTATTTGCTCTCCATGATATTGGAGTATTGCCCAAGATTATGCAGTAGCCGGTAATGGATTTGCGGTCTTCTGAATCTTCTGCCCAATCTAAATCTGCGTATATTCGAAGTTTCATGTTGTCGGGGTTGATGGGGAGCCCTAGATGGAGAGAGCCCTTCACGTATCGTAGAATGCGTTTTACCTGATCAAAATGAAGCATGCGTGGGGTTGTGCATGTGCAGGCATGTTTTATTGATTGCTAGACTGAGGTTTGGCCTAGTTATGGTGAGGTATTAGAGGGAGCCTGCTAGTTGTTTGTAGAGTTTGGGATAAGGGTATGGAGTGGAGAGTTTTGGTGGTTGTTGGGTAGGGATGGGAGTGAGAGCAATGTTGCATTGTTCCATGCCTGAATTTCTTAGGATGTTGGATGCATGTGGATTTGCAGAGCAAGGGGCCGGTGGGTGATGCAATGAGAGTGATACCTAGGAATCTAGTGAGATTACCTAGATGTTTCATTCGGAACCACTGGGTAAGTGTTCGGATGAGGGAGTTAAGAGTGGTTGGGTTGGGTTCGGTGATTATGATATCATCTATGTAGATTATTATGTAGATTTTGTTGGGGGTGATGTCATGTATGAGTAAGGAGGGATCAGCTTTGCTAGTTCTGAATCCCTTGGAGGATAAAAAATCGGTGAGTGTGGAATACCATTCATGAGGTGATTGTTTTAGGCCATAGAGAGCTTTGTTGAGTTTGCAAACATAATTAGGGTTATTGGCATCTGCAAATCCTTATGGTTGTTTCATGTAGACCGTTTCTTGGAGTGTTCTGTGTAGTAAAGCTTTGAAGATGTCTAGTTGTAGAATGAACCATTTGGAATGGGTTGCAATGATGAAGAGGATTCGTATGGTTGGCATTTTGGCCACGGGATTGTATGTTCCAAGTAATCTATACCGTAGTGTTGATTGAACTCTTGAGCCATTAGGCGGGCTTTGCAGTGGGCTACAATACTATCATTGTTAAGTTTTGTACGAAATGTTAATTTGCATCTGATGACGTTTTGTTGAGGGTTGGGAGGAACTAAGGACCAGGTGTGTTGATCGATTAGGGCTTGATATTCATGATCATAGCAAGTTGCCAATTTTCTGTTTGGCGGCAGCTTTGTAAGAATTAGGTTCAATTGATGGGGAGGTTGAGTGTAATAGATTGAATAGAGGTTTTGGATTAATTGCACCAATTTTTAGACAAATTAGCATGGGGTGAGATGGGAGTGTGGGTTTTTGATGTTGGGGATTTGTGGGGGTTTGGATGGGTGGAGTTGCGAATGTTTGTTGAATTTGGTGATTGGAGGATGGAGGTGTGGAGGGCTTTGAGGGGGTTAATGTAGTGAGATTTTGGATATCTGGTGAGAGTTAATTCTTTGTAGAGGAGGTTGAGGGAGTTGTGGGGGAGGAGGGTTGGGCTGGTAGTTGATGGATTTTTGGTGAGAATTGGTGTGGTTTCGATTTTCTGGAATAGGTTCTTAATGGAGTGCCAGAGAATGTAGACCGGTGGTTTTGCAGTTTTCTGGAGTAAGTTCTTAGTGGATTGTTAATTAGTGTGGATGATGGGACAAGGGTTAGAGGAGAATATGAGTGAGGGGTGGACAGGTGTTGGGCTGTTAATATATTGAGAGTTGGATAAGGTAATGTATGCTCAATGAATTGTACGTGACATGAGATTAGGGGAGTGGAGGTTTGTGGGTTAAAGTATATATATCCTTTGTGATTTGGAGAGTACCTAGGAAGATGCAAGGTAGTTTAGTTTGTTTTGGTGGTGGCAGAAGGGGGAAACAAAGGCATCCAAATGCTCTTAAGTGTTGGTACTCAGGTGGGGTGTTGTGTAGAATTTGATAGGGTGAGATCTTGCTTGTGTTTGAGAGGGTAACTGATTGATGAGGTAGGTGGCTGTGAGGGCTGCGTGAGCCCATAATTGTTCGGGAAGTTGAGATGTATGAAGAATAGCATAGGTTGTTTCAAGTATGTGATGATGTTTGCTTTCGGCTACCCCATTTTCTTGGAAAGTACAAGGACATGACATTTGATGGTATATGCCAAGATTTTTGTGGAGATTTTAGAATGAAAGTGAGGTATATTCTCCTCCATCGGATTGGAGTATTTTTATACATTTGTTAAATTTATTTTCGATGAGTTTTTGGAGGTAGATAATTTTTTGTATTGTTTCAATGATATAGTATTTTTATACATTTTGTTGGAAAGAGCCCAGTGAATTTGGAGCGATCATCAACCAAAATGATATATAATTTGAAACCTTCATTGGATATGGTGGGGACTGGGCCCCATACATTAGAATATATAAATTCAAAAATATCATAGTTTTTATTTGTAAATTTGGGAAACGACAATTTATGATGTTTTACTGTGATACAAGGGATGCACGGTGATGGCGGGTTGCTGTTTTTGAGACTAGGAATGTGCTTGAGGAGAAACTGATGACCTTCATGGCTGGGATGCCCTAGTCGGTGGTTCCAGTGAGGTTGACCGCATAATTTTCTTGGATGCAAAGGATGTAAGAGATGGAATGATGTTGTAGAGTTCATTGACACAGCGGCCTATAGGCCTATAACGAGGGGAGAACTGGTTTGGAGATCCTTTATTGTAAAGACATATGGGTCAAATAGGATGGAGCAAGAGTCATCGGATGTTAGTTTGTGAATAGTTAGAAGATTATATTGGCATTGTGGTACATGAAGAAGGTTATTGAGATGAAACTTATGGTTAGGTGTTGGAAGTATACCAGTGCCAATGCTGGAGATTTGGAGGGATTGGTCGTTGCCGATTGCTACTTTGTCATTTCAGCAATGGATAAGTTGTTGAGATCATTTGTGATATGGTTAGAGGCTCCCGATTTCAGGCACCAACTGGGATCAAGAGCTAGATCAATGTGCATAGCGGCGGTGTAGGGTTGCTACGGATCCCCTGTTGTGGGCGTTCATCCGGTGCCAACAGTTTTTGGCTGAGTTGCCTGTTTTGTCGCAGATTTGGAATTAGATTGAGGGAGTTTTGGCTGATCTTTGTACGGGTGAGACTTCTCGGTGTGGCATTTTTTAGTGGTTTGGCATGTGCCCCTGTTGGATCTTCCACTGCCACGGAAATAAGGTAAGGGGAGTACTGTTGTTGGTAGAAGGGTAGTTAGAGATTTGAATTTCTTTGAGGAGATCTTGTTGCCATTGATTTCTTCGCTGCATAAGAGGGAGTGGAGATCATCGAGGTTGATTGGTGTGAGTTTGATTCGGATAGCGGTTTTGAATGGGCAGTATATGTAGATGGAGGTACATTCAATGTGTGAAGAATGGCGTATTCATTATCAATTTTTGAGCCGGCTGCTCCAATCATATCTACAAGGGAATTATCTCCGTTAGATAGTCGCTCATTGTTCGATTCTTGAGTGATACATTGTTCAGTTCGTTCTTGGCTAAATGACTTTGGATTGATTTGTTGGTTGGAGGCATTTTTCTAGGATGTGCCATACTTTAGAGCATGTTTCAGCATTCAAGATGTATTGGAGGATTGATAGAGATATTATAGAGTAGAGGGCAGCAATAAGGTATTGATCAATTGAGGCCCATAGTTGATACTTTTCATTGTCGTGGTGGGAGATATGGTTGGTGCCGTCAAGATGGTTATATAGGTTACTGACTTTGAATTTGGGTTATTTGTGCTCTCTATAAAGCGTAAGGGTTGTTGATTAAATTATTGATGTTGAACATCAAGAATTTGAGGTTCTTGGTTTCATCTTGGTAGGCGAGGTTGCTATTTTGGTTGCTCATTTTGATTGAGGATGCTATTTGGATTCTCGGTTGGGAGATAGAGAGGTGGTTCTTGATTGGGCTTGTTGTTTCTGATTGGGAATGCGTCAAAGGTGTTCTTGCAGTTCTTGTGAATGGCTGAAGACAGTTGAGACTGATGGATAAGAGGGACTGGGGCTGGGATGAATTCTTGGGAACATAGGGCTGATCATTGGAGATGTTAGTCTTCACCGGAGGGGTTATGGCTAGAGGAGAGGGACGTTTTACTGGCTGTCTGGCTGTTATTCTTGTGCCGAGGACAGACTATAGGCTATAGACAGGGAGATTGGAGGGCAGGTTGTAAGGTTCTTGATGAGAGTTCTTGAGCTGAGAGGTGATTCTTGAATGTTCTTGATGGATAGAGGCTAGAAGGGGTGGAGGAGAGATGTTGCTCTGATATTATATAGAGAAATTGAGAGGAGTGGATATCAAGAAGAAGAGAGATGGAAAGAATGAGAATCTGCAGTCCAATAGTTTATTCTATCAAGCATACATACGTGATTGCAGATTACATCTATATATAGTATTATGGCTAGTAATGTGCAGGGTCATAATAGACCAAATATTAAGTGTGTGTGTATATATATATATATATGATATTATTTTCTACATTTTCCTTGTTTCCTTCGACTTCTACTTGGTATTAGAGCAAGGTCTCTCCTCCACCCCCTTCTAACCTTAATCTCCATCAAGAACGTTCAAGAATCACCTCAGCTCAAGAACCCTCCTCAAGAATCTTCCAACCTACCCTCCAATCCTCCAGCCTCTTTGTCTACGGCCTTTAGTTTGTCCTCAGCACAAGAATCACAGCCAGTCGGCCAACCAGCCAGTTAACCTGCCTATCTCCAGCATCACCATCACTATCCGCATCTTGCTCATGCATCTCAAGATCCTCTCCAAATGCTAACTGAAGTTTTCAAACATCCACCATTCTCAACCTTGTTCTCAGGCAACCAATGGTACTAAGGGCCCTCAACTTTCTCCTCATTACTTAAAAAACCACCAAGAACCCCTCAACCATCTTCAAAAATCTTCTCAACACCCACCCCTCCTCCCTCCTATCACAATTTTCTTACGCCTCCAAGAAACTTTTAGCATAATTTTAAGAACCGAACTCTAGCAACCGCAACAACAGACATTATTTGAACACGACAACTACTACATGAGTTCGGCAATTCCCCAATCGGACCAACCAAACTGTACTATGGTAATCTCTCCGCCATAGCTCTTGCAAAGAATCTTGTCTTCCACGCAAGAACAAAGCATGTCGAGGTTGATTGCCACTTTACTCAAGACAATATATTGAAATAAGAAAGTGAACTCTTACACATATCTACAGAAGATTAGCTCACAGACATCTTTACAAAACCACTACCAACAACAAAATTTCTAAAGCATTGGTCCAAATTCACAACCTCTACTTTCGGTTGCTTCTTTGCAGGGGAAGAATAACACTTATAAGTAATATTTGTCATGTATTTTCATATCTACCATTGCTAGATTACTTATTCCTATAAATACATGTATTATCTTACCATGTAACTTCACTTAATGAATGAGATTATTTTTCTCTCTCCTTTTTTCTATACGTTTCCTTGTTTTCTTCAGCTTCTACAAAAATTATTGTAATGACCCGATGTCTTTATTTTATGAATTAGGTCAAATCTCGACTCTAACATCAGGACCCCAGGGAGTTTTAAATTAGGGCAAACAAAAATACCATTAGATAAGAATAATTTTAAGATCAAGGTGCCCTAGTTTGGGAGTAATCGGAATAACGGAAACTCCCGCTATATTTTCTGAGCTTTTTAAATTCTATAAATCAAGAATATTGAAATACGTGTTTGAATTCATCATTTTCAGTGTCATTGTGCTAAGTATATTATTTAAAGGCTGCTCGTAAAGTTTCATCAAATTCTGAGCGTCGGTTTGATCGTGGTTAATTTTTGAAGTTTAAACCTCAAAATTAATATAAAATAAAATATTACTTTGAATCAAAAATTTTCAGCACGAGGTGTTTGGTATGTCATAACATACCTTGGTGTCAAGTTTCGTTGTATTCGGAAGCCAAACGTGCTATTAATTTAAGTTTAAGTAGTTTTAAGAATTTCCTTAAGAAAATTATTCCCCCCGTCAGCAGGCCCGTGCGGAATTCTTCTGCCTCTGACGGAAGAACATTTCACGCCCCTCCCATGCGCGACCTGCGCATCAATAGGAGGTGCCTTGTGCATGCCATTTACATATGATACTTGCCATTTTGACTACATTAGAAATGGGTTTAAAATTAAAGTTGAGTTATGGATAACATCATTATAATTTAAAGGGATTTGATCTTAGCATATCCAAAAAAATTAAAGTTGAGTTATGGATAACATCATTATAATTTAAAGGGATTTGATCTTAGCATATCCAAAACAGAATATATGGGGTATAATTTTAATCATGATATAAGTTGTAATATTGAGGATGGTTTAGTTATGCAAAATCTCTTGGCTCAATTATACAAGATATCTTGACTCAATTGAACATCATTATGAATATGTTCAAATGTTTTTGTTCAATTATACACAATAATGGCAAAATAAATTATACACAATAATGACAAAATAAACAATGATTGCAACTAATAAGTTCTTTGTTGTTTTGATGAAATGTAAGAATGTATTGTGGTTTGTGCAATATGAAAATTCCCATTAAATTTTGAAGTAATGTTTATGAAAAAACTATAAACTAATTTATGTTTTTTTGATGCAGAATGATGATTGGGAAAGCAAAAGCATATTGATATATTAAGTGCGCGGAGATATGGGTGTCTAGGTGGATTAGTGGGCACATATAAAAGTATTTGGTGATATAGAGTTCATTCATAGCAAGGTTAGAGTGGCTTTAGCAAAGAATAAGCTTATAGAGAGTCATCTTAGATGGTTATATGTATTAGGTGCTGTTTTTGAATTTGGTGCTCAATTTGATTGTTTGATGATAGATTACAAATGTTGGCTTTAAGAATTTTCCCAAACTAGGTGAGGCAGAGGGAAATTGATAAAGAAAAAGAATATGATAAATTAAATAATATTTTTCTTATTAGGAAAGATCTCTTTTAATTTTAACTTAAAAAACATTTGTTATTTTTGTGTACATTGGAAACAGTTGGTTCTCAGCCTACTGACTTGACTTGGATCAGAATACGCATCTCCTATTGTAGCAGTCACAGCGCGTGTTGAACCCATCACTCTCGATAAGTTCACTGGAATACTTATCAATCATGAATTTATGTATTCTGATATACACACACTTCATCTATAACTCCCACTCTTGCAAATGCTACAGAAATTCAGCACTCTCATCCTTAGCAAACTGCAGCAGACATAAGCATGTTTTGTCCATAAGGAAGAAGCCATCATGGATATGACTGCGGAGGAGGCAGAGGCCGCTCCTGTCATATGTCAACTCTGTAATCGCACCAAACAACTTGTCATAAATTGCAATCATAGGCAAAAATTTTCCAGTACCTTGTCGTTCGTCCCCCACCAGCAATACAAGCTCTTCCGTCCTCGTACTGTGCCACAACACCTTGTACAGAACCTTGAATCCTTGACACTGGTGCTAGCCATCATGTCACCCCTCACACTGAGTCTATGAGGATAATCCATCCATATCGCGACCATGAACAACTGCAAATCAGAAACGGTAACACTCTGGAGATAGCCAACACAGGTTCAACTCTCATAAATCATCCTTCACGTTCCTTTCATTTATTAAACATCTTACATGTTCCTCACTTAACTAAGCATCTCATTTCAGTCAGTCAATTTATCCTGGACAATAATGTATTCATTGAATTTCACTCGCTGTATTGTGTTGTCAAGGATACCCTAATGAAGGAAGAGATCCTGTGGGGCACGCTTCCTAATGGGCTATACACTTTTCCCTCTACCACAGCTTCCGTCACATCTTATACTCAACTCGACACATCCAACCTTTGGCACAACTGTCTTGGTCATTCGTCCACCGACAAACTCAAACATCTATCTAGATCTTTGCACTTTCGTTTTTCTTCAAACCTTGCTTGTAACTCATGTCAAATGGCAAAGCAACACATAATTCTTTTGTCGACCTCGACTACTACATATACAAAATCGCTTAAGTTAATTGTCTCTAACATTTGGGGCCCGTCACCTATTGTGTGAACCTTTGGTTATAAATACTATATTATATTCATTGATGCTTATTCCAATTTTACATGGTTATATCCACTGTGTTACAAATATGATGCAATTGATACTTTTTTTCTTTGAAAACAATGGTTGAGAACATGTTAAGTACCAAAATTGTGATGTTTCAATCTGATGATGGGGGAGGGTACTGAAAGTTCACCAAAACCCTTCAAAAATTTGGCATTCAACACATTATCAGCACCTTACACTCCTGCTCAAAATGGGAAAACTGGGAGAAAACATAGGCATGACGTGCCTTATTCAACTTCTCTTCCCCATCAGTTTTGATTGAATGCATTTCACATTGCAAACTATTTATTAAATCAGATGCCTATAAAATAACTTGCCAATAAAACACCGTTTGGGATGTTATATAGCAAAATTTCAAATTACCAATTTCTTAAAAATTTTGGTTGTATATGCTTTCCTTGGTTTCGCCCTCATGCGAAAAAAAAATTGGAATCTTGCTCCCTTCCATGTATGTTTATCGGTTACAGTGGACAGCACAAAGCATATATTTGTTATCATATTGAGCATGCCACCTTTGTATTACACTATGCCACCTTTAATGTAGCACAATATCCATTCAATCAACTACAACCACCCACACAGCAACCTAACCCTACCTGCTCTACAAAAATTCGCTACCTATCACTTCCCAGTTGTCTCCAGATCTTATTGATCTTCAACCCATCGACAATAATGCTACACCGCAGCAGACCACCATGCAACAACAAATATCCCACTCGGGTGCACCCTCTTAGTCATCCTTGGACACACAATTTGCTGCCTCCCTTGCGTTATTGACCCCTCCTCTCGTGGTTCAGGTGTATACCTGGCACACTTACACTTAAACCCAAGCTTTTTCTGCTATACCAGCTCCACATGCTGAGGCCACCCCCATTATTTTCAAACAAGCAAGCATGAACATTTGATGGCTGCTAGAGAAATCGATGCACTCTATAAAAATAGGACTTGGGAGTCTTGTTCCTAAACCACCGCATGCAAATATAGTGGATTGTAAATGGCTGTTCAAAATCAAGCTACACTCCGATCTACGTTATAAAGCTCGACTGGTAGCACACGGTTTTACACAACAAGAGGGTCTGGATTACACCGAAACCTTCAGTCCGATTGTCAAACCGACAACCATTCGCATTGTACTCTCCTTAACATTTACCTTCAAATGCAAAGTTCGCCAACTCGACCTCGACAATGCCTTCCTCAATGGTGACTTGTCCGAAGAAATCTACATGTCCCAACCACCAGGGTTTATATTGGCAGCTCATCTTAATGATGTGTTTCGCTTACATAAAGCTCTTACAAAATTAAAAGGATACATTTTAGTACAATCCCCACGTGGGGATTTTACAATCCAACATGAACAGAAGGATACATTTTAGTACAATCCCCACGTGGGGATTTTACAATTCAACATGAACAGAAGGATACATTTTAGTACAAAGCACGTGGGGATTGTCGCAGGTTGTAGAGAGCTTTATATAAGCGAAACACGTGGGGATTTTACAATTCAATGGATACATTTTAGTACAATCCCGACGTGCTTTGTACATTTTGTACTAAAATGTATCCTTCTGTTCATGTTGCGAAAAGGAGAGGGAGGTGTACTGAAATGTATCCTTCTGTTGGATTGTAAAATCAGCTGAAATTATATTATTAACAATAAATTAATATTATCATAATATTATAATATTTAATTATCCTTTTCTATTTCTAAATCTAATTATCCAAACGTCCTCAAAAAAAATCTCAACCTTACCTAATTGAGGGGTGAAGAATTCAAAAATGAAATTGGATTTGTGATCAGAGATGTATTTAATTTACTTATTTTCTAGGTATTAAAATATTATCTAAATATTTGCGAAAAATTTGACGACTCTCAAACACTTCCATAATACCACCCATAGCTAATTTGGGTGTGGTAAGTCTAATGGTGGACTCCGTTTTTGATTATGCAGTCTAAATAAATTATGTATTTTCAGAATTATCAGAAAACTATGAAATGTTGGAAATTATCAAACGGTCTCCAAATTGCACAAAATTTGAGGTGGAGACTTCTAACTCCATTATAAGAGTAATGAAAGAGGTTTGGAATCAATTAGGTCATTAATTGATGTGTAACAACATCCGGGTTGCTACACGGCGTCCTGCATTCATGTGTGCACGCAGCGTGCACACAGATGCGGTGTGCATGCATGCCTGCAAGCATGTGTGCTACAGGCATTCTCCATGCATGCATCTATCCATACATACATACGCATACATGTATGTCTGTATCTATGTATGTATACATATATGTATGTATGTATGCTTGTATATTTAGCCTAAAAGAAGCTTATAATTTTGATAATACTTATCTCAAACCAAATAGTGTATCAGCACATTTAGGGATTCTATGTCTATATATATATATATATGATAGGACATTTTGGCGATGCTTATAAATAAGCTCTTCTTTCACCTGCGCTATTAGTTTAATCTAGCTAAGTACAATCCAAGGTCAAATATGTGTTATTTTAAACTAGCCAATTTAGGCATGCCCGAGCATGGCTCCAGATTAATTCAAGTTTAAATAAGTTCTTGGATAAGCACGCGCATTATCTTGGCACTGCTCGATTACGGTCTTAGTTAAAATGCATGCATTTGGGTATTGTGAAGACACTGCATGTTCGTTTAAAGTAAAAGAGCCATCCCAAATCCTAGCTAGCAAGTGCAACCAAAATGGCACGTTTTCTATTTTAACACTTGGGATTATTAATGGAAATTTCATAGTTGATATTGCATCCATATTTCTTTGCATCCAATTCATTACTCTAATTTAAAAGATAGTCAATTTATCTTTAGTATTTTGAAAACTTAACTACATAAGTTTTATTTGAATGCCACAGGCAGCCCTTTGAACAGTCCTAAGAAACACTTTTATTTCTCTTGTTATGTAGTCAAGTAATTGTGACGGCATGTAAGCATAGTTTGTAACAGCAAACGTAAATTTGTTCTTCAATGCAATGTATGAGATGGTAATGTATAGACAAGAAGGTTGGAATAATTGGACTAGTTCTGCTATGTTGATGAATGTGGTCATTTATTTGGTTAATCCTGGATACTTGCATGAACTGTTGTTGTTATGACGCAAACTTTCATCTAAATTTTCTGTTGCTTTTTTGCGTCTTTTTTTCTTACCAAATGAACACCATTTCATTTAGTTTCGAGCGCTATCTGACCAGTTTTACCGTACTCCTGAACACCACAAATTTGTGAGGCAGCAAATCATTAATCAGGTTTGTTCTTTAATATTTTGTAGTATTGTTTTACATGTTGATACTTGGAAATTGCTTTGTTTTAGTATTTAAATTTTTGCATTTTTGTTTAATTTTTATGACAGTTTATCTTTCTAGCATTTTTATTAGTTCTAGATTTTCTCAGCTCAAATCAATTCCGGAGATGTACGAGGGATATGTTCCCATGGCTTATGATGACTACTTGAAGAAGCTCTCGAAGTAAGCTTCTTCTCAAGTTTTATAGAAAATTTTTTTGAGAGCAAGCATTGATTTACTTTTTCTTACTCTAACAACAGGAATGGTGAATGGGGCGATCACGTGACCTTACAAGCTGCTGCCGATTCAGTATGATAAGCATTGCTCTTACTTTTTCTTTAAAGTTTTGAAAACTAAAATCTTGTTCTAGCTCTATCTTTCAAACACTCATACTCTTGCACTTGCGAGTATTGGTTTATCATTCCTATGAAAGTATTGAAAGTGCTTAATGCTATTCAAAATTGTTTGTCTGCTGAATTTTAAAACATTGTTGTTGGATTTAATGTTTGAATTCTTGATTTAAAGTACTATGTGATATGAGGTTATCTCATGGATCTGAAGATACCATTTCTAAATATTTTTTTATTAGGCCATCTGAACTATATGGATCTTGGGAGATTAAATCATCATTCGTAAGAAGTAAGATTGGTAAGATATCTCTATGAGAAAACATTGAGGGCTTGCTTGAGAAATATGATTAGATTGAAGAGAGTTGGGACTGATCCATATATAAAAAATAAACTCAAGTGATTTGGACAAATAAATGGGGATAGGCTGTGCATCAAGAATTTGAGTGGATAAAATTAATATGGAATGATTAGGAAGAAAACAGGGTGCACTAAAGACAGCATTTCTTAGAAAAATTGAGCAAAATATAGTTAGCACATCATAAAACTTTCAACAAGGAGTATGGAAAATGGGGACTTACAAAGCTGAACACATAATTGACATAAGCCTAATGATGATGTTTTGATGAATCTCTATTTACATTAAATGATTTTATTATCGAGACTTGATGCCCATTTCTACTTCTGATGAATTCGTTCGTTAGGAAGTATGTGCTTGTTACTTTTTTTTTTCATTGGCAGGGAAACTACAATTTATATTTAATTTATATTTATATCCATACCAGTAATGTTATAGGAGCTAGATGTGTTGATTGCCATTTTACAGCCTTCCATTGATCTCACCACAAAAAATTAACTTTAAATTGTTTTCTATGAATGCATATATCTAGTATGCTTGCTTATAACTAAAGAACCAATGGCATGCATAAACCAGTGAACTGTTGTCTTGGCATAGAAAGAAGTTCTTAGGAAGCGGTGCAATTGTCTGTTTTCTATTGGGAAGATCTTCACGAATTGGGTTATACTTTAACATGTCTTGATACTTATGCATGTTTATCTTTTATGCAGTATGGTGTTAAAATTTTTGTCATTACATCATTCAAAGACACTTGCTACATAGAGATCCTGCCTAATTCTCAGCGGTCCAAGCGAGGTATGTTTATGTAGGCTCTTTGATATGGAATTGTTTTTCCATTTGGCCTACTGTTGCATAATCTCAAAGTGATTCAAATTCAATTTTTATTTTTTTATTTGCTTAGGTATTACTACTGTTCATTGTTCATAATAACAACAATAATGTAGGAATTATAACAAATGATTTCACTATATTTACGTTTCAATTTTTATTGATGTGGGTACAGATTCTTTCTACATTAATATAAATGAAAGTATAATTAACAAGATCTATTTTTCTCATTATGTTAATGTATAACCGCTACCTTTATTATTTAACCGGCTTTCATGAATTAGGGGTAGTAATACTTGGAAGTCTTAGTGAGTGACTATGATAGTAATAAGCTTTCTTGCAATTAAATCCCTTTTAACTACGGCTGATCAAGGAATGACATGAAGAACATGTGATAACCTTAACTCTGCAGGTATTAACATTCCAATTGACCGTTGTGTGTTGAGCTTGTTGTGTTCATTGCATTGTCTTGAGAGCAGGTGTAATTGATATTTATATCGTTATGCTTCATAGAATGATTGGAAAATACTTGTTTATGATGGATGTATCACCTCACTAAGTTAATGCGATGATTGTACAAAGTAATGGTGGAGATCAAGTACCACAAGAAAAAAAAACTTGAAAGTTTATGTGGCTTGGTTAATTTGTGCCTGCATCCTTTGAAGAGAAGCCACTTTTGTGACAGGATTCAATAATTAGTACAAGAAAATAAGATTAAACTTCGCTCAATCTTATCAGAGTGAGAAGCCTTTGTTCCAACATTTTAAACAAACAAAACTCTAATATCTTACTAAAAACGTAGATTTAAGAGAAAATGTTTAAATAATGTTATTATGAAAAACTCTAAATGATACAGCTATGTTTGTATCCACATTGTGGATGCAATTGAGCTAAGCTGAGAGCTTGCTCATGTCAGCCAAATTCTTTTGACGTCAAGCTTGCTCAATCACATTTATTAGGCTTGAGCTAGATGAATAGCTTGATAAGCCAATTGGCTAGGCTTTATAAGAGAATTTTAATAATTGGGCTTTATTGGGTTTATAGGTTTCATTAAGTTAATAAATTATTTTAAATTATTATGAATAAGGAGATTATTATAATGCTATATGAATCAATTGACTCAATGAACTAACACGTTGAGTCAAATATAGCACAAGCTCGAGTTCAAACTTCTTTAATGGGTCGTGTTGAACTTGCAACTCAAGCTTTGTTCATGAATTTGATAAGCTTGAGTTAATGATTGAGCTAAGGTTGATCTAGTTTGTGAGCTGGCAAAAGATCATTTACATCATTATCTACCATTGCCGTACTTGATAACTAGCACTATCTTACTAAGGCAATTCACTATGATCATAATAAGAGAGCTAATTAATTGTTTTCAACTCCCCTTTCTGTTTTTTTCATATTTTTTATTATAAGGAAAAATAGGATTAAGACGAATCTTTACATTAACTTAGGCAACTCAAATATAATCAACTAGTAAATCAAGTTTATCCATAGAGAAAATGAATATTCTGGAAAGTGCTTACAGACTTTGTACTAAGTGCATCTCATCCATTATCATTGAATACATCGATACCAATCAATCTATTATTTCTTCAAGAAACATGTGATTTGCTATGTTTTTAAATGATTTAAAATCATGTCCTTCCATTCTTCTTCCACATATTCTTTATTGCTTCAAACTATAATATTCCATTATTAAAACTGCCTAAATGAAGCTTATAATGGCATTAGAGCGAGAGAACTTGTTTCAACCTGTTGCTCTTTGATGGTCAAAGAAAAAAAAAAACTTGAGCTTCATTTGAGATAAATGCAGCTGTCTAAAAAAGTTACTGCAAAGGAAGTAGTCGTCATTGTTATTTAAACCACACATAGTATGACTAAGGCTTAGTGTCATTGTTGTTATTGGTAATATCGGGGGTCTGAGGATCTACTATTGCTAGTCTTATTATTTTCATCACCAAAATCTATACTATTTCAATAAAGTTAGTGTGTACAAGATTCTCTCTCTCTCTCTATATATATATATATATATATGAAGAGAGATTGTCATACTTTTATAAGGATGAATTCACATTTTCTCGTACATTGCTTTTTATTCATAAATGAATTTCAATGGATCAAATCTAAAGAAGTTTAAAAATTGATTTGTTTTTTTTTCTTGCTTTTATTTTATTTATTCGGTTAAAATTTCTTATAAGTAGAGGCATGCAAGGAAAAATGAATACACTAAACTAGTAGCAGTGTTTATATATGTATTCTTCAGGAATAGCAAATATTATTATTTTCACACAAGCATCCGGCAATTTTATTTATTTACAGTATTATTACTTGTAAAATTTCCTGAGTTTTCATATTCTTGCTAAGAAATATGAACCACGAACCAAGTGTGCATATGAAGTTATATTCTGCCACGTGTTCAGATTTAGCTAATTTGCTTCTCATCTTCCCCATGCATGCATCATCATCTTTTGACACGTTGACTGAATGTGCTCCGCAGTTATTTTCTTGAGCTTCTGGGCTGAGGTTCACTACAACTCCATATATCCCGAGGGAGGTAATATCTTCCGAAACCCGTCTTTTTAATGCTTGTATGATGAAAAATGTTCTTAGCAGCCTAATATATATATATATATATCTTTTTTATTTTTTATTTTTTATTATTTATGTGTGGTCGGTGGGATTTGAACTCATGACCTATGATAATAAATTTGGAATCTCAATCACTAAGCTGTAACATCATCCACAATAAACTATATATAATGAATGGTGTTGTAGTATAACAGTTGAATGGTGTTGCAAGTCATTAAATGAATTTTCTTTGATTTTCAGACCTTCCAACAGAAGCAGAGGTGAAGAAAAAGAAGAGATGGTGGCATTTTGGAAACAAGCATTGAGTATGACTCATATATTTGCTAGCTTTCGAATATATATATATATATATTATCAGCATTTCATATTTAAATATAATTGGAATGGGGGTTTCCAATAGTTCCCCTGTTTTCATATTTTGTATAACAGCAGCATACAAAGGCTTCCTTAATTGTCTATCAGCCCTTCGATTCGATTCGAAACTGTTGCTCGCACTCTTTATAACAGCCAAAAAAAAAATAAAAAAAAATGTGGTTGAATTTCATGCTCATGTTTTATTATATATATATTTTTTGGTTGAGAAAATTTGTGGTGCTTTTGAGCACTGTAGATTATTTTAAGAAAAAATACATAAAGTACTGTTGTTTTATTACTTTTGCTTGGTTGTTTTAAATGGTTTTTTTGGTGAATCTGAAATTTTGTTTATTTCGAATGAAGAGTAATCTATAGGTCAAATTACCCATAAAGTATTAATTTAATATTTTTTCTTAAATTGTTTATATATACTTATATAACATCTAAAATATCTAATGATTATAACTCAACAAAATTGAATCGGAACAAATCAACTAATCGAATTGGATTGAATCGTTGAATCGAATCGGTGAATCATATATCCAGTGAATCGAATGAGATCAGAGAATGAAATTGATTCAAATTGACAACAAATCATTGAAGACGACCGAATGTCGCTGATTCGGAGAAATCGAACGAAAACGTCTTCTTCGATTTGATTCTATTCGATGTCATCTTCTCCGAATCGAATCGGAGATGGCGAATCAGGTTGGAGTTCAAAAAGTGCCGGAAGGTTATGAGAATTTTTATTGCTAGTGTTGGATTCTTACATGAAAAGTTAGTAAAAAACTTATTATAATTTTATATTTAATTTAAAATCTTATAGGTTTAAATTCTGAGGAGTCCTAAAATTTGTAGCTTAATTAATAATATTTCAAATGTTTTAGTACAAATATATAAATAAATAATGCTCTTAATAAATACAAAAATAAATCTGATAAAAGTTAAGCATTTAGTAAAATATAAAATATTTTTCATAATCTACAAATAAAATTTATTTCACTAATCTTATTCTTATTTATTTAATTTTTTTTTATAATTTTGGGGAAAGATATATAATAATAGAAAAATGCTTTAAAATCTTTGAAATATTATAAGTTCTTCTGAAAAAAAAGAGATGCAGTGGGGTTACCAATTTTTGTATTTTTAATATATCTCTATTATTTTTAAGAATTTGAAACTTTCTTAATAGATATTATAGTATTTTCTTATAATTAATTTCCCTTATATATATATATATATATATATATATATATATGTATGTATAAGTATGTATGTATATAATATTCAGTGAATAATCCAAAGATTGGCATGGGCCGGGCCGGGTTGTGGCCCGAGAGCTAGCAAGAAAAACGGTCGTGTGAGCCGTTCACAGCTATGTCAAGCCCGGCCCGCTCGAAGTATAAGAGCCCAATAATTTAAATTATCGAGAATTATTAAATAAAAATTTGTAGCGGATAATACTTTTTATCTTTAACCGCCCGACAGAAAAACTGAGGGCGCGCACGTCGGCACGGGCCGCGGGGAATGGCATGCGTTGCGACATCTGTAGCCTCGTGCGCTGCGGTTCGCGTATACTCTGACAGCGAGACGAAGCCGCTCTGCGCATGGCTGACGAAGCCATCGTTCTTCCTCATAAGGCTACGAAAACCCTAACCCTAGCGCCCCAGCCTCGCCTCCGGCTGCATTTCATCCAGCACCCGCATGGATCGTTATTCGGATCATCACCTCATGCGCAATGGCTCGGATAGGCTGTAGGGTTTCGCTCGCTGCCAGGTATCGGCAGACATGGCAGAGGTTCCGAAGCTGCTCTACATTGCGGTGGTGGACGATGCGGCTGAGGGAGGAGGGGAAGAATTCGCTGGCCGGGCGCAGGACGCCTCGTTTCGGTACACACGCCCCGTGTTGCAGAACACACTGCAGCTCATGGGATGCAAGGCGCGGCATGCTTTTAAGGTGTGGATGTGGCTTATGCTATCCTCTTTTTTGTCTGATAAGTCGTCTTTCTTCTTCTGTTGATCGGTTGAGAGTGTTGCTTCTTTTCTCGGCTTTTTAAGATGCGAGTTGTCTCATCAGTAACGAGCGTGACTTTTTCGTTGGGTCGTTGTTTGAATTTTTTCTTCCGAACTGACCAAGCACTTTTGAAGATGACTGTCTGGCATGCCGGCATTGTTAACGGGTTTCTTTTTTGTGTTAATGGGAACTGATTTTTTGTGTTTCGTTTTTACCCGGCAGGTAGAGTTGTGTAGTATTTGTCGGCGCTTTATTTTTGTTATTATTATAATTATTACTATCATTTTCATACCGATTCCTTGTGGGCGTTATGCTTTTTTGAAACTCAAATCGCTTTTTAATTTCTATTACTGTCAATGAGAGCAGAATATGTGGTCATTATTGGTTCTCATACAGTAAATTTACGTTCTTTTTACAGATCAGCCGAAGGGTGTTTGAGGTTATGAGAGCGGAATATGTGGCCGATTGCTTGAATCACGAGGAAGACAAGGCGCTCCTTGAACAGCAAAGTGCTGAAACATGTAGCGCTTTACCATTTGAACAGTACAAGAAGTTGACGACAGTGGCTTGTACTAGAGAACGATTTTTGACAGTAACTTGCGATTCTTTATCAGAATACAAATATGTAGGCCCCAATCAGAGGGCAGACCTTGTGCTAGCTTGCAGGTGCTGAGTTCTTTATACCCATATTAGGATTCCTGAATTCTTTACTTGTATATATTTTTGTTTGTGAATGAGATTTGGTGTAACATTTATAAAATTTTATATATGATCTATTGACACTTCAATGTACCTTTTCTTAAACAAATCAGGCAGCACAAATCATCTGCAGACATGGTCCCCTGGTGGTGTTGTATGAATATCCAGGATATACTATTTGTGCTCTATTCTTATTGGCCTAAAGATTGATTTAAGTTCTATTTGAATCAGTTATTCTGTTAAGAAGTTCATGTATCTCAGAAAATTTTATATTGCATTTTTAACACTTTCACTGTATCCATTTGCATTTAAGAAATTTGTTTGTTGCTTGTAGACCCATGTTTACCCTTTTACATCAGTCTCAAAGTATCTACTTAAATGTAATTAATTAAATTTATTCATGTTGTCACACTCTTTTGCAATTAGCTTAGATTTTGATACATATTAATTTTTCTCATTGCGCATGCATTATGTTGGTGCATTCTTTGTGTACTGCATTTATATATTTGTCATATAAATGTAGTTTCTTTCACTAGTATACTAACTGCTTCATATAATTCCCATTTAAATGTTCAACGCAAATTCTGTATTGCTTCTTGAATGAATATGTTGAAAAAAGTATTGATGCTGTATTATATGTTATTGTAAGGTCATTCACCATTAACAATATTTGGTAGTTCATTCATTTTAAGTGATTGGGGAATTCAGGATAATTTTGATAAGTAGAATTTTGAATTCAGGAAGATGTTGATTTCTTATGCTAGAGATAGCTCCATCAACCATTGATGGGAAAAGAAATTGAGTTAGTCAAATGGAAGAAGTGAGAGGTTATAGATGACATGCTCTTGGGGTATTAGTTTCTCATAAATCTTAAATACAAACAATGTCTAACTTTTTAATCTCTTGATGTGTAAAGCAGGTTCAATTGCAAGACAAATCAGTTCAACTCAATCACAAGACTATTAAACTCAGTTTACATCATGTTTGATGATGAGATTTGTGTTTTAAGCATGTTCTCATTATTATTACATAGTTGTAGTAGCACGGAAATTGCTCTTACTAGTTTTTATTAATCTTCTATCATAAAGCTTAATGGCATCAGAGATCTCGTCCGCTCGTCCTCTATGATAATAGGTGTGAGAAAATTGATTAGAGATTAACTAAGCTAATCCGATAAAATTATTTGATTTGATTTTTTAATTTGCTTGTACTTTTATACTTTTAGATTTTTTTTGTTGACTTAAAGGTAGATAAGTTAGATAACTCAAGAAATAAGATTTCTGAAATCAATTGAGTTACAGATATGTATCAGATTTCTCTTTGCACTGGTTCTTCTTTTATAGCTTCAACCATTTGGTGAGTTTGTCCTGAAGAGCTTTTAAAAAACTGTTTTGTCACTTTCTATCTTTCCTCTCTTGTAGAATCCGAGAAAAGAAGGAATCTGTAACTGTTCTTTTATGTGGGGCAAGCGGTTGTGGAAAATCTACTCTCTCTGCGTTGCTGGTAATTTGTAATTGTATTGATTTTGTTATGGATTTTGTGCACATGTTGCATTAATTTTGAAAATTGTGGGAAAACTTTTGCTGCATAATGTCATTTTAGTTTTTGCCTACAAAATTCTTTTGTTTAAAGAATTGTGTTCTTAGCATATTGAATTCATATTTTATGTTCCTTTTAAATCTTCTGCAGTAATCTTGTTCCATCCTTTAATGCCTACTTTATTGTCTTGAATGTACATTCAATTAGGGAAGCAGATTGGGGCTCACCACTGTAATTTCTACTGATTCAATAAGGCATATGATGAGAAGCTTTGTTGATGAGAAGCAAAATCCCCTGCTTTGGGCCTCAACATACCATGCCGGAGAATGCTTAGATCCATTGGCAGTTGCAGAAGCAAAGGCTAGACGGAAGGCAAAAAACCTTTCCATCATTTCACATCCCTTAGTCAAGGATGAATTTTCAAATGGATCATCGAATGGACAACCTGACTGCCAAAATGCTGTTAGATTTCCTTCTGTAGACACCATTAGCAATAGGCAAATGGCTATTAAAGGATTCAAAGCGCAGAGCGAGATGGTTATAGATAGCCTGGATCGATTGATCATTGCTTGGGAGAATAGAAAAGAATCAGTGGTTGTTGAAGGTGTCCACTTAAGCCTCAATTTTGTGGTGAGTATCTTGTCAAGCAGGAGTAGCAATATTTTTATTCCAACAACATTCAACTGTTTTTATTGGTCTAACACTTTACTTTCTCTTATGGAATATATTTTGATTCCTTAGTTGTCTACAACAACAAAGCTAAGCCTTTGTCCCACTTAGCAGCGTTAACTACTTGAATCTTTTGTTTTTATTGTGCACAATCAAATAGAAATATTTCTCTAAGTTTCAAATAAAGAAAATTCTTTCTAATAGTTTCTTATTGTGTCTTGTTTGGACTTTCTCTTATTTTCTTAATATGGGTACATGTCACATTCAATTTTACCAGGGCATCGAACGATATATACTTAGCATGCTCGATCTATATAAGATGATGTTATCTAATCTTATCCACTATTGGAGCTACTCCGACCTTACTCTCATTTTTTTTACTATTTATTTGAGTATGCACACCTATCCACCTTAGAATTCTCATTTTTTAACATAACTGGCCTTATAGCTACTTTGTAATTTAATTATTTTAAATTTGAATTTTTAGATTACACAACACTCCAGAAGAGTTCCTCCATTTCATCCATCCATCTTGGATTCTACTAGCAACATCACCTTACAGTTTTCCATTAATTAATTTTGTGTTTGAGCCAAGATATTTGAACTTCTAACTCTTTATTATCACTTTGCCCTCTATAATTATGTTCTTTAGGTTAAAAATTTTATTATCATTAAAATGTACACTATATTCTTTATTTGAACTACTTAGAAGAAACCATTTAATTTATAAAGTAGTATCCACAACCCGAGTTTTACTTTATCTCATCTCCAATTGCCTCAATTAGGAGAATGCCATCGGTAAAGAATCTGCACCAACGAATTTCTTCTTGATTGTGTCATTAAGAACATCCAAATCTAAAGCAAAGAGATATAGTTTATGAAAAGAATCTTGATGCAATTTAATAGTAATAGAAAAATTATTAGAGAGGCACCTTGCAATCAAACACATTTTATAGCTCCGTTATACATATCCTTAATAGCATCAATATAAACCACACAAATCTTTTTCTTTTTGAAGCTTCCATGGTTGATCTACCCCAGCATAAAACCAGGTTGATTCTTTGAATTTGGTTTTCTCATAAAATTTATGTTTAATCACTCTGCCAAAGATTTATTATATGGCATCATAAATTAGTATTTTGAATTCACAATAAAGTAGCTTATATTTCTTCAAATTTTTATCACTTCTACATTGATAATATTCTTTGCAATAATTAAAAAAAAAAAGAAGTTATGTGAATGTCTTGCTTTTGCCACCAATCATTTTTTTATTATCAGGTGCTATCTCTTTAAATTCATTAAGTATACTATTTTTTATGTTGTGAATATAACTAGAAATCAAATTCATAAAAAATTAGCTTCATTTTAAAAATCTCATTGTCCAAGTCTTACAATTTCACTCTTGAAAATATTTATGATATTTTTTAAGATTTCTTGATTTAATTATTTTAGGATATCTTAGTTTAGTGTTACTTTTCTTATTGTTTATAAATCTAAAACAAAAATTAATGTTAGGTTACCAAACAATCATATGTAATAATCTTACAAAAACTTGCAATATAAATTAACTCTTTTTAAAAGAAAATAATCAGAATTTATAAGCCCATTTTTAAATAATAATATGTTTATATATGTTGTTGAAATAATATTGGCAATTATATTATCAAAAATTAAATCATACTCCAAAATCATTTTTTCTTTTTTAATCTCTCAAAAATTAACACTATCATAAATATTATCAAAATATTTTATTATCATTCTAATGTGTCAGTTCAAAGGATCTCATATATGTAATATTATTTCTTGGGATAATTCTTGAATCAATTTGCTAAATTGTGTCAAATTTCTTATACTAATAATTTATTTTGTTAAGAAGCTTAAACACTTGCAATATCAAAAATTAATTTTTCACTTATAATATTTAAAGATATTATTTTATTTTTCACTCTCTTAGCTTCCACCACTTTTCTTTTTAATATTATCCAAGACTCCCACGCTATTTTTTATGATTTTTACCAAGTTCCAAAGTCTTTAACCTTACCATCAATTTTTTTTGCTCTCTCACTGTAATTTCATTTCTTGAAAACAAAGTATTTGTTCTCTTGTTTAATATATTATCTTCCAACTCAAAAATTATTAATGAGATTATCAATATTTCAACTACCTATTCTTTATTTAATGTCATTAACTAGCTTTTGTAATTTCATTTGTCCATAATATAGAAATTCTTACTTATTTGAACCTGCACCCAAGAGATGATGCAGCAGCCTTGGCGCACTTTTCACAGCATTCATGCAATGCAACATGTTGCTTTTTAGTGATATGTTAACTCTAGCACAATTTTTTTATGGATTGAAGGCATAAAAGATTCAACAAAATTTTATTTTGGTTGTTTACTTCCTAAACCCTTTTCCTCTCACCCGGGATTTTGGCCTTGATAACGATCGGGAGTTGCTTAGTTTGTCTCAATGTACTGATAAAATGTTTAGATACTTATTTTAGTAAATGCTAATAAAAATGTGTTCTACATCTTCTGAACATAAATTGCTGTCCTTAATAAAAGAGTTGAGGCATTGCTAATTATCTTTTATAATATTTTTAATAGTTTATGTTACTTAAATAATGGGGCTAATGAAGATACATCCAGTGGTGCCATATATATATATATATATATATATATATGTATACATATGATGTGTGTGTGTAATAAATCAATCTTAGTTAATTATTTAATCTAAAACCAATTCATCGTGCATTGATAATGTATTATAAAATATATTATAAAAAATATTACTTAATATATTTGCTTATAAATTTATAAATATATATAATTTGATATTAAAAAGAATTGCATGTATGATATAAAATCTAGATGTTTGCATATGCAGCATCTAAAATTAAATTTGATTTAAACCTATTACTTTATTTTGCTCATTTAAAACTGTATTCCTTTTAAATGGTACATACGAAGTGCTACTTTTTTATTATTGATTCAAATTTAGGTTTATTTGTGTAAATGAAATGAGTATTGAATATGTAAATAAATAATATACTCTTATAAGAAATGTTTTTACCTATAAATATTTAATTTCTTAAAATAGTTTCTAATGAGCCGAACACAATTGAACAGAGTGTTATTTGTGGTTACGAATCGAGCTCACAATTTATGCTCAATTGCAGCTCATTTGCTTATTATGAAGTCAAACACTTTTTTTTAAGGTGGCACGAGCTTTGTTCTCAAATGATATGTTTTTTTAGTAGTCCTAAAAACATCCTTCAGTAATACCTTTCAATGTACCCAATAAACTGTTAAGAAAGTTTCTTAATGCACCATTAAGCTGTTTATATACCTTTCTCAATGTATATATGCTTTGCACTTTCTTACAAGAAGAATTCGCTGTTAATGCAGCAGAGGAATATTTTTAAATATCATTTTTAACATTTCAGGTTATCTTTTATATTGTATAAAAATTGCAGATGGGGTTAATGAAGAAACATCCTTCAATAATACCGTTCATGATCTATATAGCAAATGAAGAAAAACATACAGAAAGGTTTGCTGTGCGTGCAAAATACATGACTTTGGATCCTGCAAAGAACAAATATGTCAAATATATAAAGAATATCAGAGCAATTCAGGACTATCTTTGCAACCGAGCAGACAAGCACTTGGTACCTAAAATAAATAATACTAATGTTGATCGCAGTGTTGCTGCAATTCATGCCACCATCTTTAGCTGTTTGCGTAGGCGTGCTGTAGGTGAGCTTCTTTTTGACCCGCTAACAAACACTGTTCCCTTAGTGATCGAGGAGTATAGAAATCAATGTGCTGCTGATAGTTTGAGTTCGAAGGGAATGTTTCAGCTGATACAGAGGAAAGGGTCTTCAAGGCATCTCATGGCTCTTCTGTACACTGATGGCTCTGTCGCCAAAGCATGGCCATTTGAGTTTGTTGATGGTAGTGGAAAGCACAGTTCTACCAAAGGTGATGACAAAATTGTGGGGAATCCAATGTATGGCCCCTTGCAAATTGGAAAGGCAGAGCCTGTTAATCTCCAGTTTGGTAATTTTGGAATCAGTGCTTGGCCAAGCGACATAGGTGCTACTAGTCAATCAGGAAGCTTTGATGATTCCAGGGCTGATGGCACTGACACAGGAAGCAGACACTTTTCTTCGTGTTGCAGTTCTCCAAAGATGTTAGAAGCAGCTGCTAAAGAAGTAAGCGCTTTCTTTTCCTGTATTTTTAGCTCCACATTCGATAATGCCACAGAGAACTTAATCAAACTTCTATAATGAAAGTTAAGAAATCTTCTTGATCTTAGTATGGGCTGGTTAATTTAGAATTTTAATCATAGGATCTTTTTGGATTTTAGATTTCATGCCAAAACAAGTTGGGACTGCATTGTTTACATGTTTAACTTCATTTAGATGGCTTTTGGCTTTCATGTTGGTAATGATGTTTGGTTGGGATAGTTGGAAACTTGCTTAAAGCAGAACTCAAAATTTTACTTGAACTTGCATGGTAAAATTTGAACTTTTAGGATGGGATTGAGGCATTTTAGCTGAGAATGAGGTGTGTTAATTAAAACTTTCATGACATACATTGTTCCATAACAACAACAACCATACCGGACCTTAGGCGCACTAAGTGGGATAGCTCTATCGATTAGAAATTGCTGATTATTTTGTATGTGAAATCTATGGATCGCAGTGTTGTTGCAATTCCTAAGTATGTGAAATCTATCTTTTATATTTATTGCCATTTATTTTGTTTTTTTAAATACACTCCAAATATGTTGCAGTAAATATTTTTCTTTGCTATTTTTTGTTGTGTTTGTTTTAAACACAAAAAACTCGTGTTATTAATTTTGTCGCTGCCGAGCTCAAAGCCTTGATTGAGAAATGTGGAGGATCGTGTTAGGTAGTCAAATGTTAGCGTAAATTTTGCAAAATAAATATGACAGGAGTTTTTTAAGAAATTGTGTCCCAAATCAATCTAAAAGTGACAATGTATTACCGAACGAATTAAAGTGTGCAAAGGTTGTTGTTGTATCAGCATCTGAGTCTAGTTTTATGTGTGTTTCCATATTATGAATGAAAGTTGGTAGGGAAGCTTAGTTCAACACATTTGATTGAGATTAAGGTTTTTGGCATATTAGCATTTTGATAAACAAATCTATGTAGCTGATATTCTAGTAAATGGGAATACGTCTTTAGGAAATAAAGCAAGTATGAAAAAGGGAAAAGATATTCATTATTTAAGCTACAATATTTGATACTTGAGTAAGGAGCAGCATTGAAATGGTGTAGAGAATTTAAAATGACAGTGTTCAAATTAAATAGGACGGGGGATAAAATTAAAATTGCAAATATTTATGATCCTCTTAGATTAGTGTGCGTATAAATATTTTTTTTATTAATTTATAAAGTGTTGATTCAAGATATTTCCCTCAAGATAATATGTATTCATCAAGGGGCTGTGTTTGTCGCGACGGAATTTGAAAATTTTGAGTGTAAAGTAATATGGTTATAGTGAAATCTGATTACAGTGTAATCAGATGATTTTGTTGTTGTTTAGTAGTTTTACAAGAATTTAATATTTATCTGTTTGAAATGAAATAATATGTGAGTGTGTTGTTTTGAATAAATTGGGAGAGTAAAATTACTCCAAAAAATTTTTATTTTTTCAAATTTTTTTACGGTAAGTTTGTTGTTGTTTAGTAGTATTACAAGAATTTAATATTTATCTGTTTGAAATGAAGTAAGATATGAGTGGTGCTTTGAGTAAATTGGGGGAGTAAAATTACTCTCCCAAAAATTTTTGTTTTTTCAAATTTTTTTAAGGTAAAGTTGAATTCGAAATCGAGATACGTTCAGATGACGAAGTCATGAACGAGCGGCCAAGCCATGGACGGAGAAGATGGACTCAAACAGTGATGTTATGGACGAGCTGCCAAGCTCTGTGTGGAGAAGATTAACTCAAACGGCGAAGTTGTGGGCGAACGACGGTCGTTTAGGGTTTAGGGGTTCATTCGTTCGAATGAAAGTTTTCGCTCAAATGAAAGCTTCCGTTCGTTCGAACGAACGGAGATATCTTATGTTCGTTCGAACAAACGGACGATTTCGTTCGATCATTCGAATGAAAATTTTCATTTGCGATATATTAGCGCAATATTGAAATACAGTGTAAAGGTTTTTCGCCTGTTTTACTTTGTGCTAAACGCCTGTAATCTCAATGTTTTTGAAAAAAAATTATTTTACAGTGCTTTTACCTCATGCTAAACTGCTCCTAAATGAAATCTAAATAAGCATTATGCCGGTGCAACAAAATAATTTAGTTACATCCACAATGATTTTGGCTTTAACAATACCATAATGAAGAAAAAGTAATCTTAAAGTTTGCAATTTTATAATTTATAATTGTCTGTTACTCTACAAAAGAGCAGATTGCATCTCTTATAAGAATGTGTCATCTATAAGTTTGACTATTTCTATGTTTTTTTGAAAGTTGTCTTAATAAGAAAAATATGTAGCCGGCAGAATTTAAACTATTGACCAGTCAAGACTACAAATCTAAGGGCCCTAACTATTGGGTTATACCATGCTTTTATTTTATGTAAATTGATATTTGATTCTAATTTGTTTCCCTTCTTTTATCAACATAATTATGAGGCAAGTATATGCAAAATTAGTTTCACATGTTATTTAGTAAAGATGTAGTTTAAATGTTATGCTTAAGCAAGATGTAGTTAATTGATTTTTTTAATCCTTATAGAATCTTGATAATTAAAATGAAAATATTTTAGTAAAATTCTTAAATTTGTACGTTGGAATGTTGAGGGTGATGCTAATCTTATGTGACAAAGAATTGCTAGTTGTATTTGTAAGGCTGAAAACAAGGCCTTCAATGAAAACATCTTATAGTAAGTACATGGTGGTAGATGCAAGGAGGTCAATGAAAAAAATGAGAAGAATTGTTTTAAAGGTTTGTTTAAATGAGTTATAAAACTTAAAAAGTTATTAATGATGCTTAGTGCAATTTGTTCATTGGAATGTTGAGGCTGGAGCTAAATTAAGAGGCATATATATATATATATATGCTTAGCTAAATTAAGAGAAGAATTTTCAAATTTTAATTCAAATAAAATATTTTTAAGGGTCTTGATTTGAATTTTTTTTCGAAGTTGAGAATTTTCAAGAGTTAGATGAATTATTTTAATATGCTCTTTAACAAATATTGTAATAATGTGATTTTAATGGCTCAAAATATAAATATTAATTGCTATTTTAAAATGAAGATAGTGTGCACGAGTAATCAAATTGTGTAGATAAATAAAGTTAGTGTCATACTTTGAATTTTTTGGGGAGAGTGATTAAATACAAATTATGTCAAAATATGAGGATTTCAAAAATCGATTTGATTATGCTTTGTAGATTTGATAGAAAAATCAAAGAGAAAAGACCTTCATTTGAAATTTAGAAAAAACATTTGATAAATTACTAAGGTTTTTCGGAGAGTTTGGATAGGCAAGTGTTTTATAGATAGCACATTTACGCATGTTCAAACACAATTTGGTTGATTATGAGATCTGTTACAAATAGTTAATTTTAAACTTACAAAAGTATATTCCTAAGTTTGTTTAATTAACTTAGTTATTGTTGAATTCGAAGCTTTGAATGAGAAATATTGAGGATTGCATTAGGTAGTTGATTGCTAGCATAAATTTTGAAAAAGTAAACATCGTATGAAATTTTAATTTTTGTTTCAAAGTTAATCTAAAAGCTACCTGCTGTATTATCTAAAGAATTAAGTGTGCAAAGGTGGTTGTATCGGTAATGTGAGGAGTATTGCCCTATTTTGAATAAATATTGGTAGAGAAGCTTAGTTCAACACATTAGATTTAGATTAGAATTTTGGCATGTTGATATTTTGATAGGCAAATTTGTGGAGGTATTTGATATCTAAATAAATAGGAAGTTTAATATTTTACATCTTTAGGAAATACAGTGACTAATGAAAAAAAACAAAAAAAACCTCCAAGCATGATTTGAAATAGTTGATTTTATATATACCTCTAGAGAATATTTTTTATTAAAAGTGATCTAAATGAGCACGTTATAAGAACAACAAAATAAATTAATTATATCCTCAAAAATTTTGATTTTGACCCGACTACTAAAAAAGATGGGAAGTGGTAAATATAAGCTTAAGCTAAATTAAGATATAAGAAAATTCAAAATTTGACTAAAATATATTAATGATTGATTTGACTAATTAGAAAGCGTGAGGTGGGTAAGGGAAAGTGGTAATTGGTTCTCTATAGTATTGGCATTTCTCTCTTTGGTCAGACCATAAAAGAACATAAAAGTTTTTTAATACAATTTGACTAAAAACATGTCAAATTAGGTGGAGTAATATGGTATTTATAAAATTAAGGTATGTGCACGAGTTATCAAACTACAAATGAATTGTTAGTGTGTCATACTTTGAAATTTTGGGCCAACTACAAATGAATTGTTAGTGTGTCATACTTTGAAATTTTGGGCCAAAGTGATTAAATACAAATTCTGACAAGATATGAGAATTTAACAAAATCAATTTGATTTTATGTTCTGTAAATTTGATAAAGAAATTAAAGAGAAGATTTTCATTTGAAATTTAGAAAATGTTTAATAAAATACTAAAGTTCTTTGGAGAGTTTGAAAAGAAAAAGGTTTTATATTGCTTATAAAATATTTAATAGTGCATTTGCAAGCGTTCAATTACAAATTGCTTTTACAAATAATTTTATTGTTTCAATTAGGCTACATCAAAGATCATCTCTCAGTTCATATCTCTTTGTTTATGAGATATGTTGCAGAGGTGAAGATGTTAAGGTAGATGAATGAATATTAGCACATCAAGATTTGGCCAAAACTATTTATGACTTCGTGTATTTTGAGCTTAATAATAGGGTATTATTTTTTGATGAAGCACAATGAAGGTAAGCGATTCATGTAGCTGACTGCCACTTTACTGGGGGATCAAGGCTACATTTGACAACGGAATTTGACAATGAATAAATGTGATTGGATATTGTTAGCACTGTGGGGTTACTGGCTAAAAGTTTTTCTTTGATATTTAGAGTTTAGGGGAGAGCAATTGCATCACCAGCCGTCCTGAAATTAAGGTGTTCGGTTTCTGTTATTTACTTAGTAATGTTATGCTATCATTTAATACATTAAGTGACTTTTTGGTTGGATGTTATATGCAAAATTATTAATATAGTATGCTATACAAATAACATGTTATTAAGATAAGATTGTTATTGAGATACGATAGATGTTTAGTTCAGTATTAGAATATTGTAGGTAATATTTTTTTTGGAAGAGTTTGAGGGCTCGTAGACCCAATTCATTCCATAAAGATAGGATACAATAGGTTGGTTAATAACAGCATACAAAAAGATGAAGTTCAGCGCTGCTACTTTAATACATGTTAAACAGAAACCACCAGACAGCTGACCAGCTGCTTCGATTGTTCGGCTACTTGAATTACCTGCATCAACAAAATCCTCAATGCACAAGTATTGCACCCATCCGGGAGACGGTGACAGCACCAGGCTCAGTTAAAAAAGAGAGACATATACTACCATGCAGGTGCAGCCTCACAACTGTTCTTAAAGTATCTGTTCTGCTACATATCAAGTGATGCATGCCCTCCAGCAATAATAATGTGCATCATACATCATCGCTCATCACTGATATCCATGGGACCTTGGAATAGTATAAAATAATATAATATCAAGCGTTTAGTATTGTAGTGCACATGCTTTTCTTTTGGAAAACTCATTTTCCTCACTAGCCAGAGATTGTAGGCAGTAATAGCAATTAAGAGAAACTTAGTGTTTTTCCTCTTTGCTCTAGCAACTTGGCATGATATTCATGTAGCTGTTTTGCATCTGGAGGAAAGAGAATCCCATTTACAATATTAATTTCCTTGAGCACTTGGTACCCATAGCCAATAAATGGTCCGCAGTTTCAGTCAAAATATAAGGGTGACATCCTATTGCAGGAGATGCTTCTCCTCAACATCTGCTGTAGGAAGCCTAACATGCATTAGTTTTCACATTAAGCACAAGTATTTAAGCTTATTCCTTTTAAACCAAATCTATTTGAACCAAGCCACCTAGGCCTCAGAACCCATCCTGCATTAGTTTTAGGTGATATTATCCTATTACAGGACCGGGTTTTTTTTTTTTTTAATCTTTAAAAAAATCAACTTCAATGGACGATCACGTTAAAATGGAAAAACAAAATGCACACAAAACCAAGCAATTAAATTAATACAAAATTATTGTCTTCGCCTTTTTTTCAGCTGAAGGAGGAGCTGTCTGTCTCCGGCAGTGAAGAGGCCGACGATCACCCTGACATCGATAGCGATGAGGATCTGAGCGATGCCCATGCAAATGAGATTCATGATGAGGTAAAGAGTTCATTCATATTATGAACATAATAGCAACAGCATCTATATATATATATATATATATATATATATATATATATATGCACTGTAGCACGGTAAAAAGACAAAAAATACGTTTTGATCATATATTTGGTCACTATATCATATATATATATATATATATATATATATATATATTTGAATTTGTGAATGTTATAATCTAGTGGTGATGAATTTTAATTTGTCATATTATAAGTTTAAGCTTCGTACCAGTCACATATTTACCTTGACACAGCAGATGGAAGGCTCAGTGGACGAGCACTCGACTAAATCGGACGAAGAGTACGACGATTTAGCGATCCGCGACGGCTGCTTGTCGGAGGACGAAACCGCAGCTAACAAGCCGCCGTCGTTGTCGTCAAAGGTTATAAAGAGGCGGCAGCGCTCCCTCAGCGGCGGCCCGATGGGCTTTCTGGCCTCTGCTACCCGCGTCGCTCCTTAGATACACAAAAGGGAATCATTTTTATTAGAATTTTTTACACGCATATCACGCTTTTTTTTTTCTTTTTTTTTTTTCCTTCTTCAAGTTTAATATTAATTTTTCTTAAGCGCATTTGCAGATCATACAATGTAATGTAATGCAATGTTTAAAAATATAAAGCTTGTGATATGTAAAAAGATCCTTACTTTTTCTTTTCAGCATTATTTCATCATATATTATTATTTGGATACAGTTAGGTTTAATAGTTTATTTTTTATAATTTTTATAATTTAAAGATATATTAGGAGATGTTTGTTTGGCTAGCTCTAAGAAAAATAGCTTTAAAAAATAATTGACAGAATTTACACCAAAAGTGTATTTAATTTAATAATTTTTATTAGAATTTTTTTTTTTAGAAATTATTTAAAAAATATTGCTTTAGTTCAAGCTAGAAGATGAACATCTGTACATCATACCTAATTCAATTATAGCAAATCAAATGGCTCAGTTCAAATATGGAGTATTAATGATACATTTGGATGTGCATGTGATCAGATAATTAGGTCAGTTAAAAATTCTATTATATACAACATCAATCCTTAACCTCACTATCATATTTATACAGTCAACCAAACCAACAGGCACAAATTGTACATCTCGAAAATTCACAAATCCAATAGCTCTAACAATTGAGTCACAACACCATCTCAATATTGAGCAAAAACTGAAGCAGTGCCTCTAATCATTAGTAATCGGAAAGTGTGCCATCCTCTATGTGCTGGGGAGCAAAGGGCCAAAACCACATCAGCAAATTCGAGCCCAGAATCTGACAATAATGATTAAATGTCAGAGCCTAATCGTAAAGAAACTAACCATAGCATCAATGTATAATAGTCTCTGTATGTATGTATACTGATTTCAGATTTCTGAGAACGCCAAGGTCGAACGGATGCCGGTAGTTTTGACCGCATTTCCTCGCAATCCACTTAGCACGGACTGCCTCCTGATACTGAAGTGTGGAAGCAGAAAGGTGTTTATTTATATGCTAGCTTTGTGAATATTTAATGATTGGGTAGATATGCAAATGTAGAAATCACGACCTCAATAGTAGTCAGGTTTTGAGAAAGAAGATAGATGTGCCAGGCAAAGAGACTGCTTGTAATAATGCTCAGGAGGATTATTGCCAAACCATTCAGTACCTGGAGTGATATTAATTGTTACAGAAATATAGAGAAAATGCCAAAAAATATCCATAATATCGTAGAAAAAGTTAACTGCAATTAAGAGAATGAGAACCAAAATGGATTTTTAGATGCATAGTGCCCGAAAAGTTTAAATAACACATGTGACTAATAGAATTGCGTAAATAATATAATTATTATTGATTTCAAGTTGTATAAATCGAGCGAATCGACTTAGACTCGAAATCAACTAGAAAAACTTGTTTCGAATTTGTTTGTTTTAATTTCTATTTGAATCAAATTTCGAGCAAAAATGAGAGCCTTACCACTTATTCTATAGCTGGGTACGCTCTGGCACGATAGTAGAAGGAACATTGTTCACAAAATTATGTATAAATAATAAAGTTCATAAATTGTATACGATAAAATGAAAAAAAAAAACAAATAATATGATTCATAGAGTTTATATAATCGGTTAGACTTAAATTTAGGATGCCTAAAATGCTAAGATCATGCAATTAATTCTGAAACAAAAGTTTTTGTAACAGGTAGAAACTCACCAAAAAGTAGTATTTATGCTTGCAGTTCTACAACTATGCCATTATAACATCAATATAAGTTCGTCCGATCACTACATTCAAGTTATTTTTATTTCTAATTAGCACGCACGCAGATTGTTTTTAGTTTTTTCTCTCAACAGATTTATGATTGTTCAACTACTTAAAAGCAGATTAATAATTCAAAGAAAAAATCAAGAAATAGACGCCTGATAGAATAGACATTCAACATAGATAAATCCCTATTATGAGATAATAGTATTCATAAATATATTTGTTTGGTAAACTAACAATATACCAAAAGAAATACGTATGAATCACGTAAATTCTTGAATAAGCAAATTTGATCAGATGAGAGCAGCCGCTTTTATTCATATTATTTTGGATATTAAATGTCATTAGCGGTTCAACTTTCATATCCCGACTAGACATCGCCATTTTATTGGGCTGGGTCATGACATTATTTCAGTGTAGCGTTTACCTTAAATGGTGCAAAGAAGACGTCATATGCTTTAAGAAATTCTACATATATGTAATATTTCGGAATGATAAATGCAGATTTGATGCTCACAGGATGAGCTACTTACTACTATTTGTGCAGTAACACTTCTACACAAGGTTGATGTTGGGACGTGGAGACCATTTTGATTATTTGTGGATGTGCTAATGAAGTTTTAGTGGTTTCCGGGAGGTCCCAAGGTGTTCCTAGACAAGTCGGGAGTTATTCAGGATCTTTGGCACGCCTTGCAACCCTTGGACCAGAGGGCAAGGCGCTCTGGCGCACCGCAATTCCCGGAAACCAAAGCCCAGGCCCCAAGGCGCCATCCAGACAGAGGCATAGGCATCCGTGGAGTAGGCCAGACCGAGCCTGGAGCGCCCAGACGCACCCTAGCTCCCACGAATATCCTGTCACAAGTTTTGGCGGTGCCATGTAATTTTATGGTATTTGGGTCTTTTGGAGTCTAATTGGGGCTTTGGTATTTAAGGAAACATATTAGGGATGTTTCCTATGTTGAACTCTAATCCATTGGAGGTTGTGGCTTCTATTGCTTTCTTCTACTCTAGAGTGAGCATGATTTTTCTGGAACAGAAGAAGTTGATCGGGAGGCTTTGGAAGAGATAGATTTTTTTTATTCTTGTGACGGTAATGTTATCTGTAACTATGTAATATTATTATTTTTTATAGTGGATTTTCTTTGATTGTGTGGCTCTGTAGTTTTTCCAATTCTTAGGTTTTCCACGTAAATCTCTATTTTGGATAGTTTTTTGTGATTTGTGCTGTGATTGTTGTGTTGTGATTTATTTCTTGTTTATGTTGATTTATACTTTAATAAATTTTTGCTTCGGCAATACCAATAGAATCCCGTTGTGTTCATCCTCACATTCTCTATAATAGCTGGATGACTATGTATGTGACAAGGATGGACAGCAGTATTCAATAAGGGATGGAATGGCCGCAATTCCTGCAAAGTTAGATGCAATGATTGATAGAAACACTTGGCGATGGTCAGCATTCAACTATCCAATGCATCAACATTTGTGAGAGAAAATGTTTTCTATAAAAATCCTAAATGCACTCATCATTGACAACACCGAGTGGTCCAATGTTAAATGGCATGAGATTATATCGTTTGTTTAAATGTGGAGGGACAATATAGCTTTCCGCAATTCTTCACGGATGACAGAATCAGTTACTTGGCATTTAAAAACAAATATTATAATGTTTTGGCCGATGGCAACCAAAGGTGAATTTACAAGAATAAAAATAACCCCCTCGAACTAAGTTAATATTTTGGTAGTCTACCTCACTAATTGAGTGCTATAGATCAACTAAAACTCAGCTAACATAATTATAAGTGCATTAAATTTTTATATATATAGTTTTTTATAAGCTATATAACTCGGAAAAGAAGTACTTTGGTATTATTTCCCGAAGCCAAATAACCAAGCTAAATTTTAAACATAACAAAAAAAGACAAGTTTCTAAGCGAAAGGAACAGTCTGTAAATTTATCATTTTATATCTTAATTAACCTAACAGATATAACTATGATACTATTTCCAAATAGTAGAAGTATGCAGGAAATGCATACTCACATAAAAGAGCTTCAGAGCACTACTTTTGAAGCCATGCTCATTGTAGAGTGTATCACAAAAGAATATCACCTGCAAGGATTCATATCTTAAATCATATGTGTTTTAGGAGCCCTTTGCTTTGTTGTCACGAAGAAGCAAAACATGTAAAGGCATATTTTCATCTTTTCTTTGTTACGATGATTGGTATCCTGTAAGTTACTGCATATAGTTAACCAGACAGTCTTTAGTTTCCTTCACCAGCCATCCCTAAAATGTAAATACAATCAACCTCAATTGCATTTACCTAGTAGGGATCTGAATGGAATCAAAAACAAAAAATTTTATACTGGATCAGTACATAATGCAAAATAGAAATAATAATAAAGATACAAGAATATTAATAAGAGTACTTGAAATGATCAAGTAGTCAAGTCAAAATAACCAACCGTGGAGTAGATTGACGCAACTGAACCATAAAATATACAGCTAATATAAGATTTATAATTTGCATATCCCACACAAGTGCCAATCCAAACACAGTGATGATCCTGCAATAACATGTTCACAACAAATGTGATTACATGATTAAAATAGATAGAGTGCTTGATAAGCATTTCCTTTCACCTACCATTTTCAGAACACACCTTTTACAAACTCGGCAATGATGTGATCGGGGAGGTTTATTGGCGCAGCACTTGTCACAATACTGTGATCTGACCTTCTGGAAATCAATAAAATCATTGGGATATTGATGTAGCAAACTAAACAAGCAGAACTAAAAGCATATATGAAAAGAGATTTCATTAGTACAAAAAAGTATGAGGGTCACTAACTTCAAAAATTACTCATTATCATATAAAAGCTTGCTCACCCGTTACATTAAGAAAATCACCCATCCAAGCAAGAGAACTATTAACTCACTCTGACTTGCTCGAACCAACAAATTCAAGGAATTACTCACCTATGGAAACTAGCTCACTCATTATGCTCAGAAAAACACCAATCCAAACAAAGAGCAAGCCCACTCTCTTATCTTTAAGACCCCTTTAAAGCCCATCCATATATGATCAAAACCAATCAACTTAATCTACAATGTAGAAAGAATAAAATTTATTTTCAAAGCTTCAATAGATTTATTTTCAAATCTAGCACATTGTCGTACAAGAAAAGAATAATCTTAATAATATGTCATAATTTAGCATGTAGTTATTCCCGAATGTCTATATAGTTTAATCATCCAATGCAACATAAATTACTCGGATAACAAATAATGTCTTCAATATTGCTAAAAAGCCTGCACTATAATATAGAATCACTATAACACTTCAAAATTTTATACTTAATATTATTAGTTTTTCCCCTAAGAATTCAATTATATATCACTTGTGAATACTCTTCTAATGCCTAATCCAAACAAAGCACTTCAAACTTCATATTCGTTAACAAAAAGTCAAGCAATTAAAGATAGATGCATTAGTAAGTCTCTGCCTTCAATAAAAACATAGACAAGGTATTTATACCATTTAAACTCACTTCTTCAGACAATCGAAATTGCAACTATAATAAATAATTTTAAGAGATTATCTATAAAATTAGGTAAGATTCCAAACATTATATATAGTTGATGTTGGCAAATTATTAGTTGCTTTAACATTAACATAACAATTAGTCCCTTCCCAGCGACAACAAGTCATAGATAAGATGTCAACTATAAGATATTTCTTTTAAGACATCGCCATACGAGCGATAAAGCCACAATAGTGTGCAAAATCCTGCTTATATCTTGCCAGTAATAAATACTCAAAAAGTACACACAAAACAAACCAACCTCCAAAGGTTCATGTTCTTTATTTTTTGTAAATGAATTATTCCATATTTGTCCCTTTCTTTTATTTTCTCAATAAAAATCTCATTCAAATGTTGTTGCATGATATTAATGCCAAGGGGCTTTGCATAAGTTAAAAGAAAGGGAAAAAATATTGAAAAAATTTGTGAATTAGGCTTGCACAAATTATAATTAAATATGCATATAGCACTTAATAGAAATGCAAAAAATAATAGGGGCCTTTACATACAAAGCACTCAAATTTTTATGATATTATCAGCACCCAAGCTTTAACATTAACAAATAAAGCTATATCATTCACAAATCTTAAAATTTACATTTGAGGTGCCATGTATTTTAGAAATGATAGCATGGTGTTTATTCTGTAAATCTTACAACTTAGGTTCTAGATATATATATATATATATATATATATATATATATATAAATCCCAAAATATAAATTTTTAATGCTAAAATGATGATTCATGCTAATTGGCCAGTTGTATGCCAATTTGAAAGGTAAACATAAATACTGAAAGACTACATTGAATATTCACTATCTAACTAGAAACCTTCTTTTACTTCTTTCAAATCCATTGAAATATGGATTTAATAAACTCCTTAAATCAAATGTTGCATTGTTGATTCAGAAATGTACTAGAATGAATAATATGAGCCATATATTCTAGTAGAAAGCATGCATCCATTCCAAAATTTGGAGCATAAAATAAAATTTTAGGCAAATGCAGAATATAAATACCTCACCTCACTACATCACATACTATGTAAGACTACTTCCCAGGAAATCTTATAAATTCCAACAACTAACAAATTTAATCATACAATATAATGTAACAATAATAATTCCAAACCTTAGGTTGACTGCATAAATCCTTTGTTTCATTGTGCCCAAACAAACAAAGCCCCCTTGTGTTTCAAACCAAAATTATTTTTAATAGTGCATTTTTTTCTTCCTCTTCCTCTTTTAACGTTAGCAAAGTTCATATATTCAAGTTTTTTACCAGGGGCATTGGTTGGTCTACTCTTAATGTGCTTGACCCATCAAAGGCGATATTCTCTAATCTTATATTCATTGGAGCCGCACCAACCTTTGCTATGAATGAGCTCATTTCTCATCTTATCCTTTTTAAATATCAATCGTCAATTGAGGCAAATTTCATCATGATCAATGAACATTTGATTTCCTTACATTCAATTTTGTGATCAGCACTCTCTTAAAATCAGCATCGTTATATTCAATAAAGTACAAATATTGTTTTCCATTGACAAGTGTGAAAACTGCATAATAATACAATATGGTCATAAGAAAATCATTACCCATAAAGTGCATGAACGAAATTCATGCCTTGCTTCATTGGAATGAAACAGCTAGGTCCTTTGTCATTTTATATCAGTACGCAATCCCAAGTAGTGCACCAATATGGCATTTGAAATATAATAGATGATTAGATTCTTCACATTAGAGATCCTTAATATTCACATTAGCCCATGTCAAGCTATTTTTTCTTTGCAATTTATAGCATGGCTCAACTTAGTCTACTTAAGCTGGAACCATACAGCTTCAACTATTTAATGTCTGATTAAAATTGATGTGTTAAATAATTAATAAAATCATTCAAGAGAATTTATTTTACTTAAACTATTTAATGTCTGATTAAATGATAAATTTATTAACTAAGGCTTCATATCTCAAACTTAGTATAGCTTTAATTAATAAACAATTGATTATAAAATTATCCATTTAATTCCTTCTTAATCATATAATATTTAATCACCTTATTGTTATTTGCTGTAATTGTTGATTAAATTAGCCAATTATCGAATAATTACTTTTAATTTATTTATATATTAATTTTAAAGTAAAATAATATTTTAATTCTATTATATATTATATTAGTAGTATTAAGTTAGTAAGTTAGTTTAATATTTTTAATTATCTTTAGAGTAATGCTGCTCACACCCGTTGACGTGGCACCCAAAAAAGCCTGTCCAATGAGGTGTGAGTAATATTGTATTATATTTTTATTAAATATTTATTTTATCAGAAATTTATCTCCAGCTAACGTGGCACTCAATATTGCTCACACCTCGTTGGACGGGTTTTCTTAGGTGCCACGATTAAGCGGGTCTAAAAAATATTTTCCTTATCCTTATCTATCTTTATTATAGTCAAATCAAATATAGGGGATTATTCATTATTCATGATATGACAATTTTATAAATATGTAATTAGATAAATTTAAGTATTTTTAATTTATGATGAAAACCTATAACGAAATACTTTTGCCTCAGCTGTTTGGCTTGGCTAATCAAGCATAATCTAAGCCAGGCTCAAGACCTTAGTTTTAATAAATCAAATGTATATGCTTTCACCTAAAATTCTTAGAAATTGTATTTATATTTTTACTCTCGCTTGCAATGAAAATGACCAGTTTTTATGCTTTGTTCTATGATTCTCAAAGTTTATCAGTTTGGCTTATAGTTTAGCACAGAAATATCTAAACAATATGGCAAGATGCTATAGATAAATTTTGTTAGAGAGTGAGAATTATTCACGAGGCAGAGTAATTGCATAGATAATAAATAGACCTTGTTAACATATAAGAATCTTACGTTCATAGGAGGGTTTTCCATCTCAGGACAAAAAAACGAGGGTACGCCGCCGGGATCGGTTAGAACAGAAGCCAAAAATGCAATCAGGCACATAAATGTGAGAAAGCTGAAGAGTATCGCGTTCGTTAACCCTAACGGAGAATTCAGGCCAAGCCAATCCTGCAAGAAGACGAGCACTGTAGTATAATAGACGTAACCCATCAGGAAGATAACGGAGAGAGCAGGTAGAGGCTGAGAATTCCCCTTCTTGCCTCCCATAATCAGGGATGGAATCAATAGATCCAACGAAAAATGTGAGTGATCGTAAAAAGTGTTTCAGGCAAAGACGGGTTTATTTGACAACGAGGAGTTGTTAGGAAGGGGTTTAACCTTATTAATTTCATAGAATAGTAGAGCTCATCTATTTTCATCCGATATAATTGAGTGAGGAATGGATGCTTAATCTTCCTCTCCATCTGCATGGGGGTGCCAAAAATGCAAGAAGAAAATTTACACAGAGCCTAAGAAGATCCAACACAAGAAAAAGAAGGTTAAGCTTTCAGTATGCGGATCGGGGACTTTCATGGCATATCACTTTGATCGGCAGTACAGTGGTAAGTGCTGTCTGATCTAGCAGAAGCAAGGTGAGCGAAATCATCTGTGATCTCTATACAGAATTAAAAGTGACAAATTCATGGACTTGATTTATGTCTTATTTTAAAATTCCAGATTCTATTGTTTGGTAGTTTTGTTTATTGATTTGGTGATCAGGTATTATTATTGATTTTGATCACTTGATGTGGTGATCATGTATTTCAAAATTATGATCAAATTGCTTAAAATTAGTTATAGCTTCACTTTTACTTTTTGTCTTCTTACTAGATGGTTCATCCTACGATTTTGCTTGCTCTGGTTTTCGAAAAGCTATTTCAATGCAAATGCCAATCCATATCTTCATAGTAATGCTTCATAATTTACATTGTGATGGTGATGATGATTTTGTTAAAGATGAAATGGTGATGGTCCTATCCATTTAAGGGATCATAAATGATAAATATTTTTATTTTTAAATTTCTTTTTCATTAAGCTTATTTCTATTTCTATATTTTTTCTATTTTCCTTATGTCTCTGAAGCTATTTTGGTGGTACTGTTGTTGTTAAGATCAACTCCTTAAAATTATAGATATGATGATTTATATTTTTTTATATTGATAATTCCTATCCTCGTTTTAATAATATGCAAAGACATCATGGATGGATTGATATTCATGAGTTATTAATGTTGCAATTTTTTTATAACTTTGGGTTGGTTTCTTCCTAAAAAGTGTAGATGGAAATGGGGTAGTAAACCTTTTATAGTGCACAATTGTTAGGGTTTATTAGATGAATCCATACAATTGCAGTAGCAATTACAAACTAAAAGAATACGATCAACAACAAATTTGTTATTATTGTTGCTTATTGGGATGCTACGCAAGAAAATAACTTGGTGATTATTAAAATCAGTTTGATATTACTAGTGCTTGACTTTTGGCATCAAGAATGATCGTAAAAGAAAACTAGTGCAACAAGCAATCCTTTCAAGGGATCAATTATTAAATTAATGGATAATGTTCTCACTTTATCCATCAATGACATTTTATTGTACCTTTCAATGTATCAGGTGACATGCAGTGAACACTTGTTCTCAACTTAGCATTGGTGAAGTATTTTTATGCAACCATGATGATTCAACATGACTAATGAAATAGCTTACCCATTATATATTATTTGAATTTATTGGATAACTTTATTATTTGATATGCATGTTATCTCAACAACATTTCACTTGACGTGCAACCAAAGTGCCCTCATCAAAGATGTAGCTCAAAAGGTTGAGCGCTCGCTTTGCCAGCGAGAGGTTCAGGGTTCAATTCCCTGCTTCTTCAATTATGACTATAACAAAATACTTGTTCAAATAATAACTCATACATATCTAAAATATTTTTTTTTGGTACATACTTGTCTAATTTTATTTATTGATATAAACTATATTAGTTGTTTTATTTATATGAGAATGTCTTGTTATAGCATTGTTCTGTAATGTTGAACTTTTCAAATGGTAGAGTGCAAATATTGTTTTAATGTACTGAATATCTTTCTAATAGTTTTAAATGTTGCGAGGCCATAGATTGATTTAGCTGTGATTTTGTCTACATATCATTATTTCCCAGTATTTCTGGGAATGCAGTGCTATAAAAAATTGACCTGTAACCTGCACTTATATATCAAAGATCGATTGATGACAAAAAATGTGGTATGCATTTTCTTAATGACGTTAACATTTAGAAGTGCTTTTGTAACAGTTCCCAGTGGATTAATAATTATAAAATCTTCAGGCTGAAGAAATACCTTTGAAGTTATGTGAATCTATTGCTGCTAGTTTTGAAGGAAAAAGGCTGGGATCATTCACTAGAGTTTCATTTACTGTTCAGGTTTGTTAACTTTTTTGTTTTTAGATTTTACTTGGCATTATACATATGTAGCAGTTAATCAAAATTGCTAATCATCATTCTGATTGTCTGCCAACCGCAGACCTAACCCTGGGTAGAGCCAAGAGGAAGCCACCAAAACTAGAACCAATGATTCGCAAACACATCCAAAAAATACATCCATCAACCGCCCAAAACAAAGGCAAGACTCATAATGGTGGAGGCAAATGTTGGGATCCAAGGGGTGCAAGACATGCCACTTAATGTGGGTATTATAAACATCTCTTCTCTCTCAATAATGAAGCTTCTATGGGGTTTCCAATTCGGTAAGGCATAAGTACTTAAGCTAAATAAGCATAATAATAGATGAGAACTACTGCCACATGTATGTTGTGCTCAAAACTGATGATTAAGCTACTCAATATTAATGCAAATTTCTTGCTTCCCCCGTTACTTTACAACTACAAGAATGTCATGCGGGGATTGAGGACAACAAGATAGAAGTCGATAGGCATTAGTGGATATAATATATAGCATAAGAGAAAAAGAGAATTTTTCAAAACCAATACTTATGCGCCAGTACTTTTAAATAAGCTCTAATTTCACTTTCCCAAACCCTCCTACAACATATCACAAAATCACACCGCACCAACTCAATTGCATAATTATTAGTACATAATTATAGGATTCATCAAGAAATAGTTCATGAAATCGAAGTCATTAGCAAGACATCAAGCATGAATAATTAAATTAAATTCCCAAGATCGCTAAGCCAACTCGCAAGCAAGATATGCATAATGCATAATGGTCCTTCACTTCGGAGCAAAGAAGATCTCATCAGAGGTGCTCTTGGACCAGAAGAGCTCCTCCATCTTCGATGAGATAATGAATCATCGTTTACCATTTGAGAACTACAAAGAAATAAGCAAAAACTACATCGAGTACCGCCACAAATAGCCCCAGCCACAACCAGACCAACCAAAAAGCAAAACATCTCTCACCAAGAGAAAAGAACCAAATAAGAACTTGCACAACCTAATAACAACACACCACAAAAGAAGCACAGCCACAGATGCAACCCAGCTACTGTCAAGCTGACAAAACTAAAGCCAAAATGGAAAAAACAACTCCATAAAAGAACCACAGAACAAACTCAAAACTCAAAATATGCACTCAAGAAATCAGCACACACTAAAAGAAGCACCCCACAAAAGAAGCAAGAAGTCAAAATAACATCAAAGAATAAAGAGAAGAAAAGAAACCAACAAACAGCCAATTTTATGTCTCATTCAGTTGAACCCATTTATTCAATAAGAAAAAACAAGTATATCATCCAGAACATTTGAAGTTCTTAGAAAAACATAGTATTTCATTTCACTTGAACATGAAAAAATATGCCATAGCTTAACAACTCAGTTAACATAAATTAACTCCAAACAACAAAAAAATTTTGATCAAAATATTAAACAACTCAAACAGCTTAGAATAATAGCACCACTACTCTCATTTAAGTGAAATCACAGCACATCAATTTTCTAGACAGCTCCAACAGCAAAAGCGCAAATGGGGAGTGTTTTAGCTTTCTCCAACTTTGTTTTCAGATTATATATGAACATCGAAGCCTGAACGTTACTAAATAATAATAACCAGCACCATCATCAACAGTTCCACACAACACTTAGGTCTGGAAAGCGTCAACTTTTGAAGCCAACCTCAAAAAGCAACACAACCAGACAACTTTGCAATCCTCCCATTCAATTTCTCTTTCTCATAATCCTGCTCTGCAACCTGTTAGTTCAACAAATAATTTTCAATAATAGTGTAAAAACAAAAATCATCAAATTAGAAGCAGTTTACAGACATATTATGATAAATAACTTGAAAGGAAAAACAATTATATATAAGATGGTTTAATGACATAACACTCAAATCCAAACTAATTATGTACTGAACACTCAATCCTTGTTATTTACAATTCCAAGACTCAACCTCACCAATCTATGAACTATCTTTTACATGCAATGAATGGAGATAACATAAGTTGGTGCTATTTTTATATGTGGATATAACATAAAGGCATTTCAATAGCTTTGGTGTAAATTGAAATGATGTTGGATATATAAATATAAAGGGTTTCAGTGGTAGCTAAATATAAGGAAATAACAGTTTAGTGCGGGCCAAAATAATATGCACGTGCCACCAGAATGAAAGCACAAAAAAATTGCATGAATAAATGGCTTAGAATAAAGACAAAATTATAAATTACATTGATGAAATCAAATAAATATGAATGTTGAACTCAAATAACAGTTTAAAAAAAAATAAGAACATAAAGAGCTTAAATAGAAGAGGCAGTTTAGTGAAGAAGGTTCTGGACAAGAACCGTGGATTTAGGAGAAAACAACCACAAAAATAAACTTAAGGATAGGCAATACAGACAATAAATCTGGTAAATTAATAATAGGAAATGGTTAAGAACATCTTAAGAGCTTCAAAATAATCTCCACATATCAGATAACAATAAAGGCCTAATTAGCATTAATCTAAGCATGAAAAACACAAGTTCCTTGAACAGCTAAATGCAGAAATATAGAGCAATAATTGATGCAAAGAAGAAATGATGCAGAGAAACCTCAATCAAGTTTTTAATTTTGGCAGCAGTTCTCAGCCACTATTTGAAGATGTTCTTATCCCCAAAATGCTAGCCTATAAGAAGTACAGAATAAATTTGATACAGACAATTGCAATACAAAATTTCAAAATAGAAATAATAAATAAAGATTCATCATTATTACCTTTTTTTATCATTTGTCAATATGGCTTTAGATTCTATTTTTTGGCGATTCCCCTTTCGGTGTACATGAATTTGATCTTTGATTGCGCTCGATTGTGTACGAGAGCAATATTCATGAACCTTCTGTTGTGCCTCTTATAGTGTCATGAGTGTATATGCCTTGGTCTCTTCATTCATTGACCTAGTCTCAATTGTATTACAAGTGCACTCATATGCGTGTCGCTATTACTCATTGTTACTTTCATAAGCAAAGTACGGGGTGGTGATCGGTGGTATGGTTGAATACAATCATTTGAAATCTTTCCTCTATCTTGCCTCAATGAATTGTTCTGGGATAACAATTATTTCTTCTTGTCGCGACACACATAACATATGACAACAAACGAGCCCCTTAAACTGGAACAATCGACATATGCATCGTTTATTCCACCGCCGAATTATAAATTACACGATATTTGTGTTGATACATTCCATTGTGTTCTTTAACAAAATAAGTTTTGATGGACCCGTTGACCCTCATCAATGAACAAGTACAATATATAAGTTTTTTAACTTTTACTTGAAATCTGTAAAAAATATTTAGCGTGTACTGTCTTGAGATTTGGTCCTCAAATAGGAGGGGCAATATTAATTATGGGCTAGTATAAAATGATTTGAAATCTTCTTAACTTTTTGTAGCGTCCCGCCCCGTCGCCGCGCGCAAAAGAGACAATTATAATCAATTTCAGCGACGGAGCGGCGCGCCATTCGGAAAGGAATATCCCGTCTCCCAAAATAGCTGAAAACCAAGCCCGTTTGAAGGGCTACTGACTCAACCTCAAGGAGGGTTGAGAGCTAATACTTAAGATAAGAGTAGTATATTTATCATAAGTATTAGACAAATACATATATTGGATTTAGAATACAATATGATCACATGTGAAGACTCACTTAAGTAGTAATAAGTAAAACTATTAAATATCGAGGCACCTTTTCAGATAACAGTGGAGTTTCTGATAAGAACTCCAAAGTTAAGCGTGCTCATGTGGGAGCACTCCCAAGATGGGTGACCTACTGGGAAGTTATCTTATGAGAGAAAAATCATGAGTCCTTTCAGGACAAAGCAGACAATACATTGATACTTAAGAGTTTGGGCTATTACAAATAGTATTAGAGCAGGCCATAGGGTGTCAAATAGGAGCTAAGTGTCATACAGGGCAAAGTGCCACTTCATATGAGCAACCTCTTGAACCCATGATAATTAAGGTGATACATGGTTGTGGGTATCTCTTGCGCTTGTAGAGGTCACCTCTTGTAACAACCCATGTTGTTACTTTAGATAATTAGGATTAATCCTAAGTCTTAAACATAATTAGATGTGCTAATCAGGTCAATGAAGTCAACCTCCTAAACTCAGCCCAAATCAGAAGTCAATTTGGAAGATCCTAATTTCTGGAAATCCAAAAAATCCTAGAAATTGACCTATTTAAATTGACCTCCACTCAAAAAACGGACACCACCATTGCGTTCCTTGACCCCAAATTAGCTTGGGGTGAAGTTTTCGTGTCAATCGGAAGTCGTTGAAATTTCGATGAATATTTTAATAATAAAAATATCACAGAAATCGAGGTATCAAAATACTCGTCGGATCAAAAATCCGACTGCGCCATTGGATTCCTTGACCCCAATTTAGCTAGGAAAAATATGTTCAAAAAATTTTCTGAAAATTTTTCAAAAAAAAAAAAAAAAATATTTTTACTGTAGCTAACGGCGTGCCGTTAACTATTTAAACTTCCGTCAACTGTAGCTAACGGCACCGTTTGGATAAACGGCGCCGTCCGAACCGTTGGATCGGCCCAAATCCAACGGCTGCGGAGTCGTCTTCCTCGACGACTCCGCACGCGTGACACGTGGTGGCCCGTCGCAGATCCTGGCCAATCTGGCCGCATCCAGACCTCTGCGAGGTCGCCGTCCGGTCTATAAGACCTCGGCCGACCCATAGGCTCCGAGTTTGCAAAAATCGGAGCCCGGATCGAGCCGAAATCAAGCCCCGAAGTCAGCCCAGATTTTCCGCCAAATCCCTTCGCCGATCCGACCTTCAGGTACCCCGATCTACCTCGTTTACCGTTCGATCGTTGCAATAATTGTAGGATAGGTAGATTAGGATGCCATCTACACATCCACCATTCCGATCGGGCTCAAACCCCCCGATCGGGCGCACCAGACCCCCGAAACAGGCGGGGTTCGGTCCGCCGAACCCCCGGAAGACGAACAGCCGCGTCTTCGGGCCGGGCCGGGTCGACCCGCGCCCGACCCGCTCGGGTCGGGTCCGCGTTAGCGCGGGTGGGGCCCACCCAGCCACGTGGCAGCCTACGGGCCCGCCACGTGTCACGTGGGGCCCGCACGCAGAGCCCGCGTCGCTTCGGCTTCGGCCGTGGGGCCCACCAGTGCCACGTGGCCGCCTCTGGGCACGCCACGTGTCACGTGGGGTCCCACAGCCTGAGCCCGCGTCGGTTCGGCTTCCCCAGTGGGGCCCACCGAGCCACGTGGCAGCCTCTGGGCCCGCCACGTGGCAGTGGGGCCCACTGCCTGGGTTTACCCACGACGGTTCGCCTCTGGGCCCCATCACCGTGGTAGTATTAGTTTTCCCATTTGGACATCAGGACAAAAAGTCAACTCTAGAAATTTAGAGTTGATTTTAGTCAAAAATGACCAAAATGCCCTTAGACTTCAAATGGCCATAACTTGGTCAATTTAACTCCAAATCCAAAAATTCAAGAAGCTACCTAGTTTATAATTTCAATATCATCATTTTCACAGAAATAATATTTATGATTTGAACCCTAAAATTTAGGGAAATGACCAAAATACCCCTAACCTTATTTTAGCCATAACTCGGTCGTTTCTCGTCCAAATTGGACGTACTTACTGTCTATCTTCAAGTTAGACAGTAAGGAATTAGTTGGAGAAGAGAAAGCTCAGTTTGGACTCCTAAATCAAAAGTTGACTTTTTGACCCTTAAAGTAGGGGCAAAATAGTCATTTTACCTTAAAATTGGAAATGCGCAATTTTAGCCCTTAATTACATTCTTAGGATACTATGATTAATAATGTAATCATATTAGTGTCATATAAGTAAATAAAACAAGTCATTAAATTGAATTCCAATAATTTTTCCTAAGTCTTAAGCACCCCACCTTAAGGACCTTTCTTGAGATTAGGACTAGATCCTATGTTAGAGTTCATTCATTGGGTAAAATTGGGTTACCCTATGGGTGAAACCTTAGTTTTGGTAGTTTTCAGATATTATTTTATTTTACAACCCATTCTGATTAGTTTATCTTTTTAACTTTAGATTTAAGATAGGAGATTCATCCTATTAAGTTTGATTACTTAATAGAATTTGCTTTAACTAGTAGATCACTTATAGTATAAAACCTAAAACTTATGTCTTATCCAGTTTGGATTATGTGATTAAACCTAAAATCTCGTAGTGTTTAATCCATAATCTATAGGTGTAGAAGATCTTGATCAGATCTTAGTTAGAATGTCTAAATTCACAAAATTAGGATGTATGATTTATTTGTTTAATTCATAATCGTCTATCTAATTGATCTAGATTAGAACCTGATCAGTTCTAATCCTTTTAACTTATAAGGACGAGTTTCTAAATTACACTCGATAGTAGGAAAATGGTGATCCTGAACTTGTGTAATTTGGAATAGTTATAATGGTTAAGTAGAAAATAAATGATATCACCATGTGTAGTCAAGTCTCTTGCTTACTTGTTATTTGTTGCTACGCATACCTTGTATTTTTGTGCCTTATATTTTCTTTGAACATATCATATAAGATATTTGATGCATAAATAAAATGTTAGGAAATTATGGAGACTCCTTAGATTCTTTATGAAAATATTAAAGTAAATAAGTGAAATGATAATGAATTGATGTGATTGAGCTGCCTCTCAGTGTTCTTTTGATCATACCAAATGTTGTCATAGTCGTATCGTGCTAGGAGTTGCCCTAGCCGTACTGTGCCAGGATATTTCGGTATGATAGTTGGTGACCTAACCGTATCGAGCTAGGAGTAGCCCTAGTCGTATCGTGTTAGGGCCATATGTGCGACTGTTGTTGGCTTAGCCGTATCAAGCTAGGAGTAGCCCTAGCCGTACTGGTGCTAAGATCTTCAGTTTCGTTTGGCGAGCTAGTGTAGCTCTTTTCTGTATGGCAGTTGATGTATTATAATTTTATATGCAGTTGTGGTTATTTCAGTATATTCTTTTTCAGTCAGCTATTTCTTTGTACTGCTTTATATATATTAAAATCTTGCTGCTATATGTATATATCACTGCTGCGTTATTCATTTTTTTAATTAGCATATTATTTTTATTGATCACCAGCATGTTTAGGATGTAGAATTTTTCTTCCAGCATTTATTCAGTTATATTTACACTTATATGCCTTTCCTTGATTACTTGTTATGCGATGCATGCTTCAGCCTCTTTTCTTTGCCTTGTTTATACTATAGAGCATAGTCTATAGTTTGCCTTTTTACTTGTGTTGCTTATTGCTCCTGTATTTACACATCATGCTTAGAAGTAAATGGTAAAATGGTGATATTATATAACCTTAGTAAAAATTCAGCTTAAAATGTACTTAGACAATTGTCTAACCAGATTTTCTCTTTTTTGGCTGGGGCCCTACATTATGAAATCGACAATGTCAGGCTTAGAGCAGTTTGAGGAGCCTGCACCCGAGGAGGAGCCTTACTTAGAGGAGGCGCAGCAGTTGGGGCCAGAAGATATCTATTTATTTACTGCCTGTGAGGATGAGTGGATTTTGAATATTTATTTTGTTAAACTTTAATTGATGTAATAATATATGTACATATGACTGTATGTTTAGATTTCACTATGCTACTTTTCTGAGTTATATTTCTCTTCTTATATACATTATGATGCTTGGATGTCATTTATTTATCGCTTCCGCACTCTGTATTTTTACTTATATAGTGACTGCTTGATTGATTATGAGTTAATATTTCTCTAATCAGGTGGATTGTGAAGTTTATCCTAATCTAATGCTAAGTGAGGGGTTAACCAGAGTGACACTCCACCCTTAATCTAAACCTATTGAGGGTTAAGGGTGAGGGTCGCCACACCTCTAGTCCTATCTACTCGATGGATGGTTCTTGTATCTGTGTGTGGACACTGACGAGGACGTCAGTTACTTAAGTTTGTGAGATTGTAAAGACCCACTTAAGTAGTAATAAGTAAAACTCTTAAATATCGAGGCACCTTTTCAGATAACAGTGGAGTTTTTGATAAGAACTTCAAAATTAAGCGTGCTCATGTGGGAGCACTCCCAGGATGGATGACCTGCTGGGAAGTTATCTTCTGAGGAAAAAATCGTGAGTCCTTTCAGGACAAAGCGGATAATACCTTGATACTTAATAGTTTGGGCTGTTACATCACATCACAATACTAAGTATAAGTAGTATATAACAGAGTGCAGAAGCTTAAAGCAGACATACAGAAACATTCATCACAGAAGCTGTATGAAAATATTCATCTCAAAAAAGAAAGAAAAATACATCCAAAATTATTACAAACATTTACTAAAACAGACATAAAACTAAGTATTGAACTGAAAATACTAAGCTGAAAAATAAACTGAAGAAGAGTCCACTAGTGCTCCACAGGCTCCTCCTGAATCTCCTGGGCGTCCTCTTGACTTGGCTTAATACAATTCTCAAGATCTAACAAATTGCTGGATCCTAAAAATACCTCTTATTTGACAATAAGTCTAATACATCAAAACTAATCTACAGTTCTATTTATTCCTTTAACATTTATATAATATGATTAAATCTGCAGAAATACTGTAAAGATAACTGAAAGTATAGAACTGTATAAAACTGTACAGAACTGAAGTAAGGTGAAGTAATATCAAACTGAACTGTAAACTGAATACTGAGAGTAAACTAATATAATACTAAATCTGAAACTAAGTAATCGTATGTAAAACTATGTTGTATGTCATTGAAACTGTGCATTTGAATATGCCACAACACTGTATGCTACTGATATGCAACCAAAATATTACTGAACTGCTATGAGTAGTACGGTCCAATGTATACATACATATAGTTGGGAATACTACTTACTGATAATGTCGATGCATCCTAAAATTCCCCAGTCAATGTATATAATATTATATAACCCATAAATTATCACTGATACTCATACATTATACTGATACTCACATATCATGCTTATGCTCATGCTTATAGTTATATGAGATAAATCCAAAATCCAAAAAATGCTTTAAAATCCGATAATGAATTCAATGTCTCCATTGTGCAGAATCCTGCTAAAATGATTCTGACTCCTAAAATTCTAACTTTGATAATTGGTTAAAGTTAAGAGTTTACTTAAAAATCATTAGCTAGGATGATTATATACACATATTTAGCATATTTGCAAGAAAGATAGACTTAATCCTTAGCTTATTTAAACTGCACTTATCAAAGCGCACTACGATAGTATGCAGAACCCGGTCACAATTTATATCTCAAGCTAAGCCGTTAAACATCTTAATTACAAGCATACTTAGTAACCTACGCAAAGTGATTTGAGATACTCAATTTGTATAAACTGCACTTATCGAAGCGCACTACGATAGGAGACAGAACCCGGTTGTTGTTTATATCTCAAACTAAGGATCTTGTTCACTAATTATAATACTCTTAGTCTTGGAAGATTTACTCTAATGGGACTGTATTCATCTAATCCCTCAAGATAGCACCTGATCATAAGTCCGCATTAGAGTGAACCAACCAATCCTGAATATTACTAAAATAATCAAGTACTATGTGTATACCCTACTATACCCAACTAATAATCTGGGTTCAGAAGATTCTATTTAATAAATAATGATTTATCAAAGATATTAATCCTTATTCTAAATAAGTATGTTCTACATAAAGCTCCAAGGATATGATCAAAAGATCACTTAATATAGATTGCTACCATAATGAATAAGTCTTATTTAAAGTACCTTTGGTGATTCCTGCCATAAGGTATCATATTTAACTTCTAAAGTTATGAAGGATCATCTAAGTTTTTACCTCAATAAATTATAAAAGCTCTTCCTACCTTAAGGTATCAATAATTAAGGTCTTTAAATATTTCAATAATAATCCTAAAGCAAGACCCTTAAAATCTCACTTTTCTACTTCTTATTTAAGGTCTACTTATTAGACTTAGATTAAAGTGATCAGATCAGATGATTAAAATCCATCTAATCCTTTCCTATTCTATAATCATGAGATTAAATTAAAGATCTTAATAGAGTTAGATCATTTCATAAATCATTATAATTTTATTATATATTTTATACTAATGGTCTTATATAAGAAAAAACTAAAGATCTAAAGTTTAAATTCAAATGATTCAATCACACATATTTAATATTAACCTTAGCACTTCTAATTCAATGATTTAAGATCAGTATCAAATCATATGCATTATTAGAATAATGTCAATTAAATTATCTTTCAATTAAATTAATTGATTAAGTGATTAAGATTTAGATCTTAATCAAGATAAGTTAGACTTTAACCTTTAACCTTTCTACTATTAAGACCAAGGTTAATTTGTAGGTCAATGACAAAATAATGTATTATTAGTGTATTATTAATATCAAACTTTTGTTTTAGATTAAGTATCATCTACTTAATTAAGTTAGCAAGATTCTTATGTTTAATTGTAATTTAATATCATTTACACATGATTAGGTGTCCAAATAGATATATAGAGTTTTTTAATATACATCCTAATATCATGAAAGCATCTAAATATAAAGATGACATAGAATAAAAAGGTAATTAAGGCTAATCAAATTCTAAATCAAAGCAAAGGGGGTTAGCACTTGATTACAAATCTAAAAGACTTAAGTTTTATGCCATTAAGTTATTAAGATATACCTATTCGTTACAAGCACTTAAGTGGCTATTACTTAGCATTTTGCATAACATACATTTCAAGAACATAGTAAGTTTTGAGCGCTTGATAAAAATAACAAAGTTTCAAACTTAATTTCCATATAGAATTTTATGCAATGTTCCATTTTAGCTAAAATAGGTTCAAATTTGATATTACTTAGTCCCATTAGGGTCCTAGGGACCTTAAAATGCGAAAACAGAAAAGTTTTGGCCATTTCAACCAATTATAGGCAGTTTTACAAAAATCTGGGTAGTTTTTGCAATTTTGGGCGCCACAGCGCGCTGTGGTGCCCTAAGCATGCTGCAGCGCTTTTGGCGCACTGTGGCGGTTTTAGCGCTGCAGCGCGCGATAACGCTCTCAGCACTGTGGCCCGCTGTGGTGCGCTATAGCGCACCACAGCGGACTAACTTACGAATAACTGTTCAATTAATTTATTTTTGACATTTCCTAAAGTTTTTCTGAAAGTTCCGCTGCAGCCAGCAGTCCAACTTGTGATTTACTATCTAATAATTAATTTTATATAGTTTATGCTGAAATACCGCTGCAGCGCACCGTAGCGCACTGCAACGGTCCATTTTGCAATCTTGGGCGTCGCAGCGCACTGCAGCGCCAGACGGTATTTTTCGCCTAGACGAAACTTGTAAGGCCTACTTTCAAGCTCAAATACTTCCTATCTAAAGCATTCCATGAGCGATGTCATATATCAATATAAAGGTCTTTCCGATACTTTTCCATCGATACTAAAATCGGCACAAATGGAGTATTCTAGGTATACGAAAAATGTGAATAAAAGACAGGGTATACAAAATGGACGAAAACAAAGCATGCATTTTTCAAAGAAATGAGATGCCACAATGAGCCTTAATGGCTTCCTTACTCCATCATGAGTTCTTAGAGCTACAAACAAGCATAATAGCAATATGAAGAGGACAATGAGAAGAGCAAACGAGTATCTTAGTCTTTGCAAGAAGAGGGGGAAGGGAATACTCTGATTTCTCCAAGAACTTGGAGGGGAGTTGAACTTCTTCTTCTCCAACACCATTCAACAATGAAGGAAATAGAGGGGAGAGCTGCAGCTTTGCCGAATGGAGATGAAGAAGGAGCTTGAGCTCCTTCTTAAAGGAGGAGAATGAATGATGAGCCTAGGGAGAGGGAGGAGTAAGGGCTATCATGATTCAGCCCAAGGGCATGGTGTAACAACCCGAGTTGCTATCATAGCTGATTAAGACTAATCCTAAGTCTTAAACACAATTATAAGTGCTAATTAGGTCAAGTGGAGTCAACCTTTGAGACCTAGTCCAAAATCAGGAGTCAAACGAATCGAATCCTGATTTCTAGAAATCCAAAAACCCTAGAAATTTATCTATTTAGCTTGACCTCCGATCAAAAAATGGACACCGCCATTGCGTTCCTTGACCCCAAATTAGCTTGGGGTGAAGTTTTCGTGTCAATCGGAAGTCGTCGAAATTTCGACGAATATTTTAATAATAAAAATACCCCGAAAATCGAGGTATCAAAATACACGTCGGATCGAAAATCCGACTTCGCCATTGAAATCCTTGACCCCAGATTAGCTAGGAAAAATATGTTCAAAATTTTCTGGAAATTTTCCGACAATATATATATATATATATATATATATATATATATATATATATATATATATATATTAAAATAATAATTTATTTTTGACGGCGCCGTCAGCTTAAGTGGACGGCGCTAATGGCGCCGTCCGATCGGACGGATCCATCCGGACCGTCCGATCGCGCGGATCCGACGGCCCTCGGCCGCGATCCGCGTCGCGCGATCTGGGCCGATCCGGACCGTCCACGATCGCACGGATCCGACGGTCCGGGGCCGTCGTTCTCGGCCCCGTCGCCCGCACGCCACGCGGCGTGCCCGCCGCCCGCCTGGCCAACCAGAGGCCTCCCTTGCCTCGGCTGCTCCTTCCGGAGGTCCATAAAGACCTCCCCCGCGCCCCCCGTCTCCGGTTACGCGAACCAGAGTCCGCACAGCTCGAACCGTCCGAACCCTCGCCGACCGTCCGCATCCAGGTACCCCGATCTCCCCCCTCCCGTTTCCGATTATTGCAATTTTTGATTCGAAACTCTATCCCGCGATCCTGATTGCCGATCCAACGGGTCGGATCTGAGTTAGCCCAGCCGGATCGACGGGAAATGGATTAGGGTGTACAGTAGAAACCGTTAGGCCCGAATCCTAGAAATTAGGGTTTATGATTGCCGGCGATCCGGCCACCTCCGGCAAAGGTCCGCCCACCGGCGTGTAGCCCCCGTCGAGGACTATCATGGGCCATGTGGGCCGAGGTGGTCCGGCGCCGGGAAGGCCGGCAACAGCCATGCCCTAGCTCGGCGCCCTCGGGCTGTCTCCGCAAAGGAGACGAAGTCCGGGTCGGGCCGGGTCGACCCGAGCCAGACCCGCAAGAGCCGGGTCCGCGTCAGCCAGGTGGGGCCACTAGTGCCACGAGGCGCCTTATGGGCCTGCCACGTGTCCAGTGGGACCCACCAGCCGAAGCCCGCGACGGTTCGGCTTCGACCGTGGGGCCCACAGTGCCACGTGGCAGCCAGCCGGCACGCCACGTATCACGTGGGGCCCACAACCCGAGCCGCGCGACAGTTCGGCTCCCCGATGGGGCCCACAGTGCCACGTGGCAGTCTCTAGGCCCACCACATGGCAAGTGGGACCCACTGCCCAAGCCCCGCGCGGCGGTTCAGCTCCCCAGTGGGGCCCACAGCGCCCCGTGGCCGCCTCTGGGCCCGCCACGTGGCAAGTGAGACCCACTGCCCGGTCAATCGCGGCGGTCCGGCTCCCCGTGAGGCCCACAGTGCCACGTGTCAGGTGGGCCCACTGCCCAATCACCAGAGCTGATTCAGCCCCTGTGTGGCCAGAGTGCCACGTGGCAGCCTCTGGCAGTGCCACGTGTCTAGTGGGGGCCCACTGTCTGTTAAATTAAATTATTGTTAGTATTAATTAATTATTGTTATGGATTAATTAATTACAGTTAGTAGTTAATTAAGTTAGAATTAGTGTTAATTACTTTTGAACAGTAACCTTAATTAATTAAGTATAAATAAAAATTAATTAGGGTTAATTAAACCTTAAATAGTAATTAGGATAAATAATTATTATTAAACAGTAAAGTATAATTAATTATTCATAATTAGATATTAATAAATAATTAAGACTAATTAAATAGTGATTATCACTAATTACTTTGCTACAGTAAAATATTAATTAAATAATAGATTAATTAATATTAATTAGTAATTAAGCCTAATTAATCACAGATTAATTAAGGATTAATAATTTCAGAAATTCTATATAAAAACTTTATGAATGAACAGTAAAATAATATAATTTGAATAAATGAATAGTAAAATAATTCAAATTGTATTTTTGAAAAGTAAATCTTAAAAGTTTAATAACTTTTTATAGGATGATCCAAACATAGCCAATATAGGTCTTAAAATACTCAGAAAAATGTAAGGATTCAAATAACATAATGTAAAAATTTATTTCGGAGTACGTATAAGGAGGTAACATTTTAGGACATATTTAGAGCATCATAACTTTTTACCCGGTTATCGAAACCTAGTCAATATGGGTCTTAAAATGCTCAGGAGAGCGGCCCCATCACTATAGTAGTATTAGTTTTCCCATTTGGACATCAGGACAAAAAGTCAACCCTAGAACTTAGAGTTGACCTTAGTGAAAAATGACCAAATTGCCCTTGGAATTCAAACAGCCATAACTTAGTCAAATCAACTCCAAATTGAAAAATTTAATATGCTAATCAGCCTAGAATTTCAATGTCATCAATATAATAAAATAATATTTAGAATTTGAACCCTAGAAATTTAGGTAAATGACCAAATTACCCCTAGCCTTATTTTAGTCATAACTTGATCGTTTCTCGCCCGATTTAGGCGTACTTACTGTCTATCTTCAAGTTAGATAGTAAGGAATTAATTGGATCTAAGAGAAATCAATTCTGGCCTCTAAATCAAAAGTTAACTTTTTGACCTTTAAAGTAATCCAATCACCTTTACCCTTTGGATAACATCCCAAAATGCCAAGACTAATATTATAATCATCTTAGTAATGTTTAAGCAAGTGAAATCAACCCTTAAGTCAGATTCCAGTAGTCTTTCTAAGTCTTAAGCAATACACCTTAAGGATCCTTCCTGACTAGGACTAGATCATATGTTAGAGTTCATTCATTGGGTAAATTGGGTTACCCAATGGGTAAAACCTTGGTTTTATTAGTTTCTAGACTTTTATTTTATAACTCGTTCTGATTATTTTATCTTTTAACCTTAGATTTAAGGTAAGAGATTTATCCTATTAAGTTTGATTACTTAATAGGATTTGTCATAACTAGCAGATCACTTATGGAATAAAACCTAGAACTTAAGTCTTATCCTTTTTGGATTATATGATTAAACCTAATTCTCATAGTATTTAATCCATAATCTATAGGCTTAGAAGATCTTAGTTAGAACGTCTAAATTTATGAAATTAGGACGTATGATTTATTGATTTAACTCGTAGTCGTCTAACTGATTGAACTAGATTAGAACCTGATCAGTTCTAATCCTTTTTAACTTATAAGGATGAGTTTTTGAGTTACACTCGATAGTAGGAAAATGATGATCCTGAACTTGTGTAACTTCAAAAAGCTCAGGAAAGAAATTTGTCAATGGAATAAAAATGTGGTGGGTAATATTTTTAATAATGTTACCCATTTGGAAAACCAAGTGAACTGTTTAGAATCAATCTTTGAGTTGGATCCTTCTGATTCTAATAGAATTGAAGTCTTTAAAGCTAAAGCCTCTCTTATCCAAACCCACAATGATATTGAATCTTTCTGGAAACAAAAATATAGCTTAAACTGGTCTCTTCAAGGTGAAAGAAATACTCCCTTCTACCATAACTGGGTTAAAAAAAGAAGGCACATAAATCATATAGCAAAAATTTCTCCTCCTAATGGCCCGTCCATTACGGGCGAAAAAGAAATTCAAAATTCTGTTGTGGCCTTTTTTCATGAAGTTAGCCAAAATTACAACACCTTCCTCACTCCTCTAAATCTGACTTTCCCTCATCCTCAACTTTCGCGGATGATAATTTCCATTTAAACGTTATGCCTACGGATGAGGAAATTTGGGAAGTAGTTAAAAATTTCAAGAATAACACTTGTCCTGGTTCTGATGGGTTTCCTTGTGAATTCTTCCACAAATTTTGGGATGTCCTCAAACTTGATGACTGCATGGTGTCAAAGAATTCTTCTGTCACGTCCGGTTACCTAAATTCTTCTCTCACACCATGCTATTTTTAATCCCCAAAACTGATAAACCTTCTTGGTGGTCTCAATTCAGACCTATCAGCCTTTGTACCACTTTAAACAAGATCATCTCCAAAATCCTTGCTAAAAGGCTGCAAAAACATCTTAACTTCCTCATAGAACCAAACCAATCTAGTTTCATACCTGGCAGGCAGATCCAAGATAACATCTTAGCCACTCAAGAGCTTTTTCATAGTTTAAAAAACAAAAATAAACACTTCAATTTAATTCTCAAATATGATTTGGAAAAAGCTTTTGATAAAATTGATTGGCATTTCCTCTCTAACATGTTTAACTTCTATGGTTTCAATGAAAGTTTCATCCTTAAGATTCAGAACCTTATTCAACACAATCATTTCTCGATCCTTATTAATGGTAAGGCTAGTGGTTTTTTTAATTCTGAGCGTGGGCTTAGGCAAGGTGATCCCATCTCCCCTTTATTGTTCATCCTGGCTTTCAACTTTTGGTCTCTACACATTAATGCCTTGTTCAAAAATGATCCCACTCTTCACTTCAAAGTTAGTATGGTTAAGTAGAAAACAAATGATATCACCATGTTTAGTAGAGTCCCTTGCTTCTATTTGATATTTTGTTGCTACGCGTTCCTTGTACGTTTGTGCGGTATTTTCTTAAGCATGTCATATAAAACTGTTGATGCATAAATAAATTATTAGGAAAATATGGAGACTCCTTAGATTCCTTGTGAAAATATTAAAGTGATTTATGAAAAGATAATTATTTTATGAGCTGCCTCTCAGTTATGTTCTTATTGCCTAGTCTCCTTATGACGCTAGGGGAAGGACTTGTTTTATTGTGTGCCTAATTTACTAGCCTCCTTATGTCGCTAGGGGTACACCGTTGGTGCCTTAGCCGTACTAGTGTTAAGGTTGTCTTGTATGCTTAGTTTACTAGCCTCCTTATGTCGCTAAGGGCATACAATTAGGCCTTAACCGTACTGGTGCTAAGACCCTTCGCTTGCTTTGTATGCTTATTTGCCTAGCCTCCTTATGTCGCTAGGGGTACACAATATTATTACTTAGCTGTGATGATGCTAAGCTTCTTTGATATTCGATGGGCTAGATTAGCTCTTTTCTGTATGGCAGTCGATGCATGGATATTTATATGCAGTTGTGTAGTTTCGTTTACTTTTCAGCCTTCTTATTCAGTCAGCTATTTTCTTGTACTGTTTTTATATATATTTAGGATGTTAGAATCTTATTGATATTTATATGTACCACTGCTGAGTTGTTTATTTTAATTGGCATATTTCTTATTGATCACCAGCATATTTAGGATGTAGAATTTTTCTTACAGCACTTGCTTAATTATGTATATTTATATGTCATTCCTTGTTTAGTTTGTATGCGAGGCATGTCTCAGCCTCTTTCCTTTTCTTTGCTTAAGTTATAAATGATGATTTATAGCTTCCCTTTCTTTTGTATTGCCTGCTGCTCCTTTATGTATATACATACATGTTGCTTAGATGTTGTTAAATGATGATATTATATAACCTTTATAATAATCAGCTTAAAATATACTTGGACAATTGTCTAACCAGATTTTTCTTTTCTTTAGCTGGGGCCTTACATTGTGAAACCGACAATGGCAGACTCCCTTCAGTTAGACGAGCAGGAGTTAGGTGTGGAGCCTTACCCAGAGGAGGAGCCCGTGGAAGAAGCTGTCGTTTAGTTCCCTTATACTTTCAAGTGAGGATGAGTGGTTTATACTCTAATTTATTTAAACATTTTAGATGATGTAATAATGCAGGTGCCATTGACTATGTACTTGGATTGTATGCTTATATATTCTGAGTTCTATTTTTCCTATTTGTACTGTGACACTTGGATGGTTTACATTTCCTTAAATCGCTTTCGCACTCTGTTTGTTTACTTATACAGTCACTGTTAGTTTGATTCTGTGTTAATCCTTCCATAATCAGGTGGATTGTATGGTCTATCCTAATCCAATGATAAGTAGGGGGTTAGCCAGCGTGACACCCCACCCATAACATAATCCTTTGGTGGATTAAGGGTGCGGGGCGCCACACATGGGGGCACCGGATGAGGCGAGGGCTGACAGCCAAAGCAATAGAATATAGGGGAAATTGCAAATTTAGGACTAGATAATCCTTTATTTATTTTCTCTAATTATTCAAAAATTTAGATTTTTGAAATGTGCTCCGAAAATTTCCAAAAATTCACCTTTAGTTAATTTGGGGGTGAGGAATTCAACGACAAAGTTGAATTTCAATTTTGACGATTATTTAATTATGCTAATTTTTGGGGTATTTAATTATATTAAAATATTATCAAAAATCCGACGACTTCCAAATTCGTTCAAAACATCACCCCTAGCTAATTTGGGGGTGACAATCGCAACGGCAAAGTCGAATTTCAATTTCGAGGTCAAAAAAAATACCTTAGTTTTCTAATTAATTAAATATTAAATTATTCCAAAGTAATCGATCGGGCTCTGAATCGCTCCAAACCTTCAGGGTTTGGTTCTAATGACTATATGAACTTAATGAAATGATAATTATGATATAATTAGACTAAAATTAAACTGGTAACAATCTTGGGTTGTTACACTTTTCTTCTCAAATGTATTACGGAGGTCATACTAACAATCGTAATGTTGTTTTAGAGTTCATGTATCCATCAAAAAATGTGTCCATACTTTCGTCATTGACTAATGCAAGAACTCTTTAATTTGTAACATAATTGCGACAATCTTTTTCAGTGAATTTGCAGTTTTTAGTGCCCCCATTTTTTGTAAATATTGCGCTGATTGACTTGTTCAGTGGAACGCTAGCTTTATCATTTATCATAAGTTGTCTCTAAACTGTTATAGAAAGTTCACAAAAACAGGGCATGTAGCGTACCATTTCAGGATTCAAATCAGGTATACTCTAAATTGATATTTTGCATCTCCAAAATACAATTCAAACATCGATCAATAATAACCAACACGTCTTTCCATCCAGTGTTGTTATAGGTTTTTGGAGTAGCTTAGAAGGACCAATATTATTTTTAGGGTATCCTTCTTTAGAGCAAGTAAATAAACAACTTGACTTATGATCGTAAAAGTTATAATTTGATCTTTTATTAACTCTAAATCCTATCAAATAATCATATGATTTATAATAATTAAAAGCATCATCAATCGAATTAAATTTCATCCCAATTTGAAGTTTTTTCATGAAGTAGTCTTCTGTGCCACTACAAATACTGTCACGTTCATCGATATGCTCATACAATTAACAAATCTAGTTAGTAAAAAAATATGGATATACAAAATATTTAATCTTTAAAGTGAACACAAACTTCTAACTGAGACAATTAAGTCCAAAGTGGTCAACTCATTATTCACAATCTCTTCGTCACATCACAATGATTCTGCAACATCTTAAGGTTACTAACTTATCATAATTAACAAATCTAGTTAGTAAAAAAATATGGATATACAAAATATTTAATCTTTAAAGTGAACACAAACTTCTAACTGAGACAATTAAGTCCAAAGTGGTCAACTCATTATTCACAATCTCTTCATCACATCACAATGATTCTGCAACATCTTAAGGTTACTAACTTATCATAATTATTTAAATAATATAAAGAATATTAGTGCAATAATTGTTCAATATTTAATAAATTTATATTAAATATTATTAGGTATTCACCTATTACATGCAATAAACTCATGAGCCATTACTATAATAATATCTGCTCAAATAACAAAACTCTAAACTAAAAATAAGAATTGAATAAAAATATTGCTTAAAATTTCTTTAAAAGGAGTAAACTAATATTAGCTATCAAATTGTGATTCCTAAACATGCAAAGCTGCATCTCGTACTCAATTTTAAATAATAGATAAATATATACTTATATGACACTTAATTTTAAAAAGAAATCATACATTCAAAAATTATTTCATCAATAAGATCTCAATTTGGTTGCACTACAAATATAAAATTAATATTCCAGAAGCTTTTACATTAACTATCCACAACATTAAATAAGACTAAGAAATAACAAAACATAAAGCATTATAATTGTCCACAATATTCAATTAGTCTCGTTGATTGAAATGTTTCCATTTAGATGTTCACTAAAAGTTATATATAAGCCTTTCAAAATATTTGATATTAACTCCTCATATTTAAGTTACTAAACTTATAAATGATAAAGAAATTAAAATAAGTATAAATTATACACTAAATGGCAGCAGATAGAAATTAACGAAGATCTTCAAAGGTTAATGTTTATCAGTGTAGGCCAATCAATCATACACAGAAGTGTCTCAACAATGTCATGTTTTAACAAGTTTAAATTTTAAATGCACAATCAGCTACATAGTTTAAATGATAACTAATCTTAAGCTAAATATACTAAAGGTCTTGTCCAATCTTAACTAAAAGGTTAATGTTTATAAGGTGTAGGCCAACTAAAGCAGTTTTTTGTCTACTCTCATTCTTTAGTTACAAGATGCGGGTTTTCGGCAATAACTTAATGAGGTGCCAATACAACTGGAGATATAAAAAAAAGTTTATTGTACATGAAAAACTCATCAAAAAATTTCTGTTAGAAGGCGCACCAAGCTGCAAGAGATGTGTGATTCCGCAAACAAGAAGGCGCCGATCAAAGAGCATCGAGCGGCGGAGTAACTGGAGAGCGATTGAGCGGTGGAGTAACGGGAGAAAAGAGATTTAGGGAAAGCTGCAAGAGATGTCGAAGTAATTGGAGAAGCGGGAGAGCAATCGAGGTCGGCGCCGAATAGGGAGAAAAGGCTGACGGACAAAGTGGGAGAGCGAGCTGCTTCGCCGACGGAGAAGCGGGAGAGCGATCGAGTTCGGCGCCAAATCGGGAGAATAGGTTGACGGACAAAGCGGGAGAGCGATCGAGGTCGACACCGAATTGGTAAAATATGTTTAGGGAGAGTGATAGGCGAAGCCAGATGCAAGCGGGAAATTAGATTCGGGTGAATATATTGACGTTGCCTGGTTTCCACGTCAGCAACACAATCATCTATACACCACACCACTGTGGCTACAGTGATGTAAACATAGCATTTTCAGATATAATTCCTAATATCAAATTTTTGTTTTTTATTAAAAAAAAATTCAAATTAAAAATTTGCCAATTTTCTTTTGAAAAATGTGAAAACATGTGGAAAGGGAGCAAAGAATATGTTATTTTACAATTTTTTATTATTAGTTTTTATTTCTCTATTATTTTTTGCATAAGTTTCATATTTGTTTTCTTATTTTGACATTATAGTATGATCTTTTATTTTTATAAGATCTTCATTAAAAAAGTCATAATTTCTCTCCTCAGTTTTTTATTTTTAAATATACAATGATTTATTTACACCAACAAACATTAACGAATATAGCCCAATTTGGATAGATATGTTATTTTGTAATTTATATATTTTGGGTATTAACATTAATTTATTACAATATAATCTATCAAATCATCCCTGTGCATCTGAGCCCATCCAGAACATCGGGAGCCTGCTGTAGTGCTTTCCACTATTCGACAATGTGGAGCCCTATCGTATTGGAACTCATCTGGGCTAGCTCAAGCCCACATGACCTCGATAAGCAATCCCCGTTCGATACGCATCTGACCTGAGAGCATATATGCGCATAAGAGAGGTTTGTTTTGCAGGAGTTTTTCAAAATTTGCCCAAGATCACCGGGTTTTATTTTGCAATTTGTTTATTTCCTTAGTATGTCCAATTTATTTTTTAAATATAAAAATTAAGAAAATAAAATATAAATCCAAATTTAAAATTTTGGCATTGGACAACTGAAAAATACTTAAATCTAATTTTTCTTTCTCTTGTTCTTGTTTTCCCGTCACTTCCCCCCTCCATTCGAAGCAGCCGTAGCACTCAAAAGGGATGGCCGATCCCCCACCTGAGGGCACACGTCCAGGCCCGCCAGGCTGCCTAGCCACGTGGCCGGCGGGCAGCTTCCCTGCCCGCCAGGCAGCCCAATCACATGGTTGGCTGGCAGCTGACCAGACACCCACTTCCCCACCTCCTTTTCCTCCTTTAAAAGTCCCCGCAAACCCCTTCCTCTCCTCACGTTCTCCCAAGTCTCCTCTTCCGCATCAACTCCGGCTGGCCTCCGACCTTCCTCCTCCACCTCCCTGCCTTGTCGGCAACTCCTAGCTTTCCTCTCCATTTCCCCTCGGCAACCCCAAAGTCTCCCCCCACCTCTCGTCATTTTTTTTTCTTCCCCGGCCAACGACCGCCCCTTCCCCCGCCACCTCGACGTGCTGACACCACTCCGGCACCCTGTCGAAGTCACCATGAGTTGTCCCCTGCATCTTAAGCAAGTCGTTACTGCTCTCAATAAGCCCTTTGAATGAAGAGAAATGCCACAAAAGAAAAAAATAGCGAGTCCTAAAAATTAAATGTGCTAATTGAAATATAAAAATTTAAATGAGATATTAAGAATAATTAAAATTTAATTTAAGTTCTAACTACATTAATATTAATTTTATATTTATTTTTCTTACAACTATTAACTTTTATTTTTACAATTTAATTCTTCTTTATTTTTATGCAATTCTAATACTTAATATATATATAAAAGTGGAGAGAGAATAAATGAGAGACTTAATCAAAAGTCATTGTTTACAAACAGAGAGTTATAAAAATTTCCTTTTTTTTAATTTAAAAAAATTTGAAAAAGACTAAAATAACTATTTAATTATTTATTTATCTGTAAATAAATTTCATACTAAATAAATTATTTTTTATCTTTATTTTAAAAAATTTTAAAATATTTTTAATAACTCTTTTGTATCATCACACTCATAATATTTAATTTTCTTTAATAAAATATTCAAAATCTTTATGAATTATTAATAATAGAAAAAATATTTCAATTAATTTTAATTATCATAAAATTATTTTATATTATTTCAAAAAATCAAAAATTAAGATCACATCGCATTACCTATAAAAAAAATTAAGCAATAAATTTCTACATATTCTTTTAATTTTTCTCTCACATATACTTTTTTTTTTTTTTTTTTTTTGTGGCCAGTGGGATATACATATATATATATATATATATATATATATATATATATATATATATATATATATTTTAGATGTATGTATAAATTGTGCTCATTCACTTTTGAGAGATATTTGCAATACTTACATAAAAGAGCTATTTGCATTTTTAAAATTTTTCTTGTATATATATATATATGCACATATGTGTGAGTCAGCCATTTCTAGAAATGATGAGATCGTGAGTAGAGATAAGAAAAAAGAATTTGAAGAGACTTTACTTAATAATAATAATAATAAATTTGAAAGGATGGAGTTCTGTTCATCATCCTTAGACGCTATCGGCTTGGAGGTCTGTTGATAAATATGGAGGATGAGAAGGATTCGACGCCTACGACGACATATAGCGGGATGACGACGGTGGAGAAACTGATGGAGGCGGTAGACGAGATCGCAGCGATCTCCGATTACCATAACGCATACAAAAAGCAGTTCGGAAACCTCTCTATGCGGGTCAAGCTTCTGGAGCCGATGCTTGAGGAGCTCAAAGAGAGTCGGCAGCCGATACTAGAGGAGGCGGTGGAAGGCCTGGTCCGGCTCCTCGATGCTTTTTGTGCGGCTAGGGATCTCCTCCAGTTCGGGAGTTTTGGGAGCAAGCTCTATCAGGTACACCAAGCTGATGAAGTGGGACGATGGTTTCTCCATTTGATTCCTACGATGACTGTGCGAGTTTTTTTAAAAGTTTCTTTGAATGAATAGGAAGTTAATATTTGAATTTTTAGGGCTTATCAAAGATTTGTTTCAATTTGTATATCGTTATGGTTCTATTGTTTTGGTGTTATTGGGTTTGGGATCTGCAGTGATTATTAGTTATTGCCGCTACTTGATCAATACTATCTTTGACTCTAAATTTTCTTACTTTTGTTCAATAATTATTACATTTCAAAAATTAACAATGCAATTTCTTTTCTATTGGTTTCTTAAAACAAATATTTTCATGATTTCTATTCCTGAGTAGTGATACATTTATCTTTTGGATGCATTTACTGGAATATTTTGATAAAGTTGGGATTGTGGATTTGTTATTTTGGTTAAGAAATAATCCTACGGTGATGCCACCAGTTAATAATAATTGAAATGTTATCTTTGTTATGATTCCATAATGCTAATGATGGGAATGTTTGGCTCATATCTGAAACTATTCTTGTTTTCAAAATTACAATTTTTTTTATTGGAACTATAAATTTTAGTCACTTATTAAATAAAATTTATTAACTCTTATACTCCAAATATTATAATTACACAATGAAATATTCATGATAAATAGAAAATAGCTTGCCATTTTTTTACTAGAGGCAGCCATTTAGAAATGGTGAGATAGCGTGAGGGGAGATAGAAAAAAAGAAAGAAAAGGGAATTCGAAGAAATTGACTAGAAGCGCAGGCGGCTTCAATCTCTTTCTTCATAGAGTGGCGAGTGGACGTCTTGATCCCGACCCAGGAAGTGAGGAAAGTTTTCACAGGGGATGTCGGCAGTGGATCGACTAAGAATTCACTATCACATGAGAAGTTCCTCTATGCCCTCGAGAAAGTTGGCTCTGGCCTCAAGATTCTGAGAATGGTGGTGTCGCTGCGGGACACGGAGGACGAGATCTTGCTTGATTATTTGAATGTTTGCCTCGATTTTATAGACCAGGGCCGGAAAGAAGGGATTGTTTATGTGCATTGTTTCGCGGGGGTTTCAAGAAGGTAATGAAATTATTTACGAATAAGATCACTTGCAATTGTTTACGAATATAAACTTGAAATCCAATCATCATTTCAGCTATTTCTAATCATGAATAATATTTACTAAGAGAATCATAAATACTATTTTTGGAGCATTAAGTAAGCTGATACGTATGGATAGACCTTAAACAATTCATTTATGAGTAACTTAAGTGATTGATAAAATTAACTTGAGAAAGCGTATGAGTTTTAATGAACTTAGCTACATGCAATAGAGGTAAATAATCAATAAATAGTGAAATAATAAAACAAATTTATATTCAAATTCTCTAAAGATGTTTGAACATGCTTTAATAACATTTAATAGAGATGAAAATCAAACTCATTACCAAGCTAACTTCTTCACGCAAAATTTAATCAATTTAAGATGAGAAACTACAAATAATAACTTATGTGATGGATTAACAAATCATTCTACTGGATGAATCAAGGTCTATTTAGAAATTAAATGAGAAAATATACAACTCCTTAGATTGCACGAGCTAACTCTTGAAAATGATGAACGAGCATATGCTAATAACATAACTAAGTCTTACTTAATTCGCTAAAATAAAAGGAGGGATGCATGCTTAGATACGACGATAATTAATCCATAGCAAGGAGGATACATGAATATAAACCATTAAAACTACCATTAATATGTAATATTTTATGTTTACATTAATCATATCTAAATCTCCAACATACACACTAAGAAGAAATAAACTCTTCATTATTAATGTTGAAGAAGAAGTAAGAGATTTGAATTGAATTGCTATGAATATGTTTTCACGTGCAAATCTGTTGTTGTACTTTAAATTTTATTATTGAGAGGTTAAAAATTCCTTAAAATCAGTTAAATGGTAAAATTGTGTTTGTCCATTCAGTCAGAATAAGAATAAGAATATGAGCTGCTGTTTGGTTAGAGTGGAATCTACACTTTTCTAATTTATTTATTTGTGCAATATATTTATAAATGATAATGCATAAGAGGGATTAGACCTTGACTAGACATTGCATGAATATACATATATAAGGATGATGTTGGTATACAAAATATCATAGCAAATATGCTTTGGGAAAATCAAGGCTTGACTTAGCAATTTATAAAATAAATGACACAGCACTATTGATTTGTTACTTGAAAAAAACATAAACGATAGAAGAACATTACAAGAATTTTCTTTACTTACACTCCACAAAAAAAGTTCATATGTTTAAACCAAATTTTGAAATGATTTTAGCAAGCACTAATAGAGATGAAAATATACACGACATTATTAGAGGTTAAACTTAAAGAATTATTTGATGCTCACAAATCCAGTATTATTGAATAGATATAATCTAATTAGGCATAAAAGGATATATTTCTTATTTTGCTATAGATCAGCTATAAAAATCTTTTGTTTCCATTAAAATGAACCTACAAAGGTAGGAAGGTCCTTACCGAAGACTTGATGCATGCCAAAAAGGCAGTCGTCATGCGTGTGACGAGGTCGAAAGTGAGGGATCAGCGGTCATGCTTCGGTACGAAGGATGAGCGATTTGATCCTCGCCAATGAAGATGGAAGAAATGGGTCGACGAGATCTTGCATTCTCTTGCGATCGAGGAGGAGCTGGAGGGACCAGCGCCGAGAAGGAGAGATGCAGGCTCGGAAAGTGCTTAGAGTGACACCTCCTAAGGCGATCGACCACGCTTGCGAGAAGAGGACGTTGGCGAGTTGGAGGATGGAGTGGCGATGCGTGTAGGGAGGGAGAAGATGGAGGAGCATTCGAGAGTTGCGATCGAACAAGAGGGCTTGCAGTTTTAGGGTTAGTCGGCTGGGATAAGGGGGAAAGGAATAATGAATTAGGTTTTTCTTAATGATATTTAGGATAGAATGAGGTATAAATATAAGGCAAAATTATACTCTAACAAAGCCATTGGATATAAATTGGATAGCTGAAAATTCTTGGGCCCTGATCTATAGCCATTTAAACTTCAAAAATTATGAATTTAGTATCGAAATGAGCATCTCGATGAGATGAACACACGCGCCTAAAATTATTGAATTTGGACTAGTATTTTATTTTATATTAATTTTTAAGTGAAAAACTTAAAAAATTCACTATGATTAATCCGGAGCTTGAAAATTTACGAAACTTAAAATATAACATCCTCATATGATGGTTAACCTAAATATACAAAAAATTTAATTTATGACTTATATTTTATCTATTATCAACTCCAGAAGTTTAAATTTTCTAAATTTATTTAGGATGATCCGGGATCCCGATTGTGCTCAGATTTTGGTAGAAGGATCCCCTTGATAGGCTTCATTTGAGAATATTTTTATTTAATTTTTATTCAACTTAAATACAATATTGAATTTCGTCTTAATCTGCTCAGGATTAAGTCTGAACGACTCAGTAACAACGTTGGGTTGTTACAGTTTAAGGAGCCGGGAGAGTTTGTTGGAGAACCAAAGAGAGTGGGAGATAGTAGCTGGCCGACAACCGATGAAATCAGAGGAGGGCAGCAGGTGTGGCAAGGGGATTAGCACGCGCAAACGCGCACGTACGCACTTAAGAGGCATGGAATTGCAGGGCACAGTGACTGTCGATCTGGGCCGTTGGATTAGATCTGGCGGTTGAGATCTGATCTCGAGTGATTAATTATGGCGTGTTGATCCACAGTCGTTGGATCTGTCCTCCGGTCCAATTGTTGTATCTGGATCGGGCGGCCAAAACTGCATGGGCCTTCCAATCCAGATCACTGAACCGTGCGGTTTGGACAACAATTAATTCAGTTGTTGCCTTTGGAACTTAATCAAATAAATAATTATTTAAATTTAAAATTTTGAATTTCTTATTTCTTCTAAACGAACTCTTAAAAATACTAAAAATTCATCTCTAACTAATTTGAATGATATTAATCCAAAAATGCAATTGGATTTTTCGATCCAATGCAAATTAATTATTTATTTTTCTTAATTAAATAATTAGCTAAAATTGATGATTAGTCTGATTGATCTCCGAATCAAACCAAAATTCTTAGGTTTGCTCCTAATAATAATTAGAGACTAACGAAAGTGAATTAGGACAAATTAGACTAGGTTTAGCCTAAGTAACAATATCGAGTTGTTACAGCACCGTTGCTGCTTTATGCTGATTTACCATTTTAAACATTTATTTATTTGAAGTTTGTAATATTAAGATTCTTATGATCAAGACATTATGATATGATATTTTTAATTCATGTATGAATGAGTTAAGTTTGATACGTACATGTCATTCCTCTTAAATCATTCAATATAATTTTGCGGCTATGGCAATACTCCTAATGTTGGTTTAGCTCACACTAACCCGACATCGGGTCCCCACAGTAGATATCAAAGTAAGATTGGTGTAAATTTAAGAGACATAATGCATACTATCAAACCTTAATTCATAAAGAAAAAATGGGGATAGAAACATACATATACTTGAAACTTACAACCTTTGGTAAACAGATGGGCTCCAACGACGATATGAATGAGTCTTCCGAAGATGAACAAAGTGAGGTGGACAATAATGACTTTCAAAGGGGGCCAACTCCTGGAACCCCATACCTCACTGCAGAACTAGATCTCTTATGGGGAGAAATAAGGCAACTAAGAGCCTTAATGGGATGGCACATCCCATCCGCAAGGGAATGTTGAGAGATCTAGAATTGGGACTTGAAAATCTAGGAGGTAGACTCGAGCGGGAAAGAGACACCCTCAAGAAAGAATCTATAGACATGGGAGGACGATTAGAATTGGAGAACCTCAATCTAAAGACTAAACTCTTAAAGTTGAAGAAGGAACTCCGCAAGGATGAGGCCTCCATCTCCAAAGTCAAGTCGAGGAGGGTGGTCCATGCCAGAGAGTTTCACAAACACATTGGAAAGGTGATTGTTAGCTACTCTGACTCAGGAGTAGTAGACTATATAAGAGTCCATGTTGTTGTATCTTTGTACATTAGATTCAATATAAAAAGATCTAACTTAAATAAACATTAAATTTTTAAAATATGTAAAAATTTCTTTGAAATAAAAAACCACTCAAATAATTTATACTTAAACGCATAACATACAATAAAAATTTAAAGTTTCAAATAAAATATTCAATAAAAGATCAACATTAAAATATAATTAATAAAATTAATTAAAAATTTTTATAGCATATTTAAGTGCTTACATTTCTCATGTTTATAATAAGCAATCATACTTAAACTATCAACCAACAATACTTACTTATTTTCTATACAACTAAATAATTAAAAAAACTCACACCAAAAAAAATAAATTTAATTTAACTTAGCATAAGAGATTAAAGATAAACATAAATATAAACAAAATAATCTTAATTAAGAAACTCTTACAAGAAAGTTAAACTAGGAAATAATAAGTTTTCTATATATAAAATAATACTGAAACGATATATGTAATAATACCTTCCTTGTAATCCATATAAATACCAATCCTGCTCTCTACCTTTCTGTTCCGAGTTGTGTTGCTTACTTGCTTTTGCTTTCATCTTCCCGAGTTCTTCTGCCGTGATCTCCTTCCTGCGATAACTATTTCTTTTTGAAAGTACAATTTTTTTTAAAACTTAAATTTTTTTTTTTTGAAACTTCTGCGGACTATTTTACGTGTACTTCTTTCATCCTTTACTATCCGAATCTCCGACTACTCATGGCAAATCAGGGATCCGAACGGTAAAGATTTGTTTCTCTATGTCTCTCTTTTTGAAGTGCTAATCTCTTTATGTTTTTATAAGGATCTAAAAGGTCTTAAATCGTTTTTACTGAACGTCTTTGGTGGCCGGTTAGCTTTTTTGCGGAAATAGACAAGCTTTGGAATATCTGAATGTGTTTTGCTGTTTCAAAACTGCAGTAGAGGTATTAAAAGGGATTACAGCACCGCTATATTAGAAAAGAAGAAAGCCCCAAATCGTCTGATCATTGACGATGCCATTGACGATGATAATTCCGTTGTCTCCCTGAATCCGAAGACGATGGAAAATCTAGAGATATTTAGAGGGGATACAATTCTCTTAAAGGTGTTTTTTTCTCTTAAAACTAGATTTCTTTTGTGTTATTTTGGTTTATATGGTTTATTGTTGCACCAAACACACCTTTTTAGGGTTTAGGTTTGTGTCCATTGCTTGATATATGAATGGCTTAAATATCTGCTTGTGATTTATTTTTATTTCTTTATTGTTTTGAATGTCATATTGGATCAGTTCATGAATAAAAATCAAAATCATTTCCACTCATATCGAATTAGTTCTATTTTGGGCGATTGATTACACATATATTATGGGAATTTTACCTATCCAACATCTAATAAAAATTATTTTCTTTTTGTTGGATGAATAGAAGTTAATATAGATGGTAAGTTTGGTGTATTAATATAGATTTTACATAATGTGAAATTATATAAGTGAAAAAAATGTTTTGTTGCCCCTCCTATTTAGCCTAGAGCAAGTATTGGATGACTAGAAAAAGTGTGATAAGTTAAAGAGTTAATAAAAGATTTATAAGGTTCTACATTTGTGTATGTCACAAATAATGTTCTTACACATGGACTTGTGGGTTTTTTAAATACATATATTGTGCTAAAGACAGTGCAACAAAACTCTATATGATATACTGAGTATTAGATATTTATGAATGGAGAGAGAGAGAGAGAGAGTAATAAATTTATCAAACCCTTCTTTTGGCAAGCTGAGGTTTTGCATTCCACTGTGTTGTCTTTACTACATATAAGTGTTTGTGTTTCAGGGGAAAAAGCGAAGGGATACGGTCTGCATTACAGTTGCCGATGATAATTGTGAAGAGCTTAAGATAAGAATGAACAAGGTTGTAAGGTCCAACCTTAGGGTGAGGCTTGGTGATGTTATTTCTGTTCATCAATGCCCGGATGTCAAATATGGAAAACGTGTTCACATTTTGCCAATTGATGATACCATTGAAGGCGTTACTGGAAACTTGTTTGATACTTATTTAAAGCGTAAGTTTTTTATAATCTGGCAATAATTAATTGCTGGACGTGCTATATTTTTTTGGTTATATTTCTACTTTAGCTTTGGAATTCAATTTATAAGCAGTTGTTTAAATTTCCCCCTTGGATTGTATAGATAAGGGTTTTGAATCTTAAATAAGTTTAGCTCGGATAGTATCATGATAGATTGATTTTAAGTTTTTTTGGTCTCCATTGAAGGGTTGATGTGAAAAATATCAGTTTTTATGGAATGCTGAGACGTGGCATCATGAGACTTTAACTTAACCACAAAGAAGTTATTAGGAATGATATCACCTACTTTGATGCTTACAGAGGGATTATTATTTGATAAAACACAATGGAATATGGTTTGGTTTTTTTCTTGTTGTGGTTGGTGATAGAATCTTTGAGAGCTTTAGAAAAGTGCTTAATGATGTGATTCACTGCTTTGTAATATAGGATTACTATCTTTAATTTGCAATGAAAGGACATTCTGTTTGGTTGTGGATAATTTTTTGATTAAACTCATTATCTGTTAAAGCTTGTAATGCTTTTTAAGAAATCCATACCAGCATTCCGATTTCCTGCGATCTTAATCTCTGACGGGAATGGTTGCTTTATGGTCCTATTCCTAATGAAAATTATGGCAGTGTTTGCAAGCGGCTCTATTGAAATTTCTTTTGATTTATTTAATATATATCTTGTGATCAATAAATGCATATTATTTTTTAATTTGTGTCAATGCATTGTGTCTAAGTTTTTAAGCAATGATAATCAACAAATATCTGAATTCATTCTTCCAAATCCCTTTGCACATTGTCAAACTTCTCTTTCTTTTTTCTTGCAGCATATTTTCTAGAAGCATATCGTCCTGTAAGGAAAGGCGATTTATTTCTTGTTAGAGGAGGTATGAGAAGCGTTGAGTTCAAGGTTATAGAGATTGATCCAGCAGAGTATTGTGTTGTTGCCCCGGACACAGAGATCTACTGTGAAGGTGAGCCTATAAAAAGAGAGGATGAGAATAGACTTGATGAAGTTGGTTATGATGATGTGGGAGGTGTGAGAAAACAAATGGCTCAGATCAGAGAGCTAGTCGAGCTTCCTCTAAGGCATCCCCAACTCTTCAAATCCATAGGCGTGAAGCCTCCCAAAGGAATCTTGCTTTATGGACCTCCTGGCTCTGGGAAAACACTCATAGCAAGGGCTGTCGCAAACGAGACAGGTGCCTTTTTCTTCTGCATAAATGGCCCAGAAATTATGTCTAAATTAGCTGGAGAAAGCGAAAGTAATCTCAGGAAAGCTTTCGAAGAAGCAGAGAAGAACGCCCCTTCCATCATTTTTATTGACGAGATTGACTCGATAGCTCCCAAACGTGAGAAAACTCACGGTGAAGTTGAAAAGCGCATAGTTTCCCAGCTTTTGACTCTAATGGATGGTATGAAATCCTGTGCTCATGTGATAGTTATAGGAGCAACAAATCGACCAAATAGCATTGACCCGGCACTCAGAAGGTTCGGAAGGTTTGACAGAGAAATTGATATCGGTGTGCCCGATGAGGTTGGACGGCTTGAGGTCCTCCGCATTCATACAAAGAACATGAAGCTGGTTGAAGATGTATGGAAACAAATCAGCAATAATGCTAATTCTTTTCCCTGATATTCCCAAAGATTTTACAAGTTGTATTCATATCATTCTCAGGTTGACTTGGAGAGAGTTGCTAAAGACACTCATGGCTATGTTGGAGCTGATCTTGCTGCACTTTGCACTGAAGCTGCCCTTCAATGTATTCGCGAAAAGATGGATGTAATTGACTTGGAAGATGAATCGATTGATGCCGAAATTTTGAGCTCCATGGCTGTTACAAATGAGCATTTCAAGTCTGCTCTTGGAACAAGCAATCCTTCAGCGCTTCGAGAAACTGTAAAACTCCATTTCAGCTTATTTTCCTCTTTTATTTGACAAATCAATGAAGCAGTGTGCTGACATATATTTTAAACTTTACTGCAGGTGGTTGAAGTTCCAAATGTCAGCTGGAATGACATTGGTGGCCTGGAAACTGTGAAGAGAGAGTTACAGGAGGTAAAATACATTGCCTTGCTTTCCTTTTTTTTATTTAAAAGGTGATTCTACTCAACTCGTTATGTTTGTTTATTGAAGACTGTTCAATATCCTGTGGAGCATCCTGAAAAATTTGTAAAATTTGGAATGTCCCCTTCTAAGGGCGTCTTGTTCTATGGCCCTCCTGGCTGTGGGAAAACTTTGTTAGCAAAGGCAATTGCCAATGAATGCCAAGCTAACTTCATCAGCATCAAAGGCCCTGAATTGCTTACCATGTGGTTCGGCGAGAGCGAGGCAAATGTGAGAGAAATATTTGACAAGGCTCGCCAGTCGGCCCCCTGCGTCCTCTTCTTTGACGAGCTTGATTCGATTGCCACTCAGGTCTGTCACCCGCCACTCCTTTTCTATTCCGCCGTTATGCAAACTCGTTCTCAATTCGCATGCTCATTGTTTTGCAGAGAGGCAACAGCACTGGAGATGGCGGAGGCGCCGCCGATAGGGTTCTCAACCAGCTCTTGACGGAGATGGATGGAATGTCGGCCCGAAAAACCGTTTTTATAATCGGGGCAACAAACCGTCCTGACATCTTAGACCCGGCATTGCTCCGGCCTGGCCGGCTCGACCAGTTGATCTACATTCCTTTGCCCGACGAAGCTTCTCGCCTCCAGATCTTCAAAGCCCGTCTCCGGAAGTCTCCGGTAGCCAAAGATATTGACTTGCTGGCTCTTTCCAAGTACACTAAGGGATTCAGTGGTGCCGATATAACCGAAATCTGTCAGAGGGCATGCAAGTATGCCATCCGGGAGAACATTGAGAAGGTTAGCTACTTATAGAGCTTGTGTACATAATTATTCATGGAATCATACTCATGCTGCCATTTTCTTAATTTTGTAAGGATATTGAAAGGGAGAGAAGGCGGCATGACGACCCTGAAGAAGAAGAAGATAATGCGAGCGAAGAAGTTGCAGAGATCAGAGCCGTCCATTTTGAGGAATCGATGAAGTTTGCTCGCCGGAGTGTTAGCGATTCAGACATCCGCAGATATCAGGCTTTTGCGCAGACTCTGCAGAATGCTAGGAGTTTTGGGTCGGAGTTCCGGTTCCACCAGCAGCAGCAGCAACCTGAGGGTGCCAGAGCCACAGCTTATGAAGATGATCTGTATAGTTAAGAGCTTAGTTTAAGCAAGCAAATGCTCCTTTATTGGAATATTTCTCAGTTTTGGGAATCATTTATAGTGGATTTTTTATTGTTTCTTGTATATGTTTATTTTCCAATGGATAAATATCAAATTGACATCCACCTTTTTAATATACAAGCTTTGATGCTTATAAATTTCTTCCAGGAGTTTAGAGTTCTGATATGTATCTGAATGATCTGAATTAAATGTCAAATTTTGTGTTAATTATATATAATAAGATCATTTGAGTAATATAGATGCAATTTTTTATGTTGGAGAGGATGACATTTATGACGAGTAATTGAGCATCCTCTAGGAAGATTTGAGGGCTGCTCTTATACTTGCTTTATTTTTACATATGCCGGTATTCAAAAAAATCAATAAAAAAACTAAACTTGAGAGAACAAGCTCTTATTACTTTGCATACACCACTAGCTTATATTACTATCGCTAACAACCATATTTCAACCTCTTTTATTCTCATTCTCAACTACTATACAAAACTGTACTCTTGTATAAAAGCATATTCTAATCTAGGCATTACAAATTTTAAAACATTGGATATTATTGGGTATTATATATACCATGTTAGAAGCCTATTATGAACTAGCCAAAGATCTAAATTGCGGGTAACAAACCGTCCTGGCGGAGAGCCAAGCGCTACGGCGCACTGTGGCATGTCGGTGTGCTGCGGCGCGCTGTAGCGCTTGCCTGGCGGAGAGCCAGGCGCTACGGTGCACTGTGGCATGTCGGTGTGCTGCGGCGTGCTGTTGCGCTTTTGGGTGCTACAACGCACTGTAGCGCTTGCCTGGCGGAGAGCCAGGCTCTATGACATGTGTGGCATGTCATTATACTGCAGCATGCTGTAGCGCCCTCCTGGCCGAGATACAGGCTTCCACGGCGCGCTGTAGCGCCAGATTTTCCAAGGCGCTGGCACTGCGACGCATTACAATGCTTTTAGGCGTGCTGCAGCGCTTGCCTGTCCCAGAGCCAAGCCCTTTGGCACGCCGTAGCGCTCAATTGTCATTTTGCTTAGACGAAAAATAGAATGTATCCCCTTTTTTCACCTAAATACTCTTGATTCAGGGCACCTCGAGTGCGGTGTCATATACCGATGGAAATGTCTTTCCAAAACTTTTTTATTGATACCAAAATCGATATAAAAATATTATTTTAACATCACAAACAATGATGCCCTAACTACATGTAACAATTCAAAGTTATTACCCTTGTTATTCAGGATTAAACTAAGTCCTGATCTTGATTCTAATACTCTTAATAAGTTATTAGAATCACACCCTAAAGTTTTGGTCCAAATCAGATATTAAATAGATCAAACACTAATTCTAAGAATTTCAGGAACCCTAGAATTGGACATATTTAAATTGACATCAAGTCGAAAATCTGACTTCGTCATTGCGCTCATCACCTCAAATTAGCTATGACTGATATTTTGAAAGCGTTTGGAAGTCGTTGGACTTTTGTCGAATATTTTAAATATCCCAAAAAATGAGATAATTAAATTGACCTCTAATTAAAAATCTGAATTCATCATTGCGTTCCTCACCCTTGAATTAGTTAAGGGTAAAATTTTGGATTTTTTTGGAAGTCGTCAAATTTTTCTCAAATATTTGAATATATTTAAATAATTTGAAAAAGAAGAAAATTAAATTATCGTCAAAATCAAAATTTGATTTTGTCGTTGCGTTCCTCACCCCCAAATTAGTTAAGTGTGAAGTTTTTTGATTTTTAGGAGCTCGTTTGATTATTCAATTTTGAATAATTAAATTGAATTTAAATATTAATTAATTAAAAAATTAAAAAGAAAATTCGTCCGTAGCTTTGAGCACACGGCAGGAGGCCACATGCAGATGGCAAAGCCACCACTTAAGCCCCCAAAAATTCTTAATTTTAATCTTCTTTTGGATCTTAAACTACATTGGCATCATTTAGATCTATCCTAGAGCAAAACAACCCATTCATCTTCTTTATCAAAGCTTCAAACCGAATCCTAAAGGTACCATTTATTTTCTATTAAACCCAAATTAGAGCTCTTAATTTCTTAAGTTATAGGCAAAATCAGGATGCATATTTGGTATCAATTGAAAGGTCTTAAAGAGGAGCTCTATGTAGGAAGAATTTGGATGCGTTAGGAGCTCTCGAGAACACTTAAATGAAACTTTAGCATCCAAATTTAGGTTTAAATATTCTTTAGTCTTAGAAACATGAATTATTCACTAAATTCAGTAAGGTGAAGAATTAGAAATCATTATAGGTCTTAAAATGCATAATGATGTGATTTATGATCTTGATCAAACTTTATGATCTTTTGATTTTCTCTAAATTAAGAGAAATAGCATAGTTTTAGCTTGCATCAAATTATTAAAATATACAAATTTTCAAATGACCTATTCTTAATAATGTGCTAATTTTATCACATAACTTGATTATGTTATCAAAATTAGAAGTTAGAGATCAAATTTGCTAATATTCCTTTATTAATTTAGTGTTTAATTTTATTATTGAACCTTTCTTGTATTTGAATTTTTAATTTTGATCTTAAATTTTAACTTAAGAGAATAAATAGTTGTGATTATAAGTCCATAGCTTTTTAATGCTTATGTTATATTTTCTAATTTAGATGATTTATAACTTAAGTTAGGGAAACATTGAGGCAGGAAATGGCTCATTAGATTTACATTGAGGTAGGCCTTTAGTAGAACCTTTTGAACATTAGATATTTAAGCTTCTATTTTGTGGTAGTATTAACCCGATGAACCATAGATTGAGCTTAAATGAGGTAGTTCACCTAATTAGAGTGAATTTTATGTCACAACCTTGAGACCCCATTGCTTAGTACCCTCAATGGAGAAAGGATTCATTAGTTTGAATTTCCTTTGTTTCTAAATAGATAGTTTGTAATTATAATTATTAGTGTTTATCATATGGAGATAGTAGTGTATATCCATAAAACTGATTTGATTCAGTAAGAATATGAAATTGGATAATTTATCTTGAATGAAATTGTATATCATAATCTTGTCTTAGATGGATTTACAATAACATTAAGATAAATTTTTCAATTTTATCAAGTGCGTTATAAGTAGGAGATTGAACAATTTGGATTGGGAGAATAAACTGTAAAAGGCTGGTGTCCCCTTATTTTTGTACATATCGATAAGTGCAGTTAAACAAAACAAGTATTTCAAATTACTTTTCTTAAGATTTTTTAGTTATATTTATAAGTACTGAATTGAACAACTTAGTTTGGGAGAACAAACTGTAAAATGGTGATGTCCCCTTATCCTTACGTGTATCGATAAGTGCAATTAAACAAACTAAGTATTTCAAAATAACATTCTTAAAAATATAATATTTATGTATATACACGCTCAATATGTGATAACTCAAGAAAATTATAATATTTAGTTGTTTTAATAGCATTTTTTCATACACTTGTATGCGCACAAACACGAGTATCAATAATCATTGTGAATTACTGGATGTGACATACATTAGGAGATGAATTATAGGATGCAATGGACATCATGATACTTGAATTCCTAATATGATGTATGCATACCTCAAACTATGTATTCATGACAATTCAGCAGTATTTCGAATATATTTGCATTGGCATACAGTAGGGTTTTATTATAATATGACTATTCAGATTTCAGTATTTACAATGAATTGTTGCAGCATTTTCTTTCAATTATTATTTTACTTTATATTACAAATTTTAGTCATTTGCAATATTTCTATGATTTACTTAAAAGTTAAATTCTGTAAATTATATAAATGCATATTGTAGTTTTAGATATGTTAGATATATGATATTTTGTGATTCTATAATTTATTAGATCTTGAGAAGTTTAGTACACATGTAGAAGAAGCTGCAACAACAGTGAGACATATCCGCCGTATGTTTGGAATGTCAAAGAGAACAGCAATGGCGTAGACCGTTTTCTCAACATGGAAGCTGATCTCTCAGCTTATAACCATGAGCAAAAGAAGAGAGCTGATCTCTCAGCTGCTGGAAGCCAGCACCGATGCAAAATCCATCTCTCAGATACACTCTCACCTCCTCCGTTGCGGTCTTCTTGCAGCCTCTGAATGCTTTTTTGGCACTCGATTGGTCTCCAAGTATGCCAAGCACTGCTCATCTCCTGCTGCCCGCAGGCTGTTCGACGAAATGCCCCACCCAAACACTAAGCTTTGGAATGCCGTCCTTCGATCTCACTTCCGAGCTCAGCAATGGATTGAGACCCTTCGTCTTTTTCGCCGGATGGCAATCAATCCATCTGACCTTGACGCGTTCACACTGCCTATTGCTCTCAGGTCTTGCGCTGCGCTGGCTGAGCTCCTCCATGGCCGGGCTATCCATGCCGCGTCTGTTAAAAAGGACTTCCATGGTTCCGATGTGTTTGTGGCAGCAGCACTTGTCGAAATGTATGCCAAATGCTGCAAGATGGATAATGCTTGCTCGGTTTTTGAGGGATTCATGCGACCGGATGTTGTGCTTTGGACTTCAATGGTTTCCGGATACCAGCAGAACGGCAACGCCCGGCATGCCGTAGCGTTCTTTTCCAGAATGGTTGTCGAAAGGCATGTCATCCCTGATTCTGTGACTCTAGTGAGCATCGTTTCTGCATTGGGGCAGCTGGGAGATTTTCGTAGAGGAAGGTGTTGCCATGGATTTGTGCTCAGGATGGGCTATTTTCATGATATCTCCCTAATGAACTCAATTTTGAATCTTTATTCGAAGTTAGAAAGAGTTGGAACTGCAAGGAAAGTGTTCGAGAGAATGCCTGAAAAGGATGTGATCAGCTGGAGCTGTATGATATCTTGTTATGCTCGTAACGGGGATCCCAAAGCTGCATTGGAGGTATATAATATGATGGTTGAGAAAGGATTGCAGCCCAGTTATGTCACAGTGGTCAGTGTTCTACAGGCCTGCTCTTTGTCTTGTGATCTTTCAAAGGGGAAAGAGCTTCACGAAGTAGCCATTCAATTGGGCTTTGAATTAGAGGTATCACTTGCCACCTCTCTTATAGATATGTACATGAACTGTTCCTGTTATAAGGAGGCGATCCGTCTGTTCTATCGAATGCCTAAAAGGGATGCTGTCACATGGGCAGCCGCCATTGATGGATGTTCTAAGAATGGATTTGCTGATGAATCGCTTAAACTTTTCAAGGCCATTCTGATTAGCATTGAAGTGTATCCCGATGCTGTCTTGATGGTAAAGGTGCTTGTTGCGTGCTCGCGCATAGGAGTCCTTAGCCAAGCGAGCTGCCTTCATGGATACTTGATTAGATGTGGTTTCAGTAATAATGTTTATGTGGCTTCTGCACTGGTGGACTTGTATTCCAAATGCGGCAGATTAGATGATGCAGTGAGAGTATTTGAAAGCAGATTTGAGAAGGATGTGGTACTCTGGAGCTCAATGATTGCGGGCTATGGCATTAACGGCTGCGGATCCAAGGCCATTGAAGCCTTTGAACATATGGTTGAGTTATCTATCAAGCCTAACAACATTACCTTTGTTTCGGTCTTATCGGCTTGCAGCCATAATGGGATGGTGCAGCAAGGGCGAAGAATATTTGACAATATGGTTCGCGCTTTCGGTGTTGCTCCCAACTCATTGCATTACTGCATTATGGTCGACCTGCTTGCTCGAAACGGTGAATTGCGTGAGGCTTTGAGCCTTGTTGAGAAGATGCCAAAGCCAAAGGAGCCTCATGTTTGGTGTGCATTGCTTTCTGGCTGCAGGTTGCACCAGGATATTGAGATGGGTCAGTTGGTTGCTCAGAGATTGCTTGAGATTGATCCTTCCTATGCTGGATATTATAGCCTACTGGCTAATGTGTATGCAGTAGGTGGTAAATGGAGTGATGCTGAAGTAGTCAAGAGATTGATGAAAGAAAGAGGGATGAGGAAAATGCCAGGTTGTAGTGCTGTTGAAATATGCAATGAGGTTCATATGTATTTAGCTGGCCAGGAGATGTGCCTAGAGACTGAAAATGCTTTTGATTCGTTAAGGGCAATAAAAGTGAAGGGAAGAGAGGAAGATTATGCCTCTACTAATAATCTATTTTCTTCTAATGAGGTATGTTTACTAGAAGCATGTGTATAGGTTTTACTTCTATTTTGGAATATATATATATATATATATATATATATATATATATATCTATATCTATATCTATATATATATATATATATATATATATATATATATCTATTTGGAAATTAAATGAAATTGTTTGTTTTTGTTTATAGTGGTTCGGATATATGGGGTCTAAAATAATCTAAGGAGCCCCATGGGCTTCACATTCTTAACTAAGCTTGTCTCTTATTTGGAACCCCAGGTGGAGAAGCCTCCTTTTAAAACAAAGCTAACTTTTTTGTTTCGTCTCTTAAGGCAAAGGAAATGCACTTTTAATGTAACCCTCTAAGCAGTAATTTAAAGCAATTTAAAAAGACAAAGGTTTTGGAACCTTGTGATTGCGAAAAATGAAATGGTGGGGAGTGATCCTTCAGGGCGGAATCTATATTTTGTTTACCTCCATTAATAAAGATAAGTATACGGGCGAAAACCTTAAAAATCTATATTTTGTGTATCTCCATTATTTTTCTATACCCCCTTTATTTTTCTACAAGTATACGGACATCTTCAGTTTTAGCTCTATATGTTCAGTATGTGGAATCCTTGATTGCATCTAGCATGTGCAAGCCCTATGTAATCTTGCATAATTGTATGATTTTCTATGTGAAAACCTGTATATATTAATCAATATATTTGTTTAATAATTACTAACATAAATTTTGTTATTAATGCCTCATGAATAATGCATGAATTCATTGTCTATTGTATAATTACTAATTATATTATATAAAACCAAAAGTTGTCTATTGTCAATTGCTGTTTGAAGACTCATCACAGAAGTGACATTGGATAGAAGTACAAATGTAGTTAATTTTCATAAAAATTAGCAGAAGCCTTTTGATATTTGAATATCCAAGCTTTGAATTCTGCATATATGCATATTTTAGCATGTCTAATTATTTTTATTAAAATCTATAGGATTTTGTTAGTGATAAATATCCTTGTGCAGACATAAGCTATACAAATCTATTACTACTTTCTGAAATCCTTGTAAGAGATATAGAGGGAGATGGCGGATCCCTTGTGTTAGCATTGGCCTTCTAATATTAAGAAGTTTTGATGTCTTAGCTGTTTCTGATAACCGTGTCTTGGTACTCAGTTGTGCTAACAAATATTACTATCCGGTTTATAAAATGCCCTCTGTTTACGCCCTCTGTTTACGTACTCACTATCACTGAGTTTAGGTGGTAACATTTTCCGTAATTCTTAATAAAGATCAAGAATACAAGACTGCAAGCAAGAAACGTAATCTACCTTTTATCACATACATACATAGTCCGTAATACCTGCGACAATATTAAGCCGAATAGGTCATAAGGATGCAGGGGTAAAATAGTAAAATACAAGTACATAAAAAAATAAATGAATTATAATGCTAAGTTTGCTTAATACTTCCCCTCAAGGTCATCACCCGAGAGTGAATGAGCTTGGGTGCAATATCTTGAAATGCTTTGATGGATAGTGGTTTGGTTAAAATGTCGACCAACTGATCTTCAGCAGAGATACGAGTGACATGCAATTTTTGTTGAAGAACAAGGTCTCTAACAAAATGATTGTCAACTTCCACATGTTTCATGCGCCCGTGGAGTATTGTATTGGTTGAAAGTTATGTTGAGCTTAGGTTGTCGCAATAGATTGTTAGGGGCACTGTAGGTATAATACTGAGCTCAAGAAGAAGGGAGCTGATCCACATGAGTTCACTAGCAATGTTGGCAATAGCCTTATATTCGGCTTCGGTGCTAGATCGCGCAACAGTTGGTTTCTTCTTAGAGGACCACGACACAAGATTTGGTCCAAGGAAAACATAGTACTCTGCAGTAGACGTCCGGTCCAAAGTGTCTCCAGCCCAGTTAGTATCACAGTAGGCGGTCAGCTCAAATGATGGGATCGGCTGTAATTGTAAGCTAAACGAGAACGGCTGTCCAAGGTAGCGAAGTATCCGTTTCACAGCTTGCCAATTTGAAGTGGTCGGGTGATGTATGACTTGACACATTTTATTAACACTGAAGGTTATGGAAGGGCGAGAATGTTGGAGGTATTGCAAGGAACCAACCACAGTTCTCTATAGAAAAGGATCAGGAAAATCGAATGTACAAGTAGTATCAAGTTTCGATGGTATGTTCATTGGTGTGGGAGCTGGGTTGGCTTGTTGCATGTTAGAAGCCTTAAGGATATCTTTGATGTAGTGTTCTTGAGACAGGAACAATCCGGTGAGGTTTGCACTAATGTTAATGCTCAAAAAATGTTGAAGATTTTTGAGATCTTTAAGGGAGAACTGCAGCGATAATGAGTGAAGCAGATTTGTTATCAATGTGTCATTGTTACCTGTGACAAGAACATCATCAGCGCATACTAGAAGTAGTAGAACATCCTTGTTTTTGCTATATATAAACATGGAAGAGTCGTCGACAGAATTATGGAACCCAAATTTTTGAAGGGCTTGTGAGAGCTTGGAATGCCACACCCTGAGAGATTGTTTTAAACCATATAAGGCTTTATTAAGGAGACAAGCATAGTTGTTGCCTCCTTTTGTGAAACCATGAGGTTGCTCCATGATAACATCTTGTAGCTCATCATTTAAAAATGCATTATCGAAATCGACTTGACACAACTTCCACTTGTATGTGTGAGCAAGGGAAAGAACAATACGTATTGTGACTAGTTTCACAACAAGACTAAATGTTTCATGGTAGTCGATGCATTCACATTGAGTATAGTCTTAAGTAACCAACTGGGCTTTGTATCTTGCAATTGAGCCATCACAGTGATACTTGATTTTATATAGCCACTTACGCCATACAACTTTGATATTGGGAGGGCTTGGAACAATCGTCCAAGTGTTATTGCTTCGAAGCGTAGAAAGTTCCCGCTGCATTGTTGTGATGATCCTAGGTCATTTTTTTAGGAAAACGTTAATTTCTCGCTATGTTTAATTTCTGTTGTTTACCCGCAAATTCTTATTTTATGTTAAAATTTCCCACTAAAATCCTTTTTCGTCAAATAATGTTAAAATGAAATTTTAGCTTTGTTATTAATCTCGAATTTAAATGCAAATTAGTAAAGCATTTCAAATTTTCTTACCTTTAGTGTAACCAATGGAAGCGCCTCTCCCACGCCATTCACGCATCCTCTAATTGCGGCCTACCGCCCACACACCTTCCTTTCCACTCACTAGAAACGCATGCTAGAAACACACAACTAGTTTAAGGTAACTGCGTATGAGCGTAGCTCCCATCCTCTTCTGAAACTGCCAAATTTAATTTGACGGTTTCCAGAAATTCATATTTAGGGCTACCGAGCGCCCTCGACTCTTCATAGAAGCTGCAAGAAATTCCTACCTCCCCCCTCGACCCCTTGACGCACATTCCGACCCTCTTGATCCAAACCCACTGACGCTCAAACAACGGAACCAATTGACCTTGGAGTCTTTTGAGAAGAGACGGAGACATTCCGAACGCCCCAACACCCGACGGTCGATCCTTCATTCCCACACGATTTTCTTCTCTTCCACTCGGTCTCTTTCTGAGCACGGCCTTGAAGTCCCTCAATCTCTAAGATATGATCTTCCTTTGCAAATTTAACTTCAAAATCTGAATATCATAATTATAAAAGAGTAATCTTATCAATTTCAGTCTTGTTCGTAATTATAGAATTCTTCATTTACCATTTTAAATTGTAGTAGGCACTAAATAGTTAGGTAGGAATATCTTTTAACTCACTAATAATAATGATGGATGGGCTACAAGTGTTCATCACTTATTTGAAAAACTAATAATAATAACAAGGAATTTTCAGCTGAGATTTAAATGAATCCCTCGTAGATATTGGAAAGTTAAGTGATGCAAAGATTTATTAATTTGTATGTGAAAGATGAGATTATAGCAAATGTAGGGGATTCATATGTGATCATAATTTTATTTGTAAAGTCACCAAACGTTCCTTAGTTCATTTAGAGGCTTAAGGAGACTATTTAGAATGTTTCTCTAATTGGGCAGTAAAGAGTATGAGTAAGGATTAATTAGTACCTAACTGATCTTGATTACATTATCTGATCAATATACCTAAATTAGTTTCAAACCTCATTTATTTGGTCCCACCTACACTCTCATCATTTCTCTTGACTATCCTGCAACTCTAACATCATGCTGAATGATCCTATTAAACCACACAAATTATGTGACAACAATCCGTGTTACTTCATTGTCCTAATTAAGGTATGAGTTTTAAATAATTGGGGAACGAGTATAAATCTAAATTATAAACTAGACTTTGTAACTGCAATTAAACTTAAAAATGAGAATATATGCTTTAATAAGGATGAACATTTTCAAAGATTGATAAAACTACAATGCAAAACTTTTGTAAACACATCAAATCTCTCAGTACTACATCAGAATTGTGAGTGATTCTTCTTATTAAATTTGCACAAAGGTATACTGGATATTACTTATTATACTTTTATTGCTGCTTAAGCATCACTTTTAGCATGTTTCATGTTGATATTAAATGCATTATTATACTACTAATGATGTAAAAGAAGCAAGATGATGTTTATGTATCTTGTGAATATTGCAAAATGTTCCGAAATGGCTGTTGAATAGGTTAGGGATGGGGCTAGTCCATCGGGAGCTATAAGAGTATCATTTGGAGCCTTTGAAGGGCCCCAGATAAGGCTGGCTTTGAGTCGAGTCAGCCCATACTCGAATTCGACTCGAACTTGTTCAAGTTCTAGTCAAGTTTTATTCAAGTTCGAGTCATTTCGACTCATTTTAAATAGGGTTCGAGTCAAGACGTATGACTCGAACTTGACTCAAAAATTTTCGAGTCGAGTCAAAATGTCTCGAGTTCGAGTCGAATCGAGTTTGAATTTTAAGTTCCGAGTCAAATTGTCAGCCCTAGCCCCAGGTGATAAACATACTTTTATTGAACCCAACCTCGAGGTTCTGGCTTTACCCATCAGAACTGTTAACGTTGCTTCATGATATGAAGACGTAAATACAAACATGAAATTTTATACGATTATTGAATATCTTTTTAACTTTGACATGTGTCATAATTATAATAAAGAAATATTTATTTGCATGAATTGTGATTATTCTATTTGCATTAAAATCATATTTTCCTGCAATTATTATCATGTCATTTTCGCTTTTTGTCGTGTTTAAAAGTATATTATTTAATATCATTTGTACTTAAAATGTGCACTAAAGCATTATTTTTATAATATCAGATCAGATACAGCTAGAGGGAGTTGAGGTAGCTTAAAGGTGTTATAAAGAATCGTGGTATAGATTAGAAGAATAAAACTTTAGTTGTTACTTTTTCAAGAGACAAACTTTCATTTTTATATAATATTTTGGATGAAATTAAATTGAATGAATGATATTTTTATTTTTTGTATGGTTCTGGATGTTGTTTAAATACTATTTTACTTAACAGCCAACATCATCTTGCAAAAAAATGTACATAATATTAGATTGATTGTTACTAACCTAACATGAGTTGTCACATTTGATATCAGAGTAGGATTGGATGTGTTTAAGTAAAATATTTTATAAAAATAAAGCCAAAGAAAATTCATTAAATATAATTTAGAATTATCAGAATATAAGAATCATAGTTACAAAACTTATAAAAACACTAGAACAGAACATCTATTATATTTAGATTTAGTGACACCAGAGAAAATCGTTCAAACTGAGAGTGTATGTTTTGTAGATGAATTCTCCAAATCACTCGATGGGCTACTCTGAGGCCAACTCCAATCAAGAGGAGTCTTAGCAATTGGAGGTCCCCAAGCCCAATTACAATCCTCCCACCCTTATAGATCAAATGCGAGTTCTGGAGAATAAAGAGGAGGATCGATTTAAGACGGTCACAGGATTTTCGAATGTCGCTTATGAGAGAACCACCAACCTTTAGAGAGAAGTGCGCGAGTTAATTGAAACACTACGGAACCTTCGTCCCATACTCGCTGAACTAGCAATAGAAAAAGAGGGAGAATATGAAAAGCGCATTTCTGAGCTTGAAGGAAAAATGCGTTATGAGACATTTCCCTCCCACCAAGCTGAGGATGCAGCCTCAACTTCCTAGAAAATGAAAACTGCCAACAAATATAGGAAGTTTTGGGTGAAAAGCTTAAAAAAATCATATATATTGGCATTTTCTTTAGAATAAATCTATATGTAATTCATGAGAGAATGATTGTATCTTTATTCTGTTTTATTTTCTTTTTGCATGGAACATTAATTTCTTTCAATAATGCATATCTTTAGATTCGAATATTTAATTATTACAACCAATCCTTTATAGATGAATACGAAAGAATACTATCTTGAATTGCCAATAGAGACTCCGATGAAGATCCCTCTGCCTTCAGGACCAACGGAGAATAAAACTAATAAAATCTTGGAATTGATGGCTCAAATATTGGCAAAGCAACACAAATCCCCCACATCTCCTCCTGAGCATAGGCACATAATCGATGAAGAGCTACATGCTTTCATAAAATTGAACCCATCGTCTTACGACGAGTCAGCTCGGCCAATGGAGGCAGAAGGGTGGATATAAGAAATGGAAAGCAAGCTAGAGAATATGAAATGCTCAGCCGTGGATGCAGTGAGGTTGGCTAAAATTCTATTCAAAGCAGAGGCCGAGCGATGGTGGGTAATCACCCACAAAACTTAGTTCGTTGGCCTATAACTAGAATATATTACTTTGAACAAGTTCGTGGAGGCATTCAGAGCTTGTTATATTCTTCATTCTGCATAAAAAACTATGGAGAACCAATTCATCAAAATTGACCCAGGGAAACAAGTCCATCACAGCTTATGATTCATAATTCATAAGGCCAGATATTGTGACGACCCAGTGTCAGATTAGATGTTCTGACCCAACACTGAGTGTCATTGTAGTACTTAATACTGGACTAGTGTTTCATAACCAACTACTAAGCACTACTAAAAGCAAATGATCTATAAGATATGAAACACAGATGCATTTATAAAAATAAGAAACATTCAATTCTATTGCATTCATACAAAAAATTAAAAGAAAAGCATTCGTCTTAGATTTAATAAATATTGTACAATTTTAAGTTTACAACATTTATAGTAAGTATAAAAAAAAGAAAACTCTTTAATATCCTCACCAAACTGAAAGCAAAACTAAAGTAACTCTAATAAGTTTTCAAATCTATTTCTGAATCTCCAGCTCCTCTTTTGGCTCACCTACTAACTCCACTCTAGACTCCTGATCTATCGTATTTGGTTTTTAATACGATATGACACAACTAATAGAAAAAATAAGTGATTATACTTATAAAGTCTAAGCACATTTTAATGTGTATAACTAATTTTATGTTTAAGAATATCACAATTTAGGTTAAGCAGTTTATTAATCATAATGCAATATAAGTAAGAAAGTAAAATTGAAACTATAAGTAAATGATAGTAAAAGTAATAAACTTTTCTGCAAAAGAGAGGATAAGTAATAAACATTTCTATAAAAACTGAATAAGATTATTTCTAGTAACCTATATACAAGTATAGTTAAAGAAACAAATCTGAACTGCAATATGTAGAAAAAAATTGTAAAATATTATTTAAGCAATTTATTGTTATTTAATATTTTATCATGTTCTGTGGGCTCATGCAGAATAAAAATAGGAGTTAGGTACATCTACCCAACTATCTGTATTGGGGTCTCCTGTATAACAACATATTCCCCCTCAATGACATGTGTGATCTCCTGCTCACTCCATAGCCAGCTCTGGCTCAATATCTGTACAGACTAATTCACCCTGAGTGAAAACTCTTTTTTTAATTATATCTACTATTATGCAATGATTTATGATCAATTGGTTAATATTTCATAGTATAGCAGTATTTAAGGAAATTTGCCAAAGAAACTAACTAAGCAAGTGATATCCCTTTGTTGTTTAATTTTAATTACATACCTTAATGATTTTAGTTAATTGAACCCTCAATTGACTTAAGACATAGGTCTTAAATCAATTAAATAGTATATATATATATATATATATATATATATATATATATATATGAATAAAAATCTAATTTTATAGTTTTGAAAATAAGATATATAAATATATAGTTATAAATGACACTCAAGACTCTCTAACATAATCCTAAGGTTATCATCCTCAAAGTTCATTACTTAATCACTAGCTAAGTTCCTGGAATGAAAAGATCTAATTTAAAGAAATTCAACTTAAATTCAAGGATTTGCTTTACCTCAAGGAACTTTTAAGGTCTTAACCTCATAGGTAATTCATCTAAGTTAGGTAAGACCTAAACTATAATGTTCTTCTCAAAGTCTGATAATTTACCTAGGGTTTCCCATAAGTTTGAGATCCAATATTACATATAAAATCCCAAGATTTTAAGTTAATAAAATTATTGTTTATTATCTTAATTATTTTGAGTAATATATTAGTTATATTTGCAAAAAAAATTTATCAGATTGTTAAGAATAATTTTTGAGAATTTTGGAAAATATTTGAGAACTTTTCTATGAGAAAATTTTTCCCGATTACTTTATGAAAAAGATCTTGGAAGCTCTAAATCACCTAAAGAAGGAGATCTAGACTAAACTATTTCATTCTTTCTGCGGCAAGGAGAAGATCTAGGCTTTATTAAAATTTCTTTGCTTCAAGATAATCTCTTCTTTGATTATCTTACTATTTCGTTCATTTATCAAATATATTTTATGTTTGAATATATATAATGATCGAATAAATGATTATTGTAATATTAGTAGGTTCCAAGCATATCCTTAATGATATTTTAGTTTGCATAATTTATATACATATAGATTCATAGAATTCTAAGAAAATATTTTTTAGATTTATTTAAATATTTGAAATTTTTCATTTCTAATTTGTGTTATCATAATTATTGTTTTACTAAAAATTAGTTATTGCAATTTTTCACACACATTCTTCTATATATTGTTAACAAAAGGTTTTGAAATGGAGGTTGAATAGGTTAGGGACATGATTAGTCCATTGGAGCTATAAGGGTGACATCTAGAACTTTTGAGGAGGCTCAAATGATGAACATACTTTTATTGAACCCAGCCTCAATTTACTGGTTTTGTCCATCATATATATTAATATCGCTTCATAATATCAAGATATAAACACAAACACATATAGCCAATCGAGAAAGCGTGATTCTCTCAAGAATACAAAAATGCAAGCAAGAAACGGTAGTCTTCCTTTTATCACATACATACATAGTTCGAAATACCTACGACAATATATAGCCCAATAGGTCACAAGGATACATGGGTAAATAGTTAAATACAAGTACATAAAAAAATAAATGAAATTATAATGCTAACATTTTTTGATTAATAATTCTAACATTTTATTTAAAAAATGAGCTCATTAGAGAGATATTATGGAAAAAACCCATCCTGAGCACAAATCCTTGACAGCATCTTCCTCCACGAAGATCTCCCAGCTGCCCTAATGTCGAAACAACCAGAGTCACGGAATCAGGGACGTCATGCTTTTCAATCACCATTCTGTAAAAGAACACTACAACATGCTGGGCATTGCCGTTCTGCTGGTAGCCGGAACCATTGAAGGTCAAAGCACAACATCCAGTCGCACGAGTCCCTCAAAATCGAGCAAGCATTATCCATCATGCAGCATTTGGCATATATTTCGACAAATGATGTTGCCACGAACACATCGGAACAATGGAAGTCCTTTCTAACAGACACGGCATGGATGGGTCATGGCGGAGCGCAGCCAATGAACGCTTAAAGATCAGAGGGATTGGCTTCCATCCAGCAGAAAAGATGAAGGGTCTCCATCCATTGCTGAGCTCGGAAGTGAAATCGAAGGACGTCATTCCAAAGCTTAGTGTTTCGGTGGGGTATTTTGTCGAATAGCTTGCGGGCATTAGAAAATGAGCAATGCTTGGCATACTTAGAGACCAATCAAGTGGTAAAGAAGACTGCAGCGGAGGAGTTGAGAGTGCATTTGGGAGATAGATTTTCCATCGGTTCTCTTTATTTGTTCATGTTTATTAGCTGAGAAATATGCTTCCATATATAAGGTGGGTGGGTCTTAAGCTTAATTTCTTCAAGAAAAAAGTATATAAGATTAGTGAATAAATAATTTGTATCTCAAGTAGTAGTACGAGTTGTAGTAACAAATAAGATATAAGAGAAAGAGAGCATATAGTAACCAACTATACAAGAATAAAAGGTGTATAATTCATCACTACAACTATATGATCAACCAAATTTTGAGATTGTTAGCCATTTTCATACTAGAAACCAAGACCTTAAGCTTCTCCCACAGTATGGGATTTGCTCCTACAGCCTCACTAGAAATTCTTGATCTATGATTTCTATCATAATATTTTACTTGCACCCACTATCTCATTGAAAATCTCAAATACATGGCTTCTACCACAATGGATTGGCGCTCACCATCCAACCAAGAAACTCAAATCTATTGGTTCTATCATAATATGAGATTGACACACTCTGTCTCACAAAGAAGCTCATACTTATGACTTCGATCACTATATGGGACTGACAGCAGGAAATTTAGATCTACAGCTTCTATCATAATTGAGCGTGGCAACCTCGCCTCGCTAACAAACCTATATCTATAGCTCCTATCACAAGATATATATATGTATATGATAAGTTTAAAAGGCAATGTATGGTCAAGAGGTTAAAACATCAAATGCTATAGATGCTAAGCATGTTCAAGAAGTGGCTAAGGCTATAAATCACAATAATAAGAAAAAAAGAGAACTAAAATCTTCATATTTTCTTATCTCAAACAATAAAAAATTAAATAATACTCACAAATTATCTTAATTTGAACTTAAATGATTCAAGTTGGACTCATATATAATTCACTAATTTCATTACATTCAACTTATATTGGCTAGCCAAAGCACTAAATGACTCAACCTTCATCATGGAGACATAAATTTAAGAACACATAATCATGATAATACAGCAAAAATTCTTATATCATGAATAAATATTTCTATTACTTGACATAAAACATAAAATTATCAAAGCATACAAATTGAGATTTGTATATATCTTAAAATCTCAAAGTTTCCAGTGTATGAATATACCTTTATTTCCTCCAAAAGAGATCAAACTCTTTTACACAGCCACTTTTTGCTGATGCAGCATCATCAAGATTCGCACGAGCATCATGTTTTTTTTGTGTGAATCTTGATGATGCCACGCCTGCAAACACCAGCTTTTAATCTCTTTCATGAACAGAAGAAGGGTAAATGAGGGAGAGGGAGAGAGAATGAAGAAAGGGGAGTGAAGAAGGAAGATGAAAAAGACGAGGAGGGAGAAGAAGAATTATGATGAAGCAGAGGAAAGCAGGGGTTGCACAGCTTCGTGCTAACCATTCACAGGTGCATGCTGACGTGGAACGTGGCAATTGGTCTGTCCGTACAATGATGGCGGCCGGGACCCGAGCAAGGAATCGGGTAGGCCATGCTGGGCTGGCCCGATGCACGAACCCACCGTGCAATTAGGAAACAGAAAAAGATAGAAAGGTAATTATTGCTAATTTGCCGCTAAACTTTCGTAATTTGCAATATCCAATTATTCCCAAAATCTTTAAGAAATATATAAGTTTCTTTTAAGAAAAAACTTAATTTATTAAAGTAAATACGTGTCCGTTAAATATTTAAATCACTAATCTGTTAAAAATTTAATATTTAACTCTCATAATAACATTCGATCTAATCTTTTCTATTTATTATTATTTTTATAAGAAAATTAGGCATAAAAATATAAAAGGCTGATTAGGATCTGCAAATTATGAAGATTTGTGCGTATAAAAACCCAAATACAGAAACCACTTGCATCCGAACGCCCACCGGAAACAAGAATGTATAGAGTTTTTACTGTTTGTTTTTTTTTTTTTGACTAACTCAGCTGTATAAGCTTAATTTTAATACGATTAAATGTTAACACCAAATTCATTTAATAATTATAACTATTCAGAAAAAGAATTTTTTGTTAACACGATCTAAATGTCATCAAATTTTGGGATATTGTACTGCGGATAATTGACACTTTTTGAGATGTTCTGGATAGAGATGAGAAGCCTGAAGAAATGTCAAAGAAAGATTGGGCCACAGATGAATCTAAGTGCATATGATTTGATTCGCAATTTGTAATGCCCCGACACCGGGTCAGCGCGACTAACCCAACACCGAGGGGTCACTGCAACTCCTCACCTCAAATTAGGGGTGCTAGCCCAAAGTGATGGGTCGCGTTTCCAAGGGTCATGTCAAGGTGCAACACAATGATAAATGCAAAAAAATGGAAAACATACATACAATAATATCCATAATATATACATCCTGAATAAGAGTACATGTGTAATGCCCTGGGCTAACCGCCAATGGATAACCCTGGACATTAACTCTAAATAACACATTCTGATCCGTTATCAGCTCATCACTTATGCTAAATTGATCGAGAACAAATGAATTATCTCTAAATACTTATTCAGAGGGCTAATCATTAAGATAAGTAAGACTCTTATCCCAAGTATTAGTTAGTTTACCCCTACGCATTTGCTACATATTTAAGAATAGTCAATGAATAAGAAGTAAGATTTAATAATAGAATAATCACATCACAATATTGAGTGTAAGATAATATACAATCAAAGTGTGGAAGCTTAAAACATCCATCCATATCATTCATCATAAAAACTAAGTAAAATATTTATCTCAGAAAAGAAAAGTAAAAAGTATATATCCAGAGTTAATTATTACAAACCAGAATTTAAATGTTTAGATAAAATAGTCCTCTCATATCACCAGCATGAATAACAAACTAAGCATTATAATCAGCACTCCAGCAACTACTGCTCCTTCGTCTCCTCCTGAGGTTCTTGAATCTCCTCAAAAGCAAACTCCACAAACTGCTTTAAGCCTGACCTGTCGGCTTCACATGCTAATGTGTGACAACCCCCACCTTAGTTCCTGACGTAACCTTGACCCTGGACCCTTGATAGATCTTGGTTAAGATGTGGGGACTAGAGTGGCGTCATCATTTTATGCCAAGGATTGTAGTCAGGAGTTAAAATAATAATATAAAGATCACAAACATTTGCTCAAATAATTAGAGAGCATGAAAGTATTTTTTTTTATTCTAAAAATAGTATTATTACAAGCGTATATTTCTATTTTATTTATAAATACAATAAGAGAATAAAAAGTGTAGCGATAGATTAATTATGCTATCTCCAGATCCTCAGCAGCGATTTGACCTGGTAAATGCCCGGGTAGAACACTCGTTAGAGATTAACTATAGTACTTTGAATATTATTAATTATATTGTATATATATGAGAAAAAAAACATGAAATTTAAGTACAGTGAAAATGCAAGGAAACACAATAATAAAAATTGGCAAGGCATAATTTCCTCATTTGAGGATTATCATGTTTTTTCTGCAAATCAGAATTTCAACCATAATTTTGAAATAGCAATAAAAGTAACCTGTCACAAGTAAGTCATACTTATCAAAAATTGATATCTATATCTCGAAAGTGAGTAATATATATATATATATATATATATATATATATATATATATCAAGCACGTCTGTTATGATTATCATAATTTGGGTTCAAATATTGTCATTCAGGCATTATTCCACATATGCTAGTCCCCTCATAAGCATAGTCATTGTCTCATTATATCTTCATTGAATATTATGATAGCAAACTAACCCTATTCTGATTACATTCAGTACAGATTATAAATACTTCTTATGCAACCACATTTAATTCAATCAATCAAGATCCATTATTTATTTTTGAAAGTATCTCATATAGTGATAGTAAACTTTAATTATAACTGAGTAAGAAACTAGTTTGGTAAAATTTGAGGAGCAAAAGCGTATAATCAAATCAACATATATAAATGTAGTTCATAATATCAGAAGTATCTATTTTTTTTAGATAGGTTTACTTCTTTTGAATCTGTACAATATTTATTTATTAGAAAATTATTGATGGTAAGGAAAATAAAGATGGTTGTATTATCTTATTTCTAATTCTCTCTGTCTCTATTTCTTTTTCTTACTGCTTTAATGTTAGTGTAAATAAGATAATGATAATGATAATGATAGAGATAGTAATGATAGTAGTGATGATCGTAGCTATGACGATAATGATAATGACAACAATAATAATAGTAGTAGTAATAATAATAATAATAATAATAACTAATGTTATTATTATTATTATTATTATTATTATTTATAAGTAAAGAAATGAAAGTTGTTATGAAAGAGCAAAAATATGAACGATAATAATGATAATAATAATAATATATTATTATTATCATTATTATTTATATGAGAATTTGCACGTTAAAAATATTATTTTTATTGCTATACATGAGAGAGTACAATAAATGAAAGAAAATAAAATTATTATTTCGGGTAAGTCGGCGGCCAGCCGGAGGAGGAGCTTGAGTGAAGAGGAGAGGAGGGGCAACCCTATTTATAAGGAGGAGGGGCTGCCCGCCTGGTCTCCGATCAGCCCGGGTAGGCCGGGCAGGGGGCGGTGTGGTCGCCCCCAAGTGGAAGAGGGGAGTGGCGGTCCTTCCTTTGCTGTGTGTGAAGCACTCAGCTAGCCCACATGGTAGAGAGGAACATGTTAGGTAAATAAAAAAGGAATCAATTCAATACTTTTATTTATTATTATTATTTTTCTTAAATATAAATTAATTTTAATTAATCGTATTTTTTTCATCATCTGATTTCCGAATTTGGCGAAACTTGACCGAGAGGTCCGTCTTGATGAGACGAACATTCTCGAGCAAAAATTTCTCGATTTAGAGCTATATTTTATTTTAATTAATTTTTGAAGAAAACTTTAAAAATTAATTACGGACAATCCGATACTCAAAAATTCGACGAAAATTTTGTGTGGCATTATTTTATTATTGTGAATCCAACGACACCAAAATTATTTAATTTAGACTTATATTTAATTTTCCTTATTTAAAATTTCAATAATTAATATAGGAATATTCATTAGTAGGATTGCCTCCAAACTTGAAAATTATGATCACAAAAATATATTTTTTTAATGATCTACTTTATTTGATCTAATTTTGAACTTGCTTGGGGACCTGATTTTGTCCTAATTTGATCAATATTTTGGCTTTCAAAAATTTATGCTGTTACACAAGGCCCCAGCCAAAAAGTATAAAATCTTATATTAGACAATAATTCTAAGTATATTTTAGGTTGATTATAGTAATTTTCTATTATTTAAGGGATATTACTCATCATAATAATAAATAAACAATAAAACATAAATCAAATTATAGAAACTAAAGTAAAACTATAATTATAAATCAAAATATTGAAAAAAGAAATAGAATAATATTGGAATAGAGCAAGTGTGCTGAAAGTAAAATAACTAAAAGTAAGAGTGTAAATTGAATAAAATATGAAACTAAACTGTAATATATACCACTGAATATACATCTGAATATGCTGCAGAATATGTCACGTGAATGCATAACTATGATGCCATACTATATCCCACAAATTCTTAGTGTGCTCCGAATCACACCGCTAATAAATCCTAAATGTGCTACGCATTGCACTGCTAATGATATGTTATGTTTATGTGATTCATGTTATACCAAAAGTCCAATAAAACAAGAATTAAATAATCAAATCCAAAAGAAAGAAAACATATCTCTTTTGTTGTCTATCTATTTATCCTATAACAACATAATAAGCATATTAGTTCAAATGCCATATTATATAGAAATCTTATTCATATGAATTGTCTAATTATACATAATTTAGATCTTAATTATACTTGATTCAATAGGTTTCATAATTGTATTATAAAATCAACCTAATTTATCATATGTTAAGAATATATACATATAATTAGCATGTCCTGAGAAATATAAAATATAACACTTATGTTACTTAACTGCACTTATTCTCGTACACAATGATAGGAGACATACTGTAACAACCCAAACTCTTAAGCACCAAGGTATTATCCAATTTAGCCTGAAAGACCTCACAATTTTGCCCTTATAATTAGGACGAATCAGTTCCTGGCTTTAGCCAAAAATCGACCAATCAACTACCCATCTTGAATTGGGCGGGCCAGAAAACCGGCCCAATAAGCCAACCTTTGGGCCCTGTAAATCATTCAAGTACTTTATTTCCCTCGCTTGAGTCACAAGCCCGTGCTACCCGTGCTATCAATTAATGATAATAATAATGTTAATAATATTATTGTTATCGCAGCAACTTAAAAATCAGACTTCAATCTTAATATGAAAATAAAAGAAGAACATAATCAAAGTAAAGATGAAAATTACTCTCAAAATATTGGATTAAAAAACTAATTTTAAATATATAAATTTAAATACAGATCCAGAAGTTGAACTATCAAACTTTGGATCTTAAAGAATAAATGTGCCCAGTATATGACATGTATTATTTTTTTTTACATATAATTTTTTACTGCTTAGCTTCGCTTATTTGCTTTAATCCAAACTCATTTGAAGCTTGATTAGTTGTTTGGAACCAATGTGGTAATATTCGTGGGTTATTATTGAAAAAAAAAAGTAATAATATTTATGGGTTATTACTAGAAAAAAGACATCGGTAATAATATTCGTAGGTTATTATTAGAAAGAATATATCAGTAATAATATTTGTGGGTCACTAGAAATATGACATCAGTGATATCCGTGGGTTAACTGGAAAATGACATCAGTAATATTTGTGAGTTACTCGAAAAATGACATCATCAATATTTGTGAGTCACTGAAAAAATAACATCAGTGACATTCATGATGGATTACTAGAAAAATAACATTAGTAACCTACATTTTATGATAATACTTGTGGCATAAAATTTTTATTCATTTTGCACTATTATCTTATTTTTTATGCATTTTTACCTTTATATCTGCTAATCATATTTTTAATTTTATAAAAATATAATATTATTTTGTTTACTGTGGAACTTAGAATATTATTTAATTACTAAAAATTCTAATCTCAATATTATTCACTGAACAATACCAGGTCAGATACTTTTGGGGGAGCTTGAAGAAGAGCTTTAAAATCTTAAATTATCATTTGGCCGATGGATCGATGGAGCTACTTTAACCTTTGTTTATCTTTTTATTTTCTCCTTACTTTTAAAAAAAGGTTGAATAATGTTAGTAATGGATGATGAAGATTTTTATAATATGTAATTTTGAAATGAAGAAAAATATATTTGAATTTTGTATGTATGTTTTCTCTTCTCTCAAATTACTTAATATGATCATGCGGTATGTGAACAACCGAATATCAGGACACCACACATACATCCTTTCACATTTTGTATCCCAAACTTTAGCTCCCCATCCTGTGTTCGCGCGCAACAAGAAGAGTTGGCGTCGGAATGACGCGTTCTTGGGAAGGCCAAGCTTCCCGAGAACAGACTTGCTGCTGCTGAATGTTGATTCTTAAGACAAGTAATATTCTTATCTTAAGTATTAGCTAAGACACTCATACACATTATATTTAGTAAAGATGATAAGAATATGTATATAATGTATATGAGTACTTCATATGAGTTTCATATCAATCACATTACAATACTAAGTATAAGTAGAATAAAATATTCAAAGTGTGGAAGTCATAAGCAATCATCCTATACAATCATCATAGGACTGAATAAAATGACATTCATCTCATAAAAGAAAGAAAGAATACATCCAGATTAAATTATTACAAACTATTGTTTAAAATGAAAAGAACAGTAAATAAAAAGATCTCTCATTTCACAGCTAAAGTACTAAGTAAAATAATAAAAGTTGTGTCGATTATTGTTCTTCCATGTCCTCCTAGATCTCTTGGATAGCCTCTAAAGCTAGCTCCTCAAACTGTTCCTGATTTGATTAATTGTCGGATCCAAAATGCCGATTTCCCGAATGAAAGAAAAGAAAAATACTTCGTATTAGATAATAAGTCTAATACATTAAAACTGTAACATACTTTATTATAATCTTTAGAAGATTAACATTAAATAAAACTGACAACTATTGCAAAATAGTACTAGAATAGCTGAAAGCTAAAAATTGTGCAGAATTGAAAGTAAAGTAAAAACAATAATAAAATAATGAAGTGTTGAAACAAATAATCTGTTAAATACTAAAACTGAGTAAAATACTAAAATAAATATGTGATATATATCACTGAATATACATCTGAATATGTCACTGATTTATGCTGTCATTATGCAATTGGTGCCTCATGCACCCCAATGAATCCTAATATTCATGATGACTGTTGCATCCTGTATGTCATGCTCAAATTGATGTATGCTGCATCTCATAGTTCATAAATGCATCTTAATGCTTATGCTTATGCAATTCATGTCAAATGCTTTCAAATAAATTATCAAAAATTTAGAATTAAAAACTAGTAAAGACCCTAGTTGCCTATAACTTTTTAAGTTATCACATGTTAGGAGTACATATACATAAATAGTAAGTTCTTAAGAAAAATAATTTGAAACACTTTGTTTGTTTAACTGCACTTATCAATGCGCACAAAGATAAGTGGACGAAACTATTTTGTAATTTATTCTCTCAAACTAAGCTGTTCAATCTCTTACTTATAAACATAGCTTAAAGTATCCTAATAAAGGTACTTTAAAATACTTAGTTTGTTTCACTTTACTTATCAATACACATAAAGATAGAAGATATAATCATTTTATAATTTATTCTCTCAAGCTAAACTGTTCAATTCTCTACTTATAATACACTTGATATAATTGAGAAATTTATTCTAATATTCTTGCAGATTCATCTAAATTAAAATTAAAATATACAATTTTATTCAGGATGAATCAACCAATTTCATATCCTTACTGAATTAATTCAGCATATGGATATGCACTACAGTCTCCACATAATAAATACTATTATTATTATAATATACTAACTATTTAGAATCCAAGGAAATTTAGACTAATGAATCCTTTCTCTATTAGAGGTACTAAGCAATAGGCTTCCAAGGTTGTGACATAGAAGTCATCCAAATTAGGTGAACTACCTCAATTAAACTTAATCTACAATTTATTAAGTTATTGCTACTACAAGATAAAAGCTCAATTATCTAGAGTTCCAAAGGTTTATCTAAGGGCCTACCTTAATGTATATTCATTAAAATATTTCCTACCTTAATGTTTCCCTAACTTATGGTGTAAAATACTCGAATTATAAAATCTAACATGAACATTAAGGGGCTTAAATCTTTTAATCACAACATTTAGGTTCTTAACTTGAGTTAATTTGAGGAATTGATTTAAGATGCAAATACATGAAGATTAATAAATTCACTAAGATCTTAAGATTAAAATAAATAATCATGGGGTAAAATCATATAATTATTAAGAATTGAGCATTTGACAATCAAGCATATTTTATTGATTTAATAAAAATCAATTAATGCTGATATCTTTCTTTAAGAGAAAATCAAAGGAAATTAAACTTACAGTTAAGATAAGAAAATCACATTATCATTCACGAGATTTTATTCATATTAGTCTAAGATCACATGATAAATTATTAAGGTTAACTAGAAAATAAAGCAAATCTTCACTAATTAAGATTTAAAGCAATTAGTACTTATTTAACAATTAAAAATGTAGAATTTAATTATAACTGAATGAGCTAATTTTAAAGTATCAGAATAATTTATCACAACATTTCAAATCTAAGTTACATATTTCAAGCCACATAAAGAATCTATTAAATTAACACACTTATCCTAGGTTATAGGAAATGATAATACATTGATTCAATACATATAATCGAAAGAGAAGATCTACAAGTGCAAGTTTGCATACAAGCCTAGGTTAAAAAGGTTAAACATTATAAGCAACACATATCATATTTATCCACTTCCATATTTGAAAAATGCATGATTTTGCCAAAACTAGTCGTTGTTTTAGTGTATTTTGCGTTATTAGGGCTCTTGAGTTGACATAATACAAAAATGCGAAGTTTGTGCAAAACTGGGCACTACATCGCGCTACGACTCATTATGGCACGCTGCGGTGCGCCGTAGCGTTGCCTGGCCGAGAGCCGGGTGGTACGGTGCCAGACATCCCGAGACGCGGGCTTAGCAATGCACTATAACGCACCCTGGCCGAGAGTCTGTCGGTCATTCTGCACGTACAAGAGGCGAGTGGTATCATCCAGGGCATCCAAATACTCTTGATTTATGGCACCTCAAGTGTGGTGATATATGTCGATGGAAAGGTCTTACTAGGGTACCAAAATCAATATGATAGGACCACTATAACATCGCATACGACAATGCCCTAGCTACATATGCAAATTTCTTTCTGTACATCATTATTCATTTTCCATTAAAATTGGATTCTGATAGAGCTCAGTTGAGCTCGAGCGTTCAAATGCAAATTCTTAAGGATAAGCAATAAGCATATGAACGAAATAAAGCCACCATTTGATCAAACTAGTAGGGAAAAGGGAAATACTTTAGATTGCAAATGGAGGTTTAGCTCTGGTCCTTCAAAGGCTTAGTGAAGAAGCTCTTCAGCTACCAGCAAATGGAAAGGGTGGAGGCCAAGGGTCCAAGCTTAAAGGAGGAGGAGGCATGGGCTCAGTAGGGGTGGGCAGGAGCTCTCCATGCTGTGTGTGGAGGCCATGCTGCACACGCAACATTTGGTGTGAGGGAGGTGATCTCGTACGTGGGAAAGAAGGAGAAGGCAAGTCCCAGCACAGGAGAAAGGAAAAAGAGAAATTTTTTTATTTAATTTTTTATTTAATTTTACTTAACACATTTTAGTTATTAAAATTAGGTTATTGAATGAGCTCCGAAAAATTCCAAAAATTCACCTATAACTAATTTGATGGTGATGAATTTAACGGCGATGTCAGATTTTAATTTTGAGACCAATTTAATTATTTTAATTTTCAGGGTATTTAAAATAAATTAAAGTATTTAGGAAAATCCGACACTTCCAAAAATTTTCAAAACATCGCCCTTAGCTAATTTGAGGTGAGGAGTTCAATGACGAAGTCAGATTTTTGATCTGAAGTCAAATTAATTATCTCAAAATTTAAATTAATTACATATATTAAAATTATAATAATATTCGATTGAGCTCCGAATCACTTCAAATTTTCAGGGTTTAGTTTCAATGATTAGATTAACACAATGTAATGAAGATTAAAGAGTGATCAAGCTCGAATTAGAATATATAACAACCTAGGATTATTATAATTAGGCTTTAGAACTCTAAGAACATATTTGGTTGTACACACCTTTTGAATACTATGATAACTTCTCTTGGGATCATAATATGACTTATAATTTATTCTAATTTTTAGATTAATTCTAATAATTTTGCTGATATATTAATCTTTTAAGTGCCTCTACTTATATTTATTATAATTTCTTTATGAAGATTTTCAGGTTGAATTGTTTTACTTGGCTTTGTGTTTTGTACTACTTTACTTAAATTCCTTACATCCCACTTTAATAATAATTATGATAGCTTGATCTCTTAAGCACTAATATATTATATATTTTGATCTTATATATCTCACGATTTGGTCTATAGAAAATAACTTCTTAGTAGGTCAACAATCTTGGGAGTACTCCTAACTTGAGCATGGTAAATTTTAGAGTTCTTATTATAAACTCTATCGTTGTATGAATAGACATCTCAATTTTTAATAATTTAGCTTATACTTAAGGAGAATTCACAAATTCACATTTTTACATTGTCTTGGATCATCCTTCCATTTTGCTAATATAAAACTAAGAAATAACATGTCCCACAAATTGGACAATATCATATTGTATAAATATGTTTATAATTATATGCATGCTAAGACTGATGAAAATAGTTACACACTTAATAAATAATCTTTTTTAATACAACTTGGTAAAATAATTTTGCTAGCTAGATATTTGAATTAAAATGTTGAATTAATATATGCTTTATTTTTAATATTTCATTTACATATATGAGCTTCTATAATATTTTATGATGAGAATGATGTCATATATGCATTTTAAGAAAAAATTAAAAAATTAAAAGCTAAAAATTTCTCTTGAACATATTAATTGAAAATTACTTATATAATTTTATATCATAATCTAAAAATTCAAGCATTAATTGAATATTTAAATATTTTTTAATAAATAATTTTTATATTTTCTTTCAAGAAATATTAGCAGCATATATTTATATTTTATTATAATAAGTATTAAATATAAATAAAAAATATAGCCTTTAAATTCTATGCTGTTTTATTATAAATTATATAATTTTACTTGACATATTTTAAATTCTAATTATTTAAATGACAATAATTTATTTATGCTTTGAAAATCTTATTTAAAATTGTTATTTTATAAATAAAAAACCGAGCCCAAAAATAAATACTATATCTGAACGGAAAAAATTCGACCCAAAACAGACTTCAGAAGAGGAGTTCAAAGCTAAAATGTTACGGTAATGGATGAAGGAGGCGAAGCTACGATTCAATGTCCGGGACTTGGATGATTACGCTCTTTTCCCTCTAATCCCGCGATCAAATTTACCGCTGCTGCCATCAGCTATTGTACTTCGTTCCTTATTCCATGTCCGGAGTGGTCGAGCTCTGCTATGGCGAGAGGGTCGTTGTATTCTTCTTCATCTCTCGCATCCTCTTGGCCGTTCCGTTTTCTCTCGCATACGAGGCAGCGGCACTTGTCCTTCTCGCAGTTTCCGGACTTCTCGTTGAGAGTTCTGTGGAGAAATCCGCTGCCGCTCTAGATCGCTTCAAGACTAGGTTGGTTCCCTTACGCACATGATTTATGGTGTCCATTTAGAATTTTGTTTCAATTTATTATTTTTTTCTGCATATGACTTCCCTGCGAGGTATATGCACCCGATCTCTTGGGTTTGGGGTCCGAAAAATTGGGGCGTTTTTTTTCTTAGTTCCACACCTTAAAGAAATTATTTTAAGTATTTTTTATAAATTGGTTTTTACTTAGGTTTTTTGATATACTGATAAACTGAACGTGTATGCGATAGTATGCTGTTTATCAAAATTTTCTGCATTAGCTTTAAAGGGTTTGAAACTTTGCTGTCATACTAATGATTTTCCTTAGATTTGTTTTAATTCATAGAATTGAAATTTGAAACTTTTCCACTACATAACCGGTAACTCAAGGTTGTTTAATCAATCAGGTAACTATTTCAATTTGTTTGTTATCGTCTTTTGCATTGATGTATTGTTTTGACATGTTCTCCGGTGACTTTGTGCTATCCTATCCTTGTAAATTTTTGTAGAAACTTTTCACGCTTCTTGATATAAAAATATGACGTTTGAGTTGCATATGACAGCCTAAATTTAGCCTAAACTTTATAATCTTTTGTTACTAAAGAAATTTGTGTTTGGAACATATGATGTCAGGCTTACAAAATTATTCTTTATCTGTTTCTATTTGTTGATTTTAAGGTATTCAATTGTGGAACTTGTAACACAAGTTGGGTCGTTCAATTGTTGAATGATTAAGCATGCTATTTGTAGCTGTTTGGAGTGAGATATTTTTCTTACATATTTTTAGTCTACGAATCCTAATATATGTGTGTTTAGCTGTAATTTTTCTTTAATTGATTTATAATTTTAAAAATTTTATAGCATGTGAATTAGCCAAACTTGTATGATATATATATATATATATATATATATATATATGCATATATACACATTAAATTTAATGCTCAATTTTTAATTTTTTTTTTTGGAAGAAGTTAAGCCTCAACGATGCAATTATGTGGTCGGTGGGATTTGAGCCCTTGACCTGCCAAGACTTTAAATCTAAGTATCCTAACCACCGGGCCACATTCGATAACTACTGAATCTAAAAACCAAAATAATGATAGTACATTTCATGGAAAATATTTTGCTTGCAAAAGTACATTATTATGTGATTCTTTTGCTCATCTGACTGCATTTATTTATTGGGAGTTGATGTGTTACGGGTGAATGGATCACATTAAAACTCACAACAATACCATCTGAAAGAAAAGTTTTACTTGCATACATGTTTTCATTTGTTGCTAGATTTTAGGTGACCTTTTATGGCTTCTTTGACCACTTTAACTTGAGAGTATATTATAGAATTATAGGAATTCCCATCGGTATTGCATCTAACACACATTATTTTGCTGTTTTTACTGATGAAATCTTCTTTTGTAGGTCAGGTGCTGCATCTGGAATGCTATTAGCCACTGTTACACTACCATCTCTTATATTATCCAGGATGATACAAATATCAAGAGCAGTTTCAAATCATGAAACTAGAGTTGAATGTAAGGATTTTGGTTTATTTTATCTTCATTGCTTGCTCTGTTTATATTTCATTATTATAGTCAGACCACTGACAAGTACTATATAATTACCATAAAGTCAAGTTACAATAAATTTTCGGAGTGTTTTAATGGTAATTATAGATTAGTCTTATAATACAGAGGATGTCTTTTTGAGCTGTTGCTCTTTTACGGATAATTGCTTAAGTCCAAGGTCTTACAATGTAAACTTGAATGTTATGAATATATATCACATTAAGGATTGGGATTCTCAGATCAATGACTATTAAAAACTAAGTAACTTTCTTTCCTTAAGTCCATATCAGAAAATATTAGTAGACCCTAAACATTAGCGCAGCAATGGAATGACTAAATTTAAATGAATCAGTGAGAAATTCAATTCAATTAAAATCAGCAAACAACTAATATGTATATATATATATATATGCATTATTAAAAAATATGGTTGAGTTAAATTTTAATAAAAACTAGAACTTTAGCAATTAAAAATTTGAGATTTTAAGTGATATGTAAGAGAAATTGATTGAGGTAAGAATTCACCTTGTAAAAAAGTTTCAGCTTTATGCCAATACAAGTTGATAACTTCCCTTGAAATTATACATTGTATTTGTGATGCTTTTGAAGGACTTGATACTTCTAACACGTAGACAGAAGCATGAATATTGTGAGAAGAATCTATTCAATCAAAGTTATTTATTATGTGTTAGACCATTTGCATATAGACTCATCATTCTCAGGGTCTGTTTACTGTAGTTTCAAGGAATTTCTAGATAGGTGTTGATAGAGAAGTTATTAATATTGTTTGTTAGTAATTTGACTTGTTGCTAGATCTAAGTTTATTTTTGTATTAAATTATGACTAAACACATAGTTTGTAATTCTATTCTAGCAGAGTAGTGCCAATGGGGTGGATGTTGGGTGGGTAGTGGGTCATGTTGGGTAGGTGATGAAGCGGGTGGTGGAACGAGTGACTTCATGGGCATTTTGGTCATTTTTTTATTTAGAAGCAATTAAGTTGAAAAAAAACTGAGCTTGAATGGCTTAATATTTAACAACTATTTTGGATTAGCTAACTGAAGAAATAACTATTAAGCTAGTCCCCAAATGGTCTTGAAATTGCTTAATATTGAGTTTACATCTATTAAACCATGTTAAATGGGCCCTTAGTTTAGTGTATATGGCGGACATAGATTTGCCTCATTCAATACCAGATTGCCTTCAACATTAAAATTTGTTTATCTTTATTCCACAATTATTGTAGAAATAAGTGCATTCTGTTTATCATTGGTTAAAGTGATATAAATAAAAGGTTGGAGAAAATATCATTGATAAGGTGAATAACATTTGCTTTGAATAGAGACATGATGCTACCATCAAAAGCACTTCACTCAGTTCAAAGATGGAGAATAAGAGGTGGGCCTTTGCCGCCCTCTTGGAGATGTTGTTGGGATCGAGGGAGGCTTGCTTCATGTGGAGATTGCTCAGAAATACCATTCCGACAGGGACCTGGCTTCACCAATGAGGTCTTGCACAGTCTCCTGGGTGTACCTGGGGCTGTGAGGCTGAGGAGGACAGGGAGCACTCTGCTGTGCACTGCTGTTTCTCTCGAGCGATCCAGGATATTTTCATCAGTTGGGGTTTACTTCCGACAATTTTGTCTTCTTGGGAGCACCTTACCGAGTTGTTTTCGGCTTCTGCGGCTTCCCAACGCCACATATTCTTTGGGCAGATTATTGCTTTCACTATCTACCCCGCCTGGAGGAGCAAGACGGAGCGGTCTCTTGGGCGTTCTTGTCTGACTACGGTGGTTTGTGCGATTTCGATTCTCTCAACGATTGTTGGAGCTGGTTTGTGCGACGAGACGACTTCCTAGGACTCCACGACCCACCAGGGCTCCTCTACCTCCTTGGGATGGTGCCCCCCAACCCGTTAGCTGAAGGCCAACATTGATGTTTCATATAGATTAAGTGAGCAGTTTTCCTTTGGAGGAGATGTGATTCGGGATGATTGGTTAGTTGATTTCTGCATGTGGCGTTCGCATACATACTACCTTCCCTCTACAGGCAGAGATTCAGGTTGCCATGTTACTGCGGGAAGCCCTTCTAGACTTGGAGGGTTTACTTGTTGAAAATGACTGCCTCAGTGCAATCCTCAAATTACGATAGTACTGGGAGAGGACTCTCCATTCACGAGGCGGAGAGCGTGATGCATAGTCCCTTGCTTTCAAGTTAGATTTCCCTCGTGTTATATTTGTTCATCGCTTGCGGGATGCGAATCACTTAGCAGATTTTGTTGTTCTTTAGCCCGTTAGGACGATTTCTCTTTTGTCAGGGGAGATATACTTCAAAGAGGCTTTTAGACCTTCTGCGTGAATGACGCCATGGAGCTTAATTCTAGTTGAGTTATACTATATATATATATATGCATATGATACGACCATACTTTCGTGAAAAGCACTTTGCTCATAGAGACAACAACAGCATAACTGTGAAAAGACAAAAAATATATGATAATACTCCAAAAAAGTAGGATGTGGGAACTTGGTGAGCAGTAAAATTAGAAATAGTATATATTTTGCCTTGCAATTTTGCACATGAATCAATATTTCTGGATTATCTATTCATGAACCAATGGATGACTTTTTGACTTAAATTTAGAAAATAATCTATTTTTTGTCTTACAAGTTTGTTGATAACTCAATATTTTTGGAATAATTATTCATAAACCAATGCATGACTTCGGAATTATCCATGAACAAAACATATCTTATTCTAAAACAAGTCATAAATAGCCTAACGTTAGGAATTATTTTTTTGAACTTGGAATAATGTCTATGGGTCAATGTTTGACTTCTTACCTGGAATATTTATGAACTAAACCTTATCTTACACCAAACGAAATCATAAACCAGCATAATGTTAGGAAATGGAAATGTGCTCTTTTTAAAATGATATCATCATTGGCATATTCCCAAATGTCCCGATACATAGTTTTATAAAAATTTCTTTACAACATCTTGATTTTATTACCTTTTTTCCAAAAGGAATTATTTCAATGTGTTCACAATGATGAATCGATCCTAATAAATTCTCTTGTACCACTTGAGAGTAAAAATGATTGAATTGAGGATAAATTTATAGAGTAAATAAAAATTAATATAATTTGTATTTTATGAAATGTATTTATATTTTAATAATAACTATAAATATATTTGATCTTATATTATAACTGTACACTTATAATTTAACTATACAAATTTATGCTATACTAATTAATTTCTATATATAGGCGTGTGTACACGCATATATATATATATTTATATATTTATATATAAGTATGTGTGTGTCTTCATCCAAAGGAAAATTTCTCATTTGTCTTGTTTCGTTCTCTAAATTATCTCATTTAATATGCTTTCACATTAAGTCTTCATTGAATGATAATCCCATGATTAATGTCAAGAATTTTTTAAGCATGTTGGGTTGACATGCACTTACCAAATAAATAAGGGCCATGATAACTTGAAATGATGGAATCATGAGATTTGATTTACTTCCTAATATTTTTCATCATGTTTCTCATTTTTCTTAATTTCACTCATAATTTTAAAATAGTTTTATGTGTATTGCTAGAGTGGTCATTGTAAAAATAATTGATGCAAAGTAATGCAAGGATAATTTGTGGGGAGCTCACTCACAACCATGATTACTTAAATGGTGGAATAATGAGATTTGATCCACTTCATAATATTTTTCATTGTGTTCCTCATTTTTCTTCATTTCACTCAAAATTATAAAATAGTCTTAACAAGTTTTTGTCTGTTGCTAGAGTCGTCATTGTAAAAATAATTGATGTAAAGTATTGCAAGGATAATTTGTGGGGAACTGTCTCACATGTACTTATTTTAAAAATAATAATAGTCATAATAATAATAATAATAATAGTAAATGCTACTATTTTGACCTCTTATATTAGTGTGTGTTTATAAATTTAAAGATTTTAGTTTTTTTTTTTGGCAATACATTCCATATAAATACGCTTGTATGTGCGTGCACATTTTTAATATTTACATATATATACGCACACACGCGCACACGCACACACACACGCACGCACTCACACACACACATATATATATATATATATGTTGGTTTATATATATTTGAATAAAAATTATGACGGATATGGTTTGTGATCTCAAACAAATAAAACATAAAAAAGTAAAAAAAAAGGAAAAAGAAATAAGAAAACAAATGGTCACCAAACCACCCACGAGATTCTCATAAAGTAATCTCTGACAAAAAGAAAAAAAAATGAAGATGAAGTGTCTCCAAAATGATGAAACAAATCCAATCAACCGCCCATTTCTTTCCTAAGATTGTATCTTGTTGATCTAAGCCATTTTTCCTTTTCTTTTTAATCTTTTTCATCACCAAATTCATTTTATGATTCTATTATCTTTTCACTTGTTTCCAATTCAGATATGATTCTTTCTTCATTTAGATTCCCTGGCTTAAGTACTTCAGAAGTAGTATGACGCCTACCATAAACAAGCAGAAGAAATTAGGTGGTGTGGGGGTTGAGAGTTGATTGCCCTTCTAGTTTGAACGGCCACTGGGCTTCAAAGAGAGCCCCACCCCACATGGAACATCCAATGGTGGGGCGGGAGACTCCATATAATGGGATGAAACGACCACTGTTACATTCCACCTACTCTGAACAATTGGAATATCATTAATTATAGATTGGCCATTGGAGGTCCCATGTGGGGTGGGGCTACTCAGAGTAAGCGAACTTTGGACAAGCGAACTTGAGGGGATTCCCATCGCCAATATAATATTATAGGAATGCTCCTCAGACTCATAGAGGCACGAGCCATCCTCCCTTGTAGTTCTCATCCTTAAGACCTCTTGTGTTGCACTATACACATGCTGAAGTTGATATGAGGAAAATTTTCATAAATCGATAGAGCTTTGATTTTTTCCCTCAACACGAGAAGCAATGTCCAGCGAGGTCACCGCCGCCGTCAGGATCCCACCCGCTTCAACTTCATCAGACTCATATAAGATATCAATATCTTCAATGAACATTGAATCCTCTACAACAGTGTAAGATATTTCAGTAGACACCATACCATCGAGCCCGACGCACAACTTACCACAATTTGAAAGGATGGCCCTAATTGTCTTCCAATCCACATAGAATTTCTCAAAAGAAATGTCGTCATGATCATTCGTTTTAGCACAATCTGTGACCACCTTCAGTTGTAAATCACTTTTTTCAGCATCGACATTGTCCTCCAATGAGAAGTTCCTGCCTTAATCAGTCGATAAAGGAACCTCGGATACACCATCCAACTGAATGTGATCATCCCTCTTTTATTGGATAGCCGGCTGACCCCGCTTTGGGCCGCCATTGACGAGCCGCTCGAGTTTTATGCCTACTAAACCGTCTAGATGACTTCCCCGGTTGACGGAGATGAAGTTTATAATTAATATTCTGACTTTTGAGTTGAGGTCATGTCCTATAGTCGAACAATGAGTACAGCACAACTGATTGTTCTCAAAGATATATTCTTGTAGGTATCCGTTCTCTTTGTTTCCCATCCAAATTTTTGATTCAAAATTTTCAGTAAGATCAATTTCAACAAATATGCGCCACCAAAGGGCGGAGAAGGTTGGCGGTGGCGAAGTCAACTTTGAGCGGCTTTCCAAAATAAGACCACAATTCAAACAAAATTCAATGTGTCATCAGATGAAGCTTGAGAAGGGGAAATTTACCCAAATAGGGATCATGGGAGGTTCAATCATTGAATCAAAAAACAACATCCATTTTAGAACTTTCATGTGAAAGTTCTCAATGAACTACGAGCCTCTTGCAAAAATTCTGGTAAAGTCAATTTTGTTTGATAGCTTGATAATGATAGGATGAAAATCAACTAGACCCACATTATATGAATTGGACAAATCCAAACTATGTAGAAATTTGCGATGGCTACCATCGACGGTTTCCCATTGGAAAATGTTCCAACTAGTGAAAAGTCGAAGGGTTTGACCAGCCTTTGAATTTCATCTTTAAAAGAATAAGACCTGGTTTACCTCGAAAATATTCTATAGGTTTAATACCGATTTTATCTCCATGAGAATTTAGGGCATTGCGGAAGGCAGGAGGCGCCAAAGCAGTCACCAAGTGCCTTGGATGAAGATCCGGAAGCCCGACCTCCTTCAAAGCCTTTGGTTAGCCTCCTTCGGTGCGACAGTCGAGTCCGCCATGAAAAACTCGCCTTCATCATGATCTATGAAAGCATTCAACATCAGTGTAACCCTTGTCCCTAGTGTGAACTGCACGTGCAGCCCCCGACCCCGGGCCGTTGACCATGTTGCCAACGTCGTCACACCTCTCGTTTGCATTCCATCGAATCAAGTGTGAGGAAGACATCGCGTAGAAACTAGGGTTTCACCGCACCGAACGCGTTATTTGACTCCTTTGTGTGAGAGGGGCATTGCATCGATATATATATATATATATATATATGTATGTATGTATGTATGTATGTGAAGTGCATGGTAATGCAGGAGGCTTTCATCCCCCGTAGGATCATCTGCGCGTTATGGTTTGATCTATTTGGCTCCATCGGATCTAGGTTTTCATTGAACTTCTAGGCCCATGGTTGACTAACTTTGTTTCTTTGTGATTTCCTTCAAGTTTGTCATCGGGCTGAGGTTTCGTTGCCCCTTCGGGCATGACAAAATCGAACCTCCTCCTGCTACCACTCCCCTACGACATCGTTTAGTTACTGACTGTGGGACAACTGTTGGCTTTATTTTCTTTGTGATAGGCTTGCTTGCTTTTAGTTAGTTATTGTTGCTTCGTTGATTAGCCACGCTTTGGCCTTATTGTTTTTTGTTGTGCTCTAGGGTGACTGTTCGGCTGACTTTTCGGTCCTCTCCGGGACCTTTTCAGTGGTTGGTGTTTGCCGGTCTCGGACCTTCATCGTCATCGCACGTTAGCATGGTAAGGTTCGGGGATGAGGGGGTGGTAAAAATGGTCCTTTAACTCTTGCAAAATATTCAAAATATCCTTAACACTTGTAACCTTTTTTTTGTCCATTGACTCTTATTTATGTGATTTCTTTGGTCTCTACCGTTATTTACCTGTAATGTCCGGTTACTTTCGTTAAAAAATCAAAGTAATTCCAGCGTGGCTTCGTTTTCTTCGTCTGCAAGTTACGATTTTCTTATAGGTGCTTCAGCAATCGACAGTGCTTCAGCAATCGACCGCGTGCAGCTCGAAGGGAGACAACGAGACATAAGAATTCCTTCCCGACGAGCTGCAAGCGGCGATTCTACCGGCTGTTATTTAAATTATATAAATTAATGACTGATTCCAGCTGCAAGTTACCGTAAGAATTTAGCTGAGCCTTGACCTCAAGCTGCAAGTGGACGATTGCAAGCGTCCGATTGCTGCAAGCAGCCGTGCTTCAACAATCGTTTGGAAGGAATTCTTGCACCTTGTCATTGCTCTTTGAGCTGCAAGTGGCTGATTGCTGAAGCACGTGTAAAAACAATTGCAACATATAGATGACGAGACGAAGAAAATGAACTCGCTGAATGTCGTTAATTATTTAACGGAAGGAATAGGCGTTACGGATAAATAACAACAAGGACTAAAAAAAGCATTTATAAGGGTCAATGACTATTTTGAACATCTTATAAGAGTCGAAGGACCATTCTGATAATTTTCTCATTTTATGGACATGCAATTTCTTAATAATTTATGGGTTTACTATTTATTTTTAAGTGTCTCATAATTATCTTTTAGGTTCATGTTATTCAATTTTAAGCCTAATTTATTGACACTTTTGGTTGAAAAGAGGTTTTGGATGATATGTCTCTCTATGAGCATTATATAAAAAGTATATAGCAGTTAAGATGAGATGTTAATATATTGGGAAAGCTCTAATCTTTTGAAATCAATTAGTAGTGCTCTAAATTAAAAATATAAAATGAAAATTTTTATTGATCATTTAAACTTCATCTATTCTAAGGATTGCTGAGATGCATTTCAACGTCGTTTAGGAAAATTTATGAGCTTTACCATGAATATGTTGAAGAGTACAATGTTTTTCTTACTGATAAGTTGGCTGATTTTGAATCATTTAATTATAATGCTATTCTCTTATATTGGGAAAAGGGTTGGTGAATGTACGGAAGTAGTATTATTAGTTTAGATAGAGTTAAATGAGAAAGGCTTATAATGTTCTATTGTGTTTGCATCTCCATAATCTTTAAAGCGTAGATGGAGTTAAACAAGAAATTTATCATTTCATTCTAATTCTTGGGTCTAGAATAACAATGATTGACATTAAAAGTTATAGTTTCTCTAATAATTATTAAACTCCTCGTTCATTTTAACTACCATCCTTCTTATATAATGTCATCCACATAGAGAGTTGTTATCTAACATCTCTTTTATCTTTAAATGCTTTTACAAGGTTTGAGGTTATATAATGTGATTTTGAATTAAACATATGAGACATTTTAAAATTAAACATACACCAATACATACAAGTTAAGATTGTGTGTACCTAAAAGTAATTTGAATGAACACTTACCCAAATGATAAAATTTCATCCAATTTGCACTTTTTTTCATTTAGGCATGCTTTATAGCTTAAATCCCATCTTCGAATATAGGGAATGCATCTCTTAATTCTAATTCAGATTATATCATTGGATAAGTGAAATTCTATCATGTTACACAATACAATAAGAGCAACAATAACTACAACAATAACAACAACAACAATTCCAAGTCTTCATCCCTCTAAGTGGGATTGGTTATATGAATCCTTTAATTTCATTCATTGTTTATGATCAAATAGAAGCCCTTTCTTAGGTTCCAAATAGAGGAGATCCTTTTTAATAGTTTATTTTCATGTCCTTTTTGGTCTTCCTCATCCTCTTTTAACACTGTCAAAATTCACACTAAAAGTTTCTAATAGGGACATCAAATGGTCTATGCTTAGGGTTGACAATTTGACTTGAAACTCGAACTTGAAATATTTTGACTCAACTCGAACTCGACTCAAAATTTTTCAGTCAAGTTCGAGTCGAACGGGTTGACTCGAATCCTATATTACTAGACTCGAAATGACTCGAACTCGTCTCAAACTCGAACCCTATATTACTCGACTCGAAATGATTCAAACTCGAAATAGTTCAAGTTGGGCTCAACTCGAAAATTTCGAGTTCGAGTCTGGGCTTACTCGACTTGAACTCGACTCGAGCCAGCCCTATCTATGCTTAATGCACAAAATATCTAAGATGGTATTTTCTAATCTTAACCACTATTGGAGTTGTTATGATCTTTATTTTGAATGAACTTATTTCTCATCCTATCTATCCACACATCCATTTTAACTGTCTTCCCAACAAGACCTCTTTTATCAATAATTATGTATTATTGAACCATTTTGTATTATTGAACCAAGGTATTTGAACCTTTCACTCTTCTTGAATGCATGGTCCTCAATAATTATGTGCACAATATTATGATTTTTATTATAATTAAATTTACATTATATAATTCATTTTTAATCTGCCAAGACACCCTTTAAATTCAAATGTTGTTCTCCACCACTTGAGTTATACATCAACTCCACCTTAATTTTATTTGTTAAGAGAATACTGTTTGCAAATAACATGCACTAAGAAATCTCCTCTTGAATAGTTTCAGTCAGAACATCTATAACTAAATTAAAGAAATATGGACTAAGAGCGGAGCATTGATGCAATTTACTAATAACAGAAAAATCATTAAACAAACTATTTTACATTTGAACACATTAGAACTCCATACATATATTTAGTAATATTGATATTAGGCACATATTTTTTTTTCTGTTCATAACTTTTCAAAGGACTTTTTTTGGTACTTTATCGTAAGCCTTTCCAAGATCAATAAAGGTTAAATAAAGGACTTCTTTTTCTAAATTTTTTCTTCAAATCTTTTTGTAAATGTATGGCTTGCATGGTAGATCTAATGGTACAAAACCAAATTAATCCCTTTCTAATTTATTTTATCTCTTCTCCAATTTTCAACTTATGGCTCATTGACTTAATTTTCTTATAATTTGCAAGCTTAATCATTGCCTTTATTCTTATAAATAGATACAACATTACTCCTCAAAGCTGACATATTTATAGCTTTCAAAATTATATTAAATAACTTGGTAAGTCAATAAATTTCTTTTCCATCCAATTTTTTTCTCATATTAATAAGAATATCATCTGATCTCACAACATTTCCACTCTTTATCTTCTTTAAAGTATTTCAAACCCTATTTTGTTAACTTGCTGAATGAAAGTGCACTTGATATCATATTTTTTATTACTTGACTCACTCATAATCATTGCCGTGGTATAATATTTATTAAAAGGTTTTGCAAAATAGTCTATCATCTATATCAAACGTGTTTGTTTTGAGAAAATACTATTTAATCATCATATACGATAAAATTTTTTTGAGGCAAATCTGTAGTTCTTTATTCTCTTAATTTGATTAGCTCATGTGTCTTTCCCTCAATAATTTTTTAATTTTTATATGCTGTAATCTTAGCATCACGAATTATTATTTTAGATTTGCTACAAAGTTGCTTGTATTTTTTTCTAATTTGTATCATTGTTATATTTAAATTTGTTGTAATAATAATTTATTTTCTCAATTTTTGTTTGATTGCTTTATTTTCACTGCCAAGTATCTTTATTGTTAGGTGTTCTCTTTTTCTTTATTCATAATGTATACATCTATTTATCTTCTGACTGCAACTTAAAAACAAATTTCATATAAAATTAGCTTTACTCTTAAAAATCCATTATTTAAATTTCAATTTTTTATTCTAAAAAAATGTAAATATTTATGCTTAAAATATCTTTGTTACCTTTTTTTTAAGATTTCACCACCTAATCTTGTGAATATTTTGGATATATGTTACTTTTCTTACTTTCTTTCAAATATAAAATTAATATTGGATGTCCCGTCGTAAAGCTATCACCTAAAATAAATATATAATTCTTGCAATATAAACAATTTATTTTATGTTAAAGACAATATTCATTGAGTTCTAAAGGTCCTATTTTATAAGTGATAGCATGTTCATCGCTTTTTAAAGTTAAGTATTAGCATCATAGAATTATATACTCAAACAAAATCAACAGCATTTTTCTTTTTCATTAATATATTTAAAATCAAAATCACCATAAATATTATTACATTCTTCAACTATTTTACCAATATGCCTAAGTGATAGCATGTTCAACAAAATCAACTATTTACCAATAAGTTATTAATCAATTACAAACTTTAAAGATATATTTCTCTCTCATATTATTAATATTTACTACATTATTTTTTAAATTCTTATCCAAGATGATACTTTCATCATTTATATGATGATTTTTATTTGACTACTAAAGTTTAAAGTCTAAAGTATCTTGTCACACAATTATGGATCAAAATTTTGCTTGATGGGTGCAAATGTGTTATGACATGAAATAAATGTTGAGAAACCATCACATACCTACCACTATCATGCCTCATGTTGATGACATAATTTTCTGATGCTATCTTGAACCAACAAATTGAATGTGTGCACACAATGCACATGAAATTTTTTTCTATCTGTAGTTTTTTTTTTTCAGAGCTCTTGACTTTCTTACACTCGCTATTGAAATGGTATGCTGCATTATCAAGGGTTGTAGTAGCATCTTTGTTGTCTATCTCCTTGTCCTTTGGACAGTTGTATAAAATATCTTGTGTATTTGTAACATTATGTGACGGTGATACATCAATAAAGTTATGGGCTCTCTTTTGTAGTTTCGCTATTGGCAAATGAAATGTTAAGCTATAATAAACATCTTGACTGAATTTTTATAGATCTTTTTTAATGCTACCACAACCAACTAATTCTAAAAAGTTATCTATTTAGCTCTTTTCATTTTTATATTTTGCAACACAGTCTCCTTCCAATATTATCTTGAATGTTTTTCATAATTTGAATTCACTGCTTGAATGACTGAGTTGAAGAGTTTATGCTCAATAAAATTGAGTAACAACTTATGAATCATTTTTACATGAGATGTCAAACCCACACATTCTAGCATAATCATACTCTCAATAAAAACATAATAACATTTTCACAATTAACTCTGCTTCTAGGTAACAATGGCCGAAGAGAAACGTTTACTCTATTAGTATTTATGATTCTTGTATCAAAACGGCAAGTTCCTTTTGCATTCTGTACAACATCCTTTTGTTCTTTGGCTAGGTTTTACTTTTAATGATTGCATTGAACCTTCTAACTCTTATCTTCAATTCAAAAAGTGTTAACTCTTGCCAAATTGATGGAGGTCTTGCTCTTAAATTTTATTAAAGTGGACTATTCTGCCCATCTTTATTAAAAACATATAAAATAACTTTAGTGTTAATCTCTAAATTATCAATATTTGAATTATAATTAATTAAATCTCATTTCAATATTTGATATTATTAAGATTCTTTAACTCGTTAAAGAATCATACATGTTTTGGCTAAAAGTTGCTATAATTTATGATTTAATCATACTCTATTCTAGCTCATCCATGCATTTGAAAGAAGATCAACAAATAAAAAGTGAGAAGAGAAAATACTCGTGGATGTCGAATGGGACATTTACCTATTCAACATTAACCGATGGTGAAAAATGCAAGTGCTGTCTGATAAGTGGAAACTTGCTAGGAGTAGCATGACATCTAGAGAGAAGTACTTGAAGAGGTGTACTGGTGAGATTAGGGGCTGCAGCCGGTAAAATCATGGGCTGCAACTGGCTACTTGAGGGGTGTCGAATTTTTAGACCTTTGAACTTGGAAGTGTAGATGAGCTTCAATCGCAAGAAAATAAATTACAGCTGATACATGGTAAATTCAAAGTATGCTGCTGGCTAATTTTGGCATACTAGGGTTTTGGCCCTTTAAGAGAGGAGCCAAGCTACTAGTGGAAATTAGGGTTTAGTTGGGAAATGAATCAAGGAAGGGACCAAAGTTAAGTATTAAATTTTGTTTAGAATATTAAAAAAGTGTTTTTTGGATGCAATTATGATTAAAATTTGATTGTTGTGTAGTTCAAAGTCTATTTTTTTTGTTAAATTTGTTTTTATGATTGCCAACTATTCCTGTAGTTTAGATGAGTAATGTTTCTAGCTTCTGCTCATTGTCATGCTTCTTTTTTCTTTGCAGGGCTATCATATTTTAGCCTACTATTTTGGGCTGCATCTTCTTGTTGCTTTGCTGTAGTTAGTTTCCTTTATTTTTTGCTGAAGCATTCATGCAGCCATTCCAATTGGCCTTTGCAAAAGTCTCATGCTTCTAAATACAGTATATTCATCACCGCAGTGTTTGGATTACTGTGCTTTCTTAATTTTGCAAGAAATTCATCTAGCGGTTAGTTACTTTCTAGTTCTTTACTGGTTAATTTTTTTAAGGTAACAAGTAATGATATGACTCTAAATTCCAGACTTGTATGCTTTAATGTACTTGACATGGTTGTTTTGCCATGGGCTGGCAACTACAATACTCCTGAAGCATATTCTGCACACATTTCCATCCAGTGCTTCAATAGGTACAACGTTTTTTTCAATTTTGTTCTTTTTTAACAAGAATTTTTTATTTTTGAAACTAGCCAAATATTTGTGTACTATGCTATACTTCTTATACAACTAATAGAAAATACTATCAAGCTGCTTTAGTGCATTGTTTGTTTTACATATGCGATTCCCAGTCTAGTGGTTTATTATATGCAAGTTTGATAAGCACATCAAATGCCTTTTTTTTTAATTAATTGCTCTTTAAATGTTCAAGTTTCTCAAGTTATTTTTTAAAAATTTATTTGGGACTTATTTTTTTATATTTTCCATCCAAGCCATTTGTTTTCTACTCAGGAGAAGGTCTTCTAGTATCCAGTGGTATAGTTCTTTACTTTGGTGATTTGTTGGCAATTGCTTTGTCTAAGGTATTAATTAAAAATTGTAATTTTCTTGCATTATATTTTATTTGTTGTTTTGGACAGAAGACAGTCACTGTTTATCCACCCTATAAAATTTTGGAATATTTTTGACAGATTAATTTGTTCTCCAGTTCACCAATAGTCAATATTTATCAATGTGGTGGCAATAGTGAAATAAGCTCAATTGTTCAGGTGAAATTTTTAAAATCATTTTCTTAGTATAGCTTTTGCCTTAATTTAACATTTAAGCGCTCTTTTTCCTGTAGGGAGTGTTAACAGGCCTTCTACTTTTCCCTATCATTTACAAACTATCCCTTAGATTGTGGGAATTGCCAATTTTTAACAAGGCTAAAGTGCAAGTTGTTAATAGGTGGATACAAAAGGGGATTGGAAGTTCTTTTGTTTTTTATACTTATTTATCAGTCATGCTGACCATGGTGGTTCCTGCATTAATACACTTAATACAGGATTTTCCTATGCATCCTGTGCTATGGTATGGTTTTTGTTAAGAATTTTCTTTAGGAGAAGCTCAAGTGTTGAAGCTCTTTTATTTATGAAAGCCGATGTTATTTTTCTCACCATGCTCTATTATACAGGAACTACAATTGAAAAAGAACATCTTTTTATTGTTAAGATTTATCCTATCTTTTTTTAATTGCTAGCATATTTTTGTTGAATATATCTTGTCTTATCCTTTTAGCATGAAGGATAATTAAATGACTTGAGTGCTTATTATTTTTTCTTTATTCAATTTTAGTTAAGCAACAGATGCGTTTAATCAGCTTTGCTTCATTTTTTATTGGGTGGTTTTGCTGCTTGTTCTATAGTATTTTTTGTTTTCGCAGCTTTGGTCTTGTGGGGTTATTTGCCATAATTCAGTGCCTTAGAAAAAACTTACTTTACAAAGAACAAGTTGCTATAACCACAACCAATTCAAACTGTTATGAGCAGACACAAGCAAAGCTGTTCTTAGAAAATACCATCGAGCTAAGTTGATAGCGATTAAGTATTCATCTGCACTCAGCTAGCATAACAAAGGGAGTTGGGAAACACAATTTGTGATTATCCAAATTCTTCCAACGATACTGGTGCCACTTTGTTAGGCGATGTTACTTTGCAAGACATTTGCATCGAATTTGTATCCTATGATTCCACTTTACATGAAACTTAATTTGTATTGGTTCTTTATAGTTAAATTGTGGCATTCAAAACCATCCAACAATACTGATGGTGCTGACATATTTTTTCTGCACAAAATAGAGTCCCAATGATGCTTACATAGAGTATTTGTACAATCAGTTAAGGATGAACAGTTACAGGTGAAGATTTCATAAAGACGTGGACAAATTTATTGCTATATAGTTTTGTACTTGTTCATGAAGTTAGATATCTTTCTTTTCTTTTGAAGATATACATATTCACGTGCGATGCACATGTTCAGGGCCAACTGGCCATACATTTCAACTTTGTTCAAGCTAATTGTCTCATTTGTGTAATTATGTTGAGGAACGTTTATTTTGAATAATTGCAATCCTTAGCAGTGCACTTATATATATTTTTAATTTGGCTTTAACAGGGTAGTTAGTTTCTTGTGCACAGAGCTACTTAGAAGAATTACTTTATGCTTCTACTGGATCCTTGTTATTTGTGTATCTGTTTTCCGTTTCTACAATATTTCAAAAAACAGCAAGACTGAAAGGATCCTTCTTCGGAAATACTATCATTTGGTGGCTGTTCTGATATTTGTACCTGCAGTTATTTTTGAGGTCATAAGCAACGAGAACTGTTTTTCACATGTTCTTTGAGCTTAAGTTTTTGCTAACCGTTAAAATCTACAATTTTGCAGCCTATTTTTCTTGACCTAGCATTTGGTTCAGCTCTTGCAGCATTTTTGATTTTAGAAATGATGCGAGTAAGCCATTTTCTGAATTTTTGTTTATTTGCAAATTTGCTTGATTAAATGAAGTATCTAATGCTTGCTTCAGAATAAATAAATGTTCACCTACAGTGGTTTAATAATTTAAAATTGGCTTCACCTTAACATTAATTAAATATGAATATTCAAACATATTTAGCTCCTTGTATTTTAGTGGTTGATATTCTAAAATGCAAGATTCCTGTAAGAGGAATCAACAATTTTGGTATTCATTATAAAAGTATTAGTAAACTTCCTCCTAGTTTTTTGAATGTATTCATATTGGTTTTAGACTTTTGCATGTCTAATTTAGTTCTCCAACTAACAATTTCTTGACTTCATTTTTGTTCCATTATTTGCGTAGCCATTTTAATGAATAGAATTGATAAGAATATTTTTTTTTGGGTTTATTGTTCCTACAAAATATTTTTTGCTTGATATGTGCCAGTAATTCATGAAGCTTAAGACAGATGATGATGAGAGGTGGATGGAACTACTATGGATGCAAGCTGAATATGAATAGCATTTAGATGAATGAAATAACACTCTTGTAACATTAAAAGAATTTTTTGTACTGATATAAGAGGGACAAGTATGAATTTTGAATGAAGAAGTGTGTCTTTCCATTGAATCTCTTTTTCTCTCTCTTTGTTTATCAAAATTGGTTTTTTGATACACAAGTACTCATCATTCTCTCCGATGGGTCTATCCTTTTAAAAGTACTCATCATTCTCTCCGATGGGTCTATCCTTTTAATAACTATGCTTTACTTGAAGAAAGAATAGGAAGTGTTGCGTTCTCCTTCTAATTTGATGCCCATATATAGAAATTTTGAATTTCTTGAATTGCTTTTGAGAATGGTTTCATTAGATGTGAAATGAAATTTTGATTGTCAAACATTAAAATGCCATCTCTTTAATTAAATATTTTCAAACATAATTATGAATTTTTCTTCTTGATTTTAGATTTCTTCAATTATGCTTTTTCATGACAAAATAAGAAGGCCCTTTGGTAAAACAATTTCTTAACATGATGTGATTTTCTAAATATTTAATGATTAATTATTTTATCATATAACATATGTATGTGTTATTTTTTCCTGAATATTATAGGTTATTTAATTTGATCTTGTGATTTTATACCACTTTCAAGGAATCAACTCACGTCTGTTAAGAACTGTAGACCGGAAAAGTATCACCTCTCTTCTAACCGAGTATCACAAAGCTTTAAAGCATTTTCTTCTTTATTTTTTAGTCAGTACATATCTTCATACTCTTCCAGGTCCTCCTGATTCTTTTCTCAACCAATTAAACTTCTTAAAGATATTCTTTCTACTGTATAAGTAGGTTATCGATATTGGGATAATCTCAACAACTTCATCGCTTAGTAGTGGATCAAATGGATTTGAATGGTCAACATTTATTACAAAATAAAATATCGTGTAAGCATGTAATATTTTCTTCTTTATTTTTTAGTCAGTACATATCTTCATGCTCTTTCAGGTTCTCCTGATTCTTTTCTCAACCATTTAAACTTCTTAAGATATTCTTTCTACAGTAGAAGTAGGTTATTGGGGTAATCTCAACAACTTCATCGCTTAATAATGGGATCAAATGGATTTGAATGGTCAACATTTATTACAAAATAAGTGATCATGTAAGCATGTAATATTTAACTAAAATGAACTATTTTTATTTTTAGTATAAAGATTGGGCATTGTTATTGGCTTAATCTTAATGCCTTCTCTCAAACTTGTATTGCTAATTAAACCCTTGTCAAATATGGTGGCTCAAATCTCCTTACAATGTGATGTTGGCAATGCCACTCCCCATAACTTTGTTGCGGTTTTATCAACCACTTCTAAATTAACGCTTGAATCTTGATTATGCCCTTAAAAAAATTGAAGATATTATAGAACAATTTAGATATTGAGTTAGCATTGAACACCAAATGATCTTTGATGCAATTATCCTATGCAAGCCTTAGACTGTGCTTTGTTGATTGAATTATGATATTTATCACTAGTTTGCATTATGGGCCTATTTGGTTCAAGTTAGCTTTTAGTTTTAGCACTTAAGCTAAAGCTGAATTATGTCTTTTATGATATTTGGCTACTAAGAATGATAAGTAATATTAAGATAAAAATTGGTTAACTTGCATATTTGTCTAAGTTTCATGTGACAATAAGGTTAATTAATTGTTATTGTATAATTAGTTAAATTTATAACTAAAAGTTTAATTGTAATTAGTATATTATTTTTATTACATTATTGTTATTATATTAATTGTAGTGCATAATTACTCATTAATAATAAATAAAATTGTATAATAATGATAAATTTATTAATATTTCTATTATGCTAACTATTATTATTATTACTATGTTAATTTGTATATTATTATAATTTATTATAATATATTTAATATTAAAATTTTCTAAACTTTTTTACTAGCTAAAGTAGGCACCACCAGACAATGACTTCTCAATATCAAAGCATGCTATAAGCTTTTTAATTGTTGGAATTTATGATATCTTAGCGAATTAAACTCTTATCATCCAATATTTTCAAAAATATATATTATTTTTTATCATATTATTATTATTTGCAGTATTTTTTATAAATTTCTTAAACTTTAAAATTTTAGATTATTTAGAATTTATTTTACTTAAGTCCAAGCTTGAAGCTTTGACAATATTTTTTATTTATCACATGGTGAGCCACAACTCCTTGTTTGCATGAGGTGTAAGCACTTAAAATTTATAATTACCAAGTTTATACTCTGCAGATTACTTCTAATGTCTTGAGTACTGTTGGAAGAGTGAGGACTTTGTAGAGTACTCTTTAAATTACAATACTACTCTATAGGGTACTTTTTTGGTATTCTTTAATACTATGCTTCAGGAGTACTTTTAATAGCAATCTATGATATATTCTTATGGAATACTCTTGAGAGTATTTCACGTGATACTCTTCAAAAGTACTCAACGGAGTACATAGCAACACCTTAATATGTTTTTGTGTACTTTAAATTCCAAAATATGCAATACTTTTTGTTAAAATTTTAAGGATCTGAAGTTGTTTGTAATGTGCTAAAAGCTTTAGGATGTTTTTTATGCCTACCTAATATGAGGATAATGCACCAATTTCTAAATAATAGAGCTATGCAGATGTTAACTTGGAGGGATATGAATATTATTTGGAAGTATGTAAGAATTGTGTTGCAGTAATAAAAGAAAAATAATATTTAGAATAGATGATTTAGTCAAATATAAATCTTAGAGAAAGAAGATTACCCTACCCATATAGCTATCATTTGATGCATAAAGGCTTACTATAGTCTTAATATTCTTATACTTCTCTTATGTGGATTTACAATGGAGTCGCTATTCTTTCCAATGGGATGTCTTCTCTCTAAGCTTTGAATGAAGTCTGAAATGAGTTCCCTTCACCCTTCTATGATGTTTAGTTGCATGTTCTTAAAATATCTTAAATCACTTTTGAGATTAGCATGAAAAGGGGTTGTATAAAATTTTTGAGTTTCAAATTTTGAAATTCCATCCCTTTAAAAATGAGGGCCTTTTAGAACTCTATTATGGCATAAATATTTTTTTGTATGACTATTTTTGATTTGAATAACTTTGCAACTATTTGTTATCTTAATACCTAACAATGTGTATTTTTTCATAGATGGTCATGAATATTTTATTTTCTAATTAATGGATGAAGCTAGAGGTGACGATGATCGATGTGTTGGTAAGTTTCGAGGTGGCAAGGAAACGATGATCGAGGGAAGAGACAATGGACATTTGGAAGCAACAATGTTGGAGTGGATGAGTGGGAGCGATATGAGATAAGGTTGTGCAGGTTGTATGCACACCTCTGGTTGTGCACATTTTCGGCACCCTGGGATTGTCAACACCCCGAGAACTTAGTCGATTGTTCACTCTGCTAAAATAAAAAGAACTCAAAGCACCAAGAACTTTGAGGAAAATTTCAAATTTTTTATTATCATCACGATACCTTTTACAAGAGGGTTTAGGTCTCTATTTATAGGAAAGAATAAAATTGCTAAGAAAAGAAATACTCTCTTACCAAACTAGCTTATCTCTCAGAAAGAAAATATATAAGAAAATAAAACATTTTCTTACCAAACTAGCATATTCCTCAAAAAAGAAATACATAAGATAAAAAAAATTCTCTTACCAAATTAGCCTACCTCCCAAAATAAAGCTAATAAAATCTAAAATTTGGGTTTAATAAAAATATAATAAAAAAATGAAAATGACTTCAAACAAGATTATTTTTCTTCTTGAAGGCTCTTGTAATGATTCTGTATACATGAAGTCTTTTTGTCCTACATCACCTTCTCTCCCTCTAAGAGAACTTTGCTTTGCAAAGTTAAAGTCTAGGTAATCGTCTAGCGAGTAATGATCCAATTCTTGTAATTCTTCTCTAGTGAACCAAGTATCTTCAGCGGGTGACTTATCTTTCCAGATCAAGAATCGATGTTCTCTAAATGTTCCCGTTGTAACTTCATCTGTGATAATAGACTTGATCTTAAAGATTGATGGTTTTCCAAATCTCCTTGCACTTGGGTTAGTTCATGTACTTTTTGGACATTGCTCAGTTGTACATGGAATTAGGTTCTCGATATTAAAAACATGACTAACATACATATTAGATGGCAAGTTTAGAAGGTAAGCATTTGGTACAAGTTTCCTAAGAACTCTAAAAGGTCCGGTCGCTCTTGCATGTAATTTCTTGAATTTTGTTGTAGTATACCTCTCCGGGCGAATGCGAGCTAAAACATGTTATCCTTTTAGTTCCCTATTAGTTCTTAGTATTTATCATTTGATTTTTCAAATTTGAGTCCTTCATTATGTAATTTGTGGAAATTTTGCGCAAAAGAGACGTCGTATCATAAAATATGTGTTGAAGAAAATCAATTAAATCAACAAGTTTCTTGAATTGTAACCATAGAGTATCTCAAAATGAGTTCGTTTAGGGGTTTGAGAGATGGTGCTATTATATGCACATTCAATTGTGGGAAGATGCAGATTCCAATTCCCTAAGTTTTCATCAACTAGGCATTTTAAAAGATTTCCTAAGATCCTATTGACAACCTTAGTTTGTCTAAGCTCCTATTGACAACCTCAGTTTGTTCGTCAATTTGGGGGTGAAAGGAGGATGAGAATTTTAGTTGGGTTCCTAGGAGTTTTCAAACAGTTTTCAAAAAATATGATACATACTTAACATCTCTATCATACATTATGGTGTTGGGCAACCCATGAAGTTTAACGATTTCCCAAAAAAATAGTTTGTCTATGTGTGAGGCATAATTGGTTTTGGAACACGGAATAAAACGAGCCATCTTTGAGAATTGATCAACTACAACAAAGATACTGTCATGTTGCCTACTGATTCGGGGAAGTCTCAAGATGAAATCCATTAAAATATCTTCCCAAGGTCGATAAGGAATGGGTAGGGCAATATATATCCTGGGTTTTGTTTTATCATTTTTAAAGTTCTGCAGGTGTGGCATTTGGTTACAAATTATTCTATATCTCTTTTCACGGAGGGCTTGAAAAATTTACTCTCTATTAAATGAATTGTTTTGTCACGTCCTAAGTGTCCAACAATCCCTCTTGAATGTAATTCTTGAATAAAAAATATCCCAAGACTGGTGCGGGGAATACAACAATGGTCCTCGAAATAGGTATTCCTTGACTAAGTGATATGATGAGTGGTAAAGAAAGATTTGATCATGAGATTCAGAGCATATGAGATGGAAGTCAGGATATGTGGAATAATCATCCTTAAGTACATCGAATTCCGGGATTTGAGAGGTCAATGTGACAACTAACATGACTCGAGAAAGTGCATCAGCAGGTTTGTTCTCAATATCAAGTTTATGTTTAAGAACAAAAGTGAAGTCGAAGGTATTCAATCAATTTGGTGTGGCAGTGGTTGAGTTTATTTCAAGGCATGATGATCCGTGTGAAGAATGAATTCTTGGTGTATGAGGTAGTGTCGCCAGTGTTTGAGGGATTGGATAATCACATAGAATTCTCGATCGTAGGTGGAATATCGTTATTTGGCATTGAAACATCACAGGCAACCTCAAAACTTTGGAGAAATCAGGTAGTTTAAGAACACGGGTGGTTGTCATAAGTCCTTTGATTTGAGTGAAAGATTTATCAGCGATGGGAGTTCATACAAACTTGTTACTTTTTAAAGCTTAGTTATTAGAGCCATGATCGAGCTAAAGTTTTTAATGAACCTATGGTAAAATACGGCTAATTCATGGAAGCTCTTAATATCAATTTGACCAGCCACAGATTGCTTGCACTTTAGTGGGATTAGGCTTGATTCCGGAAGATGAACAATGAATCCCAAAGATATCATTTCTGATTGCATGAACAAACATTTCTTTTTATTGGTATAAAATTATTCCTCCCTTAGTTTGTCTAGCACAAGTCTAATTTGGGTTAAGTGAATTTTTTGTCAGGGCTAAAAATCAAAATGTCATTGAAATAAACCACCTATAAAGGTTTTAGAATTGTGTTCATTGATCTCATAAAGGTATTTTGAGCATTTGACATGCCAAAAGGCATGACAAGACATTCATACAATCTTTCATGTCTTTTAAAGGCAATTTTCCATTCATCCCATGGTCTAATTTAAATTTGGTGGTATTCACTTTTTAAATCGATCTATGAATATAGGCTTGAGCCAAATACCAGGTCCAATTTATTGTCTAAACAAGGAATGGGAATCGATAATTGACAGTGATTTTATTTATAGCTATACTATCCATACACTCTCCAAGAGCCATCTTTTTTAGGGGTTAGAGGGTAGGGGCGACACATGGGCTTAAACTTCCTCTAAGGAGGCCCTTTTGGAGAAGTCTTCGAACAATTTTTTAAGAGAGAATCTTTGTCTTCTCGATCTTTGATATTTTCGATTTATTATGAGTAATTACAGCCAAAATATGTTTTATTTTGTCATCTATTAAAATGCTTTGCCACCATTGTACTCTGAGATATGGTTGCACATAAATTATTGACTTCATATCAGGAGAATTGTAGATTCCATCCCCAGATTCATGGTATTTGGCACTAGGTGAAGAAATGGATTTCTTATTCTCAATTTCTTAAATTATTAGTGTTTTCTGGGGGTAGATATGACCAGCCAATTAGAATATTTTCCGTTTTAATTTTATTCGGCAATATGGATAGTTCTGATCCATATGTTACCCACCATCTATAGAACCAGGATGTATTGGGTTTTTTAAGATTTTTGTATTCATTATGAATGGCCATGTGTGGCATTTTTTACTATTTAATAGAACAAATGCATTCATCATACATTCAATAGAGTCCCAATAATTAATTTTTATTATTTTGTTTTGGGATATGGATGCATTGACCTCTTGGTCCATTCCTCAAGAAATTGATGAATTTGTCGTTAATTAGTTGTTTTATTTAACATTTGTTGTATATCATCTCTTCACCAATAGAGTGATAAGATATATCGATGCATCCAAGAGAAGAAAGGATTTATTCTAATTTTTCTCTTGATTGCTTACTTTTCATATGTAATGCTGTTGGTCCCATGTACCTATCTTTTATTTGCCAAGCATTGCCTTTATTAAGGTCTTTATTATTTATTTCAAATAAATGCAAAAGTTTCTCTTTTGCAGTACATTTATAATATTCCTCTACTAAGACATCTTTTACGGTCTTAGGTTTTGATTCTGAAGAGGTTTCTCCTTCTGTTTTTATGTCGTATAAATATGATCGTAAATTGATCACATTAGAATGCTGTGAAGATTGAGGTCTAGACTCTTTTTTCATGGCCTCTAAACATTGATATTTGATGTTTGATGGTACGAGGGACATCGACTCTCTCTTCTTGCCTGGGATTGTAACCCAGGCTCCTTCCTTGTTCGTCTTTCAAAAATTTATTAGTTAAAAAGTCGGGGAGAGAATTCCTCTTAGAAGAAGTATATTCAATATCAAAATCAAATATTGATAATTGTCATTGCCAATTTGCAAAAATGTGTTTAGAAACTAAGTTTTTAATATTCTTTTTATTACATTTTTGACTGCAGAACAATCAATTATGAGTAAAAAAAATTATTTAATAAATCATCTTAGAATTTTGAAATACATTTTAAAATTATAAGCATTTCCTTTTTTATTATAGAATATTTTTGTTGGGTTTCATTCCATTTTCTTAAATGAAAACAAACTAATTCTTCTTTTGATGAGTTGTTTTGTTTTTGTTTTAATATTCCTCCAAATCCTTTATTTGATGCATCTGTTTCAACAGTTTTGTAATTATTAGGTTCTGCTAGATTTAAACATAGGAAGTTTTTTAGTCTCTGTTTAATTCTTTGTACCGCTTTGTATGTTCTTTGGTCTATTCAGGAGGATTTTTTTTAATCTTTCGTATAATATTTTTGTATCCAAATGAAGATTTTTGTAAAAATCAGCAACATAATATTTTTGCATGTTCTTTTGTTTTTTAATATCTAATAATTCGTCAGAAAATTTTGAAGCAAATTCAATGCTTATGTTGATTGGGATTATTGCCCCATTAGTTATATTATGACCTAAGGAACAGATTTATGTGTCAAAGAGTCTCATTTTTGGGTCGGATATAACTAATCCATTTTTTGATGCTCTAACCATTTAAATGTTTCAAGATGTTTGAAGTGTTCATCTATTAAATTTGAAAATATTAATGCATCATCAATATAAACAATTATATGAATACGTTGAGAAAATATTATTCACAATATTTTGAAATTCTGATGGAGCATTTTTTAATTCGAATAACATTACACTCCATTCATAGTGTCCAAAAGGGACTATAAATGTTGTTTTATATCTATCGTCTTCTTTAATCTGGATTTGCCAGTATCCTGATTTCATGTTAAAGTTTGAGAAAATATTTGCTTTCGTTAATCTGTTAAACAGATCTCTTTTATTTGGTGAAGGGTATTTAATCCATCTTAATACTTTATTAAGAGGTTTATAATTAATGACTAGGCGAGATTTTCCTCTTTCTTTTTTTCTCTTGCATTCATTACATAGAATGTTGTACAATTCCAAGGGGAGTAAGATTTTTAGATTAATTTTTTATCTAATAATTTTGTGATTTCTTTTTCATAGAGTTGTAGATATTCTTTATTCATTTGACAAGGCCTTGCTTTAGTTGCTATTAATCTTTTTTCAAAATTATCTTCATATGGTAGGGAAACACGTGTATTTTCTATCCCAAAATTCTATTGGATTTTCTTCGCATATTTTTTTTATGGAATTTATTTGTTATATTGTCAATATTTTCTGATTTTCTCAGTTTTAATTGTTTCTTTGAGAATAAATTTAATTTTTTTCTTTTAAGATATTTATTTGTTTTTCTTTTAAATTGTTTTTTTCTAGATTAGGATTTCTTTTGGATTCGAGATAAAATTGAAAACAATTTGTTTTTCAAATTTATTAGAATATATTCTGGTTTCATCGATTTTTGAGATTGGCATGATTTGAAATAGAAACAGAGTTCCTAGAATTACACGATAAGATAAATTCCTACAAATATTAGTCGATGGTAATTTGTATTCTATTTTCAGTTTGTTATCGTTGGTTGATATTAAACTTTGAGTGGTTTTTCAAAGAACTTGGAAGGTATTATTCCTTCTTGTATACAATTTATGTCTACACCGCTATCAACTAGTGCGGTTAGTTTGTTGATAAAAAATTCTTTATTTATTATGAATGTTATTGAAATAAATCATATATGCATAATTGCCTTTTGGATTGTGTTGAATACATCAATTCCAAATTTATTTTCAGGATCTGAATCTATTTCCTCTATTTCTATTTTATTTTTCCTTTTATTAAATTCTATCTGAGATAGGCGTTCATTAATAATGATCTGTTCATTTTTTATTTTTGAAATTTTTTATTTAATTTTATAGATTTCTTATTTTAGATTCTTTGTGAATGTTTGCTTTTGGATATTTGAAGCTCTTTTAAAGGCTTTTGTTAAATTATATGGTTGGAAAGTTTCCTTTTCATTTACTTCTGAGTTTAGAAGTTTTAAAATATTTCTTTGTTTTTTTTTCAGTTACTAAAAATAATATTTTTATCAATTTCATCTCTGATTTTCAATGAGAATAAAAAGCCCATTCATTTCAACAATATTTTTGTAGTAATTGTTATTTAAACAATTACAATATTCTGATTATGAGTTTGTGCTATCTGATTTAGTTTTATAGTATTCTGAAGGTTCTTCTGTTGAGTCTTCAAAGTTTAGCATTATTTTCATGAGGGATTTCTTCAATCCTTCATCAATATTTAATTCATTGATTTCCTTTTTCATAGAACATCTAATAGCATAATGTCCTACTTGTTCACATCGGAAGCATTTGATATCCCTTTTCTTATATTTTTTGTGTTTTTTCTCATCATTTTCTCTATATCTATGGGTATTATAATATTTTTTCTTCTATTATTTTTTCTGTGTTTTTCACTTCTATTTTCTTTAGGAGCTGGAAGTAATTTTTCATAAGCGAATTGCTTGCAAAATTCTCCTACTTGTTTTTGTTCGTTCAACCTTTCTTTTTTGAGCTGATACTGTAATTTATACTATTACAAAGTGCAAGTTCTGTAATATAAGCATTTATTAATTTCTCGTATGTATAGAATTCAAAAGGGATTGATTTTGTCTCCAAGTCTCTCAAATTTTCTTTAACCTTTTCGGCAAAAAGATTAGGTAGTCCTTCTATGAATTTTTGTTTCCAATGTCTATGGTAAGCATCATTTCAAGTCATCACCCGACTTAAGAACATATCATTGTGCCATCTGAAATGTGTTAGTGTTGGACATTTTAATTTTTGGAGTAAAGATCTAGTTCTTTCTCCTCTGTCTGAAACAGTTCCAGTGAAGTTTCTAAAATATCTAGAATTAGTGTATAAACCACATCTTCAAAATATTGCCTATTGGTTTTTCATTCGTGAATATTTCTGTCCTTTGGGCTTCAATGAGATAATTATCCCACCATCCTTTCAGATGTGAATCCGTAAGTTGTCATTTTTGCTATTTGTGAATCTTTGTTGCTTCTAGATTTTGCTACAGTAGCATAAATCATCATTCTATGAAGACAATTATGTATTTGTCTTTCAGAATATCTGTCTATATTCCAGTCATAAGTTCAGGTGCCATCATAGGCTGTTTGTAATTGGAAATCATTTCTTCAAAGAGAACATCAACGGGTGTTGATGTGAGGACCTGAATGCCGGTTCGGTAGAAACCGTTCTGGCATAGGGTAACTGCTCACCGCAGGATCATATCAAGCAATTTGAGAGAAAAAGAATGCGCATATAAAAGTGAATGATATTCTTCATTTATCAAAGTTTTTATTACAAGTTCCATCATTGAACAAAACAAAAAAAGAAACAAAATAAGCATTTCAGCGCCATCGTTGATCCTTTTGAAAGTTAAGGTTCTTGTTTAACCTCTTCCAAAAGCACCTGACCTGGTATTGTACAACAAATAATACCGGGATTGGAATTCCCAGTAATTAGATAATACTCTAAGTACAGCAGTATATAATAACAAATTAATTTACGAAAATGCGTTTAGCAGAGATAAAAATGCAGTATAGGTAAGGCAACTGTGTAAAATAAGCGAGTAACTTCCTGCAACAAGTATTTATCACAAAATAACGGTTACTGATGTCATTTTCCAGTAACCAACCCCGAATGTTACTGATGTCATTTTTCCAGTAACAACCCCGAATGTTATTGATGTCATTTTCCAATAACAACCCCGAATATTGCTGATGTCATTTTTCCAGCAATAACCCCGAATATTACTGATGTCATTTTCCAGTAATAACCCCGAATGATACCAATGTCATTTTCCGGTAACAACCCCGAATGATATTACGTTGGTTCCAGACAACCAACCAAGCTTCAAAACGAAATTCGGCTCAAAGCAAATATGCGAAGCAAAGCAATAATAGAAAAATTGCGATATGTAATGCAAGTCATATACTGGGTACCTTTAGTCTTTTAGTTCAGAAGTTCAACAGCTCGAATGAGTGACAGTTCGCTCAATCTGCATTTTAAGTTCCCGATATTTTTAAGTTAGCTTTTTATTCTTTTATTCTGTTTGTCTTCTTCTGCTTTTGAAGTTCATTTAAATTAAGCTGTTGTTAAAGCAGTTGTTAAGGTGTCTTTATGATTATCATACTAATGTATGACAAAAAAGTCAGAATAATCGATGGAATTGACAAATAGAAATTAGTAGTCATTTATAACACATTAAATCGTTCTCATTATTAATTAATGAGGATAATTCTATTGTGTATGACTAGCTATAAATTTGATAGTGAGAATAATTAGATTAAGAGAAAACGAATGAGTTCTTTCAAATTTCTTTCCCTTACCTTAGATTTAGGATCGCCGGCACACGAAAGGAAGCTGGAACGGGTTGGCCGAAGGGTGGCCGAGGGTTGCTGGAGCCGCTGCGGGGGCTGCCGGGACTGTCGGGCTGCTGGAAGGTGGCTGGAAGGGCTGTCGGGCTGCCGGAAGGAGGCTGGAAGGGGCTGCCGGGTTGCTGGAAGGTGGCTGGAAGGGCTGTCGGGGCTGCCGGGCTGCCGGAAGGAGGCTGGAAGGGGCTGTCGGGTTGCTGGAAGGTGGCTGGAAGGGCTGTCGGGGCTGCCGGGCTGCCGGAAGGAGGAGGGTTGGCTGAATTGAGGAGGGGAGAGGGGAAGAGACTGCTGGAATGTGTGGGGAGAAGAGGGGAGGGAATGGGGGCTTTATAGGCGCACGCAGTGGCGCAAAACTTGCGCCAAAACGGCGCCTGGTCGGTGCCTGGCACGCGCCAGGAAGCCTCTGGCGCGGAAGCTTCTCCCGCCAGAAGGCGGGAGTGGGGTCGTGGGGGAGTGGTCGGCCCTATGGGCCGACAGCCTGCGCCAAAATCGGCGCAGACAGGCGCCGAACGTGCGCCAGGCTTCCGCCTGGCGCGGAAGCTTCTCCCGCCTGGCGGGGGAGAAAAGATCGCATGCGCGATAAAAAAAACAGAGGGGGGCGTATGAAGAAAACAGAGGAAGAAAAAAAAAAAACTTAAATTTAAAATCTTCTCAAATTTCCGTTGTTCGGCGCCAAAAATTTTCGATTCGGAGCAAAATTTTATTTTATTTTAATTTTAGGGGTTTAAAACTTCGAAATTTTGCCACGATCATATCGACGCTCAGATTTTGATGAAAACTTATCGAGCAATTTTTAAATAATATACTTAACATGTCGACACTGAAAATGATAAATTCGGACACGTATTTCAATGTTTTTGATTTTCAGAAATTAATAAAAATTTCGAAGATAGAACGGGAGCTTCCGTCTTTCGGATTTCTCCTGAATTAGGGCTCTTTGATCCTTAAAGTTGTTTCTATCTATTGGTAGTTTTGTTTGCCCTAAAGTGAAATTCCCCGGGATCCTGATTCCTAAGGCGGGATTCTGACCGAATTTGCAAAACGACTTTGGGTCGTTACAGTTGATCTTTTATATTAATGTCTATCCAAACCTTTGGATGGATAAGTCAATTTATTGAGATGTAGATCATCTTTTTTTTGTAATTCAGAGAATTATTGTTTGATATTCTCAAGATTTTCTTCAGTGATATCTTCAAAATCTGAAGTCAGGATTATTTTCTAAAATTTGTATATTTTTCTTTTATTCCTATTGATTAATTCTTCTAATTCAGTATAAGTTGATCATAAATTATAGTTTTTAATATTAGAAGAAGGTCTCAAAGAAGGGTGATCTCTGATTATTATTGATTTTCTTGTATCATGATTTTTCTTTTTATTTTCTTCGTTTAATTGTTCTACTTTTTTTTTGAAAGAGAACAAATGACTTGTTATAATTTTTAGGGTACTGTTTGTGAAATTTAATTGTTTGACTATTGTTTAAAAGTCTTTTAGAACAACGGATACACGCTCATAAGCATGTATACTTTCTATAATTATATGTTGTGAAGGAGGATAAATAAATTTTATTATTTCTCCCTTAGTAGTTTTCCAATCTCTTTGGATCATATCTATCTATTGAGTTAAACTTTTTGTAAACCAAGTTACAATTGGAATAACTCGTTTACCTATTTGATTTATTGATTTTAGATGTTGGTAATAATTTTCAGTTATTTCTTTTCTCTGAATTTTGGAGAATGTTTTTCCATACCATTTTTTATAGTTTGATTGTTAAAAATTTGCATTTGCAAATTTTCTAATGTTGTTTCCTAGTCCGTATTCCATCAAAATGCTAAAATTTAGTTCGGATTGGAAACAGTACTATGTTTCTTCTTCATATGTTGAATGTAAAGTATTATTATCTGAAACTCTTACATTTTCTATTGGAGGTTTTATATTTTCATCTTCTATTGGGGTTTCATTGTTTGATGAAGTTTATGAAGGAATTGATGTATATGGGATACTTATTCTCAGGATCGTAATAGATATTCTAGGTGTAAATCTAATTTGTACATCTACATCGTCATTTTGAAATATTTGTTCAGTATTTTGGTTTATTATAGGTTTTGGTGTAATAACAATGGGTAGTGTCCATTATTCTGGGAAAGTTACCTCATTCCATTTAATAACCCTATTTGTGGTTGTGTGAAGCTATAAGATTGGTTTCGATCATTATGGTTCTATAAGATGTTAAATTCAGATTTCTAATATTAGTTATTAAAGTATTCATTACCTTAAAATAGATTGTATATAGTAAAGCTATCATTTCAGAACCTTGCATGAAATCATAGCCATATAATTTTATTAGCAGTTTATTTACTTCAAATAAATTAACATTGGATAGAGATAAACTGAAGTTTGGATAAATATTGAAATATACTGGTGCATGATATAAACTAGCCTCAACCCCATAAGTGATTGAGCCCAGTTCAAGCATCGTCAATCTCTTAGGCATGTTAATATTTAAGCTTTTAAATCCTTCAAGGGTTGAAGGTTTGAATGTTATTTGGATTAATCCGATATGAATAAATTAATATTTATTCTTATATTCTTGTATGTCATTTTCAAAATTTAAACTTAAATTTTTCTCATTTTTATCTATTGTTATAATTTGTTATGCTGTTTTAATAGAAGATTTTCCTTTAAAATCAAATGTTCCAATCTTATAGATCGTATTTTTATCAACATATGGTGTTGTCCATCTATTTAGATTATTTACATTTAATGAAAATTTAATTAATTCATAATTTTTAATATTTCGGATTCTCATTGAGGAAACCTGAGATATTCCTTTAGAACTGCTAGCTTCCTGACTATAGGCGGTAAGAACTACTATTACAATCATAAACGAATAATTTCTTTAATCTTTAAGTTAAGGTTATGTCTTATGTTATGTTAAAATTAGTTATCATAGTCAACCATTTATGAAATTTACTACCCTAGTTGCACAGGATTTACAACTCAAGTCGACGAAGTGATATTAAAATTACAACTCATACGAATGTTGATTTTTGGATTAAAATATTCGAGGCAGTCAACGATTTATTGAAACTGAATTCGACATGTCTTTTTAAGAATATCTTAATCTTAACTTAGATTAAACTAATTATTCATACATGTTTATAATAATAGTTCTAATTACCCTTTTAGCTAGACATGGAACAATGCTTTGATGCCAAATTTATGTCACACATGAAGTTTTTTTGTCCTGTATTAAGATATGAACTAAACTATTACTTTCCTAGATGATGAGAGGTGAATATGAACATTTTTTGCTGAATTACATGATTAGAGGAATTTTATTTGAACCAAGCAATCATTAATGATTGAAGACAATAGTGAGTGAATGCCTCCAAGGGGCAATTTTGTTTGTTGATAATATGAATCTTGGGTATAAAGCAAATATAGTATATATCAAATACTTGTATTTAATTTATTTTAGCATTTGTATGGTTCTAAGAAAATGTAAAAAGGTACCAAGATTTTTTTTATTTGTTTTGAGATATTTGAATTATGAAAAACATTAAAAAAAAATAATCTTAAACTTTATGGATTTTAATTAGGCTGGTTGTGGTGGTCAACCAGTGGTTGATTAGTCTACTATGTTAGTGAAAGCTAGTTAAGGGTCTCTGTTCCCAACAAATGATTGACAATGTAGATGAGGTGGGTGCTTAGTTGGCTTTGCCAAGGGCTGGTCTTATGAATGGCCTTCTAGCAATACGAGTAAGGTACGAAGTGGGTTAGGTGATATTAAGTATAAAGTTCTTTTATTAAAGTGGTTCAAAATTGAAGGCATTTCTTGAAATTTGGTGAATTTTGAAGACTGTAAAATTTAACAATTTTCTTCTTATAGGTTATTTTTTCAAATTATAAATTATGCATCAAAATATAAAATTTTATTTTTTGGATATACTAAATAAAAACTGAAAAATTCTGATATAAGTTTCGTCAGAATCAGAGTTAACATGATTTTATGGTGAGTTTCTGAATACATTCCATTTTTTTATTCCCTAACATCCCTCGACACTTCATTTTAACCAACCATCCCCTCACTATTCCATCATTATCTGTTCAAGAGAAGCCCTAGCCACCCAAGTTCTTCAATCGCTCTTCCTTTTCCTTCTTGATCTTTCAATCTCTCATTCTCTCTCTTCTTATGATGATGTAAGGGTTGTTCAGTTTATGGTCAACCCACAACCATGCTAAGGCAACCTATTTTTTTCTAATAACCGATTTCTTCCACTCCAAAGGCGCCGACCTTGTAACGACCTAATATCGTTATTTTTCAAAATTATGTCAGAGCCCGCTTTAGACATCAAAACTCCGGGGAATTTTAAATTAGGGCAAACAAAAATATCCTTAGATAAGAATATTTTAAGATCAAAGTGCCATAGTTTGAGAGAAATCCGAATAACGGAAGTTCCCGCTTTATTTTCTGAATTATTTAATTTCTAAAAAAATGAAGAACATTAAAATACGTGTCAGAATTTATCGATTTCAGTGTCATTGTGTTAAGTATATTATTTAAAGGCTGCTCGAGAAGTTTCATCAAATTCTGAGCGTCGGATTTATCGTGGTTAATTTCTGAAGTTTTTAAACTTCAGAAATTAATTAAAATTAAAATATTTGTTCTAATTGAAATTTTTTGGCGCGAGGGTGTTTGTCATGTTGTAACACACCTCGATGCCAAGTTTTGTTGTATTTGGACGCCGAACGGCGGAAAAATGCAAATAATTTAACTCTAAGTATTATTTAAGTTTTTTTTTTCCCAATTCCCTTATTTCCTTCCCCCCGTTCGCCCCCCCCCCCTCTGCGACCCGCCCCGACAGGCGTCTGGCGCGGAACCTTCCGCGCCAGGAAGGGGTTGCCTGCGCCGTTTTTGGCGCAGGTTGGTCGGCCCACCTGGCCAACCCCCCTCTCCCCTCATCTCCCCTACATAAATGCCCCCCTTCCTTCCTTATTCCCCCACAATCCCTCCTCCCCCTCACAACAGCCCAGCCAGCCTCCCTTCCCCACGACAACCGCCCCTCAGCCTGCTGCAGCCCTCCCTCGACCAGCCAACAGCCAGCAAGCAGCCGTCCGGCCACCCCATTCCGGCTAATAGCCCGGCCAGCAACCCACTCCGACCTCCCTCCGCTTTCCGGCAATCCTAATCCTAAAGGTAAGATGATAAGTTTAAAAGATAGAGAAAGGGGAGAGAAAAGAGGAGAAATTTTTATGTTCTTTTAATTTATACATAATAATTATTATTATGAAAATAATAATGATATAATAATGTCATTCTCATTAATTAATAATAAAAATTATACTTATGTTATAAAGATGACTATTATTTTATATTTACGAATTCAGTCATTTTTATTCTGATTTTTTTTAGTAATGAAAATTGACTCCTAAATCATTTGATTAAAAAGCTAACTTAAAAATATCCAAACCTAAATGCAGATTGAGCGAACTGTCACTCATTCGAAATATTAAACTCTTGAACGTATAGAACAAGGTACCAGATGTTATTTTATTACTCTTGTTTAAATATGCTTTTCTGCTCAGCATTGTACAGATTTGACAAAAGTACTTTTTAAAGTCACATAAAATGATATATGAACAAGTTTGGATAAGTGAGAAGCAAGGGTTCCATGTTCTTTATACTTTTTGTCTGATCAGACAACCGCTAAGACGGGGCTGTTCGACATCGGGAGTCATAAGGAGCGTATACTGATAAGCCTTTGAGGGGGCAGGTATAGAGGGAAGTTGAAATATGTCACACAAAAATGAACCCCCATTTTCTTTGATTTTTTACTTGCCCAACAAAATCATATTTTGCCTCAGATATCAATCACTAAAATTCTATATTTATTTTTGTGACTGCAATTATTTTTATGCTAAGTTTCAATTGCAATTAAAATAGATTTGCATGGATAATTTTGTACAGCTTTTATTTCCTGTCAAATATTGATTATTTTTCTTATTATTTAATATTTGTAAAGATGACATCTGTCAGTACTTAGTTTCACAACTAACTGGTATCCGAATGCTGAAATTCTTGAAACGTGCCCAGATCATGAGTTCATCTTTGAAGAAAGGTGCTAAGAGCCAAGCAGTGTTGATACTACTTCCTGCTGATCTTTTGCTTTTCTTTTTGACTCTATATTTTTAAAATTTTGTAACTTTTCTTTTATTTTAATCTTTGTATCCAAGACTTATGAATTAATGAATAAATGAGTTATGTTTGATGTTTATATATTTGTCTCTTAAAACACTCAATATGATCTTACGGCTAAAGGACTTGTTGCTTGTTGCTGTTACTATTGCTATTCCACAAGCAAACCTGTGTTGGATTAGCTCCCGCTGACCCTGCACCGGGTCCTTACAGTTGGTATCAGAGCAGGATTGAGTTTAAGCTTAGGAGATAATATATAAAAGTCAAATTATAATTCACTTTGAGAATAGAGAAGGATAGCATAAACCTAAGTAACTTAAGCTTTTAACCTTTAAACAAAAAGATGGATTTTGAGCACACCATCAGAAACCCCAATTAAGGCGCCTATATCATTAGAAGTTTCAAGAAGTACCAACGACCCCTTCATGGAAGCCGTCTTAGAGCTCCTAGCAAATCAAAAGAAAGCTGCTTTAGCAAACTCCGTTCAATCACCCCAAAAGCATCGTTCTGAGAGAATCCTCCAATCTTTCCTCAAATTAAATCCACCAGTAATGGGACTACTTGTCCTATGGAAGCAGAAGACTGGCTGAGAGAGATAGAAAAGACACTAGAAAGTATGGAGTGTCCAAGTTTAAAAGCAGTGCGTGTGACTTGCTACCTATTTAAAGGCGAAGCTGACCGTTGGTGGGAATCTGTCGTCAACACCGATTTCACTAACATAGAGTTGGAGAACATAAGTTGGGAAAAATTTTCAGAAGCTTTCCGAGCCAAATATGTCCCGCAAGCTGCTCAAAGCATCATGGAAAACTAATTCATGAAATTGGTTCAGGGTAGCAACTCAGTGGCCAACTATGAGACTGAGTTCACTAGATTATCAAGGTATGCTCAGAACCTGATAAGTACAGAGAAAGTAAGGTGCAATCGTTTTCTATCAGGAATGAAAGACACCCTTCATTGGAGCCTGCTTCCATTAAGACATGCTCATTTCTCCGAACTTTTAGAATGCGCATTAATCATGGAGCACGAAGAGAATAGCAGGCCTTCTAGCAACTCGGGTCAAGGGAAGAGGCAGGATCATCCTACAAAGGACCAAGGGACATTCAAAAGACAACAACACAACCCACCTGCCAAAATCTTCCAACTAACTTCTGAGAATTTCGGACAAGGAATAAGAGGAGATTGCCGGAGACATCATCCCTACGGCAAGTGCTACCATGATGGCAGAAGGTGTTATCAGTGCGGCAAGCCCGACCACCAAATTCGGGATTGTCGATCCGTAAGGACAATAGATGGAGTGACCATCATAAGAGGCACAAACACCTTACATGCTGTAACCCCGTTTCATGCCCAAACAAGAGGAGTTACCCCAGAACCGGCCAACTCCCCATGGCCACCAATTGCATCGGCATCCAACCAGAGGAAATGACCCTCACCTCGTAACTTTACTCCCGCAAGAATTTACACACTCACTCCAGTCTTAGCACTTGGAGACAACGATGTAGTATCAAATATTTCATTCTTCTCGTTCTCTTTTCTCTTTTGCACTTACATTAGTACAAAATGCTCATAGTTCATATTTAGGCACGCTATTAATTAATGACGTATCAAATTATATTGGTTTAACCAGAAGATATTTACTAAATCATAATTGTGGGCCCTCCTATTAGTTTCTAATTGATATTTAGTACATCTATATTGTTCCTGATGTAATTTACCAAAATCTAAAGTATAATTTTTAATCCATGATTTTAACTATTTGTATAATCAAATAAATCTTCAGTTAAATCCTAACTTCCAAAATTAGGTTAAATTTTGTTGGAAAAAGATTGTCCGTAGGACTTATACTTTTGAACATCCAAACCTTAAATTAAAGTAAGTAATTATAATTCTTATTTATAATACTGCTTATTTTCTTACATGATTAATTAGCTTAACTTGATATTGGTGCAAAGGCTTTATTTACTTTAGCCTAGAATCTAGTAGGATTAAACTCACATTTCAACATACCTATTATTATTAAAATGAGTAACATATCATTATATCTATACGTTGAAATTAAGTTTAAATGAAAATAATTAGCTTCTTAACCACAAGATAATCACATTTATAGAATTAAATATTCATGTATCATGATGTAATTGCATATCTATTTTACATATTAGGTAATTTTATGTGATTTACCAACTCTATTGAAATTAAAGTATGTTAAATCAAGAGAAAGTTCAATGTAAATATCAATATTTATAAATATGTTAAAATATAGATGCCTATTACATGATAGAAGACTTCCTTTTATTTAAGTATGCATTGTAGAGATTTTTTTGTGTATTATTTTCACGAGAATTTTCTTTATAGATAGGGTATTTCCTAGATTTGGTAAGGCTTTTCACCACATATTCTTAGGTGGCGCTCAATTTTGGTACAGGTTACTCCACCACGTTATAAGTAAAAGTAAAAGATAAACTATTAATGTGTGAATCTAGGACTTAATCTATATTAATTGTAGGTACACATTTCATGTTATTCTTATTTTAATTAGTTTACTATTTATTTTTAGCTGCTAGAGTCAATTTACTTTTAGCCTGTACTATTTTTAGTCTGTGTGCATTTAAATTGTTAGAGTATGCATTCTCTCTCCTTATTGTTAATCATTAACTAGAAATTATAATTATTCACTTTAATTATCTTTTATTAACATTTTTAGATCAGAATTATATTGCATAAATTTACTAAACTAACATACACCCGTTGCCTAAATTGGTACATGTGTTTTTTGTTTATTAGCTGTAGTTTTCTTTTCTTTTATGGCAGCATATGTACTCATACACGTTCTATTTTATTGGATGTAAAAATTTACTATAAATACCATTTACTTAAAAATGTAGATAGTTAGTTGGCTTGTATTATTTAGATAGCATATTTTGTATTGCCCTTTAATATTAAATGCTAAATTCATATTTTTCGCCATCTTACATCTAAACTCAATGCTTATTGGGCCAGGTCGTGACATTAAGAGTAAGTGAGAGCAAGTCATGATAAAAGGGTTGATGTGGAAAGTTCAAGGGATGGTCCAATCTAGGTTAAGTTATGCATTGATTTTTGTAATCGCTTAATTGTGATTTCATTAGTTCCAATAATGAACTAGACGAAGGATATGGATTCCTCAAAGTGTTACCTTGTTTAAAAATCTTTCATTGCGTAGTATTTAACAATAAAGCCCACCATTTCACTTGTTAGGATGGTTGTATGAATTCGAGCAATATGCTAAATTAAGACAAGAATGTAATTACACTAAAACACAAATACCAAATAAAGATACCATATTCAAGAGTCTTCTTTTGACGCTTCAGGGATACAAGCTTTCTTGACTCTTCTTTTGATTCGACCGTTCCAGCTTTTGAACAGTCTTCTTGATTGCCAAAGGGCAGAGACTCATTCTGAAGGACCAAACCATTGTTCTGGTACCATGATAAAAAATGCTGAACAGAGAACATACATAATGAAGGATGAGGACAGCGATGGATGAAAAATTCACTGACAGCTCCATCGCTTGTGTGTGTGTGTGTATGCTATGCGTGTGTGTATAACATATAGAGAGAGAGAGAGAGGGAGGGAGAGAGAGAGAGAGAGAGAATTATATATATATATATATATAAGGTAAGATGAAAGGCTAGGTTTGAAGCAGAGTTTAATATCAGTAATATTTTAGAACCTGTAATTATGGTCTCACAAGTGTAGCAACATTATAGGGGAGATCGTCAAATAAAGGTTAAAAAGTGATATAACAAGTCCTTATTAAGTAGAGAATCTTATGGATGCCTCATGCCTAGAATCAGCTCTTTAATTTATGTTTGAAGGTAGCAATTTGCATGTGTAATAACTACTATACATATCTCAATGGAACTAAGGGATGATTAAGTAGGAAGGGAATAAAATGAAAAAAAATCAATTAAAAATAATACTCAGTATGTAGAAATATTCTTAACATTAAAGAATTGCAGGCTGTAAGATGATGTGCTCTTTGTAGGCGATCAAATGGAATTTCCATTCAAACTATAGGCCAAGTGATCTATTTATGTTGCAATCTTGTGACATGATCATATAACTTGCATGCCATTTTGCAGAATTAAAAAACTGCAGTAGTTTAAAAGTAAGTTCTGGGTTATCAATCTTATTCTAAAATTCAAAACTCTTGGCAGGTTTGGAACATTTGGCCATTTGGGCATATGGTGCATCAGTTTATGACTGCTTTTACTGATCATCGTGATTCAGAGATTCTCATTGTCAGGCATGAAACTGTCATAATACTGTTTCTTCTATTACAGACTTGATATGCACAAATTTTAAGAAATTCTCTTGGTATCTTATAATTCGCTAATTGCAGTCATTTCTCACTGTTACTGGGCTGTGCTATTCCTAAATGGATGTCCTCTGCTTTTAATGATCGACCTCTAGCCCCGTTTGCTGGAATTTTAAGCTTGGGAATTGGAGACACTATGGTCAGTACTTTTTTTTCATTTATTGATGATTCGTTGAACCTTGTACAATGATGATGTATGCAAACAACGTAGAATTTTATCTGGTGTAATAATGCATCATAAAAATTGCACACAACTTTGTTTTTTTTCTTCTTTTATATTATATTTGTTTTTTTTTTCCTTATTATATGGAATATCTTTTAGCACCCAGTTTTTCACTTCAATGAAGCTTACGGTTCTTATTTGCTTGTTTACTTTTGTTTATTAATGAAATGCTACCTAATGTTATCAATTGAATATTTTTTTATTAGTAATTTTGTTTCCATGAAACCATGTTAAACTTTATAAAACTTAAAGTCTTCTATTGTAAATAGTTTATTAACTGGATCCAGTTCTCAATATGATTTCCTAAATATGCAATATTAAAATATAAGCTCAGCGACTGAAAGCTAGCCTCACATCTCGTTGCACACCTTCATGATTACAACAACATGACAGTAGCATGGCAGTTGAATTCTCTGTTTTATGTTGTGCAGGAATGCAGTTTGTGAATTTTCAGTTCAAGCTTAGCCTAAATTAAGCCTAGTAAGTTAAGACGTGCTAAGATTTATAGGCTTGCAAAGTTGAGAAATGTTATCTAACTTTATTCTTGATTAAGTTGGGTAATTGTTCAATTCTGATTAGAAGATCAATTGTTTTAGTAAATGAAAAATTTTATTTTAAGAGAAACAGTTTTTATAGTATTGGTCAACCATTTGGATCAAACGATTACTCACAATTTTTTATTATTTTTAGCCTTGTTTTAGCAAACTTTTCTCTCTCCCTCTTTATATGGCTGTTCATTTAGCTTATCTGGTAGAATTAGTAAGTGGAATTAAGTGATTGATTGGTTTATTGCATTGAGCTGGATTGAATAATTTAAGTTAGATGTAATAAGTTTGTTTGGTTTAGGCTTATCCTTTTAAACTAAAGTTGATTTAATAATAATTAATAATGTTATTTAATTACTTTATTTAATAATATTTATTATATGTTAATTAAATAATTACTATTATTGATTAAAATGCTTTTTATATTAATCAATTAATTAACTAATAAAATTAATTGCTTATTGTATTAATTCATTTTTTAAATAAACTATTGAACTAATTAATTATATTATTTAGTTAGGTAGTTAATTGCTTAATTAAATGTATTGTGTTATTACATTTCTTATTGATTAAATTAATTAATGGCTAACATGAGTTCGCATTTAATTGGTAATTATGTTATTTATATAATTATAATAATTAGTTATTATGTCAAATAATTACCTAACTAATTAACTGATTACTTACATTAATCAAGCATGCACAACAACACCAAGCTTTAATGCTACTAGGTGGGGTTGGCTCTATGAATTTTTTGTTTTCATTGTGCGAATTAAATAAAGACCCCTCACTTAGTTCCAAATAGAGTAGATCATTCTAATAGTTTCTTCCAATGTCTATTTGGGTCTTCTACCTCTTTTAATGAGGAAATTAGCAAAATAGTCCATTAACTCTTACAAAATTTTTAAAATAGTTCTCCATTTTTGTAAATTTTTTTTTGGTCAATTGACATTTGCTTACAGGATTGTTTGGCACGAGGAAATCGGAGAAATTTGAGGGTAAATTAATTTGATTACAGTGTAATCAGATTATAGTGTAATGCGATTAATTTATTGTTATTTGGTCGGTTTTCAGGAAATGTAAGATTTTTCTGTTTAGAATGAAGTTATTTGAGAGTATGGTGTTTCGTGTAATATTGTGAGGTAAAATAACCCCAAATTTAAAAAAAAAAATCTTAGAGTTTCTGCTGATTTTGTTATAAATCAGAATTTCGTTTGAAATCAATATTTTGTTCGGAATCAATATTTTGTTAGAAATTCATTTGAACGAAATCGATTTCGTTCGTTCAAAATTGGAACTTCGTTCGAATTCTAAGCGTTCGTTCAAACGTTGGAGGCCTCGATGAAGCCGGAGAAGAGGGCGTGCGTCAGAAAAGAGGGAGCTCCCGCATCAAGATGAGGGGCTCTCACGTCGCGTTGAAGGAGGGAGTTCTCGCGTCGGGCCTCTCCTTGCTTGGTTACTCCGCTCAGCCGCTTAATCTCCCATTAAGCCCGATTTGAGCGTAATTCCATTACCCCATTTCTATATAAATTAACTCAAATTTGAGTACAATGAAAAATTTTTCACCCATTTTCCTTTATGTCAAATGTAATCTCAGTTTACCCGAAAATTATTACTTTACTTTCCTTTTACCTCAATCCCAACAACCACTAAGTATTTTTTTGGTCCCTATATATAACTCCTTGCTCCCCTTCCGTTAAATTTAAAGTGTTTGCACTGGATTCCAGCTGCCGATTCCGGCTACAAGCAACTGATTCTAGCGGCCGAGTTCGGCTGAGAAAAGCAAATTTAATGGAAGGGGGTGGGGAGTTAATTTTAGAGATAAAAAAACATATAAACAAAAGTCCAGGGACCAAAAAATATTTACATGAGTTAATGATTATTTTAAATATTTTGCAAGAGTCAAGGGATCATTTTGATAATTTTCTCCTCTTATAATATTGGGAGACATTCATGAACTCAATTTTTTAATTAAGGCATTGGACGGTCTACGCTTAATATGTTTGAACTATCTATGGCGACAATTTTTAAGCTTGTCCACTATTGGAGCCACTCCAACTTTGCTACAGATGTTCAGGGTTTAGGGTTTAGGGTTTAATTTTTTGAATATGTTAATTCAATATCATTACTTATCTTTAATAATATTTGATTATATAAAATATGTCATTTACACTAGTTTATTTAAGAAAATATATCTTAAGCTATACTTAGCGGGACAAGTTAAGTCTTCTATTCAAATTGAAGCTGGATAAATTAAGCCAATATTGGAAATAAACATAAACGTTGTTCAAGTTTACCTATGCTATACTAAGTTAATCCTAGTTAAGAATAGAGTATTAACTTAGTTTAGCTAAAGTTAGTCACAAAGAACTGTGGTGAGCATGTAGATTAACTATGTGTTAAGTTGGGCTTGTTTTCAGCTCGTTCAATGGATTACCAGTCTTAAGGGATCATGTGATGGACATCTGGATTAGGTTTTATAGCTATGCCCAGCCTAGCTTAAGCCTGCTTGGCGGATTATTTGGCCATTTCCTAATCTAAGCACTAGCTGAACATCCTTTTAATGTTGGCGGGAGATACAACATAATGGCCTATGTTATTCATCATTTCTACATTTGTTAATTTTTATAGATGCTTATTTTCCCTTCATTTTTTACTTATGTAATTACTGTAAACATTAATGATTAAAATCTTCTTGAAACTATCAACTCTGTTATGCACTGTTACCCTTGTTAGTTGTGCCTTCTAAGCATCTTATTGGAGTTTTGACTCCCCCTTTGTTAGGGAGTGTGGACCATTGGGCCTATACAACAATGAACAAAGCCAATTTGATACAGTAGCTTAAATTATGGGGCAGGTCAATAATTTGCTTAAATGATATCAAAACAACTAAATTATTGCTAACCCATGTACTATAATATTGGTTTGGTTTAATAATAACAAAGACAACTGATTTCTTTCTCAATCCATGTGCTATAATATTGGCTCTGTGTAAACAGTATTGAATACGCCAATCATAATTATTTATCGATTCTAGCTAATTCCTTTCTCAGATTATTTTCTTAGTAAAAATTTTAAAAATTCTCACATCTCGCTATATAAAATAATGATAAGCAATAGATTACAATGAATTTTTAAATCATAGACAAGATAATTTTCTCACGTTTTCAATTGACTAGGAGCTTAAGCATTCTTTTTCCTTCTTTATTTTGATCACAACTTGAACCTGACAAAGAAGTATATCTTTAAGCACCTAGTAATATATTCATGGATGTAAATGAATCAAGCATGAGTGAGCATAGGATGTGTTTGTATTTGACTCATTTTAGTGTGGATTTGTTCAACTTTGGAATGTGCTCAAAATTGTTTAAAAAACCTATGTTCATATTCTGCTTTATATGTTCTATAGGCTCGTGTGTAATAGCCTAAACTATTAACTATTAAGGTATTGTCCGCTTTGATTTTAGTGGCATCACAAATTTGTTCTAAAAAAATTAATTTTTGTGAGATCACTCATTCTAAGAGTACTCTATTATAAGCAAATTTAACTTTGGATTACTTATTATAAATTCTGCAGCTATCTCAAAAGACGTCTTGAAGTTAAAAGTTATGTTTCACAATATTTAAGGAGTTTCACATCATGTTTTACCCATTTAAATCTTGTGTTTATCTTTAGGCTCATACACTCATGTTTCTTAAATTTAATATATTTGAGTCTTTAACAAGTTGAACACAATTAAACACAATTAGACATTGTTTTATTCATATTTATTTTTGTTAGTAAAAATTTCAAGATGGTTATTTAAACTTAGCTCATTTTCTTATTGATTGGGTCGAACACTAGCTTCTTATCAAGCTTACCCAAGTTAGATTTCTTGATAATTTTAGTTCTTCCCATCAACAGTAAGTGTTAGGATAATATTCGTGCGCCTGAAAAGTTCATTAATTTCTGAAAAGCAATAACATTCAGTACTCTAAACAAAGGAGAGTGATTTTTTAGTATTGTTAATTGAATTTTAATATATGAGAAGCCCTTAGCAAAATGACAATGATATTCGCGCTCCTCAAATACATTAGAACTGATCTTCTATGGATCATTAAATGTAGATATGCGCATTGCCTTACCAAAGTACGCATTACGCATAAGTATTGAACTCTTGTCTGTACAGGGCGGCATTACCCATATCCAACAGCGTAGAAACTGTTTTGGTTTATCCATGTTTCATAGAATGTGTTGTGACATTATCATACACGATACTTAGAAAGTTTAATCATAGTTCAAAAGTAGTATGGTTAGTTATTTTGCAATTGTATTATTTAATCAAGAATATTGAATAAAAGAGACCATCGTGCCCTTGGCAGGCCTGAGTTTTCTTTTTGGCAATTGTGTTATATCGTTGTGCCTATGCAGTATTGTGCCCCTATTTATACTGAAGTACATCTCATGATCCATCTTTTGGATACTCCATTAGGATATGTGGACTTCGTGTTGGTGTGCACACCAGCAGATTGCCTCCATGCTAGCGACCGTGGCATGCCTGAGACCTCACAAGTCACTTTGACCAAGGCACATCTATTTGCTGTTCTATTTGGAGCGATACCTATATGTCAGTAACTTGCCGCAAACCTGTAAATCGATGAACCAAACAATTGACATCTACTGGCAACATTGCTACACAGTGAGATGCTAAGATATTGATGAGTTCATAAAAATAATGTCATTTACAATTAAAAAATGAACGACCATGTGAATTAGTCTTGTCGCCATCTATATAGTATTGATTCCTATTTTATTAAAATTTCAATGTGCAATTATTTTTCATTCATTATGTAAAAACTGTTGTAACCATATGTTTCTTCAGGCATCAATGGTTGGTCATAAGTACGGTGTTCTGCGGTGGAGCAAAACTGGAAGTAAGATAACTCCTACAATTCAATTCTCAGAGCAATGGGCTGGATATATATAGTTTTAATTATTTCTACTTATAATATTTTACAAATCACTCAAGTATTCAAATTTATATGTATCTAGCACCCAAGTTTTATTTTTGTATAACTCCACTTGGTGAACTTCATTATCAGCACACTTCATGATTATGCTATTCAACTCTTGTGGCAGTGAGCAACAATTATAAAAACACTAAGCCTTAATTCGACTAGGTAGGGTCGAATACATTAATCCTTTGCTTCCATTATACACAATCAAATAAAAGCCCCTTTCTAAATTCCAAATAGAGAAGATCATTCCCAATCGTTCTTCTCATCTTTTTTTGATTTTCCTCTTTCTCTTTTAACATAGTGAAATTCATTTACAATGATAGAAGTGCTGGATAAATAAATTGAAGACTTTAGTGCTATGCATGCTGTTATTCAGTCTATTTTCTTGTAGATTTCTGATGTTGTCTTTATGTTTATGCTGCAGAGAAAACAGTTGAAGGCACAGCAGCAGGCATCACGTCAGTGCTCGCTTCATGCTCAATATTACTGCCTCTACTGGCGTCCACCGGTTATATATTCACTCAGGTTAGATATTTTTCGACCATTATGCAGATGTATATATATATATATATATGTGTGTGTGTGTGTGTGTGTTTTAATGAACAATTTCATACATGCCATTGGTATAGGCCATTGGTATAGTATGTTTTTTTTCTTCTTTTTTATCCATTGGAATATTGAATACAATGTTAGTTATAAGTTGCTGATCAGTACTGATTTGCCTTGCAGTCATTAATATGCAAACGTACCACTGAATAATTTTCATTTGCATATTGAATACTCAAAAAATGATATTTCTTAATCTAACACGTTTAATCATACCAATATGTGAAATCTCATTTCTAATTAATCACTAAAATGAATCACTTAGTTGAATTTCTTAAAGAGATTTTAACAAATACGGACATGCTTGACAAATATATATAGTTTTTTTTCTTACTTTTTTTATTTGTCTAAATTTCTTTTTCTCCATCCCATATTCTGTATTCAGGATATGAACCCCCAACCCTTAACTTTAGCTATTAGAGTGTCAATTAACTTTTTTCCTATATAATAAAAAGCTCACCCATGTCTTATGTTATTGTCTTTTGCAGCACTGGCTGTCACTGGTCGTTGCAGTTACGCTCACTGGCTTATTGGAAGCCTACACGACACAGCTTGATAATGCCTTCATACCGCTCGTTTTCTACAGCCTTCTCTGCTTGTGAGACCCCGGAAATTTTCTATAGCCCTGCCCTCATTTTTTATTTTTTTTTCCCTGTAAATTTAAGGTACGGAACAAGTGCAATAATTAAATGCAATATATATATATATATATATATATATATATATATATATATATATATTGTATTTAATATTTAAATTATAAAAATGTGTTGTATATATAATTATTTTTCAATAGTTTCTTATTATCAATAACATATGGACGGTTGGATATGTAAACATAGAGTTTTTGCATGAGCTTCTTAGTGCTGCTTTGGCCATCTTTTGGCATTGTCAAGCTGTGCTACCTTGTTGAGCTTTCATGAATACTGCCTCAATATTTCTTTCAAGTATAAGCATTTTTTTATTTATGTATTTGTTCTTCTTTAAAAAACCAGTTATTAATTCTTAATTTGAATGGCTTATTGAGTTAGCAAAGTAGGGTAGCTGCACAGCCCCCAAGTCTTAGCACATTAGCTTCAGCAAAGAAAATCCTTTTAAAAAATGTTGAGCAAGTGGTTTGTGCACAATTGGTTTGGTATAAAGGCTACAAATTGAAGTTCTTTTGTTTTTTATGGAAATATCACTTATATTTGGATGCACTTAGTCCTTTAACCGTTCAAGACTTTAATTTTTTATAATTTATTTATTTTTCTTTGTTTAAATATTTTCCTATTGTGGCAAAGAATCGTTGCTTTTAACTTATAGAAAAATATTATTTGACTTGAATATTTCTTTAAGATATTAGATGATTTGAGTTTAAAATATACATATTTAATGTGTTTTACATGTAAAAATTATTTTAATGCTGATTTCTTATGATAAATTATTTAGTAAAATTTAAGAGTTGTATTAAAATCCTAAATTCTAGTTCATATCTAAGTGTTAAGAATCATTTTTTTTGTAAATATGTTAAATATGTGTATACAATCATCCCATCTAATGATTTTTAAGTAAATTCTCAACTTTAACTAATTATTGAGATTAGAATTTAGGAGTTATAATGCTTTTAGCAGAATTTTGCACAATTGAGACCTTGAATTCATTTTTGGATTTCAAAGCATTTATGGATTTATCTCATGTAGCTTAAAAGCATGAGCATAAGCATGATGTTGAGTATCAGTAATGATGTATGAGTATCAGTGATGATTTATAGGTTATAGAATATTGCATACATTGACTGGGGAATTTTAGGATGCATCGGCATCGTAATTCACAACTGGATGTATGTATATATTAGATCGTACGACTCATAGTAGTTCAGTGATATTTTGGTTGTATATCAGTAACATATATTATTGTGGCATATTCAGATGCATTATTTCAGTGGCATAAAACATAGTTTTACATGCTATCATTTAATTTCAGATCCATTACTGACTTTGTTTATTTTCAGTATTCAGTTTTTCGTACAACTTTACTTTACTTCAGTTTTGTACAGTCTTATACAGCTATATCCCTTCATTTACTTTATAGTTTTTATGCAGTTTTTTTTACATTATATAAATGTTAAATGAATAATTAGAACTGTTAGATTAGATTTGATGTGTTAGATAATTTGTTAGATCTTGAGCAGTATATTGTGCTAGGTCAGGAGGATACCCAGGAGATTCAGGAAGAGCCTGTGGAGCACTAATGGACTCTCCTTCAGCTTTACTTTTCTGCTTCGTTTATTTTAGTTCTGTATTTAGCTTTTATATTTGTATTTCATTAAACTATTTATAATAATTCTAGATGTATTTTCTTTTTTTTTCTGAGATGAATATTTCATACAGCTTCTGTGATGAATATTTCTAGATATTTGCTTTAAGCTTTTGCACTCTGTTATATACTACTTATATTTAGTATTGTGATGTGATTAGTATTGGAAATATTTATATCTATTATAGATATTGAATTCCTCATATGTTTTAAATTCAATGTATGTATTAGCCTAATACTTAGAATAATGATACTACTCTTATCTTAAGTATTAGCTCTCAATCCTCCTTGAGGTTGAGTCAGCAGGCCTTTAGGTGGGCTTGATTTCTACTATTTTGGGGAGACGGGATATCCCTCTCCAAGTGGCGCACCGCTTCGCCGCCGAGATTGATTTTAACTATCCCTTTGCACGGCAACAGGGTGGGGCGCTACACGCACTGCCCATCTATCGAGTCTGGTGGGCGAACCATAGCCTGCTACACCATTCGGTGGAGCCTGCTGTTGGCAGATTTTGCAAATTTGTTTAATCGGAACAAAACAGTATAGTTATATTAATTATGTTTAAATAAATGTTGATTGTAATTATAGAAACTTTAAAGTATCATAACTATTAAACCATAAGTCCAAGCATAGCAATGTTATCTCATTTTAATCAGAAAAATAAAAGGAATCATATGACGTAAATCAAAATTTTCATTTGATGAGTATTTAACCTAGTGACATTTTAGGACCTACATAAATACCCATAACTTTATACATAGTCCACTAAACATAGTCAATATAGGTTTTAAAGTAATCAGGAGAACCTCAAAAACACTTTGATAGTATATATTTTGCCGATTGATAACTAGTTTGACAAATGACTTTTAGGATCCTCACTAATGACCCTTAAAACCTAGAAATTTAAAGGCCCATATCTTAGTAAAATAGACTCCAAATCAGGAATTTCAAAGTTCTATCTAGCTCAGAAATTTAATGCCAACGATAAACTGGAAAAAAAAAAAGGTTTTGAATCCTAAAAACCTTACGTTAACCAAAATACTTTTAATCCTAGTTAGGTCATAATTTGGCCAAATGAAGTTTAATTTGAGTCTACTCCTAGTTAAAGTACTCAGTATGTTATAGGGAAGCTATAGACATTGAGTTTACTGAATTTGGATCTCAAAGGGAAGAGTTAGGTTTTTGACCCCTCTTAGCCTTAGAAATTACATAAATACCCCTAATCTTGGAACACTCGTAACTTAACTAATAGATTTCAGAATTTAGTAATTTTGAAATCTATGGAATCCTTAAACAGCAAGCAATAATAAACTGTACAAATTTTTAGATTTCATTAGGTGAAAATTATTAAATTTCCCCTTATGTCAACTTTCTTAATTTGGACCTATATGACCCATTTCTTATCCAAATTTGGTGTACTTATAGTCTATCTTCATGTTAGACAATAAGGAATTATTTGACAATAAGAAAATCCAATTTGGAGCACTAAATCAAAAAGTTATTTTTTGTACCCTTAAGTATAAGCAAAATGATCATTTTGCCTAAAGTTTAGGTTAAGTGCCTTAGAACTTTAAAATATTTGTTAAATCATTAAAATTAATAATAAAACTGATTTAGACTCAATTTAAGTCTTAAAATCTCATAATTTGAATAATTTCATAAATATCCAAATCTAAGTCTTGGAATATCCCTAAGTAAGGAAAATGTTCCTTAGCTAAAATTCACCCTTAGCCTTTCTTAAATAAGTAAAACAGCAATAAAAATTGAATTCCATATTTTTTTGAGATTTCCTTAAGTCAACTCATTAGAATTCCACATCTCATATTAGGACCTTTCCTAAGATTAGGAGTAGATCCTATGTTAAATTTCATTTATTGGATAAAGTGGGTTATCCAATGAATGAAACTTTAGTTTTTTTTATTTCTAGATTTTATAACTTAATTTTGATTGTTTTATCCTTCTCTTTTATAATAAGATTAGAAGAATCTTTTTATTAAGTTTGATTATGCTTAATAGATTTTAGCATTAATCTTAGCTCTCACTTAGAATTTAAACCTTATATCTTATGTTTGACCTTTAGATTATGTGCTTAACTCTAATTTGTGGTACTTAAGTCATACTCCCTAGTTTAGTGGATCTTGATCAAATCTTAGGCTAGAATATTTAAATTCATCAATTATGATGTGATAATTTATTATTTAACTTATAATTAATTATGGTTGAATTAAATTAAAATCTGATTAGTTATAATTACTTTTAACTTATAAAGTCATGCTTCTAAGTTATACTCGATAGTAAGAATTGGAGATCTTGAACTTGTGTAATTTGGAGTAGTTAGAATAGTTTAATAGATAACAACTGATGTCACCATGTGTAGTAGAGTCCCTTGCTCACTTTTGTTTTACTTGTGCTTTCGCATTTCTTGTATTTTGTGTCTTATTCCTTGAACATGTCATACAAGATAACATTATTGCATGAAATTAAAACAGAGAATATTATGATAATATTTGCATTGGGTTCAGTTACTTGTTGATCTATCGTATTTTACCTTGCTGGACAGGGGTAAGGAGAAATAAAGAGTTCTTGGCATTACTTATTGAGGAGTGTTGTGCTAAGTTTGGAACTTGTATAGTCTTGCAGACATGCTATAGTGCCCCACCCCGTCGCCGCATGCAAAAGAGATGGTCATAATCGATTCGGCGGCGGAGCGGTGCGCCCCTCAGGGAGGAATATCCCGTCTCCCCAAATAGCTGTAACCAAATCCACCTGAAGGGTTCTTGACTCAATTTTAAGAAAGATTAAGAGCTAATACTTCAGATAAAAGTAGCATCCTTATCATAAGTATTAAACCAATATATACATTGGATGTAAAATACAAGATGAATCTAATATATACATAAGATATCAGTATTTCTAGTATACTGATCACATCACAATACTAAGTATAAGTAGTATATAATAGAGTACAGAAGCTAAAGCAAACATCCAGAAACATTCATCACAGAAGCTAAATAAAACATTTATCTTAGAAAAGAAAAGAAAAACACATCCAAAATTATTATAAACGGTTTACTAAAATACAAAAATAAAAGCTAAGTACTGACTGAAATAAATTAAGCAAAATAGTGAGCTGGAGAAGAGTCCACTAGTGCTCCACTGGCTTCTCCTGAATCTCCTGGGTGTCCTCCTGACTTGGCTCAATATACTGCTCAAGATCTAGCAAATTGCCGGATCCCAAAAGTACCCCCGTGTTAGACAATAATAACGCATTGAAACCAATCTAACCAGTTCTAGTTATTCATTTAGTATTCACATAATAAAACTGCAGAAAAATTGTAAAGTAACTGAAGGTATAAAACTGTATAAAACTGTACAAAATTAAAGTAAAGTAAAATAAAATTATATTAGAAACTGAATACTAAAAGTAAACAAAAATAGTAATGAATCTGAAACTGAGTAATAGCATGTAAAACTATGTTGCATGCCACTAAAATTATGTATCTTAATATGCCACAATACTGTATGCTACTGATATACAACCAAAATATCACTGAACAGCTATGAGTCGTACGGTTCAATATATAGATACATCCTGTTGGGAACTACGATGTCGATGCATCCTAAAATTCCTCATTTAATATACGCAATATTTTGTAACCTATAAATCATCACTGATACTCATACATAATTATTAATATTCATACATCATGCTTATGATCATGCTTATGCTTCTAAGCTACATGAGTTAAATTTAAAAATCTAGAAAATGCTTTGAAATTCGATAATGAATTCAAGGTCTCAATTGTGTAGAATCCTACTAAAAGGACTCTGACTCATAGATTCTAGTTTCGATAATTGGTTAAAGTTGAAAGTTTATTTAAAAATTTATAAATAGGATGATTGTATACACATAATTAGCATATTTGCAAGAAAGGTGGTCCTTAACACTTAGTTTGATTAAGCCACCCTAACGAAGCGATCTTTAATAGGAGGCATCACCTGATGGTGACTTGTATCTCAAGCTAAGTCATTAGGATGCCCAATTCACAATCACACTTAGTGTCTTAAAGAAGGTGACTCGAATTACTTAGTTTGTTTAAGCCACACATATCGAAGCATTTTTTACTATGAGGCATCACCCGATGGCAATTTTTATTTCAATCAAACTAAGGAATGAGTATCTATTTATAACACTCTTATGATTGAATGATTTACTCTAAGCAAGATTATATCTGCCTAAGCCCGTAGGATAGCACAAAAATAAGTCTTACTTAGAGTGACTCAACCATTCCTGAATGCTACTAAAATACTCAAGTACTATGGTATACCCTGCTATACCCAACCAATAATCTGGGTTCAGAAGATTCTATTAATCAACAAGGATTTATCAAAGCTATTAACCCTTATGCTAAATGGGTAAATCCTACACAAGGCTCCAAGGATGTCATCAAGAGATCACTCGATGTTGATTTCTACCGCAAGGGATAAGTTCCATTTTAATTATTTTAGGTGATCCCTACCATGAGGTGTTAAGATCAACTTCTAAGGTTATGAAGGATCATCTAAGATTCTTACCTCAATAAGTTACAAAAGTTCTTCCTACCTCAATGTATCAATATTTAAGGTCTTTAAGTATTTTAAGAATAATCCTAAAGTAAGACCCTTGATATCTCACTCTTCTATCTCTTAAGTTAATATTTAAGGTTTATTTCTTAATCTTTAATTAAAGTGATATGATCAGATGAATAAAATACATCTGATCATAGCATATTCTATAATCATGGGATGAAATCAAAAATATTATTAGAGTTAGATCATTTCATAAATCATTACAATTTTATTATCCATCTTATGTTAATAGTCTTATATAAGAGAAAATCAAAGATCGAAAGTTTAGATTCATATTGTTTAATCACACAGATTTAATATTAATATTAGCACTACTAATTCAATGATTTAAGATCAATGTCAAATCATATACATTATTGGAATCATGTTAATTAAACTTTCTTTCAATCAAGGTTACTTGATTAAGGTTTAGATCTTAATCAAGACAAGTTAGAGTTTAATCTCTAGCCTTACCAAAATTAAGACAAATGGTTAATTTAAGGGTCAATGATAAATTAATGTATTATTGGTGTATTATTGATGTCAAATTTTAGATTTAGATTAAGTATCATTTACTTAATTGAGTTCTCAAGATTATTATGTTCAAATATAGTTTAATGTCAATTTAAGCACATTTAGGTGTCCAAATAACTGTTAAAGTTCTCTTACATACATCCTAATATCATGAAAATATAAAAATATAATGATGACATAAAATAAAAGGTAATTAAGGCTAACCAAATTTTAGATCAAACTAAAGGAGTTAGCACTTAATTACAATTCTAAAAAGCTTAGGTTTCATGCAATTTGATTATTAAGACCTACTAAGCCAATACAAGCATTCAAGGATCCTACTTAGCACAAAATTTTATAAGAAATTTTATGCATGATATAATTCAGTCATACTATGGTCATATGGACCTTAAAATGCAAAAATAGCAAAGTTTTGGCAATTTCAGCAAATTCTGGACAGTTCTGGATGATTCTGGGTGCTACAGCGCGCTGTGGCGCACTACGCCGCGATGCAGCGAAAAACGGTGCTGTGGAGTGCTGCAGCGCTTTTGATGTTGTGGCGTGCTACTATGGGACTAATCTAAAAGCTGGATGCTACAGCGCGTTGCAGCGCATTCGGGCGCTACGGCGCGCTGTAGCGATCTAACTTTCAAAATCACTGTTTAATTAATTTAATTTATGGTTTCATATAGTTTTTCTAGAAATGACACCGCAGCCCGCTGTGGCGCGCTGCAGTGGTCCAACTTTCGCGTGACAGAGCAGTTTTCTTTCAAGGAAATGTGATACTTTAAAGAACCTTAATGACTCCCATACATGATCATGAATTTCTAAAGCTACAATTAAGCATAATAGCAACGTGAAGAAGATAAGGAAGATGAGTAAATAGGTACCTTAGCATTTTTAAAAGAGGAAGAAGAAATCTCTGCTTTCTTCAAGGCTTGGAGAGGAGCTGAACTTCTTCTTCTTCAGTAAGCACATAATGAAGGAGGGAGAGAGCTTTAATTCTTGCAGCAAAGAGAATAGGGAGGGGCTGTGCTCCTCCTTTAAAGGAGGAGAGTGAGAGGGAGGCTCCATCAGGAGCTAAGGAGCTAAGAGGTGATGGGGAGTAGAGAAGGAATGGTCTAAGCCATTTCTTGCGTGAAAATGGGAGGGGCACCGAATGGGGAGAGCCAGCAAGGAGAGAAGGGAAATAATTTAGGAGATAAAAATAGGAAAAAAAATTTAAAAATAAATAAATATTTATTTTTTTAATTAATGAAAAATTCAAAATTTTGAAATGCATCCTGAAATTTCCCAAAAATTTACCCTTAGCTAATTTAGGGGTGAGAAATTCAACAGTGAAGTCAGATTTCGATTCTAACAATTATTTAATTATCCTATTTTTCGGGGTATTTATTTATATTAAAATATTCGCAAAAATCCAATGACTTCCAAACGCGTACAAAACATCACCCATAGCTAATTTGGGGGTGGCGATCGCAACGGCAAAGTCGGATTTTGAATCTGAGATCAAATTAAATACCTCAATTTTCTAATTAATTAAATATTTAAATAATCCAAAGCAATCGATTGAGCTCCGAATTGCTCAAAATTTTCAGGGTTTAGTTCTAATGGCAGTATGAACTTAATAGAATGATACTTAAGATATTATTAGATTAAAATTAAGCTAGGTAACAACATTGGGTTGTTACACGTGCTTGATTCCTTAGCTACTTCTGAACGTGTCCACAGAAGTAAAGTAAATAATTAAATATTCTGCATGTGTACATTACTGCCACTTCAGTTCAATTTCTGTTCTGTTATTCCGGCCTAGCCTCAGATGATGCTAGGAATATTTTATCGCCTTAGCCTCCGCGTTGACACTAAGAATCCTTTTGATATTTGTAAGCTAGATTAGTCATCTTCTGATACGGCAATACTTATATACATGTTCACTATTTACTATTTAATGTTTACTATTTATTATTTCCTATTTACTGTCATACTTTATTTCAGTTCACTTTACTTTACTTGTATATTATAGGATGCTATACCTTTGTTTCTTACTTATATGTACCACTGTTATACTATTTTTTTTAAATCTGCATATGTTATATGATTATCAGCATGTTTAGGATGTAGTCTTTCTTTTCAATATTTTATTTACTTTATCTATATATGTATGCTTAGCCTTGATTTAGCTTATTTTGAGGTGTGTCTTTTGCCTCATTCTTGTTTAGTTATAAATATTTAATTTATAACTTACTACATTTTTTTGTATGCTTGTTGCTCCTAAACTATTTTAGTTTTTATTTAGTCTTTGTAACTGTGACATTAATAAATTTATAAAAATGAATTAGTCTAAAATGTACTTAGACAATTATCTAATAAGATTTTTCTTTTGTTGGCTGGGGCCTTGGCATTGTAAAATTGATAATGTTAGATTCGGATCATTTCGAGGAGTTCATGCTAGAGGAGGAACCTTATCTTGAGGAGGAGGTGCCGGGAGAACCAGAAGCTATGTAGTTCTCTTTTTCTGCTTTATTTGTGAGGATGAGAGATTTTTTTTTTCCTTTCATTTAAATTTATTTAAATTATTGTAATAATACAGGTACCTTTAACTGTATTTTTTCTTATTGTACTATTTATTTTGAGTTGTATGTTGCATTTTCTCTACTTATTGTGGTAAACTGGATGTACTGCTTACTTTTACTTTGCTTCCGCACTCTGAGTTGTATTTATGTAGTGATTATTTCTCATAATTTTAATCTGAATATATCTCTCCCTTATTAGTGGATTGTGGAATTAGACCTAATCCAATAATAAGTGAGTGATATGCCATAATAGTACACTTCCCCTTAGCTTAATCTTGTGGCTTAAGGGGCGGGGAGCCACACCCTCGCTCTCAGGATCATTTTTGTATATTAAATGAGAGAAATGGCTGAACATAACTCAGAAATTTAGGGTTTAACCTTAATCATAAAATCCCAAGTCTCTCTACTTGTGAGTCGCCAAGGAAGCATAATGTTGGGCGACCCGTGACCCGCGTGACATTGTGCAGCGGATATTCCCTGAATATTGGCTGCCCGACTGGCCTGAACCCTGTAATTTAGTTGAAATTGGAATATTTTGAGAAATATTCCCTTTTAAATAAATTCATAACTTTGGGATAATTTAATTCAAATAAATTAAAGAAATAAAATGAGTAATATAAATCTTAACATATTGAAATTATATACCAAATGATCAAAAAAAAATATGTAGAATAATAATATGACATTAAATTTAACTTTTGATATTTAATTTTATAAATGATTTTATAATTACCATTAAGGATGATTAGTATAAATTTGAGCCTAAATAGCTCTAAATTTAACAAGTTGTGTGTCTTTGAATTCCTTATAACATGTAGAATAATAAATTTACCATCCTTATATTATTTGGACATTAATTTAAATATATCAAATTTAGAGTCTTAGAAGATTAGAAATTAATTCTCTTGATTATGTTTAATATTAATTAGATCCCTTTTTGTCTTACTAGATGGCTTAAGAATTAGCTTGAACCATAATGGACTATTATTAGGACATTAGATTAGAACATTCATAGGATAATGCCTAACCTTTAGTTTTAAGTAGATCAAACCTAAATCAACATTGAATAGAACCATCATTCTAATAACCATGGTAAAGATATCAGAGGGTGTAATATAGGTAAAACAAATAAGGCAGAAAAATAACTTGATAGTAATATATACATATTAGCAAATAAAGAATTATATGACCTTATTATAATAGGAATTTGATAGGATTCTCTCTAATTTGAAGATCTAAAATTAAGCATCACTTAGATTAGAAGTGAAGATCATAAATCCTTAGACCTTAATAATGAAAACTAATATGTAAATATATTTGAAATTAATACTAGAATAATTAAATTTAATTTAATATAAATCTTCGTAGGATAAAAATTGAGTAGGTTTAATAGCTTATATAAGCTAAGACTTGATAATTTGTAATGATTATTAGAAATGGAGTTTGATAAAGCATTTTAGATGATAATAATAATTTAATCCTAAGATAAGACTTTTAATTAAATTATAAAATAACTCACCACCTTTAGTAGTTAATTAATGTTATATTTAAGTAAATATTTTCAAAACTGCATATGTATACATATATATATATATATATATATCAATTGATTAAAATATTCATCTAATGTCTTAAATTAATTGGGAGCTTGATTAGCTCACATCATTAAGGTTATATAACTAATAAAGGACATCACATAATTTATAATTACTAATTAAAATTTATTAATTATTGTAATGCATTGAGCCTAAATTATAGGAATGTTATATTCATACATTTGTGCACAAATATCAATTAAAATAATTTGGATAAGGGGTTTCACTGTAGCGGCCGAGAAAACAAGTTCAAAAATTCCCAAGAAATAATTCATACTTAAGATATTAGTAATGAAAGTAAAATAATATTGAGTCCATAATTATTCATACAGAACCATATACATATACATTATATGAATTATTCAATATTACAACAAAAGTTAAAAGTAAATAAAATATTTATCTCCAGCTCACTTTTTAAAACTTAAGCTCCTTCCTTACTTAAGTTGATCTTCCTATGTTCAATTATCAAAACCTAAAAATTTATCAACATTTACTAGTCAGGTAGGAGTACGTAAATAATTCTTATAAGGGTCACTTTCTAGCATCCTATATCAAGTATAAATTAATGTAAAGAGTGATATAAACAGCTTTGCATTGAAAGTAAGAAAATATAAACATTTGCTAAATATGGCCAATTTTTCCCTGCTTATTAGACTTGAGTTCAACATATATGTAAGCATGAAATAAATCTCATCAAAAATATTATGTGACATAAAGTTCAGTCTAAAGACCCTTGAGGCAAAATGAGTAAACCTATAGGCATAACCTTTAGAAAGATTTATGACTACCCGTCAGTAGTTTATTAGCCTTTTCACAAATTTTGTGTGTGTCTTTCTTCTAGATTTTCCCACTTGCTAAAAGGGCTAAATCCTCCCTTATATCTCTCAAGGGCTGCCAACCGGCCCAATATGTACATATTCTCAGTGTTATTTTTTTCTTTCAAAGACAAACATCACATATAATATTACATTTCATCTTTTTGTCACATGTCTTATGATAATATTTTTGCAATTCATTAAGCGATAAGTGTATCAAAAGCATGATTCAAATGGAAATAAGCTCAAAATAGATACCATGAAGTAAAACTTACATATAGATCTACATACCTGACTGATTTGATAATACACAATAATTCACTTGATTTGATCTGTTAAATATCAATTTAAATTAAACTTTACTATTCTAGGCTCTTATAATGTGAATAATACATTAATTTAATATGCATGATTTTCATTAGTTTATAAGAGAATGTTACAAATGCAAGTTTTCCATACAAAGCCCATATCCAAATATTATAAATAATGAAACAATATTTTTATGTTATTTCAATTCTGGAGTGGGCAGATTGCAAAATTTGTGAAGATTTGGAAAATTGGGCACTGGAGCACGCTATGACACCCCCGACCCGAGAGCCGGGCGCTACGATATGCCACAACGCCGTGCAGGTTAGCCCATTCGGACGTAACTGGGATGTCACGTATGGCATCAAATTCTTCCAATTTATGACACCTCACGGATCGTGCCATATACCAATCAAAAGGTCTTTCTGAAACCTTTCCATTGGTACATAAATCAACATATTTTGACCACTCTAACGCTGCTAAAATTAATGCCCTAACTTTAAGAATCGGAAGAGAAAAATAAAATTGTAAGTTTTTTACTGTGCAATATTATTCATCTTCATCAAAAATTGGACTCGGGTCGAGCTCATTTGAGCTCGATCGATCACTTTAAATATTTGAAGTGAAGAGCAGTAAACTTGCAAACTTGAAGTGAAATGATTGCATGATTAAATCTATGGCAAAGGAGGTACCTTAGTTTAACTAATTGATATTTTTCTCTTGCTTGAGATGAAGCTTCAGCAGACCTCTTTCTTTCTCCCTTTCTCAATATTCCTCAGAGCATGCAAAAAGATCTGGATGGATGTTGATAAAGAAGGAATGTATGGGCTAGATTAAGGGTAAAAGTTGCAAGTAGGGAAGATGGGTTTGATTAGGGGATGAGCAGCAGAAAATTACTCATTTGCAGCAAGTGGAGAAGATGGGTTTGATTAGGGGATGAGCCACTGAAAGTACTTCATTTGCTGCCAGTGGTGAAGATGGACATGAGCTGATGAGCAGATGGCATGTCCCACTCACTAATTTGATTATTTAATTTCATATCTTTTTGTAATTAAATTTAGGCTATTAATTGAGTTCTGAAAAATTCTAAAATTTCACCTCTAGTTAATTTGGTGATGAGAAATTCAACGGTGAACTCTAATTTTGATTTGGAGGTAAATTTAATTATCTTAATTTTTCTAATTAAATAAATATATTAAAATAATTTGGGAAAGTCGATAATAGAAGAATTCTCCAAAATTACCAAAAATTCTCTAAATGTACGCTTAACAATTGTAAGATTTTATTTTATTAATTTATTGTGTAATTTGATTAAACTAAAAATAAAGATAAATAAAAATAAAATTTTCAATTAAAACTTAATATTTTACATTCACTATAAGTGGATTAATTTGTACATATAATTTGAGCTAGGTCAGGCTATGGAGAGATTATGAGACAATAGACATCTTAAATGGGGAGTATATAGTTATTTATAAGATTTTGTTACATATAGTTTGGCAGAAGTGCATAATTCCTCATTTATTTTATATATGCCATAAAACATAATAAAATAAGATAAAATTTAATAATAATTAAATCAAACTTCTTATTGATTATTTATGACACTACAACAGTCTTAGGTTGTTATTCTAGTTAATATGAGCATAATCACCTCTTAATTTATATTTTATTATTTTCATTCAGTCATTAAAACTTAACATTGAAGTTTTGAGATCAATTGGACCTCATTATAATGAATTGACTATTTTGCCAATTTTAGGACTCAAGAAATTAGCTAAAATAAATTGACATCGGATTAAAAATTTGACTTCGTCATTGAGCTCCTTGCCCCAAATTAGCTATGGGGAATTTTTTAGATGTTTATATAAGTAATTTTTCTAGGTTATTTTATGATGGTCTTAAATAAAAAATAATTATGTAAATTTTTTGAGTGTCAAAATTGAAATATATTTTGAGTTTTTAAATTCCCTATCATCAAATTAGTTAGCAATAAAAAATTCATAATTTTTAAAGCTAAAATAGATGAGTTATGATAAAAATACATTAGAAATTAAAAAAAAAAAATCAATCATTACGGTTTCAGCAAACATGATTTTGCTTAACTTCAAACTCAGATCCCGGGACAACTGCTTGGCCAAATTATATAATTTTGGTGTTTATAGATTCTTGTCAATGAGATCTACATTTTGGAGACATAAGTTTGAATTTTGGAGGTATGTTTTTTATTAATTTTGAGAAATACTAAAATTTTGTTTTTGGCTAAATTATGCAATATTATGCCATAATTGCTGTGAGTTTTGTATGCAAATCATCTAATTAAAATCACCAATTGTTAATCCATAGAAATTATTCTTAATTGAGAATAAATTTAAGACAAATTATTTTGAATTATTCAAATTTCATCTTGATCAAACCTACACCAATGGATTTTTGATCGAGCCTTAAAGGCAATTCTAGACATTCTAATCCTAATAAGAAACCTAAAAATCACTCATTTATTTCTTTCTTATCTCCATTTGGAAGAATTGGTCAAACTCCATTTTTCTTCCTCTTCTCATCCTCTTCAAACTCTAAGGACTTCATGTGATGTCCCGCACCCTTAATCTGCCAAATGATTAGGTTAAGGGTGGGGTGTCACTCTGGCTAATCCCTCACTTGCAATTGGATTAGGATAGACTCCACAATCCATCTGATTAGGGAAGGATTAACACAAAATCAATCTAATAGTCACTAAATAAGCAAACGTACAGAGTGCAGAAGCGATTTAAGGAAATGTAAATCATCCAAGCATCACAGTATAAATATCAAAATAGAACTCAGAATATATAAGCATATAATCCAAATACACAGTCAATGGTACATGTATTATTACATCATTTAAAATATTTAAATAAAAATAGAATGTAAACCACTCATCCTCACTCGAAGTATAAGGAACTAGATGGCAGCTTCTTCCACGGGCTCCTCCTCTGGGTAAGGCTCCACTCCTAACTCCTGCTCGTCTAACTGAAGAGGATCTGTCATTGTCGGTTTCACAATATAGGGCCCCAGCCAAAGAAAAGGAAAATCTGATTAGACAATTGTCTAAGTACATTTTAAGCTGATTATTATAAAGGTTATGTAATATCACCATTTTACTACTCCTAAGCAATAATGTGTGTAAGGGAGCAATAAGCAATACAAAAGAAAAGGAGAAAGCTATAAACCATCATTTATAACTTAAGCAAGAAAAGGAAAGAGGCTAAGACATACCTCGCATACAAACTAAACAAGGAAGGGCGTATAAATATACATAACTAAACGAGTGCAGTAAGAAAAATTCTATATCCTAAGCATACTAGTGATCAACAGAAACATGCCAATTAAAATAAACAACTCAGCAGTAGTACATATAAATAGCAGCAAGGTTCTAACATCCTAAATATATATATATAAAAACAGTACAAGGAAATGGCTAACGGAATAAGAATACTGAAAAGTAAACAGCAACAACTACATCTAAAGCCATACGTGCATCGACTGCCATACAGAAAAGAGCTACTCTAGCCCATCGAATATCAAAGAAGCTTAGCACCATCACGGCTAAGTCACAAAATTGTGTACCCCTAGCGACATAAGGAGGCTAGGCAAATAAGCACACAAAGCAAGCGAAGGGTCTTAGCACCAATACGGTTAAGGCCCAACTGTATTCCCCTAGCGACATAAGGAGGCTAGTAAATTAAGCATACAAGGAAACCTTAACACCAGTACGGCTAAGGCACCAACGGTGTACCCCTAGCGACATAAGGAGGCTAGTAAACTAGGCACACAACAAAACAGGTCCTTCCCCTAGCGACATAAGGAGGCTAGGCAATAAGGAAATATCTGAGAGGCAGTTCATATAATGATTATCTTTTCATTAATCACTTTAATATTTTCACAAGGAATCTAAGGAGTCTCCATATTTTCCTAACAGTTTATTTATGCATCAAAAATCTTGTATGATATGCTCAATGAAATATGGCACAAAAATTAAGGAATGTGTAAGCAACAAAATATCAAATAGAAGCAAGAGACTCTACTAAATATAGTGATATTATTTGTTTTCTACTTAACCTTCTAACTATTCCAAGTTACACAAGTTCAGGATCACCGTTTTCCTACTATCGAGTGTAACTCAGAAACTTGTCCTTATAAGTTAAAAAGGATTAGAACTGATCATGTTCTAATCTAGTTCAATCAGATAGACGACTACGAGTTAAATCAAATAATTATACGTCATAGTTTTGTGAATTTAGACATTCTAACTAAGATCTGATCAAGATCTTTTAAGCCTATAGATTATGGATTAATTACTACGAGATTTAGGTTTAATCACATAATCCAAAGTGGTTAAGACCTAAGTTCTAGGTTTTATTATATTAGTGATCTACTAGTTATGGCAAATCCTATTAAGTAATTAAATTTAATAGGATGAATCTCCTATCCTAAATCTAAAGTTAAAAGACAAAATAATCAAAATGAGTTGTAAAATAAAAGAAAGTCTAGAAACTAATAAAACAAAGGTTTCACCTATTGAGTAACCCATTTACCCAATAAGTGAACTCTAACATATGATCTAGTCATAGTCTCAGGAAATATTCTTAAGGTGTAGTGCTTAAGACTTAACAGAAATTATTAAAATCTAACTTAAGGGTTGATTTCACTCACTTGATTATTACTAAGGTGATTATAATATTAGTCTTTGTGTCTTGGAATGCTGACTAAGGGTCAGGGGCACTTAACCCAATCTTAGGGAAAAATGACTATTTTGCCCCAATTTTAAGGGTCAAAAGTCAACTTTTGACTTAGGGGTCAGAATTAAATTCTCTTAGTTCTAATTGATTCCTTATTGTCTAACTTGAAGATAGACAGTAAGTACGCCTAAATTGGGAGAGAAACGATCAAGTCATAACTCAAATAAGGCTAGGGGTAATTTGGTCATTTACCTAAATTTCTAGGATTCAGATCCTAAATATTATTTTATTATATTGATAATATTGAAATTCTAGGCTGGTTAGCATCTTGAATTTTCCAATTTGGAGTTGATTTGACTAAGTTATGGCTATTTGAAGTCTAGGGGCATTTTGGTCATTTTTCACCGAGAATTCTAGGATTGACTTTTTGTCCTGAAGTCCGAATGGGAAAACTAATACTACTATGGTGATGGGGCCGCTCTCCTGAGCATTTTAAGACTCATATTGACTATGTTTCGATAACTGGGTAAAAAGTTATGAGGCTCTAAATAGGTCCTAAAATGCTATCTCGTTATACGTACCCCGAAATAAATTTTTACATTACATTATTTGATTCCTTACATTTTTCTGAGTATTTTAAGACCTATATTAGCTATGTTTAGATCATCCTACAAAAAGTTATTAAACTTTTAAGATTTACTATTCAAAAATACAATTTGAATTATTTTACTATTCATTTATTCAAATTGAATTATTTTACTGTTTATTCCTAAAGTTTTTATATAAGATTTCTGAAATTATTAATCCTTAATTAATTTGTGATTAATTAGGCTTAATTATTAATTAAATTAACATTAATTAATCTATTATTTAATTAATTAAATTATATTTATTTTACTGTAGCAAAGTAATTAGTGCTAATCATTATTTAATTAGTCTTAATTATTTAGTTATATCTAATTATGAATAATTAATTATACTTTACTGTTTAATAATAATTAATTATCCTAATTACTGCTTAAGGTTTAATTAACCTTTAATTAACCCTAATTAATCTCTAATTATACTTAATTAATTAAGGTTACTGTTCAAAAGTAATTAACATTAATCTTAACTTAATTAACCACTAACTGTAATTAATTAATCATTAACAGTAATTAATTAATACTAACAGTAATTTAATTAATAAATTAATTATCAGACTATGGGCCCCACTAGACACGTGGCACTGCTAGAGGCTGCCACATGGCACTGTGGGCCCACAGGGGCTGAGTCAGCGCGGGTGACTGGACAGTGGGCCCCACCTGACACGTGGCACTACCAGAGGCTGCCACGTGGCTATGTGGCCCCACTTGGGAGCCGAACCGCTGCGCGGGGCTCGGGCAGTTGGTCCCACTTGCCACGTGGCAGGCCCAGGGGCTATCACGTGGTCTGGTGGGCCCCACGGCCGAAGCCGAGGAGTCACGGGCTCGGCGTGGGGCCCACGTGACACGTGGCGGGCTCGGAGGCGGCCATGTTGTATAGTGGGCCCCACCCACGGCTTACGCGGACCCGACCCGGGGCCACGACCTTTCGCCTTCTAGGTTCGGCGGAGCCGAACCCAGATGCAATCGGGGCCACGGTGCGCCCGATCGGGTGGTTATGAGCCCGATCGGAACCGGTGGATGGGTAGAGGACAAGTCCGCCTACTTATCCTACAATTATTGTCATGATCGAATGGAAATTGGGGGAGATCGGGGTACCTGAAGTCGACGACGGACGGTGGCTAGCTTCGGGGTTTGATCTGGCTCGATCTGGGCTCAGATTTTTGCAAACCCGGAGCCCAGAGGCGCGGGCGATGGGGCCGAGGGAGACGGCCCCATAGCCGTTGGATCTGGATCAGATCCAATGGCTGCAATGGCGCCGTCCGATCTAACGGCGCCGTTAGCTACAGTTGACGGAAATGTTAAATACTTAACGGCACGCCGTTAAGTATTAAAATAATATATATATATATATATATATTCCAGAAAATTTTGAACATATTTTTCCTAGCTAATTTGGGGTCAAGGAATTCAATGGCGAAGTCGGATTTTCGATCCGACGAGTATTTTAATACCTCGATTTCTGGGGTATTTTTATTATTAAAATATTCGTTAAAATTTTGACGACTTCCGATTGACACGAAAACTTCACCCCAAGCTAATTTGGGGTCAATGAACGCAATGGCGGTATCCGTTTTTTTGATCGGATGTTAATTTAAATAGGTCAATTTCTAGGGTTTCTGGATTTCTAGAAAGCAGGATTCGATCCGTTTGACTTCTGATTTGGATTAGGTCTCAAAGGTTGACTCCACTTGACCTAATTAGCACTTACAATTGTGTTTATGACTTAGGATTAGTCCTAATCAACTATGATAACAACTCGGGTTGTTACACTTCATCCCTAAGCAAATCCCACAGTAAGGAGATCTTAAAAGCTCTAAACCACCTAAAGAAGAAGATCTAGGCTGCACTATCTCGTTCTTTCGACGGTAAGGAGAAGCTTTAGGCTTTATCAAAACTTCATTACTTCAAGGTACTATTTACTTTTATTCTTTCGTTCTTTCCCTTCTTTACCAAATATATTTCATATTCGAAATATCTATATATCGATCAAATAAATGATATTTGAAATATTTGTAGGTTATAGGAACATTCACAATGATATTTTTGATTGCATACTTTATATGTGTATATTCTTAAAATTTTAAGAAAAATTTTTAGATTTATTCAAATATTTTATAATTCTTCATCCTTATTTCGTACTATAATGATTATTATTTATTCAAAATTAGTTGTTATAATTTTGTACACACATTATCATATATATTTTTAACAAATCACTAGGACACTAAATCTTAGTTTTGCTTTTAAGATGTTCAAAAATTACCCCAAAGTTAAGAAAATAAATTTATTTTATTTAAATATTTTTTCAAAAATATCTTTTTTTTTTGTCAACTTTTAAGATGTTCAAAAACTTTGCAACTACTAGTATTTGAGTATTATGACTTTGCATATTTATATTTCTGTATTTTGTGAACTATTTCACAAAAGATTTTGCTGGTCTATATAGAATCTAAGGTCACATTTAAGCACTCAAACTATAGTAAATACCTATTAAAATCTAAAAAATAGTTTTTGACATATTTTAATTTTTTTCTTACTATGTGGTTGTTGTCATAACTTTTAATCTTATCGTTGAATTTAATTGATATTTGGCATGATTACTTGTAGCACCCTTCCCCATCGTCGCGCGCATAGAGGTAAAAATCACAATTCGGCGGCAGAGCGCGGCGCCACTCAGAAAGGAATATCCCGTCTCCCCGAATAGCTGAAAACTAAGCCCATTTGGAGGGCTGCTGACTCAATCTCAAGAAGGGTTGAGAACTAATACTTACGATAAAAGTAGTATCATTATCCTAAGTATTAGATAAATACATACATTAGATTTAGAATATATTAGGAATCAAATATATGTATAAGATGTCAGTATTTCTAATATGCTGATCACATCACAATACTAAGTATAAGTAAAATATAAAAGAGTGCGGAAGCTTAAAGCAAACATCAAAAAATATTCATCACAGAAGCTATAAGAAAACATCCATCTCAAAAAAGAAAAGAAAATACATCTAAAATTATTACAAATAATTTATTGAAATACTAAAATAAAACTAGGTATTGAACTGAAAATACTAAGCAGAAAGTAAAACTAAATGAGAGTCCACTAGTGCTCCACTGGCTCCTCCTGAATCTCCTGGGTGTCCTCTTAACCCAGTTCAATATACTGCTCAGTATCTAGCAAATTGTCGGATCCCAAAAGTACCCCGTGTTAGACAATAAGTCTACACATCGAACCTAATATAAAAGTTCTAATTATTCATTTAATATTTATATAATATAAGTAAATTTGCAAGAAAACTGGGAAAATAACTGAAAGTGTAAGACTGAATAAAATTGTATGAAACTGAAGCAAGTAAGGTAAAACTAAACTGTAAACTGAATACTTAAAGTAAATCGAAATAGTACTGAATCTAAAACTGAGTAATCATATGTAAAATTATGCTGTATGTCACTGAACTGTGCATCTGAATATGCCACAACACTGTACGCTACTGATATACAACCAATATGTCACTGAACTGTTATGAGCTGTACGGTCTAATGTATACATACATCTAGTTGGGAATACTGTTTACTGATGATGCTGATGCATCCTGAAATTCCCCAGTCAATATATACAATATTCCGTAACTCATAGATCATCACTGATACTTATACATCATTCTGATACTCACACATCATGTTTATGCTCATACTCATGCTTCTAGGCTACATGAGATAAATCTAAAAATTCAAAAAATACTTTGAAATCTGATAGAATCCTAGGTCTCTATTGTGCAAAATCATGCTAAAAGGATTCTGACTCATAGGTTCTAATTCAAAATTGGTTAAAGTTGAGATTTTACTTACAAGTCATTATATGGGATGATTGTATACACATATTTAGCATGTTTGCAAGAAAGATGGATTTAACCCCTAGCTTGTTTAAACTGCACTTATTGAAGCGCATTACGATAGGAGTCAGAACCCGATCACAATTTACATATCAAGCTAAGCCGTTAAATGATCTAAATACAAGCATACTTAGTGCTTTACGTATAGTAATTTGAGTTACTTAGTTTGCTTAAACTTTACTTACCGAAGCACACTACGATAAGAGGCAGAACCCGGTTGCAGTTTATATCTCAAACTAAGGATCTTGTTCACTTATTGTAACACTCTTAGTCTTAGAGGATTTACTCTAATGGGATTATATTTATCTAATCCCTCGGAATAGCACCTAGTCATAAATCCATATTGGAGTGAATCAACCAATCCTGAATACTACTGAAATAATCTAATAATATGGGTATACTCTATTATACTCAACTAATAATCTGAGTTCAGAAGGTTCTATTTAATCAACAAGGATTTATCAAATCTATTAATTCTTACTCTAAGTAGGTGTATCCTACACAAGGCTCCAAGGATATGATCAAAGGATCACTCAATATAAGTTGCTACCACAAGGAATGAGCCACATTCTAAGTACTTTAGGTGATTCTTACCACAAGATATCAAGTTCAACTTCTAAAATTATGAAGGATCAACTAAATTTCTACCTCAATAAGTTACAAAAGTCCTTCCTACCTCAATATATCATTAGTTAAGATCTTTAACCATTTTAATAATGAATCCTATAATAAGACTCTTAATATCTCACTTTTCTACTTCTTAAAGTTTACTTGTTATACTTAGGTTAAGTTATCAAATCAGATAATTAAAATTCATTTGATCATTTCCTATTCTACAATCATGAGATAAAATCAAAGATCTTATTAGAGTTAGATCATTGCATAAATTATTATAATTTTATTTCCATCTTATGCTAATTGTCTTATATAAGAGAAAATTAAATATCTAAAGTTTGGATTCAAATGGTTCAATCACATATATTCAATGTTAACCCTAGCACTTCTAATTCAATGTGTTAAGATCAATATCAAATCATGTGCATTATTAGAATAATATCAATTGAATTATCTTATAATCAAGTTAATTAATTAAGTGATTAAAGTTTAAATCTTAATCAAGACAAGCTAGGGTTTAACCCATAACCTTTCTATCATTAAGACCAATATTAATTTAAAGGTTAATGACAAATCAATATATTATTAGTATATTCTTGATGTCACACTTTAGGTTTAGATTAAGTATCATATACTAAATCAAGTTATCAAAATTCTTATGTTCAAGCTTAGTTTAATGACAATTACACACAATTAAGTGTCCAATTAAGTGCTTAAAGTTTTCTAATATACATTCTAATATCATGAAAGCATATAAATTAAAAAATGATATAGCATAAAAAGGTAATTAATCAAATTCTAAATCAAACTAAAGAGATTAGCACTTAATCATAATTCTAAAAGACTTAAGTTTCATGATATTTAGTTGATAAGTTATACTTATTGGATACAAGCACTTGAGATTATATTTCTTAGCATTTGGCATAATATATATTTAAAGGTCATGGTAAGTTTTGAGCCCTTTAAGAATGACAAAGTTTCAATTTTTAATTTAAACATAGAATTTTATGCAATGTTCAATTTTAACTAAAATACGTTTACATTTGATATAATTCAGTCCCACCGGGGTCTTAGGGACCTTAAAATACAAAAACAGTGAAGTTTTAGCCATTCCATCCAAAACTAGATAGTTTTGAAAACAATTCTAGGAATTTTGCAAGTTTGGGCACTGCAGCGCGCTGGAGTGCTTTTCGCGCGGCAGCGCGCTGTAGCGCTGGGGGGTGCGTTGTGGCCCTCTGCGGCGCGCTGTAGCGGTCCATTTTACAAAATACTATTCAAATAGTTTAATTAATGTTTTCATATATTCCGCAAAAATCTCGCTGCAGCGGCCTATTTCGCAAATTCGGGCGCTGCAGCGCCAGACGGCGATTTCGCCAGAACGAAAACTGTAATGTCTATTTTAGAGCTCAAATACTCTCAATCCAGAGAGTTATATAAGCAGTATCATATATCAATGGAAAGTTCTTTCTGATACCTTTCCATTGACACTAAAATCAGCACAAACGGAGCATCTTAACTATACGAAAAATATGGATAAAGGACAGGGTGTGCAAAATAGACGAAAACAGCGCATATTTCTGTGAATCTTTCAAGAGTCTTAATGACTTTCATACATACTTATGAACTTTTAAAGATACATTCAAGCTTGTAACAACATAATAAATACAATAAGAGGAGCAAAGGGGTACCTTTAGCCTTACGAGAGAAGGAGAAGGAGGGGACCTTTTGCTTTTCTCCAAAACCTTAGAGGTGAGCTGAGCTTCTTCTTTCTTTTCAACACAAGGAATCAATAGAGGAGAATATGAGAAAATTTTCAGTAAAGAGGAGAAGATGGTTGGGCTCTCCCTTTAAAGGAGGAGGGTGAGAGGAAGGCTCCATCATGAGCTAGGGGCTAGGATGAGAGGAGCCATCATGCTTGCCTATGGGGGGAATGGCTAAGAGGGGAAAGAAGGGAAAGCCTATCGAATTTGCAAGGGGGCTGTCAGCCAAGGCAATAAAAAATAGGGGAAATTACAAATTTAGGACTAGATAATCTCTTATTTATTTTCTCTGATTATTCAAAAATTCGAATATTTGAAACGCACTCCGAAAATTCCCAAAAATTCACCTTTAGCTAATTTGGGGGTGAGGAATCCAACGGCGAATTCGAATTTCGATTCGACGATTATTTAATTATGCTAATTTTCAGGGTATTTAATTATGAAAAATATTACTTAGCTCCCAATTATCTCCCAAAAAGTATGGATGACTAGGATTTAAGATTTAAAAAATATATTTTTATAGGCCCCACAAGCAAAAGTAGATTTAATATAATTTTTTTATTTCACTTAACTTCCTAAATTCTAGTCATCAATATATTTTGGGAGATATTTGGGAGCCATGTAGCAATACTCTTTAATTATATTAAAATATTCGTGAAAATCCGATGACTTCTAAATGTGTCCAAAACATCACCCCTAGCTAATTTAGGGGTGACGATCGCAACGGCGAAGTCGGATTTCGATTCGAGGTCAAAATAAATACCTCAATTTTCTTATTAAAATAATCTAAAATATTAGATTTAGCTCTGAATTGCTCCAAACCTTCAGGGTTTATTCTAAAAGCTAGATGAAATTAGTAGAATAATAATTAAGATATGATTAGGCTCAAATTAAGCTGGGTAATAATCTTGGGTTGTTACATTACTCTATGTTATGTTAGGAACACCTTCACTATTAGTTTTTTATTTAGATCTTCATATTTAGTTCTAAAGCTCGAAAAATAATATGATTGTTTCTTACTTATAAAATTTCACAAATAGTAAACATTTTCCCCAAACTTTGCTCATTTATAATTTTCAAAATACTTTAAACTAGTAGCTAAAATTTGATATGCTTAATCTTTAATCCTTTAAGAACAACTTTCATTTATATATTAGTAGTTGAAAGTGTCATTTGAACTTTCATTTAAGCATCCAAAGTTCACAATAAAACCTTAATTTAAAATTTATTTCTTATCCAATTTGTATGGTTAGTGAAGATTAGCAAATTTACTTATCAAAATGGATTATTTATAGGTTGTAATTGTTCATCATGTTATTTAGAATTTAACTGTACTGCTATAATTATTTTCCCAAAGTTTAAATTATTAATCATTTGTTAAATGCTTGAAATTATAATTAGTGAAGATTAGCTTTATTTTCTAGTTAACCTTGCTGATTTTACTATTTAATATTAGACTAGTATGTTTGATGAATTAAGTCTCATATATAATAATGTGATTTTCATCTCAATCTTTATATTATGCTTTTTTGATTTTCTCCTAAGTAAGAGGATCAACATGTATTAACCTTTAATTAATCAATAAGATATGCTTGATTTGTCAAATAACTGACTTCTAAGTTTTAATAATTTATCTCATGCCTTGAATATATAATTTGTAACTTTAGGAGTTAAGGGATTTATATACTTAATTTGTTCCTTATAATCAATGATTAATCTTATAACTTTGCATGCAATTATATTTATCTTGATTATAGAATCAATACTTAGAAATTATAGATTGTATATATAAGTATTAAGAGATTTAGATTTCTTGAAGGGTAAGAATAGTATTATGTTCAAATGAATAATACCACTTTAGATAAGATAAATCTAAAGTAGAAAATGCTTATTTGATATATGTTGAGGTAAGTCCTTAAATGAACTTCATGAACCTTAAATGATTGAGCTTATACTTTGTGGTGAGATGACCTAATAAGACTTAGCTTGAGTCATTCATTTGTGGCAGATCACCTAAATTGAGTGACTTTTATGTCATATCCTTGAAACTATTTTGATTAGCACCTTGGATTTTAGAGTTTGAATATCATATTTGGAGTTTGACTCAAAAACCCTAAATCTTGATTTTCTTAATAAAAATTTAGTCTTGGGATGAATAAAATATCAAAATATGACGAATGATTATTTATTCAACCTTTATAGATGATATTTCTGATTTTGAAATAAAACTTGTTAAGTTCTATTGTTTAACATCATAAAACTGTTAAACTGAGATTTTACTCGGTAGTTGAATATTAAAGATTCTGAGCTTGTATTCTTTGTGTATAGATATAACAAATAAAATAGATAATAATAGATATCATATGTATTTTTGGTAGAATTTTGCTTACTTTGACTTTGATGCTTTACACACATTGTATTTGAGTCTTATATTCTTGGACATATCAGTTGAATATAAAATATTTGATAAGTAATCTATGTAGTTTTATATGCAAAAATCATATTCATGATAATTCAATAAGTCCAGTATTTCAGTTCTATGATTTATATATCAGATTAATTTTATAGGGTGTGTATTAGTTAATATGTCTCTTTAGTTCAGTATCTCTTTAACAGAACAGACTTGAGTCTTACTTTGTGGTTAGTTAGATGGTATATATCTTTTATAGAGAATCAACTTTGATCTAGCTCTGTGATTGGTTAGATGACATATGCTTGATTCTTTAGTCTAATTTGGATCTACCTCTGTGGTTAGTTAGCCAATCATTGTTAAGATAGTACTAATCTAAGCATACGTCTATTTAGTTAAATTCAGTTCAGTCAGTTTCAGTGGCTATACTAGTCGATTCATCGCTTTTGCACCTTTGTGAATACTTTCTGATTTTTGCACATTTTCAGTTCAGCTCAGTTTCACAGTAACTATTTTACTTATGCATGCTAGATTATTAGCTAATATTTTTGTTTCAGTACTCATATGCATCAGTTTTACTATTTTATGTAAATCAGTACATATTCATATGATCATAAGTATGTTATAGTGTATTTTACTTTTAGTCATTTCAATACTTTAAGTCTTACATACTTTTATATTGCCTGACCCTTATTGCAGCTTCTGATTTGAGGTATGCTGCTTTACATACTTCCTTTTAATAAGTTATAAATTTATGATTTATAGCTTTCGAATCTACTTGTAGCTTGCTGATGTTGCTTTAAGTTTTTCAATGTAATATCTTAAAGAACATAGATTTCATTAAATCAACCTAAAATGTACTTAGATAATTGTCTAACCAATATTTTCTTTTCTTAGCTAGGGCTTCGGCATTGTGATACCGACAATGTCATATTCAGAGTTGTTAGTTGAGCTTAGTTCTGATAAAGTGCTTGGACAGGAGGAGGAACTTCCTATTGTTGTCGCTTAATTAGTCGTTTTCTTGGTTTTTTAAAGAATGAGTGTTTATTTTGTCTTTCCGTGAAATTCTCATTTAAGTTGTAATAATTTTGAAAGTACTTTTCTTTACTGCATTTATATTATGGGATGGCTGAATGTTTACTTTACTGCATTTATGGTTTAATTGATGTCTCATTTCTTGCTTCTGCACTCTATCTTTTATATGATCATTTAGTGATACTCAACTCAGTTGGGTCACATCTTTCAGTTATTGACAGGTTAGACATAAACCTAATATGACCAACACATGTAGAGGTACCGTTCTCAATTTGATTCATTCGGATCAATTCGAATGCTCGAAGGAATCATTCTTGGAGATCAATCTATTTGTTTGGATCAACTGTAGATGTGCGCCTCATTATCAACACATAAAACTAAAAAGATTTCAAAAAAGAATTGATTACATGTGTCTTAAAAAAAAATCAGTGATTCGAATGAAAAGGGGTAGAATATGATCCGAATGAATAGTTCTTAAAGAATCAAATCGAATGATACATTTATTTTAGAAAAAAATAAGCGTATCATTTAAAATATGCCACATGAAATACTGTAGAGGATATTACTTTATTCTAATTCTTATGAGCTCCTAAATTATCATTATAAAAAAAATATACCACATGAAATACATATTATTCATTCTAATTCTAATGAGCTCCTAAATTATCATTATTTTATTTCAGCGTAATGTTGCTTTTACAATAACTGAATTAAAGAGAGAACCCTACTCCTAAATCCTTTCATTATTGAAATCGAACAGATACTCAATTTTAAGGGTAGCAGACTTTTAACACTTTTAGGGTTTCTTCGACTTGCGATCTTGTGCCGCTGCTTGTAGTCGTTCAGCAAGAACCGGTCGGGCCAGCGAGAAGCTCAGAAATGGGAGGAAAGTGCCCGCACAGGAAGGTGAAGAAGCGTAGGTTCTCACATAAAACAGCACGCCGCTCCAATTTTCTTCTGAAGGATATCCTTTTGGCTACTCGCTTTTCAATTTACCATTAAACAATTCCCCTTTTCAATCTCTGCTAAGCATAGACTCGAGCGATTTGTCCCTTGAAGTTCTCCAAATGGAAGCGCAAGGGTTCCAATCCACTAAAAAAGCGTTCTTTGCATTATTTTATTGACATTTGTTAATTCAAGCAGTGTTGTTTTTCCCCCCCTTTAACTTGTTATTGTAATCACGTGACGATATGGTGTTTGACGAGCTCAAAAAGCTAGTTGAAGCTGAAGAGATGAAACCCTTGCCTGTTGATGAAGATCTCCCCGGGATGGGTCAATTCTACTGTTTGCATTGCGAGTAAATTGATAAAAAATATTACAAATTTTATTAAGAATGTTATCATTTTCATTTTATTGCTAAAACTAAATCTTTCTGGTATTTTCTTACTTTGCAGCCGGCATTTCGCTACTGATGTCGTGAGGGAAGAGCACTACCGCTCCAAAGGCCATAAGAAACGGTAATTCGTACTCTTGCATTTATTTAGCTGGCTTCTCTTGCTGTGGCTTATTTGTCTTGAGTTTGGCATAATTTACTCATTTTAGCATTGTTGATATTTCTATTAGTCATGTTATTTGTAACTTCTGATGCAAATTTTGTTTCATGTTATTTTTTTTTAATTCAATGTTGTTCTGGGAGAATGCAATATAGTACTTCTACACACGCTTTCATTTTTTTTTTATGCAAAGGACAATCTCGTGGTCTAGATTTATTAAAAGCTATTATAAGGAATGTTTTATGTCATGACCTAACGGCTTTTTAATTTATTGTAATTTTTGCTTGGTTTGGAAACCTGCTTTTGCCTAGTTTATACTACAAAAGCCTTCAAGTTTTAGTTATAACCTTTATAAAGGTATCTTGCACAAGAGATTGCTTTATTGTGATCAAGAAGGTATTAACATTGCCACCGCACCAATCCTTAATATAGCCAAGCTGTTCCTGCTTCTTGAATCCTGAGATTGTGATGCAAAATTATTTGGCAAAATCCTTCATCTCCACATGAAGAATATCATTTGCAAACAGCATGTTAAGATACCTTTTGAATTTGATCAAAAAAATTTCCATATTTAATACAAAGATAAGTAGACTTGGAATTGATTTATATTGTAGTTTCTTTGAACCGAGACTATCATCTGGCAAACCATATTGTGTTTGAACACATGTAACCTTTTTTTTTCTTGTCGTTACTAAATATAATATAATTATTGAAAACCCTTTTAATTTCTAATTCTTTTAAAATATTTCTAATAATATTTAATCGTATGCCTTGTTTTCTTCTTTTCTTTTTGTAAATTTATCTATCAAACCTTTTAGCAACTGCATTACCTTTATGGTCTATTGGTATCTAGCTATAATTAGTGTTTAATCACTCTTTTATAAAGTTTCTAAGTATACAATAAAGTAACTCTTCCACTCAAATATTTCCACATTAATAGAGATATCAGTTGGTCATATAGTTTTTAACCACTATATCTTTTATATAACACTACCTTGCTTTTACACATACATCTAATGAAAGAGCAATCTATAGTACCTTAAAGACAACTAAATTTACTTTATACAATATTTGTTAAATTACTAATTAAAGTATTTCATTCATTTAAATTGAATGTTTTCATTCTTTAATAATGAACATCTTTAGTGCACTTATGCTTTTAGTTTTTTGTCGTTTAGTTTGGCTAGATTTTATATGTGCTTCCCTCTCTTGAATGTTCAATTCCTTGTATAAGCCCTCAAAGAATGGCCTTAGTATTATTAATTATTTTCTTGGAATTATGACAAGCCAATATATGTTCTTGTTCAGTTTTCATTATTCTTAATTTGAACTATGATTTATTATTATTATTTTCTTTTAATCATTTTTATAACATCTTGTTTACACCGCTATAATTACCTTCATGAGCTCTTAGTATAGCTTCTCTAAGCATATCTTTTGGCATCTTATATAGACAACATGCAATTATTTGTCTTAGAAGATTAGTTCTCTGTCATTGTTTCACTATCCAAGCTTTGAAACTCTACTATATATATATATTATTTTAAAAACTCTATCATCAAGTTGTTGGCTACCTTTAGATAAAATATTTTTTTTCATCGTCTCATTATTCAAGCATTAAAATTCTTGATTATATATATATATATATGTTGAAATGATAGGAAGAGAGAAGAACTAAATTGAAATTAGAAAAACTTTTTGTATATTGCATATGCTGTTAGAGCATACATGTATATATAGTGATGTGTAACCGTAACATAAATTAGTTACAAATTCTAATCAATGTCAAGTCTTTAATGAGCAGCCGATAGTTACATTTTAATCTCTGTAACTTATAGTGGTTTCTAATTTTGATTAATGTTTAGCATTCATTGCTACAGTTATATTATGATATCCCAGATAGCCCCCGTAAGGTGACGGTGAATTCTTGAACTGTAAGCTTATATAGTAGTTAAATCAGGAGATTGAAAGTGGCTTGGTGAGGATATCCGCTATCTGCTCATTTGTTGGTGTGTAATGTATTGCGACCTCATTATTTTTGACATTGTCCCAGATGAAGTGGCAGTCCACTTCTTCGTGTTTTGTACGAGCGTGGAATAATGAGTTGTTGGCGAGAGAGATAGAGGACAAGTTGTCACAATAAATTTTTGTTGCTTACAATTAAGGATGTTTGAATTCTTGAAATAGTCTGCGAAGTCATATGATTTTCGTAACCGTTGAGGCAAGCGCTCGGCATTCAGTTTCTGTGGATGATTGTGCTACTATCTCCAGCTGATTTGAGTTTGGTCTAGAAATACATAAAAACCGGTTATAGATTTTTTGTCAGTAGAGTCTCCTGCCCAGTCTGCATATGAATGTGCGTGAAGCTCTATGGTGGAAGGAGTGATGGGTATACAGTACTATGCGTTCTGAAGAATCTGGGTTGCATAAGAAGTTTGGGACAAATGAAGGCCATCAGAAGTTTGTTGAATAGAGTTACCAAGAAAATTCAAGGGAGAGCCAAGGCTTTTTATTTTGAAGTATTTTTTCATAGTTGTAATTGTTTGTGTAAGGAATGAGGGGCTTGTGCCTGTGAGGAGTAGCTCATCGACATATATTATTAGATAGGTGCGGATGTGAGAGGTGTCATAGATGAATAGTGAGGGATCAGCTTTATTTTGAGTGAAATCATATGCTATGAGGAATTCAGTGAGGATAGAGAACCACTGTCGTGGGGATTGTTTTAGCCCATAGAGAGCCTTTTTGAGCATACACATGTAATGGGGTTTATTGGGATTGATGAAACCCTGAGGTTGTTTAATACAAACTGTTTCATTCAGAGAGTCGTGGAGAAAAGCATTTGAGATGTCGAGTTGTATACAGACCACGGTGATGGTCGGCTATAGTGAAGAGTACGCGAATGGTGGATAATTTAGCAATTGGGCTGAAGGTTTCTGTGTAGTCTAACCCATAGGTTTGGTCGAAGCCTTGGGCCACTAGGCGAGCTTTGTAACGAGCAACTGAACCTTCGATATTGTATTTGGTGCGGAATGTTCATTTGCATTCAAGGGCTAGTTGAGCCGGGTCTGGAGAACTAAATCTCATATTTGTTGATCTTTTAAAGCCATAATTTCAATGCCCATTGCTTGTCTCTAGTGTTCAAGTTTATTTGCTTGGGTGTAGGTAGTGGGATCGGTTTGTAGGGGAGTCTGGGCGGTGAGGTTGAGTATGGGGTGACGCTGAAGAGCACCTATTTTGGTTCTAGTAAGCATCGAATGTGAAGGATGGGTGAGGGAGAGGGGAGGTAGAGCTGCTATAGGTAGGTAGTGTCTGATATAGGTAAGATAGTATCATAGGTAGGTGCAACAGAGAGTTGGTTAGAGGAGGTAGAGCTTTGAGAACTTTGTGAATTTTGGGAGGGAGAGAGAGTGGGTAATGATGACGGTACGGGCCGATGTTGTGTGGTAGAGGAAGGTGAGAATAGAGTGGAGGGAGGAATGAGCAGCTGAGGGTTATTGTTTTCAGAGATTGAGGAAGTTATAGAAGAGGGAGAATATAGGGTTTGGGTTTGGAAGTGATGTTCGAGGAAACGTACGTTGCGAGAAATAAGAACTTTTTGTGTGAGTGGGTTAAAGTGCCGGTACCCTTTATAGGTAGGGGAGTAGCCGATGAAGATGCAGGGAATGGTTTTGGGAAGAGTTTGGATTGTTCCTGAGGTGGTAGAAGTGGGTAGTAAGTGCAGCCGAAAATACGAAGGTGAGTATAGGTTGACTTGTGATTGTGTAGGAGTTTGTAGAGTATTTTGTGTTGATAGTCTTTGAAGTAGGCGAGTGAGATCGAGTATGGGGTGACGCTGAAGAGCACCTATTTTGGTTCTGGTAAAGCATCAGATGTGAAGGATGGGTGGGGGAGAGGGGGGAGAGGGAGGATAGATAAGCAGTGTTTGCTATAGGTAAGATAGTATCATAGGTAGGTGCAACAGAGGAGTTGGTTAGAGGAGGTAGAACTTTGATGACTTTGTGAGTTTGGGGAGGTAGAGAGAGAAGGTGGGAATAAAGTGGAGGGAGGAATGAGCAGTCGAGGGTTGTTGTTTTTAGAGATTGAGTAAGTTGGAGAAGAGAGAGAAGATGGGGTTTGGGTTTGGAAGTGATGTTCGAGGAAATGTGCGTTGTGAGAAATAAGAACTTTTTGTGTGAGTGGGTTGAAGCATCGGTACTCTTTATAGGTAGGGGAGTAGCCGGTGAAGATGCATGGAATGGTTTTGGGGGAGAGTTTGGATTGTTGCTGAGGTGGTAGAAGTGGGTAGCAAGTGCAGCCAAAAATACGAAGGTGAGTATAGGTTGGCTTGTGATGGTGTAGGAGTTCATAGGGTGTTTTGTATTGATAGTCATCGAAGGAGGCGATTAATGAGATAGGTTGAGGTAAAGATAGCGTCAGGCCAAAATTTGGAGAGGCTAGCAGTGTGAAGAAGTGTTATGGTTATTTCCATGAGGTGACAATGTTTCCTTTCGTCGACTCCGTTTTGTTGAGGTGTGTAAGGGCATGAAAGTTGAAGAATTCCCGTGTGTTGTAGGAAAGGGGAGAGGGTGCTATTGCAACATTCGCCCCCTCCATCAGAGCGTAATTTTTTTTATTTGTGGTTGAACTGACATTCGATTAAACAAGTGAATTGAATGAAAAGACTTGTAGTTTCAGATTCTCATTTCATTGAAAAAATTCATGCAAAAGCAAGAAAAATCTTCAATACAAGAGACATGGTAGTTATAGCCTTCATTGGATACATTCGAGGCTAAACCCCATACATCAGAATGAATCAATCCTAATAGTTTATAGTGATGATTGGTAGAAATAAGAAAGGAAAATTTGTGGTGTTTGTTTACAAAGCATTGGATGCACTCGGTAGGGTTATTGTTGATCTGGATATGAGGAATCTGAGTTGTGAGAAGCTAATGGATGGTTGATGCTGGATGGCCTAGCCTTCGGTGCCAAAGTGTTGTTGCAGTCGATGCTGTGGAAGAACTAAGGGGTAGATGCGGAAGTCGATGGGATCAAATGAAATAAAGCAATCATTATCAGTTGCAAGTTTGTGAACAGAGATGAGATTGAATTTAGATTGTGGAACATGCAATATTTGAGAGAGATTGAGATTACGAGATGGAGTAGGTAATAGACTGTTACTGATGTTGGAGATGTGTAGGGATTGGCCATTACCGATGGTGACTTTGTCGTGGCTATTGTACGAGTCTGAGATGGAGAGGTTGCTGAGATTGTTGGTCATGTGGGCTGATGAGCAGAAGTCAAGAACTCAATTGTTGTCGGCGTAGCCATGGGAGATGAGTGTTGTGGGTTGATGAGAGGATTTAGTAAAGGTTGGATCGTGCCCATACCAACAAGAGATTACTGTGTCCTCGTTTTCCACATATTTAACACTCAGTTAGTGATGGCTCTTCCCCGCTGATCATTGGATGCGGTATTCTGTTACAGCCCAAACTCTTAAGCATCAAGGTATTGTCCGCTTTGGCCTAAAAGTCCTCACGATTTTGTCCTCGGAAGATAATTTCCCAGTAGGTCACCCATCCTGTGAGGGCTTCAATATGAGCACGCTCAACTTTGGAGTTCTTATCAGGAACTTCACCGTTATATGAAAAGGCGCCTCAATATTTAAGAGTTTCACTTATCACTACTTAATTGTGTTTTTACAATCTCCCCAACTTAAGTAACTGGCGTCTTCGTCAATATCCACACAAATCCAAGAACCATCCATTGGGTAGATAGGACTAGAGGTGGCATCACAGGCTCAAGAGATACACACAATCATATAGCACCTTAATTATCATGGGTTCAAGAGGCTTCTCACATGAAGTGGTACTTTACCCTATATAGCACTTAGCTCATATGTGACACCATATGGCCTGCTCTGATTCCATTTGTAACAGCCAAACTCTTAAGCACCAAGATATTGTCCGCTTTGGCCTAAAAGGCCTCGCAATTTTGTCCTCAGAAGATTTCTCAGTAGGTTACCCATCTTGGGAGTGCTCCCACATGAGTACGCTTAATTTTGGAATTCTTATTTGGAACTCCACCGTTATATAGAAAGGTGTCTCAATTTTTAAGAGTTTCACTTATTACTACTTAAGTGGGTCTTTATATGTTCCGCCGTGAGTTGAAGCTTGATCGATTAGGGGGATGCGGGCTGATGTTTGATTGAGTTCTGCCTCACTAGGATCTGCCATGACCTCTGTTGTGGGTGTGCATCAAGAACATCGATGATGGGGTTTGCTGTAGATCATGGCAGGCTTCGTGTTGTAGATTGATTTCTTTGCTGCAAAGAAAGAAATAGAGGTCGCCGAAACTCAAAGGTTGGAGATTTGTGCGGGTTGCAGTTTTAAATGCTTGATATTGAGCGAGGAAGCCATTCAAGGTGAAAAAAATGATATATTTGGGATCAATGGTGGAACTGGCAGCTTATATTTTATCTATAATTTCTTTGATTTCGGAGAGGTAAGCTAGCATGGATTTGTCTTGCATTGTGATGTTGTGTAGGGCATTTTTGAGTTGAATAACTTTGGACCTATTTGTGGATTGAAAATGTCTTGCAAGAATCTGTCAGGTTTCATGACAAGTTTCGGTTGTAAGAATGTAGGGTAAAATGGAGGAGATGGTAGAAAATATGGCAGAGATCAAGTTTTGATCGGTGGAGGTCCATAATTTAGAATGTGGATTGATGGGTTGATTTTCGACCTTGTTAGAAAGGTAAGATGGTTTTGGCATGGTACTGGCGAGGTAGCTGTGAAAACTGCTGGCTTTGAAAATGTTAAAGATTTGTAGTCGCCAAATTGGGTAATTGTCAGAGGTAAGGGGGTGGTTAATTAGGTTCTTGATATTATTGATCAAGAACATAAGGCTAATGGAAAGAGGCAATGGGTTTGGAGCTTCTTGATTTTCTTGTGCATTGGTGCTGTTTGGGCTTGGAGGATGATGCAGCCATTGGTTGGTAGTAGGAATGATTTTTTTTTTTCTCACCGAGAGACATCTGTCAGCCGCAGACACATACGTCAGATGCTTACGATTCTTTGCTTCAATTATTTCATAGACGAAGGCGGATGCTAGACGTCTGTTAGGCGTAGATGCAGATGCCAAATGCGGACGACTTTTTGCGTCAATTATGTCGGAGATGAAGGTGGAGACTGATGTTGATTCTATCGGAAACAGAGACTTTTTGTGTGGATGAATCAGACGTAGACGTTTTTGCGTCAATTCTACTTTCGATTCTAATGCGTCAGATGGAGCTGATTCCACAGGAGAGGAGACGGACCTGCTGTACTGGAGGATTTAGAGGCTTGCGGCGGTGAAGGAGGGGGTTGTGATGTGTAACCGTAACATATATCGGTTACAAATTCTAATCAATGTCAAGTTTTTAATGACAGCTGACGGTTACATTCTAATCTTTGTAACTTATTTTTTCTAGCTCTATCGTCAAATTAAAAATGAATATATGATGCTGGGCTATCAATCTTTTTCTTCTAATAGCTTTACAATCTTTGTATTGCAATTGTCCTTTTTTCTTCTTTAAGAAAAATAATTAGTTTAAACATTTAAAGAATTCCTTTTATTATAACATATTTTTTATTCTTGAACAATGTATTGAATAATATAAAATCATAAGTAAACAAATTTCGAATTCACTTTTTTGTTATTTCATTCATCGAAACAAAATAACTGTAAATACAATTAAATTACTCCGCTCTTCTTTCATCTTACTTTTTCAGATTTCTAATATTTATTTTTTTAGGCATTATTTGAATAAGTTCTTCCATTCCAAATTTTCTTGAGGGTATAAATCTTTGCAACCTTAATATTCATTCTGTTAACGCAATCTTTAACGTTTAAGTTTATTTTCTCTTCAAATTTTTGTACAGAATAATGCCCATACCATTTCTAATGTTCTTATGCTGAAGTATTAAAGCTTGAAACCTAAATTATTTTTCTATTTGATTTTTCAATTGCTTAAATTGATTTCTGAAGTAAAAAAATATTGTTTTTTTATTATTCATAATACACACTAACTCTATATTCTCATCTTATACACTTTGTAGTTGTTTGCTTTACTGTTCAATGTCATGGGAGCCTTACAGCTGTTCATTTTTTATAGCTACACTATATCCTCATCTAAGTTGTACAACTATATTCACAATATACTTTTATTAGGTACTTTACTGGCACGAATCCACAAGAACTTAACTTTTTTATGATTAGAAAGCTATTTAACTTCCCATAGGCTTTGTATTGCTCTCGATTTGTAAATTCCGCGTAGTTGCTGAAGTTTTATTATTGATAACAGATGATTTGTCATTATTCTTAGTGTTATTGGAATCACAGTGATGGTGTTTTAATCTAAATGAATAAAATAATGAGGTATATTATTTTAAACAGTATGCTGCAATCTGCTTTGAAGATGTATATGTAAAACTTATAAGCTTGGTGATACTTATTATGATTTAAATTGTGGATGATAATATTGCGATAGTTGGCTAACAAAAAAATTTATTGTAATCTTGAAAATACTATGTGGGACTGGTTGGTAACCAAGATCACATAATTCCCATTTCACTGAAATTTTAAAATTATAAATCCTAGATTCATTGGGATTATGGGATTTTGCAAATCTTGATTTATTTATTTAAATCCCACGATTTGCTCTGCTTGACGGAGGACAACAACGTGACTAAATATGACAGTGGCGCTAAATTGTGTTCAGTGGATTATGGGATTTATGTTATTTAAATTTAGTACTCCTGTTGCCAAACAGCCCCTTAGAATATAGGAGATGTTCAGGATCGTGGGATTTAGAATCTAATGATGTTAATGTACATTGAATAAAGCAGAAGCAGGGTAAGGAGAGAGCCATCAATAGTGGTCAAGCAGAATCTATGAAGAATGCGGTATTTTGCTTTAAGCAATTAATTACAGATTAGAGAGGAAATATCAATGGGTTTTAAAAATGAAATGCATTAATGAAAAAAAAAAAGGCATATGCTTTAATATTGTGAGTATTGATTGTTGAATATTGTGAAAGAAAGATTCATCAATGGATTGTTAAAGTTTTAATCGCGTGCATTGCAGTTAGTTCTGGAGCAAGTAAAGACTCCAATTATAATAAAGTTGCAACAGGAATTAACTTTGAGTCTTTAGTTATTACGTAACAACGATTGGGGATGTAATCGAAAATTTTAATTAGATATTCACAATCATCAATTAGATATGTTTAACTTTATTAAATCGATCACAAAAAAAGATTGGTGATATATGGCATAGAGTTATGGCTGGTTGGTTGGAATGAATAAATGCCTAACTCTCAATTAGCACATCCTTATCATATGGGTTTATGTATTTAATGTTATATGAAAAAATGATGATGTATTGATGTATTGCATAACTAGGAAGTATTAATTAAGAAATATAGTTATTTTTTGAAATGGCCTCTGGGACTATTGGAAAGCCCCATTTTAGTCTCAGACTTTTGAGAATATTCAAAATATCCGCTCAATTTATTTAAAAAAAAAGTCACGATGGTTTCATTTAATCGTATCCATCCATTTTGGATTGAAAAGTAAAATCAACAAGGGTTTTTGTAATATTTTGCAATTGAATTTCTTAACATTTATTGAAAGTTAACACAAATTTGTAAAATATAATTGTTAATAATTAGGAAAGCCGTTTAACTAAATTTTTAGATGTTCAAATATTTTAAAATTGACAAAAAATTTGGTGTAAATTTTATTATGATTTTATTTATTGTGCGTGCAATTATTTATAAGTGTTTAAATTTTGTTTTATTGTTTTTTGCTTGTATCAAATTGATTGAATTGATTTTATTATAAATATAAATATCATGTTATTCTGAAAGTTGATGTTTTTAATTTATTTTAAATTATTTGAGAAAATAAATTTTGTGAATTGATTTTTATCTAAAATATATACTGATCTGATATTCTTATTTCACAAACAAAGAAAAATAATCCGAATATTAAAATCAATGGTACAAATAAATCAACCAAAATTGCATTTAATGCGAATAACCAATAATTTTAAATAAAGATCTAATGCTTTTAGACATAGAAGTAGTGAGAAAATCTCTAGTATCAAGTGTTATATAGTGATCTGCCTTGAAACTTTGCTAAATTGAAATTTTGGTGTAGTTGAAAAACGCAATCAATTGGTGATATACTGTAACATATTTTCAATGTTTGGAATCTTTTTTATTTTTTGTATATTTTATATAAATGTAAAATTAGCGTCTCTAGAATATAAAGGTTTCTTCCAAATATAGAGATTATGTTCAAGTGTCCTTTGTCTCTCACCTTCAACCACGGCCTATGCAATTGAGAAGATATTGTTATTTTTATCAAAATTGACTTAATTTTACTCACAAATTGTTTAGTTGTTATTGTAGAATTTAGTGTCTCATTGTATTAGGTCCAAGAATAATCTTCCATTGATCTAATTTGTCATTAATCACTTCTCTCATGCTTTAAAATATACACAAAATAAGGGCAATTATCCCTTTCGGTGAGATAGCCTTACAATTTCAGCTATCATTTTTGGAGAATTTTGTTGACTTTCTTTATGAAATATGATGTCTTGATAACTTTTTTTAACTCATCTTTTTGTGCTAAAATATTATCCCAATTTGGAGTTCATGACACTCCATTTCGATTTAAGGGTTGGAATTGACTATATCATTTTGTTCCTACTTATCGTTACCATGAATACTAACATCACCGTCGAACTCGTTGCAATCAATTTTTTTTTTTTTTTTTTGTATAATAGTTAACGTCTCTTAATTTATTTCATAAATTTCTCTCTTGAACTCTAGCAATCCCAATAAAGAATTAAATTCTTCTAATTCATCACTCCTTTGCTCATAATGACTATCAACAAAATTATAGCCATCATTAGTAGAATTTTGATCATAATCATTATTATCGCCATCAATGTTATCATTTCTTCTTTTGTTTCACCATAACGCTTGTCAATCTTTTCTAATCTAGCTTCACAATTTTCATTAGAGCCACCAGAAAATTTGTGAAATTTTTATCATCATACAATGCACTCATATATGCTTCTACTAGTTTGATCATTATTTTTCAATCTTCGTAAAATTATTAAATACATATATATATATATATATATATATATATATATATATATATATATATATATATATATATATATATAACTCAAATAAACTAATAATTTTGGTTCATAAACTCATTGAGAGTGATGACATTGTTAGTACTGTCTAAGGTTCATTGAGAATTAAACAAACATCTTTATCAAAAGTATATTATTCATTAAAAAAAAAAAATCGATGGAGAAGATCGCAAAGTCCACTGGAGAAAAGCAAAAGCCTTACTTGAAGGAGATACAACGGTTGAAAATAAAAGGATTTGAGAAGATTAAAATTGTAGGAGATCACAGGAAAATTGTAGAGAAGTTCGTAGAATGTACTAGCAAAAAAGAGTGGTTGAAGAAGAATGATGCATAGAGATGAATACGATGGCTGGGTCGCAGTCTCGAACCATAGCGCCTACATTGGAACAAAAAGTAATGCCTTTAACCCTGAAACTTTTCGGATCTGAAAAAGGCAGCTGGAAGCATATTACCAAGTCAGTGAAAAACTTTAGATACCCTTTACAAACTCTCTAACCCATAAGCTTCAATGCAATTGCCCTTTTTCCAAAGACAGTGGATGGTGGCAAAGAACTCTAAAGGCCCTATCAATGGCTTATAACAATGCTTGAATTGCACGTCCAAATTAAAGTTCAATTGCAATTGTCATCGACTTTCCTAACGTAAAATAAACAATACAGATTTGAATAAAATAACAAATATAGAAGATTGTAACTCTAAAGTCGGCTACCGTGAGCTTTAGTCCCTATAATCACGAGCTTAACTTCTATTTTATGCGCTCTGAAGTTTAATTTATAGCTCCTGCTCACTCTAGGTTCAGCACCCAAAATAACTTGTGGGTGTGTTGATCCAAGAAGATATATAGAAGGAAATGGTGATTTTCTTTGTATTTCCGTCCATATTGATCACCATATATAGTTTGATCGGAGCTGCATTTATTAAAGCATGACACAAGATAATGGAAATCACAACACGAGATGTGATTATAACTTGTAATGCACTTTGATCTGCATCATCATTCAGATGAAGTGAGGAACAGTGAGGGAGGTAAAGCTCCTGACAACAATTTATAATCAATTTTTTGAAGATAATGCCAGTAACCCCATTTTATTCATATAATCAACACATTTGATTATGATATTGAAGAGTGATATTTTATACAGATAATAATTGTGTTGGGAAATAATTTAAGTGATGAATGAATAAATGCAATGCAGGGTGAAGCAGATGAACGGGCCTTCACCGCATAGACAGCTTGATGCGGAGCTTGCTGCCGGAATGGGAATGCCTGATAACGGCACTAAACTTATGACTGTGTCCTTTGGCTAATAAAAGCTTTTTATTTTTCCGTTCTAAAACTAAGCTTTTTTTTTTATGCTAGCTTTGCTTTGTTTCCCCAATGCTCTTTAGGGTTTAGGGTTTTTGACATAATAATATTATTTTGTGAATTACATTGTAGCATGGTGATTGAGGCTCGGAATTTATTATCTTAGGTTTTCTATTTAAATTTCATTGTATACATGTTTGTTTTATATTTGATGTTCAACTAAATATAAAAGAAATTATTTGCTCTTTGGAGCTTAGGAACGATTTACATATCAACTTGCAAGCTTATTATCCTATAACAAGCTAGGTTTCTATTTTAGCTAGAGTTTTAATTAAGAAAAGAAATGCAGTTTAAATAAGCAAATATTAATGAATTAATTTGCATTATAGACGGATTAATACGAGTCAATAAATGAATATACTTCATATAACATGCATTATGTTACCTCATTTCAGATGCTTGTGCAGTTGTTTCCCATATGATGATGTCTTAGAAGTCTTCATCAGGAGCCTGAAGTAAACATGTCCTGAGTGTCTTTTGCAACGTATGAGGGTTCTGTAAATTTAAGCACTTTTTAAGTAGATTTGATATTTAGAACATAAGAAACATACACCCAAACAATGAATTTCAAGGAACAACATGTAGCAAGCAGGAGAGTAGAGATGGAGTAGCTATAAAATAATTGTGTTTTATTAATTTCTAGTGGAATTCAGACGTAACATGAGCCTTTTAGGCTTTGAGAAAGGTTCTTTTTTTCGGCACCTGTCCTCGGCCTTCCTAAATTAATTAAATATTTCTAATCATCCAACTGGCTGGACCCACCATCAACGGTTTGGCAAAAGATGCGCCGGCCCGAATTCGAAGACGCGGGTCGGGTCTGACCCGACCCGACCCGTGGGACCTAGCTTAGGGCATCAAAATCGAAGACTTTCTCGACATCACCGGAGATTAGCCTGCCCACTGTTGGAAAGGTCTCGGAGAGACATTTCGATCGGTGGTCGAACTCTTGCCGGAGGAGGCCTGCAACTACGGCAGTCCTCAACCCTAGCTGATCAGTTGCGGGCGAGAGGCGGCGAGACCGATCCCTGTAAACGACTCACCAAATTTGTCCGATTGAGCTCGATTGGACTCGATAGAACAATAATATTGTCTAGGAAATAGGTTTACGAATCGAAACAATATCGATTGCATGAAGAAAATAAGAGGATTAGCGGTACCTTCGATTGACGATCAAGGGTTTTGTGATTAATATGGACTGACCACAGGATGCAGGTCGCAACTTCTTGGATTGGAAGTTAATCAGATAGGTGAATTCATGGTTCAAGGAAGAAAAATTGAGCAAAAACTTGGGCTTAGGCGGTGGAGCAAGCCACCTGCACGCGGCTTCGGCCGCGTGCCCTTTCGCTGCGCCACGTGCCTTCATGACAAGGGAGATAGGGGTCAGAGACGTCCAATCGGGACGGCCTGATCGCACGGCGCAAAGCGCGTCGTTCCATTTAACAGGTTAGTCCCTTTAAGGAAACAACGGGCACCACATCTAACCTTTAACTAAATTTATTTAATTTAAATGAAATTTCATATTTAAAATTAAATTAATAAATAAGCTCTAAAAATTTTCAAAACTTCACCGTATCTAATTTGGGGGTGAGAAATATAATGTCGAAGTCAGATTTTGATTTTGAGATCAATTTAATTATTTGATTTTTCGGGGTATTTTTAATATATTAAAATATTCGGAAAAATACAATAACTTCCAAAAGTTTCCAAAACATCACTACTACTATTTTGGGGGTGATGAGCGCAATGACGAAGCCAATTTTTTGATCTGAGATCAATTTAATATTTTCATTTTCCTGATTATTCAAATTTTCTAGAATTATAGTTTCGTCCGATTGATTCCTGATTTGGACTAAAATTTCACGATTCACTCCTAATGACTAATTAAGACTAATTGAATAAATATTAGGACTTGATTTAGTTCTGATTAATCAAGATAATAACATTGGGTTGTTACAGTTTTAATTGTCATTAAGAGTGATTAAACCCTTCTTTAGCCAATTAATGTCCAATTCAACATATTTATTGTTATTTTACTCATCATGCTATAACGAATTTATTGCCATTGATTTTATATTATTTGAGCATCAATAGGAGATTATGAGTTCTTAACTCTTTAATAAATTATTATTTTAATCAAAAGATGATGAATTGAGTAAGGAAATAAATAGTTATTAATAAATTATTATTTTAATACTTATGATTTAATTAACAATAGTCTAGATGATCAATAAATTATTATTTTACTCATTATGGTTTCAAAACCTTAGGCTAGTTTAGGGAAGCTAAATTTATGTTATGATCAAGCATTAGATGATGAATTGAGTAAGGAAATAAATAGTTTGACCTAAATCATGGCTAAGTCCTAGAAAGCTTGACTTTTAAGAAAGAGATTATATAAATGAATATTAATAACCTAATTCAATTACCTTAGTTGAATTAGAAGTAAGTGAGTATTATTATAGTATATGTGACTAAGAGAGTAACATAAGTCTTTATAAAAGAATTATCATAAGAATATTAGTGTGTCATTCAATCTAGTCAGATTAGTGATTAGATTCCCTTATATCTTAATAAACTATATACCCGTAAGTGTCTTATTTAATGTACTGTAGACTACCATAATATGTTTCGAATAAGACCATCTAGACTATTGTTAATTAAATCATAAGTATAATTACATCACATGCTTAAAACTTTGGAGAAATATTATTTGAGTATGTTACTTGAGGTTAGTACTTAGTGAAGTGTTACACTAAGATAAATATAGAGATTATAATTTTTGAAACCATAAAGAAGATCATTTAATATAAGGATTGTAGAATGACATTAGTCTTATCAAGATTAAGTTTAAATTATTCTTAATACATTATATCACTTAAGAATTAGTTAACCCTTTGGGGTGCTATGTTTTAGTGGCTAGTTTAGATTAATAAGGTTCAAAGATTAGTGTCTTAGAGTGAGAATGAAAGTGAACTCCATATTTAATTAGTGATAACTTTTACCTTTAAGTATTAGTAGAATTTATGAATAGAAATTTGAGACGAAATGACCAATGAATATCTTAAAGCTAAACTTAGTTGTAAGTGTTTATGAAGCTTAGAACCTTTTGTATTAATAAATGAAGTCAATCATAGAATCTAGTATTATAATATTTAATTTAGGCAACCTCAGACTAAAAGGAGAAAATTTCTACATTTTTAAGAATGGTGAACTAGTAAAGATTAGATCTAATAACATTATCCTAAGTAAAATTATCTTTTAATGCTTTACCTAATTAGATTGATAGTCTCATAAGGTCATTAGTATACTATCTACTTAGTGGCTTATATTTTGATAGCTAACCTAAGATAGTAGATGAAAAATCATGAACTAAGATAAAATATAATCAAATAAAAATTAGGTTGATCGTTAAAAGATAATTTAACCTATTAAGCATAATTAAAATATCATGTGACTAAGTTTTATTAGACTCAATTGTAATAAACTGAAAATATAAACAAAATATGTCATTTCCATCCCTTAAACATAAGAAATGACCCAATCATTTTGGTATTAATAACATATATCTAACAACTATCAATGACCATTAGAACCTAATTATAGGCTTAAATCTTAAGATTTATAAATCGATAAAGATTAGGATTTAGTCTTATATTAGTAAGACCTTTACTTAAATAAAACTTTGCTAAAAACTTATTATGTATATTTAAATTGTAGTGTCCCTACAGAGACAAGAATACCCAAATATTAAATATTATGACATACTTGAAGTTTAAAAAATTCTTAAGTTGAACTTGAGGTGTTGATTATGGAACTTTAGTATATAATATAATCCAATAAGTGAGATTTAAGATAATGAGCTCTAAGATGAATGAAAATACTATCTTAAGGCAATATTAAAAGCAGTTTAAACCATTGAGATATGATAATCTAGAATGAGCCATAGTAAACCTATGTTTTATAACTTTGAATGGCTTATTAAAAAAATATATTAAACTCAGTCATTTGTAGCATCGAATAAAATTAGTCTGTGTATCACATTTAACATTTATATCTATAAATTATTTTGTCACATACATAATACTTAATCAAACCACTATTTTTCAAATCACATTACTAAACTAATACACTTTAATTAACTTAGAAATCTTTGATGACTAAGTTAATTAGGGGCTTGATTAGTCCCAATCATTAAGATAGATAATTAAAGTAAGAAATAATGGATATCACATGATTTGCAATCATTTCAAATTCCTTGAATGCTACAATACATTTAGATTAAATACTTGAATCATACATTAAAACTATATGCATAAAATAAATATTAAATATTTAAATATACTTTTGAGGGGTGTCATATGGTGTATTATATTGTACAGTTATTATTGAGCCAATGCAGGTTATTGGAGTATTAAGAGACCACATAATTCATATTCTGTTATATTGCAGCATGTGTGTATATATATATATATATATATATATATATATTACTGTTGAGCAGACATGCTTAACTCCTCACTTATTCTGTGCCAACATAACAAAGTAACAAGATAAATAAACATATACTGCATATCTCACGATCTTATTGATTGTGAATAACATTATAATCTTATGATTATGTTTTCATATTATTCAGTCTGTAAGATTGAGATTACTTTATTTATTGTACTACAACAATTTATTATTTCAGCTTTACTTACAGTTCGTGCACTGTAACTTTTCATACTTATCACTTTCATATTTGCCTACAGTGTCTTTCTTTTATTATTACTTAGCATTTGCTATATTTAAACATATTCATGATTCTTCTATTTATTTAGATGCATTTGTATAACATACATGCTTTATTAACCTATTTGATGCAGGTTTAAGTAATAAATCCCGAGTTATACACACCTTATAGCTTTTATTGCTATTTTTACCTTTTGTTTATTTTTTTCATTTTTGCTCCGCTATATTTAAATTGAAAATAGTTATTGTGATATACATTAAAATATTTGATGCAAATTTAAAATTTTAAAGTCTAATTATTTGTTTCTTTTTAGTCTTCTTACTTTATTTTCCTAGAGGACGTGTATCCCTAAATGTTTGTATAAACTTAGTTAATTTATGTATATTTTACTTTACTATTCTATGATGTATTTTTTTTTTTTTTTTGAATAACCAGAATAATATGTCTATGTATTTACATTGTTTATGCATCTGATTTTCCTTTTAGAGATCATTAACTATTTGTATTAATTAATAGTGGGTTAAGTTGACTAATCCAATATTAAGTATTACAGCAACACTCGTCATCATATTAGATTACTTAAGCTACTAACGAGGCCTTACACTCTTAAACATAAATACTATGAGCACAAAATATACTCTATATAATGATATATTGTTTGATCTAATTTTAAAGTTTCCCATATCCTGATTTCAATTTAATTGAGCGAAGTTTAGTTCCAAATAACTTAATAACGACTTAGGTTATTACATTACAACACTTATATATATATAATAATAATAATAATATATTATTTCATATATAAAATTTATTAATTAGTGGGAGCACGTGGCCGAGTACTCTTGCCATAGATCTACCATTGATTGCACCTCTGCATATTTTAACAGTGTAATTTAATTTGATTATAGCGTAATTTAATTAAAATATAATTTGATTAATTTACTTATAATTAGTGGTACGAAGAAGTAGTGGAGAAAATTTGAATTTTCCTATTTTGAATGAAGTAATATATTGAGTATTGTGCTCAAAGTAATTTAGAGGAAGAGATTACACTAGAGTTTTTTTTTGCATTTTGTTAAAAATACTATAAGAAAATAATGTGTTTTGTCAATTTATAGAGAGAACAAAATTATTTCTATCAAATCTAATCATAGGATCTTATTTCAAACAAATAGTTAAGAGCTTTTTTATATCAAACTAAATATATCAAATTAGAGTGAAATAAGCCAATAAATACATCAATAGGAACTAGTTCTCCAACTTAAAAGCAAGATAAAAAATACTTATAATATACATATTCACCATATTTAAAATAAAATTTAAATATCATTTGGATAATATGAAATCATTAGACACTTGAAAACAACAAAAGCTTTTTTTACATATGGTAAAGCTGCCATAGGAATTGTTTATGCAAATTTTAGAACTTTATCATTCAAATGTAAGAACAAATAACATAGTTTTCAAGATTTAAGTTCCTCCCTTCGTTCAAAAACCAAGTTAAGACAAATCGTTCGTGTGCTGGATTCCTCCGCGTTAAACCGAAAATCGACTGATTTGATATTATAAAATGTTTGACTCATAGTAAAATTTTTAAATTTTAAATTACCCAAATATTTTTCATACCACTCCTAAATTCTTATATTCCAAATAAATTTTTTATTTTACATCAAATTTACCCTTATAAGTACTAAAATAAAAAAAATACTCTTATCCAATAGCTCGAGCTACTTTAATATTCAGGGAAATAAAGTTTGCTATGCGAGTGCTACGCATACGGATTGGTAGAAAACTCTACCACGCAGCTCGTGCTACTTTAAATGTTTATCGTAATCCGCGGATTACGATATCCGAAACTTCATACCACTGCGGATGTTTCTAGAGACTACTCCCTCTCAAAAACCTCTAAAATCCTTGCATTTCTGTCACTTTATATGCGCTGTCAACTCTTTTTAAAACCCTAAACCCTTCTGTGATCATCCATCAGCCGCCAGTTGGAGTTCGCCCCATTTTCTCTCCTCCCTGCTACCGTCTCAACGAAAATCCAAAGGCTTAGCTTTCGCCATGTATCGCTTTGCCTCCAAACTCGCCTGCAGAATCCGGTAAGTGAAAGGCATTATCCAGACATCTCGGCTATGTGCCTGTTGAGCGTAATTCTTTCCGATTGTAAGCTTCCGGACTACTCACGATTGAATCTTATTTTTTGATTTTGTGCATATTAAAAGGGTTTCCAACGGCGGTAGCAGCAGCCGACAGGTAATCCTTTTTGTTTCGTTGGTTGGTTTTAGCATTTTGGATCTTGAATTTGTTCATTTGCATCCGTAAAGAAACATTTCCTGGTTCTATGTCCTTTTTTTTTTCTAAGTTGAATATATAATTTACTCTTGTGTTTTGTTTATTTTGCTGTAGATTGGAAGCAGGTTTGCTTGGAGCAGAAATTATGCCGCAAAGGACATACGATTCGGAGTTGAAGCCCGTGCTTTGATGCTTAAGGGTGTAGAAGAACTCGCTGATGCTGTTAAGGTGACAATGGGACCTAAGGTAATAATTGTTCTTCTTGCTGTTTCATTATTTTGCTAAATTATTAAATTTAACATATATGTTTTTTATTGATAAACAATTTGGCATCCTTTTGATTTGCCAAAATATTAGATTTTGCTGTCATCGTTTAGATAGTGTAGTTAGAATACATGACTTCAATAATTTCTAACAGCCAAATAACAGCCATTTGGTTCGCTCCTGTGTTGTTTTAACATTGAAAAATGTGTGAAATTGGCGCATAAAGTTGTTCTAATGTAATCCAAATAACATTTTACTTGGCCTATGTTGACCAATAACATCAACTATCTGCTGTTGGCTTCTTTGCCTACAAATTATAATTATGAAAAAAAAGACTCGTCATTTTTGTCATTTGGGCTTCTGTTTTTTTTTCTTTCTCCCATTGCATTTTTTTTACAGGGCGAAGTTAATTTTGATTAAAATGAAGAAAATAAAAAAACACACATGAAATATAAAAGGGTAAAACTACATAATAATATCAAAATAAATAACATTCAAATAAAACTAAATCAATCACCATTGTAATCTCAATAACATCGAACCAAATTAGTTTTAATTAATTTCTGTGCTATTTTTAGCAAAAAAAATACATTACATTGTGTGAACGGCTCTTTATAGAAGCCTAATAAACCTACAACAAAGACTTTAAACCACAACTAAACAAATTGAGTCATTTCGGAAATTAGTTTGTTGGCTTGCAATTTTAATGAAAATCAAGAATTAAAGCAGTACAATGAGAGTCTTTGACCTTTCTTGGTGAAAGGTTTATATTCCTAGAACAAGGTAAGCTTTAGGTTAAGCGGTTTGGCTGCACATGTCTTTTGACTTTCAAAAAGCTGTGGTTGGGTGGGGACATTCAGAGGATGTCTTTTCTAATGATCAGAATGCTTGCATATACGACTGCATACCTCATATTACAGCCAAGCTTATTGGCAGCTTGGCTTGTGCTGCAATGGCTTAGGCAGGGTTAAGTGAACATTTGATCATCAGAGCGAGGCTTACAATTAAGTTGGAATTCTGGGTAGGGGCGAGGGAAGAACCTTGTTGGTGAAGTGTTGGAGGGGGGCAATAAATTGTTTCTGGATGCTGGCATGGGTAATAGCAGCTAGAAAACTGGGGACTGGTGTGCGCTTGGTGGTGATGGTGTGGAATGTGTATGGTACAAAGTACAGGGACAGCAAGCTCCATAGCAACAACAAACCAGCGGTGCTTTTGTGGAATTTTCTAATGCTAGATGATAGGAAGCGGCGCTTTAGTAGGGGGATGGACCATGGAGCTGCTTTCTGAGAGGCAAATTTGCTGCTGCTTTGTCTCTCAAAGCTGCAAGTAAATTATTTCAAACTGAATTTTAGCAATTAGGTAAGGGATTTCACTTGATACATATTGCGTTAGTTTTATTTTTTTCAACAAGCTGTTTGTCCCAAATAAAGATTGGATTCATTGCATGTAAGCAGCATAGTTATATTATCAAATTAAAGGGTGGACTTATTAGTTTGTTTGAAAATGAAGGAATGCGATTGCGTGGTGAAAAAATGAATCATGTCATTAACTGAATAATGTGCCAGGCAAATTTGTTTATTTCAAAATTACTATTAAGCTTCAATTTTTACTCTAAACAATTCCACCCTTCTTGGATACTTGCACTGGGCATTGAAAAAGCAGGTGATTCATTTACATGTTTGCAACTATAAATTAACAAATTGCAATTTGAGAATGGGTTACATGGGCACTTCAAAGGATAATGTGACTGTCAAAACGTTTTTAATATGTAGTGTAATCTTACTGACCTTAAGCAGAAGAGCTTCACAATGTACCCTGAATCTTTTTATATCTTTTTTTTAGTTTAATTTTAATGGACAGCCAAACTTAGCCCAATAACCCTTCATTGCACCTTTTTGTCGGCTTCTCCCCACACCACAAGGTTACATTTGTTACAATCCAAAAACCAAACTCCTCCCTAATCTCTTGTCATGTAAGATTCATTGAAATCACATTCCCTCTCCTCTTCCACCCTCAACGTACCTCTCAACACATCCTCAACTCAATAACCCAATCTCAACCACCTCAACATCCAAACCAAATCATACCTCCATCCACACAATACCTCTCTCTCCTTTCCAACAATCTTTGGAAACAACTATCCAACAGAGCGCACTGCATTACTCTCCCTACGGTTCCCATCTTCCTCTCCGCTCTCTTTACCTACTCCTAGTCACATTTCTCCATCGAATTTAAAATCTGCCATTCCCGCACATCCAATGATGACTTGGCTCAAAACCAACACCATAATACCCAAATCATTCAAATCTCCTTCATACTACATTATTACATGCTGAACCAACATCCTCATCGCTGAGGCCAAATCAGATTGGTCTCAACACTTTCATTCAACACTAACTCAATGGTTCAGAAAGAAGAATCTTGGACATCATCTACCTGCCTTGCATCACCCTACATCACACCACAACTGGATCAATGCTCAACCTAGTCACCTATGCCTCCAAGATCCTAAAACCTCTGACTCGGAGAAATGTAGCCACTCCCTCACTCTTATAGTTGATGCATCACAAATACCTATATGAGAGTGTGTAATTACATGAGCATATGCTAAGAGCATGAAGACTTGAGGATGTGATGATCTTCTATTTTAGTTTACTTTAATTTTGTAATGCATAAAAATTGTGTAAAAACATCTTAGTCATTTATTTGAGATTTGTTATAGAGTGGTTTATGATTTTTATTCTAATTTGGCATGACTTGGATGACTAAATAAGATTCAAAATCTATTGTATCAACAAATAATTGAATCGAGTTTTTTTTACTAAAGTTTGGCTTGAGAGCTCTTAATTTTGATGTGTATAATCGAAATTCTGTCAGTGTGCATAATCGATGAGTTTCATGGTGTGTATAAATCTGAAGGGATCAATGTGTGCATAGTATTAATTTTTCAAACTATCATCTATCATCTCCATTTTATTTTGCCAAAATACGCATTTGTTTTGGCCATCAAATGCCCCCTCCAATGGAACATACACACCTCTACGCCCTCGCACTTTGTTGCCCAAAATCCTTATAAACTACCACAAAAAATCTAAAATAATATTCCTTAGATCTCTAACATGCCCATAAGCATCCTCCCAAGGTTGTTGGGATGTGGAGATCATTTAGATCATTATGGAGCTGCTAATGGATGCCCGGTGAGCTTCCGGGAGGTTCTGAGGCGATACTGAGCGAGTTGGGAAACTTCAGATGCAACAGGCGCCATGGCGCACCATGGCGCCCGACACATGAGACCAAGGCGTTGTACCCGGTGCCAGTTTGCTTGAGATAGGCGTCGTAGAGCGTTGGAGCGCGTCAAGGCTCCAATCTTTTTGAGGCCAGGGCGCTACCGCGCGTCGTAGCGCTAGGCGGAAATCTGCTCCGGTTCAGTCGCCACCTCAAGTAATTTTGGGGGTATTTTGGACCATATGCAGTCTGAAAGTTGCCTGGATATTTAAGGAAACATTATGGAGAAGTTTCCAATGTTGGCTAAGTGTGATAGCAGTTGTGCAAGGGCTTTTGCATGATGAATAACACTCTAAGGGGTGGTAGTTGCTACTCTCCTTCATCCTAGAGTGGTAGATCTTTCTTGCTCTGTAAAGGTGAAGTTTTTTGTAACTCTTTAATCCTTTTGATTCAGTGGAATTTTCCGTGTGGTATGGCTCTGTTGTTTTTGTCATCTTTGGATTTTTCACGTAAAATCCTTGTGTTTGGATGCTTGTGGTTGTGCATGTGTATGTGCTGTGATTTTTATTTTGTTGTGCTTATGATTTCGTTATTTGCTTGGTAACCGTTAACTTGATCTCGACCCTCGAGCTCAAAAATGCTTTTGTCGCATGCTCACAACAAGTGGTATTAGAACGATAGTTTCTTGTTGTTCTAGGGTTTACAGTTTGAGTGGGAGCAATGACCGATGAAATGAGGCAAAATAGAGAAGTTCAACATCATTAATTTTGCTTTTTAGAAAATGCAAATGGAGAATTTGCTCTGCCAGAAGAAGTTGTATCTATTATTAAGTGGAGCTGACAGAAAATGACTACTTTGTAAGATGAAGATCGAGAGGTTCGTGATAGAACCACATTGGGTTTTAATCGTCTTTCATTATCTTTTTTGTTGCATTTAATAGTGTTAATAAGAAAACTACTGTAGATTTTATGGATGCTATGATTAGGATGTATGCGAATCTTTGGCTCTTCAAAAAAAGTGAAGTAAGCAAACGCTACAAGGCGAGGCTTGTAATAAAGGGCTTTCAGTAGCAGCATGGAGTTGGCTACAGTGAGATTTTTGCCTCAATTATGAAGATGACAACCATTAGGTTGTGTTGAACATTGTTGCAGTTGAAGATTTGCATATGGAGCAAATGGATTGTGTTTCTTCACGGAGAGTTGGAAGAAGAGTTGTACATGCAACAACCAGAGGGGTATAATGCTCTAGGGAAAGGTAAAGTTGAGCTAGTGTGCAAGCTCAAGAAGAGCCTTTACGGTTTGAAACAAGCGCCTAAACAATGGTACAGGAGATTCGACAGGTTCATGTCTGAAACTGGGTACTGGAGATGCCAAATAGATCATTGTTGTTACATGAAATAGTGCAAGTCCTTCTATATCAGTCTATTATTGTATGTGGATGATATGTGGATTGCAGGATCAGACATGGAGGGGATAAAAATACTGAAGTAGTAGATGTTAAGGGAGTTTGACATGTAGGACTTGGGGTCATCCAAACAGACTCTTGGGATAAGAATCAATAGAGAAATAAGTGCGGGAATTCTGAAGCCGTCTTAAAAGGACTGTTGAAAAGGTGCTGAAAAGACTCAACATGAGCGAGACAAAGCTAGTGTGCATTTTCCTAGTAAGTCATTTCAGTTTATCTAAGGATGTTGAAGTCAGAAGAGGTGAAGGAGCACATACAAAAGGTTCCTTATGCTTCAAAAGTTGGGATATTGCTCATGCAGTGGGAGTAGTCAGCAGATTATTCATGGGAAACCTAGGAAAGCAACATTGGGACGCGATCAAGTGGATTTTTAGGTATTCGAAAGGTACAACGGGCAAAGCACTTTGCTTTGTTATTTTTGACATTTCTCTATGAGGCTATGTATATTCAAATCTTGCAGGAGATGTTGATAGTCGGGGGAGCACTATTGGATGTGTTCGCATTGGGAAGTGAAGCAGTGAGCTGGATCTCTTGGTTATAGAACATATTTGCTATATTTATCACGGAGGTAGAGTACGTTGCCATTACTTAGGCGAGTAAGGAGATGATTTGCTTGGAGTGCTTTATGACAAAACTGGGCAAGGAGCATGAGGATGTGAAGCTCTATAGCGATAGTATGAGTGCTACTCACCTTACGAAGAATGCAACATTTCATGCTAGGACGAATCATATACGACTTCGGTACCATTTCATCATAACACTGTTGGAAGAAGAACAACTTGGATTTGAGAAGATTCACACTTCAAAGAATCCCACTGACATGCTTACGAAAACAATAACAATGGAGAAACTGAAGCTATGTGATACTTCAGTTTGCCTCATCGTCTAAAGAAAGAGCGGGGGTGAGTCACATCACGTTCTTGATAGAGATTGAAGAAGACAATGAAGAATCAATGGTAGAATAGGGATGATTCCAATAGGTCTCCATGGGAGATTGTTGGGATGTGGAGATCATTTAGATTATCATTGTGGTACTAATGGAGCTCCGATGAGCTTTTGAGAGGTTCCTAAGCAATACGAAACAAAGTTGAGAAAACTCAGCTGTAGTAGGCGCCACAGCGCGCCATGATGCACAACACCCGAGACCAAGGCACTGTAGCTGTTATGACGCTAGTCTGTTCGAGATCAGGTCGCTGTAGTGCGCCATGGCGCCTGCCTACTCGAGATCAGGGTGCTACGATTGCACTAGGCAAAAATTTGCTTCGGTTCAAGCGTTGCCCTAAGTACTTTGGGGGGTATTTTGGACAATTTGCGGGATGAAAGTTGCCTCGGTGCTCAAGGAAACATTATGGAGAACTTTCCAATGTTGACTAGGTGTGGTAGCAGTTGTGCAAGGGCTTTTGCATGTTGGAGAAAACTCTAAGGGGTGGTGGCTACTGCTCCCCTTATTCATTATAGAGTAAGAGCTGATGTTCCTTGCTAGAGAAGAAATTGATCAGGAGACTGTGTAAGTGGTAGATCTTTTTTACTCTTGTGAAAGTGAAGCTCTTTGTAACTTTGTGATCCTTTTGATTTATAAATTATGTGTGGTGTAGCTCCATAATTTTTTTTTATATTTGACTTTTTCACGTAAAATCCTTGTGTTTGGATGATTGTGGTTGTGCATGTGTATGTGTTGTGATTTCTATTTTGCTGTGCTTGTGATTTTGTTATTTGTTTGGTAACTTTCAATGTGACTTTGATCCTCGAGTTCTAAAACTCTTCCACCGTGTGCTCACAAAAGTTTCATCCAGTTTCGACTTTAGTTGAATCGTAGCTTACTCACACGTGATTGCTTTCTTCAATTTTGCGCCACCAATAGCATTTCAAACCCACAAGCTAGCTCAATCTTCTCTCTTTAACTAGCCCATACTATACAAATAGCTTGTCAGATCATTGTAATACCTAGCATTACTTGGCCAGACCTCAACCTTATTGTCAACCAAATATGTCAAGATATGCATGATCCTACACAAGCTCATTTTGATCAGTTGAAGCGCATCCTCCGACACGTCAAGGGTTACCTTCATACTGAACTTCCAATTTCCTTGAACAACTTGCATCTAAGGAGGTATGGCAAATTCTGATTGGGAAGTGACACTGACTACTGTAAGTCTACCGCAGTATATTTCTTCTTTTTGGAAACACTGTCATATCTTGGAATGCAAAGAAGTAAAGCACTGTTTCTCGCTTCTTCATAGAGGCCAAATATAGAACCTTAGCAACGGTAGCCACATACATTATCTGAACATGCAGGAAGTTGAACAGTAGCTTATGCACTCGTGATTGTCTTCTTCAACTTTGCGTCACGAATAACATTCCAAACCCACAAACTAGCACAATCTTCTGTCTTTAACCAACCCATACTATACAAGCAGCTTACCGGATCATTGCAATACCTAGCCAATACTTGTCCAGACTTCAACTTTGCCGTCAACAAAATATGTTAAGATATGCATGATCCTACACAGGGTCATTTTGATCGGTTGAAGAGCATCCTCCGGTGCATCAAGGGTTCCCTTCACACTGGACTTTCAATCTCCTAGGACAACTTGCATCTAAGGCATAGGCAGATTCAGATTGGGCAAGGGACATTGATGATCGTAAGTCTACCGCAGGATATTGCACCCTTCTGGGAAACACTCTCATATCTTGGTGTGCAAAGAAGTGAAGCACTGCTTTTCGCTTCTCCATAGAGGCCAAATATGTGGCCCTAGCAACGACAATCACAGACAACATCTGAACATGCAAATTGCTCTATGAATTCAACATTCCATCAACTGGTTCTACCAAAGTATGCTGCGACAATCTTTCCGCTACCCTCTAATAAAGAATGCAGTCTCCCATGCTAGAACTGAACACATTGAGGTTAATCCCGACTTCTTTCGCGATAGTATCCATAAATAAGAAATAGAGTTGCTATACATCCCTATTGAGGAACATATTGCGGGCATTCTCACTAAACCTTTATCTACGACATGGTTTATCAAATATCTATCCAAACTCACCACCTCAACTATTGATGGTTTGTTTGTGAGGGGATAAAAACAGACATAAATCATGTCGATCGTCCATCCCAATCACACCTTCCTAAGGGCTTTTAGATGCCTACTCCCCAATATATATATATATATATATATATATATATATATATATCCATGCATTGTTATGTATATGTATCTAAAGTGTTGTAAATAGATTACTCCTAATGTTCTACTTGAGCACTCCCTCTTTCTCTCTCTTTCATTTTCTTCACTTTTTATGTGATTAAAGTGAAATCTATACTGGATTTGTCTTTTCAGTTCATGAATCTGTATATTTTTATGCTGTAAAAGTGAGGACCAATACCACTTTTCTGTAATTTAAGTGTATTATTTACTGGATTTAGCATTTCCATTTTTTATATTTTTTTTTGAAAAATCATGTCCAATGCCATTTATATTAATTGAGGTTTCTTACTTGCCAAGCTTTTTTATTTTGTTAAATCATTTTTAATAAGAGAAATTGATATCGGCACGTATGGAGAATTTTGGCGTATGGTCAAGGTCAAGTTGTCTGCACATACCTTATTAAGATTTTCAATAACTTGAAAATTATCTAATTATGGCTTTTTTTTTTATCAAGGGGCGTAATGTTGTTATTGAGCAAAGCTTTGGTGCACCAAAGGTTACAAAGGATGGTGTAACTGTTGCCAAGGGCATTGAGTTCAAGGACAGAGTGAAGAACATGGGTGCTAGCCTTGTCAAACAGGTGGCCAATGCAACTAATGATGCTGCTGGTGATGGTGAGTTTTAGTGCACTTTAACTGTGCTATTTTGTGCTATATGTACTGCATTTATTTTACTCTCATATTTTCTTACGGGAAATATTGTTTACTGTCAACGTAGTTGTTTAGTGGGAACCATGTACAAGTTAGTATTTAGCCTCAAGTTCTGAAGATGTAAACTTCCAATGCTTTCTAAAAGCTGTCTAAAAGGCTGCAGAATGAGCAAAACCTAATTTCAAATTATTGGCAGTGCATGCGAATTTGAATTTTTTGTATTTCATTTGTGGATAGGTGCTGCAATTAAGAGTTCCATGCAATTGTAGTGACATGTGAAATTTATTTGGTCAGAGGAATATCGAGTTGCCAGTTGTCTCTAAAATCTTGTTACTATACTCTGAACCCTTTTTAAGTTGAATTTAAAATTGTAGCCACCAAATAGCAACTTTTATAGCAGTAATTATCCTACTTTCAAACTTATCTAAATGCTAATGTATGTGATTTTGATTCCAAATTAATGAGAGAAACCTCCCAATGACGTGCATTCCAAGAAAAAATTACAGGAGTGCATAATTTCCGAAGTGTATTTTTCATGGATAATATGACCTTTAAGCGATTGTTTTTATTCTAAGAGATTTAAAGTATTTTTATTTCTCTAGTGTTTATAGTGGTGTGACAAAAGATTGTATTAAATTTTGGGGAAAAAAAATGTTTCTCAATTTAACCCATTCACAGGGTTTGGAATTTTGCCCAAACCATAAGAAATTTATATCTTTCATGACAGTATACATCAAAGCGAACAATTTGTGATCTTCATGCACAATAGTCGGCCTAACTTGCATGTGCATTTTTGGTACAACTTCTTGCAATCCGCTGTTGCTGGCCCACAGTTTCTAACCATCATTGATTATGATCTGTCCAGCGAAACCCCATCCCCCCTTTAGTACTTCACCAAACTTACTGACCTCCGTATCTTTTCTATTGGCCTACGTACTTTCTTTGATCAATAAGTTACTAATTTTTTCATGTTTAATTTTTTATTTTATTTTGGCCTTAAAATTTCTTCATCTTGTTCTCGTTTTAGCTATAAATTGCTTTACATTAGGCTAAACTGTTTAATACTTGTATGCCAAATTGGAATAAAACTTTAATAATTTTTTATGTAATTAGACAATCAGGAAAAGTAGAAAAATAGAATAGGGTGCTGGAGAAATTACAATTACCAACAAGAACATAACATCTCCAGATAATACTATATCTCTTTAGAAGTAATAATGTAAAACTTGAAGAAGATTGTTTTCTGCCTAAATAAATGTTGAAATAGCAACAATTCTTCAACGATTTAATTGAAGGGAGACAACTGTACAAATTATGAGAACCCATTATTCTGTATTGTCTAAATCAGCAAAGCGAATGCTTGTAACTGCGATTTATTCTTCCCATCAATATAGTGATTACTATGTTTGAAACATCTTATCAGGTTTCTCAATTATACAAAAAACCTTAAAAAATGAATTGGAAAAGCCAAATCAATTGGATGAGGACTTTGAATATGATAGCTGCTACTAGCTAATTAATTTAAATGGTACACCATTCTCTTAGAAATAATATATAGGTGAATGACTGGAGATATATATAGGAAAAACATGACCAGAAGAGATGTCATAACTCATAACATGAGTATGCTCGATCTTTTGTAATCAGTTGCTATGCAAAGTCGAATTGGCGATATGAAGTTATGATTTATTTGCCTATTTTCATTGTTTTTGTTTTGATGCAGGTACAACATGTGCGACTGTTCTTACAAGAGCAATTTTTGCTGAAGGATGCAAGTCAGTGGCTGCTGGGATGAATGCAATGGACTTGAGGCGTGGTATTAGTTTGGCTGTTGATACTGTGGTTACCAACCTTAAGAGTAGGGCAAGAATGATCAGTACTTCAGAAGAAATTGCTCAGGTTTGCTTTCCTATTTTGCCTCTACCAGTTAATTTAAATATACATTGTTTCTCTTTCCCTCTCTATATGTATAGATGTAAAATGCGTGTTTGCTTAATTTTTCTATATATATATATATATATATATATATATATATATACATGCACGCATTTATCTATCTAAAGCTTTCTTCATTTTTTTGTTCACTCTCTTTTGTCGCTGGAGAGGATATTCAGTGGATTTCATCTATTACATTTTTGTATGAAGGTTGGCACTATATCTGCAAATGGAGAGAGAGAGATTGGAGAACTAATTGCGAAAGCAATGGAGAAAGTTGGTAAAGAAGGTGTCATCACGATATCTGTAAGTTAATTATTTTGGGATCTTATATTTCTTGATGTCTGAACGACTGATATGCTTTTAGAATTTTGGTTTTGGTATATTTTGGTATATTTTAGTATCTTCTGATTTGACTGTTTTAGTGTATCCTGATTTGAAACTAGCAGAGCTTATTTTACCAGAGCGCTATCTACGTTGATTCAAAGTCCATAGAGAAGAGTGCTTTTTCTTTATGGCTCTCTCAGAAAAGAACCCTTTAGTATTTTGACTTTCACTAGAGAAATATTTTCTTAGTGTTACCGTAATTGATAATTATTTTCTTGCTTAGTGAATGAATGATCAACGAAGAGGTCAATGTTCTCAATCGAGTATGATGATCTTAACTAAGATTTTATTTTTATAAATTAATGTGTTTATAAGTGCTATTTTTATATAGTCCTAAAATATGCTAGAGTTGAATGATTTTGCTCTATGTTTATGTTTCCCAAAATCATCTTGATCTTTGTTTTAGACCTTTACTTCTACTTGATGTTTGCAATTTGTAGAAAGGTTTTGCTTCCTTGTTTACAACTATTAGAATGATTATTCTTACTTGCAACTATTAGTGTTCAAGATTTTTTTACTTTTGACGATTGTAGAAAATTTCCTCGATTTAAAGTTCACAAGATCCATCTATAAAATTCAGAGATCTTTCTTTGTTCAAAAAACTTTTTCCATGTTTGAGTCTAACTTATCCCATTGTGTCTAAAGGATGCCAGATCTACACAAGAATTCAGCATGAGAACTTGCATCTAAACTAAATATATTTGTTTATTGGAATATCTTTATAGATTTTATTGTTATTTCACAGTACTCTTCAGCAAGATCAACACAGCAATTTTCATCAAACAAATATATTTGTTTTGTTAGTTTCAAACAACATTGTTCTAATTATTGAAATTCAAACAATAGCGTATTCTCTTTTGCAAGAATCAATACCAACAGTTGATATTTCAATCAGCTTTTCCATGTTCTAGAGATTACCAAATAATTATTATCCACATGTAAGCTTGTGAAAACATTACGTCTACTTTGAGCAATGCTTATTACAATCCCAAAATCAACATCATTTTTTTGTTCTACAGTCTATAAACGCTTGTATAGATTACTGATTGCCCAGTTTTCTTATAAAAGAAACTGGTCCGATTGCCTAGTTTTCTTATCAAAGAAATTTGTACTTGATGATGGAATTCATATGATGCACATATCGTGCATGATTTTTCTGTAATGTAGTTTATTTCATTTTGAACTGATTAGATTAATCTTTGATCCATAGCTGGCTGTTGTGAACCTTATAGAAATTGATTAGATTAATTTTTGATCCATAGCTGGCTGTTGTGAACCTTATAGAAATGTTTTATAAATATTTTCAGGATGGTAAAACACTTTACAATGAACTTGAGGTTGTTGAAGGAATGAAACTTGACAGGGGATACATATCACCTTATTTCATCACTAACCAGAAAAACCAAAAATGTGTAAGTACTACATCAAAGCATTTTGACAATCTGAATGTGATGATGCAACTGATTTGTATTCATTTTCAGGAATTAGAAGACCCCCTCATTTTAATTCATGAGAAAAAAATTTCTAATATCAATGCTGTGGTGAAAGTTCTGGAGCTAGCATTGAAGGTAATTTTATTTATATTTTTTTTTTCTTCAATTCGTTTGGTTATTCCACCGTCTCATATATTCATTTAACTTAATAATACTCAACTTGATGCAGAGGCAAAAACCTTTACTCATTGTTGCTGAAGATGTAGAAAGCGATGCATTGGCAACATTAATCCTTAACAAGCTTAGAGCTGGAATTAAAGTTAGTTTTTTGTTTGTTTGTTTGAATTAGTAATTTTATTATTCTCTTGGCATTTTCATATAAAAATTTAACAATAATTATAACTTTCAACTGCTTTTTATAGGTTTGTGCCATCAAGGCTCCTGGGTTTGGGGAGAACAGGAAAGCTGGTTTGCAGGATCTTGCTGTCCTCACTGGCGGTCAGGTGAGTCTATTTTGTTGAACTTGTTGATCTATTTTATTTGTTCATTTTCAGTAATTAGCAATTTTGCTCTTGCATTTCTAGCTCATCACTGAGGAACTTGGCATGAACCTTGAGAAAATAGAACTTGAAATGCTTGGGGCATGCAAAAAGGTATGTATAAATTTTATGATTTCAATCTGTTTCTGAGTAATAATAGGGTAGTCTTTGTGCATGCCAATGGTTTATTTGCTCTTTGTTTATATTCTTAGCTCTTTTAATCAAAATATCATATAGAAAAAGGTGAGCCTCTGTTTTCATCCTTGTATATTATTTTCTCGTAATTTTTCAACTAATTAGGCATACAAACTTAAACAAGCTAATGCATGAAAAATAGCATATATACATTTTCAACTACTTATCCTCGTCTTGAAACCATCCAAGAAAATGAGTGATCGACTCTGCCAAGTATGTGGGGTTTTATAATTTCAGGTTACAGTTTCAAAAGATGATACCGTTATTCTTGATGGTGCTGGTGACAAAAAGACTATCGAAGAGAGAAGCGATCAGGTTTGTTTGCATTATGTTCCTTCATTATGAAATTGTTGTGTAATTTGTTTTCTTTTTTGATTAATAATTGGTTGAGTAAGAGATGATAATATAAAAATTCTCTCCGATGCTACTGCGCAGATAAGGTCTGCCATTGAGCTGAGCACTTCTGACTATGATAAGGACAAGCTGCAAGAGAGATTGGCTAAGATCTCTGGTGGTGTTGCTGTTCTAAAGGTTAAGCCTGCCCTGCCCAAAAATTCTCCTTCCTCGTCATCTTCATGTTTTCTTCTCATGTTTTTTCAAATCTCTGCAGATAGGAGGAGCCAGCGAAGCCGAAGTTAGTGAAAAGAAGGATCGGGTAACTGATGCTCTGAATGCCACCAAGGCTGCGGTTGAGGAGGGAATTGTTCCAGGTTCTGATTCCGAAAAACTAGCCTGATCTTCTACTCTTCTCTCAGCACACTGTAACCCGAATAAAAAATCTGTGCAGGCGGGGGCGTGGCCCTCCTCTATGCATCCAAGGAGCTGGACAAGCTGCAGACTGCAAATTTCGATCAGAAGATAGGCGTCCAAATTATTCAGTGTGCTTTGAGGGTATCAATCAAAACTTTCGTTACAGGATAGAGAGCTTTGAGCCAAACATAATTCATTTAATTGTGTTCCTAATGCAGACCCCGGTGCACACTATTGCATCCAATGCCGGCGTGGAGGGAGCCGTAGTCGTCGGAAAGCTATTGGAGCAGGATAATCCTGATCTTGGATATGATGCTGCCAAAGGTAGTCAGCCATTTCATCAAGCGCATTTCTAAGTTGAAATTGGTAGTTAATTCTATGCGAAATCTAATTTAACGAGTCCTGTCTACACTTTTAGGCGAATATGTTGATTTGGTGAAGGCCGGCATTATTGACCCCGTGAAAGTTATTAGAACTGCATTGGTGGATGCTGCAAGGTGAGTGATCTCTTCTTTTATATCTTTACATGTTTCACAAATGCAGCGCCCTCTCTGAGACTGGGACTGAGTGAGGGCCGGAATCGAGCCGAGTTCAACTGAGTTAGATTTTTAGCCAACTTGAACTTGACTTGAAAATTGTTCGAGTTGAGCTATTTAACTTGTGAAGCAACTCAGAAAATTTCGATCCGGTTTTGAATCGATTCAAAACCGGAACAACTTTTGAGCGATTTTTGTATTGGGTAAAATTGCCAGCTTAGATGAGTCCATTGCTTGTGCAGCGTATCGTCTTTGATGACTACGACGGAGGCTGTGATTGTGGAGCTGCCGAAGGATGAGAAGGATGCGGTTCCATCTATGGGCGGCGGCGGTATGGGCGGCCTTGATTACTGAAGGAAACTGCCGCCTGCCGAATAATGATGGAGGGTACTATATTATAGATGTATGAGTGAACTTAAAATACTGTTTATCATCTTATCCGTTTGTCCCATTCAATGCTAAAAGCCAATGAGCAGTCATTTTTTGATTTTCGAGGCCAACTTTTTTATTCATTTGCATGATTATATATTTATGATGTTGCGTGACTCATCCGAGACCAAATTCTTACGCAAAGCTCTATTTCAAGGCTTGAAATTGATGGTTATATTATTTTGTTTGGGCTGAAATACTATTATTTTTCAAATTTTTTTAATCCACGAACGAGTTACGAAACCCTAAACGAATATTTGTAGGGTCAGTTCAAGTGAGACCTTTTATTGGCTAGAGTGTGATACCTCTGAACGATTTGCGGAGCTTCGAACAATCTTTGTCAGAGCGTCTTCTTCGAATGAAAGAGAACGATTAATTTTGGCTTCGAAATCCTAATGCATATGAAGCTGTGTTCGCCCCTAAATGAATATTCTTTGAAATTGCATCCTCCCTTACAGTGAGAAAATCTTTCCATGTTTTGCATCGGATTTTGCCAAAATCTTTTCACTCGCTATCATTTAATTATTTATAATTATGATTTTGATTAGTGAATCTTAATTATTATATATTAAATATTTAGTTTATAAATTATGATGATGCTGAGGTATTGGAGGCCACCAATGAAGTGTTGTAGGAATATTGCTACACTTACATACTAGTTTATATTAAAATATATAGATGATTGGTCAATTTAATATATAAGTAGATGATTGGTTGAATATATTTTTTTGTAGGGTTTATATGTAAAAATAAAAAAAAGAAAATTTTTTTATTGATTCTAATAATTTTTAGTATATATTCTTATATAAGCATAATATTTTTCATTGTAGAAGTATTATATGCTTGGTAGTTGAGAAGTCTTTATTGCCAACTTAGTAAAAGGGAGTTCAAATTCTAAAGAATAAAATTAATTTTCAAGTGCATTTAATTTAAGAGCACAATTCATAATTAGCTTAAAGTAAAAATTGTATTATTTGGATTGTTGTGTAACAATTCAAATTCTTAATCATCAAGATATTGTCTGCTTTGGCTTGAAATACTTCACAATTTTGCTCTCAGAAGATAATTTCTCAGCAGGTCATCCATCTTGGGAATGCTCCCATATGAGCACGCTTAACTTTGGAGTTCTTATCAGGAACTCCACCGTTATCTGAAAATGCGCCTCGATGTTTAAGAGTTTTACTTATTATTACTTAAGTGGGTTTTTACAATATCGCCAAGTTAAGTAACTGACGTCCTCGTCAGTATTTACACACAGATCCAAGAACCATCCATTGGGTAGATAGGACTAGATGTGACCCATACAGGCTCAAGAGGTACCCACAACCATATAACAACTTAACTATCATGAGTTCAAGAGGCTGCTCATATAAAGTGGTATTTTGCCTTATATGACACTTTATTGTAAAGACACACTTAAGTAGTAATAATAAACGCTGTAACATATTATTTGACACTGGAGCTAGTTACTTCATTTCTGAAAGCTGGATCAAATCTCTTAACTTGCCATTATACCGTCTAGCCAGTCCTCTAAGTGTAGGATTGCCATATGGAGCTCAATTATCAACTCGTCAATTATGCAAGACACAGATCCCTATTGGAGACACAGAATTTGAATCCACGCTTGTGGATTTGCTAATAGCTAACTTCGATGTTATTCCGGGAATGAATTGGCTAAGTTAACATGGCGCCACCATCAACTGCCTGAAGAAAAAGATCACCTTGGGTAATGGTAGACAAGCTCAGTCATTTATTGGAAACTTTAGTACGAGAGCTTCTTTAATTAATGCCAGCAAGGCCAAGAGGTTAGTGAGTAAAGGTTGCAATGCCTTCTTAGTGATAATACTAGGAGAAAAGAAAGAAGACATTCCCTTATCTAAGAACCTCGTCATTTGCGAATTCGCCGATGTCTTTCCCGAAGATCTGCCCGGACTTCCACCAACACGGGAAGTTGAATTTGCAATAGACATTGTCCCAGGAACCCAACCTATTTCTAAGGCACCCTATTGAATAGCACCTAAAGAATTACAAGAACTAAACAAGCAACTGCAGGAGCTATAAGAAAAAGGTCTTATCAGACCTAGTTCATCCCCGTGGGGAGTGCCAGTATTATTTATCAAGAAAAAGGATGGGTTAATGCGGATGTGCATTGATTATAGAGAATTAAATAAAGTAACCATAAAGAACAAATACCCGCTGCCCCACATTGACGATTTATTCGATCAATTGGCCGGAGCAAAAGTATTCTCAAAGATCGATCTACGATCGGGATACCACCAGCTGTAGGTAAAATATTCATATATAGCAAATATAGCCCTTATAACCAGATACAGCCACTACGGGATTGACAAATGCACCCTCAACCTTCATGGACTTACTGAAGCATATTTTGAAACCCTACATTGACAAAGTTGTCATCGTCTTCATAGATGATATTCTAATATACTCTAAGACGAAGAAGGAACACGAATGTCATCTTAGGTGTAACAACCCAAGGTTGTTACCCGGCTTGATTTGAGCTTAATCGTACCTTAATTTAGTTCATCTAGCCATTAGAATTAATCTCTAAAGATTTGGTGCGATTCAGAGCTAAATCAAATATTTTAGAATATTTTAATATTTAATTAAATAGAAAATTGAGGTATTTAATTTGATCTCGAAATCAAAATTCGACTTCATCGTTGCGATCGTCACCCCCAAATTAGCTAGGGGTGATGTTTTAGACGCATTTGGAAGTCGTCGGATTTTTGCGAATATTTTAATATAATTAAATACCCCAGAAAAATAGGATAATTAAATAATCGTCAAAATTGAAATCCAACTTCGTCATTGAATTCCTCACCCCCAAATTAGTTATGGGTGAATTTTTATGAATTTTTGGAGCGCATTTATTTAATCTGAAATTTTAGCAATTTAGAAAATAAGTAAATATTTATTAATTAAGAAAATTAGTTTTCTTAATTATTTCTCCTAACAGCCCCTTACCATATTTGGCACCCCTCCCTCCCTTAGGCGCAAGGATGGCTGAGGGCCATCCTCCTAGCCCTCTTAGCCCATGCCTTTCTCCCCCTTCTTCCTTCTCCTTCATTAAGGAAGCTTAGCTCTTCCTCTCCTCTTTGCTGTCAAGTTAAAGCTCTGAAGCTCTTCTCCCATATTCCTCCATTGCTGCATCTTGTGCTGAAGAATGAGCTCTCTTCCACCAAAGTTCTTGAAGAAATCAGGGTTTCTTCTTCCTCTCATAAAAGCTAAAAGTACTAATTTGCTCCTTTTACTTGTCTATTTCATGTTGCTATCATGCTCGTGTGTATCCTTAGAAATCCATGATTGTATTTGGAAACCATTGAGGCTCATTTAAGCATCATATTACTTTGAAAATCGCATGATCTGTTTTTCATTTATTTCATAAACCTGAGTCTTCAACTGCATGTTTCGTATAGTTAGGATCATCCAATTGTGCCGATTTTGGTATCGATGGAAAGGTATCGGAAAGACCTTTCCATTGATATATGGCACCGCTCATGGAATGCTCTAGATTGGGAGTATTTGAGCTTGAAATGTGACATTTCATGGTTTTAACACAGACGAAATCACTGTCGGGCGCTGCAGCGCGCCGTAGCGCCTGAGTTCGATCTGAATTCATTGTAAGCCATAGCGCCACAGCGCGCCACAGTGCTTTTGGAGCTAAAATAATGGCCTGGAAGCAAACTGCTACGGCGCGCCATGGCGCGGCGCGCTGCCAGCTTCATTTCGGGGAAAACTATAGGAAATCAAGAGAAAAATTAATTGAACAGTAACCCACAAGTTGGACCGCTGTAGCGCTCCACAGTGGGCCGCAACATCATTTCTAGAAAACTATATAAAACCAGAAAATAAATTAATTAAATAGTGTTGCCGCAAGTTAATTAGCCACAGCGCGCTGCAGTGCCTGAAAGCGCTGTGGCGCACCGTAGCATCCAGCTCTTGGATTGGTCTCTCCGTAGCACGCCGCAGCATCAAAAGCGCTACAGCGTGCCACAGCACTATTTTCCGCCACAGCACACCGTTGTGCCCAGAATTTTCTGAATTGCTTAGAATTGGCTAAAATGGACAAAACTTCACTGTTTTTGCATTTTAAGGTCCCTAGTACCATAGTTAAAATTGAGCATTTCATAAAATTTTATGTGAAAATTAAATTTGAAAATTTGCCCTTTTTAATATGAGCTTAAAACTTATTATGTGTCATGAAAATCTTGTGCCAAATGTTAAGGAATATGATCCTTAATTATTTATATTAGTCAAGTATACCTCAATAACTAAATTGCATGAAACTTAAGTCTTTTAGAATTGTAATTAAGTGCTAACCTCTTTGTTTTGATTTAGAATTTGGTTAGTCTTTTTTACCTCCTATTTTATGTCATCTTTACATTTCTATATTTTCATGATATTAGAATGTATGCTAGAGAAGTTTAACATTTAATTGGACACTTAAATGTGCTTAGATTGATATTAAATAATAATTGAACATAAGAATTTTGAGAACCCGATTAAGTAAATGATACTTAATCTAAATCCAAAATTTGACATTAATAATACACCAATAATATATTAATTGATTATTAATATTTAAATTAACCATTGATCTTAATTTTGGTAAGATTAAGGTTAAACTCTAGCTTGTCTTGATTAAGATCTAAACCTTAATCACTAAACAAATTAATTTGATTGTAAAATAATTCAATTGACATTATTCCAATAATGCATCTGATATAATATTAATCTTAAATTAATGAATTAGAAGTGTTAAGGTTAATATTGAATATGTGTGATTGAATCATCTGAATCTAAACTTTAGATCTTTGATTTTCTCTTATATAAGATTATTAGCATAAGATGGATAATAAAACTATAATGATTTATGAAACGATCTAACTCTAATAATATCCTTGATTTCATCCCATGATTGTAGAAAAGGAAAGGGTCAGATGAACTTTTAGTCATCTAACCTGATCACTTTAATTCAAGTATATTAAGTAAACTCTGAATATTAACTTAAGAGGTAAAAGAGTGAGACGTCAAGGGTCTTGCTTTAGGATCGTTCTTAATGTGCTTAAAGATCTTAAATATTGATAGATCGTGGTAGGAAGAACTTTTATAATTTATTGAGGTATGAATCTTAGATGATCCTTCATAACCTTAGAAGTTGATCTTGATATCTCGTGGTGAGAACCACCTAAAGTACTTAGAATAAAGCTTATTCCTTGTGATAACAACCTATATTGAGTGTCTTTTGATCATATCCTTGGAGCCTCGTATAAGACTCTCCTAATTAGAATAAGGATTGATAGCTTTGATAATCTTTGTTGATTAAATAGAATCTTCTGAACCAAGATTATTAGTTGAGTATAGTAGGGTATACCCATGGTACTGGATTACTTCAGTAGTATTCAGGTTTGGTTCATTTATTTCAATGTGGAATTATGACCAGGTGCTATGTGATGACCCCAAGATTGAGAATCACTTAACTCAATATTGATGCGTCACCACAATACCTAATATTAGATTAGAAAAAAACTAATTCAAATCATTAAGTATTGTGTTTGGCCAAGGATTTAGTAGAGGGTCTTAAGTTAAGATGATAGGGAAAATTGTGAATGATGTTAAGTAAATTTATAATTGAAAATACAATACATGAATCTTAGGATGAGAATAAAATATGACTTGAGTATGTGATATAAGTAATAAGACATGAGATTGCGATCTAAACAATTGTCATGAATACATGTGATAGTAATATAAAACAAATGAATTGCTTACATTCAATCTTAGATATGAAATTCTAAGTATTTGTTGAGTATTTAACATGTGAGTTATAGGTTTATATTTTTACCAAAATATTCTAAGTCTAAATTTTCTTAAAAATCTCGATAGAGTCTCCTATGTAAATGGTTAAGGAAACACCTGCAGAATCACATACTAGACCCCCATTCCAATAAGAGAAATAATATAAAAGAAAAGACAACCTAAACTAACATGCAATCAATCTAATTTAACTCTAATTCTAGTATAGAGTTCAATCCTTTTGATAAGATTGCTCATTTCTAATTCTAAAGTAGAGTTCAATCCATTTTAAAGGATTGCTCATTTACAATTCTAAAATAGAGTTCAATCCATTTCATATGATTGCTTATTTATAATTCTAAAGTATTTAAGGGAGAAATCACATGTGTAACAGTTGTCTACCCTAAGGTTTACTTCATCATAATATTCAACATTCACATGTAATTATGCCAAGACTATTACTTGAGTAAGAAACTAAATTCCAATTATACAAAAATTGAATATACGATGAATTCCATTTATTATTCTAAGTATATAATAAAAGACTTAATTAACATACAAATTTTATACATTTATAACCATTTATCCATTCAATATATTCATCCATTCATTCATCACAAGCATTTAAGTATGACTAAGCTCCAATAAGTGTAGTAAATTAAAGTAAATGACATTATTACAAAATAACAGTAAACTAAATAAGAAAAAAAAAATTGATAGCTCATTTGAAGTTCTTAATAAACTATAATTAATATTAGCAGATAATTAAGATTAATTAAGCTACAATTAATTATTCATAATTAAATATTAGCAGATAATTAAGATTAATTAGCGTGTAATTAACCTAATTACTTTTCAATAATAAAATAATAATATTATATATTTAGATTAATTAAAAAATAGATTAATTAATACTTAATTAATAATTAGATCTTAATTAATTACAAATTAATTAATGGATTAATAATTATAGAAATTATGTATATATAACTTTAGAAATGAACAGTAAATTAATTCAATTTGAATAAATAAATAGTAAAATAATACAAATTGTATTTTTGAATAGTAAAACTTAAAAGTTTAATAACTTTTTGTAGGATAACCCAAATATAATCAATATAGGTCTAAAAATACTCAAAAAAATAAAAGAAATCAAATGATGTAATATTAAAATTAATTTCAGGGTACGCATAATGATGTAGCATTTTAGGATCTTTTTAGGACCCATAACTTTTGATCTAGTTGACCAAACATAGTCAATATGGGTCTTAAAATACTCAGGAGAGCGGCCCCATCACTATAGTAGTATTAGTTTTCCCATTTGGATATCAGAACAAAAAGTCAACTTTAAAATTTCTATTTAACTTTAGGGAAAATTAACCAAAATGCTCCTAGAATTCAAATGACCATAACTTGGTCAAATAAACTCCAAATTCATAAATTCAAGATGCTAACTAGTTCAAAACTTTGATGTCATTAGTAAATTGAAATAATATTTAAGATTTGAACTCTAAAATTTTAGAAAATGACCAAAATATCTCCAACTTTAGCTAGGTCATAACTTGACCATTTGAGGTCCAAATTGGCTTTACTCCCTATCAACACACTCAGTATACTATATGGAAGCTATAGAAACTGAGTTTGCTAAAATTGGAATTCAAACGGAAAAGTTCAGTTTTGCCACTTGTTGACCGACCCGAAATTACCAAATTGCCCTTAGAACTTAAAACATCCATAATTTAGTCAATTGACCTTTGAATCCAGTGTTCTTGGACTCTATGGAATCCTTAAATAGTCACCAACAATAAACTGCATAAAAATTTATGGTTCAATAGTATAAAAATTTCTGAAATGCCCTTAGGTCAAAAATCTTAAATTGGACCTATATGATCCGTTTCTCGTCCAAATTGGACGTACTTACTACCTATCTTTAGATTAGACAGTAAGGAATCATTTGGGATCTAAAATTTAATTTGGACCCTTAAAACAAAAGTTGACTTTTAGACCCTTAAGGTAAGGGCAAAATAGTCATTTTGCCCTAAGATTTGGACTAAGTACTCTTAACCTCTAATTAACATTTCAAAATTCTAAAACTAATGTTATAATTGTATTAGTGACATTTAAGTGAGTAAAATCAACCATTAGATCAGATTCCAAAATTTCCCTACGTCTTTAATACTACACCTTAAGGACCCTTCTTGAGACTAGAACTATATCATATGCTAGAGTTCATTCATTGGGTAAATGGGTTACCTAATGGGTGAAATCTTGATTTTATTAGTTTCTAGACTTTTCTTTTATTTTACAACTCATTTTAATTATTTTATCTTTTAACTCTAGTTTTAAGATAGGAGATTCATCCTATTATATGTGATTTGCTTAATAGGATTTGCCTTAATAAGTAGATTACTTTTAAAATGAAACCTAGATCTTAGACCTTATCCTTTTTTTGGATTATGTGATTAAACCTAAATCTCATAGTGTTTAATTCATAACCTATATATTTAGAAGATCTTGATCAGATCTTAGATAGAACATCTAAATTTACAAAACTAGTACGTATGATTTATTGATTCAACTTATAGTTGTCCATCTGATTGAACTAGATTAGAACCTGGTCAGTTTTAATCCTTTTTAACTTATAAGGACGAATTTCTAAGTTACACTCGATAATAGGAAAATGGAGATCCTGAACTTGTGTAACTTGGAATAGTTAGAATGGTTAAATTAGAAAACAAATGATATTGCCATGTTTAGTAGAGTCCCTTGTTTTTATTTGATATTTATTGCTACACATTCCTTATATTTTTGTGCCTTAACTCCTTGAGCTTATCATATAAGATCTTTGATGCATAAATAAAGTATTAAGAAAATATGGAAACTCCTTAGATTCCTTGTGAAATTATTAAATGATTGATTAAAGATAATAATTATTGTGTTAGAGCTATCTCTCAATTATGTCTTCTGATTGCCTAGTCTCCTTGTTAATACTAGGGGAAGACCTTATTTATATCTTTTGTTATTTCATTGTGTGTTGATTGCCTAGTCTTGTATGACACTAGCGGTACACCGTTTGTGCCTTAGCCGTGCTGGTGCTAAGATCCTTCGATATTCGGTGGGCTAGATTAGCTCTTTTCTGTATGGCAGTTAATACACATATGTTTATATATATGTTTAGTTTTGATGTTTTGTTTACTTTTCAGTTTTTTTATTCAGTCAGTTAGCTCTTTGTTCTGCTTATATACATGTTTATGATGTTAGAATTTTGTTGCTATTATATATATCACTGCTGAGTTATATTATTTTTAATTTGCATATTTCTTTTGATCACCAGCATATTTCCAGCACTTGTTTAATTATTTATATTCATACGCCTTACCGTGTTTAGCTTGCATTTAAGGCATGTCTTAGCCTCTCTTTTTATTTAAGTTATAAATGATTGTTTATAGCTTTTCCTTTCTTTTTATATTGCTAGTCGCTCCTATATTGTTATAGCTATTGCTTAGAATTTGTAAATGGTGATGTTACAAAACACATGAAAATATATCAGCCTAAAATGTACTTAGACAATTGTCTAACACAATATTTTCTTTTTTTGGCTGGGGCCTTACATTGTGAAACCGATAATGGCAGATCCTCTCCAGTTAGATGATCAGGAGCTAGGTGTAGAGCCATATCCAGAGGAGGAGCCCTTGGAAGAAGCAGCTATTTAGTTTTTTTTTATAAGTGAGAATGAGAGCATTTTTACTTTCGTTGATCTAACTTTAAATTGATGTAATAATACATGTACTCTTGACTGTGTATTTGGATTTCTATGCTTATATTATGAGTTATATTCCTACTATTTATACTGTGATGCTTGGATATTTCTTATTATAAATCACTTCCGCACTCTGCATGAATTCTTATTAAGTGACTGAATATTTGATTTTATGCTTACTCATTCCCTTATTATTGGATTAGGCTTCCCTTATTAAATGGATTGTAGATTTCATCCTAATCCAATAATAAGTGAAGGGTTAGTTAGAGTGACACACCACCCCTTAGCTTAATCTTGTGGATTAAGGGGGTGGGGCGCCACACTAAGTCCCCGGCTGAAATCCTCATGGAGCTCTCGGTGACCCTGGCTGAACCTGCTGTGTACCGCTGATAGAGGGTGAGGTCTAGAGTTCAAACCCCCTTGCTGAGCTCCTGCGATTGTCTGGAGTGCTCTGAGCTGCTCGTGTTGCCTCTGCCATCTTTAGTTCTCAGGTATATCCCTCTGACCTCTTATCTGTCGAGCTGGGTTCAGCTCGACTAGCAACTTTCCCTATCCTAAATGCTATGTTAGAACCATCCTTAGTGCTCCAATAGGCAGCCATTGCATTGGTAGAGGCTGGCAATGGACCAGATGATGCAATTCCTGTATGAGAGTGCACTGGTAGACAGTCTTTGGGCCAGTGAATCATAGCGATTCATCATGCTTGCGAGTCCCCAATTGATGCCCGAACCTCTTGGCCAATAATTACTGACCCATAGCGTGTCTTAGATTCGATCGAGTCGATCGATACCATTGAGATCGATCGACTCAGTTGTAGCCCGAGTCTATGAAGTCCCTCGAGTAGCACTATAGCAATCCGGCCTCCCCCAGAGTATCTCGACTCACCCAATCGCTTCCCCTTCGGTCCACGGATGTGTATGGTTAGACCCTAGCTCGTAGAATGGATGCCGTGAGGAGAATTAGTGTGAGGACTCGATGCCGGGTCAGCGGGAGCTAATCCAGCACCGGTTTACTTGTGGAATAGTAATAGCAATAACAACAAGCAATGATAAGTCCTCTAGCCGCAGGATCATATTGAGTGGTTTAAGAGACAAATATATAGACATCATACATAACTCATTTATTCATTAATTCATGAGTCTTGAGTACATAGATTAAAATAAAAGAAAAATTACAGACTTTTTAAAAGTAGATAGAGTCAAAAAGAAAGCGGTGGATCAGCAGGTAGTAGTATCAGCACTGCTCAATTCTTTAGCACCTTTCCTCGAGGATGAACTCCTGATATGGGCACGTTTCAAAAGTGCAGGCATTCGAAAACTAGTTAGTTGTGAAACCAAGTACTGATAGATGTCATCTTTACAAATGTTAAATAATAAGCAAAATAATCAATATTTTATAGGAAATAAAAGTTGTACAAACTTATCCATACAAACCTGTTTCAATTGCACTTGAAATTTAGCATAACAATAATTGCAGTCACAAAAATAAATACAGAATTTTTAGCGCTTGATATCTGAGGCAAAATATGATTTTATTGGGCAAGTATAAAATCGAGGAAAAGGGGGGTTCATTTTTGTGTAACATATCTTAACTTCCCTCTATACCTGCCTCCTCAAAGGCTTATCAGTATAGGCTCCTTATGACTCCCGATGTCGGACAGCCCCGTCCTAGCGGTTGTCTGATCAGACAAAAAGTATAAAGCAATATGGGACCCTTGCTTCTCACTTATCCAAACTTATTCATATATCATTTTATGTGACTTTAAAAAGCACTTTTATCAAATTTGTGCGATGCTGAGCAGAAAAAAAAAAAGCATATTTAAACAGAAGTAATAAAAGACATCTGGTACCTTGTTCTTATGAGTTCAAAGGTTCAACAGTTCGACAGTTCGAATGAGTGACAATTTGCTCAATCTGCATTTAGGTTTTGGATATTTTTAAATTAACTTTCAGCCAATATTTTTAGGAGTAACATTTATTTTAATTTCGACTATGTTCTTCTTTCACTTTCTTAAAGTCTGATTTTAAGATACTGCAATGGCAGTAATGTTTATTATAGCGTTTATTAATTTGCTAAGGATAATAATCATATTTGATACAATATTATTGTTATCATTATTTTAATGATAACAATAATATAGGAATGAAAGAACGTAATAGAAATAACTGTCAAAAAGAAAATACTTGAACTGAAATTATAGTCATTTCATAACATATGTATAGTTTTCATTATTAATTAATGAAAACCATATTAATGTGAATGACGATATTATATCATTATTATGACTATTAAGTAGGTATAAATGAACGAAGACTAGCAAACAAAAGTCAATTCTCATGTTTTCTTTTCCCTTTTTCTTTATCTTAAACTTCTTATCTTACCTTAAGATTAGGATTGCCGGAAAGCGGGGGGAGGGGGGGCGTTCCGTTATTCGGATTTCTCCTAAACTATGATACTTTGATCTTAAAATTATTCTTATCTAAGGGTATTTTTGTTTGCCATAGTTTGAAATTTCCCGGAGTTTTGATGTCTGAAGCGGGCTCTGACCTAATTTTGAAAAATAACGACATTGGGTCGTTACAACTAGCTCCTCATAGATGTGCCTTGAGAGACGCCTTGGTCGAGTAGCAATTTAGCAATTTGGCGCCTCCTAGATGGGGCTTCTTATCTCAATTGATGCGCCTCTTGCTCCTAAAAGTGTAGCCATTGAAATCCAGGCGTGGCGTGGCTTGTGCTCGACGAATTGATCGAAGGAGGCTAGCCCTAATCCTCCCCTCTGCCGGGCATATCCGCATGGAAGACGAATAGTGCCGCACCCCGACCCGCGCCTTTGCTTTGGGGCCGATAGTTAATATAAGGAATTTCTAAATTAATTTTCTTAAGGAAATTAATTCAGTAAATCAAATATATAGTTTTAATTTAAATAAACATTTAGAATGCATTAATGAAATAATATAATCAATACTTACCCAAATGGTATGATCCAACATACCATTTTAATCAGAAAATGCAAAGAATAATAATATAAAATAAAATTAAAGATCTAATAATTAGATTTTAAATAATTGCATAATCTTTCTTTATTTTTGTTTAAATTATAATAAATTTATTAATTATTCAAAAATATTGATTAAGGTCTCTGATTTCTCATGAGATCATGTAGAACCTATATAGACCATTAAAAGTAATTTAATATCTTTAACTTTGCTAATCACCCCTTAATTACCCTAATTTGAGATTAGTAAATTAAGCCTTAGATTAACCTCTGATTTCAGTAAATCTAGTTCATAATGCTTCATTAAGAATAGTAGAGCCTTTAAACATGTTTGGATCATTCTTGTATGCCCAAATTTCCTTAATCACCTTAAATGGTTTAAAAATGTGATTAGTGTTAATTATGCTAATTAGGTTACCAAAACCTAAGATAAGTGTGTATCCTGCTTCATTAACCAATATGGGACTCATCAAAACATATTTAAATCAATTTGGATAATTAAATCATAATATCCCATTTTTAACCTTAAGAGTGGTATTTTGGTCATTTTGCCCAAAATGTGTTTAAGTGCCCTTAAACCTTAGAATTCTCAATTAAGTAATAATAATCAGTAATGTGATGTGTTAACATCAATTGCTAAGTGGTATCATTTCTTAAATGAATTCTAGTGTTAAATCTTAAAATCCTTTGGTAAACTCTTAAGATCTTAAGTGATCTTAAGACCCTTTATAAAAGACTTAGCTTAAATTAATATTAATGTTAAAGTTTCTAATCCTAGCTATCTTACCAAAGCTTGTTCATGAATAATAGTCTCAATGAAAGTATAAGCAAAAGCTTTAAAGAATCCTAAATTTAGACTTATTAGTTTAGATCTAAGTGATCAGAACTTCAGATCTTAAATCTCAGATCTTAGACTTTAGATCTTCTAACTGGATTGAATTACCTTCATTTGGAATTCCCTATTTGATTAACTATTTAATCCTTTGAAACCTTCCTTATGAGTGAATGATTGATTCAATCTATAGAATAACATAATTATCCTAAAGATTGAATATAAATCTTAGATTCTTAGTTCTTAATTGATTATTTTATCTTATAATCAGTAGAGTGACCTTTCAATTAATATCTTAGTTTTTGAATTTTTCAGCTTATAAGATTCCTTATCTTTAATTTAGGTTTTAAAGTGTGAACCCTAGATCCTTTTTAGGATATTATCTTGGATTCAGGATTTAAACACCAAAGTGCAGTTTGGGTCTGAAATCCTTAATCTTGATTTACTTAATCAGGATTTGAGTTAAGAGAGGAAAATAATAATAATTTAAGTCACTAATTTATTTACTTTAATCCTTTATAGTCATCATATGATTATGAATTAGAACTTGTTAAATTTTAAAGTTAACATTAAGGTCGTGAATCTGGATTTATACTCAATAGTAGGATATTGGAGATCCTAAACTTGTATCTTTTTAGAATAGCTAGTTGGATAAATTAGATAATAACAGATATCACATAAGTTTAGATTAAGTATCTAGCTTACTTTGACTTTGATTTCCTTGCACACCTTGAATATTGAGCCTCATTCCTTGAGCATAATAGGTAAACTTAGGATATGGAAGATACATCCTAAGTTAGTATTTGAAAAGCATAGTATTTATTCAGTTCTTTTAGTGCTTTTAGTTAGTAGAGTATTCCCTAGCTTAGTCTATCTTTTTAGTTCTAGTTTTGTTATAGAATAGACTCGAACATAGCTCTAAGGATGTCTAGGATGGATACATGTCTTACTCTATAAGTTCAACTCGGACCTAGATCTGTGAATGCCTAGAGTGGATACATATTGAACTTTCAGTTTAGAGGCCCTGTATGGCCTATTTCTGTTATGACAGTACTATGTTTTAGGCATATTTTTACGTCACTTCAATTTTCAGTATTTGTTTTATTTTGTCACATGTTTCTGTGGCCTTACTTTAGTGCTTGGCTCCTCTCTTCCCACACTCTCATCCCCCCCATTCCTCCTCTCTTCCCACACTGTCTTCCCCCCACCTCCCATATCCCCCTCTTCTTACTCATCCACCATCGGTTCCCCACGTCAACCTCCAGTAAAGCCTCATTAACGTCAATATAGGGTAAGAAATATGTAAGAAATGAATTTTTTCTACTGTTTTTATTTCTTCTTTTTTTTTTATATAATAATAATAATATTTAATTTTATTACTATTATACTTTTATTTCTGTCATTTTTTTTTCTATATATGTATATATTTTCTAATCTCTGCAATTTTCATTTCTGTCATTTTCTTTTTTTTCTATATATGTATATATTTCCTAATTTTTGCAATTTTTATTTCTGTCATTTTCTTTTTTTTCTATATATGTATATATTTCCTAATTTCTGCAACTTTCATTTCTGTCATTTTCTTTTTTTTCTATATATGTATATATTTTCTAATTTCTGCAACTTTCATTTCTGTCATTTTCTTTTTTTCTATATATGTATATATTTCCTAATTTCTGCAACTTTCATTTCTGTCATTTTCTTTTTTTCTATATATGTATATATTTCCTAATTTCTGCAACTTTCATTTCTGTCATTTTCTTTCTTTCTATATATGCATATATTTCCTAATTTCTGTAACTTTCATTTCTGTCATTTTCTTTTTTTCTATATATATATATATATATATATATATATTTCCTAATTTCTGCAACTTTCATTTCTGTCATTTTCTTTCTTTCTATACATGTATATATATATATATATATATTACTTATAATAATAAAACTTATTATTTTGATATATAAAGATAAATAATTAATATAAATATTAATATTTATATTTTAAGATAAAATAAAGAATATTATTCTTTTTCATTAATTATTTTATTTGCAGCATTTGCATCATTATTAAGATTTGACTCACTTTGATATATTTATATGAGATTTTGTGCTCATAACTTGAAATAAATAATCAGGAATTAGTATCATGGGTCATTCATGTTGATCTCAGGTCTGTACAGACAATACGTTAGGCCAGGACAGGTTGATATCTGGAGAAATAAGGAGACTGCACATAGCCTTTGAGGGAAATGTGTAGTTAGTCAGGAACCCGCATCTCAGATAGTTAGATAGACGTATCTAACTCATCGATTATTCTGTAACTTTGTCCAACATAATAAATATTATATGTTGTTGTATTTTCTTTCAGAATAGGCACATATCTTAAATATGTATATTACATTAATAATCGCAAGCATATCATACTTAAATATCACATTTTATTTTCTCATACAGAATCATGACGCTTAAATGCAAATTTTGATATCCTACAAATCTTACTTAGACTTTTGTGTCTAATTAAATCTTTTCTTTTCTTTTCTTTTCTTTTCTTTCTTTATATTTTTTGGTTCGCCCTGTCATATAATATATATATATATATATATATATATATATATATATGGCAGTTCAGGATCAATCTCTGGATCAAGCCTTTGAGGAGGAGCTGATACATGAGGGAGCAACTTAGACGTTGATTTACTTGAAGTTTTAAATTATTTTTGCTTAGTATGTAATAAATTTTGTAAAACAATTATTATCTTTGTAATGAATATGTTTCTTTTATTATTCTGGTATTTTTGAATGTTACAATGAATGTGGAAGTGCATGTATATTTTATATGCCTCTAAATACACTGTTATACTAAACCCCGATATGATCCTGAGAAGTGAGCATTTGATGCTGGATTAGCTATGCTGACCCAGCGGAGGGTCCCCATAGTTGGTATCAGAGCAGGATTGGGAGAAAATTAGTATAAAAGTGTATATGCCAGTATTCATGCAATTATAATTCTAGAATAAATAAAAGAAAGAAAAAAAAATATATATATATATATAGAAAGTTTTTATTTTTAAAAAATTATTAAAAGGACAATAAAAGAATAGATATATGACTGTAAGTAAAAAAATATACTTTTAATTATTATTTTATTTTATTTTTTAGATAATAAGAATACTTTTGTTTTCAATTAGTATTTGATAATTATACTTATGTAAATCTACTCCAATAAAAGAATAATAATAAAAATTCTATTTTTTAGATGGATCCTGAAGATTCTCCATTAATTGTCAGAACACACTTAAAAGATCTGATATCTACCAATACTTCCGTGGACCGTGTCGACAAATTGTTTGATATTGTGAATGCTCTATTGGAACTTGTTGATACATAAAATTAAACATTTTTAAAGCTTCAAACACAACAAACATCCCATATAAGTAGTCCTACTTCTATACTATCAGCTACCCATTTCTCAAATATTGAGATAGATGGACTATTTCAAGCCTTTCTAATACTCCAACCACTAGTATTCAATGGAAGTGATAACCCAATGGATGCTGAAGATTGGGTGAAGAAGATAGGAAAAATTCTAACTAGCATGAAATGCCCACCTACAGATATAATTAGATTAACTATCTTTAAGTTAGAAAGAGAATCGAAATACTGGTGGGAAACCACAGCAAGCTTACAGTTCGTAGGCATAGATACTGATAATATCCAATGGAAAGAATTTATCAAAGCCTTCAGAGCCAAATACATCCCTCCTTCTGCTCAAGCCATCATGGAGGATATGTTCATAAAATTATGTCAAAACACCTGTAGTGTCGTTGAATATGAAATTGAATTTGAAAGACTATCCCGTTATGCACCACTACTAGTGAGTACTGAGTCTGCTCGATGCAGTCGATTTTTAAAAGGATTAAAACCTTCTATCAAGAAAATGCTTATGGCTCTTCGAATCTCTAAATTCTCAGACATACTTGAAAGTGCAAAAATATTAGAACATGAGGAACAAGAAGAAGTTGAAGAGCAAAGAAAGAGACCCCCATCTACACAAGTGCAACAAATTGAATACAAAAGGCCAAGACCACCTCAAGCTAGGGTTTATCAAATAGCTCAGCAATCACCTACTGGAAATATAACCGACCGCATCTTTACGGTAATTGTTATCACAGGAGCGGAATATGTTATACGTGTGGACGACCAGGTCATAACTTTTGGCAATGTCAAGCAACCCGTACAGTGGACAATCAGTGGATCACTCATCCTACTAAGATGCAACAACAAGTATCTATACCACATGGAAAGCAATAACTCACACCAGCAGCCAGACCAGCTCATGTACCTGCAACTACTCCAATACAAAGGAGAGGTCCATCTGTTGCTCCTAAAGCACTAGCTGCTAATCAAAGGGGAAAAATAATTGCTCCCCAGCATGCTGCTCATGCGAGGATCTATACCCTCACCCTAGTTTTAGCCCCAGAAGATAATGAAATGGTATCAGGTACCACATTCTTTTCTTTTATAAACATTTTTCATATTATATTTAAATATAGCATGAATTATCTTTTAATTTAAATTCTAGGCACCTTATATTTCAATGACAAATCTTGTGATACATTATTTGACACTAGTGCAAGCCACTCGTTCATTTCAGAAAGATTTTCCAAGACTCTTGAACTACCATATTATAATTTAGCTAAAGACTTGAATGTCGGGTTACCATCTGGTGCCCTCATGAGTGCACAAAAATATTGCGATTGTAACATACCAATTAATGGCAAGACATATGAAGCAAACCTGATAGTGATGCCTATAGTAAATTTTGACATCATTCTAGGAATGAATTGGCTCAACAAGCATAAAGTTATGATTGATTGTCAAAGAAAGAAGATCATTATCAAGGGTGAGAGCAAGCCTGAAGTATTCATGGGAAAATTAGCAATTTCAACATCTTTAATCAACACTTCACAAGCAAAGAAATTAATTCGAAAGCGGTGTAATGCATACTTAATAACAATGATGGGAGAAAAGACAGAAGAAATTCTTTTAGAAAACACTCAAATTGTAAAGGAGTTTGAAGGTGTATTCCCTGATGAATTGCCTGGATTACCACCAGTAAGAGAAATCAAATTTTCAATTGAGTTAATTCCTAGCACTCAACCGATAGCAAAAGTACCTTATCGCATGGCACCCAAAGAACTGCAAGAGCTAAGCGAACAATTATAAGAGCAGATGAACAAAGGTTTTATTCGACAAAAAGGTCACCATGGGGAGCCCCAGTATTCTTTGTAAAGAAGAAAGACAGTTCGATGAGAATGTGCATCGATTATCGTGAACTCAATAAAGTAACCATTAAAAATAAGTACCCTCTACCCCGTATTGATGATCTATTTGACCAATTAGCTAGAGCTAAGATATTTTTCAAGATAGATCTAAGATCAGGCTATCATCAATTAAGAGTCAAAGAAGAAGATATTCCAAAAATAGCATTTAGAACTCGCTATGGGCATTACGAGTTCATGGTCATGTTTTTTGGTCTAACCAATGCTCCGTCCATCTTTATGGACTTAATGCAAAGAATTCTTAGACCGTATTTGGATAAATTTGTAATAGTATTCATCGATGATATTCTAATTTATTCTGAGAGCAAGGAAGAACATGAAAATCATCTAAGAACCATTTTGGAAACTCTAAGGCATCACCGGCTTTACGCCAAATATTCTAAATGTGAATTTTTGTTAGATTATGTAGCTTTCTTAGGTCATGTAGTGGATGCCGAAGGAATCAAGGTCGATCAGAAAAAGATAAGTGCCATCTAGGAATGGCCCCAACCAAAGACCGTGACAGATATTCACAGTTTTCTCGGTTTAGCAGGATATTATCGAAAATTTGTTAAGGGATTTTCGCAAATAGCTGTACCTTTAACCAAATTAACACAAAAAGCAGTTCCATTCATTTGGAGTCAGAAATGCGAGGAATCTTTTCAATAGCTAAAGTAAGAATTAACAACTGCCCCAGTACTAACTCTATCACAAGAAACATGAAATTATCAAGTTTATACTGACGCATCCATAGTAGGGCTTGGTTGTGTTCTCATGCAAAAAAAGAAGGTAGTAGCATATGCATCTAGGAAATTAAAGATCCATGAAAGGAATTATCTAGTGCATGACTTATAATTGGCAGCGATAGTATTTGCTTTAAAAATGTGGATGCACTACTTATATGGAGTGAGATGTGAAGTTTTTACTGATCATCAAAGTTTAAAATATATTTTCACTCAGAAAGAGTTAAATTGTCGACAGAGGCGATGGTTGGAATTAATCAGCGACTATGACTTAGATATACAATATCATCCTGGTAAAGCTAATATCGTAGCTAATGCCCTCAGCAGAAAAGCAGACCTAAATATTATAATGAAAAGTCCATTAATGGAAGAATTCAGAAAGTTAGGTATAAAACTTATTAATAGAAAATAATTAAATAATTTACTTGAAAATAGTTCTACATAGCTTACATTCATGCAGCGTATAAAAAATGCCTAAGAGAATATTAAGGGATATTCTAAGCTAAAAGTAGACATCGAAAATGGTCGCATAACCAACTTATATTTACTAAAAGGAGTTTATATTTATCATAGAAAAAGGATTTGGATTCCAAACGATACATACATTCAGAATCAAATTATAACTGAAGCTCACAACTCAGGATATACAATTCACCCTGGAAATAATAAAGTGTATAGAGATCTAAAAGAGACATTTTGGTGGCCTGGACTAAAGAAAGATGTAGCTGAATATGTTACTAAATGTCATGTCTGTAATTTGGTAAAAGCAGAACATCAAAGACCAGGTGGACTATTGCATCCATTAGATATACCAGAGTGGAAATGGTCAGATATTTTTATGGACTTTGTGATGGGATTGCTTAGGAGCCGTACTGGAGTAGATGCGATTTGGGTAATCGTAGATCGTCTAACAAAATCAGCACACTTCCTTCCGATTAAGCAAATAGATTCAGTGGAAAAGTTGGCCAAGTTATATATTAAAGAAATAATCAAACTTCACAGAATTTCTAAGACTATTATCTCATATCGTGATAGTAGATTTACCTCCCATTTTTGGAAAACAGTACATCAAGATTTGGGGACAACATTGGCTATGAGTACAGCATTTCACCCTCAAACTGAGGTCAGATCGAGAGAGTAAACCAAGTACTTGAAGATCTTCTTCGATTAAGCATTTTAGACTTTAGCGGTAGTTGGGAAGATCACCTTTCATTAGTGGAGTTTACATACAATAATAGCTATCAAGCATGTATTGGAATGGCCCCATATGAGGCTCTATATGGAAGAAAATGTAGCACGCTATTGGCCTGGACTGAAGTAGGAGATGTTCAATTATATGGATCTGATCTAGTTAAGGAGACTAATCAGAAAATTCATCTAATAAAGAGCAGGATTACTACAGCTCAAAATCAACAAAAGAAATATCATGATGCTAAACATCGAACGCTAGAATCTCAAGTAGGAAATCATGCATATCTAAAGGTAAGCCCAATAAGAGGAGTTCATAGGTTTGGCATAGCAGGGAAGTTAAGTCCAAGATACGTTGGACCCTTTGAAATAATTGCCAAAATTGGAGACGTCGCTTATAAGCGCAAACTACCAGATAATTTTTCTGCCGTTCACAACGTATTCCACGTTTCTTTATTACGAAGGTGTCTACATAAACCGTTCCAACAAGTGTCTATCCCTTCAATCAACCTCCAACCTGATCTAACTTATAAAGAAGAACCACTCAAAATATTGGGTTCAGATAATCGAAAATTATGGAGTCGCCACATCCCAATAGTAAGAGTACAATGGAAGAATTCATCAGAAGAAGAAGCCACTTGGGAAAGAGAAGATTCCATGAAGAAGAATTACCCAGCACTGTTCAATATGTTAGGTAATATTCTCATCCATAAATATTTTTATTTGCGTGATGTCGAGGACGGCATCATTTTTAAGTAGAGGAGTCTGTAACAACCCAAGTCGTTACTATGATAATTAGGACTAAACCCAAAAATTAGAATCTCGAGTGACTTCAAAATTAGAGAAAACTAAAAATACACTTGGATAAAATATATTTTTGTAATCATAATACTTAAGTTTGGGAGTAATCTGGATAACGAATACTCCTGAATTAATTTATAAATTATTTAAATTCAGTAAATTGGAAAAATTAAATACAAGTCCAAATTCAGCGATTTTAGTGTCTTTGGATTAAGAATATTATAAAAAGGCTACAAAAAAAGTTTCATCAAATTTATAGCTCTGGACTGACTAGAATTAATTTTTAAAGTTTTTATTTTTAGAAATTAATAAAAAATAAAATATTGCTCCAAATTAAAAAATTTCTACACGAGTGTGTTTTTCTCATCAAGATACACCTTCATGTTAAGTTTCATTATTTTCTAAAAAAGAAATGGAAGAGAGAGAAAGTAGAGAGAGAAAGAGGAGATAAGAAGGAGGAAGTAAAGATCAAATTGAACACTTCAAAATTATGACAAATTTTCTCTCATCCATCTCATCAAAATAATGAATGAGAGAGAAAATAATTATTTAATTAATTAAAAAAAAAGTTTATAAATACCCCCCCATTCCTCCTCTCTTCCCACACTCTCATCCCCCCCATTCCTCTTCTCTTCCCACACTCTCTTCCCCCCACCTCCCATCTCCCCCTCTTCTTCCTCATCCACCACCGGTTCCCCCCGTCAACCTCCAGTAAAGCATCATTAACATCAATATAGGGTAAGAAATATGTAAGAAATGAATTTTTTCTACTCTTTTTATTTATTCTTCTTTTTTTATATAATAATAATAATATTTAATATTACTACTATTATACTTCTATTTCTGTCATTTTCTTTTTTTTTATATATGTATATATTTCCTAATTTCTGCAACTTTCATTTCTGTCATTTTCTTTTTTTTCTATATATGTATATATTTCATAATTTTTGCAACTTTTATTTCTGTCATTTTCTTTTTTTTCTATATATGTATATATTTCTTAATTTCTACAACTTTTATTTCTGTCATTTTTTTTTTCTATATATGTAAATATTTTTTAATTTCTACAACTTTCATTTCTGTCATTTTCTTTTTTTTTATATATGTATATATTTTTTAATTTCTACAACTTTCATTTCTGTCATTTTCTTTCTTTCTATATATGTATATATTTCCTAATTTCTGCAACTTTCATTTCTGTCATTTTCTTTCTTTCTATATATGTATATATATATATATATATATATATATATATATATTACTTATAATAATAAAACTTATTATTTTGATATATAAAGATAAATAATTAATATAAATATTAATATTGATATTTTAAGATAAAATAAAGAATATTATTCTTTTTCATTAATTATTTCATTTGCAGTATTTGCATCATTATTAAGATTTGACTCACTTTGATATATTTATATGAGATTTTGTGCTCAGAACTTGAAATAATTAATCAGGAATTAGTATCATGGGTTTATTCAGGTTGATCTCAGGTCTACACAGACAATACGTTAGGCCAGGACAGCCTGATATCTAGAGAAATAAGGAGACTGCACATAGCCATTGAGGGGAATGTGTAGTTAGTCAGGAACCCGCATCTTAGATAGTTAGATAGACGTATCTAACTCCTCTATTATTCTGTAACTTTGTCCAACAGAATAAATATTATATGTTATTGTATTTTCTTTCAGAATAGGCACATATCTTAAATATGTATATCACATTAATAATTGCAAGCATATCATACTTAAATATCATATTTTATTTTCTCATACAGAATCATGACGCTTAAATGCAAATTTTGATATCCTACAAATCTTACATAGACTTTTGTGTCTAATTAAATCTTTTCTTTTCTTTCTTTATTTTTTTTGGTTCGCCCTGTCATATACATATATATTTATATATATATGGCAGTTCAGGATCAATCTCTGGATCAAGCCTTTGAGGAGGAGCTGATACATGAGGGAGCAACTTAGACGTTGATTTTCTTGAAGTTTTAAATTATTTTTGCTTAGTATGTAATAAATTTTGTACAATAATTATTATCTTTGTAATGAATATGTTTCTTTTATTATTCTGGTATTTTTGAATGTTACAATGAATGTGGAAGTGTGTGTATATTTTATATGCCTCTAAATATACTGTTATACTAAACCCCGATATGATCCTGAGAAGTGAGCACCTGATGCTGGATTAGCTATGCTGACCCAGCGGAGGGTCCCCATATGATTGGCTATAAATGACTAGTTTATAGCTACCCCCATTCTTATAGCTTATTGCACCTTATAATGCTTGCATATTTAAAACTATTAAATGTGATATCTTAATTGTTCAGTTCACTTAAATAGCTTAAAATATACTTAAATAATTGTCTAACTGTAGTAATTTTCTTTTGTTGGCTGAGGCCCTGGCATTTGTGATATTGACAAATGTCAGATCTGGAGCTGTTCGTAGGCAATGTTATAGGAGAGGAGCTAGTGCAGGAGGAGAACTTTCCCACTGCTGCCTAGTTAGATTTTCTTTCTAGCAATGAGGTGTTGAGAGATCTTTACTTTCATTTAATTCAGTTTATAATAATTAGATTTTGGATGTATTTACTTTTCTGTATTTAATCTGTGTTACTGTTTCTTTTACTCTCTTATACTACATTGTGATGTGGATGGTATATTATACTGTTTCTTGCTTCCGCTACTTTGATTTGTATTACTGTATGTTCACAGTTCCAGATGATAAGTTCTTGGCTTAAGGTAGGTTGGGTCCTACTTGACTTTACTTAAGTTGGAGATTTGCCATAGCTGGAGCACCGTACTCCCTGCAATTATGCTAATATCAGTATTAGCATCGTTGCGAGAAAGTACGAGGCCCCACAATTTTAGATCATACACTATATTATTTATTTTAAGTATTCAGTATACAGTCAGCTTTCCTTTTACTCAGTTTTATATAATTTTAATTATTCTGTTACTTTTACAATCTTTCTGTAGCTTTGTTAGCTTTACTGTTAAATATAAATAATTAGAACTGGTTAGATTAGTTTCGATATATTAGACTTATTATCTAACATGTGGTAATTTTGGGATCCAGTAATTTGCTAGATCATGAGCAGCATATTGAGCTAAGTTAGGAGGACTCTCAGAAGATTCAGGAGGAGTTCATGGAGCCTTAGTGGACCCTTCTTCAGTCTTGACATTTTCTGTAATAACCCAGGTTGTTACTTGGCTCAATTAAGACTATACTAAGTCTTAATTAAGGTTCTAAGTCACTAACTAAGTAATTTAGAACTCATCTCTAAAACTTAGGTTAACTCAGAAGTCAAATGAGTCAAATCAGAAATTCTGGAAAATCCCAAACCCTAGAAAATTGACTTTTTACCTAGACCTCAAATTTAAAATCTGACTTCGCCATTGCGTTTAGAACACCCAAATTAGCTAAGGGTGAAATTTTGAAAGCATTTGGAAATCGTTGATTTTTCGTCAAATATTTTAATAATATTTAGATATCTGAAAATTCAAATAAATAAATATTCATCGAAATAAAAATCAGAGTGCGCCATTGCGTTCCTCACCCTTCAATTAGCTAAGAGTGATTTATTGGAAATTTTTTGGAAACATTTGAGTTCTTAAAATTAATTAATAAGGTTAATATATATATATATTCTAATTTAATAATTAATATTAATTACTGACGGATTCCGTCAATTTACTTAACACGCCGTTAATTTCCTTAACGCCATCACTCATTACCGTTAGACGGAGCAGAGAGATCTCAGCCGTCTGATCATTTGATCAGACGGCGATTGGTCGTCTTCTCCGCGTAGCTTCCGCGTGTCAAAGGAATCGACGCGCGGCGATTTCGCCTCCTCCAGCGCATCAAGCCACTGCTTGCAATCGCGTTAGGGATGGTATAATACCCCTAGAGCCCCCATTCTTCTCGGTTTCAACTTCTAGATCTTAAAGAAACTTGAGATCTTCACAAACCAACTTCAAGCCACGTCTGCCGTTCGTCTGAGGTACGTCCAATCTCCCTAATGCTTTAGCGATTTGCAATCTTTAGATTTTGTTTATCTATTCCGTGCTATTGATTAAGCATCTATCGAGTTTGATTGTGTTGATCGAACCTATTATCGCCAGATTTAGGTGATTCCCTACAGTAGTTTCTAGGGTTAACGCCTCCGTCGGGGGTGATCTACAGTATTCGGACCGGTCCATGCCAGACCGGTCTAGTCCCGAGCTTTAGCAAAATCGGGCCGGGTTCGCTCAGCCGTAGCCTCTTCCCACGTGTCGGCATCAAAGGGTTCCACGGGGATGCGTGGGACCCACGGCGTGTAACTCGCGCCGTTCAGCCGTCCCCTCGGCTGGCGTCGTGGGACCCACCTGACAGGCTCTGGTGAATCCCGTCTCGACGTGTGGCGCTGGTCCAGCGGTTGTCTCGTCCATCAGAAGGCGTGGGACCCACCGGTCAGCATTCAGCTAACCATCGAGCGCCACGTGGTTGTAGTGGGCCCGCCATCTTTTGCTCAGCCAGTGATGATCCGCCACGTGTCCTGCAGAAAAATAAAATAACAAATTATATATATATATATATATATATATATATATATATATATATATATATATATATAAATGTTTTGATTAATATAAACGAATTTATCTATATATAAATAATATCAGATTTATTAATAATAATAACAGAATTATTAATACAATTAAACAGAATTTAATTAATCAATTAAATCAAATTTTTAAACCTTAATAACTCCTAAAATACTCATCCAAATTATGCAAATTAATATATCAAATTGATCAAAAAAATATGAGGAATTTATTGATGCCAATAATTTTGCATTTGGACCTGTATCTAGCAAAGTGATTATTTAGGGTTTAATTTAAGTTAAATTAAATGTTACAAATTTTATTTAGCTCATAACTTTGTGTAGGTTGACCCAAATATATTAAATATGAGTCTTAAAGTGATCAGAAAACCCTAAGGATTAATTTGATAGTATTCATCTTGCTGTTTGGATTAGTTCTTGCCTAATCATTTTTAGGTCCTAACCCTAATTACCCTATTTAACCCTAGAACTTCAATTGACCATAACTTGGTCAATTGAGCTCCAATATGAATGATCCAAATATCAATTTAAATCAAAAAAACCTAATTAATAGTAATATGTAAAAATATTTTAGATCCAATAGTTAGATTTGCTAATCTTCCCTAATTACTCCAAAACTTAATTAGTGAATATTAGTAAATCTAATAACCCAAATTGAGTGATTTAAGTTTCAGAGGACTCCTAGAACCACTTAGAATCTATCTGTGAAGTTTGATTAGTGTTTGAGTGCTTAATTTTGCTAATCACTCACTAATCACTCTTAACCCTAAATTGGTCATAACTTAGTCAAATTAGATCCAAATTGAGCTTACCACATGTCATTGTAATCAGTGGACTATTTATAAACCATAGCCACTGATTTTACTCAATTTGGGCACTAATTGGCAAAGTTAGAATTTTTGACCCATAATTAAGAATTTCTTAATCACCCTTTTAACCTTAAATCTTGTATTGGCCATAACTTGGTCAATACTTATCAGAATTTAGCAAATTTAGATTCTATGGAAAGCTTAGGCAGTAAGGAACAATAATCTGAAAGAAAATTTAACTTTCATTTAGTCAAATTACTAATTTTCCCTTAGGAGTTAAATTCACTAATTTGATCTCATATGGCTTAATAATCACCCAAAATTAATTTAGTTGTTATCTAATCTTATATTAGACAGTAAAAAATACTTTCCAAAAGAAAATTTCAGAATTTAAGCCCTAGATCAAAATTTGATCTTTTGAACCCTTAAGTAGTGGCAAAATGGTCATTTTGCCCAAATTTAGGATTTAGCCTTTAAAAGCCCTAAATTCAGTTTCTAATCACAAAAATCAATAAATAGAATGATTTAGAACTGAAATTAATCAAATCCAACTCTAAATTAAATTTTGATTAAAATCTCAAATTTTGCTCCTTAAGGAAAATTTTCTAAATCTTAAGTGAGTGGTTTCTTCTTCCTTATTCATTCTTAGATCTTTCCTTAGGTCCTTATAACATTAGTTAGGATGTGTGTCTTGAGAGATACTCTTAGAAATTAAGAGCTTTAATTCCTAAGATTAAGAATAGATCTTAAGTTAGAATTCATCTATTGAGTAAATTAGGTTACTCAATAGGTAAAACCTTGAGTTTACTAGTTTATAGATTTTTTTAGTTTATTAAATGATTATTTGATCTTTAACCCTATAATTAAGAATAGAGATCTATCCTAATAAATTTGATTTATCATTAGGATTTATCTTAACTTAATTGGTGAGATTTGGGTTCTAAACCTTAGACCTTTAAATGCACCATTTGGATTAAGTGATTAAATTCTATATTTGGAATTTATATCTTAAATCCTTTCATCTTGATTTGATCAATCAAGATGAGGTTGGGACTATTTAAAAACATTAAAATAGGACATTTTGACTTATTATTTACCTCATCTAGTCGACATTGATTTGATAAGATTAGAACCTGATCAGTTCTAATTATTTTTCAACTTGTAAGGACGTGAATCTGAGTTATACTCGATAGTAGGACCTGGAGATCCTGAACTTGTGTAACTTAGAGTAAATAGAGCGAATAAAGTAGACAACAATGGATATCACCTGTGTTTAGATAGAGTCTCTTGCTCACTTTGAATTGATGCTTTGCATACCTTATTTTGAGCCCCTTACCTTGTACACATATATTGGACATATGATATTTGACAAATATCTCATGTTAATTTTGAATTGCATACATATCATTCATGATTGATCGATGTTTTCAGTTTTTCAGAAAGTTGTGGCTTAACTAGTATGCCTCTCCAATCCTCGAGTTCGGCATAGTACACTGGTTTGTTATTGTCGGTAAGTCTATCCATATCTGGTTGAAATAATTCCCAGGATGGCGAGAAATAGATTTTGCGCTCTTTAATCAGGATTGGACATGGTGAGTACTAGTTGAGAGTAACTTTGGTAAGGTGTAGCTTGATTAGTATACCTCTTCGATCAACTCGTTCGGGGTCGGCAACCTTTCGAGGGTTTAATGTCCGACAGTCTATTGGCCATGCCTAATCCATAGGCTATGATGGATAGACTCTCGCCCTACTGACTATAGAGTCAGGATTCTGATATGGATATACTAATTCAAGTACACTTACATTCAGTTCTGTCTTAGCTCATCAGGCTAAGAGTTTTCAGTGATGTTCAGTTCAGAGTTTCTTAGCTCATCAGGCTAAGATTTGCTGAGTATATTTTCAGTTTGAGTGACTTAGATGGTCACTGCAGTTTCCATTTTCAGTTACTGTTTTACTTGTATATTCTGTATTTCAGCACTGTTTTACTTACAGTTTTCCTGCACTATATAAGATGCTAGTTTTACTTACTATTTTCATATGTAGGATGTTAGTTGTTTTCAGATTTATACGGTTAAATTTCTGTATGTCACTTAGCATAATCTGTTTGATCATATGCATATTTAGGTTGTATTTTCTTATAGTTTCGTTTAGTCTTTTGCTACATGTCTTTGTTGCAGTTGCTTGAAGGAGGTATGTGCTTACTTCCTATTTACTTAGTTATAAACTGTTTGTTTATAACTTATTACTGTTCTTTTTGTACGCTTATCTGCACTTATTGCTTCAGTTCTATTCATGGTGATATCTATTTAATATAATAAATTATTTACCCTAAAATGTACTTAGACATATTGTCTAATCAGTTTTTCTTTTGTTGGCTGGGGCCCTACCATTATGAAACTGATAATGGTAGGTTCTGAGTTTATTGGAGCAGCAGATCCAGTGAAGAGCTTGCCTTTGGGAGAGGAGCCCATTCTTGAAGATTTATAGCTTTAGTTTTCTTTCTTTCAGTGAGATTGAGAGTTCCTTTTAATTCTTTTAAACTTATTAACTGTTGTAATAATACAAGTTTATATTTCTCTTTCAGTATTTTACTTATTCTGTATTATTGTATTTATACTGTGTTGGATGGATGTTATATTTTATGCTTCCGCACTCTGAGTTCATATATAGTCATTTAGTGATAGTTCTTATGGATTAAATGGCAAAGTTCTTATTTAAGTTGAATTATAACATGTGTCTAATTCAACTCTAAGTGGGGACTTTGTCATTTGGTGACCCCTCCACCGTAATCATATTAACTTAAGGGTTAACAGGACCACGGCGGGGCAGGGCCGCCACATTTTCTTTCTGTATTTATTTCAGTTCAGTAGTTAGACTTTATTTCAGTACTATTTCAGTAAATAGTTTGTAATAATTTTGGATGCATTTACTTTCTTATTCTGAGATGAATGTTCCTATTCTGTTCTGTGATGAATATTCTAGATGTATGCTTAGCTTCCGTACTCTGTTTATATATTACTTATACTTAATATTGTGATGTGATCAGTATATTGAAAATACTGATATTTTATACATATATTGGATTCCTCATGTTGTATATTAAATCCAATATATATATATTTGTCTAATACTTTGGATAAAAATACTACTCTTATCTTAAGTATTAGCTTTCGACTCTCCTTTGGGGTTAAGTCAGCAGCCTTCAGTATTTGTATATACTCTGCTTTTAATATTTTAGATTGTGGAAAGTTGAAGATGAGCTATAGATTTGTATAAAATAACAACATAAATGAAAGCTAAATATTTATTAGAAGCTTATAAATTATTGTAATCTCAAATGAAGGATGATTTCATGAAGTATATAATTATAATTTTAAAATATCTACTATATACATAAAACTATCCATAATTTAAAAATCAAATTGAGACATCTATATACATTTTGCCATCCAATTCAATAATGAGAACTTATCTAATAATATATTAAGAATTATTAGATACTTGAAGAAGAGCATAATTATTACTCAATCAAAGTAGATTAATCATAAGTTTAAGAAATGTGTAGCAATAGAAGAACTAATTTCACATTTCTAATTGATGGATATACCTAGATAAATCAAGGTTAATAGTTTACACTAATGTTAATTTTTTTTTATTACTCTATTAGTGCATCATTAATAAGGATTGTTGAGATATTTATTTTGAAGCCAAATCCACTTTATTTTAAGACTTATCATTGTACGCATACTCTTGAGATCACTACTGATGCATAGTAAAATACATTCATAACGCGCTTGTGAGCTGAGTCTCTTACTAAGGCAATGGTGAAAGTCCTATATGGTTGGTTGAAACACATGCGCGCATATTCAAATACACACGTACGCATGCAGAAATACACGCACACAATACACGCACACAATTTTACATTGTTGATATGTAAATGTATATGATAGTATACACAATTATTTGTACTCAATGATTGGCACACTTTTTTGATTTTGAGAACATCTAGGTGGGATTTAACAGCATGTTGGGTATGAGATTATGGTGAGCATTTTTTGAGTCCAATAATTATCATATTTTAGTACTTAGATTTTATTTTTATTTCACTTTGATTTGCAATATTAATTAAATTATACTCTTTTAATTTTTTTACTGATTTTATAGTTCACGTCTGAGTTATATATGTCAGTGATGCTAAATATGAAGATTTGCATTCAAAATTTTTTAATTATAATTATTATTTTCCTCAACACTGATCAAACTACAGGTTCTAAACTACCACTTGTGTACTAACTCATCTTACAGTAGCCTAATGTCAAATTAGTTAAAATAAATGATTTTTTGTAGCATTTAACGCAATATAATAAATTAAAGTACTTGTTTATAATTATTAAAAAAAAAATAATAAGCTGCTTTTTTTATTCCCTTTCCGACCAACCACCATTAAGCCTTCTAATCCTAATTCAGCATATAAAAAGAATAATCAAGTATATATTTCATTTAATATTCTAATATCTTCCGTACCATATTAGTTATAAGGCCCGTGCACGCTGTTAATTTCTGCTTAAAAGCTTTCTCGCACTGATCTCGCCTACTGCCGTCGCTGTCGTGTGGAGAAAATCGGAGAATCGCCGGCGATAATCTCCGGTGGAAAGCCGACGGCGATCACTTCCGGCGAATAGTCGGCCTCAACGACAGATCTTGAACTGTTTGGGTTCTAGAAGCGGCCAGATCGCACCTTTTGGTAGATGCACAAAAATCCCCTGATCTCCCCTCTCTTTCTCTTTATAATCGCAAGTAAAAGACAGCCAAAGTTGGATTTTGGTTTCTTTGCTTCTTTCCTATTATTTGATGCTTTTCCGATATTGTTCTCTGGAATTTAGCACAGTAATTTTATTTCCTTTTTTTCTTTTTTTGAAATTACTTGGAATTGTATTTTTTAAAGTTCGAAACCTAGTTATCATGGCTGCATTTTTTTCATTGTGCGGGAATCCTTCTAATTTGTCCATTGATTAGCTTATTTTGCAATAGAAATTGCTTGATCATGCGATCCGATGCTGGCATTGATGATTAGGTGCTTCGAAGTTTAGGGATTGCCTGATTGATTTATTTCCCCCTTTTGCTTCTCTCAAAAGGCTATCAGCTTTTTCGTCTTGGGCGGGTATCCTTCTCCGCATACCTTTTTCTTTTTCTTTTTTTCTTTTCCTTTCCAATTTTGCTGCAACTTTCCTACTTTTCGTGAATCCGATTGTATTTTTGCTTTGCATCTAAACTGTTCGAGTTCTATCTTGCGCATCTACTTTTTTGAGTGTTTAAATATTCCCCCTCTTTCTGCGATGTTGACTTTGAATCTTTTTAAATAATCCTCTGGCAGTTCCTGATTCTTGATTATGATATTCTAGTTCTGTTTAGAGCTCCACTGCAGTCGTCAAAAGGAAAATTGTCGCAAACGCAAGCTTGGTGAGTCTTAGTGCTGATCATAATCTTTTATTAAAGACAATCATTGGATTCAAACATTTCTGATGATCTCGTTATTGGCTTTATACAGGCTAAAGATATAAATGCTTCGGGCAAAAGAAGTTTAGCTGATATGTGAGAAAGGTCAATATGTTTGACTTGAACATTGGTGTGGTTAGAGCCAAGCTACTTACTGATAAAGCGCAGGGAGATGGTACACTGTTTGACTACTAAATATTTGCTTTGTTCCTATCATTTCGATTAGTTGCTGTTCCACAATAACCTAATGTGATTATATGATTTTTCATTTTTCGCATAGTTTGAATTGTTTTAAGCCCAACTTACCTTCTATTATTAATATCTATATTGTAAGCTTTTGCTTTCAATAGTTCTGTTTAAATGGCATTTTTTGTAGGATTGCAGAACCAAGCCTTCTTTTGATTGTATCTATTGGTTCAATATTTACTATGATAACTTAGTGCATGGCTATGCAATGTGTAGTTAAGTATTATTAACCAAATGATTTGCATGCAAATATTTCTATTGTTAAAATAAATTTGTCCATTGTTGCTTTTGATACGCATTTTTAGGATAAAAAATAGGGCGTGTGATGCTTATTTTAGGGGATGGGAAGCCAGAGGGAGATGTTCTATATGCAAATGCCATAATTTAAAATTAAAAATAATTATAAAAATTAATATTATCTTATATATGAATCATTTATATATTATCACTTAGATCAAGTTAATATACATTAATAAAAATTCAAAATGCATTTCTTTATAATAACAAATTAATATATTCAAAAAAAAAAATACAGAAAAAAGCAATAGCTATTTCTTATTCGTTCTTATTTATATATTTGTTCCTATATATATTCTCCTAATCAGAAAAAAATCAGGCATTAACATTTCTAATCAAAACATAAATTCTAAATTATGAACCCTAATAAAAGAAATATTGCATATATATATATATATATATATATATATGTTATGTTGTAGTTTACTTTGTGAACTTTTTGCACAGTAATGAGACCATTTTGGTCACATAGTTAGAATTCTCTTTATGATCAACTATAATATATATAATGTATGTCACTTTACTGTCCCATGAAAACTGATATAAAGTTGTACGTTTTGCACCCTTAATAAGTTTAGGGTTATTTACATTAATAAATTTCTCCATTAGGTTATGCAGTTCATAAGGACCGGCCTGATTTTGTGAAGAAAGCAATTAATATACTTGGTTCTCAGGTATGGTATACTATAAGCTATCTAGAAACGAACTTATGCCTATCTTCCAAAAAAAAGCTAATATATTTTTTAACAACGATGCAATGACATGCAAATAATAAGATATGGAAGAGCTCTGGAAGGAGATTGAGTGAAACGCCAATGAAGATGCTAATAGCGCAGGAGCTATCAAGTGCAATTGAATTGAAGGAAAAGCCACCAAGTGTTGTTGCAAAATTAATGGGATTGAATTCATTGCCCCTTCAACCAAAAATTTTGGCTTGCAAGAGAAACATACAAGAGACTGATTCACTCCAGCGTACAAGCAAGGGCTTTCAAAACCACCGGCAAAAGGAAGAAGACAGCTTTATCCAGATGAAGAACAGGAATGACTTGCACATCCATGACAAGAAGTATGAAGATGTGTATGATGTTAAGCTGCAGCATTCAAGTAATGATCAATTAGTGACTGAAAAGCTACTTCATGGAGACTGCAATGGAAACTTGACTGAGAAGAGAATGGCTCTTGTTCACCAAAAGTTTATTGAAGCAAAGCGCCTAGCTACTAATGAAAAATTTCTCCAATCAAAAGAGTTCAAAGATGCTCTTGAAGTTCTAAATTCAAATAAAGATTTGTTTCTCAAGTTGTTGGAAGACCCAAATTCTTTATTCTCTAATCAACTTGAAGAGCTCCAGCAGACTAGTTTGGTGGGAACCCAGGCCAAATGTATAACCGTGCTGAAACCAACTCCAATTGATATAGATAATGAGAGATGCCCGAGGAAGAACCAATATGCATTTGGTGAAGAGAATAGGGACGTCGATGAACCTGAGTTGAGCTCTAGCTTTTTTCTTCCAAAGACTGAAGTTGTATCTCAGCCCACCAGAATTGTGGTTCTAAAGGCTACCTCTGCAATATCTCATGAAGCGCGGACCAATCTTGATTCAGACATTTCCTTGCCGGTTCCAGAAAGGAGAAGCACGTATGAAAATTTTAGAACTGATGGAGATGAACGATCAAGTAAAGTTGGCAATAAATTTATTCATAAATTGCAAAAAGGTTCAAGCTTACACAATGATGAATACCAAAGAACTTCTGTCCTAGCCAATGGATATGTAGCTGATGAGAGTTCTCTTAGTAGGTCTGCAACTGATTACAGAGAAGGAAGCAGCGACTGCAGCGGCTCTGACTTGATGGCTCTATGTTCACCTTGGGTTCATTTGAGATCTGGTAGTACAGGTTCCTTGTCATCCTTCGGTCATGGGTCTTATTCGCTTGAGTCTCCCATTAGTACAGAGGCCAAGAAACGACTTTCTGAAAGGTGGGAGTCACTCACTTCAAATGATGTTAACCATGAACAAGCTTATTATCAGAAGAGCTCAAGTACTTTGGGTGAGATGCTTGCCATTCCTGAGGTAAAGAAAGAAGAAGAGGAGGCCGATAAGCTTGCCACATCGTCGTGTGTTACCTGCAGTGAAGGGCAGCGCATGAGTACGACAAGTATATGTTCAACTTCCAGTAGGATGCACGAAAATGAACAGTCTCCTAAGAACTTTGCAAGATCCAAGTCTCTTCCGGCTTCACCATGCTTCGAAAGCATTAGGAAGAGCGAAAAGATTTCTCGTGCACGCTCTAGCAAATCCTCTCTTCTCAATCAGGTGCCAAAAATGAAAAACGAAAAATCTTTTAAGGATAAAGTTTCAGGGCTATTCTTCTCCGGGATGAAGAAATTGGTGATGGTCAACCCTACCCTCTCCCCTTCCAGTCCTGATGATAGATTCCAGTCTGCCATTTCTTTAGCTGAAAGAAGTGACAACTTCCCAAAATTTATCCTTAATAGGATATCTGATGAACATCCTCCAAAAACTCTGGAGGCAAAATCCACCAAGTTTTCTTCTCCTATTTCAATCAGGAGAGAAGAAAAGCATGGGAAAACCCCTCTAAAGGTGACTAATTGTTCAAACTCGTGGTGCATTTGTAGAGGAGCTTAAAGCATCAGTTAAAGAATGATGCCTTTATATCTTTTTCACTGTTTTTTCAGGGCATCCGCTCCATTGAAAAGCTTTGGAAATCTGAAATCTCCAGAGAGAACCTGAACCAACCTAATCACGCCTCAGCATTTGAAAGATCATTTCATGAAGATTTTCTTCCTAATTTCTCCCATTCTTCGTCGCGTGTTATAACCGGAAATCCACGTAAGTTTCATTCTTTACTATCTTTTTTATCTGAAAAAAATTTGGTAGTATTCTAAAATGTGATAACGACTTCACATTTTTCTTTAAAATTATTTTCTTTGTCTTAATTTTTAACGTCTAAACATCTTTCTGTTGGACAAAATAAGTGCTTAGAGATATTGATGTCAAGATGAAATTATATTATGGGCAATGTCCGGAGTACCTCCAATAGAGGCACATGTCATCTTATAGATAACATGGGCATATCAAACGGAATCTATTAGATGATCCAAGAGGAGAATGTTTAGTCCTTTGGAGTGGAACTATTTGATAGAGCACAAAAGAGAAACAAAAATTCATATAGTTAAAGTACTTTGTACTTGAAATGTCGGCTATTTTGTAATGGCCTATGTTCCCTACTTTGTTCCCGTGTTTATGTTCTCTCTTTAATACAACCATCTTTTCTTTGGGTGTTTGCTTTCCATTTCCCATCAGTTTTATCTATATAAATCTCCAAAGTTGAGGAGTTGCCCACTCATGATTGGCCGGGGGAATTGGTTCAGCCAAAATACCCTGACATAGTCAGTTTTTCTTGTAGCACTGCTACTGAACCACCACCGTAGAAACACTGTCCAGATCCTTCCAACGTCTTCTAATTCTAATAGGGACAAATAAAGAGCAATTATACTAACAGTTAGATGCTAGTAAGCTAAAATTCTAATTCTTAGAGAAACAATTTGATATTCAGATAGGGACATTGCACAGAATGTGGGCAAATGATGAATAACAGGCTCTATCCAAATGAAGGTTTGAAGCTGAAGCATCTGGTGCATTTCAAAAGGCACAATTCAGTCTGATAATTGTTTGCAGCATAGGGCTCTCACTCAGTACAGCAGTAATAATTAGAGGAAGATGCAAACTACCAAACGGTTGCATTCTCAATTGTCTACATGTAGTATGTTGTGACAAAAAGACCAAGTGGAGACTGCTTCCTGATCAGCAGTGCTTCCCTTAACATCGTTGCCCGTGTTAGCCCCCGCAAGGCGAATGTTTCTTGTATTGATTTTTGGGATTTTTACCGATATAGCATAAAAATATCTAATATTTACTCCTAAAACATTTAATTTGTAAATATAACTCACATAACACTCAAATTTTTATAATTAAAACGTCATTGAATCCCATTTAACACCGTTCAACATATTTCGATCGGATTGCTGCATCACAAATCAGATGCTCAACTCCCAACTGGCTTCTTCCCTTTTCCATGATTAAATTCAATGCGGAATTTTAAAAAGTGAATAACTTTGCTTCCTCGCAATGCCAAGCTCTCATGTAAAAAGATGTGAATAAGCAAAGAAGAAGATTGGTGGGATAGTAAGGGAAAGAAGAGAGGGTGGATCCCCCCGTTGTTACTCAATGTGAGTCATCACAGATCTTCGGCATGTGTGAAACCTTCGTTAATAACGATATTTGTGATGCAGGATCAGAAAATATTGAACGTTTGGGTGGCAGGCTTTGATTAATTTTAAAGATTTGAGTGTTTAAGTAAAATTTAAAAATTAGGTATTTTGGAGATTTTTGCGGCTTGTTTTTTTAATCACATTGAATCCAAATATCTTCCTGCCGATTAGGTTCTGACGAGAGTTGTTACTGAACTGCAGAAGCAGTGTGTAGATCTCCGCTGATCAGTTCGGTGAGGCGGTCCCTGAGCTCGGAAAGGGCGCAGCCGGACAGCCCGGCGGCGTCGTCGAGTTCGTCGAAGCTCTTCAGGCTCTTCTCCAGAGAAGACGAGGAGCGCGAACGGGCGGATTTCGTCGCAAAGCTGCTCTCATCGTCGAGCTTCGCAGACGAACGGTGCTGCTGCTGCTCCGCCTCAACGCTGCTATCCAAATCGCACTCCCTCGAAAGCCCGCTGGATCCGGTTTTTCTGTGCGAGCTCTTGGGGAGTCAAGGGGAGGAGGAGGCCAAGAAGCGAAGGGAGAAGAGGTCGAACCAGAAGCTCTATTTCGACTGCGCCAACATTGCCCTGAAGGGCATCATCTCCTCCGCGCTGGCCGATGCCTCCCCGTGGCCTTCCAAACCCTCGAAAACGAATCTGACGGTGGCCGACGCAGTGCGGCGCCGATTGAGGGATTGGTTTTCCGAGGACGATGATGATGAACAGTGCGGGAAGAGACGGTGGCAGTGCGTGGACTCTTTGGCGAGGAAGGAGGCTGCTGGGTTGGCTGATTCTTCTTCGCTGTGGCTGCAAATGGATGAGCTGGGCGGAGAGGTTTGCGAAAGGCTGCTGGAAGAGCTGCTTCAGGATACCCTCGCTCTTCTCTGCTGATTTCTTCTCTCCTTTTGCTCTTTCGCGCCTGATTATTGCCATATTATTAATTTGGCATTCGGTGGCAGGTCGCAGTATCGATCTTACCCCGATTGTAAAAACTTCCTAGCGTTGCATTTTATCATTTGTTTTTTTTAAATACCATAATTTTCTTCAAACTTTAGACAAAATTGACTCAAATTGGGGAACTGTAACAGTCCCTTTTCCCTATTTTGGTATCAATTCACTATAGTTATAATCTTATAATTCAATAGTTTTTATAATTAGAGGAATACTATTTAGAGTCGTTAACGTAGCACCCAATAAAACTCATCCAATAGAATTTGGATATATTTTATTATTATATATTTATTTATATTAAAATAATATAAATATTATTTTTAAAATTTGTATTGAATACACCCAAAAAATTTTATTGGATGAGTTTTTTTAAATGCTATTTTAGCGGATCTAACCAACATTTCTCTTATAATTATATAATACAATATTTTTTAATTAAAATATTCTTGATCCTGATCCTTAACATCTGATATAATTTTAGATTTTAATTACGATTTTGTAGCATAATAATTGATGCTTTTAAATTCTTGTTATAAAGACATATTTCAAAAGAGAAAAACTATTTAACGTTATTGATGTAATGAGATTTGAATATTATTTTAATATAAATTTTAAAAATAATATTTGTATTATTTTAATATAAATAAATAAATATTAATGGAATGATATTTAAATTTTATTGATTAATCTTTTTGGATGCTAGATTTAAATAATATTTTTCATTTCAAAATTAATTATTACATGCTCAAATATTAATCTAAAATATGTTTAGCTTTTCATAAAAATTTTTAAATTTTATAAAAATGTTCATACATAAATATTTACATAATACTAATAAAATATCCTACCTTAAAGATTTGTTTATAAACTCTTATAAGATTAGTTAAATTGCATACCATAAGTTATCTCATAAGACTTTTTTATGTAACTAAAAAATATATATTTTAAATATAAATTCTAGTCATCCAATTTTCTTAGAAATTATTTGAATACCAAATAATAATATAAAAAATGTTATAACTAAACAATAATATGTGAGGTTAGATTAACGATTAATAATAATTGAACTTTATTGCTCTTTGCGATGCTATAATCAATCGCAATTTTGACTCCCAACAAAATTTCAGTCATATAATCATAGTTTTAAAAAGAAAAACCTTTTTTTTTCTTTTTTTTTTTTATTTTGATATAAAATTTGAGATATATTTAAAAAATTTAACATTTAGAAATAAATATTAGATTAATAGAAAGGACAGTATCCCTTAGTACCTACAAAAATATGGATGCATGGATTCTGATTCTGACCTGTGGCAAGCCAGACTACATCAGCATTATTTTATGAAAAATATTATTCTTATATCATCATATACATAATAAAATTCATCATCAATTAAAATTTTTTTTTTATTTATTTTTATATATTATTCTAAACAAAAAAATAAATTACATCAATCATATATATTTACAAATAAGATTATCACATCATCCTCATTTTTATACCACTCCCTCCCTTCAACCTAATCTCCCGAATCTCTAGCCGCTTTCTTTTGGCAAGCCAATCTCCCGAAAAGTGCACGAGCAACATTCCTTTTCCTCTTCCCTTTTGCGTCCTTCACCTCTCGTTCGAGCGATCCTTCACCTCTCGTCCCTAAACATTGCTAAGGTTAGCGCCGCCTGCAGACTTATTCGCACCGAGCAGCTTTCCTTTTTCCCTTTTCCCGTTTTGCTCCCGCTAGGGTTTGCGGCGACGCTAACCGAGCGATCCTTCACATCTCGATCCTTCACGCCTCGTCCTTAAGGTACGCCGCAGCTGAGATTGACGACTCATGAACGGTTGGTCGCGTCTTACGGTTTGATCTTTCTCCCCTTTAAAATCCATTTGCAAAATTTTCTGAGCGATAAAAAAGAACTTTGTATTGGTAGAGAATGGTTGTTTTCATCTCTGTTGGTCGTTCTCGGCTCGACTGTTTTTTCCCTCTGTTTGGAGGCGAACTTTCTGGTTCATCTCTGTAATTCGATGTGAGAGTAATTACATCTTCTTAAAGGGTTCTATATCAATGATGAATGTTTCATAATTTTACATGTTCCACTTTTTAATTCAGGCTATGCAAAATTTTCAATATAATTTGGCTTTGTTTCATATTATTCAAGTTGAACACAAATATTTTCATTTGAAAAACATCTGTTTCAACACAATTTGTCTTTTTTTTTCGTAGTAAAGTTTTTTATGTTCTAAAGTATGAAGGGTTAAATTGCTCTCTGCTGTTTTGTTTTCCCTCTGTTTAGAAGCAATCTCTGCTCAGCTTTTAGAAATTGCCAATTATGATTGCATTGTATTGTTTGTTTTGTAATATTTTGAACCTGATCAAAATGTCCTCAATTAGAATTAAAAGCATTGGCTGCTTCTTATCAGGTGAGTAGTATGTGCAGTACATTTGTTTTTTCTCTGTGCAACACTAACAATGCTTTTAACTTCAATTTTATGTATGGCTTTTAGGTAAAACATCAGCTAGCCTGATTAGCTGCAATTGTTATGTATACTTGAACGATTTGTGTAGAAGACTCCTTACCAGCTATTTATATGGAAACTGTCCCCAAGCCGCATGAATTATTACTTGGTTATTTTAACTTGATTCATAGATAATTTTTATTGGACATAATAAGAATTTTCAGTTTGAATTTTTGGATGAGAAACTCCTTAGATACACTAGAGAATGCTGCTGGTGCGAAAAACATTCTAAATAGTTGTTAAGAATTAAAGAAATTGGCTCTAAGAATATATGGACAAACTAGGGTCAAATTTGCTATCTAAATTATTTGAGGGTGGGCTATCTAATATGAACCATACGATTTACAGTCTTGTGCATTAATCATCTTTCCAATGTGATTTTTGTCACTCAATTTAGTGATGGCTTTTGATGAGCAGATAATGCTGCAGGTGCGAAATTGCTTGATCTTAGGACATGTTTCTGCAGGTGCGAAATTGCTTGATGCTCTATTCACTAAGTCTAGGATGTTTTCTTCTGGATTGACCAAGGGTTGTATGATTTGCAGAATTATGAGTGTAATGTAAATCCCCACAATTCTATGTCACACTTATTTGGTTTAATGGATTCCTAATATGAACAAAATTAGTATATTTTATTTTGATTGCACTCTTGTAGATTCTATTTGATATTTCTGGGAAGAGAAAAGTGATACTTCTCGAAAATATTGAAGATAATAATTTTTGAGTGGTTCATTGCTATTTCAATATTGAATGGTTCATTGTTATTTCATTATTGAATGGTTCATTATTGAATGCCAGCTGCCATGTCATCCAGAATTTGAGGGGTATTAGAGGGGGTACTGTATCATTGTCCTTTATTAAAAGGTTGTTTATAAATATCATTGCATCTGTTAGCCAGGTTTCAGTTATTCAGTGCACCATCGGTTAGCATCATGTGCCATTGCAGTCTTCTTCTTGTTGGATTATGTTGAGTTCTTCTCAAGTTATAATATTCAGCTACTTTCTAGATATACAAGCATGATTATTCTTTTATGAAAACCTTTGCAGCATCAGACAGTAAAGAGAGGTGTTTGCTACAGCATAGTTTGTATTTTATATGGTGAAGGTGATGAGTCTTTATGTGTTTCAGCTTTATGTGGTATTATTATTTGTAATATTCGGAAAGAAAAATGCTAAAGAATCATCAAAATCATGCTAGTTGTGTAATTACAATAAAGAAGGATATTATTTTTCAATTTGACGTGACTTGTGGTAAAGAAAGTGACAGATTTGATTTGCATTGATTAGCTATGATAAAATTCGCTCTAAGCAGGATGGCTGGCCAACTTGATCAAATATCTTCTCTATTTTTGAATAGATACTTCTTGATCTTGAACAGATACTATGGTCAGCAACCGTTTAGAGATATTTGAGCCATAGTAAAATCTTGTAGTCAAATCTTGTTGCATGAAGTTTCCTGCCAATGCAAGGCCTTGGAAAGGGTTAGGCCACTCGAAACTCGAACTGTTCTTGGAAAGTAAAATTGGTGTGGTCTTTAAGTTCTCCTCTCCTACCAGAGGTGTAAGTGCTTCGTGTTCATCACTGCATCCATCTCGGGCTTACAAGTCTTCATTTAGATTGGTTGGAAGTAAATTTGTCTTCATTTGCTATGATTTTTGACATCTTACTACTTCGCATGTCAAACTTCATCTTCTGTTGAGGAAAACATGACTTATCATTCTATGAGGAAGGGTGTGATATAGCTCACCCATTTTACATTTTTTACAATCAAAATATTTTGGTATGATTATCTATTAATGATTTATATAAGAATGTATTTGCGGATTTTAATTTCATTGGGGTCTAGTCTCTGAATTTTATTAACTACAAGCATATTTTATTAAAGCTCCCCATCTAGTGAGACTAAGGCTTAGTGGTCTTGTGCATGAATCATTTTCCAATGTGATTTTTGAGCAGTACAATTATTTCTTATACAAGATATGGCACAGTAGTGGTCAATTTGATTTACGGGATTTAAGTTGGATAGAAAAATAGAGATGCAGGTGCGAAATTGCAGCAGCTTAAGGAGACAAAGAAATGCTGCAGGTGCAGGTGTGAAATTGCTTGATCGTTTCCTTATGTTTCCATCAAACCCGTTTATATCATGACAAAATACTCATCATCTCCATATGTTATGCTGTTTTGTTTTATATAGGTGGATGAACTTGAGTCTCGGACTATTGTAATGAATGAAAAATGATGAAAATTTTGCAAATGCTGCTGTCTCAAGCTCTCAAATACTGAAAAATAGTTTCTCAAAGTAGAAATAGAGAAATCAAAAGAGGCTAAATCATTGAAATGTGATGTAGCTCAAATAATGTATTTGATGTTGAACAAAGTTGTTTTAAGTTATTTTGAAGATAATTTTAGATTGAAAATGTTTCTTCAAATAATTTATGTATGTATTTACTGTACTTTGCTTCTAATTAACAAATTTTTAATGTGATATAACTCAAATGACAGAGCGCTCATATGGTATACGAGAAGATTAGAGTTCGATCTCTTGCATCACCAAACTGGCAATGAAGAAAGCCATAGTATTAAAATATGAAAACAAACTCACGCACAATAAATTGAAAAATGCATAATATAGTTTGAAATAACACTTTAATATCTTTGAATTAAATTGCAATCGAACAATGAGAACTTGATCGAATATGCTTTCATTCACCTAGCGTTACCCCACATCATGATGGTGGTTTTAGCACCTTTCTGAACGTTAATATTGAGATTAACTTTTTTTCATAACTAGATTCATCCATCTGCCTGAATTTAGATCAGAACACCTGATTTTATTAATAGTGTCGGTTTATGAAGGCTCAATGCTATTAAGAATTGGATCATATTGACTAGTAGGAGAGGATATACTTTTAGTTACCTATATTCCAGATCACCAAAATAATGAATATAGAACAACACATAAATCAAAATATCAATTAAACTTAGAAAACATCCAAAATACAGTACACACATTATTACAAAAATAACTTTATTTACATCAATAGCATAAACAAGTGATCCCAAATTATGCTGAGCAAAAAACAAATTTTAATATAAATAAATTTTTTTTTTGAAAATGTTTTAATTAACATTTTTGTTCAATAAAAATACAACTCCAATGGCATTTGATCCACAAATATTAGTTGTTTAATTCGAACAGCTCTACTCTGTCTGGCTGGTTGCATTCTTACAGCAAAATCATTTTCACTAAAATATGATGTTGATGCATGATGTGCCAAATTCATCATTACAAACTTTGTGCCCTTGAGAGCCAAAAATTAAGAGTTAAGAAAATATAAGAAAAATACTCTTACAAAATGTGCATTTAAATACAAAAGGTGCATTACCATACTAGCTCAGAGTTGAAGAAAATATCCTTTGTGTGATAGCGGATAAAGCTGAATAAGCCTCATCAATCGTGAGCTGAACAGAAGCTACCAAAAACATTTACATTGCATAACACAAATACAAATTTGGCATATATACATTATTATGTTTGAAAAAAAAAGATTGACTATTTTTATGTATCCCAAAACAAATAAAGACCAAAAGGAGAATTTACCTTTGTGTTAATAAAAATAATGACGACACAGTCTGGCAGGTGTTTGAAATATTTATTGATCTATACAAAGGAGAATTTACCTTTGTGTTAATAAAAATAATGACGACACAGTCTGGCAGGTGTTTGAAATATTTATTGATCTACACATTGCTGCAACCAATCTATAAATCCATGTAGCCACTTGTTGCATCAAGAATAGCAAAAAGAATTGCTTGAAGAATTTGCAAGACAACAAAATAAAAAATAAGTCGTGCAGTTGCATTTAGTACTTTTGATGTGTTGCTTTAGTGAGGTGCCGGGCTCACCAACTAGCTCCTGGTGCAAACCCAATTGAGTAGTAGGTTGTGACCACCCAAAGAAATGATTTGAGCATGGCGATGGGGATTCAGGGAACAAAGTTAGGTAGGTGAAGACTCATGTGGGGTACAAGTTGAGGTCTCGTTGCTGGTAGAACACTGGCAGCCTGCTTATTGTAAGGGGCAGCTGCGACATGCTATTGAAAATATTGATGGAAATGCCGAAAATAATGGAATTGTTGTACATATCGTTATCTTCTATGCTGTCAGTCTGCCTCGTGGATCCACAGAACATTGTCGACATGATTACCGTTGCAATAAAAATCTTCACAACATATATTCGAAGTTAGATTGTTTTAGTGAAATTTAGCACAACCACAACCACATCCACAAAACCAATCAACAATCTAATGTTCAGTAGCAAGAAGATAAAAGACTAGATCACAACAACCTGCAAGCATTAAATATTCAAAGCAACACAAACATATTTGCCGAAGACCATATTGCTAAGAGATCGAGACTTGAGCAAAAACTGTTACCTAGGCCTTACAGTAAAAACCAAGACGCCGGAGAGATCTAGAGCAAAATTGACACCCATACACATCAGCACACCATATAACTTCCAGCTAACCAAACCATCTTAAGAAACAAAGGAAGATGCAGTTTAAACAAGAAAAGGTCTTGTTTAGAAGGAGAGCTCTGATTAGTGATTGCTAATATACTAGCATATTTGAGGGTATATGGCCATCCAAAATTAACCGAGTCTTCATTTCCAAGAAAAAATAACTTGGCTGAGACAAAGGAGATAAGCTCCAAAGGATTATGAATAAAAATTGAATAGAGTTCCAGTAAAAATAAACATTGCTTAAAGACTTTACAAAATTAAACATGCATCAATTCCATACTTACCAGGAGAGGAAAACATACAAGATATGACTATCTTCAATAATAGTTATACACAGCCCACAATTTCACCAAAATTAAACATGCATCAATTCCATACTTACCAGGAGAGGAAAACATACAAGATATGACTATCTTCAATAATAGTTATACACAGCCCACAATTTCACCAATGCCGAAGCCCACAATTTCACCAGTAACATCAATAACAAAAAAAATTCAAAATAACCACACTATGTTATACAAAGCTCACAATTGCACCAATGCTTACACAGATAACAAAATTTAAATCTTCAATTCAAAGTGATCAAAACAAAGTTAGTGAAAGCCTCTTTACGAGATTAATGCATACCACCCAGTTACATGTCCAAGATGGTCTCCCCAATCCTGAAGTTTTTATTTTAGGATTGCTTTCCATCTCTCCATGTCTACACAACGATATGCAAAATAAACAGTTTTAATAGCATTTGAACATATATAAAAACAAATTTATACAAATGTGCAAAGTTTCTTAAAACTATCTAATTCATCAAGCGTCACAAATATAAAATGTGTACCTTCAATTCATTAGGTGACATAATCAAAACAACAGAAGGCTCCAGTTCTTCGTTTAGTACATGTTCAGTATGATTTCTAATTTGTTTCTTAGTCATCTCAGTATGATTTCTAATTTGTTTCTTAGTTATCTCAGTATCTAAGTATTGCTATAAAAAAAACTTTTTGGATAACTTATAAAGATCAACAGTAAATTATGTGAAGGTGTTATATAGGGGATGACTAATTAAATATCAAATTATAGCAATTGAAGCATTAGTATATTGGCATAAAAGTAAAGAAAACATTTTGAGCGCCTATATAAAGCAGAAAATAAAAACATAAGAAACAGTTTTACAAATGAATAAAAATATTAAGCCAATAAGAACAAAAGAAACTTGAAAATTACAGCATATGCTTCTTCTTCCCTTTTCTGTCATGATGACTTATAAGTCTCTTGGTTGGCGGGCGTCCTTTTGGGTGTGCGCGAGCAGGATCTTTTATTGCACTTGGAACTCCATGACCACAAAAATCTTTAATCTTTTCTTTAAGCTCTTGTAAGGCAGCTAATGTGTATGCACGAGCCTCATCATTAACTCCCCCAATATAATTAATCTCATTGGCATGTCGTATGCTTTCAACATAATAGTCATCCGATCTACTTCTAATGTTTGTTTGTGAGTTGAAGAATCTAATAAATGAGCAAATTGTTTATTATCCTTTCTCCATCATGAGCTTACTAATTTGTCAGGAATTCTGGCATTCCCTTCTTGACGCAAAACACATAGTATGTGTGAACAAACAGTCCCGCTAAACTGGAATGAGCGGCAAATGCACCACATATCCTCTTCGATGAGATTATAAACAATTCTAAAATCAAGTCTTCTCATTCCATTCCACACAATTACCATATATATTTTAAATGACACATTAAGCTATGCATTTGAGATAGTACAGTTCATCAATTTCTTTACTTCATCCTGGAATTTGTAAAATATATTTAAAGTATATGTTTTAGAGAACTGTTCTTCATAAACTAGATTTGAGATAAGTTGTGGTTGAGAAATATATGATTTAAAATCAACTTGAGCTTGTTTTTCCAACTTATCTTTAAGCATTTTCATATTGCTCAACAAATAAATATAGAGTTGTCTTCGAATTCACGTACCCATCAAAGAAAGCATTTACGCCTTCACTTTGTTGTGTAGTAGACATTCCAGCCCAGAAAAAATCTTTCAAGAATATGGGAACCTAGTTCGCCCTTTTCTCATAAAGAGATGTGAACCAATTAATTTCAATAAGCTGGTATTTGACATCACCGTCAACCAACCGTGTTCAAACTCATCCACAGACAAAGAGTCATAAACAATAGATGAAAATTCAGAGATTAACGATTATTTATCTAATCTACCGCCTAGTTTTTCTGACAATTTCTGCATGATATGCCACAAACAAAGACGGTGCTTTGTAGATGGAAACACCTCAAAAATTACAAATTATATTGCTCGACATTGATCAGTTATTATTCCATTTAGATGTTTATCATGCATGCAAGCTAACATCCGCTTAAACAACCATAAAAATGTTTCACTTGTTTCATCACATAATAATGCACAACCGAAAGAATAGAGTTTTCATGATGATTCACTCACAAATGGTGCAAAGGGCATGTCATACCGATTTGTGAGATATGTGGTATCAAACATCACAACATCGTCAAAATGATCATATGTCATTTGACACCGTGAATCAGCCCAAATTCAGTCGATTATCATCTGTCACATCAATAGTGTAGAAAAATTTTGAGTCTCATTTTTCAATCTTTCAAAATATTTAATTAAAGTAACTACATTCTCATCAACTAAATTCAATACTTTATGCTTTGTCACAAAATTTCTACAATCCTTTTCAATAAATAAATAATTATCAAATCCCCCACATAATGTAAATATTGCATTAATAGATTTATTTAGCAAAACTCCAACCTTATTATTAACTATCAACTGTCTTTGGATAATCAAAGGTAGCTCACGGTAGCATCGCATAAAACGAACCATTTGAGGCTCCAAATCATGATTATGCTCCAAGAAAATATCATCAATTACACATTTGGAGTTTAAACAACGATCTAAAATAACAAATTTTATCTTGCAACATGTTGTTATTATCAATTTTTTACGTAATTTTGTTATTTTTGTTGTTACATGTGGCTTCCTCTTTACAACAAGTAAACACATAATGAGTTTTTTGCCCATAAAAATTATGATTTGAACGTTTTCTAATGCCAAAATCACTATAATACCCATAAGTTTTGTACTATTTAAATGCTTCTTCAAGAGAACTAAATCTCATTCCAATCTCAGAGATTTAAAAAAAAAATTCGTTAGTTTCAAATACATGATCACTTTCATTCACACAATTGTCTAAAATCTCTAAACATGCATTAATAGAATTAAAACTAGTCAATGCTGTAATAATGTAATAATATAATATTTTGTTCCAACATAATAATTAATATGCACAATAATTAACCTGAGTTGTTATCTACTAGCAATTCTTTTTCTGATTGCGAGCAACATTCCAACTCCAATTCGATTATCATTGGCAATGTTCGTTCTCCAAAATTGCTAACATCATCAATGCAATGAGGTGTGGTGTTTGTAGCATCCATATGTATGTATTTACAAACTAAGATAACAATTAGGCAAAATAAGCATAATAAATATAATTTTAAAATAACTTATAAGCTTATAAAAGATTAGGATTGCATATGAAAGCAAAAATACTTGCAAAGAAAAAGAAAGGCTCAATGACTCAAATTACATATAAAAGCAAAAATAAATAAAAAACTCAAAACTAGAAGACTAGGGTTCAGCTCCTCCAAATGAGACCTACAGAAGACCAAAGACCCGACAGAGCATCAATCCTTAAAATCAGTGTAGAATCTATTCGAGGGGTATTTACCAAAGGAAGTCACCAAACCATCAAATGAGGTCTAAAATAGCATCACAATCCATCATTGTCTCAAATAAAAAACCTGCCAATATACTCCTCCCAAAACAAAGTGGAAAACAAAAGCTCCAGTTGGGGTCCAAGCAAGGAAAAATATAAAAACAGATAAAAATTATTAATAGTGCATCATAGCCTCATCACTTCATAAGATAATTTACAAAAAGTATCATCATGAATGAAGTATCTCCAAAACTTATGAATGAAGTATATCTCTAATTAAAGATCAAGCCTTGCCTCTCTTATTAATTAAAGTGCGCCTCCTTAAATGTAGATTATTTTAGCATACAAAATATGTTGTAGAGTTTTAACTCAGCACACAAATGTGCTTATGACCAATATCGTGCGATAGCACTTCCAAACACAAGCTACAAGTAATGATAATTAAATACCAAAGTAGGGTTTAATCATATCATCCACTCTTAATATAAAAATTAGCCTCTATGTGATGAGCCATTATTTCATTATAAAATGCTTATTTAATAGAACTCATCAAAAAATCAACACCCAGAAGAGCATACGACAATAGTTAAGAAAATCCGTAGAAAGATAATGTAAAATGCAGCATCTAATAGTATAAGAATAGTCAGTTGCAGAATTCATAACATCACTCTAATAACATCTAATTAAAGTTAAACATAAAATAATGTAAAGTACATCATACAACAACAGCATTAATGTTTTTGCAGCTTTTACCAATTTATGGGTTTTCCCCGCTTAGGTCTTAATAATTAATGTCAATAATAAAGAACAAAAATCAGTTTCATAAAATTAGTGCGATATGTATAGAAAAAATTCCTCCCTTCAGTCGTCGAAGAAAATAATCGTTCGTTCATAAATAAGAACGCCAAACATCGCACATCTATAATACAGAACCATAATGCTGCCAGAGAGAAAAAAAACAGCTGAGCCGAGAACGACCAACAGAGATGAAAGCAACCATTATCTACCAAAACAAAGTTCTTTTTTCTCGCTCAAAAAATTTTGCAAATGGATTTTAAAGGGGAGAAAGATCAAACCGTAAGACGCGGCCAATCATTCATGAGTCGTCAATCTAAGCTGCGGCGTACCTTAAGGACGAGACGTGAAGGATCGCTCGGTTAGCGTCGCCGCAAACCCTAGCGGGAGCAAAATGGGGAAAGGAAAAAAGGAAAGCTGGTCGGTGCGAATAGGTCTTCGGGCGACGCTAATCTTAGCAATGTTTAGGGACGAGAGGTGAATGATCGCTCGGACAAGAGGTGAAGGACACAAACGGGAAGAGGGGGAAAGGAAAGCTGCTCGTGCGCTTTTCGGGAGATCTGCTTGCCAAAAGAAAGTGGCTGGAGATTCGGGAGATTAGATTATCGTTGAGGGAGGGAGGGGTATAAGAAAAATGCTGACGTGGCCTGGCTTGCCACGTCAGAATCCATGTCATTCATATTTTTGTGAGTTATTAGGGGGTAGTGTAGCATTGTCCTAATAGAAATTGAAATCTTGACTTGTAAAATTCACAATTTCTCTTAATTTTAATAAATATAAATTAAAATGCTATATTTCTCACTTTAAAATATTATATATAGTTAGATGAATAGAATCTTATCAAAAATACTAACTCATTAATACTACGGTGACCCAAAGTTTTTTCAAGAAATCCTATGTTTGGTTCTATTCACTTAAATATGATCCTCGTATTTTTTATTTCTTACTCATACTATTTAATTAAAATATTATATTATTATTTCCATATATAAATATAAGATGAATTGAATCTTCTCAAAAATACAAACTCAGCCATACTATCTTGTTCCGAATTTCTCTCTTAATCGTAATTATCCAAATGACTTTGTAACTTAATATACATAATAAAATATAGATTATGCGATAATTCTATATATAAATATAACTTATATAGATATAAAAAATTTTATTATTGATAATGAGAAATGTTATTTAGATCTGTTGATGTAATATATAAAAAAATTTATCAAATAAAATTTAAACATTATTTTCATATAAATTTTAAAAATAATATTTATATTATTTTAATATATATAAATAAATACTAATGAAATGATATACAAATTTTATTAAATAAATTTTTTTAAGTATTACATCAACAAATCTCTCTTTGATATTATACATGATAATGTAAGATTATCATTTTTCTTATCTAGTGCTTATTATAATTCACATACATATAGTGCTTATATTCTCTCGCTCACATTTTTAATTATTTGTATTATTTTTATAGTTGCTTCAGTAATATAAAAAAAGTTTAATTTAATATTTAATTTATAATAATTAAGATTAATTAGTTAAATTATGATTAAAAATTTAGTAAATATAATATGGGAAAAATTCCGGATATAAAGCATTTTTCTTTCAAAATTTAATGAAAAAAAGACCAAGGAGTCAAAATATGATTGAGAAGAGCAGAAGCAGAGTTTATCTCAAGTGTGGACTCTTTTCTTCGTAAACGTGTCAGTCTCCCGGCATCCGAACCCTCGTGGAGACTGTCACTCGATCCATCTGTACGGTCCGTCCCTCGCCCTACCCTCCTTAAATCCATCCATTCCTCCCCTCCCCTCACAAGCAAATCGACAAATACGTTGCGCGCGCGCCATGACTGGCGACGAAGGGCAGCAGCAGAAGAAGAAGCGGAGGTGCTGCCTTCTCCGGCGATCTCGAAAAGGGTGCATGAAAGGGAAAGGGGGGCCGGAGAATCCCTCCTGCACGTACAGAGGCGTGCGGCAGAGGACGTGGGGGAAATGGGTGGCTGAGATTCGCGAGCCATGCGGAGGATCGCGCATCTGGCTCGGAACCTTCGAATCCTCCATCGACGCTGCCCGCGCCTACGATCTCGCCGCCAGAACCCTCTACGGCGACTGCGCCCCCCTCAATCTCCCCCACGAACCCCAATCCCCTCCTCCCAACAACAACAAGAGCAACAAGACAGGAAATGATCAAACCTGGCTCGAGGATTTGGACGACTATATCATGAGCCTTCCCAAGCCTGAGGATTTTGGCCTCCACGCCTTCCTCAATTGGGGGGAAGAAGAAGAGGAGGAGGAGGAGGAGGAGGAGGAGGAAGAAGAAGAGGAAGGGATGCTGCCGCTGTCACCGTGCTCTTGATTGAATCCTCTCTTCGACGGGATTGTAACTATTTTGATTAAATCTGTCTGTACAAACTTAATTGGAGGAAATCAATATCAATGTCCGTTCTGCTGTTCAAAGAATAATAAGTACTCAATTGCATTTTAAAGAGTAGAAAAAAATGTTTACAATTGTTAAGCTTTTATGACTCTTTAGCTAACTTAATGAGCGAAATTAGTGTTAATTTGGTTGTCACGATGAACAGTATTATTTGGGGTTGCTTATTTGAGTAATATAATAATTATATAATTGAAATTATTGACTAAGATCATAAACTATTAATGAAGCTCCAAATTCACCATATTCATCTTTGTGTATCATTAACAACTATAATGAAAAATGGTATTTGATATCTCTCTTTCTATATATATATATATATATACATATATTTATAATTTGATATAAAATATTCTTAAGAGCATTTGGGATTATTTTACTATATGTATACATATTTATAATATAAATTTAATAAGAGCGTCCATCATTCTTCTTTATGCATAATGCTGAGGTCGAGAGCCTGGCTCTTAGGGGTGGACATAATGACTTATGAATTGTTGAATAAGAGAAGTTGGTTATGGACGCGCGCTTGATGGACCGCCACAACATTGGTGTTTGTGGTTCAACATCAACACCTTCGTGAGTATCTTCACGCACATGTTCATCTAACTCAATGCTGTCATCAACTTTTGTGTCAGAGCTCACCATCTAAAGCAACTTTGTATCTATCATGACTTCAATATAATCTTTGTACATTTCACTTTCATTAAAAGTAGCATCCATGTTTCTAATAACTTTCTGGTTCTGATTTTTCCAAAATCTATAATCGAACTTGCCCGCGCAATATCCACTAAATGTCTACTTGATCGCCTTTTGCATCAAACTTGCTCCTGGATCCTGCATCAATGTGCACATAAGATGAACAACAAAATACTTTGAGGTTGTTCAGTTTCACCTCCTTTCCACTCCATGCCTCCTCGGGAATCCCATTATTCAGGGGTACGACGAGTCCCCATTAATCAAATACACCGCCATTTTAACGGCCTCAGCCCATACCTGCTTTGGGAGACCCGTGTGTAAGCTCATACTCCAGTCTTTCTGCGATCGTCCTATTCATCCGCTCTACAACACCATTTTGCTGTGATGTTCCTGGAACTATAAATTTCCTCTTGATCCCTCTCAAGGCACAGAACTTCTTGAACTCATTGTCACAGTATTTGCTGCTATTATCGGATCTCAAGCATTTAAGCTTCAACCCTATCTCATTCTCCACCAAAGTCAACCATTTTCCAAACACATCAAATATGTCAGATTTATGCTTTTAGAAAATAAACACATACCTTTATTGTATGATCATCAATAAAGGTGACAAAATACGTGGCTCCACCTATGAAAGAAGTAGGAGCTAACTCCCATATATTCGTATGCACTAACTTGAATTTTCTGCCTTTCATATCTCTTCTAACTTTGAATATTAAGATTTTCTTCTATTTGCCCAGCACATAGTTTTCATAGAAGTTTACTGACTTTAGTTTTTGAAGTATTCCCCTCGTATATCTATTCTGTAGCTGCAATAGAATCAGATACTTTATTGATTTGATAATGTGTATCTTCCATATTGCCCAATGCAATAACGAGTGCACCCTTGGTAAGCAACCTTTCATGAATCCCTTGTAAAGCATATGTTGTAGCTCTCCCTGACTAACTGAAATATGGTTCCTCTTTAGACACAACACATATCTAACTTCTCTTAGCTTCCAAACTACATCGCTTGGTAGCTAGACATCCACATTACATTTTCCTATGATATCGCATGTACTGTTATCTCCAAAATATACATATAACAACCCAAGTCATTACCTTCTAAATTAGAACTAAATTCGACTCAAAATCAAAATCCCAGGCGACTTCAAAATTAGTGCAAAACAAAAGTATCATTAAATAAGGTATATTCTTATGATCACAATGTCCAAGTTTGAGAACAATCCGGATAATGTATACTATTGAATTAATTTTTGAATTATTTAAATTCAGAAAATTGGAAAAATTGAATACAAGTCCAAATTCAGCGATTTTGATGTCGTTAGATAAAAATGCTACATAAAAAGTTTCATCAAATTTAGAGCTATGGATTGACCATAATTAATTTTTAAATTTTTTATTTTCAAAAATTAATAAACTGTAAACTGAAATGATTGAAAGTAAAAACAGTACTTAACATTTAATTAATGAAATAAAATTCAAAAAATAAATCTAACTTTACCATTCGTATTCGCGTGAACCTTCAGGAACTAAGGCATGCTATTTAGGTTAAGTAAATTCACTAATTTATCATAATCATGCACTTTAGTGATTAAGGAAAAATTAAAAAATTAAATACAAAAAATTAAATCAAATATCGAAAATAAATACAATATGCCATAATGAGCAATTAATGACCCTAAACGAAGCATTTGGACTAGTAAATTTGCTAATTATCATGTCAATTGGATATGAAATGAATTTCATATTTAAAGTCATCTCTACATTTGTAAAATACATGATTTTACTAAAACCAGTTATTATTTTAGTGTATTTTTGTATTACTAAGATTTTGAAGTTGACAGAATATAAAAATTGTGAAGTTGTACAAAACTGGGCACTACAACGCGTTGAGGTGCGCAACATCGCTCTTCTGCATGCCACGGCGCTGCGACACACCTCTGTAAGCTACGATGCTGCGGCGCACTGGAGCACTCCTTGATCGAGAGCCGGGCACTACGGCGCGCTACAACGCGTTTTTGCATGCCACGGTGCTATGGCGCGCCTCCGTAAGCTACAGCGTTGCTGCACGCTGTAGAGTTCTTTGGCCGAGAGCCAGGCGTTACGGCGCGCTACGATGCGCCTCCATGTAAGAAGTCCCGATACTCGGGGGCTGCGGTGTGCTGTAGCACTCCCATGCTAAGAGACATGCACTATAGCTAGACATCCACATTACATTTTCCTATGATATCGCATGTACTGTTATCTCCAAAATATACATATAACAACTCAAGTCATTACCTTCTAAATTAGAACTAAATTCGACTCAAAATCAAAATCTCAGGCGACTTCAAAATTAGTGCAAAACAAAAGTATCATTAAATAAGGTATATTCTTATGATCACAATGTCCAAGTTTGAGAACAATCCGGATAATGTATACTATTGAATTAATTTTTGAATTATTTAAATTCAGAAAATTGGAAAAATTGAATACAAGTCCAAATTCAGCGATTTTGATGTCGTTAGATAAAAATGCTACATAAAAAGTTTCATCAAATTTAGAGCTATGGATTGACCATAATTAATTTTTAAATTTTTTATTTTCAAAAATTAATAAACTGTAAACTGAAATGATCGAAAGTAAAAACAGTACTTAACATTTAATTAATGAAATAAAATTCAAAAAATAAATCTAACTTTACCATTCGTATTCGCGTGAACCTTCAGGAACTAACGCATGCTATTTAGGTTAAGTAAATTCACTAATTTATCATAATCATGCACTTTAGTGATTAAGGAAAAATTTAAAAATTAAATACAAAAAATTAAATCAAATATTGAAAATAAATACAATATGCCATAATGAGCAATTAATGACCCTAAACGAAGCATTTGGACTAGTAAATTTGCTAATTATCATGTCAATTGGATATGAAATGAATTTCTTATTTAAAGTCATCTCTACATTTGTAAAATACATGATTTTACTAAAACCAGTCATTATTTTAGTGTATTTTTGTGTTACTAAGATTTTGAAGTTGACAGAATATAAAAATTGTGAAGTTGTACAAAACTGGGCACTACAACGCGTTGAGGTGCGCAACATCGCTCTTCTGCATGCCACGGCGCTGCGACACACCTCTGTAAGCTACGATGCTGCGGCGCACTGGAGCACTCCTTGATCGAGAGCCGGGCACTACGGCGAGCTACAACGCGTTTTTGCATGCCACGGTGCTATGGCGCGCCTCCGTAAGCTACAGCGTTGCTGCACGCTGTAGAGTTCTTTGGCCGAGAGCCAGGCGTTACGGCGCGCTACGATGGGCCTCCATGTAAGAAGTCCCGATACTCGGGGGGCTGCGGTGTGCTGTAGCACTCCCATGCTAAGAGACATGCACTATAGCTCGCTACAACGCGCTTCTGCATGCCATAGTGCTACAATGAGCCTCCATAAGCTATGACGTTGTGGCACGCTGTAGCGCTCTCTAGCCGAGGGCCAGGAGCTACGGCGCCAGACATCCCGAGACTAGGGCGTTGCGGTGCGCTGGAGCGCTCCCTGGCCGAGAGATAGGCGCTACGGCACGCCGTAGCGCCCGTCGGTCATTTTGCACGAACGAAAGGTGGGAAGTCTCTCCTAGGGCATCCAAATACTCCAGATTTATGGCACCTCAAGGATAGTGCAATATACCGATGGAAAGGACTTTCCAAAACATTCCCATTGGTACCAAAATCGATACGAAATGACCACTCTAATGCCGCAAATAGCGACGCCCTAGGCACGGGTATACATAAATTCTATTAGAACTGTTTTCTAATGGACGAATCAAGCTTCGATCGGACTCGTTCAAGTCCGATTGAGGCTCGACAATCAAACCTAATACCATGCAATAGCTAATCGAAAAACAATTGCACGAAAGAATTGATTGAATCAACTGGAAGAGGGATACCTTAACTTGCAAATGGAAGGTCTTGCTAGAGTTCTTTGGGAGCTTGGAAGGAGTCTTCTTTAGGTGTCAGCAAATGGAGATGGTGGAGGCCAAAGGAATTAGATAAGGGAAGGAGAGGGATGGGCTCAAACATGGAGTAGCAGAACCTCTCCACGGCTGCGTGTACGGCAGAGCCATGTCGCACACGCAGCCACCTGCACGAGGGATGGCGTCGAACGGGAAAGGGGGAAGTGTGGGTCTTAGCGCAGGGAAGAAGGAAAAACTTAAAATTTAATTTATATATTTTTATCTGATTTTTAATTAACACATTTTAGTAAATAAAATTAGATTAATAAACAAACTCCGAAAAATCTCAGAAGTTCACCGATAGCTAATTTGGGTAGGGAACTCTCAGCGAATTCGGATTTTAATTTCGAGATCAATTTAATTATTTTAAAATTTCAGTGTATTTAAAATATATTAAAATATTTAAAAAAATCTAACGGACTTCCAAAAATTTCTTAAACATCACCCATATCTAATTTGGGGGTGAGAAGTTGAATAGCAAAGTTGGATTTTGAATCCGAAGTTAAATTAATTATCTCAATTTTCTAATTAATTAAATATATTATAATAATCATAATATTCGATTAAGCTCTGAATTGCTCCAAATTTTCAATATTTTTTCTAAACTGTTTATGGAGACTAATGGAGACAATTATAAGTTAATTTGACTGATAAATACTGGTTTAACAAACTTTGGGTTGTTACAATCAAGTCTTGACCCTTGGGCATATCCAAGTGCTATGCCATACAGGGCAAGTTGGAGAATTATAGGGCTGCTTGTGAAAGCTCTATAAATAAAAAGTAATGTGCCTATGGGTTTTTCATTGAGGCTAAGAAAGACTAAGTGTGTTTTGGCGAAAGCTTGAGCACTCATATAGAGTAAAGACATTGTGATCTCCCTATTATGTAATCTTCTTCTTGCTCATATTGAGATTCAATGTGATTATATTATATCACAAATACTTGATAATTTTACAAGAAATTTAATCTTTTTCTATTTGAAATTAAGTAATAATATGATTATAATATTTTGAGTAAATTATAAATGTAAAATTATCTAAATTTTTAAAGTTTCATTCAGAATAAACAAACGAAAGATTCGTTCGTTCAAGTTCATTTAACGAATGAATCATTCGATTTCGTTTGTTCAAATGAATCTCGTTTGAACAAAATCACAGTAAAAATTCAAATGAGATTCATTCGTTCGAACAATTAATGAAGTCTGTTCTCGTTCACTCGCTGCAAGACTTCATGTATTCTTCAAATTCACCTAATTTGAGCGTAAATTCTTTACTCCTTTTATATAGTAATGCAAAAATCAAAATACAATGTAAAAAATTTCCACCCTTCATACAAAATATAGACAATCTTAATTTTCTCAAAAACATAGTTTAGATACTCTCTCATTTAACTCCCAAAACTTTTTGATAAATAGGATTGTGACATGGCATCTTTCGTTCACCATTCCATTTCCTCAGCCGCTCACATGAGGCATTTTCCAACTTGTCCTTTACTTCTCCCTTCCCTCAATTGCTCTTGATTCGTGACAAACCAAGCTGCTGCATCCGGAAACGCCGCCGCTGCACCCGGAAAGCACGGTCGTTGCTTACGGGTAGTACGTTATTCCAAACCGCGCTGAAAGCTCTGAAAGCTGAGTTGCTTGGGTGAGCCGGCAACTGCATGCGGTGTCGGAGAGGGTGTTGTGGCTGGCGCAGGCGGGGCGAAACATGTAGGGCTAGGTTGGACAGGCGGTGGGGGTTGAGGTGCTCTGGCCAAACTCCTCTTCTACTGCAACGGGGGTGCGTCAAGCCGCTTTGACCAATCTCATCTGTTCAGTCGTTGGCACACAAAATTCATTTGTAAGTACTTCATTTCGTTTTGACATTTTGCATTTCTTTATTGGGATAATTAACATCCAAAATTTCGGCATTTATGTATCCCAAAACTACACTGTTCCATTCTTTATTTCAAATAGTATTGCCCTAAAATTTTTAAGATTAGCTTATCTTTCTTTAATCAATCAATTTTTTATGGGAAAAATTTTTGTACAAAATTCCTTTCAAATTATATCGTTTGTAGGATAGAACAAACTTTATACAAATTCTTTATTTCTTACATATTTTTTACTTAAAAATTATGTATTACAAAACTACCATCCAAATCTTTATTATCGCATTATCTCAAGTTTTCTAAAATTCTTTTCCCATGTTAACAAGGAAATGCATATATAATCTTCTTGCATTGTTGCAAATAAACGAGTTGCATCTTGACGTTTAATTAAGCATTTTTATGATCAATTTTGTTCTATTTTTCATATGGTTTGTTGGGGTTGAAGTAAATGATTCATTTTTTTGAAAAGCCTAAATCAATTCCATGAATAATTGTGGTAAGAAAATCTAACATGTTTAATAAGATTATGCTGGATGTAGCTCAAATGGTAGAGCACTTGCTTATACAAGAGAGAATTAGGATTTGACTTCCTACATATCTTAATATAGGATTTGGGATTGAGACTTTTTGGTAAAATCTTAAACAAGGGAAATGTATATATTTCATTGTCTCTATGTTTGCAAATCTGCACCCATCCTTATACTTGATGTAATGTAGGTGGAAGAAGAAACAAATCACAACATAAAATGTAAAATGGTCAATTCCACGAATTCAAACATTCATCTCATAGCATTCACATAATTATTCATTTGATAATCCAATCAGCTTATAAAAGAATATTTGTCACAATCAAAAAAATCATTTTTTAGGGTTTAGCTTATAATCCATCTCATAGCATTCCATGAATTCAAACATTCATCGCATAGCATAAATTTTGTTTTGTCAATAGTTCAAATTTAAACTGAAATAGCAAAGCTAAACGATACCAATATTATACCACAAAAGTTTCCATCTGGTGCATCTTAAAATGCCATTAGATATCCATGAGCACCTGCCTTCAGAGTTTGAGCTGCTACACTTGGCTCTTCAAAAGTAGATTCAGCAGCAGAATCATGAACATCTTCCCCAATGTCAAGGGACTCGATCACTTGCTCGATTGTCTGTTGATCAATGATATGAAATAGCTAGTCAATTTCAACTATTGCAACCATGCAGATGGCAGATGGAGCTCATCAGCTTTTCACCTTGCATCATCTCCTTGATGGCAAATAGGCCATCTTTAATAAGTTCTTCACAAGAGTATTTGTTGAAGTTCTCAAACTTGCATTTCAAGTAAGTCTTTACAGCTTGGGAACGGGATTCAAGTAAGTTCTCAAACCTGCATTCCAAGTATTTGTTGAAGTTCTCAAACCTACGTTCCAACTTTCAGTTATAGTGCCAACTCAAGAATAATTAAGGGGCGTTAGCAAAAAATAGTTAAAGGGGCTGTTTGGCTGCATGTTATTGAAATATCAAGGTTATTAATATGCCATGTTATTCAAGTAACATTGTTATAAAAATGCCCAAGCCTATTCAATGCAACATAATTTAAACAATCTTAGGAGGAAAATGCAACAACTTTCATATCATTCATTAAAGAAACTAAGAATGGCACATCATTTTAAAGAATCCAAAAAGTGAAAAAACTAAGTGAGTTTGTGGATCTTCTCCACCATTTTCTTGAACTCTGCGACATAAAAAAGCAAAGCATTAAGTATAAATTTTAACAATATTGAATAGAGCCTTAAATTATTTCATACCTGCAAGCAACATCATTACATCTTTTTTGTATATTTTTGAGTTATTTCTTTCTCGAGATAACTTAATTTTCTTTTGCTTGAAGGTTTTCCTTTAGGATGAGCAGACAAATGATTTTGTATTGCAATATCATGTGCACTTGAACACGCCTCTTCATTATCGAACCGATTGATTGTATCATAAACTTTTACTATGATGGCATATATATAGATGCATGTAATCTTTTACAATTTTATACAAATATAGATGCATGTAATCTTTTACAACATGTAATATTTTCTTCAACAATTTATAATGTAGCAACCCGGAATGACTGATATATGTTCTTGTCGTCAAACACACAGAGAACGTGACAACATATTATGTCTTTTGATTGTAGAAGCTTGCAAATGCATCATGTCTCGTTCTATACATGATTGTATGTAACACGATACTCTTTTTATTAACATCATCAAGCTCATTAACTGTGTAAGACTTAACGGGCACATTAACCTCAACAGTTGTGTACATACAGTTTATTAGCTTCTTCAACTGATCCTAAAATTTATGAAACATATTTAACATATATAATTTAGATAATTGTTCCTCAAATAAAAAAACAAATATCAGTTATGGTTGTATATGAAAATATCAAAATCTTCATATGCCTCCTCAAACTTAGCCCTCAATGTGTTTGCATAATTTTGTACAAACATTATTAATGTTGTCTTCGACGACACATATCCATCAAAGAATGCGTTCATACTTTCACTTATTTGTGTTATAAACATATCAGCTCAAAATATATCTTTCAAGAATACAGGTACCCATTTTTTTCGTATATTATATAGTGAATTGAACAACTCATGTTTAAATAGCGAGTTTCTGAACACCATGTCAGCCCATGCAATCTCAAACTCATATATAGATAGTACATAGTACACTGCTCGACTCAACTTTGATGTGACAACATTATGATCATGCCTATTACCTAATTTATCAGGATGTTTTCTCATAATGTGCCAAAGACAAAATATGTGATGTGTAGTTATTTTTTTATTAATAATAACAATTCTTTATGACATCTCATAATTTAATCATTTGTGAAATCAATAAATGATTATGTTTTAAAACAATGTTAGACAACCCATTTTCATTTAAATATAAACCTTTAATAATCATTTTTGCATCACAACCTGTTTTAGAATAAGTTTTCGGCATAACTTGCTTAGTGCACGAGTTACTAGCAATATTTCCCCCTTCTTTGCAACATGTAAAGCAACAACGATATCTAACGTCATAAAATTATGTCATGATCTTGTATTTATTCCGAATTCAACCAAATATCCAAATATTTTGTAAAACTTAAATGCATCATTAATTAAATCGAAATTCATATTGATTTTAGATTGGGGCAACATTGGAATATTTTTAACAATATTATTATCAGAAAAGATATTCAACATTTATGTTCTCATATCTTCAGTTTAAATATCCTCATCAATCGAATCAAAATTCATATTGATTTCAGATTGAGGCAATATTAGAATATTTTCAACAATATTATTATCAGAAGGGATATTCAACATTTATGTTTTCATATCTTCAGTTAAAATATCCTAAGAAAAATAAATAAATATATAATACAAAAGTTTATTACAAACTTTAACATTTTAAAAAACTTTAGTGTGTATTTATAAATGTAGGTTCTATATTTAACAGTAAGACCCATTATTATAAAACATTATGTGTCTTGACAATGCTACAATAAACATATGAAATATATTATAACAGCAATCTTATTAATCAATAGCATAGGCAATTAATGAAGTATGCATATTGCAGGATAGAAATTTAAATAAAAAAACAATGGCTCTAAGGATATGAGGTAATTCTGCATGTTCTACGAATCAACAAAACAAATCAGACGCTCTGTGAAAAGAAAAGCATATTGTTGTCCCTATCATGTTCTATCATTCCTAATCAACCTCCATACAGCTTAATTGTGGAGCAACTTGCCTACATAGCATAACACAGAGATCTCCAAGTCTTTAATCTAAACAGCTCTTCAATGCATTTACTTAAACAGGAGATCACCTCAGAAGAAAAGAGAGTGAGCTAAAGTTAGAAAACTAAATAAAACCATAAAAATTTAGAGCAACACGACTGATTTTTCCTGGCTGGCAAACAACTAGTCTATCAATCTTTCAGCTTTAGCATTGCAGATGCAAGAAACTTGCAAATTAAATAATATTACTGTTCATGGTGCGAAAAATAACTACTGGCGGAGCTGTCGGCGCCGAAGAAGAACGACAGCGAATCGGGGAAGAAGAGCGAACGCGAGCGAGGATAGCAAAGCCGAATGGCAAAGGATCTTCTCGGCGAACGGTGAGGATCTTCTGTCGAATGGTAAGGAAGGCGAAGGATCATCGAATGGCGAAGGATCGTGGTTTCTCGCGTTCCAAGATGGAGAGCGAACCCTAACCCGTGAGCTTGCTGCTACAGTAGCGAATAAGCTACAGTTTGTTTTCGATCAAAGAATGCTCACGTGGCTTAACATTCCAGGTCACCATCCTACTCATATAAGAAAAACCGTGCGGTATATAGACATTTAAATAAAGAGAAATAATATTTGGATTTATTAATATGTCATCTAAATAAAATTTGAATATTAATTATTTATAAAATAATATTTAAATTATTTTAATATAAATAAATAAATATTAATGAAATGATTTTTAAATTTTATTTAAAAAATTTTATTAATTCAATATCAATAAATTTAAATAATATTTGACATAAAAAAAAAAAAAAAAAAAAAAATCCTGATTAAGTTCCGGTCAAATTGAAAAAAAAAATACATAAAAGGAAGGTATCGGAGGTTTTCTCTACAATTTAGTCGCCTTGTCGAAAGCTTATTCGATAGGTGATGGACAACAAATCGGAGAACCCCCAGAGTTGGGAGAATGACTGGGGCAGGCGGGCATGGGAGCTTCTGAAGAAGCTTCGATCTAAAGGGTTGCTGATCCAGTGCATAACAAATTTTGTCTCCATGGATCTGATGGCCAACGTCCTCCTCGCCGCCGGCGCATCTCCGGCGATGCTTCACTCGACAGAGGAAATTAGCGACTTTACTCCTCTTGTCGACGCCCTCTGCATCAACATCGGAACTCTCTCCCACGATTGGCTTTCCTCTATGAGGGCCGCCGCTGCATCGGCCAAAGCCTCCGCCCGGCCCTGGGTCCTCGATCCTGTAGCCTTATGTGCGTCCAACTTCCGCTTCGATGCCTGCCTTGGCCTGCTCGACTATCGTCCAGCTGCGATTCGAGGCAACGCCTCCGAGATTTTAGGGCTCGCCTCCGCCCGCAGGGATTCCGATGCCAAGGTATGAAGCCGACCAAAGCAAAATTGGGTTTAATTATTGAATTAAATTACTGTTAATTTGATCCTTTCACTTTCAACCGTGCTCAGTTTTTAGGACTCTTCACTATCAACTCTTTGCAATCTATATTTCCCCTAACCGTGAGTAAAGACATCTGTCCAGCAAACTTTTCAATGACGATCCGCGCCGATTTTGACACCAATGCTTGATTTTAGGGACTGTTTGGTTCGCTACCATTATCAATGCTATCTCATCCATAACATCTCAAAATTTTTAAAATGCCGCTCCCAAAAAATATTGGTATAACATCACGACATTCTGTCTCGGCTATGATGGAGTTCTTCGCTTCCTCAAATCTCATCGACGCAGCCGTTGTAAGCTAACAAAAGCGCAAAAGTTCGCATGATTCGCAGGCAGAGTTCAAAGATGGATGAAGGAGGAAGATTGATTCTCTTTCTCACGAAACACTCACAAATTGTTCACAGTTGGGGGTAATCTTACTATATATAATTGATATATGTTATTTGAATAACACTGAACCATACAGAACTTATTACATTATTACATTATTAACTTTTTCACATTATATCAAACTAAACAGCCCTTTAGTAATTGTTTCCTTTGAAGGTTGACCATCAACTCACCTTAGCATTAGGATCTATAATTGCAGAGACCAAAGTATTATAATTTACTGCTTATTTCTATAATTATACATCAGCCATGAATTAAATATAATAGTAAAATCCCTAAGCAGGGCGTGGATAGCTCCCATCAATCCTTCGATGTTGTCGAAGCCGCAAAATCGCTATCACGATCGAGCGGCGCCATTGTAGCAGTATCAGGAGCAATTGATTACATAACAGATGGCCAAAGAGTCTACGGAGCGAAGAATGGTGTTGCCATGCTACAGAAAATCACAGCTACGGGCTGCTCAGTCACAGCTTTAATCGCTGCCTTCATTGCAGCGGAACCAGCTTATCCATTAGAGGCAACCGCCTGTGCACTATCCGCATTTGGGGTTGCAGCTGAGTTGGGCATGGAAAAAGCTGGAGGACCAGCATCTCTCAGAATGCATTTGGTTGATTCTTTGCATGGCCTGGATGAGCATGCATTGGCCACTAGGGTTAGCATTTTTAGGGTCGCTTGAAAATTAGGATCCTTTGTTGTTTCAAGATCTAGTGTATGCTTTATGTTTTGCCGTATTGAATGTGATCATCCCTTGTAAATTTAGACTCAAGGAGGTTATTTGGTTGAATATGAGAGCAAGATTATTGTAATAAGTGTATGAGAGCAAGATTATTGTAACAAGTGTGCTTAGTTGAATGTTATTTATGCAAAGTACATTTAATACAATATTTTAGGATAATATGATGTTTTTAAATCATGCGCAAGCATGAAGAGGAAGATGATATTGTGCCAATGCAAGAGAGATTAACTAAAGCTACTTAAGGCAAAAAAATTCAAGGGAGCTGAAGGGTGCCACTACAATAGAGCTATTAGCGCCAAAAATGTTTCAAAGGACGGATGCAAGATCATAGTAAAAGAAATCATTTGTACTGAATATGAAAATTTAAGGTGAAAATGCACAGCTTGAGGCTAAAATCTTTCTAGTAGGTGTGTTAATCTTCATCAGAGAAGTGGAGACAAACATTTGGAGGAAGATTTGGTCGCTCTGAAACCATGTTGAGAGTGCAAGTAGAGAATATAATCTATTATAAATTGCACTTACTAATAATAAGGGTAGCATACATATAATAAGTACAAATACATGAAATTGATTCAGTTGAACCAGGATACATTCACGGTTAGATAAATGGGCTCAGAACTATGGACATATTCACAATTAGATACATGAGTTGAACCGTAGACAAATTCACAGACTCAGATACAAGAGCGGTTATGCTACGGTGCTATTTCAAAAGAATAACAAGCAGATATTTACAAAAGATAATGTTAGATATCCAAACACATGAATTTTCCGATAGATTATTCTATTCACCATACAGCCTTAAACTTGAACATTCATATTAAATATAAATTAACAACTAAATAGCAAAATATTATGATACCATTTACAAGATCAAATGCAGGTTCATGTCTAAGAGCATTCTTTAATCTTAATCTCCACAGAAAAAGCCTTGTACAGAAGATATAGAAAAGAAAGGCATCGAAATGGAGAATCCTGGGGCTCAGATTAGCCTTTTTTTCTGCCAGCAACAAGATCCAGCATCCCAAGCTTCACAAATAACGCCAAGGCGCAGCGGTTTCCCACACATATGCGGGCCGTCCAAGCTGCTCCGGCCATTGCACGAGAGGATCTCTGAAACGTCCGATTCCGTTATACATTGTTAGAGAGAGAGAACAAGAAAGGTTGCAGAAACGATAGCACAGTGAGATCATCGGCAATGAAGACTAGGTATACAGAGAAATGCTATTTAAATGAGCTGAGGTTACATCTAAAAAAAAAATTGAACTCATTTCAATAAATAAACATTAATAAAATAATATTCAAATAGAACTGTATTAAACCAATAATTTACTTCCACATTAACATACTAATAGAGAAATGCTATTTAGATTAGTATAGAGAAATGCTATTTAGCATCAGCGTAAAAAATCAACCAATAAAATTTGAACATTTATCATATAATATCATTTATGTTTTAACTAAATAATAATGCATCCAAGATTTATTGAATAGTTTGGAGGACAACTTGAAGATATATTCTTGTATAAACATAATATTTTTCTTTTAAAATATAAAAATTTCACTACGTCCAATAAAAAAGTGCCGAATTAAAAATACTATGGTGCATAACTAAAATCAAATACAACTAATAATAAGCATTAATAGAATTTCAAACATTGCTACTAATTTTCCATTAAATTTGTAAAAAGAGCAGAAAAATAGGAGTGCTTATGTAAAAAAACCAAGAACCTAACACTTTAAGTGCCTTGTTTGACAAAAAAGGTGTGATATGTATATCTGAAATTCAAATCTCGTGCTTTAGAAATCACAATCTAAAATTTCCACTGCAGAAAAATAAATATTTTTAATAGGTAGTTCTTAAATGTTTGTAGCTAACATCCCATAATTAAAAGAGTAATATTAGATAAATATTTTTATAGATCAAGATGCATAAATCAAATACATAGAACAGATAATTCTCTCTTTAAAGATTTACTAACTAGTAAACTGATAGCCACTTGAGAAAAATCGGATTCGCGGATCTGATCGACAAAGCCAACTTAGAGATAGCAATAGGGAAGAAAAAATTTCATCCGCCAAAAGCATCGCTCTTGAACCATCGAATTAGAACTTTGATGATATGTAATTAAACGAAACACAGAAAAGACCAGTTTTAAGAAAAGAAGGGCATGGAGACGAGGAATCCGGGGGCTCAGATTCGCCTTTATTCCGTCAACAACCAGATCCAGCTACCCAATCTCAGCAAATGACGCGCAGACGCAGCGGTTTTCCGCAGATATGCGGAGCATCCAAGCTGATCTGGCGCCATTGCGAGAGAAGATCACTGAATCACCCTAGGAAGCTTTCCGTGATTGATTTTATCATCATCATCGCCCGTTTAAAGAGAGGGAAAGAGAAACAGAAAGGATGAAAAACGTCAGGCATCTGTAATCATCGGCTATGGAGACGAAAGCCGGAGCCAACACCACCGTTTGCCTCATACTTAAACTAATGAGTTAGGGCTCTCTAAGGTTCCCCAATATCAATTTATAGGACGCTGGCAACCTCCGTCTGGAAAATTAAAAGCCGTCCGATATTTTTCGGACGGCAGATGAAACTGAACAGCAGTAATTCCGGAAAAAAGAAAAAGCTGAGCGATGGATTTGAAATTTACTTAAATATTAACATATTATTAGTTAATCTATAATTAATCAAATGATAAGCCTAATGAATAATTAGCATTTTAATTATTAAAATATTATTTATAATTTAGCACTAAATAAGTAATATTTTATTTATAATTACAAAAATAAATAAATAGCACGTAACTATTCATAATTAATCTCAATGCATATTTTATTTATTTATTAGCCCTTGCAATCTCCAACAAAGCAAATTATACTTGTTTTCAAGTATAAAAACCCATTTCTATTTATAACTTAAAATAGATGATATTAGCACACAACTTGGAACTAGAAACACTTTGACTTACTCCAAATAGCAAAACCAATATTCCCAGAGCAATCTTGGCATTCTCCTAAACAAAATGAGATATATATTAACTATTTTTGTGATTAAGGGTACAAAATTATGAATATTTAAAGTTCTAAGATTTCATGAGCTTAAAATAACCTAAAACATCACTTTACAGAATAAAAATCCTACAACAAATTTGATAATATCATGGTGCTCCTTATATTTTCATGAACAAAATAACATATATTTGTTATAATTGAATGAGTGGATTTAAAAATATTGATGATGAAGTTTTAATAGTTTAGGGTTTCGAGTCAATTTAGAGTCAAACGGCTCGACTCGAATCTTATTTGACTCACATCGAACTGACTCGAACTCGAACTCGAACATGTTCGAACCGAGTTGGACCCAACTCAAAAATTTCAAGTTTGAGTCTAAACTGACTCAACTCAGCCAGCCCTAGATGAGATGATGATGCTTCAGAATGTACGAAACATTAACTATTGGATGCAAAATAACTAGAGGTAGACCTAAGAAGGCATGGGAAAAAATTATTAGAAATGATCTTCTCTATTTAAAACTTAAGTAGGAATAGTCATACTTAATGAAAAGATTACTAGCAAATTCTTGATGCAATCCATTAGTAATTGAAAGATCATTAGCAAGCCACCTTACGATCATTACACATTTAATTATTAAATAAGCCACTACACTAAATAGCCATGGTCTAAATAACCATCACATTTATCTAATGAGTGAGTGAGCCATTTTATCATTGAGGGACAACATAATTCAAGACCATGCTAGAGTAAAAGATTCAAAAATCATCTTCCACATTGCGCAACATATTCAGCAGTTGTTCAAATATGTGTTATATGATTGTCCAACCTGCTAAGTGAAAAATTTTCCATCAATAAAATTCCCTTCATTGGCATCAAGAGCACCAAACATTAGTCCCATTAAGTTGGGTCAACTACATAAATCCTTACATCAAGGGACCTCTTGAAAGTGTTCTACAAGAGCACACATAATTAAAACAATAAATATAGACTGAGAGACCAGCCTTAATGTAACCCAGCCACCTTGGAACAAACATGCAATACAGCTCCAACTTACATCCAGTTACCCAATCTCTCAGCTAATGAGGTGCAGATGCAGCGGTTTCCCGCAGATATGCGGAGCATCTAAGCTACTCTGGTGCGATCAATTAATAAAAATCTCACAATGCTCCTCCTTTCATCAGTAGTGATATATAGTTCCAGAATATCAAGTGGGAGAAAGAGTTATCCCCTATTTTTGAAGAAGAATTTAATGTTGCAATTTTTGTAGTAATACACCTGCGCATAATTTAGTAAATCTAAAGGCATCCAAATTGGCTGCTTAAACTTGAGAAGTAATTGTAGTATTTCTCTCAATTTCGCGCTGTCTTGCTCGCTCCATCTTCCTCTTCTTCCATTCCTCGAGAGCTATTTATAAAACCAATAATTAATAATTTAAACGTAAGAAGAAAGTGATCACTGTCAATCTTTTCGACATATGAGAAAAACTTAATAAAAAACAGCGCTGCTTAGAGTAATTTTTATATGCTAACAATAGAAAATAGTTGCACTGCTTTTTGAGAGGCCACTTAATAAAAAACAGCCAAAAGTAACCCCTAAACAGAGGCAACTGCTACAAACAAAGCCATAAATTAAAACTAAATTGGGACTAAATTCAATAGTTAGAGGCTTAAATGGGTCAAAATATAGCCTGTGAAATAGTTGAGGGGCTACTTTTGATAAATTTCGCATGCATGCCTAATATTGATGTTCCCATTTGATCCAAAATACATTTAAATAAATAAAGTTGACGCAATACTTGAACTTAGAATGGCAAAAGTCACCTTTGAGGCTGCTGACATCATTCATTGACCTTAAATCGTTTAATCGTTTTGACAGATCAACAGCAGCAGTCTGCTTAGGCACTTGTTTTGTCTCCATGCGGGGTTCTGTGTACGTTTCTTGTTCAATTTCTTTGACCTAGATTAATAAAAAATCAAAACACTCAAATGAAATTTTTTAATGAATTCTGAAAATAAAACAGTGAAAGTGCTGCTCCATCATTTCTTTTATAGACAAAGTGCGTTTAAACATACTCTTTTGATCAAATCCAAGGGCTCCATAGAATGACGTAGCTGCTCAGACTCCATTATGTACTTTTTTTGTGCTGTAATAGCAATATACTATATAGAATTTGATGTTGTGCTTAAAATTTGATGATTATAAAAAGGGCAAGAAATGACGAAAAAACAACCAAAAGAAGCAAAATGGTAATTACTGCTAATGGCCAGTTATAATTAATCTACTACGCATAAAAATCCATCCTATTCGTTTATAGTCAAGCCCCAGTGGCACATTCCTTTTTGAGGTAAGATCATGATCATCAGTAAGTTCTCCTAACAGGTAAATCAATGTAATAAGGCTCCTCTCAGGAAAGACCTAATGCTTAGAAGAGGCAGAACCTCTGCTTGATGAAATTATAATGCATTGAATTGGCCTGGGAATAGTTCAACGGTAAGATGTTAAAAGAGATGGAGAAGATGGCATGGTATCCATCAAAATTTGATCAGACAATTGACATATATACTACCATGTTTAGAAGACAAGCCCACAACCTTGGAGTCTCATTGAGAGAAGTAGCCATGACAACCAAGTTTTATTCAGGTTTGCTTTATAGCATATCCAATAGGTTAAGAAATGTGAGAATTGTTTCATCTCAACATCATGTAACTGAAAAAGATATCGATACAAATAACAATGATTAGCCCACATTCATAACTTTAAGCTTTTGAATTGAGATTGAGTTTTGACAGTGATTAAGATTTCTCTAGCCTAATTCTCAACTGTCCATGTGCCAGTATCAGCTTGACAGTAATTAGGATTCCTACCTGGGAATTCCATCTTGGCGGGAAAGACACGTGACAACTACTAGAGAAAATTATCAAAATGATCCTTAATTCTTACAAAATATTTAAAATAGTTCTTAATTCTATAAATATTTTTTTGATCCCTTGACTTTTGTTAAAGTATTTTTTTAGGCCTTACTGTTAACTCCCCTTCCGTTAAATTTGTGTTTTCCAGCCGAAATCGGCCGCTTACCGCTGAATTATAGCAGCCGATTCAGGCTAAAAAACGCAAATTTAAAGTATTTTTTAGTCCTTACCGTTAACCTACTAGTAATGGTGCAGCACCCACATTTATAAACTATTAATGCAAAATTGATTTAATCAATGGGTTTTTTAGTCCTTACTGTTAACCTAGTAATGGTGCAGCACCCACATTGATGACCGTAACCTATTTTGTTTGACTACACTAAGGACAAAAATTGGTTTGTCCAACCAAAAATCTTTCCAAAGAAGTTCGAGAAAGACACCAAAGATAACAGTATAGCAAGGCAGCAGAAGTAGAGCAACCATTGGACACAGAGCAAGCTTTAAAATCTTTCCTTGATGGTAACTGCTGTCTGTGAATCTGTAAGAAAAAAAAAAGATAGTTGCAAGTCTCTTTAATCAACTAGGATGGAGATAACACTAGAGATACAAACATGAGGATTGACTGACAATGCTAGGTTAAATTTGTTATTACCCATAAGTAAATTGATGAAAAAATTTGAAAGAAAATTCATCTAGATATTTGCCATATCTTACGAGAAAGACATGCCAAGTTTGATTGGAAAGCCAATCAATACGAGTTAGAAAAGGATGGGGTCAGATTTATACTCATCAATGACAAGGGAAAACAGCCAAGTTTAATATGTGCACTATCGAATAATAAAAATACACATTCATTACTGGATGATACAAAATTGAACCTAAAAGTAATATTTCATCAAGTTCAGACTTTTGCTATAATACAACTAATTATGTTGTTAATAATACCAAATGGCCAAATTCGCCAGATTTATCACTTGGGGGATGAAGGATCAAGTATTAAAGGATTGTTGCGGTTCACAAGATGCTAGAAGAGATAAGGCATAAACCCTAAACTCCAATCTTTAGGTCTCGTGCTCTGGATAAAGATAAGGTCAAGGGGAGAGCTGGGAAATTTCAACATTCATTAGGTTGTTCCTTTTTTTGTAATTTTAAGCTAACACTGCAACTCAAGTGTGGACCAAGGCTCGGGGCCATCGGCCTGCTAAAAAAATTGATAGAAACCAAATAATAAGATTGACCCAATTACTAACTTACCTGTTGTAATGACCCAAAGTCGTTGTTTTGCAAATTAGGTCAGAATCCCGCCTTAGGAACCAGGATCCGGGAGAATTTCACTTTAGCGCAAACAAAATTACCAATAGATAAAAACAACTTTAAAGATCAAAGAGCCCTAATTCAGGAAAAATCCGAACGACGGAAGCTCCCGTTCTATCTTTGAAATTTCTAAATTCTAAAAATCAAAAACATTGAAACACGTGTCCGAATCCGTCGTTTTAAGTGTCGAAGTGTTAAGTATATTATTTAATAGCTGCTCGAGAAGTTTCATCAAATTCTGAGCGTCAATTTGATCGTGACAAATTTTCGAAGTTTTAAACCTCTAAAATTAAAATAAAATAAAGTATTGCTCCGAATCGAAAATTTTCGGCACGAGAGTGTTCGTCATGTCGTAACACACCTCGGTGTCAAGTTTCGTTGTATTTGGATGTCAAACGACGGAAAAATGCGATTAATTTGAAGTTTAAAAAAAAAAATTCATTTTTCTCCTCTGTTTTTCCTTACTACGCCCCCCCTTTTTGATCGCATCCTGCGATCTTACTCCCGCGCCAGGCGGGAGAAGCTTCCACGCCAGGCGGAAGCCTGGCGCACATGCGGCGCCTGCCTGAGCCGTTTTTGGTGCTGGCTGTCTGTAATGAACCCTAGGTCATTAATAAGGCAAACACTGAATCCCCGATTCGTTGAATCCTCCCGCAAATTTCAGTTTTTCGTTAAAACCCCACTAAAATTCAAATTTTCAGTTCAATTCTTAATTTAGAAGGTTTTAAAGTCCATTTAAAATTGAAATTGAGATTTAAACCTTCATTAACACATATTTAAATTGGTAAAATGTAACTCCTCATTTAAAATCATATTCAACAAAAACAAATCAGCTGAAACTGAAAACAATTAAATCATCGTTATTTTGAGAAGAAATGTTTAAGGTAATTAAGAGGATTACCCGTAAATTATTGCTTGAGCCCGATTAAATCGGACGTGCGTTACGTACGCACGTCTTGTTTAATCGGGAGGAGTCGAAAGGCTCTCATCACCCTCAAACCCCACTCGCCTTTCTCCTTTCCGCTCAACGTGCGTACCTGAGTCGACCAAAGCGCGCAACAGGCGAGCAAGCAAAAGCGCGTCGATCCCTGCTGCCGACGACGGAAGTCGACATCCTAATGCGCACGGCCCAGCCCTTCCGCCTCTACGCCGAACTCTCCCAGCTCGATTCCGCGCCCGATCCTTGCGGCTCTGCCCTCTGCGTCGACTCTCCTTTACGCACCCGATTACGTGCTCGACGCCAAGTAAACCCTCTGTCAACTGAATCTCTTAGGAAAAACAAATGTATACGTCTATATATAGAAATATATATATATATATATAAATGTATATATATATGTATAAATGTATATATATATGTGTATAAATGTATATATATATATGTATAAATGTATATATATATGTATAAATGTATATATATAACTATATATATATATATGTATATATATATATATTTACATATATATATATGTATATATATAATAACAATAACAATATTAATAATAATAATAATAATAATGATAATAATAATAACAAATAATTGTTATAAATAGATTAAATAACTTATTTTGATATCATTAAAAATAGTTTTAATATTATAATGATTTGAACTTAAAAATTATCAACAATTAGTCATATTTAATCACTTAACCTAAGACTAGGTTTTTAGTTATTTTGCTTTATGAAGTATTAAAATGATTAATAATAATATTGCAGTACTATGATTAGATCTTACTAGCCAACATTAGGAAGACCTCTAATAAGTCCAAATCAGCTATTTGATAAATTTTGGAGTCAGTTATAATTTTAATCAAATATGAATATAGTCAACCTCCTATCCTGACTTATACTTTAATGAACATTAAGCCTTGAGTTCATACCAAATTAGATCATAAATAATAACTCAAGAGGTTTTGAAATCTTGCTTGAATGAAGCATGTTGTTCTGCCCTAACATAATAGATGGGTTCGGTGTTGATAAAAGAAGGTTTTAGTAGAAATATTAACAATTCAATTAGACTTTTCTTTTCTCCAACTCTGTAATACGAATCTTTCAAATAAGATTGCCTAGGTTCTTAAAGTTTAATAAAGGACAATTTTAGTTTAAATATAATAAATAAGAGTTATGAATTAGATGTTCTCATTGCATAATCTACTCTTATAAGATTTAAATCTAAGTAACCATCTAAAGGTAAACTAGAAAACACGAATACTAGTTCTAAATCTTGTAAATAGATAGTTTCATAGATTAATAAAATCTCAATTATAATTTTTACAGACACATCAAGTTGTGAGTGATTCATCTAGTTAAGTCAAACACGAAAAGTACACTGGATATTACTTTTATGCTTTTCTATGCTTTCTATCCTTTTTGTTGCTTAAGCATCGTTTTGAACCTATTTTATATTGTTGCATTTTACTCTTACTGCTAGAGAGATAAAAGATGTTTATGTATATTGTGAATACTGCAAAGAGTTCCGATACAGAAGTTAAATTAAGTTAGGGACGGGGCTAATCCATCAGGAGTCATAAGGGTGCCATCTGGAGCCTTTTGAGCGGCTTAGATGAATGTCATGCTTAACTGCATATATAATTCCATCTGAAGCCTTTAACGGGGGCCCAGGTGAAGGATACCATCTGGAGCTTTGAGAGAGGCCCAGGTGAAGGTGCCATCTAAAGCCTTTAACGGGGGCCCAGGTGAAGGATACCATCTGGAGCCTTGAGAGAGGCCCAGGTGAAGGTGCCATCTGGAGCCTTTAACGGGGGCCCAAGTGAAGGATACCATATGGAGCCTTGAGAGAGGCCCAGGTGAAGGTGCCATCTGGAGCCTTTAATGGGGCCAGGTGAAGGACATGCTTAATTGCATTTTTATGAACACAACCTCACGGTTCTGGCCTTGCCCAACAAAACCACTAACATTGCTTCATAATATCAAGTCATAAACATAAACATGAATTTTATGCTATATTATTGCTTTTCCTTTTGAAAAACTTTGCATGTGAAAAGAACATTTATTTTGCAGGAAACATATTTATCTTGTATTTGAAACACACTATTTTTCCTGCAATTGTCATCATCATTTTTGCTTCCCGCTCTGCTTTAAGTATATCTTTAATATCCTTTGTATTTAGAATGTGCACTAAGGCATTATTTTTATAATGTCAGATCAGCTACAGTTGGAGGCAGTTGACATAATCTAAGGGCATAGTTCGGGAAAATAACTGCTCATTCCAGGATTAATTATTTGATGTATAATTTCATGTAATAAATTTTTGGATATTATATGCTTTAAATTGAATGAATGATATTTCTTATATATGAATGCTTTAGATGTTTGTTTAACTACTATTTTACCTAACAGCCAATATGATCCTGCGGAAGGATGCATCCGATGTTAGTTTGGTTATTACCAACCTAACATAGGTTATCACACTGTCGGCCCATAGGGCCGACCACGACTCCCCCGACCCCACTCCCGCCTTCTGGCGGGAGAAGCTTCCGCGCCAGAAGCCCCCTGGCGCGTGCCAGGCGCCATTATGGCGCCATTTGGCTCATGTTGTGGTGCCCCCTCCCGCGCCTACAAGTACCCCATCCCCTCCCCTCTTCTCCCCATAGCCTTCCAGCAGCATCTTCCCCTCTCCTTTCCCCAAATCAGCCAAACCCTTCCTCCTTCCGCAGCCCGACAGCCCCTTCCAACCACCTTCCGGCAGCCCGGCAACCCCAACAGCCACCTTCCGGCAGCCTGGCAGCCCCCGACAGCCACTTCCAGTAGCTTCCAGCAGCCCGACAGCCCCCAACAGTACCTTCTGGCAGCCCGGCAGCCCCCACAGCAGCTCCAGCAACCCTCGGCCATCTTTCAGCCAACCCGTTCCAACTTCTCTTCGTATTCCGGCGATCCTAAATCTAAGGTAAGAGAAGGAAATTTGAAGAACACATTCGCTTTCTCTTAATCTGGTTACTCTCTTTATAACTATCAAATTTATGGCTAGTCATGCACAATAGAATTATCCTCATTAATTAATAATGAGAACGATTCAAAGTGTTATAAATGACTGCTATTTTTTATTTGCCAATTCAGTCGATTATTCTGACTTTTTTGTCATACATCAGTATGATAATCATGAAGACACCTTAACAACTGCTTTAACAGCAGCTTAATTCAATTGAACTTTAAAGGCAGAAGAAGAAGAACAGAATGAAAGAATAAATTAAACTCCTAAATCATTAAAAAGCTAACTTAAGAATATCGGGAACTTAAATGCAGATTGAGCGAACTGTCACTCATTCGAGCTGTTGAACTGCTGAACTTAAAGATTAAAGGTACCCAGTACATGACATGTATTACATTTTGCATTTTTATTACTGCTTTGCTTCGCCTAAATTGCTTTGAGCTAAAACCATTTGTAGTTTGGTTGGTTGTCCGGAACCAACGTAATATCATTCAGGGTTGTTACCGGAAAATGACATTTGTATCATTCGAGATTGTTATTGGAAAATGACATCAGTAACATTCGGGGTTGTTGCTGGAAAAATGACATCAGCAACATTCGGGATTGTTATTGGAAAATGGACATCAATAACATTCGAGATTGTTACCGAAAAAATGACATCAATAACATTCAGGTTTGGTTATCGAAAAATGATATCAGTAACCGTTATTTTGTGATAAATACTTGTTGCAGGAAGTTACTTGCTTATTTTACTCAGTTGCCTTACCTATCCTGCATTTTTACCTCTGCTAAACTGCATTTTCATAAAGTAATTTGTTATTGTATACTGTTGTACTTAGAGTATCCTCTAATTACTGAGAATTCAAATTCCGGTATTATTTTCTGTACAATACCAGGTCAGGTGCTCCTGGAAGAGGTTAAACAAGAACCTTAATTTTCAAAAGATCGATGACGACGCTGAATTGCTTATTTTGTTTCTTTGTTTTGTACGATGATGGACCTTGTAATAAGAGCTTTTGATAAATGAAAAATATCATTCACTTTTATATGCGCATTCTTTTTCTCTCAAATTGCTTGATATGATCCTGCGGTGAGTAGTCACCCAATGCCAGAACGGTTTCTACCGAACCGGCATCGGGCCCTCACACCTGTAATTTAATGTAAAAAGGGAATAATGTATCAAGACCATTTATAGAAAAGTTTAGTACTGTGCAATTGATCATACATGAGAACACTAATATTAACTATATCACTTTTAAAATAATGTAATTTTGAGCAAGAAATAGTATAACATTAAATCTTTAAAGCTGGAGGAGAATCAAAAAATGGGTATGAACAAAACTACATACATCAAAATTTGGCCAAGACTGCTAAAGGTTACAAAACTTGAAAGTTTTATAAGAACAAACGAATGCTTGACAATTTATCCTTTTTTTTTAGCAACTAGGTGAATGAAGCATCCTATCTGGAGAAGGGTTAATGTAAAGTTAACATACCAATCGGTATTCATTTTGAGATAAAAGAGGTACGTAAAAAATAAAGCAGGTAAAGGTCTGATCAATCCATGATCTTATACTTTTGGATTATCGATGCATTGACCAAGTTTATGCCTAACTAACATGGTGAGTTTTCTAGTTAAATTATTCAAAATCCAAAATAGTCCAGAACACTCTAAAGAATTCTACAAAATTAATAATATTTCAGAACATTCCACAAGACCTCAAGTTTTCCAAATATTCTGGAAAGGAGTTTCAATCGTATTAAGATTCAAATACATCTCAACAATCCTCAGTAGCAACCAATATTCTACCACATTAAGTGTAATGACCCAATGTCTTCAAATTAGGTCAAAACTCGCTTCAGACATCAGGACCCCGAGAAATTTCAAATTATGACAAACAAAATTTCCATTAGATAGAAATAATTTTTAGATCAAAGTGCCCTAGTTTAAGAGAATGCGGATAACAGAAACTCCTGCTTTATTTTTCTAAATTAATTAAACCCAATAAAATAAGAACATTGAAATATGTGTCCAAATTCATCATTTTCAGTGTCATTATATTAAGTATATTATTTAAAGGATACTCAAAAAGTTTCATCAATTTCTGAGCGCCAATTTGATCGTAATTAATTTTTGAAGTTTTAAAACTCAAAAATTAATATAAAATAAAATATTAATCCGAATCGGATATTTTCGGAGCAAAGGTGTTTTCCTTAAAAAATTATATTCACTCCTCCCTAAATTCTTCCGCCAGTTTCCGCCCATACAGGCGCTAATTAGCGCCTTAAAAGCACTTTAAGTCCCCCTTATCCCCTTATCCCTCTCCCTTTCCTCTATTAATACTCCCTCTTTTCCCTAAATTCTTCGCCAGTTTCATTATATTTGTCAGGTTCATCAGTTGAGCTTATCTATGGTGGTGGTATAAGTTGCTCAACCTTAAGGATATTGATACTTAGATTATGCTGCAAATTAATAAGCTAGAAGATTTGTAACGGGCTATGATTTCATAGTTGGTAGTTCTATTTTAAACCAATAGTTCTATTGTAAGCTGGAAGGCTATGTTTTACCCTTCAACTGCTTTATTAGCTACTGAAGTAGAATACATGGCCTTGATGACAGCAACTAAGAAAGGAATTTGGTTAAAGGAATAAATTGGTCTTCAACTTTTCTCAAAAGAAAATTAATATATTTTGCTACAAGTTGAGCTATCTACTAGCAAAAGACTAGATGCATCATATCGATGTATAATATAACTTTGTTTGTACAGAGAACAACATTAATGCACAAGAAATAAGCACAAAGGATTGCCAAACTAATTTTAAAACAAGTATGTTTCTTAGAGAAATGTTAATGTACTGCTTGAACTTGCTTAATGTGGTAGAATATTGGTTCCTACTTGTGGCAATAGAGGATTGTTGAGATGTACTGAATCTTAATACGATTGAAACTCCTTTCCAGCATATTTGGAAAACTTGAGGTATTGTGGAATGTTCTAGAATATTATTAATTTTGTAGAATTCTTTGGAGTGTTCTAGACTATTTTGGATCTTGAATAATATAACTAGAAAGCTCACCATGTTAGACATAGACTTGGTCAATGCATTGATAATCCAAAAGTATAAGATATGTTGAGAGTGCTTGAAATCATAGTGATATATAAGGATTGATCGGCCTTTATCTGCTTTATTTTTATTTTCATCTTTTATCTCAAAATGAATATAGATTGGTATGTTAACTTTACATTATATATTTTTCTTATCAAAATCTTTCAAGCTAATATTGACATGGAGCTCTTTTAAGCCTAGCATCATTTTTATCACATCAAGTCTTTTGACCTAAAAATTTATCCATAATAATTTAAGCAGTCACATCTTTATCTCCTCAAAGGTATATTATACAAATGAAATGAACTGTTTAAACTTATATTTGAGGGCTCTACGGCGCACTATAGCGCCTTGCTCTCTATTTGAGAGCTCTATAACGCTCTGTAGCGCCAAGCTCTTTTGAATGAAATGCTGAAGCGCTGAGTACTATGTCTGGATTCGTCGTGGCGCGCTATGGCGCCGAGCCCTCTGTTTTTGGGCGCGGCAGCACGCTGAGGCGCGTTGTAGCGCTGAGCTTACTGTTTAGGCAGGCGTTGCAATGCGTTGTAGCGCCGACCTCTTGGGTTGGTTCCGCTGCAGCGTGCTGGGGCATGCTGTGGCGCGCTGCAGCACCCTCCTGGACTAGATTCTTTTTAAACATAAAATTCAGCTACTTGGTACTGAAATGCCGCAAAAACACACATCAAAGTACAACTATATTTAGGAAAAACATAACTATTAACACTAAATTAACTATATTTGTCGAGTTCATCACCAACTTCAGAAGTACCTCTAATATATTAAAAAATGCTTCATTGCTTTCCAATTATCATTCTAAATTGACTAACAAGCTTGCTTATTGCACTAACTATATGTATAACATTGATGATTGGAGCTAGGACATGCCATTGCTACATAGAAACAAGGTTTTAGATGGAAGCAAGCTTATAAACCATTTCATCCCACAGTCATAGCTTTTGAAGAATGTATCAAGATACCTCTAATAATAAACATGCCAAAAAAAGATGTTCTATATTTCAGCTTTCTCTCATTTACTCAATAATAAACATCAATAATAAAACATGGCGCCAAAATATTCTACAAATAAAATAATCAACAAGTTATCTGGACAATGCTTCAAATAATGTTTTGTAGTTTACAGTAGTATTCGGAGAATGATTTACCAAGTAACATTGTCTCATCCCAAAAAATTTATATAAACCATTATTTAAGAGAATGCATCAAGATACCTCTAACAATGATCATTTCTTCCTTTCTGCTACACTTAACTATAAAATAAATCTGATAGTATGGTGGTTTGTGATTCCTTCATCATTACAGATCTCACTGTTCTTGAAAATAAATTCCATAACATAGTCAATAGGAAGACGTTTGATCTTCTTCCCCGTTTGATTCTCTAACAAACTTTTGACTACTTGCTGCTTGTGAAAACCTCAATTTTGTTCTTCAGCATAAAACTCCAAGTTATCAATAAAAAAAATAAAGATCCAGCACCTCCTAGTTAAAATGCAAAAAGGAGTCCGTCAATTTTGAATGGACGTAATCTAAAATAGCCTTTAATTGAAAATTCAATCAAATATCGCTTTCTAGAAGCATATTGCTAAATAAATATAAGTTCAATTGCAACATAAGCTTCAAAAAGACCTAGCTTCTTGAGAATAGTCTTTCAAGACATCGCAAAATGAGATGCCTCTAAAACTAAACTTGAAATAGTGCAATTTTGTAGTGTATAAAGATTAACTTGTGTGATTCCCTTTGAAAAAATGGAAAACCCTTATAAATTTGCTTAGTCATTTAATTTACCTTCAGCAAGCACTAAAAAATTTTGAATGTTCATGACACCCAAAGAAATCAAAATTTTCAGTAAATCAAGACCATGTAGCACATCGACAAGGGTCCTGACTATCATGCATTATAATTTAATTAGAACAAATATTAACTATTTTGCATAATGCATAATTCTTTTTTTTCATACGTTGAAAGATGTCGCAAATTGGACACATGATAAGAACAACTAAAGTCCATCACTCCCTAAGTTGATGGTTGTTTTTGATCAATAATCAAAAGTACCAATTCTGTTTTAGAAGACAAATTCCTTTGTGCAACAACAATAACTGGAGTCTTTTTTGGACAATGCATTTCTAATATTTTGGTTTGCTGCAATAATTATATGTCAATTGGATTAACTTTTGTCTTAATCTTTTCTTTTCCCTCAATAATTCACTTGCCTTTATCAGAACTTGTGACAATTAATTCAACAATATTACTTTCTCTATTACTCCTAGCAACCTTCTAACAGAGTTCTCTTTTATGAAGCTAGAATTGACTTCTTCAAAAGTAATGCAATCTTTTATGACACAAAAAAAATTACCAGATTTTCATATATTAAGCTACAAAAATTAATAAGAATTTCATCTTTAACCTTAGCATTGGTGTTTCTAATACATGTCAAAAAATAATTTGATTCTTTTAAAAATTCATTTAATGGTATGCCTTCCTTCTTACAAAAAGAAAATAGATGATCTAATAACAAATTAGTAAAGACGTTATGTAAGAACTCTCTAAATAAAGCTTCAAACCGTTGGTGTTTCTTCATCAAAAACTTCAAAGATTATTTTGCTTATGAGGCATCATAATCAATAAATGTGCCTTCTCTTATCAAATAAAATCAAAATCATCCATTACTACTGATCACTCATATAGAGAAGCCTAGATAGCTTATTGCTTCAATAAGCATGCATTTTGATGCCTAAAGATCGAAAATATCATTTTATTGAACTTCAAAATTTTGGCATTGTGCTATATTCTTCTAAATTTATAAAGAATGGAAATAGAATTTATAAGAAAAAACTAGCATGCTCAAATACCAATTTTGTGTTAAGAATCTGAAGCAAGCAAAGATGAAATATAAGCAACACAAAGTCATACAATGCAAGAAATTACATGGCTTACCCAAAAATTAGAGCTATGGTCACAACAATGGCTGATCCTCGCAAAAGAACTAAGAATTACAGAGGATATAAAGAGGACGAACAAGGTTAAAATGGTTAAACCTCATATTAGCTAACGGAACATATATCTGCCTTCACATATGCCACAGATCAGTTTGGTTAGTCATAAACATTCCAAAATATATATTATTTAGGTTACAAGAAATATTCCAAATAAATTAAAAATATCATGAACATTTCAAAATATTATAGAGTATTCCAATATATTCCACATGATCTATAGTATTCTGGAACTTTCTAGAATGATTCCCAACATTAAGAATATTCTAGAATGCTAAGTGAAGTTTAGAGTATTCTAATACTAGTTCTTTTCTTTTCAGAAACAAACAAAAAAAATTCTAATGTTTTTGGTATCCACATACAAAGTTTCACAGGAGGCTAACATTATAGCATAACCCAAAAAAATAAAAATGTGGAATCAGATTTCAACCCTATTAATCTTGAAGGCAATAACTTCGTCCAATTCAACATTCAAACCCTAAACTGCAAAATAATCAACACCACTTTGCATATGAGCACATGGAAATATGTAAGGAAATACTAATAACTTACAAAGATTAGACTGGTTTGCGCTGCCAATTCTTCTGTCGGCGAAGTTAAAGAATCCACGGAGTAGAAAGGTCGCCACAATAGCATTAAGAAGGCAGACGAGAATAGTTGCGTTCCGATATGAGAATCTCATCTTCCACCACGAGTACACATCCATATAATACCACGGTAATCTGATTAAAGAACAAGGTATAGAACTCCTGCAATGTTCAATTGAATCGCAATCAACAACATATCCGCTAACTGTGGTAATTTGAGGGCCACCAAACTCCGGCAATGACCGAAACCCTAGGTGAATCCTAGCAAGGGCTCATGAAACACAAATCATGCGCGTTTACCTTGGCCTTATGGGCTAGAGCTAAGAAAATATTATAAAATTCCACGCATCACTTTTACATAAATAACATAACTTCATATTATTTTACATATTTAACACAGTTTTTTTAAATATTACAAAAATATCACTTTTAAACTCAAAATCAACAAGGCAACCAAATACTTGAAGGATGACAAGCTTGGGTTTGAAAACCTGATGGTGACAAATTGTGGCAACCCGCTGCTGGGTCAGAATAGATAATCCCGCATTATGCGCTCACTCCTCAGGATTATATCGGAGATTATATAAAACTGTAAGAATACATATATATATATATATAAGGTCACGTAGATATTCTATTTCGCCGGAATTCGTTGATTGCTCCGTACTCATTTACAATGGAAAAACTCATGTTCGTTGGTACCTTTCTTTGATGTTTTACTGCTCCTATGATGTTTAGATATTGTGATATCATTAAAATTTAATAATTTACAACTTAAAATATACTTAGATATTTTGTCTAACTAAATTTTTCTTTTATTGGCTGAAGCCCTACCATTATGAAACCAATAATTGTAGATTCTGAGCTATTCTAGGTGGTGGGACTTTCTGGAGATCTGGTTCAAGAGGAGGAGCATACAGGAGAAGACCCATAGTCTTTCTTTTATTTGTGAGGACTGAGAGACTTTACTTTTCATTACTGCATAAACTTTAATGTCGTTTGTAATAATACATGATTTAACTATTTTACTTTTATACTTATGTATTCTGAGTTGTACAGTTCTTACTTGGATTATATGGATGTTATATTTGTCTTTCTTCCGCATTCTGATCCATGGAGGCACTCAAAAATTTATCCAATAAAATTTTTTGGATGTATTTAATATAAATTTTAAAAATAATATTTATATTATTTTAATATAAATAAATATAAATTAATGAAATATATTCAAATTCTATTGAACAACAAATCAGAAAACCCCAGAATTCGGAGAATGACTGGGGGCATGGGGGCTTCTGAAGAAGCTTCGATCTAAAGGGTTGCTGATCCAGTGCATAACAAATTTTGTCTCCATGGATCTGATGGCCAACGTCCTCCTCGCCGCCGGCGCATCTCCGGCGATGCTTCACTAGACAGAGGAAATTAGCGACTTTACTCCTCTTGTCGACGCCCTCTGCATCAACATCGGAACTCTCTCCCACGATTGGCTTTCCTCTATGAGGGCCGCCGCTGCATCGGCCAAAGCCTCCGCCCGGCCCTGGGTCCTCGATCCTGTAGCCTTATATGCGTCCAACTTCCGCTTCGATGCCTGCCTTGGCCTGCTCGACTATCATCCAGCTGCGATTCGAGGCAACGCCTCCGAGATTTTATGGCTCGCCTCCGACCGTAGGGATTCCGATGCCAAGGTAAGAAGCCGACCAAAGCAAAATTGGGGTTTAATTATTGAGTTAAATTACTGTTAATGTGATCCTGTCACTTTAAACCGTACTCAGTTTTTACGACTCTTTGCTATCAACTCTTTGCAATCTATATCTCCCCTAACATTATTGCCGTTGTGAATAAAGACATCTGTCCAGCAAACTTTTCAATGACGAATCGCGCCGATTTTGACATCAAAGTTCGAGATTTGCAGAAGAAAGAAAATCTATGTTTGATTTTAGGGACTGTTTGGTTCGCTGCCATTATCAATGCTATCTCATCTATAACATCTCAAAATTTTTAAAATGCCGCTCCCAAAAAATATTGGCCAAAGACGACGTTCAGATAACATCACGACATTCTGTCTCGGCTATGGTAGAGTTCTTCGCTTCCTCAAATCTCGTCAACGCAGCCGTGGTAAGCTAACAACAAAAGTTTGCATGATTCGCAGGCGGAGTTCGAAGATGGATGAAGGAGGAAGATTGATTCTCTTTCTCACGACACAAATTGTTCACAGTTGGGGGTAATCTTACTATGTATAATTGATATATGTTATTTAACAGAACTTGTTTGAAATACATTATTAACTTTTCACATTACGTCAAACTAAACAGCCCTTTAGTAATTGTTTCCTTTGAAGGTTGACCATCAACTCACCCTAGCATTAGGATCTATAATTGCAGAGACCAAAGTATTATAATTTACTGCTTATTTCTATAATTATACATCAGCCATGAATTAAATATAACAGTAAAATCCCTATGCAGTGGGTGGATAGCTCCCATCAATCCTTCGATGTTGTCGAAGCCGCAAAATCACTATCACGGTCGAGCGGCGCCATTGTAGCAGTATCGGGAGCTATTAATTACATAACAGACGGCCAAAGAGTCTATGGAGCGAAGAATGGCGTTGCCATGCTACAGAAAATCGCAGCGACGGGCTGCTCAGTCACAGCTTTAATCGCTGCCTTCATTGCGGCAGAACCAGCTTATCCATTAGAGGCAACCGCCTGTGCTCTCTCCGCATTTGGGGTTGCAGCTGAGTTGGGCATGGAAAAAGCTGGAGGACCAGCATCTCTCAGAATGCATTTGGTTGATTCTTTGCATGGCCTGGATGAGCATGCATTGGCCACTCGGGTTAGCATTTTTAGGGTCTCTTAAAGATTAGGATCCTTTGTTGTTGCAAGATCTAGTGTATGCATTGTGTTTTGCCGTATTTAATGTGATCATTCCTTGTAAATTTAGACTCAACAGCATACTAAGAGAGGTTATTTGGTTGAATATGGGAGCAAAATTATTGTAATAAGTGTGCTTAGTTGAATGTTATTTATGCAAGGTACATTTAATACAATATTTTAGGATAATATGATGTTATTAAATCATTCGCAAGCATGAAGAGGAAGATGATATGGTGCCAATGCAAGAGAGATTACCAAAAGCTACTTAAGAAGGCAAAAAAATTTCAAGGGAGCTGAAGGGTGCCACTACAATAGAGCTATTGAGTGGCAAAAATGTTTATAAGGATGGACGCAAGATTATAGTAAAAGAAATCATTTTGTACTTAATATGAAAATTTAAGATTACCACTATGAATTACATATCCCTGGTTTCATATTTGTATTTTAGAGGAAAGAGCTATTCACACATCTTGACCCTATCAATTTTGTGTATGACTACCCTCGTAATCAAGTTGTTTGTTATGTAAGAGTTAAAATGGTGTGGTTTTTATGTATTCAAGAAGGGGAGTCAGTTAATTAAATAGGTGAAAATGCAGCTTGAGGCCAAAATCTTTCTAGTAGGTGTGTTGTTTTGTAAGAGGGCTCGAGTGATTTCAATTATACGACGATAATTCCGTTCCGCTACGCCATTTTGTTGAGGGGTATGCTAAGATTTTAAAGTAAAGTATGGAAGCTAGTAGAGTTGTACTCATTGTCATTGTCTAATTGAAGAATTTTGACGCTTGTATTAAATTGGCATTTGATGAGCTTATGGAGAATGGACGAAGATATTATAGAGTAGAGAGCAGCTATGAGATTGCAGTCAACTAAAATCCAAACTTGGTAGTTGTCCTCATCAGTGCAGGGAATGGAATTGAGCCAATCTAGATGTTCATAAAAATTATTTGCATTGAAAAATTTGATCACTTGAGCTCTCCATATAGGTCAACTTTCAGATGTTAAAGAATTATGAATTTAATTCTTGATGTTGGGCATCAAGAATTTAAGATTTTCAGCTTTAAATGATTGGTAGGATTGCTGTGGATAGAGCTTGGTTGCCAATAGAATGAGAACTCGTGTTTGTTGATTCCATGAGTGGAGGGCTAACAATTATGCTGGGATCTTGTTTAATAATTCTTGAAGTTGGTCATGGGATAAGATAATGAATACAAAGGGAGGTGGTGGATAAGAGGGGATTGGGGCTGTGTTAGTGATGTTAATCTTCATCGGAGAAGTTGTGACTAAAGGAGACGAACATTTGGAGGAACGTTTGATCGCTCTGATACCATGTTGAGAGTGTAAGTAGAGAATATAATCTATTATAAATTGCACTTACTAATAATAAGGGTAGCATACATATAGTAAGATACAAATACATGAAATTGATTCAGTTGAACCAGGATACATTCACAGTTAGATACATGGGCTCAGAACTATGGACACATTCACAGTTAGATACATGAGTTGAACCGTAGACAAATTCACTGACTAGATACAAGAGCGGTTATTAGCTACGGTGCTATTTCAAAAGAATAGCAAGCAGATATTTACAAAAGATAATGTTAGATATCCAAACACATGAATTTTCTGATAGATTTCATTGCAAACTCCAATCTATAGTAGCAGAATCAATATTCTATTCACCGTAAAGCCTTAAATATTAAATATAAATTAACAACAAAAGACTAAATAAATAGTAAAATATTATGATACCATTTACAAGATCGAATGCAGGTTCACGTCTAAAGAGCATTCTTTAATCTTAATTCTCCACAGAAAAAGCCTTGCACAGAAGATAAAGAAAAGTAAGGCATCGAAATGGTGAATCCTGGGGCTCATATTAGCCTTTTTTTTCTGCCATCAACAAGATCCAGCAACCCAAGCTTCGCCAATAACGCCAATGCGCAGCAGTTTCCCGCACATATGCGGGCCGTCCAAGTTGCTCCGGCCATTGCACGAGAGGATCTCTGAAACGCCCTATTCCGTTATACATTGTTAGAGAGAGAGAACAAGAAAGGTTGCAGAAACGATAGCACAATGAGATCATCGGCAATGAAGACTATGTATATAGAGAAATGCTATTTAAATAAGCTGACATGCACTTAAGAAAAAAATTGTATATCATTTCAATACAAATTTTAAAAATAATATTTATATTATTTTAATATAAATAAATAAATATGAATAAAATGCCCACAGCATAAATAACTAAGTGTATTTAACCCATAATTTACTTACATATTAAATTGATATACCTATTTACTTTAATATATACTAATAGAAAAATGCTATTTAGAGTCAAACGGCTCGAATGGAACTGCCTCGAACTCGAACTCGAACATGTTCGAGCCGAGTTGGACCCAACTTAAAAATTTCAAGTTTGAGTCTAAACTGACTCGACTCAGCCAACCCTAGATGAGATGATGATGCTTCAAAATGTACGAAACATTAACTATTGGATGCAAAATAACTAGAGGTAGACCTAAGAAGGCATGGGAAAACATTATTAGGAATGATGTTCTCTATTTAAAACTTAAGTTTCAATATGAATAGTCATACTTAATAAAAAGATTAATAGCAGATTCTTGATGCAATCCATTAGTAATTGAAAGATCATTAGCAAGCCACCTTACGATCATACACATTTAATTATTAAATAAGCCACTACACTAAATAACCATGGTCTAAATAACCATCAAATTTATCTAATGAGTGAGTGAGAGCCCTTTTAACATTGAGGGACAACATAATTCAAGACCATGCTAAAGAGTAAAAGATTCAAAAATCATCTTCCACATCGCGCAACATATTCAGCAGTTGTTCAAATATGTGTTATATGATTGTCCAACCTGCTAAGTAAAAAATTTTCCATCAATAAAATTCCCTTCATTGGCATCAAGAGCACCAAACATTAGTCCCATTAGGTTGGGTCAGCTACATAAATCCTTGCATCAAAGGACCTCTTGAAAGTGTTCTACAAGAGCACACATAATTAAAACAATAAATATAGACTGAGAGACCAGCCTTAATGTAACCCAGCCACCTTGGAACAAACATGCAATACAGCTCCAACATACATCCAGTTACCCAATCTCTCAGCTAATAAGGTGCAGATGCAGCGGTTTCCCGCAGATATGCGGAGCATCTAAGCTACTCTGGTGCGATCAATTAATAAAAATCTCACAATGCTCCTCCTTTCATCAGTAGTGATATATAGTTCCAGAATATCAAGTGGGAGAAAGAGTTATCCCCTATTTTTGAAGAAGAATTTAATGTTGCAATTTTTGTAGTAATACACCTGCGCATAATTTAGTAAATCTAAAGGCATCCAAATTGGCTGCTTAAACTTGAGAAGTAATTGTAGTATTTCTCTCAATTTCGCGCTGTCTTGCTCGCTCCATCTTCCTCTTCTTCCATTCCTCGAGAGCTATTTATAAAACCAATAATTAATAATTTAAACGTAAGAAGAAAGTGATCACTGTCAATCTTTTCGACATATGAGAAAAACTTCAAAATAAGGAGCCAAAGATGTTACATTCAAAAAGAAACACACATTGATCATTGGTTCTGTTTGGTGTCTTATTGCAGCGCCGGTAGAGCACAAGAAGCAATAGAGTAATTTTTATATGCTAACAATAGAAAATAGTTGCATTGCTTTTTGAGAGGCCACTTAATAAAAAACAGCCAAAAGTAACCCCTAAACAGAGGCAACTGCTACAAACAAAGCCATAAATTTAAACTAAATTGGGGCTAAATTCAATAGTTAAGCCAAAAGTAACCCCTAAACAGAGGCAACTGCTACAAACAAAGCCATAAATTAAAACAAAATTGGGGCTAAATTCAATAGTTAGAGGCTTCAATGGGTCAAAATATAGCCTGTTAAATAGTTGAGGGGCTAATTTTGATAAATTTCGCATGCATGCCTATGTTCTCTCTACAACATCATGTAATCATTAGAGAAGGGGAAGCCATAAAGGCATAATATTGCTGTTCCCATTTGATCCAAAATACATTTAAATAAATAAAGTTGACGCAATACTTGAAATTAGAATGGCAAAAGTCACCTTTGAGGCTGCTGACATCATTCATTGACCTTAATTCGTTTAATCGTTTTGATAGATCAACAGCAGCAGTCTGCTTAGGCACTTGTTTTGTATCCATGCGGGGTTCTGTGTACGTTTCTTGTTCAATTTCTTTGACCTAGATTAATAAAAAATCAAAACACTCAAATGAAATTTTTTAAAGAATTCTGAAAATAAAACAGTGAAAGTGCTGTTCCAACATATCTTTTATAAACAAAGTGCGTTGAAACATACTCTTTTGATCAAATCCAAGGGCTCCATAGAATGACGTAGCTGTTCAGACTCCATTATGTACTTTTTTTGTGCTGTTATAGCAATACTATAGAATTTTGATGTTGTGCTTAAAATTTGACGCATATAAAAAGGGCAAGAAATGATGAAAAAACAACCAAAAGAAGCAAAATGGCAATTACTGCCAATGGCCAGTTATAATTAATCTACTACGCATAAAAATCCATCCTATCCGTTTATAGTCAAGCCCCAGTGGCACATTCCTTTTTGAGGTAAGATCATGATCATCGGTAAGTTCTCCTAACAGGTGAATCAATGTAATAAGGCTCCTCTCGGGAAAGACCTAATGCTTAGAAGAGAGAGAACCTCTGATTGATGAAATTATAATGCATTGAATTGGCCTGGGAATAGTTCAACGGTAAGATGTTAAAAGGGATGGAGAAGATGGCATGGTATCCATCAAAATTTGATCAAACAATTGACATATATACTACAATGTTTAGAAGACAAGCCCACAACCTTGGAGTCTCATTGAGAGAAGTAGCCATGACAACCAAGTTTTATTCAGGTTTGCTTTATAGCATATCCAATAGGTTAAGAAATGTGAGAATTGTTTCATCTCAACATCACGTAACTGAAAAAGATATGGATACAAATAACAATGATTAGCCTACATTCATAACTTTAAGCTTTTGAATTGAGATTGAGTTTGACAGTGATTAAGATTTCTCTAGCCTAATTCTCAACTGTCCATATGCCAGTATCAGCTTGACAGTAATTAGGATTCCTACCTGGGAATTCCATCTTGGTGGGAAAGACCTGTGACAACTATTAGAGAAAATTATCAAAATGATCCTTAATTCTTACAAAATATTCAAAATAATTCTTAATTCTATAAATATTTTTTTTGTCCCTTCACTTTTGTTAGAGTATTTTTTAGGCCTTGCTGTTAACTCCCCGTCCCCCTTCCGTTAAATTTGTGTTTTCCAGCCGAAATCGGCCGCTTACCGCTGAATTCTAGTGGCCGATTCAGGCTAAAAAATGCAAATTTAAAGTATTTTTGTCCTTACCGTTAACCTAGTAATGGTGCAGCACCGACATTTATAAACTTTTAATCCAAAATTGATTTAGTCAATGGGTGTTTTTTCCTTAGTGTGCACTCCTCTCTTATATATAAACCTCATTTTCCTATGAAGGGCATTATCCAAGCAAGCCTATAATCATATCTAGTGAGAAGAATCATTTTACCAGAAAGCAAGCCATAGGTCCAAAGAAAGATGAGAGCATCTGTTCGAGAAGAACTGTAAAAGCAATGCTAAAAACTCAAAAACAAGCACTTCAATTACAAATATCGTAATACCCAAAGGTAACCTATTTTGTGACCATTTTGACTACATCAAGGACAAAAATTGGTTTGTCCGACCAAAAATCTTTTTAAAGAAGTTCGAGAAAGACACCAAAGATAACAGTATAGCAAGGCAGCAGAAGTAGAGCAACCATTGGACACATAGAGCAAGCTTTAAAATCTTTCCTTGATGGTAACTGCTGTCTGTGAATCTGTAAGATTAAAATAAAGATATTTGTTATTACGCACAAGTAAATTGATGAAAAACTTTGAAAGGAAATTCATCTAGATATTTGCCATATCTTACGAGAAAGACATGCCAAGTTTGATTGGAAAGCCAATCAATACGAGTTAGAAAAGGATAGGGTCAGATTTATACTCATCAATGACAAGGGAAAACAGCCAATAAATGCATGTAAAACCGTCATAGTACTGCTAATAAGATAGCATAAACATGATGATGCTAAAGAAATTATAATAGGGGTCAAACTCTAATATCCCACTAATATCCAATTTAGACATTGAACCAGAATAGGATGAGAATCTTCAAAACACTAGAAAACCAAGATAAAGAAGTCGCTTAATTGCTCAAACAAGAGATATTTCAACTAAGTTTAATATGTGCACTATCGAATAATAAAAATATGCATTCATTACTGGAAGATACAAATTTTAACCTAAAAGTAATATTTCATCAAGTTCAGACTTTTGCTATAATACAACTAATTATGTTGTTAATAATACCAAATGGCCAAATTCGCCAGATTTATCACTTGGGGGATGAAGGATCAAGCATTAAAGGATAGTTGGGGTCCACAAGGTGCTAGAAGAGATAAGGCATAAACCCTAAATTCCAATCTTTAGGTCTCGTGCTCTGGATAAAGATAAGGTCAAGGGGAGAGCTGGGAAAATTCAACATTCATTAGGTTGTTCCTTTTTTTGTAATTTTAAGCTTACACTACAACTCAAGCGTGGACCAAGGCTCGGGGCCATCGGCCTGCTAAAAAAATTGATAGAAACCAAATAATAAGATTGATCCAATTACTAACTTACCTGTAATTTAATGTAAATAAGGAATAATGTATCAACACCATTTATAGAGAAGTTTATTCCTGTGAAATTGTTCATACATGAGAACACTAATATCAACTATATCACTTTTAAAATAATGTGATTTTGAGCAAGAAATAGTATAACATTAAATCTTTAAAGCTGGAGGAGAATCAAAAAATGGGTATGAACAAAACTACATACATCAAAATTATTATAAGAGATTGTTTCCACGGCTCAAACTTGTAACCAATGGTCACACAATCATAGCTTTGGCAGCAGCATCAAGGCTCCCCTTTGTTTGAAAATTTATCACATTAATGACACTTAAAAATTAGTTAGGGAGAAAGAACAAGGAAAGACATCCAAGGTATTGAAGCAAAAGATTTGTAAAGCTCCAATCCTGACATCATTGAGTTTGCAAAAACCTTTTTGAAGTAAAAGTTGACGCCTCGAGGTATGCAACAAAAGCCATGTTACTTTAAGAAGGAAGAGATGTAACATATTATAGCTTAGATTACAATAAAATTCAGAAACAATATCCTATCTACAAAAAAAATAGTTTAGCGTAATCTCTTATGTAAGAATAATTTGGTCATGTAGGTCATAAGCCCCTCCATTATTAACAAATTCAAATTAAACTACAATAAAGATATATGAAGGGATATCCTATTTTCAATAATAACATCATATGATCTAAATTATAAGAAAGGAGTACAAAACAAGGTAATTGATATGCTGTCAAGACTACATGTGGCCAAAAAGAATAAATCCATAACCAATTCAATATTCTAATTATGCAAAAAATGTACCCTCAATAAAAATTTCTAAGGAGCATAAGAGAAAAACAAGAAAAAAAAAATTCCAACATTGAGAAGAACTCCACTGCAATGAGGCTCAGCTATGGATACCAAGAAATGCCAATAGAGTTCATTGGATCCAAGAAGACTGCTTACAATATGTAAACTATAGATACCTAAACCAAGTAATAGAGATTCATACAAGTATGAACACAAGAAAAAAAATTATATTTTGAATTAGAAATAAAGAGCTAGTACCTTTTAAAAAAATGATTTAGACAAAAGAAAGGAAGTTTCTTTTCCCCACCTCCAAATCTAACTTGATATAGCAAACATGCTCCTTCAAAATGGCATAAGACTATATTGTATTGCATTTGAGTAAAGAAAAAGCAGTAAAAATTCATGAGAAGTCAATCGGCTAAAAATCTAATCAACTCAATTGATGAAGTTCAAATATCTCAACAAAATTAGAGATTTTTTGGACTCTTTGTGTTGTGATGTCTACCTTATCGAGAAGATCGCAAAGATCTCATTGACTATGACGATGCAAATTCTAAACCATCTTGACACTACAACCAAGTATATCAAGTATCAGCAAATTACTATCTCGGAATGTGATGGCTCAATGTTAGATTTAGTAACAACCAATCTATCATTGGGTGCATCTCCGCATGATTATATTGGCGGTTAAGAAAAATAATATTCAAACAATATTCAAAATTTTCGGAGCCATACAAACATATAAGGAATGTCATTCATTCAATTTAAAGATAACATCATCTAGAATATTGCATGTTAATAGCATTTTATTTCTTATAAGAGTAAAAGTTAAAGCTTTGATGTTTTATTCTGCACCACAATTTTTTAAATGTCTTTAGGCTATTTCAACTTCTTCCAACTGTACCTAATCTAGCATTATAAGAAAAATGCCTTAGTGCACATCCTAAGTACAAAAGATAATAAATGTTACACTTAGCAAATGTAGAAAGCGGAAGCAGATAACATTGAAGGAGATCAAGGGTTTAAAGCAAAATAAATTGGAAATTTTTCTACAAATAAAATATTTCTCTTGCCATAATTATATCATCTGCCATCTTATAAACAAATAAATCAACATATAAGAACTTCCATACATATATGTCTTGATTTCATGAAGCAACGCTAGCAATTTTGTTGAGCAAATTCAGAACCTCGAGACTGGGTTCAATAGAACATATTCATCACCTGGGCCCCCTCAAAGGCTCCAGATGGCACACTTATGTCTCCCGATAAACTAGCCCTATCCCTAACCTAAATCAACCACCATTTCAGAACCCTTGCAGACATTCACAAAACAAAATAAATACATTCTATTTTGTGATATTATTCTAGCAAAAATTTAGAATTTCATTCAATATTGACAAGAACAAAACTCAAAGCGAAGCTTAAGCGGCAACAGCAGCAAATTAAGTGCAAGAAAGTAGCATCTGTGTACCTTTGTTTCGTCAGTGACCGAGAAGTACTCACAAGGCTGATGTGTCTTCAAAATTCATATTTGAAATCCTCATGCCCCGCCCCCCCCCAAAACAAAATAAATACATTCCATTTTGTGATATTATTCTGGCAAAAATTTAGAATTTCATTCAATATTGACAAGAACAAAACTCAAAGCGAAGCTTAAGCGGCAACAGCAGCAAATTAAGTGCAAGAAAGTAGCATTTGTGTACCTTTGTTTCGTCAGTGACCGAGAAGTACTCACAAAGCTGATGTGTCTTCAAAATTCATATTTGAAATCCTCATGCCCCCCCCCCCACTTTAGATGACAGCCATTGTAATCCTCATGCAAGCTACCAACAACTTAAATAGCAGCCACCAAAACAATGTTTGTAAACCTCCCAATTGAGCCAACAATGTAACATAAGCAATTACAAAAAGAGCAGCCTAACTGCCTCTAAAATTCATTCAGTCATAGCAGCAATTCTGTTTTCCTCAAAGTACTCAAAAATAGCAACATTATATTTTTTTATAGCTTAGAACATAGATTGCTTGTTGTCTAATAGAGGGAAATGGTTCCTAGCCTAGCACATTCTTAATTAACTCTTGAATTTCTTCTAAGCAAATGTTTTATTCCCCACATGCCATTCTTAATACTTTTACAGCACCACATTCATTATATTGGTCCTAAAAATCCCTTCTAACTACCTACTGCTACAAGGATCCAAACCTTTCCTTACACTATATTTCTTCCTTTAGTATTTCTGCAGCGGTTTCATTGGCTTGGCTATAGGAACCTTACCACAAGTATTAATCTAAGGCAATCCAATTTGAGCCTATCCAATTTCAGCCTTTCATAACTATATCTAGCATATTCCGTTCAAACATACTTCTAATACTAACAGCAAGAAATTTGAATAAATTGCAATTAGATAAGTTGAACTTTGCACGAATTGGTAGAACTTGATCGGATGTGATCTATATTCTAGTGCAGCCTTAAATCGCACAATGTCAGACCTATTCTTCCCCATCTCAGAACAGAATAAGTTGTAGAATGAGGCATTGGATCTCTTACTAATTGTTTAAGAGAATACAAAATAATTCTTCTTTGAGTTCGTAACTTACTTTAGTGCTATAAGTTCAAGAAAAAAAAAACTTATTGTAGGTGATAGTGGAGTGTAATCTAAATTATATTAACGATCCCTAGTATGTTTCATGACAAATGAAAGACGTGATTCCAACACATATAACTTTAATTACAAGACAGATTTATTACAGATACATCAACTGAAATATCATTATAACGGTTTGAATGCACAATTAGTTCGATTAATCGACATTATAACGGTTTGAATGCACCCACTAGAACCCTGATTGATGCAGCTACTGGTGGTTCTCTTAGTAACAAAACTCAAGAAGAGGCCTATGATCTCCTAGAAGAGATGGCCAACAATACATATCAACAGCCTACTAAAAGGCTAAACTCTAATAGGAGAGTGCAAAAATATATCTGAATCCACCAAAATTCTCAAACTTCAACATGAGATAGCAATGTTAAATCTAAAAATAGGGCAAATGAATGTGAACATGGTTCAAAAACTAAATTGTAAGCTTTGTGGAGGAGGGCATGCAAACGAAGACTGTAATTCCAATAATCATTTTGCACTCTCTAACACTGAACAAGTTAATTTCTTAAGAAATAACAATAACACTCAAGGAGGCAACAACAATCATTACTCCGGTACTTATAATCATGGGTGGAGAAATAACCCAAATTTCTCATGGAGCAATGGAAATAACTAACAAAACTACTTTAATGCAAACAATCACCAAGCTAGACAAGGATAAAATTTCAATAATTTACTAAACCAACATCAAAAACACCAAGAATCAAAAATAGAAGGAGCCTTCCACTCATTCAAAACTGAAACTCAAACATTCATGCAAAGGACTGAGCAAACTATAGGTAGGCATAAATCTTCAATCCAAATAAGTAAAACCAGTCTTCGTAATATAGAAGTCCAACTGGGATAAATCTCCGAACAATTAACTAATAAACAGCAGGGAACGCTCCCTAGCACCATTAAAATTAATCCGAGGAAAACGGTTAGTGCTATTCAATCTGAGGAGAATGAAGGAAATCCTGAAAAAAAAAAAAAAAAAAAAAAGGAGATTAGGTATAAGGGTAAAACTCACTTGGGAGAAACTTGATAGCTCTTGAACGAAAAGATCCGAGGAGAATGAATATTCCTTGTGTCATTAAATGTGAAGTTCTTCTAGATCCCTTGTGTGATCTTGAGACTTCTGGCAATGTCATACCTTTACACATTTATGCTCAGCTGAAGGTGAGGGGAATGGAAGAAATTCCAATAATTTTAGAATTTGCGAATCTGGATTCAATGACAACATAGAAATTGTGAGGAATGTTCCGATGGGACTAGGAAGTTTCATAATTCCCACAGATTTTACTATTTGTGATCGGGATAGGTGGAATAAAAATTCCACCATTATCTTTGGAAGACCCTTCCTAGCTAGCACTAGAGTCATCATGACTGTCATAATAAATGAGAGAGAGGAAGAAATTGACTTGATGCTTACTCTATTCAAGCAAAAAAATATAATTTGAGATGGCAAAAGAAAAATCATATTAAGACACCCCATATTAAACCTAAAAGTGAATGTGTAAATTTAACGGAAGCTGAGTCAGAAGGAATTAATTGCAGCTCAACTGGAGGTGGAAACACTAAAGAAGTTAAGATTAAAAGAAAAACAAGGAGGGAAGAAAAAGAAAAGAATAAAATCAATACATGAAGCTGATCTAAAAAATTCCTTAAGTAATCTTGATTGCTTGAGCTTGAACACGGCAGGAGGAAACCCTTTTTGTGCTCACCCAGGTCCATCAAAAATCTAGAAGGAAATCCCCCCGGCAAATGCGAGGTGAACAAGCTTAAACTGCTCGGGCCGAGAACGTAAAACCAAGCGCTTTTTGGGAGGCAGCCCAAAATCTTTTGATTAGTTTAGTTAAAAATTTATGTATTTTAGTTATTTTGATCTTATGTTTATTTTTGCAATCTGTATTTAAGAATTCATTGGGATTGTGATTCCTTGCAATGTGCCTAAATTAATAGCTAGCTGGAAATTATGAACAAAAAATGTGCTACAGTGCGCTGCAACGAATCAGAGCCGAAAGGTCCGCGTTACAACGCGTCGCAGCGCGCGGTTTGAACAGGTAGCTGGAAATTAATTTTGGTTCAGAATTCAAACAAATCAAATTCGCTACAGCGTGTCTTTATTGTTAAAAACCAATCAAAGGCTGTTTTGAGCTGCCTTTTGATATCCTCAATGGTCAAAAATCAATTCACATTAATGTGGCTTCTTGGGAACCTTTTGACCATTCATTAGGGAGGCCCCATGTGGCAAAGTTAGGTGAGATAACAAACCCCTTGGAATGCTTATATATATATCAGGGAAAGATGGGGCAGCTCTCTTGCATTTCCTTAATTTCTCATCTTTCCCTTGCTAATCTTAAGCAATCAGCAATCTGAAAACAATGGCTTTAGGAAGAAAAGCTACCGTCAGCAAGGGCGCTGCAGCCTCAATTTCTGGAGGCAGCATTAATAGCAAGAGGTTCTCCTCCGTAGAGGCTGACCAGCGCTACTTCCAAATTACTTCAAAAAGGAAGCTAATCCCATAAAGGGGGTTTGCCCTCTTTGCCCTGTTAGCTACACTGATGTAGTGAATAGGGGTTGGGAAAACCTGATAGGACTGCAGAGCGACACTTATCCGACCCTTGCCCAGGAGGTCTTCGCCAATGCGATCGATGCAAATCGACAGAAAATCTTCATCCGAGGAAAGGCTGTAAACTTTGGGCTTGAGCAGATTGATAAATTTTATGAACTCGGAGTAGTGTCAAGCTACTCCTACAATGAGTATTTAAATGTAAATTTTGGTCCTGCAACTGTAGCAAGAGCACTCACCCATGGAGATGCCAACTGGAGAGGAAACCTTGCCAATATCCCATGTGCCCTGCTGACTAACACGAACAACGCTTACAACGTTCTCTTATCCAGCAAAATAATGACATCTGGGCATTTAAGTGAGGTGACTCGAAAAGGGTTGTTCTGATTTACGCTATCAAATGACCGAGAGATATTCATATCTCTAGGATCATCCTCGAGCACCTATGGCAAGCCCTAACCAGGCCTTGTGTAGCCCTCTCTTTTGGGTCTCTCATAACTAGAATCTACCTCGACCATGGGGTAAAGATGAGTAATAATGAACCGGTAATTCCTCCCCGCACACCTCTAACCCGTAGAAACCTGCACTCACTTCCAAGAAGGGAAGAGGAGCAAGAAGAGGAGACAAGGGGAGGAAGGAGAGGCATCAACTTCAGCAGGTCTAAATTCTAAGATTAAAAATCTTCAAAAAGAAATCGCTAAATTGAGGGAGCAGCGCAAACATTCCTAGAATTTATCCATCCCTTATTTTTCTTCATCCCGATTTTTCTCTTTTTTTGTTTGGGAGAGATATTTTTCTTTATCGCGTTTCCTTCCTTTTGATTTTTCTTTTTCTAAGGAGAGATATTTATCATCATCCCATTGTTCATGCATTGCATTCAGTAAGTCCTACAGAAGTCTAGCACATTCCTTGATTTCACCATTCTTTCGTTTAACTCATACTGGCCTTTGTTTTCCCCCACACTTAATTTCAAAGTATCACAAGTTTTGATAAAGGATATGAGGTAATGACTCAAGCAAGTTTTACTGAAAACCCCTTAACATATGATAGTCACTCACTTGTTAACATATGTTAAATAACAAAAAGAAGAATTTCAAATTACCAATTAGAGCTTAATTGTGCAGATCTCAATTCACAATAAGTGATACGATTGATGTTTACAAATATACAATCACAAGTTTAAGCCGTGGAAGATTACCCAAAAAAAGAAAGTCAAACAAATGAAATGAAAAGGAAAACTTCTAACAAACAAAAAAGTTACAACCTGTTTATTCATACTCCTCATCTTCTTCTTCCTCTTCTTCTTCTTCTTCTTCTTCTTCAAAATCAGGCCAAGGGATGTTTGGAGGGGGCTCAAGCATTGGAGGTTATGGAAAGGCAGATTCTCCTAGACCACTATGTAGGTTCCAATTTGTAAATATCTCCCCAAAAGCTATGTGAAAGTCCTGGTTGTACCTATATTGTAGCGCGTTGCGGTGTGCTGTGGCGCAGACCTTTCGGATTTGATCCGCTGCAACGCACTGTGGCACGCTACAACGCACTGAAGCGCCTCCCTTGTTTAGAATTTCCAGCTGGTTATTAATTTAGGCACATTGCAAGGACTCACAACCCCAATGAATTCTTAAATACAAATTGCAAAAATAAATCATAAGATCAAAAAACTAAAATATAGAAATTTTTAACTAAACAAATCAAAAGATTTTGGGTTGCCTCCCAAAAAATGTTTGGTTTTGCGTCCTCGGCCCGACCGGTTTAAGCTTGTTCACCTCGCATTTGCAGAGGGATTTCCTGATGGGCCCGGGTGAGCACAAACAGGGTTTCCTCCTGTCGTGCTCAAACTCAAGCAATCAAGATCATTCAAGGAATTTTTCAGATCAGTTTCAAATATTGATTTCATTGTTTTCTTTCTCTTCCCTCTCCTTGTTTTTCTTTTAATCCTAATTTTAATGTTTCCACCTCCAATTGAGGTGCAATTAGTTCCTTTTGATTCAGCTCCGTTAAATTTACACATTCAATTTCAAGTTCAATATGGATTTCTTAACATGATTTTTCTCTTGCCATCTCAAATTAATATTTTTCTGCTTGAATAGAGTAGGACTCAAGTCAATTTCTTCCTCTCTCCCATTTATTATGACAATCATGATTACCCTCTCAACATCAATGATGGCTCTAGTGCTAGCTAAGAAGGGTCTTTCAAAAATAATGGTGGAATTTTCATTCTACTAATAATAAAATATATGAAAATTATGAAACTTTATAGTCCCACCGAAACATTCCTCACAATTCCTATGGGGTCATTGAATCCAGATTCGCAAATTCTAAAATTATTGAGGTTTCTTCCATTTCCCTTACCCCCAGCTGAGCATAAATGTGTAAAGGCATGACATTAACAGAAGCCCCAAGATCACACAAGAGATTTAGAAGAACTTCACCTTCAATAGCACAAGGAATATTCCTTCTCCCTGAATCCTTTCGTCTAAGAGCTATCAAGTTTTCTCACAGGTGAGTTTTACATTATTTCTAATCTCTTCTTTTTGATTTTTTTCAGAATTTCCTTCATTCTCCTCAGATTAAATAGCACTAACCGTTTCCATCGGATTAATTTTAGTGATGCTAGGGAGCGTTCCCTGTTGTCTATTAGTTAATTGTTGGAAAATTTGTCTCAGTTGAACTTCTATATTGCAAATAGTTGTTTTCTTTGGATTGAAGATTCATTCATATCTATAGTTTGCTTAGTCTTATGCATGAATGTTTGAGTTTCAGCTTTGAATGAGTGGAAGGCTCCTTCTATTTTTGATTCTTGGTGGATTCAAATATGTTTTTGTACTCTCCTATTAGAGTTTAGCCTTTTAGTAGGCCATTGATATGCATTATTGGCCATCTCTTCTAAGAAGTCATAGGCTTCTTCCTGAATTTTGCTACTGAGAGAACCACCACCAGCTGCATCAATCTAGATTCTAGTGGGTGTGTTCAAACCGTTATAAAATGTTTGAACCTGCATCCATTGTGGGAACCCGTGATGTGGGCAGCGCCTTAGGCACTCCTTGAAGCGTTCCCAACTATCATACAAACTCTCCCCATCTTGCTGAGAATAGTTAGAGATCTCATTTCTTAGCCTGGCGGTCTTCGCAGGTGAGAAATATTTTGCTATGAATTTCATAGCCAAATCGACCCATGTGCGAATAGAGTCATCAGGCAAAGAACTGAGTCAATTTTTGGCTCTATCTCTCAGCAAGAAGGGAAAGAGTCTTAATCTAATGGCATCATCAGTGATGCCATTATATCTAAAAGTATCACATATCTCCAAAAAATTAGAGAGATGTGAGTTGGGGTCCTCAGTAGCTTGACCACTAAATTGATTATTTTGGACCATTTGTAGGGTTAAAGATTTGATCTCAAAGTTATTGGCTTCTACATTTGGTCTTACTATCGCATGATGAATCCCCCTAACCGTTGGCAGCGCATAGTCTCTTAGGGCTCTACCCGCTGTTGCTCGTGAACCTCACCTAAGTTGTCTCCTACATTTTTTCATTGATTCTTGTTCAGAATTAGTTCTAAGTTGTAATCATCTTAATCTTAATAAAGTTCATTCGATTTCAGAGTCAAATTGAAAATTATCAAAATTACGTCTACGCATGCACAACTTAATTAATACGGTTTTGCAATAAACAAGAGATATGAAATGTATAAAAGAAAATAAAGCAGTAAATACAAAAAGAATTAAAATAACATTTAATTATAGAAATTAAAATGTATATGCATCAAAATCTTAAATCACTAATTACTCTTAAGTTATCTCTAATACAAAACAAATAGATCGTTCCTCGGCAACGATGCCAAAAACTTGATAGACGGAAAATACATAGTCTGCGCTTGCACACAAATATACGTGGTCTGAAGTAATAAGGGATGATAAATCTCAAGAATACAAAGTTTGCGCTTGCACACAAGTGTACGTAGGTTTGAAGTAATAAGGAATGGTAAGATCCCAAGATTTATCATCTACTGGGAACGGTGTTCTGTTTTGTTACTAGAATATACATAATTTCACTAATATTTAAGTGTCAAATTGGTTATTGTTTTGGTCCTAAATAACAATATCAGAGTTTCTTGATTTGAAACTGCTTTTAGAGAAAATAAGGAGAGTTGAGTTTTACAGCAGCTTTTTGTTCAAATGCTCTTGTCTAAAAATTCCGAGACTCCCTTCCTTCCTCTTCACTTCTTGTTTTTATAACCCTCAAGGCAGCTTCCAGAATTTGCTCAACCCTTTAATTGTCCATCTTGAGAGTTGAAATTGCATTTACTTTTATTCCTTTATTCCTTTAGTAAATGAGGATTTTTAATACCAGCAATTTAATTCTGTTGTGGGAATATGAAGGAATAAAGTTTATTTACCTTTTCAATGCAGATTGAGAAGAGGTAAGAGTATCAAAAAATTTAAGCGGGCCATAGTGCCAAGCTCTCTGTAGGTCGCGTGCTACGGCACGCTGTAGCGCCTATCTTTCTGTTGGTCGGGCGCTATGGTGCGATGTAGCGCCTTGCTCTCTATTGGAAACGCACTGCAGCGCGCTGTAGCGTCATGTTCTTTATTTGAGCGCACTAAGGCGCACTATAGCGCCTTGCTCTCTGTTTGAGTGCACTACAGAGTGCTATAGCGCTAGGCTCTCTAGAATGAAATGCTGAGGGGAACTGTAGCACTGAGTTCTCTGTATGGATCCACCGTGGCGCGCTATAGCACCGAGCCCTCTATTTTTGGGAACAGCAACGCACTGAGCTTACTGTTTAGGCAGGCGCTGCAGCGCTGACCTCTCGGGTTGGTTCCGCTGCATCGCGCTGGGGCGCGCTGCAGCGCCCTCCTGGACTAGATTCTTTTTAAACAAAAAATTTAGCTCTTTGGTCCTTAAATGTCACAAAAACACACATCAAAGTACAACTATACTTAGGAAAAACATAATTATTAACACTAAATTAATTATATTTGTCGGGTTCATCAGTTGAGCTTATATATGGTGGTGGTATAAGTTGCTCAACCTTAAGGATATTGATACTTAGATTATGCTGCAAATTCATAAGCTAGAAGATCTGTAACGGGCTATGATTTCGTAGTTGGTAGTTCTATTTTAAACCAGTAGTTCTATTGTAAGCTAGAAGGCTATGTTTTACCCTTCAACTGCTTTATTAGCTACTGAAGTAGAATACATGGCCTTGATGACAGCAACTAAGAAAGGAATTTGGTTTAAGGAATAAATTGGTCTTCGACTTTTCTCAAAAGAAAATTAATATATTTTGCTACAAGTCGAGCTATCTACTAGCAAAAGATTAGATGCATCATATCGATGTATAATATAACTTTGTTTGTACAGAGAACAACATTAATGCACAAGAAATAAGCCAAAGGATTGCAAAACTAATTTTAAAACAAGTATGTTTCTTAGAGAAATGTTAATATACTGCTTGAACTTGCTTAATGTGGTAGAATATTGGTTCCTACTTGTGGCAATAGAGGATTGTTGAGATGTACTGAATCTTAATACGATTGAAACTCCTTTCCAGCATATTTGGAAAACTTAAGGTCTTGTGGAATGTTCTGGAATATTATTAATTTTGTAGAATTCTTTGGAGTGTTCTAGACTATTTTGGATCTTGAATAATATAGCTAGAAAACTCACCATGTTAGGCATAGACTTGGTCAATGCATTGATAATCCAAAAGTATAAGATCATGTTGAGAGTGCTTGAAATCATAGTGATATATAAGGATTGATCGGACCTTTATCTGCTTTATTTTTATTTTCATCTTTTATCTCAAAATGAATATCGATTGGTATGTTACTTTACATTATATATTTTTCTTATCAAAATCTTTCAGCTAATATTGACAAGGAGCTCCTTTAAGCCTAGCATCATTTTTATCACATCAAGTCTTTTGACCTAAAAATTTATCCATAATAATTTAAGCAGTCACATCTTTATCTCCTCAAAAGTATATTATACAATGAAATGAACTGTTTAAACTTCTGTTTGAGGGCGCTACGGCGCGCTATAGTGCCTTGCTCTCTATTTGAGCGCTCTATGACGCTCTGTAGCGCCAAGCTCTCTGGAATGAAATGCTGAAGCGCGCTATAGCACTGAGTTCTCTGTCTAGATTCGTCGTGGCGCGCTATGGTGCCGAGCCCTCAGTTTTTGGGCACAGCAACACGCTGAGGCGCGTTGTAGCACTGAGCTTACTGTTTACACAGGCGCTGCAATGCGCTGTAGCGCCGACCTCTTGGGTTGATTCCGCTGCAGCATGCTATGGCGCGCTGCAACGCCCTCCTGGACTAGATTCTTTTTAAACATAAAATTCAGCTCTTTGGTCCTGAAATGCCGCAAAAACACATCAAAGTACAACTATATTTAGGAAAAACACAACTATTAACACTAAATTAACTATATTTGTCTGGTTCATCACCGACTTCAAAAGTACCTATGCACTTCATTACTTTCCAATTATCATTCTAAATTGACTAACAAGCTTGCTTATTGCACTAACTATATGTATAACATTGAAGATTGGAGCTAGGACATGCCATTGCTACATAGAAACAATATTTTAGATGGAAGCAAGCTTATATACCATTTCATCCCACAGTCATAGCTTTTGAAGAATGCATCAAGATACCTCTAATATTAAACATGCCAAAAAAAGATGTTCTATATTTCAGCTTTCTCTCATTTACTCAATAATAAACATCAATAATAAACATGGCGCCAAAATATTCTACAAATAGAATAATCAACAAGTTATCTGGACAATGCTTCAAATAATGTTTTGTAGTTTAGAGTAGTGTTCGGAGAATAATTTACCAAGTAACCTTGTCTCATCCCAAAAAATTTATATAAACCATTATTTAAGAGAATGCATCAAGATACCTCTAACAATGATCATTTCTTCCTTTCTGCTACACTTAACTATAAAATAAATCTGATAGTATGGTGGTTTGTGAGTCCTTCATCATTACAGATCTCACTGTTCTTGAAAATAAATTCCATAACATAGTCAATAGGAAGACGTTTGATCTTCTTCCCCGTTTGATTCTCTAACAAACTTTTGACTACTTGCTGCTTGTGAAAACCTCAATTTTGTTATTCAGCATAAAACTCCAAGTTATCAATAAAAAAATAAAGATCCAGCACCTCCTAGTTAAAATGCAAAAAGGAGTCCGTCAATTTAAATGGACGTAATCTAAAATAGCCTTTAATTGAAAATTCAATCAAATATCGCTTTCTAGAAGCATATTGCTAAATAAATATAAGTTCAAATGCAACATAAGCTTCAAAAAGACCTAGCTTCTTGAGAATAGTCTTTCAAGACATTGCAAAATGAGATGCCTCTAAAACTAAAATTGAAATAGTGCAACTTTGTAGTGTATAAAGATTAACTTGTGTGATTCCCTTTGAAAAAATGGAAAACCCTTATAAATTTGCTTAGTCATTTAATTTACCTTCAGCAAGCACTAAAAAATTTTGAATGTTCATGACACCCAAAGAAATCAAAATTTTCAGTAAATCAAGAGCATATAGCACATCGATAAGGGTCCTGACTATCATGCATTATAATTTAAATAGAACAAATATTAACTATTTTGCATAATGCATAATTCTTTTTTTTCATACGTTGAAAGATGTCGCAAATTGGACACATGATAAGAACAACTAAAGTTCATCACTCCCTAAGTTGATGGTTATTTTTGATCAATAATCAAAAGTACCAATTCTGTTTTAGAAGACAAATTCCTTTGTGCAACAACAATAACTAGAGTCTTTTTTGGACAATGCATTTCTAATATTTTGGTTTGCTGCAATAATTATAAGTCAATTGGATTAACTTTTGTCTTAATCTTTTCATTTCCCTCAATAATTCACTTGCCTTTATCAGAACTCGTGACAATTAATTCAACAATATTACTTTCTCTATTACTCTAGCAACCTTCTAACAGAGTTCTCTTTTATGAAGCTAGAATTGACTTCTTCAAAAGTAATGCAATCTTTTATGACACAAAAAAAATTACCAGATTTTCATATGATTAAGGTACAAAAATTAATAAGAATTTCATCTTTAACCTTAGCATTGGTGTTTCTAATACATGTCAAAAAATAATTTGATTCTTTTAAAATTTCATTTAATGGTATGCCTTCCTTCTTACAAAAAGAAAATAGATGATCTAATAACATATTAGTAAAGACGTTATGTAAGAACTCTCAAAATAAAGCTTCAAACCGTTGGTGTTTCTTCATCAAAAACTTCAAAGATTATTTTGCTTATGAGGCATCATAATCGATAAATGTGCCTTCTCTTATCAAATAAAATCAAAATCATCCATTACTACTGATCACTCATATAGAGAAGCCTAGATAGCTTATTGCTTCAATAAGCATGCATTTTGATGCCTAAAGATCAAAAATATCATTTTATTGAACTTCAAAATTTTGGCATTGTGCTATATTCTTCTAAATTTATAAAGAATGGAAATAGAATTTGTAAGAAAAAACTAGCATGCTCAAATACCAATTTTGTGTTAAGAATCTGAAGCAAACAAAGATGAAATATAAGCAACACAAAGTCATACAATGCAAGAAATTACATGGCTTACCCAAAAATTAGAGCTATGGTCACAACAATGGCTGATCTTCGCAAAAGAACTAAGAATTACAGAGGATATAAAGAGGACGAACAAGGTTAAAATGGTTAAACCTCATATTAGCTAACGGAACATATATCTGCCTTCACATATGACACAGATCAGTTTGGTTAGTCATAAACATTCCAAAATATATATTATTTAGGTTACAAGAAATATTCCAAATAAATTAAAAATATCATGAACATTTCAAAATATTATAGAGTATTCCAATATATTCCACATGATCTATAGTATTATGGAACTTTCTAGGATGATTCCCAACATTAAGAATATTCTAGAATGCTAAGTGAAGTTTAGAGTATTCTAATACTAGTTCTTTTCTTTTCAGAAACAAACAAACAAAAATTCTAATGTTTTTGGTATCCACATACAAAGTTTCACAGGAGGCTAACATTATAGCATAACCCAAAAAAGTAAAAATGTGGAATCAGATTTCTACCCTATTAATCTTGAAGGCAATAACTTCGTCCAATTCAACATTCAAACCCTAAACTAATCAACACCACTTTGCATATGAGCACATGGAAATATGTAAGGAAATACTAATAACTTACAAAGATTAGACTGGTTTGCGCTGCCAATTCTTCTGTCGGCGAAGTTAAGGAATCCACGGAGTAGAAAGGTGGCCACAATAGCATTAAGAAGGCAGGCGAGAATAGTTGCGTTCCGATATGAGAATCTCATCTTCCAGCACAAGAACACATCCATATAATACCACGGTAATCCGGTTAAAGACGAGGTATAGTACTCCTGCAATGTTCAATTGAATTGCAATCAACAACATATCCGCTAACTGTGGTAATTTGAGGGCCACCAAACTCCGGCAATGACCGGAACCCTTGGTGAATCCTAGCAAGGGCTCCTGAAACGCAAGGAATCCCAATGCGCGTTTACCTTGGCCTTGAGGGCCATAGCTAAGAAAATATTATAAAATTCCACGAATCACTTTTACTAACCATAATAATTTGTTTGGATTTTTACATAAATAACATATACTTAATATTATTTTACATATTTAACACAATTTTTTTAATTATTACAAAAATATCACTTTTAAACTCAAAATCAACAAGGCGGCTAAGTAGTTGAATGACGACAAGCTCGGGTTTGAAAATTTGATTGTGACAAACTGTGGCAACTCGCCGTTGGATTAGAATAGCTAATCCTGCGTTAGGTGCTCACTCCACAGGATTATATCGGAGTTTAGTATAACAGTGTATTTAAAGGCATATAAAATACACACTTTCATATTTATTACAATATTCAGAAATAACTGAATAATAAATAAAATATATTTATTACAAATATAATAATTATTTTATAAAATATATTATATACTAAGCAAAAAGTTTAAAATTGTAAGAAAATAAATATCTAAATTGCTCCATCATGTATCAGCTCATCCTCAAAGACTTGATCCAGAGATTATTCTTGAACTATCATATATATATATATATATATATATATATATATATATATATATGTATATATGTGTGTGTGTGTGTGTGTGTGTGTGTGTAACAGGGCGAACCAAGAAAAAAAAAATTTATGTAAGATTTGTATAATATTAAAATTTGCATTTAAGCTGCATTATATGACTTAACATAGAAATAAGGAATTGCAACATGTATTAAAATACAATCCAACATTTCACATACAATTACAGCATGAGTATCATTATCCGGCATTAAATATAATGGGAACTTTCAGCATTCTAAGAAACGAATATTGTAAGGATATCAATATATGACTTCACATGGAAAGATTAATGGCATTTGATTTTTTTTTGCATTTGTAAATGATAGCTGAACTTTAAATAGCTTTATAATGCAGTTTAGTTCCATACTATCCACTACCTATCAAGTAATGACATTTTATAATAACCTGCAATTAACCAGTACTTAGTTTGATGCTGTATTATTCATTGATGGAAATAAGGAATTGCAACATGTATTAAAACACAATCCAACATTTCACATACAATTACAGCATCAGTATCATTATCTGGCATTAAATATAATGGGAACTTTCAGCATTTTAAGAAAAGAAAATTGCATCAATTCATTAAAAATAAGGTTCAACTAATTAATTAAATCGTCAACGATTTTTAAACGGTGAACCGTATCATTATTTAGAAAATCAGATGAGTTTATTCAAACAAATAATTTAGTTTTTTTTTTTATTTGTAATGAGAACAAGTAGTTCAAATCCTAGAAGTGTTATTCTTCTATCATTTTATTGATCTTCAATATTTGAAAATCAATAGTACTTAACCATTACCAGATTAAATTTCTGTAATTTGAAGATCATTAAATCTATTAAGGAGTGGTTATTTGATCTTTCTCTTTATCAATTGATCATTTATATTCTTATTAGTATGTAAATCAAGAAAACATATTTATATTTATCTCCTTGCAGCCCATTAATTGAAAGCGTAATTCCTTTATAAAAATGATATTAAAGTTACAATTGGGCCATGTTTGATAGTCTCATTAAACAATGATAATCTTTTCTCCGCATAAAATGAATGGAACGATAATTATATTTACATAATGAAGTAAAATATTTTAAAAATTAATACTATCATCAAAATTTCAACTCGATTAGAAGACATAAATTTTAATTAGTACGAGAGAAAACCCATGAGTATAAATTTAATTAAAGTTAACTTCTCATCATATTTACTCATAATTTAATGGGCCACCACCGTTCCAATTTGAAATCTCTTTGAATAAAGTTCATCAAGCAATTCAATGGGCTGCAGCGTAGTGTCCATTGAATCGCTTTCCTCTCCTTTCATACGCAAGCAAGATGTTGACAGGAGGGAGGAAGAAACTTATAGATTATTAGTTCCGCTTGAAGTACTAACTATTGGAATTGAAACATTTTCTGCTAAATCGGATAGAACGTGTTTCATTTTAATTAAGTTCATTATCAATCCTTTACTTGGAACGAATAGAACAAAAGAGATTCAATGTGCAATCCCTTAGTTTTATGTAGCCATTACTATCATTCTAATGTCTTAAATATTTAATATAGTAGCATAACATCGATCTGCAAAATTAAGGTCCCTTTAAGATCAACATTGTTCCTCTTAAAACAAGAAATCCATACACCCAACATAACCACAATTAAGATGCTTAATGCTCATTATAACAATTTAAAGCACAAAAAGGTTTTGCAATTTCAACATAACTTTTATCAAGCTAAGCAATAAATCAAAACCAGCAACTAACATACCAAGCAATAAAAGAACAAGGTTCAAAGGTAGTGTTAAGCAGAGATTAAAATTCAATATAAAACCATATTCTTGTACAGATTTGCAAGAGTACGCAAGGCTAGCGAGAACCAAAAATTAAATATAAGAGTGTTATCCTTGTACCAACTTGCAGTGCTAGCATGGATCAAAATTAAATACAAAACCATATCCTTGTACTAATTTGTAAGAATATACAACACTAACAGAGGTCAAAGTAAAATATGCAACTAGTATCCTTTTAAATATACAAAAAAAAAAAGTATCCTTTGCCTGAAGACAAGTTTTTCCGTGGCATTTGATACTTTAACGCCTCAAGAATTTGCTTACCCATTTGATAAATGGAAGAAGAAACAGAAGATCGAGATCTTGAGAGTTTAATCCATTCAATTAAATTTAATCATCTTCCATAAGTATCTAGATACATTCATTTATCAAGTTTAAAAGAAAAAGATAGAGGAAGTGGAGAATTCGTACACCCATTTTATCAATAGAAATTCATCTAAATCCAGATTTATCTTTAACATATTATTCAACTACTTCCAAATATATATTGGAGAACAACAACAAAAATTTATAAGGAGTTTGATAGATAGGTAAATGGAGGAGGTTCCTTGCTCCGTCGCTCATGCGACCTAAAGTTAGGGCAGGGACGTGCAAAGCCCGATTCTCCTCTAATGGAGGTAGGTTTTCTTCAAAACTCTACGCATCCTCTGAATCTATACGTAGTTTATTTGATGGGATTCGCCAGTAGGAAACAAGGAGCTAGGGCTTTAATGGTGGTCGACCCTTGTAACGCCCCTCCCCGCCGCCGCGCGCAAGAGAATTAAAATCATAAATTCGGCGGCGGAGCGGTGCGCTACTCGGGGAGGAATAACCCGTCTCCCCGAATAGCTGAAAACTAAGCCCATCTGAAGGGCTGCTGACTTGTAAAATACCAGAAATCATTTTCCAATTAATTTATTTTGATCTTAAACTAAAAATCTGACATCACCATTACATTTACCACCCCCAAATTAGCTAGGGGTGAAGTTTTAAACACATTTGAAAGTCGTAAAATTTTAGACGAATATTTTAATATTATTTAATTACCTGAAAAATTCGAGTAATTAAATACTCGTCGGATTGAAAATCCGAGTGTGTCATTGTGTTCAGAAGCCCTCAATAAGCAAGAAATGATATTTTTAAAATTTTTTGGAAAATATTTATTAAAATTAAGTTTAAAATTAATTAAATTGATTAAAATAAATTAAATATTTTTTTTTCAAAAGGCGCCGTCCAGAATAGTATCCACCGTTTATTTCTTAAGGACTCGCCGTTTGAATCAAACGGCTTTTCTAAGCCGTTCGATCGGGGATCAGACAATCCTCGATTCGTCCCTGTCGCGTATCGACGCGTATCGCGAGCAGCTAGCACGCGGTGCTTTCTGCGAACGCCAGCGCTCCTCGTCGCCAAAAATGGACAAAATTCGCCGCTTAAGATGCTCATTAAGAACCCTAATCAACGCCTATCTATTACCTTTTACTCAGATTAAGCTTTTGCGAAGAAAGAAGCCTTAAGCGCTCTCGGCCGTCGAATTTAGGTACGCTTCTATCCTCTTATCTCTTACTCAATTATTCTAATTCTAGTTGATAAGCTTATTCCCATTCTTAGATTGTAAATCTATAGCATCCGATTAAACAATCAACGGTTTGATTCTTCGAATTTTTCGATCTAGCCACAGTCGAAACCGTTAGAGGTCCCCGAGCTCGCCGAACACAGGAGCTAGGGTTGACTTTTGCAGCTAAGATAGGCCACCTCCGGGGACGTTTTTGGTGTCAATCGAAAGGTCTCTTCGAGACCTTTCGATCGGTATGTGGATCGATCTCCGGCGTCGTCGTTTGGATCGCCGAATCTGATGCCCTAGACATCGTGCGCGGCGAAGTCTCGGGAAGAAGGAGAAATTTTGGGTCGGGCCGGGTCGACCCGGACCCAATCCGTTTCCACGGCCTTTTGTCCGTTTCCTCATATTTGAGTACGTGGGCCCCGCGTACAGTGGTCCAACCAATCCCGCGAGGACACGTGTCTCGCGGGACAAACTTTAGCAGGATACTTAATAAACGGTGGGACCCACTCGCCTGTTCCAGCCAATAGGATCACGCCACGTGGGCATGTGGGGACCACCGCGCGTCTAATTCTGCAGAAATAATAATAATTATAATAAAAGTATATATATATTTATAATATATAAATCTGTTATATATAAATATACGTAAATAATAAAATAAAATATTAGATAAAATAAAAATCAAATAATATAATTAAATAAATAGAAAATAGAAAAATATAATGTTACTTAATAAATAATAAAATTAAACAAAAAAATAAATTAAATAAAATATAAACAAATATTATTATATATATAAATGTTAAATCAGAATTAATTATAAAAATATCTAAAGTAAATAAATCTTAATTCTTATAATAATTAAACAAATAATAAAATAAATACAGTAATATATCTAAAATTTTATAAAACTAAAAACTATACAGAAAAATATAATAGATAAATAAAAACAATTAAAATAAATAATTAAACAGAAAACATAAATTTAAAATATATAAATATTCATATATATAATATATCTTAAAATACATATACATTACAAATTAAATAATAAAAATAAAACAGAAAATAAATACTTCTTAAAATAATTAAAGCAGAATTAACTAAATACTAAATAATATATTTAATTAATTAAATCTTAAAACTTTAAAAATTCATAACTCCTAAAATGCTTAAATAAATTTAACAATTTAATATACTAAATTAACCAGAAAAATATAAGGAATTTAATGATGCCAATAATTTCAGTGTATGATCAATATTTCATGATATTTTTAGGATATTAAATTAATTAGGAAATATTCAAATGACTATAGTTTTATATCCCTTAGTTCAAACATATCAAATATGGATCTTAAAATACTCAGAAAATCATAAAGAATATTTTAGAAATATTAATTTTGTTGTTTGAATTAAAATTTGACTAATCACAATTAGGACTTAACTCTAATTAAACCTTTAAACCTAGAAACTTCAAATAGCCATAAGTTAGCCAATTTAACTCCAAATTAGGTAATCTAAATATCCATTTAGATCAAAAAATCCTAAATTTTAGTAAACTGCAAAAATATTTAAGATCCAACGGTTAGATCTTCTAATTAATCCTAATTACTCTAAAAACTTAATTAGTGAATATTAACAAATATAATAATCCAAATTAAGTAATTTCAGTTTTAAATAACTTATAAAGTATATTAGAACCTAAATATATAATTAGATTGATAATTTTGTAACTAAATTCACTAATCACTCACTAATCACATTTAACCATAATTAATAACCCTAAAAATTACATTAACTATAACTCAGCCAATTTAAATCAAAATTTGATAAATTCAGGCTCTATAAAAACTTGAAGACATAATCTTCAATAAACTAACATAAATTTTATATTAAGGGTAAAATTACTAAAATACCCTTATAAGGTCAAATTCCCAATTTGACCTTATAAGGCATAAAAAAAATTATAAAACTTAATAAAAATAAATTCAAATAAATCAAAATAGTTATAATACTATGAATCATAATAAATAAATAAATTTTATTATTTTGGTAGATCAAAGAAATTAAATTTGGTTGATTTTAACAAAACAAGTCAGGTACGCAAATTTACTTATAAGTCTTATTTCAGTATTCTTATTTGAACCATTTTTTATTTGAGTATTATTTGCACTGCTTACTGCATTTTAATCTGCAAAAGAATTATATCAAAAAGCATGTAACAAAAAGAATTTATATATATTTTGTGGTGCTTGTCTTTGGAGAATGGAATGCAAAACTGGAATCTGTACAGATTGGGCTAGCTAGCAAGCCCCTGGGAGTTATATGGAGAGATTTAGCCTCTTGTAGGAAGTAGGCAAATCCAGAGGAAAGACACACCATCAGTTCCTAGTTTGAGTAAGCTACCGACGGGTGGCGAGAAAGCTTCCTACAGTTTTATGCCTATGGGTTTACCCATTTGGGCTCAGGGGTCTCCGGACTCGACTTATTGTTACATATGCTTTTGATAAAATTTATTATTTCATATATGTTGATTTTCACAGCTATTTTGCAGGACAAAAATTGTATTTGGAAATTGCTTACTTTATTTGCAGTCTTTCTATCATTTTCATATGTGATTCATACCTATTTTAGGATGCTAGATTTATTCTTATAAGAATAATTTGCGTACTCCTACCTGACTGGTAAATCTAAATTTTTCAGGTTTTGATAATTAAAAAGAACTTAGAAGATCTGCCAAATTAAAATAAGAAGAATAAATGAAGCAGAAGAATGTAGATATTTTATTTCAAAACTTGTAAAATTTAAACTGTTGTAATTTTTCATATATGTTTTGGCTCTATGTATAAAAGTACTGTGGATTATTATTTTATTTTATTATATCCTTTTTAAATCATAAAAATGTATATATTTTCATTTGAGATGAATTGTTATTTAAAGACTCTCAAATTTCGATCCCCGGTCGCCACATGACTCAACCTCAAGTAGGGTTGAGAACTAATACTTAAGATAAGAGTATTATATTTATCATAAGTATTAGGCAAATGCGTACATTGGATTTAACATACAACCAGAACCCAATATATGCATAAAATATCAGCATTTCTAGTATACTGATCACATCACAATACTATGTATAAGTAGTATAGTACAGAGTGCAGAAGCTTAAAGCATACATTCAGATACATTCATCATAGAAACGGTATGAAAACATTCATCTCAGGAAAGAAAGAAAAGTACATCCAGAATTATTACAAACACTTATTGAATAACAGACATAAAACTAAATACTGAACTGAAAGTAAACTAAGCAGCTGAAGAAGAGTCTACTAAAGTTCCACAGGCTCCTCTTGGATCTCCTGGATGTCCTCCTGACCTATCTCAATATACTGCTCAGGATCTAGCAAATTGCTGGATCCCAAAAGTACCTCGTGTTAGACAATAAGTCTAACACATCAAAACTAATATAACAGTTCTAATTATTCATTTAACATTTACATAATACGAGTAAATCTGCAGAAAAATTGTAAAGGTAACTGAAAGTACAAATCTGTCTAAAACTGTACAAAACTGAAGTAGTGTAAAGTAAAATTGAACTGTAACTGAATACTGAAAATAAATTAAAATAGTACTGAATCTAAAACTGAGTAATCATATGTACAACTATGCTGTATGCCACTGAAACTGTGCATCTGAATATGCCACAATACGATATGCTACTGATATGCTACCAAAATATCACTGAACTGTTATGAGCAGTACGGTCCAATATCTACATACACCCTGTTAGGAATACTGTTCATTGATGACACTGATGCATCTAGAAATTCCCCCGTTAATGTATGCAACATTCCGTAACTCATAGATCATCACTGATACTGATATATCATTCTGATTCTCATACATCATTCTGATATTCACACATCATGCTTATGCTCATGCTCATGCTTCTAAACTATATGAGATAAATCCAAAAAATGCTTTAAAATCTGATAATGAATCCAAAGTCTCTATTGTGCAGAATCCTGCTAAAAGGATTTCGACTCCTAAACTCTAATCTCGATCATAGGTTTAAGTTGAGAGTTTACTTAAAAATCATTAGATGGGATGATTGTATACACATATTTAGCATATTTGCAAGAAAGGTAGATTTAACCCTTAGCTTGTTTAAACTGCACTTATCGAAGCACACTACGATAGGAAGCAGAATCCGGTCACAGTTTACATCTCAAGCTAAGCTGTTAAATGCCCTAATTACAAACATACTTAGTGGTCTACACAAAGTGACTTTAAGATACTTAGTTTACTTAAACTGCACTTATCGAAGCGCACTACGATAGGAGGCAGAACCTAGTCGCAGTTTACATCTCAAACTAAGGATCTTGTTCACTAATTGTAACACTCTTAGTCTTGGAAGATTTACTTTAATGGGACTGTATTCAGCTAATCCCGCAGGATAGCACCTGGTCATAAGTCCACATTAGAGTGAATCAACCAATCCCGAATATTACTGAATTAATCCAGTAATATGAGTATACCCTACTATACTCAACCAACAATCTGAGTTCAGCAGATTCTATTTAATCGACAAGTATTTATCAAATCTATTAATCCTTACTCTAAATAGGTGTATCCCACACAAGGCTCCAAAGATATAATCAAAAGATCACTCAATATAGGTTGCTACCACAAGGAATGAGCCACAATATAAGTATTTTAGGTGATTCCTACCACAAGTGTGGTGACCGGGGATCGAAGTTCGAGAGTCTTTAAAGAACAATTCAATCTCAATTAAAAATATATACATTTTTATAATTCAAAAAGGATATAATAAAATAATATAATAAAATCCACAATCCTTTTATACATAGAGCCAAAACATATATGAAAAGTTACAACAGTTTAAATTTTTTAAAATAAGAAATAAAATATCTACATTCTTCTGCTTCTTCTTCTTTTAAATTTGGCAGATCTTCTAAGTCTTTTTAATTATCAAAACTTGAAAAATTCAGATTTACCAATCAGGTAGGAGTACGCAAACTATTCTTATAAGAATAAATCTAGCATCCTATAATAAGTATGAATCTCATATGAAAATAATAGAAATACTGCAAATAAAGTAAGCAATTTCCAAATGCAATTTCTGCCCTACAAAATAGCTGTGAAAATCAACATATATGAAATAATAAATTTTATCAAAATTATTTGTAACAATAAGTCGTGTCCGGAGACCCCTGAGCCCAAATGGGTAAACCTATAGGCATAATCTGTAGGAAGCTTATCTCGCCACCTGTCAGTAGCTTACTCAAATTAGGAATTGATGGTGTGTCTTTCCTCTGGATTTTCCTACTTCCTACAAGAGGCTAAATCCCTCCATATAACTCCCAGGGGCTGCCAGCAGGCCCAATCTGTACATATTCTCAATGTTGCGTTCCACCCTCCAAAGACAAACACCACAATATATATATATATTCTTTTTGTTACATGCTTTTTGATATAATTCTTTTGTAGATTAAAATGCGGTAAGCAGTGCAAATAATACTTAAATAGAAAATGGCTCAAACAAGAATACTGAAATAAGACTTATAAGTAAATTTGCGTACCTGACTTGTTTTGATAAAATCAACCAAATTTAATTTTTTTGATCTGCCAAAATAATGAAATTTATTAATTTAGCGTTTTTATCATGATTTGAAGTATTATAACTATTTTGATTTATTTGAATTAAGTTTTATAATTATTTATGCTTATAAGGTCAAATTGGGAATTTGACCTTATAAGGGCATTTTAGTAATTTTACTCTTAAAATAATACAAAATTTATGTTAGTTTATTGAAGATTATGTCTTAAGGTTTTTATTAAACCTGAAATTATTCAATTATGATATAAATTAGCTAAGTTATAGTCAATCTAATTTCTAGGATTAATAATTAGGGTTAAATGTAATTAGTGAGTGATTAGTGAATTTAGTTACAAAATTATCAATCTAATTATACATTTAGGTTTTAATTTACTTTATAAGTTATTTAAAACTGAAATCACTTAATTTGGATTATTATATTTACTAATATTCACTAATCAAGTTTTTAGAGTAATTAGGGTTAATTAGGAGATCTAACCGCTGGATCCTAAATATTTTTAAAGTTTACTGTAAATTAGAATTTTCTGATCTAAATTGATATTTAGATCACTTAATTTAGAGCTAAATTAGTTAACTTATGATTATTTGAAGTTTTTAGGGTTAAAGGCTTAATTAGGGTTAGGTCTTAATTGTGATTAGTTAAATTTTAATTCAAACAGAAAAACTAATACTTCTAAATTATTCCTTAGGCTTTTCTGAGTATTTTAAAACCCATATTTGATATGTTTGGGGTAGTGTGTTTAAAGTTATGGTTATTTGAACTTTTTGCAATATTTTTTTCCTTAATTAATTAATATTCAAAAAATGTTACTTATGCAAAATATATGTCATATTAAAATTTAAATAGCATTGATAAATTCCTTGATTTTTGCTAATAAAAATGATATATTTATTTGTTAAATTTTGTTAAGTATTTTGTAAGTTATGAATTTCCAAAATTTGACTATTTATTAATTAATTTTTACTGTTTTTAATTTAATATATTTCTTAATCTGCTTTATATTTATATTTATTAATATTACTATTTTACAAATATATTTTATATTTATGTTTTTATTAATATATTTATAGATTTTCTGTATTTTGATTTTAATGTTTTAATATCTTTCATAATTATCTGTAATAATTATTTTTATTATATTTTATTTAATCTATTTTTATTTAATTATTAACTATATTTATTAATTATTACTTTATTATATTTTAAATTTTTCTATTTATATAATACATTAGTTGATTTGACATTTATATATATATATATATTTATATCTGATTTAAATATTATTAAATTAAATATTTAATATAATTATTTTTATTATTTAAATTGTATTTTTATTCTGCAGGAAGAGATGGTTGGCAGATCCCGAGGCCACGTGTCGTCTCGTGGTTCATCCACGAGATGCAAACAGATCCAATCACTGCTGCAGATATTGACACGTGGACGGTGGAGATGATGCCAACGCACAGGTGGGGTCCCGAGAGTATTAATGGTTCGAACCGGTACTCGGTCGAACCGGTTCCCGGTTCGGGGACGCTTCGTCTCCTGCAAACCCTTACGAATTAGGGTTTGCGATGAAGCCGAAAAGAATGAGCGAGAGGTCGATCATTCTTAAAGATTCGATTTTTTTATCTATCGTCGAATAAGTAAGATAAGATAGGAAAAATACCTGAGGGTTTCGAAATGTTTTGACGAAGGAGAAAGGAGACGATAACTTAAGTCTCGAGAGTCCTAAAATATTCCTTAATTTGTTCGAAAATGATGATCCTGAGTGAAGGAAAGGTTTGGGGTTCTTAAACGGTGTTCTAAAGTAGTCGATGAGATCGGGAGTCGGCGATTCATGCGCTGGAGGTCTCCGTCGATCGATGCGTGTCGAAGTCGCCTCCACGCGTCGATCCGTGAAGACGAAGCGCTCCAGCCGTATGATCTTCCTGATCAGACGGATCAAAAGGATCCGTCAATACAGACGGCGTGGCTGATTTAATTGAACGGTGTTACTTAAATACAGACGGCGCCCTTAAATGCATTAATTAAATAATAATTATTTTAATCAATTAATTAATTAAATTTAATTTATTAAATATTTTCCAAAAATTTTAAAAATACCAATCCTAGCTAATTGAGGGCTTCTGAACACAATGGCGCACTCGGATTTTTGATCCGACGAGTATTTAATTACTTGAATTTTTGGGTATTTAAATAATATTAAAATATTCATCGAAAATTTAATGACTTTCAAATGTGTTCAAACTTCACCCCTAGCAAATTTGGGGGTGGTGAACGCAATGGTGGAGTCAGATCTTTAATCTGAAGTCAGAATTTATTTAAATATTAATAAACAATTTGAGACTAAAATTTTGATATTTTACATTCTCTCCAACTTAAAAGAGATGTCGTCCCGACATCAATCTAAATTTTTAAAGAGATTTACAAGATCTAGAATTACTTACTAATAGAATAAATGAGGATATGCTTTTCTCATACTTGATTCTTCTTCCCATGTGGCTTCTTCTTTACGACAATTCTTCCATTTAACCTTTATCATGGGAATAGATTTACTTCTTAATTTCCTTTCATCTCAATCTAAAATCTCTTCTTGTTCAATAACATAGCTTAGATTTGGTTGCAAATTGATATCTTCTACTTCTATTCTCATTGAAGGTTCAGATAGACATTTTCTTAGGGAGGAGATATGAAACACATCATGCATCAGACTTAGATGTGCTGGAAGCTTGATCTAATATGCCACCTGGCCTACTCTTTTCAAAACTTCAAAAGGTCCAATAAATCTTGGGCTTAACTTCCCAGAAACTCTAAATCTGGAAACTCCTTTGAATGGGTTTACTTTTAAATATACAAAATCTCCAACAGAAAATTCAACATGACGATGATGAGCATCAAAATACTGTTTTTGCCTGTCTTGAGCTGCTTTCATTCGATGCTGAATTATTTTTATCTTTTCTGTTGCCTGAAGATTCAAATCTGATTTTAAAATTTTGTTTTCTCCAATACTATTCCAGGATAAGGGAGTGATACACTTCCTTCCATAAAGGGCTTCATAAGGAGCCATTCTTATGCTTGCCTGAAAACTGTTATTATAAGAGAATTCAATTAATGGAAGGTGATCATCCCAACTTCCTCCAAAATCTAATACACAAAGGTGAAGAAGATCTTCTAGAATTTGATTCACCCTTTCAGTTTGTCCATCAGTCTGTGGATGAAAAGCTGTACTCATACAGAGCTGTGATCCAAGATCTTGATGAACACTTTCCAGAACTTTGAAGTGAATCTACTATCTCTATCAGAAACGATGGTTTTTGGAATACCATGTAACTTTACTATCTCTTTTAGATAGATCCTTGCCAATTTATCTACTAAATCTGTTTGCTTAATGGGTAAAAAGTGTGCTGATTTTGTAAGCCTATTAACAATTACCCAAATAGAATCATTATTGGATTTTGAACAAGGAAATCCAGTTATAAAATCCATAGAAATATCTTCCCATTTCCATTGAGGTATAGTTAGAGGTTGAATTAATCCACCTGGTTTCTGATGTTCTGCTTTTACCAAGTTACATGCTTCACACTTTGATATGAACTCAGCTATACTTCTTTTCATTCCTGGCCACCAAAAATGGGTTTTCAAGTCTTGATACATCTTATTATTTCCAGGATGAATTGAGTATCTAGACTGGTGAGCTTCTTTCAATACTTTAGTTCTTAGCTTACCTTTATTTGGTATCCATATTTTGGATTCACACCAAATATTCTTGTCTGAATCTAAATTCAGCTCTAAGTGCTTTCCTGATTGAATGGATGCAGATAAGGAGCTATATTCTTCATCAAGATGTTGAGCTTCTTTAATCTCATTCATTAATGAACATTCAACAGTCATCTGAAATAGCTTAGCATTTGCTGGCAATATGACTTCTAATTGAAGATCTTCTATTTCCTTGAGTAATATAGGATTAGAAGTCAAAATATGCAAATGTGAAACTGCCTTTCGACTTAGTGCATCTGCTACTACATTTGCCTTGCCAGGATGATACTGAATTGATAAATCATAGTCTTTGATTAATTCCAATCATCTTTGCTGTCTTAAACTGATCTCTTTCTGAGTGAAAATATACTTTAGACTTTGGTGATATGTGAAGACTTCACGTTTTACTCCATACAAATAATGTCTCCAGATTTTTAGTGCAAAGACTATTGCGGCTAATTCTAGGTCATGAACTGGATAAATCTTCTCATGAATTTTGAGCTGTCTAGATGCAAAAGCTATTACTTTCCCTTCTTGCATGAGAACACAGCCTAATCCAATTCCAGAAGCATCACAATAAATCTGATATTCTTTTCCTTCAATTGGCAGAACTAGAATAGGAGCTGAGGTTAGACACTTTTTTAATTTCTTAAACGCTGATTCACAAGATGAGTCCCAAACATAAGGTACATCTTTTTGAGTGAGACGAGTAAGAGGGACTGCAATCTGAGAGAAGTTCTTAACAAACTTGCGATAGTACCCAGCTAATCCCAAGAAACTTCTTATTTCTGTCACTGAAGTAGGTTGGGGCCAATCTTGAATTGCACTTATCTTGCTGGGGTCAACTGATATTCCATCCTTACTAATTATATGGCCTAAGAAGGCGACTGAGTGAAGCCAAAATTCACATTTTGAGAACTTGGCATACAATTGATGTTGCCTTAGTAGGTTCAAGGTGATTCTAAGATGCTCTTCATGTTCCTTAGCACTCTTAGAATAAATCAATATATCATCAATAAAGATGATAATAAAAAAATCTAAGTAGGGTTTCATTATTCGCTGCATCAGATCCATAAAGTAAGATGGAGCATTGGTTGACCCAAAAGGCATCACTAAAAATTCATAATGCCCATATCTTGTTCTGAATGCAGACTTAGGAATATCTTCATTTTTGATACGGAGTTGGTGATAGCCAGATCTCAGATCAATTTTTGAAAATATGGAAGCACCAACTATTTAAATTTTGGTAAATCAGATTCTCTTACAATCAAGTAGATTGATTAAATGATTAAGATTTAGATTTTAACTAAGATAAGTTAGGGTTTAATCCCTAACCCTTCTATCATTAAGATCAATAGTTAATTTAAAGGTCAATGGCAAATCAATGTATTATTAGCATATTATTGATGTCAACTTAGGTTTGGATTAAGTATCATCTACTTAATTAAGTTATAAAGATTCTCATGTTCAAGTGATCACATTTAAATGTCCAAATAAGTGTTAAGGTATTCTAACATACATCCTAAAGTTATAAAAGCATAAAAATGAAAAGATAACATAAAGAGGTAATTAATGATAATCAAATTCTAGAATCAAACTAAAGGGATTAGCACTTAATCACAAATCTAAAGGACTTAAGTTTTATGCCATTTTGGTTATTATGATACACCTATTTAATTCAAGCACTTAAGACTCTATTGCTTGGCAATAGATATAATACATTCAAGCTATATGATAGGTGTTGAGCATTTGATAATAACAACAAAGTTTCAAACTTGATTTTTAACATAAAATTTTATGTAATATTCAATTTTAGCTAAAATATGTTCAAATTTAGTATAACTTAGCCCCACTATGGTCATAGGGGTCTTAAAACATCGAAACAATTGAGTTTTGGCCATTTCAGCCAAAACTGGGCAGTTTTACAAAATCTGAGCAGTTTCTAGAATTCTGGAAAATTTTCTAGAATTCGGGCGCTGCAGCGCTTTCCGCTGCGGCTTGCTGCGGCTTGCTGCGGTCCACTGCGATTCGCTGTGACCCACTACAGCGCGCTATGGCGCGTTGTAGCGGTTCAATTTGCAAAACCACTGTTCAATTAATTTGTTTTCACATTTTTTCTAAGTTTCTTAAATATTTTCGCTATGGTCCGCTGCAGCGCGCTACCACGCGCTGTAGCGGCTCATTTTTCATATCACTATTCAATTAGTCTAATTAACGTTTTTATTTGTCCGCTAAATTTTCGCAATCGACCGTTGCAGCGCGCTGTAGCGGTCCATTTTACAAAATTTACTATTCAATCAGTTCAACATGCATTTTTATATATTTTTTCTAGGTTTTCCTGTCTGCTGGAGCCCGCGGCAATCTGCTACAGCGGCATACGGTGATTTCGCCAGGTGCGAAACCCGCGAGAGCCATTTTTTAAGCATAATTACTCTCAAGCTAGAGAGTTCCATGAATCGTACCATATATCAATGGAAAGATATTTCTGATACCTTTCCATCAACACCAAAATCGGCACAAACGGAGTATCCTAGCTATACTGAAAATATGAATGAATGACCGGGTATATGAAATAGATAAACATAGAGCAGATTTTCATGGAGTTTTTAAGAGTCTTAATGGCTTTCATACATACTTATAGACATCCAATGGCTACATTCTAACATTATAACCGCATAAGAAAGATAAGGAGAGGAGCAAGATGGTACTTTTTTGTTCTTGGAAGGAGAGGAAGAGGAAGAAACCTTTGTTGCCTTCTTCTTCTTTTTTCTTCTTCTTCTTCTTCTTCTTAGGGTGAAGCAATGGAGGGGGATGAGTGGAGAAAAGTTCAGCAAGCATGAGAAGGGGGCTGAGCTCTCCATTTAAAGGAGGAGAGAGAGTGTAGGGAGCCATCATAGCTAGGGAGGCTATGGAGTAGAGTCATCATGCTTGAGCATTAATGGGGCATGGCTTGAGGAGGAAGGGAGAGATAGCCATCCGAAATGTGCAAGGGGCTATCAGCCAAAATACTAAAAATTGGGGGAAATTGTAAATAAGGGTCTCAATGATTGCCTAATTGCATATTTATTTTTCCGAATTATTTAAAAATTCTGATTTTTTTTTTAAATGTGCTCCGAAAATTCCCAAAAATTCACCCCTAGCTAATTTGGGGGTGAGGAATTCAACGGCGAAGTCAGAATTTGATTCCGACGATTATTTAATTTTCCTATTTTTTGACGCATTTAATTACATTAAAATATTCGCGAAAATTCGACGACTTCCAAATGCGTCCAAAACATCACCCTAGCTAATTTGGGGGTGACGATCACAATGACGAAGTCGGATTTCAATTTCGAGGTCAAAATAAATACCTCAATTTTCTAATTAATTATATATATTAAAATAATCCAAAATATTAGATTTAGCTCCGAATTGCTCCAAACCTTCAGGGTTTGATTTTGATGACTAGATGAATTTAATGGAATGGTAATTACGATACGATTGAACTAAAATTAAGATGGGTAACAACCTTGGGTTGTTACAACCCTCTCTAAGTGAGAGCTGGCCTCCACTCCTTCCTTCGCAGCCCCTTTTCGCCTCCTGAAATTCACGCGTCTCCTCTTTATCCTTCGCAGCTTTCTTTCAAAGGAAAGCCAGGCGCCGACCTTAGAGCCCTCGAGCCAAGAGGTGGATAAGGTCAGGGATGGCTAGCTGTAGAGGTCGTGAGGTAGGAGGAGATCGTGCGCAGAGGAAGGACACCTTTCAATCCTTTATGACAGGTAATGCCTGCGATATAAGGAAAGGCGTAGGGTGATTGGGACTATCGCAGCTGTAAGATTAGCTTTAATCAAGAGAAAATGATCCTGATTAAGAATGATACTTGTATCGTGCATTGCTTATAATTGGGGATCTCCGTCTTTTCTAATAATATCGTTTAGGATATATATAATATATTTATGTGTAAAGTTATTTAAACTGCATTAATTAAATATTAAGTTAAGACAATTATTTAACCTAAATTAAATGTTCATACACAATCCGAAAAATTCTAAATTTTCACCTTTACCTAATTAAGGGTTGAGAAGCTCAAAAATGCGATTAAATTTTTGATCAATTGTATATTTAATTTAACTAATTTTTAGGGTATTAAAATATTATCAAAATATTATCAAAATATTTGTGAAAAATTTAACGACTCCCAAACACTTCCAAAATACCGTCCATAGCTAATTTGGGTGTGGTGAGTCCAATGACGGACTCCATTTTTAATTCTGAAGTCTAAATAAATTATATATTTTCAGAATTATTAGAAAATTAGGAAATATTAGAAATTGTCAAACGGTCTCCAAATCGCACTAAATTTGAGACGGAGATTCCTAACTCTATTATAAGAGTAATGGAGAAGGTTTGAAGGCAATTAGATTACTAATTGATGGGTAATAACATCTGAGTTGTTACAGACTCCCCTCCTTAAAAAGAGTGTTGCCCTCGACACACAACATTTAAAATAAAGGAAATTGAAATATAAGAAGGAAGTCTATTGAAACATAGATGAAAGAGTATGAAAGAACTGTAATGACCCCAATAATTAGATTGAAGATTAATCTAAATATTGGGATGTTACCTTAGCACCTAACACTCGATTTGAAGAAATCAAATCAAGTATAGATGCTACGTGGCCAAGTTACTTTATGAGTAGTTGTTAAGTTAAAATAAATTATACAATTTGAATGCAATCAAATATACATGTTAAGGAGATACATGTAAATACAATATTGCAAGTAATTTTAATGCATGCAATTAGATTAATTCACTCATTCATCCCAAGCAATTACAAAATAGTAAATACAACACAGATTAATTAAGAATAGGTAAAAGTAACTTAAGTAAACTCAAGCAATTTATAATTTAATTATTACAAACTTTTTAAAAGTAAGAGTAAAAGACAGTAAGTAAATCACTCTCTCTCACTTATAACTAAAATACAAGTAAACGATTTATAATTAAGCGGAAGCAGAATTCTTTATAAGCCCTTAAAGTACTTGTACCTGCATTACCTGAATTAAAGGGCTCTTGATCTATCATATTTTGGTATTTAAATATAATAGGGCAAAGCAAAAAAAAAAAGAAAAAGTATAGTTAGACTAAACAGTCTAAGCACTTTTTAAGATTAGCTATGTTTTTAAATTAACAAGATATCATAATTATAATTTATAATTTAAAGTAAGCAGCGAAGCTATAAAAGTTGTAAAGCATGGAAAAATAAACTAAGTATAACTGGAAAAGAAATAGTATGAAATAAGCTGAGTAAAAATGCTCACTTTTATATAAGTCCTAGCCTGTATTTAAAATTGGTAAGGGAAAGTATCATAAAGGCTAGAAACTACTATGTGCATTTAAGTAAATAAAATGAAAGCAATATATGTTCAATGAAATTTATGCTAAGTAAGCAAATAAAATACAGTGAAGCATTAAATGAAATTAAGTAATATATATTGTATTCAAATTGAACTGAAGTAAGCAATACACAATACTAAAGATAGAGAGTATAAAGCATGAGAAATAAAGAAGTATCTTAGATTCTTGATCTAAGACAAATATAACCTAGGACTATGAAAAATATGCATAACCTAATAGTTATGAAGAGACCTTACAATCAATAAGATTGTAAAAGAATCCTTATATCTTTAGTTAAAGTTACATTTAGAAGTTACCTCATTCTACAGGAGTACACAACAGAATGGGGCGAGGAGTTTAGCACGTCTGTCTAACTAGATACAGTGGGGAGGTCAAACATTCACATTTACCCTCTCTAAAATATGAAGTCCTATTATAAGCGCTATCTTTATTACTCAAATTTTCCATAAGACATTCATCTTAAAGTTTTATGAATATCTTTATTTATGCACAAGGATTTTGAATGAATGTTTAAAGAAAAAGGCTCAAAGCTAAGCAAGCATTCAATAAATATCAATAATTATAAACTATGTGATATCATTTTTTATCTAAGCTTTAATAATCTACTTAATGATTGGAGCTAATTGAGCTCCAAATTGACTTATAGATATTGATCTTTAAGTCAATTTTGATAAAAGTAGAAGGAAGATAAGTTTGGAAATTAGTATTTTCATGTAATTGAAGTTCATCTTATACTAGTTCTAAGCTAATCAAATTAAATAAATTTATGATTAAAGTTTAAGGAAATTAGTAATATATTCTAAATCTAATGTATATATTTACCTAATACTTAGGATAAGAATACTGCTCTTATCTTAAGTATTAGCTCTCAACCCTCCTTGAGGTTGAGTCAGCAGTCATCTAGACGGGTTTAGTTTTCAGCTATTCAGAGAGACGTATTATATCTCCCCGAGTGGCGCACCGCTCCGTCGCCGATCTGTTTATACTCATCTATTGTGCATGGCAACGGGGCGGGGCGCTACACCAAGTGGGAGATTGTTGTGATATGAGATCATTTAGTTCATCATGGAGATACTAGTGGTACTCTAGTGAGTTTTCAAGAGGTTCCGAGGTAATTCAGAGCAAGAAGTGAAGTCTATAAACAACATAGGCACTGCAGTGCATTGTGGCGCGCAGCAGCACGCTTTGGTAATCCCAACCCGAGATGGAGGCGCTATCGCGCACTGCAGTGGGTTCCAACCCAAGACGTGAGCGCCAACGTGCGCCGCAGCGGGTGCAAACCCAAGACGCGGGCACTATCATGCGACGCAATGGGTGCCAACCCAAGACGCGGGCGCTATGGCGCACCACAGTGGGTTCCAACCTGAGAGTCGGGCGTTACGACGCACTGCAGCGGGTTCCAACCTAAGAGTTGGGAGCTACAGCGCGCTGTAGTGCCTGGCAGAAATTTGTTTCAGTTCAGGTTTCGCTCTAAGCAAATTGGAGTGCATTTTGGACCTTTCAGGGTCTGAATTTCAGTTGGGTACTTAAGCAAAGAAGTTAGGAGGAGATTACAAGTGTTGGTATTTCAATTTGGAAGCTGAGTTTTGCTGTGAGGAGGAGATTCCCAAGAGAAGCCCTAAGGAAGCTGTTGTGCAAGATATCCCTTGCATGTTGGAAGAGAGACTTCTGGTGGTGGCAGTTTCCTCTCCTCTCCATATTAGAGTAAGAGTTATTGTATTTCAACTAAGGAGATAAGCTCTTTGAAACTCTGTAACCTTCAAATCCTTATAGTGGATTTTTTGTGGTGTGGCTCTGTGATTTTTCCCGTTCTTGGGTTTTCCACGTAATTTTTGGAGTTTGGATGTTTTATGTGCTGTGATTTCTTGTATGCATGTGCTGTGATTCTTGTAGTTTTGTGAATTCAAGTTGCTTGGTAACCATCAACGCATCCCCGATCCTCAATTTTGAGTACGCACTCTTCATCAATCTGTTTCTGCTACGGGATAGTGTGTGCTAGGTGGTGCACAGGTTTTTCACTAACATCTATTTTCTTATTTTACTTGTTACTAACGAATAGTTGTGAACCAGAAATATTGGAAGAGGCACTTTAGGCAGAAAATCAATCAAGTGGGAGACTGCCATGAATGATAAAATAGCATCACTCATGTCAAATAGGACATGGGAGTTGGCACTCTACCAGTTGGAAAGAAGACACTTTAAAACAAGTGAGTTTATCGGGTGAAGAAAGAACCGGATGAGAGCCAGCATAATAAGGCTAGGCTTGTAGTAAAGGGCTTCCAGTAGAGGCATGGGGTCGACTACAGTGAGATCTTCGCCCCAGTTGTGAATACAACCATAAGGTTGTGTTGAACATTGTTGCAGTTGAGGATTTTCATCTGGAACAAATGGATGTCAAAACTATATTTCTTCATAGAGAGCTGGAGGAGGAGCTATATATGCAACAACCTGAAGGGTACAAGACTCAAGAAAAAGAAAAAGCTAAGCTAGTGTGCAAGCTCAAGAAGAGCCTTTATGGCTTGAAGCAAGTGCCAAAGTAGTGGTACAAGAGATTTGACAGGTTCATGTCAGAATCTGGGTACAAAAGATGCCAAATAGATCACTGTTATTACATAAAGTAGTGTAAGTCCTCCTATGTCATCCTATTATTGTATGTGGATGATATGTTGATCATAGGATCAGACATAGATGGGATAAAGATGCTGAAAGAGCTGATGTCAAAGGAGTTTTACATGAAGGACTTGGGGTCGGCCAAGCAAATTCTTGGAATGAGAATCAATAGGGAAAGAAGTGCAAAAATTCTGAAACTATCACATAAAAACTATGTTGAAAAGTGCTGAAAAGATTCAACATGAGCGAGGAAAAGCCAGTGAGCACTCCCCTAGCAAGTTACTTCAGGTTATCTAAGGAGTAGATGCCGAAGTCTGAAGAGGATAAGCAACACATGCTGAAGGTTCCTTATGCTTCAATAGTTGAGAGCTTGATGTACGCGATGATCTGGACATGATCGGATATTTCCCATGTAGTGGGAGTGGTTAGCATATTCATGGTAAACCCAGGGAAGCACCATTGGGGTGCGGTCAAGTTAATATTAAGATATCTGAAAGGTACAGCAGGCAAAGCTCTATGCTTTGGAAAACCTGACATTGTTTTACAGGGCTATGTAGACTCAAACCTTGCAAAAGATAATGACAGTCGGAGAAGCACTACGAGATATGTGTATACATTGGAAAGTACATCAGTGAGCTGGATCTCCAGGCTACAAAACATTGTAGCTCTATTTACCACAGAGGCTGAGTACATCGCCATTACTGAGAAGAGCAAGGATGTAACAACCCGAGTTATTACCATGGTTGATTAGGACTAACCCTAAGTCTTAAACACAATTATAAGTGTTAATTAGGTCAAGTGGAGTCAACCTTTGAGACCTAGTTCAAATCAGGAGTCAAACGGATCGAATCCTGATTTCTGGAAATCCAGAAACCCTAGAAATTGACTTCTTTAAATTGACCTCTGATAAAAAAACGGACGCCACCATTGCGTTCCTTGACCCCAAATTAGCTTGGGGTGAAGTTTTCGTGTCAATCGGAAGTCGTCAAAATTTCGACGAATATTTTAATAATAAAAATATCCCAGAAATCGAGGTATCAAAATACTTGTCAGATCGAAAATCCGACTGCGCCATTGAATTCCTTGACCCCAAATTAGCTAGGAAAAACATGTTCAAAATTTTCTGAAAAATATTTTAAAAAAAAAAATTATTTTAATACTTAACGGCGTGCAGTTAAGTATTTAACTTTCTGTCAACTGTAGCTAATGGCGCCGTTAGCTTGGACGGCGCTATCGCAGCCGTTGGATCTGATCCAGATCCAATGGCTACGGGGCCGTCTTCCTCGGCCCCGTCGCCCGCTCGCGACACGCGGCGGCCCGCCGCGAATCCCGGATAATCCGGCCCCTCCCAGGCCTCGGCGAGGTCGCCGGCAGGTCTATAAGACATCGGCCGACCTCTGGGCTCCGGATTTGCGAAATCGGAGTCCAGATCGAGCCGGAATCGAGCCGGAATCGAGCCCCGAAGCCAGCCCACAGTCCGTCCGAGCCAAACTCCGCTGACCCGCACTTCAGGTACCCCGATCTCCCCCGATATCCGTTTGATCATCTCAAAAATTGTAGGATAGGCAGGTGAACTTGTCCTCTACCCATCCACCGTTCCGATCGGGCTCATAACCACCCGATCGGGCGCACCGAGGCCCCAATGGCAACTGGGTTCGGTCCGCCGAACCCCAGAAGGCGAAGGGTTACGGGCCTCGGGTCGGGCCGGGTCAACCCGAGCCTGACCCATCCGGGTCGGGTCCGCGTAAGCCGCGATGGGGCTCACCAGGCAACGTGGCAGCTTTCGGGCAAGCCACGTGTCACGTGGGGCCCACACGCCGAGCCTCGCGGCTCTTCGGCTTCGGCCGTGGGGCCCACCAGGCCACGTGGCAGCCTCTGGGCACCCCACGTGGCAAGTGGGGGGGCACAACCAGAGCTCGTGCGGCGGTTCGGCTCCCCAGTGGGGGCCACAGCGCCACGTGGCCGCCTCTGGGCCCGCCACATGGCAAGTGGGACCCACTGCCCGGTCAAACCGTGGCGGTCCGGCTCCCCGTGGGGCCACAGTGCCACGTGGCAGCCTCTGGCAGTGCCACGTGTCAAGTGGGGGCCCACTGCCCAGTCACCCGAGCTGAGTCAGCTCCCTGTGGGGCCCACAGTACCACGTGGCAGCCTCTGGCAGTGCCACGTGTCAGGTGGGGCCCACTGCCCAGTCACCTGAGCTGAGTCAGCCCCTGTGGGGCCCACAGTGCCACGTGGCAGCTCCTGGCAGTGCCACGTGTCCAGTGGGGCCCACTGTTTGTTAATTAAAATTTAATTAAATTATTGTTAATTAATTACTGTTTAGCCTTAATTAATTACAGTTAGTGGTTAATTAAGTTATGATTAGTGTTAATAACTTTTGAACAGTAACTTTAGTTAATTAAGTATAATTAGAGATTAATTAGGGTTAATTAAATGTTAATTAAACCTTAAATAGTAATTAGTTTAATTAATTATCATTGAACACTAAAACCTAGTTAATTATTTTTAATTAAGTATTAACAGGTAATTAAGACTAATTAAATAGTGATTAGCACTAATTACTTTGCTACAGTAAAATATTAATTAAATAATAAATTAATTAATGTTAATTAGTAATTAAGCCTAATTAATCACAGATTAATGATTTCAGAAATTTTATATAAAAACTTTAGGAATGAACAGTCAAATAATACAATTTGAATAAATGAATAGTAAAATAATTCAAATTGTATTTTTGAATAGTAAATCTTAAAAGTTTAATAACTTTTTGTAAGATGATCCAAACATAGCCAATATATGTCTTAAAATACTCAGAAAAATGTAAGAATTCAAATAACGTAATGTAAAAATTTATTTCGGGGTACGTATAACGAGATAGTATTTTAGGATCTCTTTAGAGCCTCATAACTTTTTACTTGATTATCGAAACATAGTCAATATGGGTCTTAAAATGCTCAGGAGAGCGGCCCCATCACCGAAGTAGTATTAGTTTTCTCATTCGGATATCAGGATAAAAAGTCAACCCTAGAATTTAGAGTTGACTTTAGGTGAAAAATGACCAAAATGCCCCTAGAATTCAAACGACCATATCTTAGTCAAATCAACTCCAAATTGGAAAATTCAAGATGCTAACCAGCCTAGAATGTCAATGTCATCATTATAACAAAATAATATTTAGGATCTGAACCCTGGAAATTTAGGTAAATGACCAAATTACTCCCAGCCTTATTTTAGTCATAATTTGACCATTTCTCAGCCCGATTTAGGCGTACTTACTGTCTATTTTCAAGTTAGACAGTAAGGAATCAATTGAAACTAAGAGAAATCAATTCTAACCACTAAGTCAAAAGTTGACCTTTTTGACCCTTAAAATAGGGGCAAAATGGTCATTTTGCCCTAAGATTGAGTTAATTGTCCCTACCCCTTTAGATAACATTCCAGAACCCTAAGACCAATTTTCTAATCATCTTAGTAATGTGTAAGTGAGTGAAATAAACCTTTAAGTCAACTTCCAAGAGTTCTAAGTCTCTAACACTACACCTTAAGGACACTTCCTGAGATTAGGACTAGATCATAGGTTAATGTTCATTCATTGGGTAAATTGGGTTACCCAATGGGTGAAACTTTGGTTTTATTAGTTTATAGACTTCCTTTTATTTTATAACTCATTCTAATTATTTTGTCTTTTAACTTTATATTTAAGATAGGAGATTCATCCTATTAAGTTTGATTACTTAATAAGATTTGCCTTAACTAGTAGCTCACTAATATAATAAAACCTAGAACTTAGGTATTATCCTTTGGATTGTGTGATTAAACCTAATTCTCATAGCGTTTAATTCATAATCTATAGGTTTAGAAGATCTTGATCAAATCTTAGTTAGAACGTCTAAATTTACAAAACTAGGACGTATGATTCATTTATTTAACTTGTAGTCATCTATCTGATTGAAATAGATTAGAACCTGATCAGTTCTAATTCTTTTTTTAACTTATAAGGATGAGTTTCTAAGTTACACTCGATAGTAGGAAAACGGTGATCCTGAACTTGTGTAACTTGGAATAGCTAGATGGTTAAGTAAAAAATAAATGATATCACCATGTTTAGTAGAGCCCCTTGCTTACTTTGATACTTTGTTGCTTACGTATTCCTTAATTTTTGTGCCATATTTCCTTGAGCATATCATACAAGATTTTTGATGCATAAATAAACTGTTAGGAAAATATGGAGACTCCTTAGATTCATTGTAAAAATACTAAAATGATTTATGAAAAGATAATGAATTTATGAATTGCCTCTCAGTTATATTCTTATTGCCTAGCCTCCTTATGTCGCTAGGAGAATGATCCGTTTTATTGTGTACCTAGTTTACTAGCCTCCTTATGTCGCTAGGGGTACACCGTGGGTGCCTTAGCCATACTGGCATTAAGGTTGCCTTGTATGCTTAGTTTACTAGCCTCCTTATGTCGCTAGGGGCATACAGTTGGGCCTTAACCATACTGGTGCTAAGACCCTTTGTTTGCTTTGTATGCTTGTTTTTCCTAGCCTCCTTATGTCGCTAGGGGTACACAGTTTATGACTTAGCCGTGATGGTGCTAAGCTTCTTTGGTAATCGATGGGCTTGAGTAGCTCTTTTCTGTATGGCAGTCGATACACGTGTAGCTTTATATGCAGTTGTTGTTGTTTACTTTTCAGTATTCTATTCCGTCAGCTATTTTCTTGTATAGCTTTTATATATATATTTAGGATGTTAGATTCTTGCTGCTATTTATATGTACCACTACTGAGTTATTTATTTTAATTGGCATGTTTTCTGTTGATCACCAGTATGTTTATGATGTAGAATTTTTCTTACTGCACTTGTTTAGTTATGTATATTTATACGCCCTTCCTTGTTTAGTTTGTATGCGAGGCATGTCTCAGCCTCTTTTCTTTTCTTTGCTTAAGTTATAAATGATGATTTTTAGCTTTCATGTTTCTTTGTATTGCTTACTGCTCCTTTTTATTTATATATGTTGCTTAGATGTTGTCAAATGGTGATATTAATTAACACTTACAATAATTCATCAGCTTAAAATGTACTCAGACAGTTGTCTAACCAGATTTTTCTTTTCTTTGGCTGGGGCCCTACATTGTGAAACCGACAATGGCAGACTCCTTTCAATTAGATGAGCAAGAGTTAGGTGTGGAGCCTTACCCAGAGGAGGAACCCGTGGAAGAAGCTGCCGTCTAGTTCCATTTTGCTTCGAGTGAGGATGAGTGGTTTTTCATTCTATTTTTCCTTTAAACATTTTAAATTATGTAATAATACAGGTACTATTGACTGTGATTTTTGGATTGTATACTTATATTATGAGTTATATTTTTCTTTCCTATTTATCTTGTGATACTTGGATGGTTTATATTTCCTTAAATTGCTTTCGCACTCTGTTTGTTTACTTATACAGTGAATATTAGTTTGATTTTGTGTTAATCCTTCCTTAATCAAGTGGATTATAGAGTCTATCCTAATCCAATGATAAGTGAGGGGTTAGCCAGAGTGACACCCCACCCTTAACCTAATCCTTTGGCGGGATTAAGGGTGTGGGGTGCCACAAAGGAGATGATCTGGTTTGAGAGCCTTATGGCAGAATTGGGCAAGGAGCAGGAGGATGTGAAGCTCTACAGTGATAGTATGAGCACTATTCACCTAGTAATGAATGTAGCATTTCATGCCATGATAACGCACATTCAACTCCAGTACTATTTTCACTGATCACCAAAGCTTAAAATACATATTCACTCAACATGAGTTGAATTGTTGCCAAAGAAGATGGCTTGAATTAATTAGTGACTATGATTTAGATATTCAATATCACCCAGGAAAAGTAAATGTGGTGGCAGATTCCCTTAGCCGTAGTGCAACACTATCAGCAATGATCACTACAAGTTCATTAATAGAAGAATTTTGAAAGATATAAATTAATCCTATTCAGAGTGATGTAATGAGCTCAATATTAACTATCATAAATGTAGAACCCACATTTCATAGAGATGTTTCCATCTCTCAAACCAAAGATGAAGAATACTTAAAGTTTAAAATGGATATTGAAGGAGAACACCGTCATGATTTACAATTGCACGGGTCAGTGATTTATCAGGATAATCGTATATGGATTCCTAAGTCCATGCAGCAGGAGGTGTTGATTAAAGGACATAATTTTAACTATCAAATACATTCTGGAAGTTCAAAAATGTATCAAGATCTGAAATAGTCCTTTTGGTGGCCAGGAATGAAAAGAAGTGTGGCAGAGTTTATTGAGAAATGCCATGCTTGTAGTTTGGTCAAAGCAGAACATCAGAGACCTGGCGGTTTACTTCAACCACTTGAGATACCTGAATGGAAGTGGTTTGACATATCAATGGATTTTATAATGGGTTTACCTCGATCAAAATTTGGATCTGATACAATTTGGGTGATTGTTGATAGATTAACTAAATCCGCTCACTTTATTCCTATACGGCAGACAGACTCAGTGGAGAAACTGGCCAAACTGTATATCAAAGAAATAATCAGGTTACATGGAATTCCTAAATCGATTGTATCCGATAGAGACAATCAGTTTACCTCAAAGTTTTGGCAAGCTGTCCATCAGGACCTAGGAACTACTCTGGCAATAGGTACTGCATTCCATCCACAAACTGATGGCCAAACGAAAAAAGTGAACCAAGTCTTAGAAGGTCTACTCCGCCTATGTATGTTAGATTTTTCAGGATCTTGGGAAGATCATATTCCTTTAATAGAATTTGTATACAATAATAATTTTTAATCCAGTATTAAAATGGCACCATATGAAGCGTTATATGGTAGAAAATGCTCAACTCCACTAGCTTGGTCTGAGACAAGAGGTACTCAATTATATGGTTCTGGGTTAGTGGAAGAAACAAACAAGAAAGTGAAACTCATCAGCAAAGAATCAAAACAGCTCAAGACAGACAAAGTAAATATCATAATAATCGTCACCGTCCTCTTGAGTTCAAAGAAGAAGACTTAGTATATCTAAAAGTGAGCCCGATGAAGGGAATTTATCGTTTTGGAGTCTGCGGAAAACTCAGTCCAAGGTATGTTGGACCTTTCAAGATTATGCAGAAGATTGGATTAGCAGCTTATAAGCTAGAACTGCCAGAAGACTTTGCTACTGTTCACAATGTGTTCCACGTATCATCGCTAAGGAAGTGTCTTCGAGATTCTTCCCATCTAATTCAACTTCCAATAATAGAAATTCAACCGGATCTTTCATACACTGAAGAACCTGTTAAAATCTTAGATCGTGATCAAAAGAAATTAAGGAACTGTTCTATTTCAATGATAAAAGTTTAGTGGAAGAACCGGTCATGCAATGAAGCCACTTGGGAGAAAGAAGTGGATATGCTACAGAAATACCCAAGCATTTTTAACTAAGGTGATTTTTCAACCCTAACCAATTACATTTCGTTGCTTTATATATGCTTATTTCTTCTCACTTGAGTGATGTCGAGGACGATATCATTCTAAAGTAGGGTGTCTGTAATAACCCAGGTTGTTACTTAAGTTACTTAAGACTAATTTAAGTCTTAATTGTAGTTCTAGTACATTAACTAAGTCATTCATAACCTATCTCTAAAGATCTGGATCAAAATAAGGATAAAAAAGAGCATATCCTAATTTCTGGAAAATCTTAAAAACCCTAGAAGTTGACTTTTTATTTTGACCTCAAATCAAAAATCTGACTTTGTCATTGCGTTCATCACCCCCAAAATAGCTAAGAGTGATATTTTGATCGCATTTGGAAGTCATTAAATTTTTGGCGAATATTTTAATATTATTTAAATACCTGAAAAATTAAGTAATTAAATACTCGTCAAATCGAAAATCCGACAGCGTCGTTGCGTTCCTCACCCCTCAATTAGCTAGGGGTGAATTATTGGAAATTTTAGGGTGAGTTTAATTATCTAAATCAAATTAATAAATTCATTATAATTGATTAATTAATATTATTAAAAATTATTAATTATTAACGGCGCAGTCAACTGAAGAGTAACGCCGTCCACTTAAATTTAATTTCACTGTTTGATCTGACAGTCTTCGCGGACCGTCCGATCGAGGGATCTCACGATCCCAAGACCGTCTTCCTCACGTAGCTGCCGAGGGCACGCGTGTCAAATGCGCGACACGCGGCCGTGAGGAGTCTCGCACGCAGCTTCCACCGCTATTAGCTGCCGTTTTAGGACTCTTTAAGTACTCCATTTCTTTCCATGGGATGGTTTCACCTTTCAAACCTTGAGAATAGACAAAGCACTCATGCTGGTTCTCGCGTCATCCTCCATTGTCGAGGTACCTCCTACTTCCTCTCTTATTTCACATAAGCATTTCCATTCACATGCCTTGTCGAGTATTGCATCTGCAGGTCGGGGGCGATCGATCGAATCCTCGATCGATCGCTCCAATTAACCCTAGCCGCGAGAAGGCGAGTCGGGCGGAAGATGAAGCGTCCCTCTGATCTAACCGTCGGTTTCGATTCGAATCCAACCGTCAGATCCAATCTGATACTTTTGAGAACCGTCCGATCCTAATTAGTATAATCCCCAGTATTTAAATTATGTTTAAGATAACTTATGTTAAAATTAATTAAACTTAGTCATAGATCGTACCGTTAGATTTGCATAGGCGATTTTATCCGTCCAATTCTGAGATCAGATAGATCTGGATCGTAGATTTCGGACCGGTTTCACCGGTCCATTCTTCCCAAACCGGTCAAGCCGGTCCAGCACGATGAATCGGCGCGTCACCCGTAGTGCGGGGCCCACCACTGTCACGAACAGCTAACGCACCGACAGGTGGGGTCCGCCATGTCCGCCTTCAGCAAACTACTGAGCGACACGTGGCCCTCTCGGTTCCCGCCTCCGCCGTTTGAAATTGCGTGGGTCCCACATGCAGAAGAATAAAAGTAATTTTATTTGTATATATATTATATATATATATATATAATACAATACTTATATCATAAATTTATTCACCCTAAAGTTTTTAATTATTCATATATATGAATAATATATATATGAATACAATATATATTTATATATATATATATAAACAGAAAATGAATATTTTTAATTTAACATTAACCGTTGTATTAATTAATCAAATAGATTAATGGAATTAATAGAAAACATAATAATAATGTATTTAATTAATTTCATTAAATCCTAAACTTTAGGCAATCATATCTTGAAAAATATACATTCAAATTACCCAAATAAATATGCTAAATTTATCAGCAAAAATTAAGAAATAATCTGAGACTATCAAAATTCTGTTTGGACTTGTATTTTGTATAGTGGCATTAGGGGGATTAATTTAATTCAAATAATGTCCCAAATATTCTAATGGCTATAGTTTGATATCCTTTAATCGAAATATACCCAATATGGGTCTCAAAATACTCAGAAAAACTTAAGGAACATTTTAGTAGTATTAACTTTGCTGTTTGGATTAGATTTAGACTAATCATATTTAGGACCTAATCCTAATTAGGTCAAATAACCCTATAACTTCAATTGATCATAAGTAGGTCAATTGAGCTCCAAATAAAGTAATCCAAATATCCATTTAGATTAGAAAAACCTAAATTATAATAATATATAAAAATATTTAGGATTTAATGATTAGATTTGCTAATTAATAATAATTACCCTAAAACTTGATTAGTAAAGATTAGCAAAATTAATGATCCAAATTGCATAATTTAAATTCCAGAGAACTCCTTAAGTACATTAGAACCTAATGGTATAGTTGGATTAGTGATTTTGTGATTAATTTCACTAACCACTAATCACCCTAAATCCTAATTAGGCCATAACTTAGCTAATTAAGTTCCAAATTGAACCCACCACTAGTCAATAAAATCAGTGGATCATTTGTGAATCATAACCACTAATTTTGCTCAATTTTGACATCAATTGGAGAAGTTAGAAAAATTTAACCTTAATTAAGAACCCTTAATTGTCATTTAAACTCTAGAACTTGTATTAGCTATAACTAAGCCAATACATATCAGAATTTGAAGATTTTAGGTTCTATGGAAAGCTTAGGACTTAATATTTAATAAACTGACAAAAAATTTAGGTATCATTAGGGTAAAATTACCAATGTGCCCTTATATGTTAAATTCCTTAATTTGACCTTATAAAGGCTTAATACTTAACCAAAATTAATGAACTTATTATCTAAACTCATATTAAATAGTAAGTAATCATTTCATTTTATTAAAATCTAGAATTTAACCCTAATTCATAAAAATGAGTTTTAGACCCTTAAGTAAGGGCAAAACGTTCTTTTTTGCCCAAAATTAGGGTCTTATGAATTTAAGACCTGATTTCATCTCTAAATCATAATATATAATAATTAAAATGATTTAAGCCTTGATTGAAATAATTCTAAGTCTCAAATTAGAAATTTGACAAAAATCCTAAGTTAAGTCTTAAGTAAAACCTAAGTGATATATGAGAGATCTTTCATTTCCTTTGAATTTCTTAGATCATCATTTAGGTCTTATAACTTTAGTTAAGATGTGTGTCTGAATGATACTCTTAGTATTTAAGAGCCTAAATTCCTAAGATTAGGAATAGATCTTATGTTAGAATTCATCTAATGAGTAAAGTGAGTTACTCATTAAAGTGAAACCTTGATTTTACTAGTTTATTAAATTTTTCATAGTTTATTAAATGATTATTTGATCTTTTAACATTAGAATTAGGATAAGAGATCTATCCTATTGAGTTTGACTTAATTCAATAGGATTTGCCTTAGCATTTAATCGGGGATTAAGCTATAATCCTTTAAGATAGCCTTGTAATTAAGAATTAAACCTCATTATTTAGAGTTTAGTTCTTAATATTTAAAATCTTGATTTAGTTAATCAAGATTTGGATGGGTTTATATAAAGCAATAATTTAGGACGATTGATTTTACTTATTTAAATCTTTTAGGCAACATTGATTCATTTATAATTAGGACGTAGCTAATCCTAATTATGTTCAACTTATAGGTTCGTGATTCTAAGTTACAGACAGTGTATGAATTGATAATTCTAAATCTTATGTAACTTAGAGTAGTTAGAACGATTAAATTAGAAAACAAGTGATATCACAAAATTTGTGTAGTGCTATTTATTACATTGAATTTGAAATGCTATGCTTTCCTTATTTTGAGCATCTTTACACTTTTGGACATATTTTAGAAATACTTGATAAATATTTTATGTTATACTTTGAATTATATTTTTATAGCATTTGCATAACTTAAAAAGAAAATTTAAATAAAATAAACTTTACTTTATGAGTTATGTTTTACTTAGTCTGCCATTTAGTATAACTTTACTTTAGGATAGCTTTTTTCCAGAACAATTTCCTGGATGATTACTTTACTTTTGCCCGAGACACTTTCATGGATGATTACTTTACTTTTGCCCCGGACACTTCCTAGATGATTAGATGAACGTTACCTTGTGACTATGACACTTTCCTAGCACAGCATACTTTAATCTATGATATTTCTCATAGATGAGAAAATAGACTTTACTTTGTGGCAGTACTAAGTAGAAGTATCTCACACATTACATTATATTTACGTTATTTACATTTAACTTTAATTTACTTTACTTTAACTTTTCAGTCATTTTTCAGTGTCTTTATAGTTGGCTTTTCAGTTGTCTTTACAGTTTCTTTACAGTTCTGACTCACCTTTACCTTACAGTTCAGTTCATTTTTTGTCATATTTTTCATTTTCTGCAGTTCCTTTACATTTCAGAACTTTCTGTATGTTAGTCATTTTACTTACTTGAAAGCATGTTAGGTTGTTAGATTTATTTTCAGTACACTACTTTTACTTATATCATAAACTAGCATGTTTAGTTTGATCATATTTCTTATGACTTTTCTTTGTACTTAGTAGATTTATGTATGTACTTTACTTACCTTTTATACAGCCTGAGTTGCGATATATTTCTACCTCATAACTTGTTCTTCTTTTCTTGTCGCTTTACTACTATGCTATACTTAATTTCAGTTGTGATATCATTAAAATACATTAAAATTCATTTCCTTAAAATGTACTTAGACATTTTGTCTAACAAGATTTTTTTTTTGTTAGCTGGGGCCCTACCATTATGAAACCGATAATGGTAAATTCTGAGCTTTTCGAGGAGATTGAGACTTAGAAGAACAGATCCAGGAGTAAGTGCAGGTTGATGAAGATCATTAGATTATGCCTCCTAGTTCACTTTATTTATATATATGAGAGGATAAGAGTCTTTATTTTGATTTTTCAGCCTTTAAACTTTAATGTTTGTAATAATACAGGATTAAAATGTACTTTACTTTTCCTACATTATATATTCTGAGATGGATATTTTACTATTTTAATATGGATGAATGGATGATTATTTTAGTTTGTACTTTTCTTCTGCACTCTGATTTCATAGTATACTCATTAAGTGATTGTTATCATTTGCTTTATTATGAAAAGCACATCTTTCTCTTAAAATTGGATTGAAGTCTTAATTTCCAATCTAATGTTGAGTGACGACCACACCCTAATCCTTATGATTAAAGGGGGCGGCCGCCACAAGAAGACAATGAAGAATCAAGGATTGAAGAACATAATTCCAAAATAATCTCCAAGTGGGAAATTATTATATTGTGGAGACCATTTAGTCCATCATGAAGATGCTAATGGTGCTCTGGTGAGCTTCCGAGAGGTTCCGAGGTGATCGGAACAAGGGGTGAAGTCCAGCAGCAGCACAGGCGCTGCAGCGCGCCGTAACGCACCGCAGCGCGCCTTGGCGTGCCCACACCCGAGAAGGAGGTGCTATCGTGCGCCTCAGCGACCGGCAAACAGAGAAGCAGGCGCTACAGCGCGCCACAACAAAATTTGGTGCTGCAGTGCGCCCCTACGGCAGTCATCCCGAGAGACGGGCGTTACAGTGCGCCACAACAGCAGACAAACAAAAACTAGGGTGCTACTGCATGCCCTGACGCTTGGCTACCTGAAGCCCAGACGTTACGACGCGCCATAGTACTTGACAGATTTCTGCTCTTGTTCAAATTTTTGGAGGGCATTTTGGATCATTTGGGGTTCAAAATAAAGCTGGATACTTAAGGAAACATGTGGAAGAGTTTCCTAAGTGTGTTGACATCTCAGTAGGAGGCTTTGGCTACTATGAGGAGTAGATCCCAAGGTGAAATCCTAAGGAAGCTGCAGTGCAAGGGAGCTCTCGCATATTGGAGAAGATACTCCAGGTGGTGGCTGCTTCTTCTCCTTTATATTTTAGAGTAATAGCTTGTATTTCCTGTTAAAGGTGAAGCTCTTTGTAATTCTATACATTCCAAGGTTCATAGTAAAATTTCTATGTGGTGTGGCTCCGTAATTTTTCCCATTCTTGAGTTTTCTACGTAAATTTCTGAGTTTGGATGTTTGCTTATATGTGATTGTCTTGCATGCATGTGCTATGATCTTTTACTTATGAATTTTGTGATTTTGTTGTTTGCTCAGTAATCGTCAACTCAACCCCGATCCTCGATCGAGTGCGCAACCAAAACTGCTTCCGCTGCGGTGTGCTCTTGGTGATCGTTTCATTACCAACATACTATAGTAAACATGAAGAAGAAAAATGCCTAGCCAACACAGTCTGCACCTTTTCAAATGAATCTTATTAATTTTTCATGCAAAACTTGGGCTAAATTCCATTTATTTTTCAGATACTTCATTCCTACAGCTCTTCTTCAACCTAATAAAAAAGTTATTAAGTTTTTGTAGCTGCGAGTCTCTTGTCTTTTGTTATATGAGAAGTAACGCACTTCATAGCATGTTTCCTCTCTTTCCTCCAAAATTTTCCAATGTCCTCGGCGGTTCTGATTGCATCAAAAGAAGCACCTGTGAGCCCGCTTCTTGCGAAGCCGACAGTGTAGAGCCCATTCTCCCCTCTCCATCCATTAGGGAATGGAACCTTTGGAAATCCATCAGTGGGGAAGGACCAAGTTTCCTGAAATAAAAATATTTTTTTTTTTCAGAAAAGCTAGTAAGAATGATGTAAAGAAAGGATAAAGCCTGACTAATCAGGCTGTCAATGTTAAAACAACAATTTTAGTTTGAAGCCTAAGCTTATAACTATAAGAAATAACTTACAAATATTAAGATATGGGACAAAATTATACTTTTATTTAAATTTGTTTTGAAAAATATTTCTTAAGAACAAATTTTGAAGTAATATTCTTGAAATATTAATCCAATAACTTTACATTCAGATTATAATAGCAAAAAAAATACAATAATGCTTCATTCAAATCCCACTCATAAATTCAATTTGCTAAAAATAAGTAAAAGTTGAGATAAAAGCATTAAAAAATAATACAGAAAGGAAACTCAAGGTTTCACATTATAAATTTCATCAATTCCTTCATATCATTCAGCTTGCCTTATCATTGAAGCTTTTTATAAGCTATGAGGGTGATAAAATAGGGCAACTCTTAAAAACCAATCAAAGCAACTACAATACAAAAATACTGTACTTTCTAAGAAATATTTCAACCTTCATCTCAAAAGTACAAAAAGTAAATAAAAATAGAGAAAAATGTGATCCAAATCATTATAAAATGCATAATACTACTCTTATATTCATGAAGCTATATAGTGAATATATCTTGAATATAACATAACTCCTGATAATTAAAATTTCAACAATAACTCGTTTTTTACCCAAACAAAACCTGCAACTTAAAATTCAGAAAAAAGAACATCTTGTTGCCCATAACTCAATTTCAATCATGAGTTTGTGATTCAACATGACAATAATTAAATTGATATTTGTTAGCACAATCGTCATGTTATTTTGTTGGTTGGTGCATGTCTTAAACGGCAGCCATATGTGGGCAAAGCTCCCTAACATGAATAAAAAACTAGGCAATTTGTAGGGATATATTTATAATTTTATTTTGTTTTCTACACTCATAACCGGCCTCTATATATTAGATTGCTTGAGAGAGATAAGTGAGATCAAATCATTGTTATTCTTCTCTTTCATTTTATATTTAATGCGACCGTTTCACCTCTTTTTTGGTGATTTTTTCATCAATAGTTTTCCACATGAGATTCATGTAGAGTGCTTTTTATGCTCTAATTGCTTACTATACTCTAACATTTATTTGGAATTGAAATATTATATAAAAATAATAAAATCTGAGGAGCTGTTTGACAATCAGTAGATTTAAATATAGTAGAATTTATAAAATTCTGAAGATGCTACCTGCAACCAGGACGAGACGTTGCTTTTGTAGCCTGTGGCCAGAATAACCGCATCAACTTCAAGCCAATCCCCGTTAACAAGCTCCACCCTTCTACGGGCAAACGTTCTGATTCCCGGAACCACCTTAATCTCACCTGACTTTATTTTCTCCAATGTTCCAATATCCAAAACTGGGGTCTTTCCTTTTGTGTTTTTCAGATGAAAAGGCCCCATCTTTGGCCTCTTTAACCCATATTTCTCTAAGTTTCCAAGCATCAACATCGCCAATATCACTACAACCCTGTCTACTAGTCTCAGTGGCAGCCATTTTATCAGGGCCACAGCCATCTCAAAGGTGGATTTCCCCAAAATCTCTTTTGGTAAGACATGAACCTGTCAAGAAGATAAAGATTGTGTTAAAAATAGATTGAAAGGGCTGTTTGGTTCGATGAAATTTGGACAACAGAGAAAAACAAATTTTTACTTGCTCTGTGACTTCTTTGGTTGATTTGAATCATATTGATGAAGGTTTTTTTATTTTGTAGTATATATATAACAATAACAACAAAAGACAAACAGTTTATTTAATTCTGCCGTTGCCGGGTATCAAAATTTTGTCAAATCACTAGTTTGCGGTATAATTTTGTCAAATCATTAAATAATTAGTTTACAGTATAAATTTCAAACTTTTTTTGTAAATTCATCACTTGAATTTCGTTTGTTTTGAACCAGAATGCACTTCATCCTTAAAGTTAGCCTATGACAGCTGAATTGGCCAGCAATGTTGAAATTGAGCAAGGAAAAAATCATACTAAATTCTTGTCAGAACAACAACTTATCACTCTCTTAGAAAATTTTTTTAATGAGACTGACAAAACTTACAGAATCTCGAACAACCATGTAAGGAAAAGCTCCATGCAAGCAAAGATCAAGACAAATCTCCATTCCAGAATTTCCACATCCAACCACAATTACATTCTTCCCCTTATAAGCCTCGCCGGATCTATACCCGAAAGCATGCTTCACCTCCCCTTCGAACTCCGGCAGCCCTTTGAATTGTGGCACCACACTCTCAGCATTCTCTCCAGTAGCCACCACCAGCCACTCACAAATGTACTCAGCCTTTTCAGACCTCAATCTCCACATCTTGCACGTCTCATCATACACTGCAGATTTCACAGTTTCATTGAACTGTGGATTTATGTCAAACACCTTTGTGTATAGCTCCAAATAGCTTATAAACTGGCTCTTGGTTGGGTATTGAGGGAAGTTTTTGGGGAAAGGGAAGTTTGGGAGCTGGCAGAATTGCTTGGGAAGGTGAAGCTTGAGCCTGTCATAAGTGTGGTTTTGCCATAGAGAAGCAATGCAGCTTGCACGGTCGAGAATTAGGAAGGGTATATTTTGGAGCCTTAGACAGGAGGCGACCGCAAGGCCTGAGGGTCCGGCGCCGACGATTACTGGGCCGGCGACATATACACTCCCCACATTGAAGAGATTGTTGGGGTCTGAGTCAGAGGACATGATCGAACTTTTGGCAGTTGATGGAATAGAGGGAGAGTTAGTGAAGGGATAGGGTTGTTGGGTATAAATAGAGAGGAAAATTTTGAGTTTTGATATCCTTCTAATCTCCAAAATTTGTGATTTATGTTGAGAATATTGCAATACACAACTTTGCTTGATTGCAGTAATCTTTAAATCTCTTAAATTTAGACACTTTGAGAGTAGTGTAATATGAGGTAGGATTCATGTGTTTTATGTATTGATCTAGCTCTTGAGCTTTTGAATCTCATCTTGATCAAATATTTGGGACAATATATCTCATTTGAAATCTCTTTCAGCAAAAGTGTTGTACCTCAACAACTCTGCATTAGTGTTGCATGTGCATGGTGGTCCTTTTCAATGATAAGAAATGAGTAAAGGTAGTTTTCAAATTTATAAATGGTAAAGGAGCATCAGGTGAAACAGATTGAAGTGATTTACTGTACTGTATTCTGATTAAATCATGTTTTCATTATTTAAATTAATCATAATAAACTACAAAATCATCTGTTTTGTGGCTTAATTTATTTCTGAAGTATGGATAAAGCTAAACTAATATAAATTAAGGTTGGTATTTGCCATTAAATATTATCACAAGAGATCTGTAAGCTGTTTTTCCCATGGTAGTTTTCCATATATTCTATTTACTGTGATTTAACTCTTTCAGAGTTTTAGGCTAGGTTCCAGTGGTGGATGTTTTGTAAGTGACCCACACTTACTATAGAAATTTGAAAGTGCGATCTCTATGAGATCTCCAGGTACCTCCTACTCAATTTCTCAATAATTTGTAACTTTTTTTTTTCTTTGCATTGTTTAAATTCTCTTAAATTACAATAATGGAATAAAAATTATTGAGCTATTGCATCGTATTTCTCAATCATTGTCCAATACAATTAAGAAAACCTAAAATTTATGAAATAATAACCATGTGATAATAGGCAGGCAGATTTGATGACCGCATTCAATGAAGAACAAATAGGATGTTGGCGGTAGTGTGAGAAGGAAAGAGTTTATCCTTTCATTGCATAGGTTCACTTGAGAAATAAAATGAAAGAAAAGGATAAGTATATGGAATTGTAAATGTAAAATGTATGTGGTTCTATGATTATTCACTTATATTCAAAGACAATACACAACAAAAAAAAAGCTTCAAAGAAAAGAAGTGATAGGAAAGAGCTACATGACCAATTCAACTTTTATTTAAAGTCTCTCAAATTTCAACTAACATTCACAAGAAAAAATTCATTAGAATATGTTATGTTGGCATTTGTTGCCCATTACCATCACCAAGAAGGGAATTTGATATTATTTGAGAAAAATAAAAGATTTAAATCTCTTAGGATATTTTAATAGAATACTTAAATAAAATAGAGCGCGCGGAGATTAAAATAATCACAACACAATCTCAGAGAAAGTAAAATCAAAATACATGAGAATATGAAGAATTTATAGTGGCTTGAGACCTTATGTTCATATATCTACTCTTCAGATATTCGTCTTTTCCGGAATCTACTACTCCAAAAAGGGCCTCTCCTTCGCACACAAACAGACGGAGAAGCCTTCCCTCCTCTGCAAATCTGTCATCCCCAAGTATTTGCCTCTGTAATATTTGAAGATTCGGGTCGGGAAGATATTTAAATTAATTTAAGAAAATAAATATCCATTTATATTGATTAAAAATATACATAAAATGTCTAAATCAAAATCACGATCAATTAATCCTTTCTTTTGGTCCTCAAGTTATTATAGTTCTTTTAGGGCCAAATGCTAGGGTGCCTTTGAAATTGAAGAAGCTCTGGGTATTAAATCAATAAAAAACTAAAGCTCTCGAGCTCAGAGAAAACTAGGAAAATCATGAGAAAAACTTCTAGAAAATTGCAGGTAGAGAAGAGATTAACAAAGATAATATTCTTCTATAGCTATAAAAGTTATCTTGTCTTTTCTTGAGCCGGTGTGGACTTTCTTTCTAAAGCAATCAATGATAACGTTCTGTCTATTCATCAAATTCATTTCGAAGTATGATGCCAAATATCACGATTGAAAGGATAATAAGGCCAGCTCTTAAATACTTATCGTTAATCTTTAAGTCACAACTATATTAGGTTTTCACATCTAGCCTACTATCCAAAGGTAGACTCAGACATAAGACTAAATAGTTATTGAGTAATTAAATTGAGCATGAAAGCACAAACATTTGATATGAAAGAATAACTTGCTCCAAAGTCAAAGAAAACTCTACAAGGGTGTTGATGAATATGAATGATAACCGTAGCAACATCAGATGAATTTGATTCTTCTGACGAAGATAAATTAAAGATCCAAGCCTGTATTGGAACTCTTGTTGCTGCTGAGATGCAACTATCTTCTTTGTAAGATACTACTAAATTTTCTCTTGTATATTGGGTAATGGATGCCTAGCTATCGGCATCTTAAGATGGCAATGCATAGCAATGTGTCTGATGTTTCCACAATTAAAATATTGTCTCAACTCCATAAAATACCTCTCTTTCATATGCTTCTTATCATGATATGTATAGAGATCAATTCAATTGGGATAACTCCTCTTATTTGCACATTTAATAATCAATTCAATTGGGATAACTCCTCTTATTTGCACGTTTAATAATCAGGTGTCGAACAGCTGAGCTGGTTTATTTCTCCTAGGAAATAGATGTTGCTGTTTGATCGCTTTTCTCTAAATCTAAAGGCTGATCTAGAGTTTTCTTGCTTTTGATTAATTTGATCTTCTTACCAAATTCACAAATATTGAGATTTGGTGAGCCACCAAATTATGGTGACAAAAAATAACTGATAGAAAATCTCTTTGGCAGATACCATCTATGCCGCAAACTATGCTAATCTGATAAATTTCTCTTCATACTTTCCATTTTAAAATCTAAAGGCTGATCCAGAGTTTCACTATCTCGTATATAGCAAATGGCCTTTGGGTACTGGAAAATTTTAGATCATTTTGGCTAGGTGGGGTTTGATTATTGACGCCCTCGGTAGGTAAGCTATTAGTACTTCATTTCATGTTTTCCATTTTAAAATCATGAAAATAACGAGATTTATTTAATTAATTATTATTCTTATAATGAATAGACAAGACAAAGGATCAGAGATTCATATTTCAAAATATTAAAATGCCTATCTCACAAGATCTAGAAGATCTCAAAAATTAAAACTCCTATCTTACAGGATCAACTAAATATGAACAACTATGCATAAAATACACAACCGCCTCACAAGAAACTCTTTTGCTCACCCTTCTCAAACATCTCCATTAGATCAGTTTTTGGCTCATAGCCATGAGAAAGACCACAAACTGCAGAAAGCCTCCTCGGAGGAGGAGGAGGAAACTTGAAAGCGCTGCACCAAGCCGGAGGAGCTTGAACCAAGACACCTAGACCATGCACACGATTAGACTAGGTGAACAGTGAACAAAATCAGTGGACGATTTACAGCTTCTATCGAAATTATAGTGCTCATCATGTCAAAAAAAGTTGCAATGCTCTTCTTAAAATAACAAAAATAACCCTAGTAAAAAAATAGAAAAAATAGGACTACTCAACTGCATCAAAACTTGAGAAAATTTACCCGTTAATGGTCGAATTCGATAAAAGTGAGGGAAGATTTAAGTTCAAAAATTAAATTTCTAACATTCATAATAACATCCAACTCAAAGTATCTTTGTACATAGAAGCTATATATACTCACATTAAAAAAGTCAAAATATTCCATCAAAGTAATAATCACAACAATGGAAATAAAAATTATAGAACCCAAACACCAAAATATTCTCACCAACACACCGACTAAAAAGCTAGCAAAGCTCCTCTTACAGTTAGCTATTAATTTTAGGATGGATAGTTGAAAAAAATTAGGATAAAATACTAATAAAAAGAGAGCGAAAAGAAATCTAAATTATATTGTATCTCACTGTTATACCAGTTTCCGTTATATATAGTTAAGTAAGCAACATGCGGTTTATCAGCATATCACAAGTTTCAATAATATTTATAATCGCACAAAGTATGTTGGGGAGATGCTATATCCAAATTTGTTATTAAATCTCATTCATATGCATGCCCCTTTACAGGTCAATTATGATAATGCTGTGTTAAATATAAATGACCCTCACCAAAGCACTGCAATCACTCTATATCAATATTTGATCCTCACTAGATCTTTATGTTGGATTTTAGATATTTATCTATCAACGAAGGACTATAATTCAACAACTTCCACGTCTCTTTAAGATTAAGCAATTTTACAGCTAAAATTAGGCATCATGATGTCATTTTTATCAACTGTTCATGTATTTGCGTAAAAGTTATTAAGACCTCACTTAGTCCAAAAAGGAGAGTACTCCAAATCGACTCTAGAACTCATTGTCATAGTTTCATAAAATCAGGAGTATGAATTTTTAATTCTGCATAGACAAATAACTATGCATCCCAAAAAATCTATAAAACTGACATCACATATATATTTGATGGGAGACTAATTTGGATTTTGTGCTCTTAAAATTTGATTGATTTATTGATTTAAATGAGGCTTATAAACTTTTATGTGCAGCTTTTGCTGCAAAGGAAGTATTGCATTTTTTCTATTTAATAATTGAGTTTGGATCTCACTTCCCCACCACATAAAATCGAAATATGTGAATGGAAATCACGGATGTGATTATAAAAGCAAAAAAAGCATGAATAGTTTTTAAGAAAATCCATTCAAATTTTGCATAAAAAAGAAAATAAAGATTTGGAGGCTTAATTGGAAAAAAGTTAGTACAATGATTTAACATGACAATATAATTAAGATCAGTACAGCTATGTTTAGATAAGTGCATCGGCATCTTATCCACTGAAACATATTTAGTTTATCAGCTAAGCTGTTAAGCAATATGTTTTTGAATAATTTTAAGTTTAGCTTAGTTCATCAATTTCTTAGGAGTTGTTTGGTATGTTGTAAATCACAAGACTCATCAGAGGCACGTCTCACAGTTACCGTTGACGAAGTCGATGCTGCAATGCCAATGAAGCCAATGCAGCAAAGAGGATTTTTCTTCTTAAACAAATTGCATTGATTCAATATACACCCAACCGAACATTGTTAATTATATTACATTGACTTTATTTTACCTGAAAAATATTTACACTGAAATAGTTTTATTGTAATAGTAATTTTAACTCAAACCAAACATTCCCTATAAAGTAAAAAAAAATGATGGGTTAGTAGTTAAATTGTTGAGTACAAGGGAACTCTTTAGATACATGATCCAATTTACTCAGTCAAGATTGAAATAAATTAGTTGATAACCTTTGCTATGGCAGTACGTTGTAAATGACCAAAAAATAGGAGGCTAATCCTTGGGGTTAGCAAGTCACCGATGTATTTTAGGAGTTTAACCTAAACTGTGGTTTATGTTGTGTAAGGATGGAATAAACACGGCGGGTTTCCGTTGGTGTTACCGAAGAAAAATCTTAAAATATAAATCAACACAAGCAAGAAATAAACCATGACACAAAACAGTCACAGCACAAACCACAAAATCATCCAAAGACAAAGATTTACATGAAAAATTCAAGAATGAGAAAAGTCATTGAGTAAATCAAAGAAAAACCATTATAAATGATAGTAATATTACAGAGTTACAAAGAGTTTCATCGTCACAAGAACAAGAAGGATCTACCATTTCTAAAGTTTCATAATCAACTTTTTTTCCTCCTAAGAAATCGTGCTCTCACTCTTGGGTAGGAGAATCCTAACAACAGTCATAGCCTCAAATAGATTTAGGGTTAACACTAGAAAAATACCTAATATGTTTTTTTAAATACCCAAGTCCCAAATACACATCAAAAGACCCAAAAAACTTCTAAAATTACTTAGGGTACTGCCAAAACCCTTGACTGGGTTTTAACGAGCGCCTGGGCGTGGCTAAGTACCCCAAGCTCGGTCTGGCCTGTTCCACGGGAGCCTGGGCGCCTTTGCCTCTGTCTGGCAGTATAACAATCCAGTTTATTACTTAGGTCAATTAGGACTAATCCAAGTCCTAATTATAGTTCCAGTACACTAATTAAGTTATTAGAAGCTCACTACTAAGACCTGGTCCCAATCAGGGATCAAATCCTAATTTTGGGAATTTCTAAAAATCCTAGAAATTGACCTATTTATTTTGACCTCAAATCGAAAATCTGATTTTGCTATTGCGCTCATCACCCCAAATTAGCTAGGGGTGATGTTTGGAGGCATTTGGAAGTCGTTGGATTTTCATCGAATATTTTAATATTATTTAAATATCCCAAAAATTCTGATAAATAAATACTCGTCAAATCAAAAATCAGATTGCATCGTTGCGTTCCTCACCCCTCAATTAGCTAGGGGTAATTTATCGAAAATTTTCTGAATGCATTTTATTATATAATTTTAAATTATAAAATCAGTTGAAATTATTTAAATTAATAATTTAAATATTAAAATTTCTTAGCACTTAACGGATTCCGTTAATTTTCCTAACGCGTCGTCCCATTTTTCTCATGCCGTTGGCATACTGTTTAGCCGATCCGCGTCCATTCTGAGTCGTCCGATCTGATCTCAGGGTCAGATCAGACGGCTTAGGTGCCATCTTCTTCATTGCTCAGCGTGTGTAGCGCTGAGCTCTCGCTCGCCTCCTCCTGCGCACATGTCGCCTCCTAGCTCAAAGCAGGTGGCAGCCGCCGCTCAAATTTCTCCATCAAGAGCCTTAGGAATCTTCAGGCTTCATTGGGATCTTCAATTATCTCAATTAAAGTTAAGCGCTCTACGAGTTGTACCCCGTCGAAACCCTCGCATATCAAACCATCGATCAGGTACCTCACACTACCCTATCTCATGCTTTTAATCCTTTGCTTCGAATCAACGCTTAGTTTGTGTGATTGATCTTTGATTGGGTTCGATCGCATTCGATTGACCCGATCGAATCGTTTGGCCATCGGAAGCTTCAAGATCAGCTAACCCTAATCGCACCTCGCACCGATTAGGGAAGATAAACTGCCATCGGGTCGGACCGGTTCAATCCGGGCCCGACCCGTTCGCCTCCGAAGTCCGCTCGCGTGGCGGGGTGGGACCCTCCCCCAATGTGTGGCGCGTCTCCATTTGGTCACGTGGCAGTCTCTGTTGCCATCGCAACGAGTGGGTCCCACCGTCTAGACAAATTGAAGGATGTGGGACCCGCCTTCCTTTCATCCGACGTCTGTGGTGGGTCCCACCTACAAAACATTAATATATATATATACAATTACAGTTAATAAATAAATAAATAAAAAATAATTAAATTAATTAATTTCTGTCAAGAATAAGTTTTATTAATTTAAAAGTATAGATTAGTTAAATAGAGGATTAATTATTTAAACAGTAATGTGTATATTAATTAAATCAATTAAATCCCAAATTTTAGATATTCATAGCTTACAAAATACAAGTACAAATAATGCAAATAAATATATTATTGTGATCAATAAAAATAGAGGAATTTTGTGATGCCATTTAATTTTCAGTAGGATCAACATTTCACATAGTGATATTTAGGGTATTTCAATAATTATAAAATTATCACAAAACTTCAACTAATCATAACTTTGTGTGCACTTACCCAAACATACTCAATATGGGCCTTAAATTAATCAGCAAACTCCCAGGAATGTTCTAGTAGTATCAATTTTGTTATTTGAAGAATAATTTGGCTAATTACTTTTGAACCTAAACTATAACCTTCCATAGCTCATAACTTTTCACACACTTATATAAATATAGATAATATGGGTCTTAAAGTGATCAAAAAAACCTCTAGAATAATCTAATAGTGTTCATTTCTCTGCTTAGATTAGGATTTGCTTAATCACTTTTAGGACATGACCTTAATTTCTCTAATTAACCATAACTTAGTCAATTGAGCTCCAAATTAGGTTTTTCAATATATTATTTTGATCAGGAAGACCTAATAAACAGTAAATATTAAAATATTTAGGATCTAATGGCTAGATCTCTTAATCAACCCTAATCACCTTAAACCTTGATTAGTAAATATTATCAAATTTAGTAATCCAAATTGAGTAATTTTAATTTTTGATTACTTCTAGAGTAGAATAGAACTTAGTAGTATAGTTGGTTTAGTGATCCTATGATTAATTTTACTAATTACTCACTAATCACCTAAGCTCTAATTAAGTCATAACTTAACTAAATGAGGTCCAAATTGGGTCTACTCCTAATTAAAGTACTCAATGAGTTATAGGAAAGATATAGACATTGAGTTTACTGAATTTTAATTTCAAATAAAAAAGTTAAGTTTTGACCTCATTTATGAAACCCTAATTTCTATAATTAACCCTAAATTTATTTTGGCTATAACTTAGCCAATACTTATCAGAATTTAGTAAATTTAGGTTCTATGGAACCCGTAGATAGTAAGCTTTAATAAACTGATATAAAAATTATATTTTATTAAGTAAAGTTACCAACTTTCTCCTATGAGTTAAATTTCTTAATTTGATCTCATAAGGCTTAATAATTATCCAAAATTGATGTACTTACTGTCTATCTTTATATTAGATAATAAGTAATCATTTGCCACTAAAAATTTTTAATTTAGAGCCTTAAATTAAAAAGTAGATTTTTAGACCCTTAAGGAGGGACAAAATAGTCATTTTGCCCAAATTTATGGTTAAGTGCTTTTAAGTCTTAGTTTCATGTTCTAATCACTAAAATTAATGATTGGAATGATTCTGAATTTAATTCAATTAAATAAATCCATAAAATTAAGTTTCTAAATCAAAACCCTAAATTCTTTCTTGGGAAAATTCTAAGTAATTTATTAGTTGTATGATGTGAGATGAATCTCACATCATACCTCTTTTGTGAACTTCCTTAATATATCCTTAATCTTGCTTATAACATTAGTTAGAATTGGAGTTTGAGTGTTCATCTTAGTCCCTTAAGATTTTCCCTTAGGAGTTAGGATTAGTTCTTTAGGTTAAAATTCATCTATTGGGTAAATTGGTAAGCCTTAGTTTTGATAGTTTATAGATTACTCAATAGGGTAAGCCTTAGTTTTGATAATTTATAGATTTTTTATAATTTATTAATAATTATTTGATCTTTTAATCTTAGACTCAAGAATATAGGTCCATCCTATTAAATATGATTTTACTTAATAGGATTTACCTTAAATCTTAATCCATTAGATTGTGTTTTAAACTTAGTCCTTTAGGATCACCCTTTGGATTAAGTAATTAAACCCCAATATTTAGAGTTTAATTCTTAATCCTTTCATCTTGATTTGGTCGTTCAAGATGGTTTGGGTTGTTTAAACTATCAAACTAAGTTGATTGATTTAATTGTTTAAATTTGTAGTCAACATTGATTTATTTATAATTAGGACCTAGCTAGCTCTAATTATTTTCAATCTATAAGGTCCTAAATCTAAGTTACACTCAATAGTATGAATTGGAGATCCTGAACTTGTGTAACTTAGAGTAGATAAAATGAATAAATTAGATAATAATAGATATTACATGTGTCTTAGTAGAGTCTCTTGCTCACTTTGATATTTGATACTTTGTTTACATTGTAATTGAGCTTTTATACCTTGGGCATATGTTGTGTATATAGGATATTTGATGAGTATTCCATGTCAATGTTGAATTTGCATAAGTAGCACTTGCACTTTTTGCTCGTGTTTTCAGTAGAGTGTAACTTAAGTAGATATGCCTCTTCATTTCATGCGATCGGGATCGGCTAGACCTCGTTGTCAGTTCGATAGTCTATATCATGCCTAACCCTATACGGCAGCCTAGGATAATGCGTAATAGACTCTTGCTCCACTGACTTTATCAGTCGGGATCTGATATGGCATTACTAGTTATAAGTTCACTACTACTCAGTGTTTTTGTCTTAGTCTAGCATGCTAAGAGTGTTCATACTTTCTGTTCAGATCTTTTGCCTTAGCCCAGTAGGCTAAGTCAGGTTGATGTATGCTTTCAGTTTTGAATGACTTTTAGCCATTTCAGTTTTCAGTTTCATATTTGTTGTTTCTAGTTTACTTTTAAGTACTTTTGCACTTCTTTTACTATATTTCTACATTTTTTTAGTAGGCAGATTATAGGGTGTTAGTTACTTATGATAGGATGCTTAGTTTGTTTACCTATTTAATTAAATATTAAGATGCTAGTCTCATATTTATTCATAGGATGCTAATTTGCTTATTTGCACATATTCAGTATGTTAGTCTCATTTATTTATAGGATGTTAGATTTATTTATTTGATTATGTAGGATGTTAAATATATTTTCTAAACTATTCATTTCATGTTCATTATATTATGTAAATTCATTTTGATCATAAGCATATTTTTAGGATGATTTTTTATTTCAATTACTAGTATTTACTCTTCTGTTATGCCTAACCTTGTTGCAGCTGTGGTTGTATGTATGAGCTTACTTCCTTTCTCGTTTAAGTTATATACTTATTGTTTATAACTATCAGTTCTTTTCATATGCCTTTCTGCTCCTATATTGTTGCTTAGCTGAGTTCTAATGATGATATCTAGATAACTTAATAAAATTGCAGCTTAAAATATACTTAGACATTTTGTCTAATTAGTTTTTTCTTTTGTTGGCTGGAGCCATATCATAATGAAACCGTTAATGATAGACTTCGAGCTTTTCGAGGTTGTGGAGCCTTCTGAAGACCAAATTCAGGAGGAGGATCAAGTTGCTAAAGGACCTTAGATCCTTAATTCTTTGCTTCTATTACAGTGAGGATAAGTGTTTACTTTATTTCATTTCAATTTTTATTCTTAAATTGTTGTAATAATACATGTTAATTTGTATTTTCTTTTACTCTTCTAATTCTGGGTTGTATGTTCTTCCTCCTGTATTATGATGAAATGGATATTATGTTTTTACTTCCGCACTCTGATGTCTTGTATATCTCATTTAGTGAATGTCTTTTGTAAATGCTAATTTTCTTAATTATATTGGATTAGAATGAATATCTAATATAGTTATAAGTGTAACGACTCAAGTCGTTACTAGGATAAATAGGACTAAACTCAACTCAAAAATTAGAATCCCGAGTGACTTTCAAAATTAGAGAAAACTAAAAATACTCTTGGATAGAATATATTTTTGTAATCATAATACTTAAGTTTGGGAGTAATCTGGATAACGAATACTCCTGAATTAATTTTTGAATTATTTAAATTCAGTAAATTGGAAAAATTAAATACAAGTCCAAATTTATCGATTTTAGTGTTGTTGGATTAAGAATGTTATAAAAAGGCTACAGAAAAAGTTTCGTTGAATTTATAGCTCCAGATTGACCAGAATTAATTTTTAAAGTTTTTATCTTCAGAAATTAATAAAAAATAAAATATTGCTCCAAATTGAAAAATTTCTACACGAGTATGTTTTTCTCATCAAGATACACCTCTATGTTAAGTTTCGTTATTTTCTGGAAAAGAAATGGAAGAGAGAGAAAGTAGAGAGAGAAAGAAGAGAGAGAAAGAGGAGAGAGAAAGAGGAGATAAGAAGGAGGAAGTAAAGATCAAATTGAACACTCCAAAATCATGACAAATTTTTTCTCATCCATCTCATCCAAAAAAAGGATGAGAGAGAAAATAATTATTTAATTAATTAAAAAAAAGTTTATAAATACCCCCCATACCTCCTCTCCTCCCACACTCTCATCCCCACTCACTCTCTTTCCCCCACCTCCCATCTCCCCCTCTTCTTCATCATCAACCACCGATTTCCCCCGTCAATCTCCAGTAAAGTCTCATTAACGTTAATATAGGGTAAGAAATATGTAAGAAATGAATTTTTTCTACTCTTTTTATTTCTTCTTCTTTTATAATAATAATAATAATATTATTATTAATGTTAATATTACTACTATTATACTTTTATTTCTATCATTTTTTTTCTTTTTTTCTATATATATATATATATATATTTCCTAATTTTTACAACTTTTATTTCTGTCATTTTCTTTCTTTCTATATATGTATATATTTTCTAATTTCTGTAACTTTCATTTTTGCCATTTTTTTTTCTTTCTATATATGTATATATTTCTTAATTTCTGTAACTTTTATTTATGTCATTTTTTTTTATATATATATATATATATATATATTTCCTAATTTCTGCAACTTTCATTTCTGTCATTTTCTTTCTTTCTATATATGTATGTATTTCCTAATTTCTGCAACTTTCATTTCTGTCATTTTCTTTCTTTCTATATATGTATGTATTTCCTAATTTCTGCAACTTTCATTTCTGCCATTTTCTTTTTTTTCTATATATATATATATATATATATATATATATATATATATATATATATATATATATATATATTTTATAATTTCTGCAACTTTCATTTTTGTCATTTTGTTTTTTCTATATATATATATATTTCCTAATTTCTGCAATTTTCATTTCTGTCATTTTCTTTCTTTTTATATATATATATATATATATATATATATATATATATATATATATATATATTTTAATTTCTGCAACTTCATTTCTATTATTTTCTTTATATATATATATATATTACTTATAATAATAAAACTTATTATTTTGATATATAAAGATAAATAATCAATATTAATATTAATATTGATATTTTAAGATAAAGTAAAGAATATTATTCTTTTTCATTAATTATTTCATTTGCAGCATTTGCATTATTATTAAGATTTGACTCACTTTGATATATTTATATGAGATTTTATGCTCAGAACTTGAAATAAATAATCAGGAATTAGTATCATGGGTTCATTCAGGTTGATCTCAGGTCTGTACAGACAATACGTTAGGCCAGGACAGACTGATATTTGGAGAAATAAGGAGACTGCACATAACCTTTAAGGGGGAATGTGTAGTTAGTCAGGAACCCGTATCTCAGATAGTTATATAGACGTATCTAACTCCTCGATTATTCTGTAACTTTGTCCAACATAATAAATATTATATGTTGCTGTGTATTTTCTTTCAGAATGGGCACATATCTTAAATATGTATATTTCATTAATAATCGCAAGAATATCATACTTAAATATCACATTTTATTTTCTCATGCAGAATCATGCCACTTAAAAGTGAATTTTGATATTTTACAAACTTTACTTAGACTTTGTGTCTAATTAAATCTTTTTCTATCTTTTTTTTTTCTTTTCTTTTCTTTTCTTTCTTTATTTTTTTGGTTTGCCCTGTCATATATATATATATATATATATAAAGTTTGAATTTTTAAAAATTATCAAAAGGATAATAAAAGAATAGATATATAACTTAAGTAAAATAATATACTTTTAATTATTATTTTATTTTATTTTTTAGCTAAATAAGAATACTTTTGTTTTCATCTAGTATTTGATAATTATACTTATATAAATCTACTCCAATAAAAGGATAATAATAAAAATCCTATTTTTCAGATGAATCCTGAAGATTCTCCTTTGATTGTCGGAACACACTTAAAAGATCCGATATCTGCCAATACTTCCGTGGACCGTGTCGACAAATTGTTTGATATTGTGAATGCTCTATTGGAGCGTGTTGATATACAAAATCAAACATTTTTAAAGTTTCAGACACAATAAACATCCCATATAAATAGTTATACTTCTATACAATCAGCTACCCATTTCCCAAATATTGAGATAGATGGACTACTTCAAGCCTTCTTAAGACTCCAACCACCGGTATTCAATGGAAGTGCTAACCCAATGGATGCTGAAGATTGGGTTAAGAAGATAGGAAAAATACTAACTAGCATGAAATGCTCACCTACAGATATGATTAGATTAACTATCTTTAAGTTAGAAGGAGAAGCAGAATGCTGGTGGGAAACCACAGCAAGCTTACAGTTCGTAGGCATAGATACTGAGAATATCCAATGAGAAGAATTTATCAAAGCCTTCAGAGCCAAATACATCCCTCCTTCTGCTCAATCCATCATGGAGGATATGTATGAAGTTATGTCAAAACACCTATAGTGTCGCTGAATATGAAATTGAATTTGAAAGACTATCCCGTTATGCACCACTACTAGTGAGTACCGAGTCTGCTCGATGCAGTCAATTTTTAAAAGGATTAAAACCTTCTATCAAGAAAATGCTTATGGCTCTTCGAATTTCTAAATTCTCAGACATACTTGAAAGTGCAAAAATATTAGAACATGAGGAACAAGAAGAAGTTGAAGAGCAAAGAAAGAGACCCCCATCTACACATGTACAACAAATTGAATACAAAAGGTCGAGACCACCTCAAGCTAAAGTTTATCAAATACCTCAGCAAACACCTACTGGGAAATGCAACCGGCCGCATCCTTACGGTAATTGTTATCACAGGAGTGGAATATGTTATACGTGTGGATGACCAGGTCATAACTTTTGGCAATGTCAAGTAACCCGTACAGTGGACAATCAGTGGATCACTCATCCTTCTAAGATGCAACAATAAGTATCCATACCACATGGAAGGCAAGAACTCACACCAGCAGCTAGACCAGCTCATGTACCTGCAACTACTCCAATACAAAGGAGAGGTCCATCTGTTGCTCCTAAAGCACCAGCTGCTAATCAAAGGGGAAAAATAATTGCTCCCCAGTATGCTGCTCATGCAAGGATCTATACCCTCACCCCAGTTTTAGCCCCAGAAGATAATGAAGTGGTATCAGGTACCACATTCTTTTCTTTTATAAATATTTTTCATATTATATTTAAATATAGCATGAATTATTTTTTAATTTAAACTCTAGGCACCTTATATTTCAATGACAAATCTTGTGATACATTATTTGACACTGGTGCAAGCCACTTGTTCATTTCAGAAAGATTTTCCAAGACTCTTGAACTACCATATTACAACTTAGCTAAAGCCTTGAATGTCAGGTTACCATCTAGTGTCCTCATGAGTGCACAAAAATGTTGTGATTGTAACATACCAATTAATTGCATGACATATGAAGCAAACCAGATAGTACTACCTATAGTAAATTTTGACATCATTCTAGGAATGAATTGGCTCAGCAAGCATAAAGTTATGATTGATTGTCAAAGAAAGAAGATCATTATCAAGGGTGGGAGCAAGCCTAAAGTATTCATGGGAAAATTAGCAATTTCGACATCTTTAATTAATGCTTCACAAGCAAAGAAATTAATTCAAAAGCAGTGTAATGTATACTTAGTAACAATAATGGGAGAAAAGATGGAAGAAATTCCCTTAGCAAACACTCAAATTGTAAAAGAGTTTGAAGATGTATTCCCTGATAAATTACCTGGATTACAACCAGTATGAGAAGTCAAATTTTCAATTGAGTTAATTCTTAGCACTCAATCGATAGCAAAAGCACCTTCTCGCATGGCACCCAAAGAACTGCAAGAGCTAAGCAAATAATTACAAGAGCTGATGAACAAAGGTTTTATTCAACAAAGCAGGTCACCATGGGGAGCCCCTGTGCTCTTTGTAAAGAAGAAAGATGGTTCGATAAGAATGTGCATCGATTATCGTGAACTCAACAAAATAACTATTAAAAATAAGTACCCTCTACCCTGTATTGATGATCTATTTGACCAATTAGCTGGAGCTAAAATATTTTTTAAGATAGATCTAAGATCAGGCTATCATCAATTAAGAGTCAAAGAAGAAGATATTCTTAAAACAGTATTTAGAACTCGCTACGGGCATTATGAGTTCATGGTCATGTCTTTTGGTCTAACCAATGCTCCGTCCATCTTTATGGACTTAATGCAAAGAATCCTTAGATCATATTTAGATAAATTTGTAATTGTATTCATCGATGATATTCTAATTTATTCTAAGAGCAATGAAGAACATGAAAATCATCTAAGAACCATTCTGGAAACTCTAAGGCATCACCAGCTTTATGCCAAATATTCTAAATGTGAATTTTGGCTTGATTCTGTAGCTTTCTTAGGTCATGTAGTGAATGCCGAAGGAATCAAGGTCGATCAGAAAAAGATAAGCGCCATTCAGGAATGGCCCCAACCAAAAACCGTGACAGATATTCGCAGTTTTCTCGGTTTAGCAGGATATTATCGAAAATTTGTTAAGGGATTTTCGCAAATAGCTGTACTTTTAACCAAATTAACACAAAAAGCAGTTCTATTCATTTGGAGTCAGAAATGTGAGGAATCTTTTCAACAGCTAAAGCAAGCATTAACAACTGCCCCAGTACTAACTCTACCACAAGAAATAAGAAATTATCAAGTTTATACTAATGCGTCCATAGTAGGGCTTAGTTGTGTTCTCATGCAAGAGAAGAAGGTAGTAGCATATGCATCTAGGTAATTAAGGATTCATGAAAGGAATTATCCAGTGCATGACTTAGAACTGGCAGCAATAATATTTGCTTTAAAAATATGGAGGCACTACTTATATGGAGTGAGATGTGAAGTTTTTACTGATCATCAAAGTTTAAAATATAATTTAACTCAGAAAGAGTTAAATTGTCGACAGAGGTGACGGTTGGAATTAATCAGCGACTATGACTTAGATATACAATATTATCCTGGTAAAGCTAATGTCGTAGTTGATGCCCTCAGCAGAAAAGCAGACCTAAATATTATAATGGAAAGTCCATTAATGGAAGAATTTAGAAAGTTATGTATAAAACTTATTAATAGAAAATAGTTAAATAATTTACTTGAAAATAGTTCTACAGAGCTTACATTCATGCAGCGTATAAAAAATGCTCAAGAGAATGATAAGGGATATTCTAAGCTAAAAGTAGACATCAAAAATGGTCGCATAACAAACTTACATTTACAAAAAGAGTTTATATTTATCATGGAAAAAAGATTTGGATTCCAAACAATACATACATTCGGAATCAAATTCTAACTGAAGCTCACAACTCAGGATATACAATTCATCCTGGAAATAATAAAATGTATAGGGATCTAAAAGAGACATTTTGGTGGCCTGGACTAAAGAAAGATATAGCTGAATATGTTACTAAATGTCATGTCTGCAGTTTGGTAAAAGTAGAACATTAAAGACTAGGTGGACTATTGCATCCATTAGATATACCAGAATGGAAATGGTCAGATATTTCTATGGACTTTGTGATGGAATTGCCTAGGAGCCGTACTAGAGTAGATGCGATTTGGGTAATCGTAGATCGTCTAACAAAATCAACACACTTCCTTCCAATTAAGCAAACAGATTCAGTGGAAAAGCTGGCCAAGTTATATATTAAAGAAATAATCAAATTTCACGGAATTTCTAAAACTATTTTCTCAAATCGTGACAAAAGATTTACCTCCCATTTTTGGAAAGCAGTACATCAAGATTTGGGGACAACATTGGCTATAAGTACAGTATTTCACCCTCAAACTGATGGTCAGACCGAGAGAGTAAACCAAGTACTTGAAGATCTTATTCGATTAAGCATTTTAGACTTTGGCGGTAGTTGGGAAGATCACCTTTCATTAGTGGAGTTTGCATACAATAATAACTATCAAGCATGTATTGGAATGGCCCCATATGAGGCTCTATATGGAAGAAAATGTAGCACGCCATTGGCCTGGACTGAAGTATGAGATGTTTAATTATATGGATCTGATCTAGTTGAGGAGACTAATAAGAAAATTCATCTAATAAAGAGCAGGATTGCTACAGCTCAAGATCGACAAAAGAAATATCACGATGCTAAACATAGAACGCTGGAATTTCAGGTAGGAGATCATGTCTATCTAAGGGTAAGCCCAATAAGAGGAGTTCATAGGTTTGGCATAACAGGAAAGTTTAAGTCCAAGATACGTTGGACCCTTTGAAATAATCACCAAAATTGGAGACGTCGCTTATAAGCTCAAACTACTAGATAATTTTTCTGCCGTTCACAACGTATTCCACGTTTCTTCATTATGAAGGTGTCTACAGAAACCGTTCTAGCAAATGTCTATTCCTTCAATCAACCTCCAACCTGATCTAACTTATAAAGAAGAACTACTCAAAATATTATGTTCAAATAATCGGAAATTATGGAGTCACCACATCCCAATGGTAAGAGTACAATGGAAGAATTCATCAGAAGAAGAAGCCTCTTGGGAAAGAGAAGACTCTATGAGGAAGAATTACCCAGCACTGTTCAATATGTCAGGTAATATTCTCATCCATAAATATTTTTGTTTGCGTGATGTCGAGGACGACATCATTTTTAAGTAGGGGAGTCTGTAACGACCTAAGTCGTTACTAGGATAATTAGGACTAAACCAAACTCAAAAATTAGAATCCCGAGTGACTTCAAAATTAGAGAAAACTAAAAATACCCTTGGATAGAATATATTTTTGTAATCATAATATTTAAGTTTGGGAGTAATCTAGATAACGAATACTCCTGAATTAATTTTTGAATTATTTAAACTCAGTAAATTGGAAAAATTAAATACAAGTCCAAATTCAGCGATTTTAGTGCCGTTGAATTAAGAATATTATAAAAATGATACAGAAAAAGTTTCGTCAAATTTATAGCTCCGGATTGACCAGAATTAATTTTTAAAGTTTTTATCTTCAGAAATTAATAAAAAATAAAATATTACTCCAAATTAAAAAATTTCTATGCAAGTATGTTTTTCTCATCAAGATATACATCCATGTTAAGTTTCGTTATTTTCTAGAAAAAAAATGGAAGAGAAAGAAAGTAGAGAGAGAAAGAAGAGAGAGAAAGAGGAGAGAGAAAGAGGAGATAAGAAGGAGGAAGTAAAGATCAAATTGAACACTCCAAAATCATGACAAATTTTCTCTCATCCATCTCATCCAAACAATGGATGAGAGAGAAAATATTTATTTAATTAATTAAAAAAAAAGTTTATAAATACCCCCCCCATACCTCCTCTCCTCCCACACTCTCATCCCCACTCACTCTCTTCCCCCCACCTCCCATCTCCCCCTCTTCTTCATCATCAACCACCGGTTCCCCCGTCAATCTCCAGTAAAGCCTCATTAACGTTAATATAGGGTAAGAAATATGTAAGAAATGAATTTTTCTACTATTTTTATTTCTTCTTTTATAATAATAATAATAATATTATTATTAATGTTAATATTACTACTATTATACTTTTATTTCTGTCATTTTTTTTCTTTTTTTCTATATATATATATATATATTTCCTAATTTTTGCAAATTTTATTTCTGTCATTTTCTTTATTTCTATATATGTATATATTTCCTAATTTCTGTAACTTTCATTTTTGTCATTTTTTTTTATATATGTATATATTTTCTAATTTCTGCAACTTTCATTTCTGTCATTTTCTTTATATATATATATATATATATATATTTCCTAATTTCTACAACTTTCATTTCTGTCATTTTCTTTTTTTCTATATATGTATATATTTCATAATTTCTGCAACTTTTATTTTTGTCATTTTTTTTCTTTCTATATATGTATATATTTCCTAATTTCTGCAACTTTTATTTTTGTCATTTCCTTTATTTTCTATATATATATATATATATATATATTTCTTAATTTCTATAACTTTCATTTTTGTCATTTTCTTTTTTCTATATATATATATATATATATATATATATATATATTTCCTAATTTCTGCAGCTTTCATTTCTGTCATTTTCTTTCTTTCTATATATATATATATATATATATTTCTAATTTCGGCAACTTTCATTTTTGTCATTTTCTTTATATATATATATATATTACTTATAATAATAAAACTTATTATTTTGATATATAAAGATAAATAATCAATATAAATATTAATATTGATATTTTAAGATAAAATAAAGAATATTATTCTTTTTCATTAATTATTTCATTTGCAGCATTTGCATCATTATTAAGATTTGACTCACTTTGATATATTTATATGAGATTTTGTGCTCAGAACTTGAAATAAATAATCAGGAATTAATATCATGGGTTCATTCAGGTTGATCTCAGGTCTGTACAGACAATATATTAGGCCAGGACAGACTGATATTTGGAGAAATAAGGAGACTGCACATAGCCTTTGAGGGGGAATATGTAGTTAGTCAGGAACCCGTATCTCAGATAGTTAGATAGACGTATTTAACTCCTCAATTATTTTGTAACTTTGGCCAACATAATAAATATTATATGTTGCTGTATTTTCTTTCAGAATGGGCACATATCTTAAATATGTATATTTCATTAATAATCGTAAGAATATCATACTTAAATATCATATTTTATTTTCTCATGCAGAATTATGCCGCTTAAATGTGAATTTTGATATCTTACAAACTTTACTTAGACTTTGTGTCTAATTAAATCTTTTTTGGTCTTTTCTTTTCTTTTCTTTTCTTTTCTTTCTTTATTTTTTTTGGTTCGCCCTGTCATATACATATATATATATATATATATATATATATATATATATATATATATGGCAGTTCAGGATCAATATCTGGATCAAGCCATTGAGGAGGAGCTGATACAGGATGGAGCAACTTAGATGCTAATTTTCTTAAAGTTTAAATTTTTGCTAGTGTGTAACAAATTTTGTAAAATAATTATTATCTTTGTAATAAATATATTTTATTTATTATTCTGGTACTTCTGAATATTACAATAAATGTGGAAGTGTGTATTTTATACGCCTTTAAATACACTGTTATACTAGACCCCGATATGATCCTGGGAAGTGAGCAACTGACGTTGGATTAGCTATGCTGATCCAGCAGCGGGTCCCCACAATAAGTGAGGAACTTGTCATTTGGTAACCACTTATAACAACCCAGATCGTTACTTAGGTCAATTAAGACTAATCCAAGTCCTAATTATAATTCCAGTACATTAATTAAGTCATTAGGAACTCACCACTAAGACTTAGTCCAAATCAGGAATCAATTGGATCAAATCTTGATTTTTTGGGAATTTCTAGAAACCATAGAAATTAACCTATTTATTTTGATTTTAAATCAAAAATCTGACTTCGCCATTGTGTTAACCACCTCCAAATTAGCTAGGAGTGATGTTTTGAAGGCATTTAGAAGTCGTTGAATTTTCGGCGAATATTTTAATTTTATTTAAATACCCCGAAAAATTCGAATAATTAAATACTCGTCAAAATAAAATTCATCTTCACCGTTGCGTTCCTCACCTCTCAAATAGCTATGGGCGATTTATTGGGAATTTTTGTAATACGTATAAGTGATTTATTTTAATTAAAAAAATCAGAATTAATTAATTAAAAATTAATTATATTTAATTAAAGAAACGTCGCCGTCTGCTTCTTCACGTTGTCACCCTAAATGTTTGTTCGCGTCATCTATCTTGACGATACTTTCGTGCCGTCTGACCGCAGGATTAGACGGCTGCGGCTCGTCGTCCCCACGGGCTCGACGCTTGGGTGCGAAGGATCAGCACGCGTTGAATGCTTCGACAAATGGTCATTCGCACCACTAAGGAGCAGCATTAAGACTCTATCTCCTCTATTTCAATCGATTTGACATTTTTGGATAAAGTTCAAGCAAAGGCTAAGTCAGGAGCTCTCGAACCCTAAGTTCTATCGGTGAACCAAAGGTACCTTTTGCTTCCTCCATTCTTTCATTCAAGCATTTCTAGGTTTCCTTCGTATCAATTATTGCATACGATTTATGGGTGCGATCGATCGAAACCTCGATCGATTTGCACTCTTCAAACACTAACGTCTGAAGTCACGGGAGGGGAAGGCGAAGAGGCACTGGTTCACCTCGAACCAAATCGAGCCAACTGGTTTGTTCTAAGCGTGAACTGGCCATGCATTAGGATGCCACGTAGGCTGACAGTGAGTTCCTCTTGCTCCGCTGTCGAGCTCGCATTCAACCACGCTTCGTCTGCACCACCGACAGTGGGTCCCGCTGTCTTCCGCGGTGGGTGTCAGCAGGGGCTGCTGGTCAGCCTTCAGCCAACCATAGCACGCCACGTAGCACATGCAGGTCCCACCTCTGCTGCTGAGAGTACGTGTGGGTCCCGCCTGTGATAAAAAATATATTTAAAATTAAGATATATATATATATATACATATATAAATATACATATATAAATATCTAAACTTATAATATGCATAAGTTTAATAAAGTAAATATATACACATATATAAATATATAGATGACAGAGAAAGGAAAATAATAAAAATATTATTATAAATTTATTAATTAAGTATAAGATTAATTAATTAAATAGTCAACTCAATATTTATGCAATTAATTAAATTCAAATAATTTCAAACTTTAAGCATCTACAACTTACAAAATATAAATCCAAATGTAACAATCAAATATATCATTTTAATCAGCAAAAATCAAAGAATTTATTAGTGCCATTAAATTTCCAGTATGACTTGTATTTTGCATATTGATATTTAAGATATTTTAATAATTACAAAATTATTACAAAACTTTATTTAGCTATAACTTTGTGCGCCTTTACCAAAATATACCTAATATTAGTCTTAAATTAATCAGCAAGGCCTCAGAATTATTCCAATAGTGTTAACTTTCTTGTTTGGATTATATTTTGACTAATCACTTTTTGACCCGAACCCTAACCTTCCATGGCTCATAATTTTTCACACACTTATCCAAACATAGGCTATATGGGTCTTAAAGTGATCAAGAAAATCTCGAATAACCTAATAATATTTATTTCTCTATTTGGATTAGTATTTGCTTAATCACTTTTAGGACCTAACCCTAATTAAACCTAGAACTTTAATTGATCATAATTTGGTCAATTGAGCTCCAATTTAGGTCTTTCAATATATCATTTAGATCAGGAAGATCTAATTAACAGTAAACTACAAGAATATTTAAGATCCAACTGTTAGATCTCTTAATCAACCCTAAACACCCTAAATCTTAATTAGTGAATATTAGCATAATTAGTGATCCAAATTGAAAATTTTTACTTTCTAATAGCTCATTGAGTAGAGTAAAACCTAGGGGTGTGGTTGGTTTAGTGATTCTATGATTAATTTCACTAATCACTCACTAATCAACTAAACTCTAATTAAGCCATAACTTAATCAAATGAGGTTTAATTTAGGTATACTCCTAGTTAACATACTCAGTGGGTTATAGGGAAGCTATAGCCATTGAATTTATTAAATTTGGACTTTAAATAGAAAAGTTAGGTTTTTAACCACCATTTATGAAACTTTAATTCACATAATTAACCCTTAGTTTATTTTGGCTATAACTTAGCTAATACTTATCATAATTTAGTAATTTAATATTTTATGGAACCCTTAGACAATAAAATTTAATAAACTGATAGAAAAATTAGATTATATTACGTAAAATTACCAAATTGTCCTTATGAGTCAAATTCCTTAATTTGATCTCATAAGGCTTATTAATTATCTAAAATTGATGTACTTACTGTCTATCTTCATATTAGACAGTAAGTAATCATTTGCTATTGAAAATTTCCAATTTAGAGCTTTAAATCAAAAAGTAGATTTTTAGATCCTTAAAATGGGCAAAATAGTCATTTTGCCCAACTTTATGGTTAAGTGCTTTTAAGCCTTAATTACATGTTATAATCACTAAAATCAGTAAATAAAGTGATTCTGAATTTAATTCAATTATTTTAAGCCATTAATTTAGTTTTAAATCAAAACCTTAATTTTCTTCCTTAAAGAAATTCTAAGTAGATTATTAGCTATATAATATGAGATTTATCTCACATCATAGCTCTTTTTCTGAATCTCCTTAATCTATCCTTAATCTGGCTTATAACATTGGTTAGGATTGAAACTTGAGTGTTCATTTTAGTCCCTTAAGATTTTTCTTAAGAGTTAAGATTAGCACTTAGGTTAGATTTTATCTACTGAGTAAATTGGGTTACTCAATATGTGAAGCATTGATTTTGATAGTTTATAGATTTTCATAATTTATTAATTATTATTTAATCTTTTAATCTTAGACTTAAGATAGAGATCCATCCTATTAAGTGTGACTTTACTTAATAGGATTTGCCTTAAATATTAATCTGTGAGATTAGGTTTTAAACTTAGTCGTTTAGGTTCACCTTTGGATTAAGTAATTGAACTCCAATATTTGGAGACTAATTTTTAATCTTTTCATCGTGATTTGGCTAATCAAGATAGTTTAAGTTGCTTAAATTATGGCGACCGGGGATCGAAATTCGAGAGTCTTTAAAGAACAATTCATCTCAATTGAAAATATAAACATTTTTATAATTCAAAAGGGACATAATAAAATAATAATAGAGATCCACATTCCTTTTATACAAAGAGCCGAAACATATATGAAAAGTTACATCAATTTAAATTTTACAAAAATATAAGAAATATCTACATTCTTCTGCTTCTTTAAATTATTCCTCTTTTAATTTGGCAGATCTTCTAAGTTCTTTAATTATCAAAACCTAAAAAAAATTTCAGTTTACCAGTCAGGTAGGAGTACGCAAATTGTTCTTATAAGAATAAATCTAGCATCCTATAATATGTATGAATCACATATGAAGATGACTGAAAATCTGCATATAAATAAAGTAATTGCTAAATTCATTTTCTGCCCTGCAAAATAGCTGTGAAAATCAATAAATTTTATCAAAAGCATTTATAATAATAAGTCGAGTCCGGAGACCCCTAAGCCCAAATGGGTAAACTCATATGCATAATCTGTAGGAAGCTTATCTCGCCACCCGTCGGTGGCTTACTCAAATTAGGAACTGATGATGTGACTTTCCTCTGGATTTGCCTACTTCCTACAAGAGGCTAAATCCCTCCATATAACTCCCAGGGGCTTACTAGCTAGCCCAATCTGTACAGATTCCAGTTTTGCATTCCACCCTCCAAAGACAAACACCACAAAAATATATATAAATTCTTTTTGTTACATGCTTTTTGATATAATTCTTTTGCAGATTAAAATGCAGTAAGCCGTGCAAATAATACTCAAATGGGAAAATAGCTCAAATAAGAATACTGAAATAAGACTTATAAGTAAATTTGCGTACCTGACTTGTTTTGATTAAAAATCAACCAAATTTAATTTCTTTGATCTGCCAAAATAATGAAATTTATTAATTTAATATTTTATATTTGTAATATCAGTTTTCCTAATAAGATGAATATTTTGATTTATTTTATTATGTTATTTTATTATGCCTTATAAGGTCAAATTGGGAATTTGACCTTATAAGAGCATTTTAGTATTTTTACCATTAATAGAATACCAAAATTATGCTAATTTATTGTAGATTATATTTTAAGGTTTTCATAGATCCTGAAATTATTCAATTTTGATATGAATTGGCTAAATTATAGCTAATTTAATTTCTAGGGTTAATAATTAGGATTAAATGTGATTAGTGAGTGATTAGTGAATTTGGTCATAATATTATTAAATTAATTATATATTTAGATTCTAATTCACTTTATAAGTTATTTAAAACTGAAATCACTTTATTTGGATTATTATATTTGCTAATATTCACTAATTAAGTTTTAGAGTTATTAGGCTTAATTAAGAGATCTAATCGTTGGATCCTAAATATTTTTGCAGTTTACTATAAACTAGAATTTTCTGATCTAAATAGATATTTGGATCATCTAATTTGGAGCTAAATTGGCTAACTTATAGCTATTTGAAGTTCTATATTAAATTAGGTTAATTAGGGTTAGGTCCTAATTGCGATTAGTTTTATTTTAATCAAAAAAATAAAATTTAATTCTTCTAATAAATTCCTTATATTTTTCTGATTATTTTGGATATATTAATTTGTATAATTTGGTTAAATAATTTAGGAGTTATGGATTCTTAAAGTTTTAGGATTTTATGAATTTAATTAATTTAGAAATATTTATTTTCTATTTAATTATTTATTTTATTTTATCTGTTTTTAATTAATCTTTTAAATATTTTATATTTTTTGATTATTTATTATGACTAATTTATTTATAAATTAATTATTCTTATTTTTCTATTTATGAACATATATATATTAATTATTGTATCATATTTATTTAACTACTTAAAATTTTATCTAATAGTATTATATTTTCTATTTATTATTTAATTTTAATTTAATATTTATGTTATATTATAAATTTATCTGTTTATATTTATATAATTTATGATTATCTATATTTATATATGCGTATATATATATATATTAATAATTACTGATTTTTATATTTATATTTTTAATGTTTTTCTGATTCAGGTGGGGTCCACAGAGGACACGTGGCATCCAGCCATACACCGGTTCAGCTGAGTGGGGCCCACTGCTGTCTCTAGTGAGACAGTTCTGAATTGGCTTAATAGAGGTGGGTCCCACCTCAGATGTGCAGCCGCTGGGATTAAGCCACATGTCTCGCATGAAAACGTGTGGTTCACTAGCGCTCGGGTCGGGCTGGCCCGACCCGGCCCTAGGCGATTCGTCTTCTCCTTCTCCTTTTTCACCGAGACGGTTATTAGGGCATGAATTTTGAACGGCAAAATGGCGCCGGAAGGGGCTTGGCCCATATGTCGATCGAAAGGTCTCGGAGAGACCTTTCGATAGACACTTAGCACGTCACCTGAGGTGACCGGTGCTTGCCACAAAGTCTAACCCTAGATGCCTACTCACGGACGATGTTCGGCGTAACTGTGGAGTATTGTGGATCATTTTGGAATCCAGATAAATCTGGGTTCGATCAAGTCGATCGAACTTGATAAATGGACAATCAAATGATCGGAATAAGTAATCGAAATAGAAATTTTATGAAATGGTTTAAGATCTGAAAATGGGGGTGTACCTTAAATGAACGGTTAAGAATGAAGTTCAAATATGCAGTTCTCTTTTAGAATGATTCGAAGCATTTAGTTGATGAGATGAAAGTGAAGTGTTATAGAGGTGATTAGAGCGGTGGATGGACGTGCGTCGAGGTCGGCAAGGTCCACGCAGCTCTGGTTCGCGAGCTCAGCGCGACACGCGCTGAGCGAAGAGAACGATGGCGCTGAGCCATCTGATCTCACGCTAAGATCGAATCAACGGCTCAGATGGACCATGACTCGGAACGGCGAAGCAAACGGAAGGACTCGGTCTTTGACGGTGCAAAAAGAAATAAAAGGAACGGCGTTAGACGGCGCCGTTCAAATGAATTCAAATAAATAATAATAATTTAATTTATTTAATCAATTAGTTAATTAAACTTTATAAAATAAATATTTTCCAAAAATTTTTAAAGATATCAATCCTAACTAATTGAGGGCTTCTGAACACAATGGCGCACTCAGATTTTTGATTCGACGAGTATTTAATTACTCAAATTTTTAGGTATTTAAATAATATTAAAATATTCGATAAAATTTTAATGACTTCCAAATACGTTCAAAACTTCACCCCTAGCTAATTTGGGGGTGATGAACGCAATGGTGAGGTCAGATTTTCAATCTGAGGTCAAAATTATTTAAATATTAATAAACAATTTGAAATGAAATTTTGGTATTTTACATAAATAAACAAACTAGGTCGATTAATTTATTTAGAATTATAGTCATCATTGATTTATTTATAATTAGGTTCTAGCTAGTCCTAATTATTTTCAACTTATAGAGTCATGAATTTGAGTTACACTCAATAATAAGAATTGGAGATTCTGAACTTGTGTAACTTAGAGCATATATAATAAATAATTAGATAACAATGGATATCACCTATGTCCTAGTAGAGTCTCTTACTCACTTTGATATTTAATAATCTGCTTACCTTGTATTGAGCTTTATACCTTGTTCACATATATTGGACATAAGATATTTGATGAGTATCTCATATCAACTTTGAATTTGCATAAATATCATTCATATTTTTATCAGTGTTTTCAGTTTTCTGATTTTTAGTCAGTAGGTTGTGACTTAACTAGTGTGCCACTTCAGTTCATTGGGTCTGGCATAGCACATCGGCGGCGAGTGTTTAGTAAGTCTATCCATGCCTGGTTGAGCATTGGCTGCCTAGGGTGGCGAGAAATAGACTTTGTGCCCGTATGACTTTATTAGTCGAGATCTGATATGGTAGTACTAGTTGTAGGTGCACTTTTACTTAGTAATATTCAGTTCAGTATTTCTGCCTTATCCCATCATGCTAAGTGATATCAGTGATATTCAGTTCAATATTATTATCGTAGCTCATCAGGCTAAGTGATATTTCATGCATATTCAGTTTAGAACTTATGCCTTAGCCTATCAGACTAAGTGAGATTGATGTATTGCTTTCAGTTTGAATGGCTTGAGTAGCCATGATAGTTATTAGTTTTCAGTTTTGTATTTACTATTTTCAGTTTACTTTTTTGCACTTCAGTACTTTCTTATTTACGGTCTTACTGCATTTAGTAGCTTTATTTACTTATAGGATGCTAGTCTTATTTTTAGTTATTTAAATGTTTCACATATTCTTTTACTTTATATCGATTAGCATGGGTTTATATTTATCATAAGCATGTTTAGGATGAGTTTTTCTTTCAACTATTAGTATTTAGTCTTTAATTTATGCCTAACCCTATTGCAGCTATAGTTTGAGGTATGTGCTTACTACCTCTTTTGTTAAGTTATAAACTTATTATTTATAGCTTTCTATTCTTTTTATATGCTTTCTTGCTCCTATATTGTTGCTTAGTTGAGTTTTAATGGTGATATTTAAATTAACATAATAATATTTCAGCCTAAAATATACTTAGACATTTTGTCTAATTAAATTTTTCTTTTGTCGGCTGGGGCCCTATCATTGTGAAACCGATAATAGTAGACTCTGAGCTATTTGAGGTTGTGGAGCCTTCTGGAGATTTGCCTTTGGAAGAGGAGCGCATGGTTGAACACTCTTAGCTTTTCTTTGCTTATTTTCTGCATTGTGAGGATGAGTAATTTATTTATTCTATTTATGCTTAATCTTTTAAATTATGTTGTAATAATACATATTTAAATTGTATTTTCTTTTAATGCTATTATTCTAAGTTATATGTTCTTACTACTATATTATGATGGAATTGATGTTACTATTTTTGCTTCCGCACTATGCTTTCATGTATTTTTCATTTAGTGAAATGGTTCTTAAATGGCAAACTCCTTAATTATAACGGGTTAGGATGTGTAGCGCCCTGCCCCGTCGCCGCGTGCAAAATGGGATAATCGTAATCGATTCAATGGCGGAGCGGCACGCCACTCGGGGAGGAATATCCCGTCTCCCCGAAATAGCTGAAGCCAAACCCATCTGAAGGGCTGCTGACTCAACCTCAAGGAAGGTTGAGAGCTAATACTTAAGATAATTGTAGTATCATTTTCTTAAGTATTAGGCTAATACATACATTAGATCTAGAATACAATATGAAGAATCTAATATATGTATAAAGTATCAGCATTTCCAGTATATTGATCACATCACAATACTAAGTATAAGTAGTATATAAACAAAGTGCGGAAGTGTAGTGCCCCGTCCCACCGCCGCACGCAAAAATAGGTGATCGTAATCAATTCGGCAGCAGAGCAGTGCGTCACTCGGGAAGGAATATCCCGTCTCCCCGAATAAATGTAACAGAACCCGTCTGAAGGGCTGCTGACTCAACCTCAATAATGGTTAGGAGATAATACTTAAGATAAGAGTAGTATCCTTATCCTAAGTATTAGGCTAATACATATATTATATTTAAAATATACATAAAGAATCCAATATATGTATAAAGTTTCAGCATTTTCAGTATACTGATTATATCACAATACTAAGTATAAGTAGTATATAAATAGAGTACGAAAACTAAAGCAAACATCCAGAAATATTCATCACAAAAGCAGTATGAAACATTAGTCTCAAAAAAGAAAAGAAAATACATCCAGAATTATTACAAATAGTTTACTGAAATACAAACATAAAAGATAAGTACTAAATTAAAATAAATTAAGTAAAATAGTAGTGCTGGGAAAAAGTTCACTAGTGCTCCATGTTCTCCTCCTGAATCTTCTGGGTGCCCTCCTGACCTGTCTCAATATACTGCTCAAGATCTAGTTTGCTGGATTTCAAAAGTACCCTTATTAGACAATAATTTTAACACATCGAAACTAATCTAAACTGTTCTAATTAATTATTTAACATTTACATAATGTAAATAAATTTATAGAAATACTGTAAAGATAACTGAAAGTATAAAATTGCATAAAATTATACAAAACTGAAATAAAGTAAGATAAAGCTATATTGGAAACTGAATACTGAAAGTAAACTAAAATAATAATAAATCTAAAACTGAGTAATAATATGTAAAATTATATTATATGTCACTGAAGCCATGCATCTATATGCCACGATACAATACTCTGATATGTAACCAAAATATTACTGAACGGGTATGAATCGTACGGTCCAATATCTACATATATCCAGTTGGGAATCTAGTACTAAACATCCTGTGAATTCCCCAATTGATATATGCAATATCCCGTAATTCATAAATCATCACTGATACGTATATATAATACTCATATTCGTGCTTATGCTCATGCTCATATTTCTAAGCTACATAAGATAAATCCAAAAACTCAGAAAATAGGTTTAAATCAGATAATGAATCAAGTGTCTTCATCATGTAGAATCCCTTCAAATGGATTCTGACTCATAGTCCTAGTTTCAATAACTATCTTTGCTTAGGATAATACTTAAGATCATTATTTGGGAAAGTTGTATACACATGGTTATATATTTTCAAGAAAGGTGAATTTAACCTTTAGCTTATTTTAAACTGCACTTATCAAAGCGCACTTTGATAGGAGGCAGAACCCGGTCATAATTTATATCTCAAGATAAGCTGTTAAAAATAATCTAATTACAAGCATACTTAGTATTATAAGCAAAGTGACTTGAGATACTTAGTTTGCTTAAACTGCACTTATCGAAGCGCACTATGATATGAAGCAGAACTCGGTCGCAGTTTATTTCTCAAACTAAGGATCTTGTTCACTAATTGTAACACTCTTAGTCTTGGAAGATTTACTCTAATGAGACTGTATTCGTCTAATACCTCAGGATAGCACTTGATCATAAACCAACATTGGAGTGACTCAGCCAATCCTGAATATTGCTGAAGTGACTCAACACCATAGATATGCATAATCATGCCCAACCAATAATTTGGGTTATAGCAATTCTATTTAATAATTAAGAATTTATCAAAGCTATGAATATTGACTCTAATTAGGTGAATTCTACATAAAGTTTCAAGGATGTGATCAAAATGATCACCCAATATAGGTTATTATTATATTGGAGAGATTTTATTCTAGGTACTTTAGGTGATTCTACCACAAGGATCTAAGATCAATTTTTAAGATTAAAAAGGAGCATCTAAGTTTAGATAAATTAGAGTTTAACCCCTTACCTTCCTAAAATTAAGATCAAATGGTTGATTTATAGATCAATGACAAATTAATGTATTGTTGATGTCAAGTTTTAGATTTAGATTAAGTATCATTTACTTAATCGAATTCTTAAGATTCGTATGTTAAAATATAGTTTAATGTCAATTTAAACACATTTAGGTGTCCAAATAGATGTTAAAGTTCTCTAACATACATCCTAATATCATGAAAGTATAGGAATATAAAGATGACATAAAATAAAAGGTAATTATGGCTAACCAAATTTTAAAATAAACCAAAAGGATTAGCACTTGATTACAACTCTAACAGACTTATGTTTCATGCAATTTGGTAATTAAGATATACCTAATCAATACAGGCATTCAAGAATTCTATTCTTTAATATTTGACACAAAAATTTTAAGACACAAGAGATTTTAAGCGCATATTATAAAGGACAAACTTTCAAATTTGATTTTTCATATAAAATTTTATGCAATACTCAATTTTATCTAAATTAGGTTCAAAATTGATATAATTCAGTCCCACTAGAGTCCTAGGGACCTTAAAATGCAAAAAATGAGAAGTTTTGGCCATTTTAGCCAATTCTGGACACTTTCAGAAAATTTTGGGTGCTGCAGTGGAAATTAGTGTTGTGGCATGCCGCATTGCTTTTAGGCGCAGCGCGCTACAGCGCCCGATTTCCAGAGAGTTGGATGCTACGGCGCTCTACATTGCATTCAGGCGTTACGGCGCGCCGTAGCGGTCTAACTTTCGAAATCACTGTTCAATTAATTTATTTTCTGGTTTCATATAGTTTTACAGGAATGACGCTGCAGCCTGCTATGGAGTGTAATGGTGCGCTGCAATAGTCTAACTTTCATGTGACTGTTCAATTAAATTTTCTCTTGATTTACTATAGTTTTTACCGAAATGACGCCGCAGTGATTTAACTTTCGAGTTACTATTCAATTAATTTATTTATTAATTTTATCTGATTTTTCTTGAAATGATGCTGCAGCTCGCTGCTTCACACTGTGGCACTAAGCAACAGAAACTATTTGAGTTTCAAGCGGTACGGCGTGTGGTAGTGCCCGACGGTGATTTCGCCTGTGTGAAAACCGTAAATGGTCACATTTCGAGCTCAAATACCCTCAATCCAGAGCATTACATGAGCGATGACATATATTAATGAAAAGATCTTTCCAATACATTTCTATCGATACTAAAATTGGCATGAATGAATTATCCTAACCATACAAACAATGGAGTTAAAGGTTCGGGTATACAAAATGGATGAAAAACAAATCATAAGATTTTCAAAGTAATATGATGCCTTAATGAACCTTAATAGTTTCTATATATAATCATAGATTTTAAAAGATACAAACAAGCATAATAGCAATATGAAGAAGATAAGGAAGAGGAACAAATGGGTACCTTAGCCTTTTAAACAAAAAGAGAAGGAAGAATACTTGGAAAGCTGGAGGAGGAACTTCTTCTTCTTCTTCAGCACCAAGACTTCAGCAATGGAAGGGGAAGGAGGGAGCTTTAGAGCTTTAGCTTTTGTAAAGGGGATGAAGAAGAGTTGAACTCCTTCTTAAAGGAGAGGAAGAAGAATAGGAGGGGGCAGCCAGCAGTGCAAATTAAGGAAATAGAAAAATAGGAAAACTCAGAAATAATAAATAAATATTTATTTCCTTAAAAAAATTCAGATTTTAGAAACGCTCTCCAAAAAATCTCAAAAATTCATCCTAGCTAATTTGTGGGTGAGAAATTCAACGGCAAAGTCGAATTTTGATTCCGACGATTATTTAACTATCATATTTTTTCCGGGGTATTTAATTATATTAAAATATTCGCGAAAATCCGACAACTTCCGAACGCGTCCAAAACATCACCCCTAGCTAATTTGGAGGTAACGATCACAACGGCGAAGTCAGATTTCAATTTTGAGGTCAAATTAAATACATCAATTTTCTAATTAATTAGATATTAAAATAATTCAAAATAATTGATGGAGCTCCGAATTGCACCAAATCTTAAGGGATTGATTCTAATGACTAGATAAACTTAACAAAATAATAATTAAGATACGATTAAGCTAAAATTAAGCTGGGTAATAACCTTGGGTTGTTACAGGATGTGTGCCTAATCTATTCATAAGTAAGGATCTTGTCATTATGTGATCACTCCATCGTAATCATATTAACTTAAGAGTTAATAGGACCACGACAGAGATGGGCTGCCACAGCGGCTAAACTGTTTCTTTGGCAGGCACTGTTGAATTGGCGTCTATGTTAGTCTGAGCATCAGGCGCTCTATCTGCTCAAGCTAGTTTTGTGCTTTGAGCATGTGCTTGGGTGCAGCTCATAACTAAAAAAAAAGGGAGAGCTAGAGCCATCATATGCACACCTCCTCCATTTCCTTACAAAATTTTTTTAAGAGGAAAATTTGCACGATGTAGGCTTTTCAACATAAATACTATTTGTGTTAATTGAATTGTAAATCTACATAAGTAAGATGCGAATACTTCTAAATGGCAAATCGCAATTCTCAAGTTTTAAAGGCTTTAGTGATTTTCAAAATAGAAAAACTAAGCCAAATAACAGTAAGAAGAGAGGTTGCAAGCATCCAAAATTTCAACTTCTGTCAACATTAGCGATCAAAATTAGCAGTTTTTTAATTGAATTATAAAATCTGTTCAATTTATAACAAATTCACTGCAAATGAGTTTACACTAAAATTAATTAGTTGACTCACAAGTTAACTGAAGTAGTATGTGTGTATATATATATATATATATATATATATATATATATATATATACATGCATGCAAGAGATCATAGCACACAAAACATCCAAACACCAAAGATTATGTGGAAAACCCAAGAACGGGAAAAACCACGGAACCACGCCACAGAAAAGTCCACTATAAATACTTGAAGGTTACAGAGTTTCAATGGGCTTATCTCCTTTGCTGAAATTGTGATGAACCTAATATCAGGTAGGAGATTAACCCAATATCGGAGCGTCATCACAGCATCTAATACTGAATTATAGGGAAGCTAACCCAATTAATAGATGCTGTATTTGGCTAAGGATCATAAATAAGGTATTAAGTTAATATGAGAAAATAGAAGAAAAAAATACATATGATCAAGTAGTTACAATCACATGTATGAAAGTAATGTATGAAGTATGTGCAAGAGAACAAATAATCATATAACAAAAGAAACAATTATAATTACTTGAAAATGAAAATGCAGTTGTAATTATAAGTGAAAGAAATGAGATATGTGAATGAAGGTACTTACAAATAACATGAAGTAATTAGAAGTTGCAATAACAATCAATAATAATGATTTAAAGTGATTGTAATACATATATGAAAGTAACATTTGCAAGTATGAATAAGAACAAATATGCTACATGTAGGGATAGATATAATTAATCACATATGATAATTAAATTTATGAACATGAAGTATTTATGCAATTTATTTATTTATTTATCCATTTATCCAAACCAAACAATTTAAATAAGAGATCTAATTCCAACATAAGATAAGTAAAGGCAAACATTTAATTTAAGTTATTACATGATTATTAAGTAAGAAATAAGTAAATATAAATTCTCTCTCACTTAATATAAAAGCAAGCAATAATACTTTTAGGCAAAAGCAATTTTAAGCTTAAGCACTTGGTCTAGCTCCACTTGCATCCAAATGCACTTGATCTATCATATTTTGGTATTTAAATATGATAGGGTAAAACCAATAAAAAGAAAATGACGATTAGACTAAACAATCTAAGTACAATTTAATATTGGCTAAATATTTTAATAAGTTCTAATTGGATATCACATGCTAGTTTACAATATGAAAGTAAGGAGTGGAGTGATTAAAAGCATTTAAATAGGAAAAAGGAAGTAAGGAAAAGTAAGAAATAGTAATGAAAAGTGATGTGAGTAAGAATACATACAAGTTTAAATATTCTAACCTGCAAGTAAAATAAGGGTTAAAGTATCCTAAATAGGCTAGAAAAGTACTAAAGTGCATATGAAAATAAAAGGAATTAATCATGTATATGTTCAATGAACTTATGATAAGTAAGAAAAAAAAAGATAATGAAGCATTTATATGCAATTATAATAATATTTGATGTAGTATAAATAGACTTGTAAACAAGTAAAGTACAGTACTAAAATATATGAAAAGTGCAAAGCATAGTAATTGAAGGGGAAACCTTAGACTATTAGTCAAATGTTCAAATAGTCTAGAACTATGAGAAGTAAAATAGCTAAAGCTAAAATGAGTCTTCACAATCAATAAAATTGTAAAAGAACTCATATTTTATTAATTGAAGTTAATTTATGAAAGTACTCATTCTGTGGGCAAATATAGAATGAAGCGAGGAGTTAAGCACGTCTGCCTAATAAGGTGTAACAACTCAGGTTGTTATTTAAGTCAATTATGACTAATTAAGTCCTAATTATGATTCTAGTATCTTAATTAAGTCATTAAGAACTCATCTATGAGATCCAATCTAAATCAGGAATCAAATTGATCAAATTCTGATTTCTAGAAAATCTAGAAACCCTAGAAATTGTCCTATTTAATTTGACCTCAAATCGAAAACCTGATTTTGCCATTGCGTTCACCACTCCCAAAATAGCTATGGGTGATATTTTGGTCACATTTGGAAGTCATTAAATTTTTGGCAAATATTTTAATATTATTTAAATCTCTCAAAAATTCAAATAATTAAATACTCATCGAAATAAAAATCTGATTTCGTCGTTGCATTCCTCGCCTCTTAATTAGTTAGGGGCAAAATTTTGAGATTTTTCTAAAGTTATTTGATCATTTGAATTTGATTAATAAATTTGAATTAAATTGAATTAATTTCTAATTAAATGAGTGTTATGGGACCCACTGGCTTAAAACCCGCCTCCTTTTTCATAATCGGGCCACGCTTCTCACTTCGGGCCAGGCCAATAAGCCAGCAAGCGCCGAACTGTTCTATCAAGATCGAATGGTCCCGTCTTCATCCTTGTCCCCTAATCCTGTGCGTGTCGAGTCTCGGCACACGCGGCATGATGCCCTCCGCGTAGAATTCAGCTCACCGCTGGAAACTCTGCTTTCAATCAGAGCTTAAAACTCTTCCGCAAGCCATCAACTGCACCTCTTACCTTACATGGAAGCAAGAAATCGGATGTCCCTTCTTCGTGCATCAGAAGTAGTTGCTCGAACAAACGTCAGGTACTATCTACTCTCCATGTCAATTTGATCAGTCACTCTCTTCAATTTCATTCATATTATTTACATATTTAAAATCCTAATTGTCCGATCGAGCTCAAACGAGCATCGATTTGAACCTAGGGCAAGTAGTGTTGTGCTCTGTCGAGGTTAGGGCATCATGATTTGAGAGTCCTAGTTAGCCTCCAATAGAGTTCTCGGACTCAACATCTAACAGTTCACCTCCTGGATTTTTCCCGATCGCCGAGTGTTGCAAAACCCTAACTCCTGATTTTCTCTGCCGTAGAAGATGGAGATGCCTATGTGGGTTGGGTCGGGTAAGGCCCGACCTGAAATTCTATGACCAGGCTGACACGTGTCGATCTTTGCCACGCTACGGACTCGTCATCTCAGAGCTGTTGTGTGTCCCTGCGTTGGCTCGATCAGCTAATAATAGTGGGACCCACCTTAATTGCTATCGTGCTGTGAGTCATGTGCTATCCTTATAGTGGGGCCCGCCGCTATTCAGTTTTAAGGATTTGTTAATTAAGCTGTTATAAAGATTAAGATTAATTTTATTTAAGCAAATTAATTAATAGAATTTCAAATATTAATATCTTTAAATTTAATAGTCCAAATGTCACATATATATATATATATATATATATAATTTTGATCAGAAAAATGAGAGGAACATTTTGGCACTGTCAATTTTACATTTGGATCATTATTTTACCTAGTGACATTTAGGATCTCTAATTAAGCCCTAAATATCTCAAAACTTTAATTAACAATAACTTTGTAACCATTAATCTAAACATACACAATATAGGTTTTAAGTGATCAGTAGAACCTCTATAACAACTTAGTAGTGTTCAATTTTCTGTTTGAACTAATATATGCTTAATCACTTTTAGGACCTAACCCTAATTACCCGAATTAATCCTAAAACTTCAATTAATCATAACTTGGTCAATTGAGCTCCAAACTAGGTCTTCTAATATACTATTTTGATTAGAAAGACCAAATTAATAGTAAACTATAAAATATTTTAGATCTAATGGTTAGATCTCTTAATCAACCCTAATCACCTTAAAACTTAATTAGTGTATATTAGCATAATTAATAATCCAAATTGAGTAATTTCAGTTTTTGATTACTACTAGAGTAAAATAAAACTTAGTTGTGTAGTTGGTTTAGTAATTTAGTGATTAATTTCACTAATCACTCACTAATCACCCTAAACCCTAATTATTAACCATAAAACTTGTATTGGCTATAACTTAGCCAATACTTATCAGAATTTAATGATTTTAGATTCTATGAAAACCTTAGAATATAATCTTTAATAAGCTAGCAGAAAATTTAGATTTTATTAGGTCAAATTACCAATTTTCTCTTATAGGTCAAACTCCTTAATTTGACCTTATAAGGCTTAATACTTAACCAAAATAGGTGTACTTACTGTCTAATATAAACTTACTGTCTAAACTTATATTAGACAGTAAGTAATCATTCCACTTCAATAAATTTTAGATTTGAGCCTTAATTTATAAAGTTGAATTTTAGACCCGTAAGTAGGGGCAAAATAATCATTTTGCCCAAATTTAGGTTTAAGTATCCTTAAACCTCAGATTCTGAATTAAACCTCTAAAATCAATATTATGATTGATTTGAAATCATTTTAGAATAATTAAACTCATTAAAATGATATTTTATAAAAAACCCTAAATATTACCTAAAATTCTCCAAGTCCTAATTAGGTCTCTTAAGGTAAATTTAATTCATCTTATGCCTTCCATAAGTTAATTATACCATAGCTCTAGTTAAGTAATATCAAACTCAAAGCTTAAATATTCTCTTTATTTTCTTTCCTTCAACCCTTAGGATTTTATTTTCTTAGGATCTAGCTTAGAAATTTAGGTTAGAGTTCATCTATTAAGTACATAGGATACTTAATAGATAAAACCTTGGTTTTATAGTTTTTTAGAATTTCATCCTTTATTTATAATTATTTTGTATTAAAACTTTAGATTTAAGATTAGATATCCATCTTATTAAAGCTTAATTTTGCTTAATAAGATAGCCTTAATTATAGCTCATGAGAATTTGGGTTTAATTTTATACCATTAGAATTAGAATCTATTAGATTAAGAAGTTAAAATCAAATACTTAGATTTTAACATCTTAATCCTCTAATTTTGATTCATATTAATCAAGATTGGCTTGGGATTCGTAAAATTATCAATTAGGATATTTGATTTATTTATTTAACTTAAATAAGCATCATGTGATTAATATATGTTAGAACTTGATTAGCTCTAATTTCTATTAACTTATAAGATCGATATTCTGGATTTATACTCGATAGCTGGATGTTGGAGATCTTAAACTTGTATAATTTCAGATTAGATAGAATGACTTAATTAGAAAATAAAGTGATATCACAAAGTTTGTTTAGTGCTATTTTATTCATTGAGATTTGTATGCTTTGCTTTCCTTGTATTGGACTTTATACCTTGACACATTATATAAAACATAGTATATTTTTTATGTTAACTTTGATTCATTCATAATGCATATTCTTATTTGAAAAGAAAAGAATTTAAAGACATGACTTTTATATAACTTATAGTGGAATATATTTTACTTAATCTGCTTGGACAGTGTGATACTTTACTTTTGTACTAGGATATTTCTTCTAGGTGCTCAGATGTTACTTTTACTCTTACACTAGGATATTTCTCCTAGGTTCTCAGTGCTACTTTACTTTAGCTATGGGATGTTTCTCCTAGATGCTCAGTAGATTTTCAGATGGGATTAACTTTAATCTGGGATGTTTCTCTTAGATTTTCAGATGGCACTAATTGGAAATAAGTGATTTTAGATCTGGGAAATTTTTCCTATATATTTATAGATGGACTCTTTTAACAAGCTTTTACTTTTTTGGTAGGACTAAGTAAGAATATGTCAATATGAGTTAAACTGTCTTACTTTACATTTACAGCTTACCTCTTTAATTACAGCATTTTTAATATACTTCTCCTTTATACAACACTTTAGTTATATACAACAATTTCCTTAGTACTTATAGTTTTCCATATATTTTATACTATTCAGTAGCTTATTTTTACTTAATGGTATGTTAGGATGTTAGAACTTTAATTTCATCACATTACTTTCATTTTATCTTGTAAACCAGCATGTATTAGATTGATCATATTACTTAGGAATTTCCTTGTACTTAGTTGATTTCATTGTTTGTTACTTAACCCTTTTCTGCAGCTTGAGTTGAGGTATGTGCTTACCTCACATTTTGTTTGAGTTATAATTCAGTTAATTATAACTTTACAACTTTTCTTTAATGCTTTACTGCTCCTAAATTTGCTTAAGTTAAAGTTGTGATATCATTTAAATTAATAATTTTACAGCCTAAAATGTACTTATACATATTGTCTAACTGGATTTTTCTTTTGTTAGCTGGGGCCCTATCATTATGAAACCGATAATAGTAGATTCTGAGCTCTTCAAGGTTGTGGAATCTTCTGAAGATCTGGTTCGGGAGGAGGAGTGTGCAGGAGAAGACTCTTAGTCTTATCTTTTACTTTGTGAGGATTGAGTGACTTTGCTTTACTTTTTACTTAAATTTTTAATATTATTTTGTAATAATACATATTTAAACTGCTTTTCTTTTCATGTTTATGTATTCTGAGTTATATAGTTATTATTTAAATTGTATGGATGTTATTACTTGTCTTTCTTCCTCACTCTGATATACTATAGTATGCTCATTCAGTGATTGATTCTATTTTGCTCTTCATATTAGAGCATATCTTCCCTTGATATTTGATTCAGAAGGTTTATTCCTCAATCTGAATACTAAGTGAAGGTTTGCCCGTTGACGACCACCTCTTAATCCAGATGATTAAGGGGAGGTTGCCACACAAGTAAAGGAAAGCGGGTCAAAACAAATAACACTCGTATTCATCCTCTGAGAATGTGAGATCTCCTTATTACTCCTAATTAGTCTGCCCTTAGCTTATCCAACATAATAAACCCTTATAGTTTTAATGTGAAAGTTTTATTTATGCACAATATCTTATATGAATATGTCAAATGAAATAGGCTCAAAGCTAAGCGAGTATTTAAGGAAAAATTTAATAATTGCAGACTATGTAATATCCAAAATTATCTAATTTTAATGATCTAGTTAATGATTAGAGCTAATCAAGCTCCTAATTAACTTAGAGATATCGATCTCAAGCCAATTGTAAATAATATAAGCAATTGGGGTTTTGAAAAATAGTATATTAATTTGATCTTATAGAATGACAAAATAATATATAAGTATAATAATACTAAATAAAATGAATCATATTCTTATCATAAATTATTAGATTTAAATTAATTTACTAAATGATGGCTTAGGAAACTAGTTAGGAAATGGTTGGTTATGATGTTACCATATTGGGATAAGATGGAAGTTAAGATTCTACAAGCCCAACTGATCTAGCTAGGTTGTATTGGACGGATCTAATCAAATCTATCACTAATCTAACTAGATTGAAGTAATTTAGAAAAGATCTTAAATGTATAGGAGATAAGGAATTATAAGCTACAAGCTCTATAATTTCTATAAGCTAAAAAAGGTTAATGAAATCAATAGGATTCTTAAACTATACTAATAAATTAAGGACTCCTAATTCAAATTCTCAAAAGACTTAATTAAGAGTTTTAAAAATTAAGGGTAAAATGAGCTAATATTTAATCTAATTACTTAGAGCTAGTCCTAATTGATTTATTTTTTAGGATCACATAGGTATTAAAGTTAACTACACTAACTTGGTGCATTGATAACTTCTAAGATCATATGCAAATCAATAATAAAATCAAACATAAAGCATTTACCCTAAGATTGAAGGGTGAATCAATCTATTTGCTAAATATATAAGCATCTAAATTAAGAGAACTAAGCTCAATTCAAGCAATTAAAATTGATATGAGAAATAAATAAATGTGATATATTTGATGCCCTAAGGTTCAAACACCTAAAATATGAAGTTATGAAATTATAAAATTATCAAACTTATCATAATTTAAGAGTCAAAAATCTAAAATCTCTAAATATTGTCCAAATGAAATAATATGCATAAATATGAGATCCTTATAGTATAAGGAGTAAAACGACACTAACTAGGTCAAAATTGGACAATGTTGAAAATTTAGAGTTTTCGGGACACCCAATTAGAGTTAAAAATTGATTATAAAATTTTTGGTTTAAGTCCTAAATTTAATTATGCCATTTTATTCGTCTTGTTTTTCTGATCAAAATCATATATAAAATCATATAATTTGGATATATATTATTAAAGTTATTAAAGAAATAAAAATTGGTATTTAATTAATATTAATTTAATTCATTACCAATAACTAGATAATAACAGTCGATACTAAAATTTAGAGTTACAGAAAAATACTCAGGCACGGAGGTTAAGTTGGCGTGAGAAACTAGAGGAGTTGCCAATCAATCGGGAGTGCGAGGCGCCAACACGTCAGCGACACATGTCGAGAGGACGAACCACACACGTAGCCTCGTGGGCCGATCGAGGGTCAGTCCATGAGTGCGGCCCCGCCTTTTTGCATTTAAGCAAAAATCAGCCAGAAAAGAGTCGATCGGGTCACGTATGACCCAACTAGGTTCAAAGTCGAAAATTAAGGTTCTATTAATGAAAGAGAAGATCACGGCTAGGGCTCCTTCGTCTGAGCAAAGCCCGGACTCCATATGACTAAATTCGCACATCGACGAAGGATCCTTTCCATGGCCGACGTGCCGAGCATGAGCTCAACATCCAACGACCACCAACACGCACGCAGGGTGATGCCCTAATCTGACGATGGCATAATTGGGCATTCCATTTGCACGAGCTCAAACGATCAATATAAGCAGAAGTTTGAGTTCGAAGGTTTATTTAGCATCTTATTGCATTAGAAGGAGGGATTTAAATCAAACACGTAGAGATAGACAGGTAGAAGGTGAAAACAGTACCTGTTTTCGCCGAAAACAATGGAGAATTTAAGGTTTATGAAGGAGCTTCAAACAACGGCCCCCGCAAGTTCAGCAGGTCTATAACAACTAGGAAAGGAGAAAAAACGAGGGGATGGAGCCTATGGTAAAGCCTTACGATTGGGAAGAAGCCGGGGAGTGTGATGCTTGCCCTTCTGCCATGCACGATCATGCACAGTAGAGACGTACATGGAGGCTGCAAGAGCCGCCGGATCACGATCGCGATCTAACGATCAGATCAAGATCAAGCTGACCGTCGTTCGATCCCAATAAATAATGGATCGACGGATCAGATGGATGGAATTTGGTGTTTGGTGTTCGGTTCCATTCGCTAGATTTCCGCGATTTTCATCTGACCGTTGGAAAAATTTATATATATATATATATATTAAGCATGAATTAAATTTAATTCAGATGAAATATTAAATTATTGTATTATTCAAATTAATTTCTTTATTTTAAATACTTAAATGCACTCTGAAAAATACCAAATTTTCACCCTTGCTTAAATGAGGGATGAGGAACTCAAAAATGCAATTGGATTTTTGATCGGAGGTCAATTTAATTATCTTAATTTTCTAAGTATTTAAATAATATTAAAATATTTTGGGAAAATTCGACGACTTCCAAACACTTTCAAAATACCACCATTTGTTAATTTGGGTGTGGTGTGTCCAGTGGCGGACTCTATTTTTATTTATAAGGTCTAAATAAACTAAACATTCTCAGAATTATCAGCAAACCAGAAAATGCTGGAAATTGCCAAATGATCTCCAAATTGCATGAAAATCGAAATAAAAGTTCTTATTACTATTATAAGAGTAATAAAAGAAGACTCGAATCAATTATGTTACTAATTGATGGGTAACAACACTATGATTGTCATAGAAATACACTAGCTCTTACTCTAATATGGAGAGAAGAAGAAGCAGCCACCACTGGGAGTCTCTCCTCCAACATACAAGAGATATCTTACACATTAATTTTCTTAGGGCTTCTCTTTGGAATCTCCTCATCACAGCTTGCACAAGCCTCCAACTAAAATGCCAACACTATATTCTTCTCCCAACTTCTTTGCTTAAGTACACAGTTGAAATTCGGATCCTGAAAGGTCCAAAATGCTCTCCAATTTGCTTAGGGCGTAACCTGGACTGAAACAAATTTTTGCTAGGTACTACAGCGCATAATAGCACCCGACTCTTGAGCCCGTGTCTTAGGTTGGCACCCGCTGTGGCATGCTGCAGCGCCTGCTTCTCTGTTTGCCGATCGCTGAGGCGCACGATAGCGCCTCCGTCTCGGGTTGGGATCGCCTATGTTGTTTTTGGACTTCACTTCTTGTTTTGAGTTGCCTCGAAACCTCCCGAAAGCTCATCGGAGTACCACTAGTATCTCCATGATGAACTAAATGATCTCCACAAAAAAAAAAAAAAAAAATTATATATATATATTAACAACGAAAAGTTTAATCTTAATAACTTTGAACAAAGTATAAATAATCTAGAAATATAACATAATCAATTTTTAAAAATTTTATAATATAGTAAAATTTTCAATCTAAAGTCTAATTTCAAAGCATGATATATACTAAATTCTAAATTTTTGAACATTGTTGAAATTTGATTTTCTCAACACTAAAAAGCAAATATTTCTAAATTTTAAAATTCATTTGAATGGTTTTAAGACAATATATATATTTGGAATGTAACTAGATAATGTAGCAAGAGCATGTCAACATGAGATTAGAACAATGGAAGAGGAGATAAAAATTATGTAAACGTTAGATGTGCCAGAGATGGATATATTTTAAGTCCAGCTCATCCACTTTATGTTGATGTGTTCATGCTTTAGTGCAAAACATGCCCATGCATACTAGGAAACCGTGGGAGCAATGCTTTGGTGAGCCCAAGCGGGTGAACCACCTTTGATCCATAGAAGCGGGTGCTTGGGAGAGCCAAAATGCGAGACGACACAATTATCAATTGAGGTGCGCCTTGATGCACCAAAAGATGCGCCCGAGCATGAAGAAGATTTAAAAATCTGAAGCACTTGACAATTGCACATGCTCAAACATCAGTCTATCTGTTTCAGTGGTGAATAAATGTGCCTAGATGCTAGGAGGTGAGCTGATGTTTCAGGAGGCACCCCCAGACGCATCATCGGAACCAGACATTGATGAAATTGATCTCAGATTCCTCCAAACAGACTAGAGCAAGCCTGAAAGCGCATCGACCAATTAGATGTGAATGCATGTAGCTATTAATGATGTGATGGTTAATTATGTGCCTAGGCATGCTTGAATTTGTGCTAAGGTGTGCATGAGAAAAATATATACTGAATAGGTTGTAATCTTAGGCAGATGATGAGATGTTTATCAGGTGCCCGGATGCACATAGACACATGGATAAGCGCGTATAGACAGGGCTCAAGCGCATGTAGACGTGCTCGAACATACCATAGAAGCTGCTACAAAGATGGTGAATTTGGGTTATATGTGTAAGCGGTGTGAGATTATAAATATTTGAGTCCTCTTAAACGTAGTGAATATTTTTAGTGAATATCTTAATTCTGATGTTTACTTGAGTTCATATAGTGGCAATAGAGCCTATGAATAACACTAAGGTGACGTCTATATTTGTGAAAAACAATGAAATATCCTCTGAAACTCTCTAAGAACATTCAACCAATGGAAAGAAAATCGTTATGCCCCAACATCTCTCGTGCTATAACTTCATTTTATCTGATTACTCAAGGAAGATAAAAACTGATTTCCTTTCTCAAGTAAAAGGAAAGACATTCTCTTATAATCTAAAAGAATATATCCTATGAATTTGTGTGTAAGTTTTTCTCTAAAACATCTATGCTTAGATGAAAGTATTCTGATACCCTTAATCAATGTCATATTGGTTAAGATCAAATTAATGCTGACGTTCTCCATTATGGCCATAGTTTTCAAATATCTCAAAAACCATTATTGACATTAAAACTCAATATAAATATTGTAACGCTAGTATCGTTGATTTATGTGGCTTATATTTAATTAGGATAGGTTTATCTCCTCAGGTTTTAAATATAAGCAAGAAAAATGAAATAAAAAGGGTCACATGTGTAGCTGAAACAAAAGGTTTGTGGCGTGTAATATTGCACTTACACCAACTTTGAGGTTTTTCAGTTTTTTTACTAAGAAAGATATTGAGCACAATATAGGATCAAAGTAGTTGATCTACTTTATAATGTAAGCTATTTAAAATTAAATTGAATGAGAGAATTTATAAATTATATTATTAGAGGCAGTATTGTTGAGAATCGTAAAAATAGGAACAAGAAAAAAACAAGCACAACACAATCACAAACAACGCATTACGTTCTTCGGTGTAAACACTTACGTCAATGAGGAGTGAGAAATAAGAATTTCAATATTTGAAGGTGAATTACAGTATGATTTCACAAATTCTTCACCAAAAAACTCTAGATTATGCTTCTTATAGTCATAATACATTTAGAAAACAAATCTATTTTGTTAAGAAATCTAAGTTAAGTTAAGAAGAGAATATATAGCTATTTGGAATTAGCTAAGCTAAGAAAATTTGTTTATTTCAAGTTTAGATTAGCTTATATTTCTTGAAGCTAATTGAGCTAAATTAAGATAGCTTATTAAGAAATATAATATACATGTGTGCTAAGATAAGCATATTGTTTGGATAAGGGAGATTAAGGTTTTTGTTAAGAAAATATAAAATTAAACATTTTGTAATTTGTTTATTAATTCATAATTAAATGATCGTAAATGTAATTTCATATTTAATGTTTAATTAAGAATAAGTAATAAATATAAAATTAATTAAGTATCAAACATAATATATATATATATACATATATATATATATATATATAACATTAAATAATAAATAAATAAATATATTCATCAATGTATAATTACTAGGTTTTCTTAACCAATAAATAATAAAATAGATAAAATATAAGTAAATAGATTTAAATATAATTAGTAAACACAAAATTAATTAAATAATAAACACCTAATTAAATAACTCTATTTAATATGTAATCAATTAATTAATACATGATTATTTATACAAAATCAATTAATGGATAGCAATTAATTTAAGAAATATTAAATTTTTTTATACTTAATATATAAGTAAATATTTAATAAATATGGAATAAAATAAATCATAAATATAAAAATAATAAATATTAACTAACATATAATATTAAATGATTAATTTTTACTTAATTAACACAAAATCAATTCTCTAATTGAATACATAATTAATATGCAATTAACATATTAATAAAATTATGATTAATTTATTAATAAATATAGAAATAATTACTATGTAACTAAATAATACACAATTAAAACTCATTTAACTAATGTGTCCACATCTCGATCTATTAGTATACATCTGATTAATTGATATGAAATTAATTAACATTAATTAGTAGGCTTTTATTAAATTGAATGATAAAAATAATAATTTATAGCTTAAGTTTATATATATGACTCAGTATTTTCTTGGCTAAAGTCTCATTTTGGCAGATTGAGATTAGAAGGCAGCCCAACGAAAGCTAATTACCAGGAGCTGTTCTTCAAAGTTTTTTTCATCGAATTTGACTGCTGCTTTCGGCCATCAGGAGAAAAATGGAAGGTTGTTTGAGGCGATTGGGGAAACGATTGCTAAATCCCTCTTATGCGTTTTCATCTTCCTCAAGATCGATTTACCCTCTTTCTACTGGTGATTTTCCCTCGCCATTACATTTTCAAGGGTTTCTCTATTCCCTGCAATTACTTTCAAAGAATTTTTTTCTGTTATCCCTACGCAGGTTATTGTGCCGATTATTCTCGCAATGTATCAACCGTTACTATCAAGGGAGCTGGTAATATCGTCCGCAAGGGCACCGGAGGAAGATCGTCTGTCAGGTGGAGTTTTCCTTTCTCAATTTTCTTACTTTTTATTAAGTTCCCTGAAAAATTTACACTTTTGTAATATCTGGGGATGTACTGTTTGAACTATGCTAATGTAGTCTATTAGGGGGTGTTAGGCTCTTAATAAGGGAAAGATTTTAACAATAAATTGAAATTCCTAGCATTACTTAAACTTTTTGCCATCAAATGAATTACGGAATCATGGCAGCATGCTGAATACAAAATAGGACAGACATTGATTTAATATGATTGCTTCCTTAGATAAACTATACCATTGCTAGGTCCCAAATCCTAGACCAGAGGGGGGGAGGTTTGCATTAGGTAGTTGACAACCAACAGAAATCTTCGTCAAATATTCTTATGACATGAATCCATATAAGAAATAGTGCCAGGGCTAGGGCGTCCTCATAACAAGAATGTAGTAAAAAGCGAGCAAAGGTCGCTACATTGACACATTGATGTAGTGTCAAATAAGTGAGGGTTTCCGCATTATGGCCGACTGCAGGTAAACAAGCTAGTCCATGATACTAATTTAAGATTATGTAGTTGAAAATTGACACTCTCGCTTACAAGTTTTTTGAGTTAGTAGATATTATGATTAACATGACATTAAATATTTCATGTATTCAAGAAACTTGGTTGGTCGGAGAGAAAGCAAAGAAATTGACAATTTAGGTTCTAAACTCTGCTACTTAGGTAAGAATCATTATAGTAATGTCATGCTTATTATCCTTATTAAGAATTTAAAGAATAACTTAATAAAAGATACGAGATTGAGAGATAAATTTATTTTCTTAAAATTTATTATTAATAGAATAAAGTTTAGTATTATAAGTGCTTATACTCCTCAAATAGGATTATATATAAGTATAAAATAAAATTTTAAATATGATTTAGAGGGGTTGGCTCAAGAATATCTTAATAAGAGATATTATTAACAAAAGAAGATTTAAATGGACATATTGGAAGGATGATTGAAAATTTTAATAATTTTCATGGTGATTTTATTTTTTGGAGAGATTAACATATTGAATGAAGAATGATTTTGGAGTTTTCTTTAGTTTATGATCATATGATTTCTAATATTTATTTCAAGAAAAGAGAGAAACATATATTCACTTATAAAAAGGGAGCTTTTAAAATTCGAATCAATTTAGTTTCTTAAAGGAATGTGATCATTTATATTGTAAGATTGTACAATTGTTCCATGTGATTACTTGATGATTCAATATTAGTTGTTGATTTAGACTTGACAATAGGTAAAAATGTAATACTAAATTTAAAATATGCTATAGCACTATATGGTAGAATCTTAAAAATGGAATATAAATATTATAAAAAATTGTTAAATTATTTAAATGCAAATATGATGAAAGTTATAAGAAATAAAAGTTTTTTTTTACTGAGTCCAAAATAATAGTTTGTGATGCTAAGCTTGTAAACATTTGAGGATTTATATGATAAATTAAAAACTATTATGGAAGAGATATACATATATCAACTATTCAATTTAAGAGAAAAATTAGGGGCTTGACTCAAGTAAATTATATACAATTGAAGATAATTTTTTCTTAGCGATGACAATATGTGGATTGTTTCACCAGGCTTTTTAATGAAGGATGTTTCATAAGTTTGTTTAATAGTTTCAAAATTAGTAAAATTCTTACTCTTATTTGGTGAGTTAGTTAAATTGATTTGGAATGCTTTAAATAAGTGAAAATTGGAAAGCTATAGTATTAGATGATATTCATACTATTGTGTGGAAATATTTGGTTGGGGATTATTTAATGCTATTTTAAAGACTAAAACAATGACAAATGAGTGGAAAAGTAGTATTATTGTACCTATTTATAAAAATAAAGGTGATGTCCAAGGTTATGCCAATTATAGGGGAGTTAATTTGATAAACATTCACTGAAACTTTGGGAAAGATTTTATGGAGAAATTTAGAATAAAAATAGAAGATCTTCATTTAATCTTTATTGATTTTGTAAGGGTTTTTGATAGAATAACAATAGGAGAGCTTTGGGGAGAAAAATTTGTGGAGGATGTATTGATGTTAATAGAGATATGTATAATGAGGATATATTGATGTTAATACGTTCATTTGCAATGCGGCTTGTCTGTTGATTTTTCTTTTAATATTGGATTATGTCAAGGCTTTGCTTTCAGTTCTTATTTTTTTTGCTCTTATTATGGATGTTTTTATTGGACACATTAAAAATGAGGTACCTTGGTGCATGTTATTTGCATATGAATTTCTCTTATTTGATAAGATTAGGGATTGGGTTAAAACAAAACTCAAGTTATGAAAGACTATTTTAGGATTTGAAGGGTTTTGTCTTAGTATATCTATAATTAAATATATGGAGAAGAAATTTAATCAAAATAGAAGTTATAACCTTGAGGATAACTATTGAGGACCATGTGATTAAGAAAATCAAAGGATTCTAAAATTTTGGTTTAAATATTCAAAATAAAGGTAAAATAAAGAGCAATATGATTCATAGGATCCAAGGTGATTAGATAAAAATGAAGGAGTGCTTTCATAGTGTTGCACGATCAAAAGGTCTAAATCTCATTCAAAATTAAAGGAAAGTTTTGCAGAGCAGTTGTACGATCGACTAGGTTACATGGGGTTTGTCAACAAAGAAAAATTTTATCAATAAATAAGTGTTACAAATATGAGGATGCTAAAGTGGATGTGGGAGTATACTCAAAAGTATAGAATAAGAAATGATTTTTTGTTTGTAGCGAGGTTGGAGTGGCTTCAACAGTGAATAAGTTTAGAGAATGTTTTGTCGTATGGTTCAAGCATATCAAGTGTAGACCATTTGATGCCTCTATTAGATAAATTGATTTTATGAATTTTGCCCTTGCTAAGGCAGAGGAAGACCAAAAAGACATTTTAAGGAACCATTACAAATATCTTCTCTATTTGAAACTTAGGGCGGGGCTTCTATTTATTCTTTCACAATGGAAAGGATTCTTGTAGTTGACCAACATGGTGGAACTAAGGCATGGTGGTGGTGCTGGTGGTGTTGTTGTACATCTTTAGATAGTCAAGGAAGGAAACTCATCATTTAGCATTATTTGTAGTCTCTAAGTATTGTATTTTTTTTGTGTATTTAAAAGTGAAATACCTGTAATTGTACAATTAAGTTATTAACATAAAACAAATTATTCTTTTTGTATTATTATTACCATAAACCGTGCTCAGTTCATCCTTTGAAGTCCTTTTCTGTGATCTATTATGTGCCCGCCTTTTATTCCACTCTCATTCATGCTCCCAAACAGCTCCTCTTTTATTTACTGCAATTGGTTTCCCAAATTTCTCAATTGAAGCATCTAACTGCTTTTCTTATTCTCCACTTTCAATCCAATATTATACCTTTATTTCCTTCTAATAGCATGTCTCCTTAGTTTTCCATTCAACCTTCTCATCCCATAAAAATTAGCCTTTTTTTATAGCTATCAAACATGCCTTTCTCATTTTTATTCTTCAGTTGCAGTCACCCCTTTCTCCTAACCTATCTTCTCCTTGTTAGAGAACAGATCCCCCAAATTTCTTTTATGCTCTCCATAACATAAACATATCAATTCATAGACCTACACTTGCCATATACGTGCCTCTTGATTAGTCATGTCAAACAAAGACATATAGATTACCTTCTCAAACACAACATAAACCACCAAACCACTTATGGTCATCAACACTCCAAGATACTTAACTCACATTTACTAATTATAGAAACTTTAAGTCACGGTGCTTTTTCTCAAATCCATACAAATTTGTTGACATCTCTCAACCATATCTACATCACATTGTCAATTTAAATGATCCATCTAGCCTATAAAAATGCTTCTTACTTTGTTAGCTAATCAAGCCAATTATGTATATTTTGTGGAGTATTATAAAAACAAAAAATAGTCAAAAGGATATTTAGGGTATTACACAAAGTTGTATGGAACCAAAAAAAAAGGGGGTCAGAGATATTTCAACAAGATTCAATTGCTTTTCATTGACTGAATTTTGAACAATAATTAGCTGTTGTAATAAAGAGTAAAATAATAAGTTGTATTGGATAAAATTATATATATATATATATATGTGTGTGTGTGTGTGTGTGTGCGTGCGTGCGTGCGCGCGCGCGCGCGTGTTTTGATATTTTGTTTTTTTCTTGGGAACATATGTTGGATTATAAAATTTAAAGAAGATTTACAATAGATATTGTGAGTGACATCCAACAAAATAAAATAAATAAAAAAAGAAAAAAAAAAAGAAAAGAAAAGAAAAAAAACAAAAGTCAAACGATCATCAAACCACTTATAAGAGATTCTCAAATGATAATCTCAGAAAATGAAGACAAATTAGAAAGATAAGGATCTCCAAGCTAATGAGACCAATTCGATCAAAGACCACTTTTTTTTTCTAAGGTTGTATTTATATTTCTATTTGAGGATTTAGTGCCATTCTTCATTTTCTTTTTTTTTTTTCCTTTTTTCTTATATATAAATCAATATCATCAAATTCATTCCTCGATTCCTTACATCTTCATTTGTGTCCAAATAAGAGAGCACTTCTTCATTAAAATTACCCGGCGTAAGTTTTACAAAAGTAGTATGACACTTGCCATAAACAAACGGGAGAAATTCTATGACGTGTGGGTTGAGAGACGATTTCCCCTCTAAGACATCTATTGAGAGCCCATCCCCCCTTGAGACCGCTAAGGGCGAGGAGGGAACATCCACACCATGGGACGTGACGACCTCCATCGTATGTTGGTTCTCAGAACTATTGGAATTTCATCAATTCATAGCTGAAGCGTATTCAATGAGCATGCTGTGAACAACCTAGCCATTATCCCTTGCAGCTCTCATTCTCAAAACCTTTTGAGCTGCCATATATGCACACTGAAGCTTATTCGAGGAAAATTTTGATAACCCGACAAGTCCTCATTACTTTCCTTGACACAATTGGAAGAATTATTGCCCGACAAGGTCACTGCCTTCGCCAATATCCTTCAATGAACATTGGAACTTCCATGAATGGTTGAGATTCTTCGGCAACCACCAGACCATCATGCCTGACCACAACTTGCTACAATTTGTTAAAATGGTTCGAATTGAATTCCAATCCACATGGAATTACCCAAAAGAAATGTCAGCAATGTTTCCTTTCAGCACAATTAGCGATCACAATCAGTTGATGTCAAATAAGCTTTCTTCAGTAGCAACATTGACCTCTAATGGGAAGTCCCTGCCTTCATTACCAAACTGTCCGACGGACTTCCCCGACTTATCCAACCCTTCATGACCTTTGAGTTGAGGATGGAGCTTTAAACTAGATGCCACATCGTACCCGATAGTCACATAGTGAGTACAATACAACGGCTTGTTCTTAAACCAGGACTTTGAGAGGCTCATTACTTGTATCAAATGACAATGTCCATTTCAAAACTTTCATGTGAAAGCTCTCAATGAAATGCAAGCCTCTTGCAAATATTATAATGTAATCATCTTCATTTAATAGTTTGATAAGGATATGATGGAAATCAACTAAGCCCGCGGTGTGGGAATCCGACAAACCCTTATGAAGAAATTTGCGAATGACTACCATCGATGGTTTTCCATTAGCAAATTTCCCAACAAGAAGCACGAATAGGTTCAAACAACTCTTCTAAGAAGAGTCTTACAAAGTGGAGCATGAAGCTGAGTAGTCAAAGAAATTGCACAACACGCACTAGCAAAATGATCAGTAAAGTATGCTTGAATAGTTCTAGTTTGGAAAAGACAATCTTCTCTCATGATGAATAATTATGAAGGTCTAAAAAACTTATCATATAATCATATCTATAAATAAATATTCTTGACCTTCTTTTTTCCATTAAAGGTGCGCAGATTTATTTTCAAAGTTGTTTTTAGGAATTCTTTGTTCGCTGTCTTTTTCCTCATTGCAATTTCGCATCACAGCATGACTCGGAGATCTTCTTCTTTGCCTCTTTTGCTATTCCTATTTGATATCGTCTGCAATTGCATCATTTCTAGCAATTGATAGCTTCTTCGTTGGCATCAACAACTTCTTATGAAAGCTTTTGGTGCTCCTCCCTATGATGGAGGAATATATGGTTTCTCTTAATTTTTTTTTGGATTTATCAAGGGCAATAGGCTTTATGTCTTGAATCCTATAATCGGTACATGTTAACACTAATTCTAGCAAATCTAATGCTTTGATACCAAAACTTAATTTGTAAGGCTGATTTAGTCTTGTTTTTTTGTTTAAGCGATCATACAAAATCAAGTGTATTTTATGGATAATACAATACATTATACAAAGTAGAAGGCATATTCTAGGAGTTTCAGAGCGTATCAATAAACAAGGTTAAGATATTCTAAGAAATTTCAGCGCGATTCAATCGTTTTTTATTGGCTGAATTTTGGGCTTTTAATAGCAGTTCAATGAAGGGTAAAAATAACAATAAGGATATATAAGCAATATATTGTCCAACTACCAGCTCCTTGTGTCGCAACTTGTATAAGTGGTAGTTGGTCACCTATCCTATTGTTTGCTTCATATTGTCACAAGGCAGGTTTTCTTTTTCATCTCCAGTGGGCCAACTTGAGCTTGACTTGAGCTATGGTGGCTTGTCCAATTTCCCATTGTTGTGTGATTCTTTAATAGGCTATTAACAGGTTCTTTGGTTAGAAGTTCATCTTGATTTTTTAACCACTAAACATCAAATTTTTTCTAGATTTTAATATCAAACTTTGTTTTGCCAAGGCAAATTTGATTTCTTTGCTTTTTTCCAATATATTTCATCAGGTTGCTCGACAAGTTGCCCGGCTAGAAGTTCAACGATGGTTTCCTGTTGACTATAAATATCAATACTCTTAATCTTTTGAAGTAAACTTTATTATGCTATGAAAAGCTTATTTTTGATGTCTTTTTTTAATTCATTTCAATACCTTTATTCTTCTTATTACCCAAGTATAAATCTTCATTGAAATTTATTATACGATTGCCCAAATTATACCAAACTCTCTCATGGGCATTTAAAATAAATAAAAGAGCAACTTTAAAGCGTTTTTAAAGTCACTCTGTTTACCGTTGTGTCTATGCAAGCAATTAAAGCTACGGCCTATTAGCTTTCTTTTTGCATTAAATCATAGATCTAGAGTATCTCATTCGGAAAATTCTTGATGGCTCGACAATAAATTTAAATCCATTGTTGACATTGTCAATGGATGAAATACAACTTTTGTAGAACATCATGAAAGCATTGTTAAAGGCACTCTATATTTACAAAATCATACAATCGTTGAATGCTAACCACCACAAACTTTGTGGCTATGAAAACCCCTAGCTCATGCTGCCATTAGCACTACACCAAATAACTCAAACTGGTTCCTCATTAATGGGTATTGTACCAAGTGATCAATCCTTTTTACATGTTCCTTATGGATGTTATAATAATATTGTTATATGCAATGAATGACTATTTCTTTCGTCCGCACTTGTTTGAAAATTCTCTTTGTCCACAGTGGTTTGAAATTTCTCTCTATCCACCCACAACTTTTTTTAATTAATGCTCTTTATATACTAAATATGCAAATGAATTCGCAATACCTAAGTATACTTGTCTCAAATTCTTATGAATTTTTTTGTGTACAAGGTTTCACTTAGAGAAATATTCTTTTCTTTGTAGGTGTAAAAATGGTGCCTAAAAAGGCCATATTTCCAATTATGTATCTTTTATCAACATCGGTTTCTTTAGTGTGATGGATTCCAGAGTTTTTATTATAAGATTGGTGTATTCTTTCTTGACTTCATTTTGAGGGAACATAATGATGGAACAACTTAACAAACTAAAATTCATATCATTGCATAAATGCTTCTTATTAAGATCACCACACAATGTAGCAACAATCCAACTTCAAAATTTAGCAGCAATTGGTTTCTTATTTTTTTTTTCTTGGGAAGCCAACGAAAGATATATATTTAACATATTATTTACTAGCCTTCAAGCATTGCGTCTTTTTTGTAAATAAATAAATATGAAACATCTATACGTTGTAAATTGGGCTTCTTTGCAAATTGTTTAATAAAAATAAAAATAAGACACATTATTCTCTTTGGGTTTTATGCTAAACTGGCCTTTGAAGGTATTTTATTGATTGATTGGCTTGCTTAATCCCTTTTTTAATTTGTTGCTTCCTTTGGCAGTGGTATTGTTGCAACTGTGTTTGGAGCTACTGGATTTCTTGGTCGCTATGTTGTTCAGCAGCTTGGTAAGTTGTACCTATTTATTAGTGACACATTGATGTATGCAACAGTGTTGTTGGATATCTGTGGAAATAATAAATTATGATCTGTACGCTAGAGGATTTTGCAGTGGAACAGATATGATTGATGATCTCCCCATAGTTAGAATGATACATATTGCTTTTTGCTAAGTATTTGTCATGAGATTACAAGCACTGAATTGTTTTATTTGTGGGGCAGGTGAAGTTTATTGAAATGTTAAGAAGTTGATTTGTCATTGATGGTCATTTTAGCTGATATTTTCATTACTGATGCAGCTAAAATGGGATCTCAAGTTTTGGTTCCTTTTAGAGGTTCTGAAGATTCCCATAGGCACCTCAAGTTGATGGGTGATTTGGGACAGGTATGATGATCTGATAAGTTTGTCAGTGCGTTTGGTCCATCCTGTTGATTTTGTTGTGCACTTTAAAGATGTGAATTTTATCTTACTTTCTTGGAAACTTGTGTAATAGATAGTTCCTATGAAGTACAATCCAAGAGATGAGAAATCAATCAAAGCTGTGATGGCTAAGGCCAATGTTGTTCTTAATCTAATTGGTATATATATTCTGCCATTGCTTTTTTGCCAAGGTTTGTCTTGAGAACTTGGGTTATACTTATACTTATTAACACAGTTTTAAACATTTAGGTAGAGATTATGAGACCAGAAATTTTAGTTTTGAAGAAGTACACCATTCCATGGCAGAACATTTGGCAGTGGTATGTTTTCATGATAATTAACTTTTTTCCATCAAGTATGATGTGCATAAAGACTATTGAAATGCAAAAATGAATGGTTTTGTGGAGTTTTTTTTTCCGCATGAAACTTGTCTATAATTATAAAAATATACTTATCTATAATATACTTGGCAGTGAGCTGCAAATGTTTATCAAAAATATTGTATTGTGATAGTTGCTACACTTAAGTCGAAGAATGAGAAAAAGATTATTTTCTATTAGACAACATTAGACATAATTATTTATATAAAGAAAATACTTTGTGCGTATTATTATCCTTATGATAGTTAATGTGCTGTGATCTTGTTTTAGGTTCTCTATTTAATTTTTATATTATATATCTTGACATTTAGAGGATTCAAACAATGGTTCATGCATGTTTAAACGTTCAAGTCAAATTTAAGTGAGTCAAATTGAACTTGAACTTGAAAATATTATCTTAGCTGGACTTTTAACTCAAATTGACGTACAAAAACTCAAAATGTCATGGCGTATAACTTGATTTGAAAAAAAATCAAACCCAAAACTCAAAGGTCAAATTCTAGAATTTTAACATTTTGTCTAGATATTTTGTAAAACTGCCAATCAGACCAGTTCAATGTGAAAATTATCTAAAAATCTTTTAAATATCAGAAATTAAACATATAAATTTAACTCATATTATAGTGGCGGAAATTTTGTATAGAATTTTTATTCTAGCAAAATTTTATACTAGTTTAAAAAAGGGTTATTCTTGATATAGCAAAAAAGTGCCAACTTATTTTATTTCACATAATCACCATTTTATTTTTAATATGTAATAAATATATATATTAATAGATGAAATTTTATTTAATTTTAATTTTCTTCCAGCCGAAAAAAGCTATCTCAAATTTTACATAAAGTTCAACTTATTGATTTTCACATAATCATTTGATCAACATTTGACAATGGCTTACATTTGAGAATGGCTACCATCTCAATTCTAGCAAAATACAAAATACATCAGTAGAGCGCTAATGAAAAAAAAAACTGATGAACTTTTGTAAATTGAAAATTTAATCACTAAATAAAACTATCCGTTTATATGCTAATATATTTAGAACTGCAGACTTAGAAAGAATTGTTAAACTCTTCAATGGATGTTCCCAGATTAGTTAAATAAGCTTTTTAAACTTTTACTTGCATAATGATCACACATAATAATAAATGAACTTTTTTAGTCATTTTGAACAAATAGATGAGAGGAATTTGCAAGAAAATTAAAATAAGACATGCTAAACTTGATTTCATCTCCAAAACTGATTCCGTCTAATAAAACCGATACTCTTTTTATTCCATACTTCTCAAAACTGATGAAAATGCCAAGAAATATTGAGAGACACATAATAGGAAAATTTATTTTAAATGACAAATGTTAAAATTTTCTTCCATTTCAAAACTAATTCCATTCCATCAAAATTCAAAATTTCATTCCAAATGACATTCAAGAAATGAAAAATATCCAAAAACAGCCAGAGATATGCAAATAACAATTGCTTGATGACAGAAAAACTCTTGACAGTGCCAAATTTCAAATCTGCATTCGCAAAGACGGCCAAAGGCGACAAAACATAATAGAAAAACAGTTATTTAATGTTATATGCACGATCTAATTCAATTGCAATCAAATTTCATTAAAAAAACCAAGTATGATTTCAATTTACAGAAAAGGAATGCAAAAATATGCAATTGTAAGAATAGCCAAAGAAAATGCAAAAGTAAAAATGCCAGATGCCAGAAAACTAATCATTTTTGAGTTGCTACAAAGTGCTTAATGTTTAACAGATGATGGCACCTCATCACTATTTACATACAATACAAAAAAGGAATGGGAAAGTCTCTCCCTCTTATGGATTGAAGTGACCGACTTTTCTACTCATGTGGGACACCCATGATTTTCCTGGATTTCATCAAAATGTCCAAGCCACAGTCTTGGACATCACTGCCACATGTCTTGAAGTTGTATCCGCTTCTCATGAGTAGCTGTATGATCTCCCTCTATGGCTTTGAACGGCCCTTGCACACTCCACAGACCCCCACTCATGCAATGCCATCAATTTTTTCTACTATGCATAGTTTAATGAGTCTGCATCACGGATCGGAGCCTATGTGGGCCCATGCTACAATCTTTAGATGCATGATCGTTACAATTTTTGCTGATTATATTTTAATCCTCCATCCGTCAGGTTCTATTCAACTGCTCTGAGTGCCTTTAGGTATTCCTCCGCATGTTGTGGAGAAGACATGCCGAAACTTATGGTTCCTTATGAAATATGGTCATCTGATTTGCTCCAGCGGATGACCAAGCGCTTCCTTACTGTGAATACTGAACTTTCTTGAATCTTTGATTGAACCCTCATCCTCTCTTTTATAAATACAAGATCACTTCTCCCTTTAATAGATTCTCATGCACTAAGAGCCTTGAGAATACTCTGCCCAAGTAAAGGTAAAGGCCTGCTAAAGGCACATTTCATTACTCACCTGTCCTCTTCTCATTGAGGTCTTTTTTCGGTAAGCCTCTGAAGGTGGTTACTGCCACCGCTAATCTCTTGTGGCCCATCATTGGCAAGAGTTTGGTGTAGATCGACATAACTGAAATTTTTGAACACGAAATTTGGTTTGATAAAGAAGATGATGGTTATTTTCAAGAAGTTGTATTTGAAAATTTGTCCAAATTTTGTAAACATTGTAGGATTTTGGGATATGATATGGATGCATGTTTCAAAATTCACCCCGGACTAAAAGAACGGTTCCTTCTAAGGAACTCGACGTGGCGAACTTGTCGTTAGGTAAACACCGAATATGTTTATATGCCAAATAAAAGCTGTTGCGAGAGAGAGAGAGCTATTGAACAGGAAGTTGACCATCCTATTGTGCTCCTTTCGGCGGTAGAACCAACTGCAGCTGTAGCTAAAGACGAATTCGTGTCCAACCTTGAAGTTGCTTTAAATGTGAATGCTAATTTATTTATGAGCTCGGTGGAGGCTGTGTACAAGAGAGATGCACCTTTAACTCTGTCAAATGTACCATCTCGTTCTATTCCTATAATGGCTGCGGCTAAAGCTTCATTGATAGCCGATGTGATGAAACAACATACAAATTCATAATCTAGATATGAAGCCCAAACACATACTGAGATCAAGGAGAAGCTAACTTTTGATTTAATATCTATTGATAAACTCCAGAAATGCTTTGCCAATTCCATTGAAATATTGAAGAGACGGGAAGCGGGTGAGCTTGAGATGATTCCTAATGTCATATGTTTAATGGGAGCTCCCTCAAAGATGCATAGAGAATTTATTAAAGAAATCCCTATTGTCTTGAGTGGACGACTTGATGATGATACTTTTGCAGAGGATCACCCAACTCCGAGTACATCCGCCATCGCTTATGAAAAGGATTCAGTGTCTGACGAAGATGAGAGTAAAAAATTAAAAGACACATCAATCTTCAATCATTTTGCCAAGGATTTACTCCTTCAAAGGTTGGGGCGACATCATCCGATTGGGGATGATGAGGACTCTGATTGCAATGTGGTGAATGATTCATCTTTGTTAGATATTGAATATGCTGGTTTTGAAGAGAGCTTTGAAAAAGTTAAGTGCATGAAAAAGAAGAAAAAAATGAATTTAAGTCTGGTTATAAGCACATATATCGGAGAAGCGCTTGCTAATCTTACTTATGGGACCTAAAGCTTGCGTGGGAAAGCGATTATCATTTTGTCCTGGCTTAATTTTGTGAGGACCCGGTGCTGGGTCAGCGGAAGCTAATCTAGCACCGGTTGTGGGGATAACAAGTCCTTTAGCCGCAGGATCATATTGAATAATTTAAGAGGCAAATATATAGACATCAAACATAACTCATTTATTCATTAATTCACAAGTTTTGGATACAAAGATCGAAATAAAAGAAAAGTTATAAATTTTTAAAATAATGATAATAAGCAGTAATCAGCAGGAAGCAATATCAGTACTGCTTGGTTGTTAGCATCTTTCTTCTAGGACGAACTCTTGATCTGAGCACATTTCAAAAGTGCGGGCATTCGAATACCGGTTAGTTGTGAAACTAAGTATTGATAGATGTCATCTTTATAAATGTTAAATAATAAACAAATTAATCAATAATTTGAGAGGAAATAAAATCTGTATGAACTTATCCCTGCAAACCTATTTCAATTGCACTTGAAATTTAGCATAAAAATAATTGCAGTCATAAAAATAAATACAGATTTTTAGCATTTGATTTCTAAGGCAAAATATAATTTTGTTGGGCAAATACAAAATCGAGAAAAAGGGGTTCATTTTTGTGTTACATATCCCAACTTCCCTCTATACCTGCCCCCTCAAAGGCTTATCAGTATAGGCTCCTTATGACTCCCGATGTCGGACAGCTCCGTCATAGCAGTTGTCTGATAAGACTAAAAATATATCAACATGGAACTCTTGCTACTCACTTATCCAAATTTATTCATATATCATTTTACGTGACTTTTAAAAATATTTTTATCAATTTGTGCAATGCCAAGCGGAAAAAACATATTAAACAAGATTAAGGAAAGACATCTGGTATCCTGTTCTTTAAGTTTGGATGAGTGACAGTTCGCTCAATCTGCAATTAGGTTTTTGATATTTTAAATTAGCCATTTTAGCTAATAGTATTATCTTCGTTTCTATTTTGTTTCTCTTTCATTTTCTCAATTTGATAGAAGTCCATATTTTTAAGTTATTGATGTGGCAATAATATTTATAATAACATTATTATCATCATTTTAATAATAATAATGATAATAATAATGTACAAAAGAAAAGACATAATGAAAATGATTGCAGAAAGTAATAATGATAGAATAAAATGCTTGAATTAAATTTGACATTATGGAAGTAACAGTCATTTTCTAGCATTTGTACTGTTATTCATTATTAATTAATGACATCAATAATAATGCAATGACATAATATAGTAGTATATTTATTAATAAGAAATGAAATAAAAAAATAAAATATTAAATTTTTTTTCTTATTTTCTTCCTCTTTTCCTTTTCCACTTGCCTAAGTTGGTGTTGTCAGAAAACGGAGGGAGGCCGGACGTGTTGGGTGGCCGGGGAAGAGGGGCGGAGGCCGAAGGCTGGCTCGCGGCTGATCAAGTTGTTGGGAGAGGGAGGAGGGGCTGAGGGGTGCTGCTGGTTGCTGGCAGGGGGAAAGGCTGAAGGGAGAGGGATGCAAGAGGGGAAGAGGGAGGGCTGCTGTGAGGGAGGAGGAGGAGAGCTGGGGGGTTTTTATAGAAAATAGAGGGGGAGGGTTAGGAGGGCTGGTCGGCCAATTTGGCCGACCATTCCTGCGCCAAAATAGCGCAAGAAAGGCCCCGTCGCGAACCTTCCGCACCTACAGGCGGAAGAAGTTCGGGGTGGGGGTCGGGGGGGTCGCAGAAAGGGGGGAATAGAGAAATGAGATTTTTCTTAAAGGGAAAATTAAATAATTACTTAAACTTAAATTATTCGCATTTTTCCGCCGTTTGACGTCCAAAAATAACGAAACTTGACACAAAGGTGTGTTATGATGTAATGAACACCATCACACCAAAATTTTTCTATTCAGACAAATATTTTATTTTAAATTAATTTTTGAAATTTGAAATTTCAAAAATTAATTGAGGTTGAACAGATGCTCAAAAATCGATGAAACTTTTCGAGCAGCCTTTAAATAATAAACTTAATATAATGACGCAAAAAATGATGTATTCGGACACATATTTAATTTCCTCAATTTATTGGATTTAAATAATTCAAAAAAATAAAATTGGGGTTTTTGTTATCCGAATTTTTTTAAACTAGGGCACTTTGATCTAAAAATTATTTCTATCTAATAGAATTTTGTTTGCCCTAATTTGAAATTCTCCGGGACTTGATGTCTGATGCGGGTTTTGACCTAATTTGAAAAGTAACGACATTGGGTTGTTACAAATTTGCTGTATTGAAATCTCTTATAAGAAATTCATTTGAGAGGTTGGTTACCGTTTTATCTTTTTGTTTATTTTTATTTATTTTTTTCTTGTCTTTGTTATGAGGTCACCAAGTGCATATGTTATACTATTATTGATCATATATAAAATGCCAGCTTATATTCCCCTTTAAAAAAAGGTAAGCCTTGCCTAAATCAAATTTGCCTAGCAAAATTGAATTTTGCGTTGTTTTTATTTAATAAAAACCAATTTAAACTAATATGAACAGAATAAAATTTAATTGGTTCCGATTAGTTCTCAATAATTGGCTTACTTTGTAATCGATTTAATTGTGTGCACATCCTTAAGCTTTGATTCATCTAGGGTTTGATCTTTGAAGTGGAGTCAGAGAGCTATTATTGACTCATTCTTAAGCTCATCATATTATCAAAATTATGTTAATAATTTCTCACAAATTCAAAGCATGTTATGTTGTTGAAAAATTAATTTAAATTTAATTTATTTAATACATGACAAATTTAATTAACAAATTGATTATTAATATAATCATATTAGGGCATATGAGACCATTTACTTCATTTTGAATATTTTAATGCAAAATATAGAACCAAGTACATACGCTTGAGCAAATTTTTTATCCATTGTGATAAAAGAATGTCATTGATAGTATCTTTTAAAAGATAATGTTGATAGAGATTATTTTGAGTATGACTATGTATTAAATTTGTAAGTAATAATTTTAATAATTGTACTAATCTACATTTGATTAACATTCTAGTAATTACAAATATTATCTCTAATTAATATAGTAATTGTAAGTAAGTGTAAATATTACCTCTAGCTATAATTTCCAATTTATAGACATTTAACTGGCTCTTTAGTTATGCCAGTCCTCTAAACTTTGATAGAATATGTTTAAAATCTCTAAATCGTAGTAGTGATACTTCGAGCTTCTGTACTCTTTAGTGAAGTGTATGTCCACCATTTGCCAATTTATGAGCCAATACTCAACTCGAGGATAAGCCTTTAATATAATTAGTCTGCATAGAATATTTAGGATAAGATTACTTATGATTGCTAACTAGAATCCCTGAACGTTATCAATAAATGCTATCTAGCTTTTGCAATTGAATCATAAATTGACTCAGGTTTACAGAACCTGAGATCTTGATCAATTTAATTTTCTTAATCAACCATATGTCATTTTATTTATGTTACTCTGTGTGTTTAAAATATAACTTGATCATAGGCTACAAGAAAACTCTTTAATCAAGAGTTCTCTTACATAAATAATAGAAGTAATTAACTATGGAAGCTTATGGTCATATAAATCATGGATCATTGATTTAAATAATTTATGATCTATTTATTATGGGAAAGTCTAGTTAATATTTATTTAAATTGATTTCAAGAAAACTCCTAATTTAGAACGTGAATGTTGGAGGCTTCTACACATTTTGAGTGAGCAATTGTCCCTTGAACACCCATTGAAGCTACTAATAAGTGCACCAATAATTTAGTTGCTTATCAAAGAAAGCTATTAGTGAACAACCAAAACTTGCACTTTTCAGTTAATGCACCTCTATGCTATTGCGAAAAACATGCTAACTCTTAAAAAACAAATATATGTAGCAAATATTGGTCCAATATTTTTCCTAAAACGACATTTTACCTACAATGTCATTCAATTTAACTGCTCATCCTGTCAAATAAATCAATGTGAATATACAAAAACAAATCAATTTTATTGATGCAGTTATGCTATTTTAAAGTTGAGGTCTATTAAGGATAGCACATTTATAATACTTGCATTTTAAACTATAATATTCTTAGAAAATGGCATAAAATTCTAATTAGAGCAAAAAATTGTTGTTATTTTTCAAGTGGCTGCACATCACTTGATAGATAGCGTGGATCACACTAGAGGGGGGCGGTTAATTAATGATGATCAATAAAATTGTGTTCCAAAGACTTGCAAAATTTGATAAAGAACTTCGACCATTATGTTGGCCTTAACAGAGCAGACATGGTCCCAAAGATCATAGATTTTATTCAAGAAACCATTGTGACAGCAAACGAGGGCATTTGTGTTAGGATCTAAGACATTTTTGTCACAACCTACAACACTTAAAGCAAATTTTGATGTGATTATTGTCATGGTAGCAATGTGAACATCTTTTGTCACCTTGGCTAATGTCAGACATTTTAATGATATCATTTTTATTCTTACCATTATATCAAAAGCTTCTTGATTCTCAAGTGAGTTTGATGCAATTATTATTTAAATAAACATTCAATTTATGTTTTAATGGCAAGGTTGCACATGCAGACTTTAAGGAATGAATCCAAATATTTTTCAGTCTCCTTAATCAAATTTTTTGTTAATATCAAAGGTTAATGAACATGATCCACGTTATTCAGTACCATCTTCAAATTATTTTGTCATATATAGAGAAAATCCACATTTAAAAAATGTAATCAAATAATAATATAAATTTTCTCTCTCAATACTTCTAACATGGCATTAAAACGAGTGTGATTCTAGAACATTTTAATTTTTACTAATTTTTTATGTTTTTGATCCTAAGAACCGAATGGAACGGATTCTCTTTCAAAGCACTAACATTCATCAAAGAATTTCCATCCTCAGCACCTTCATCTAAGCTTTTACCAATCTGTCAACATCTCAGATCTAACCGAGTTCACAGATTTACCACCATCCCTGAGTTAGTGAGATTTGCTTACAATTATAACATGTTAAACATCAGATTAATCAATTAATAATATGGGCTTAACAACATACTTCATTAATGTAGATTAGATATTTCAACATTATTTCTAAGTGTTTTTTCATGGATCCTCCACATAACACAATCATTATTCCTGATTACATAGGTGTGAAGGCCCGATGCCGGTTTGGCAGAAACCGTTCTGGCATCGGGTGACTATTCACCGCAGGATCATATCGAGCAATTTGAGAGAAAAAGAATACGCATATAAAAGTAAAAGAGATTTTCATTTATCAAAATTCTCATTACAAGATCCCTCATCGTACAAAACAAAGAAACAAAATAAGCAATTCAGCATCGTCGTCGATCTTTTGAAAATTAGGGTTCTTGTTTAACCTCTTCTATGAGCACCTGACCTGGTATTGTACAGAAAATAATACCGGGATTTGAATTCTCAGTAATTAGAGAATGCTCTAAGTACAGCAGTATACAATAACAAATTTCTTTATAAAGATACGTTTAGCAAAGATAAGATGTAAAATGCAGGATAGGTAAGGCAACCGTGTAAAATAAGCAAGTAATTTTTCTGCAACAAGTATTTATCAAAAAATACAAGTTACTGATGTCATTTTTCCAGTAACAATTCCGAATGTTATTGATGTCATTTTTCAATAACAATCCCGAATGTTGCTGTGTCATTTTTTCAGCAACAACCCGAATGTTACTGATGTCATTTTTCCAGTAACAATCCTGAATGTTATTGATGTCATTTTTCAATAACAATCTCGAATGATATTACGTTGGTTCCGGACAACCAAGCTTCAAATGGTTTTGGCTCAAAGCAAATAAGCGAAGCATAGCAGTAATAGAAAAATGCAACATATAATGCAAGTCATATACTGGGTACCTTTAATCTTTAAGTTCAGCAGTTCAACAGCTTGAATGAGTGACAGTTCACTCAATCTGCATTTAATTCCCTGATAATTTTAAGTTAGCTTTTTAATCAAATGATTTAGGAGTTTAATTTCCTCTTTCATTCTGTTCTTCTTCCGCTTTTGAAGTTCGATTGATTTAAGTTTAGAATTAAAGCAGTTATAATTATTAAAGTATCTTAAGATTATGATAAAAAAAGTCCGAATAAAATGACTGAATTGGCAAAAAAAAATATTAGTCATTTATAACAATTTGAATCGTTCTCATTATTAATAAATGAGAATAATTTTATTGTGAATGACTAGTTATAAATTTGATAGTTATAAGAAGAGTAACAAGCTTTAGAGAAAACGAATGTTTTCTTCTAATTTCCTCCTCTTACTTTAGAATTAGAATCGCCGGAACACGAAGAGAAGCTGGAACGGGTTGGCCGAAGGATGGCCGAGGGCTGCTGGAGCTGTTGTGGGGACTGCCGGAAGTTGCTGGAAGGTACTGCCGGGGGCTGCCGGAAGCTGCTGGAAGGTACTGCCGGGGGATGCCGGAAGCTGCTGGAAGGGGCTGCCGGAAGGAGGCTGGAGCGGCTGAGGAGGGGTTGGCCGGCTGTTTGGAGGGAGAGGCTGCTGTGGGTGACTGTGGGGAGGGAGAGGGGAGGGGATGGGGATTATATAGGCGGAAAAATGCAATTAATTTAAAGTTTAAGTTTTTTTTTTTTTCATTTTCCTCTGTTTTCTCTTCCTACGCCCTCCTTAAGGTCGCATCCAAATACAACGAAACTTGACACCGAGGCGTGTTATGACATAATGAACACCCTCACGCCGAATTTTTTTGATTCGGAGTAATATTTTATTTTATATATTTTTTTTGAGGTTTAAAATTTCCAAAATTTGTCACGATCGAATCGGCGCTCAGAATTTGATGAAACTTCTCGAGCAGGTTTTAAATAATATACTTAACACAACGATACTGAAAACGATAAATTCGGACGCATTTCAATATTTTCGATTTTTAGAGTTTAAAATTTCAGAAAATAGATCGGAAGCTTTCGTCTTTCGGATTTTTTCCGAATTAGGGCACTTTGATCTAAAATTTGCTTCTATCTGATGGTAAATTTGTTTGCCCTAAATTAAAATTCCCCGGGATCCTGATTCCTAAGGCAGGATTCTGACCTAATTTGCAAAATAACGATTTTGGGTCGTTACAATAGGTAAGCTTATTATACCTTGGAGAATATATAATAAGCAATGCATTTACTCTAACTGATGCAAGGTGTAATGATGGGGTCATATAGCCATACTCAAATACCTTGTTTTCAAGGGAAAAATCTTCAATTTTTATTGTTGTATGCACATTCTATTATACATAATGGATGTGATAAAATAGAAAATGCTATTATTTTAGTGTGTGAATTTGATTGCTTGCATAAAGAAATCATTATGTAGTTTGAATATTTTAAGATTTAGCTAAATTGCTTAGTGTGTCAACTACAAGTGCCCTAACAAGTGATGTTAAAACGTAATAGAGCTTCACATTTCATATGTTAGATCGTGTGCTACTTTTTATTGATTTGTGCTACACAAGTTCTTTTGGAAAAACAAGTGGTTGTTATGAATCTATTGCCTAGTACATTATATCCCACATCAAATATATTCTTTTCTAAAATTATACAATAGAGAAAGGTTTTGTAATAGCGAATGAATTGATGACAATGTGCTAACATGTGTGAGAAATTGAACAACCGGACAGAGAATTGTTTTTTTACTTGACACTCTTGTTGACAAATTTTACTTATGTTGCCAAATGACTCATAAAATTTGCTATTTAGTTTATTTATTAGAGCTCAACCTGTGATTTAAAAATTCAATGGGTGTTAAAAAATTAATTCTAGGAATTCTTTGATTGTTGTTATTGGTGCTTGGGCAAAAAACATTAAGAGATTATTTGTTTTGCTGAAATTTGGGTCTAAAGTAATCCTAATCATTTGCATTTTTAAACTTTGAGTGTTTGTTATGAGGTATTGTGAATCCTGATAAAATTATGGGGATTACTAACTCTTTGCGTAAGTCAATTTTTATGTAAAAGGAATACACTTAATTTGAGTGGGTTTACTTCACACATAAATCTCGTCTCAAAAAGCAAAAATCGCACGGCCTAACAACAACCTACCCATGTTGGCCTTTATCTGCCCCTGGCAATCATCACCTAAACCTACCCTTGGGCCACTACAACCCTAGGCTGGCTCTTGCCTACCTTTTGCCGGCTCTTATCGATTCCTAGTGGCCCTCTTACAACCATCGTCCGGTCCCAACGGCCCTGTCTGGCCCCCAACAGCCTTGTCTGGCTCCCAACGATGTTTGTCTAAAAAACTCACTCTTGTTTTTTTTTTTGTAGATTTATTTAGGTTTACTTTCTTATTTAACAAACATCAAAATCTAACTATACTGTAAAAATTTCAAACATCAAAAAAGTTCTTACATTGTATTTATTTTACTTGAAAGTGTTATAAACTATATTTATTTTACTTAAGGATTCCATATTCTCAATTGAAAGTGAATGGTAAAAATTTTGTGACTTATTTAGCAAAGAAAATAGTGATTCCATATAAGACCGGCCAGTGAACTTGATAAGCAAGTAATTAGATGATTAAACCAATGATGATTGTTGAACAAAGCCTTTACAGTTACATTATTTTGTTTTTTGTTTAAGTCAAGGAACAACTTTGAAGAAAATGTGAAAACTCTTTTTAAGTTATGGAAGTTGGAGTCATAGAGGATATCTTGTATGCCAATACATGTTCATGAGAATGTTCTCTTTTTTAAATTATGATTTTAGATCTTTTATTTACAATTATTTAATTAAGTATAGCATATGGATCATGAGGTAGAACTTGAAAATATTCGAAGGAAATGAGATCACCTTGTCTTGTATGAATATTTAAAATGTTCAGCTCTTGTGATTTTAAACATGAGTCTGTCATGTAGATTATGTGAAATTTTTAAATATGTAGTCATTATTGTCCAGTGGTAAAAAGCCTGGATTTTAAGTGAAGTTTGCATGAATGAAAAAGTTCGATTTTTTTGTGTTCTGTTTTCAGTATTGGTGGTTATTCTTACGAATGATAGGTGGAATGAGGCAAAGGCTTTTTGGTCTTATTTGCTAGCTGCTAATGAATAATTTTACGTCTTATCATACTTTTACTGAAGAGCAGCTACTTTCTTGTCACTTGCTTTTTCTTTAAAGAACGGTGATTTATTTCCCATTCTTTGAGCTAGATAGCATTTCCAATTAAACTCAGTGCACATTTGAACTTATCACCTGATCTTGTTTGTAGAGTATTTCTACGAATGCTCTGAGAGCTATATTATTCTGCCATGAAATTTGGGGTGATGTAATTTTTGTTAGCTTTTGAACCATTGAAACTAGTCATATTACTGTGGGCACTCCTTAGATACTCTTATAATAAATGTTGAAAGTTCATAGAACTGACTGGGACAGTGTTTACTTTTTTTCTTTTAACTGGACTATTGGCAGATTTATTATTTCAATCACCCAATCAAGTGCTAATACTCCAACCAGTTTTGTAGTGCCTATAGAACATACTGCACTGGTATGCAGAAGCTTTTGAGTTTCATACATTGTTATTTTTGTATGAACTGTTTGTGTGGTTTATATTATAATTTAGCCTTTTTGTGCAAAAAGTGAACAGTAATCTTATGAAACTAAAATGATTCATGTTGCTAAAATTTTTATTACACTAACTTGCTTGATTTTGTTTCTCAGAATTTCTATTGCTGTTGTTGCTTTTCTTAATTATATGGTAGTTTCACTGAATTGGGATGCGTTTTTTTTTGTCACAATTCTCAGATTGCAAAAGAGCATGGTGGTGTGATGAGATTTATACAAATGTCATGTTTAGGAGCATCTGTGTCATCTCCCTCTAGAATGTTGAAAGCAAAGGCTGCTGCTGAAGAATCTGTACTCCAAGCTTTTCCTGAGGTCATTTCATAATTTAGTTCTCTTTAGTTTCTAGCCATTGGAAACTTGCATGCATAAGTGCATGATCTTTTGGGTTTGCATGTCTGCATGCTTTATATTTCCAAATAACAACAAAATAGTGGTGATGTGATTAACATAATTTAAATTTGTTGGACGAAATGAAGGAGCACTTCTAGGGCGTTGTGCAATTGAAAAATTCCACACTAATTTATGCGGAAGATTTTTTAGAACAACTATAAGTTTTACAATGTTGTCTAAGGGAGAATGTTGGCTTACGGTGCAGAAACATATTGATAAGCTTTATAGCTTAGTTTATATCAATTTTATGGATACTAAATCCATTAACAAACTGCTTCAGCTTAAGTTAACTTAAAAAGGTAATTTAGTTTAATGTATGTGCCTATGCCAAGGATCTTTGTAGTCAGTTGCACTTGATGAGCTCACCTAATTCACTCCTTTTTGATAAGTCCGTAACATTATCCTCTTGTTACTATAAGCTAAACACCATCACTTGTGAGCGTGAGTGTGTCTCTCTGCTTGGAAAAGTTTGAAGGGTCATTGAAATGACTGATGACCATTTCGATCTCATCGCATATTCCTCCTCCATTGTCTTTCTTTTCTTTTTGCTTGCATTGACGATGATTAAATAGCCCTTGCCAGTATGCTTCTTCTCCTGGCTGGCAATGATATCCCTACCAATTGTTAGTGATGCTGAGTTTAGCAACCTCACCATGGTCCATCAATGTAAACATTTGTGGTGATCACAAGCTTCTAAAATGTTCATGTCTTTCAATCCTGTAGATATCACTGTTCTTCTTGTGGCTTTTTGTGTTCTTTTATTTCATTGTTCATGTTATGATTTGCCTGCTACCTGACTCGTGATTCTATGTGATTTCATTCTGGCATGATTCCACATTTTGCTTCATAAAAGTGGTGTAACAAAGAGAGTATTCATCCCTTTTTCATTTAGCATGCTTTTGTGACGACCTATCCCGACTCATCTTGTTTATTGTCTTAGTATCTTCTGCTTTAGAGCACTTGAAAATTTAACTGCTTTATGGATTGCTCTTGTTTATTTATCTTATCATCTTGCAATTCAAAATACATTTTTAATAGTTTTTCTTCACCTATATGCTTGTATTATTAGCGGAGCATTCTGCTTTGAATCTTCTGATATTCTCTATCATTTTCTACATTGCTGTAGTTATGAATGACCTTTTGAATATTTGCAATTTGAGATTGTGTGCTAATGTACGAAAGACTGATAGTTTCATTTGTTGTTTGTATAGAAGACATTGTCTTTTATTTTGCTTTGATTGCAGTTGCGGCCAAAATAGGTTCTATATTGTTGTGGTTTTTCTGTCATGCATAAATGGTTCTCCATTTATATTATGATTGTGTTGCTGTCAAGTTGAGTGCCATCATCTATATTTATGCATGCTAAATTTACTCCTACTTGTTTAGAATGAAAGTGCTGCCACCATAGTCGGTTTGTCCTAGTTTCTATTTGACATGTTGCCCTTTTGTTGAACGATAATTATTTTATTATTGTTACAGTTAAGGTGCAGCTTTCTCCTACCGTTCGAATAACTCCACCATGGATAATGATGAAAGTGATGTAGTTCAGGTTTCTTTCCCACCATTTTGAAGGCATTGGGAGTTTTTGGATAGTCATTGATACGTTCATTTAGACTTAGAAAGCGTAGCAATTAATTCACCTTTCCTTGTGCAACCAATGCACGGGTCAGTATACTTAGGATTTCTTCTTACAGGTTTGCCATTGTAAGGACATCAGCCTAATTTGGGTCCTATATTTTACAAATAAACATTTGCTTCTTTTATCTATGATAATCTTTTTTTCCTTGAAATTTGTAGTCTTTAATTTGCCGTTAAGGTGCGCATATGGAGTCAGAACTAGTGCACACAATACATGAGCTAGGTGTTCATGGGCGAGATAAAGTAGGGTGTCATACTTGACAATAGATTATGATAGGGTGTTTGTTGAATTGTTAACCGACTAACATTAGGTCAGTAATGTGCATGTTGATAATATGCATTGAAAGAAATCCTCGAACATTTCTATCAAAGAACTAGTTTACTAAATATCGGTAAAGTTATGGCAAATTAGGTATGAGAATCATAATTTTTTTTAAGAATCTCAACTAGCTAACTAGTTTGAATGGATAAGGTTTGATGCGACTACACATGTAATGATGTGTGAAAGGAGGTATGAAGGTATGAAGAATCTTTAAAATGATTTCTCAAACTAGAAGTATCATATTATTGTCATCTCATCAATGCACTAGGATTTTGTTGCATTACGAGATTAAACTTTTTTTTTTAGTGATGAGTTTACTAATACCATGCAAGGGCACTATTGGTGCTGGTTTGCATGTTTGAAGTGGATCAAATTTTGAGTGCAACACTAGTGGATCGACATGAACTTCTTGAATATATTGCTCTTAACCCAGACAAGTTTGAGAGGGGGGCTAATTCAAAAAATGGCAAATGAACCACATGAGTAGGATACGTGCTCTAATATTAGGGAGTTATGGATCTATACTCCCACATGAGAAGGGTGAAACCGTAGTAGCCAAGGAATGGTTAAGTTCTCCCAAGTCCAATGCGCTAAATATCGATGTTTGAGTAAGAAGTACAAGTATGTGTAAACTTTAATATACTTATTGATGAGTGCGTCAACAATTTTAAGAGCTTGTCAGGTATGACGTTTGTAGGATTTCACACGTGCATTGAGTGACTTCAAGGTGATAAGGATACTTGCTTTACCTTTGTGTCCTAACAGCAATTACATAGGCAAATGAATCTATCGTTTGGTTGACAAAAGTTCAAACTTTGCAAGTAATGGTGCTTAGGATCTTTAGGAGGTTGTGGTTCTTTGACTTGAATTCAAAGAGGACTACGGGTGTATTTGTTTGATTTGAATATATTCATGCATATTATTCATATTTATAGGTATTTATGGAGTTGTAGCTAAAGGTGGATGTGTTCTAGTTTGATTCTTCTTCTAAGTTGTAGCCGAAGGTGGATGTGTAATTTCATTGTTTTTATTTGAGTTGGATTTGTGTGGCCTTTTTATTTATAGCTTGTTGTGTATATATCGACTTCATTTTGTTGTACATATGCAATCCGATCTAAAAAGTAAATGTACCTGGCTCATATTGTTGGTGCTGAGTGATTTTCAAGTTTGCGGTTATGTTGAGTTCAAGATATATAGCTCAAATCTATCAACACTTGTAAAAGGCACAAAAGTAGAGGAAAAATGCTATAGATGTAAAAGGAAGATAAGTATTTATAGTGGTTCAACTAGTATAAAGTTCTACGTTCACTTTGGAGATAGAGTCTCCAAGGTTTTCCACTATTTTTTGCAGTAGTTACATATTACATTAGTCTCATATAAGAGGAGTATAATCACTTTTTTGTAAAATGTTTCCTTGTGTACAACAACTAGTATCGTTCTTAAATTGAGAAAATTAGATATTAGTGGGATCCGGCTCTAAGATCCTTGTCATGAGGAACAATGTGATGTCCTGATGCCGGCTCAGCGAGAACTGTCCCGACATTCAGGTGGTCACATTTCGCAGGGTCATATTGAGCAATTTGAAAGAAAAAGGAATACACATAAAAGCCAAGAGATATTCTCCTTCTATTGAAATTTCATATTCCAAAAATCTCCAATGCTCCTCTTACAAAGTTCATCAAAGATGAACTGAAACAACAAGAATATAAAAATAAAATTAAAAGTAAAATAGTGTTGTAGATCCCTCAGCACGTTTGAAAATTTAAGAATTAGGGTTCTTGTTCAAATTCTCTCAGAAGCACTTGACCTGGTATTATACAAAAGATAATACCGGGATTGGAATTTCAATATTAGAGAATATTCTAAATACCACAACAAATAATAAAATATTACATTTTTATAATAGCAGAGATGTGATTAGCGGAAATAAGGATATATTAAAATGCAGGAAAAATAAGACAATAGTGCAAACGGGATAATTAATTTTCTGCAACAAGTATTATCACAAAAATATTGGTTACTGATGTTGTTTTTCCAATAACCAACCACGAATGTTATTGATATCAATTTTCTAATAATTAACTATGAATATTATTGATGTCATTTTCAAGTAATCAACCACAAATGTTATTGATGCAATTTTCCAATAACCAACCACATTATAAAAGGGATGTTGGTTCCGAACAACCAATCAAGCTTCAATATGAATTTGACTCAAAGCGAAGCTAAGCAGTAGCAAAGTGCAAAAAGTAATACATGTTCATATACTGGGTACCTTTTATTTTAAGTTCAAAAGTGCGACAGTTTGATCGAATCTTCATTTAGATTTGATATTTAAATTATCCTTTTTAGCCAATATTTTTAGGAGTAATTTTTATCTTTGTTTCTATTCTATTTTTTTTCTTTCACTTTCTCATTTTGATAGGAGTTCGACTTTTAAGTTATTGAGATCGGATCTTCATTTAGTTCCCCGGGATTTTGTTCGAGTCGGGTTTTTTTTTTTTTTGGACCTAATTTGCAAAGTAACGTCGTTGCTAATATGAGCACCTTTAATAGTAAAATAAAGGAGATCTAGCGACGGATGACACTTGATGCGACGTACAGTGGCAAGTTGGTGCTTGATTGATGTGATGCATTAATAGCTATCATGGTGTAATAATGATAGATGTGACGCATTAATGGTGGACGCACTGAAATGACGACATGTTACGATGTTGAGTAGGCGAGTTGAAATAGTTATTGGCTGGTTAAGCAAGTTAATAAGTGGTTATGCTTAGGGTTGTCAATGATTTGGGCAACAATTACTGACACTGTATGAGAAGTTCACATGTAACGTAATATTGATTTTTCAATTGACAGTGCACTGGAGTCAACATTGCACTGGAGCCGGTGACGGGTTTTTTAAATCTGTAGGATTGCTCGGCCTTGTACGTGGGGACGAGATCGTCACTTGGCGTAACTTAAGTAACTAAGTGCGAGGAGGTTCGGTGGGTATTTTTAAAGACTAAGTGTCAAGGAATGCAAATAATATAGTTAAGTGGGCTTTTAACACTTATGAAGGGAATTTGGAGGCTGTCCATGCGAACGGTCCAAATGCGAAGCAGAAGTTGAGTATAACATTTAATATGCACGGTAAATATGTATAATGAGTGGGGATGACTTCAAGGATTGGAGTAGTCATCAATACGATTGCTCATGTATAAAGGACTTTATATTAGGGGATAGTATGTGGTAAAAGTTTTGAAGTACACACCCAATATGGGCTTACATGAACTTTAGAATTCCACAAAATTCTTTAGGGACTGTTTGGATTGAGGTAAAAGTAATGTAAAGGAAAATTTTTTCGAACAAATTGAAATAACCAACGTTTGGCATGAAGTACGTGTAAAAAACTCTTACACTGTATTTCAATTTTGTATTTATATATATATATATATATATATATATATATATATATATATATATATATATAAACGATGTTAAAGGATTACGCGCAGTGAGCGAGCGAACAAATTAGCGAATGAAAGCGTCCATCTTCTCCCGTGAACGAACGATTCTGGCGAATAGTTCGTTCGAACAAATCCTAAAATTATTTCAATTTGATTCGACGGAACGAATCGTTCAAACGATTTTGTTCGAATGAATGATTCGTTCAATCATTTTAAGAGAAAAATGTTAAAATTCTTGTAAAATTACTAAACAACGCAAAGTAGCCAGATTACACTATAATCAAATTTTTCTATAATCAGATTACTTAATACTCAAATTTTTTAAATTTTCTCATACCAAACAGCCTCTTAGAGAATTTGCTAGTGGATCTATTCCATGCTAGCACACACCTTAAGCATGATTTGAGTAATTGCAAATTTTGTTATTGGGCATTGACAAGCTTGTGAATGCAAACAACTTTGTAAATTCTCTTAAATTTTTATAGAACTAGTAATTAGGGTGGTTAATAATGTGTTGAGTGCAATTGTCTTGTTATTGTTCGTGATGGTTGTCCTGCCCAGTGTAAAAAATATGCTAGTTAAGTAATCAAGTTAACATTTTCTAGAACTAGTAATTAGGGTGGTAAATTTTGAAGATGTTGCAAGCAACTATCGATGAAACACGTGTTTTGGATATCATTGATGTTGAATGATAGAGAACTGATACTAAAATGGGATGAATTTCACATAATGTTATCATTTGTTCATTTATCTTGTATTTATCTAGTAAGGATTGACAACAAATATTTGAGTTCTACGGTGAATCACCAAGGAAGGCTGGTTTAGGGTACCCCACTAGAAGTGTCTTCTTGTTGATTTTGTGTATGCCAATATAGCCAAATTGATTCCACCATATCATGTTATTGTTGCTATTGTAATGACTATTATTGGCTTCACATCTATTTATGTGATCCCACAAAAATTTTGAACTATAACTTTGTGCAGTTGCAAAATGTTGTTGAGTGCGTGTCCGGAAGGAACATCTATCTTGGTGCATCAATATAGGTCTTTGTGCAAACATAGAGTGATATTATTCTAACATATACCATACTACATATTTACATCAAGAAGTACTAATAAAATGTGTATTCCAACATAAGCGTGGCCTTGGAAGTTGTTTTTAAATGGCTAACCTAAGGGGCTTATGTATTCACTAATTTGATAAATTTGGTTGTAAATATTTATTGAAAAATTTTGGTTGTATTCAAAATTAATGTGTTTTCTTTATATAAAAAATTGATTAAATTAACTATGTATTTTGAATTATTAAATTGAATACTGTATAAAATGATATTAAAAATTATTATTCATTAAGCAATAATACTAATTTTTATATAAATAAAAAAAGATTAAATATTTATATGTATAACTAAATCATTTTAATAATTGAGCTATACCATTTATTTAATTAAAAACCATTTTTTGTTTTAAATTATTTTTATATTTTATCATCATTCAATCAAATAAAATAATATTTTTTAAATTTATAATAAAATTTATAATTGCAGCAGTTTCAAATTTGAAACCCAAATATTTGAACCTGAATATTTCTCAACTTCGTTTAAGTTTAGTTTGTCTTTGTTAACAACCAAACAACATGCTTCATTGACTATTCTTATATTTGTTTAATTTATCAAGGTTAAGTTAAGGTGATTAAATCAAATGATCTCAAAGTTACTTTGTATTAATTAATTATATATTTAATTAGTTAAGATTAATTAAATTAAGGAATTTCATCAATGCTTAATTTATTGTGCTATTCATTAATAAAAAATATTTTAATTAAATTGATGACTAAGTAATTAATTTAGCGCAACAATAATTTTTTAATAAATTAATTGTTTAAAACAAAGTTTATAATTATAAAAAAATAAAATAAATATATAAATATATAATTAAATAATTAAATAGTTAACTTGAATAATTAACTAGCATATTTTTTAATTAGTAATTAATAATATTTAATCTTTGAATTAAATAAGGCTATTGTTAATAATTCAAATAAAATAATTAGTTAATTCTTTTTACTTAAATATTTAAAATTATGTTAAGTAGATATTTATTATGCTAATTATGAATCCAACTTTATTTGTTATTGATTGCTTAATTGAATTATTATATAATGTTTATTTTGATAATTAAACTTACTAATATTTTTATTAATTTAAGGTATATTAAATGAATTATTATAATAAATTTAATTGACTATTAACATCTTATTTAAAATTGTAAATAATTTGCTAACTATGTAATTCATAGTAATCTTAATTAGTTGAAATAAGATTATTTATTTCATAATTACTATAATAATTTGTTTGATAATTAATTTTTATTGTTGTGATATTGTTATTTTAATTAATATTTAATTTATTTTATTTTCATATTCTTTAGTAAATAATATTACTTATATTTCGTCATTTCTAATATCGTCATCGTTATTATTGATATTCTTATTATTGTTGTTGTTATTATTATTATTATAATAATTATTATTGTTGTTAATTTAATTTAAATTAGATTTAACTTATATAAATTATTTTTCAACTTAGCTAGCTTAAAGCAACTTAACCTAGTCTAATGGCTGTTCCTTAGACCAGTCTATAAGCTAATTCTATACCAACCCGCTTACAAACATTTAAAACATCAATTTTCTTATAAAGCTGGAGACTTTGTTGCTCTATTATAGCAAGAGGCTTCTTTGTTTTATATTAATGCTTCTTTTTCTATCATTATCTGTTCTTAAATTCCATTTACACCAAAATCTACTTATCAAAACATTCATAATTCTTTTGATTAAGAGTTGGAAGTGATGTGATCATCTGGAAAAACTTGGCAATTGTGACAATAGTTTTTATAGGAAGTTTGCTAGGAACTTTACCCAATAATGGCATCTATTGCTGATGTTCTTAATAGAGATAGGTTTGGCCAAATTAAGAAAGTGATGACCATTGCTCATGTACTTCGGTCACCCAACTTTCAAAAGTGTTCAAAGTAGTGTGTGATGTTTCTAGTATTGGGATTAGCAGAGTTTTATCCTAGGATAACCATCTAGTCCCGTATTTATTGTGAAGTTTAATGAAGCAAAACAATGTTATTCCAATTGTGATCGTGATTTTATGCAATCATCCAATTGCTAAAGTACTCAAGCCATTACTTATTGCATCGAGAATTCATCATCCACACTAATCACCATGCACTTAAGCTTAGTAACATGCAACAAAAGTTAAACTATAGGCATGCCAAGTGGATTGAGTTGTTACAAAATTATGCCTTTGTTATCAAGCATAAGCCTAATGTTGAAAATAAACCTGCATACGCATTGTCTAGAGTAGATTGGGTAGTTACATCACTCACAAGTCTGATTTCTGCTTCAATTGCTTGAGAGATGAGTTTATTCGTTGCCACAACTTTCACCTTATTTATATCAAGTCGAGAGAGAGTGTGTTGTCATCCCACTTTATGTAATATAATGTCGATCGATATTTATTTCAAGGGCCATTGCTTTTTATCCCCCACACCTTTTTTTATTTTGGTGGCATAGCTGATCAACTAGAAGAGAAAATCAGTCATTATTGAGAATTTTTATTGGCATTCACTAAAGAGAGACATGAGAATGTTTGTCTCTAGTGTTTAGTGTGCAAGAAGGAAAGGCTCAAAATCAGAAGTTTGAAAAATGTGTTGCCTATACTGTACCAACCATGGAAAGATTTATTGATGAGTTTTGTATTAGGACTTCCCAAATTCACACATCATTGATGTAGGACAAAAAGACTTAATGCGTAATAAATCTTTACAATGACTTTAGGAAAAAAAAATGGTCCCGTTTAAAGTCATTTTCACTTTTTTTCTTGTATTTTTAATTAAATTCAAATTTTGATTTAATTGCTTTTATTTTTTAGTTTAAAATGGAGGGATTTAATTTAAATATGTGAGCTATGTATTTCTTTTTTTGGGGGTAGGCTAGTTTGGTAAGAGAGTGCTTCCTTTTCTTCTTAGTTTAAAAGAGAAGAAAATTAATTTAAATATGAGAGTTATGTATTTCTATTTTAGGAGTAGGCTAGTTTGGTAAGAGAATATTATCTTTTTTTTTAGTTTAAAAGGAAGATAATTAATTTAAATATAAGAGTTATGTATCTCCTTTTGTTAGGAGTAGGCTAGTTGGTAAGAGAGTGTTTCATTTTCTTTTGAGTTTAAAAGAGAGGGAATTAATTTAAATATGAGAGTTATGTATTTCTTTTTTGGGGGTAGGCTAGTTTGGTAAGAGAGTGTTTTCTTTTCTTGACCCCTTTTTTATAAACAGGGCCCTAAGCCCTCTTGTAAAAGGCATTGTGGCGATAATAAAAATTCTAAAAATTTTCTCAATATTCTGTGTTTTGAGGTCTTGTTTTCTTGACAATGTGGACAATCGAACAAGGTCTCGAAGTGTGGACAATTTTGGGGCGCCGAAGGTGCGTACAATCGGAGACGTGTGTGGTGCATACAACCCACACAACCTTATCTCGTTTCGCTCCAGCTCATTCACTCCATCGCCATTGCTTCCAAATGTTCGCTTCGCTGCTTCCCTCGATCGCCATTTGCTCGCCACCTCGAAAAGAGTTCCGGCACTTCTTCCGCCGCCAATCATACAATATTTAGGTAGTAGTCGATAGGTTTTCCAAGGTGACTCACTTTATACTTGTTTGAAAACTAATGATGCATCTCACATGACAACTTTTTTTTAGGGAAGTTGTCAAACTACTTGGGTTGCCATGCTCCATAATTTCCCAGAGGGGTGTAAATTTTGTCATATTTTTTGAAGGCTTTGTGGTGATTACTAGACACCGCATTTAAGCTTTTATTAGCATTTTACTAGCAGACTAACGGACAAATAGCAGTGGTAAACAGATTTTTAGGGAATTATTAAGGAGTTTAGGGGCAAAGATTTGGGCACACGAGATTCACACCTTCTTATCGCAGAATTTTCCCACAATAGCATTGTATTTAGGATAACAAAAAGAATGCCATTTGAAATCATCTATGAGTAGATCCCTAGGACTCTGGTTTGCCTTATTGGTTTGCTTAACCATGTATATTTCAATGTTCCCTTTGCTTTTGTTAGGGATTTTCATAAATTGTATCACGATTTAAGAAATCAATTAAGAAATCTAATAAAAATTATGCTGTAAAAAAAGAACATGATTAGGTCTACTAAGAGTTTTATTGAAGGTAATATGCTGTCATTCACATTCACCATGATCGATTTTCATGTTCAAATATTAAAAGATTCATGCTAGAGTGGCAGAACCTTTCAAGGTTCTTAGGATAATTGTGCCAAATGCTTACTTAATTGATTTGCCTTTTGATATAATTCTAAGTTGTATATTTCATATTGATGATTTAATTTCATATTTTAACGAGCTTTTACAAGAAAAGATATGTACTTTTTTAGAAGGGTAGAACTTTAACCTGCTTACTAAAACTCCAAACTTTTTTTTTGAGATTGATGCTATTATGTTTTATTAAATAGTTTTGAGAGAGTAGTGTGAGCATAGGTTTCTGGTGCAATGCAAAGATAGACAGCCATTATAGAACTCTTAGTTGATGTACGAGGAGTTAAAAAGGCTCCGTCTCGATCTACTTGATGATTATATTGATTTCAGCTTTGTGGAGTTTTTGTGGTGGGGGAGAGTTTGATGCAGTACAGGGAGACCCGTAAGGAGGCCCATGACTTGGGCATTTGCGCGTTTAGCTGGAGATTGAACATAAGTTGTACTTATACATGATTGTGGAGTCGTGTTGTGTTGTATTTGTTTTCTAGGTCATGTTATTTTGATCCAAGTTTGTAGCGTCATGCAGTGCTATATCTGGTATTTGGTGTTTTATACTTCCATGGTATGTGTTTGGTAGTTAACTGCATTAGTGAGATTTTGTATATTTTGTATTTATGTTTAATGGTGGCCGTTATTTTTTATATGTGAACAGACACCTCGAGTTATGATGGGGGTTGTGGTGCCTTTAGTGAACCTACTCCTATAAATAGATTTGTACTCATTTAAAAAGGATATCAAATGATAGTTCTGTTTACTCCTATGAGAATTGTGCTCTTGTGAGAGTATTTGCTAAGTGGTGTACATACCTACTTCAATCCTTGGGCACGTATAGCGGCAAGGCTACCGAGTATGCATAATTTTGGTAAATTATCTGTGTATTTTCTCTTGTTCTTCATTTTCTCCATTGTTCTTCCAAATCTTCCATAAATCATGTCGTGTTTGATCATCATTTTCCACCGTCATATTTATGTGTGTTTTTACCGCTCTCTACTTATTCCATTGTCGATTTCTCCACCAAATTCTTAAAAACTAGAAAAAATAGAATATGCGCTTTCCCTCATTCGAATTATTGTTATTTTTTCATTTTTAAATCATTATTATTGGTAAAACAAACATGTCACGTCAGTGAGCATTTTTTCCTGGAAAATTTTGAAAATTGGATAACTTGATTCTCTAGGCCTTTCACATGTAGTTGGATTTTTGCTCAGACTGTTCTTTTGTTTTGTATCATTTTGAGGTCTGGAAATGACTCTTTGGCCTAAAACAAATGCAAGATGTCCTTATTCTTACAAGCACTGCTTAAAATAAAAATCAATATTTCTTAACATGTCATATACAATCTCTCTTGCACTTGTGCTAAGGCTTGCATTGCAACCTAGTTATTGTGTACTTAATATCTCACTTATGCAATACAAAATAAAATATGCAATTGTGAAAATTTTGCGTGATCACAAACAAAAATTGCACATAAAACTCTGCTCTCTTGATTTTTATTGATTATCTATTAGTTTCTGAGTGATTACCTTGGCTTCCATTTGGTGTCCGTGCTTCCATAAAAATTTGCACTAGTAGAAATAAGAGCAAGTTGTTACAAAAGAGCGAGATTACTTGATCAACTATAATATATTATGCTAGTTGGCTGGGATGGCCTTTATAACTTGATGGTATGGCAGTTAAACGAAGCTGATCTAAACTTCATGCTATGATTTTGAAAATTTGGTGAGAGATTTATGAATCACCTGCAAACATTTGGATGCTGCTTGATATTGCCAATGTAAATAATCAATTTAGTCCAGAAAAATGAGTTCAGATTGAGTCGTCTGCATGATTGAGTTGATTCTGACATGTGAAACTGTAAATGAACGGGTTTTATTTAGGTCAATTAAATATGTTTAGAAAAGCTATCTATTTAGTTTCCAGTTTGACTGATTTCAGGTTATCTGGTGAGTACTGACTCATCTACTGTCTTTCTCACGTATTTTATACATGGACTTTGTTCGCTATTTTCTCTACTTTGGCAGTTTATTTTATTGGTCTGTTTCATCTATATGCCCCTGTGTTCTAATTTTTGTTGACCTATATTGGAGAGGTTTTGTAGGCATGGCTGGAAATTTTGGTGGAAGGAAGAGTAGTTATGAAAATTAAAGAAACACAGAAGGTTTAAATGTCTTTATTATTGGTAAATATAGGATAGAAGAATTTTTAAAAAAATCACGAAGTATGTGTTGTGGGTCTACTTGTTTAACACCATTCTTCACTCTAATAAAGAAGAGTAATTACCTTATAAATTTCTAGAATATTAAACATGGAATAATTGAAAAAATAAGCTTAAGAGAAGTTAATGAATGCAAAGTGTCTCCGCTGCATTGTAAATACAATAAAATTTGAAAGGGAAATTAAGAGTTGGTCATTTTGTTAATGTTCATAAGCCAAAATATCATGTGAATTTCTATTGTTTACTCCATTTGGCCACCTATTAGGGTTTTTACAGACATTTGTGTTGATTGTAGCGGGAAATGTTTTTTTTTTTTTCTTTACATTTATTCGTGCCTCTAAAATGTAAATTATGATAAATCTAGGTGATCTTGATTGATCGGACCAATAAATGAGTATCTTGGAATCTAAATATGGACATGGGCTTTGTTTTGATGTGGTATGAATTGTATTCTCTGTTCTGTATATTTTACTAGAATAAAGGATATTTTTTTGTGCTAGAATGTATTCCCGTGCTAGAAGATGAGTTGAAAATTTTCTTACAACAAATCTCGTGAAATGCATTTTACAAGGAATGCCCAAGTGAGTGCTCTCTTTAATTTGTCTTAAACAAGATTTAAGTTTTAAGTTTCAAGTTTGTTCTCACTTGATGTGGCGCTTTAGAGTATCGGTCGGAATTATTGTAGGGTTGTTTTAGGAATCGTTCAGTGGCTATGGTCCTAAAACCATTATAGAATGAGTAAAACTTTTAAACTCTTATGCTTGTATGCTCATTTTCTCAGGCAACAATTATGCGGCCCAGTACTCTTATCGGCACAGAAGATAGAATTTTGAATAGATGGGCCCAGTTTGTAAAAAAGTGGGGCTTTCTTCCACTTATTGGTGGTGGATCTACCCGGTATGCATTTTATTATTCTTGCTGTTGCTTTCAGCTTGTGCAACTGCTGAATGAGTGAGCTTTTGTAAGATTTGGTGATGTTCTTCATTTTCATTTTAAAATAAATGCACTTCCAGGATTCAACCAGTTTATGTTGTAGATGTGGCTGCTGCTATTGTATCCTCATTGAAGGATGATGGTAGCAGTATGGGGAAAATTTATGAGCTTGGTGGACCGGAGATTCTTACTGTGCATGAACTGGTTAGTTCTGTGTAATTTGTTACTTTTTTATTAAGTTCTTACGTTTATACTTGTATATCCTAGTTTTTGTTGATGATGAAAGTGAAAAGAAGACTGTTAAGCTGCTTTTGCTCGTATTGTTTAAGAGATTCTTCTAACTGGTTTAAACATATGCAGGCAGAGTTAATGTATGACATGATCCGTGAATGGCCACGATATTTTAATGTTCCTTTTCCAGTTGCAAAGGTAAGTTCATGTGCAGTTTCAGGGATCAATGGATTTTCTTGGATATAGTTTTTTTTTTTCCTCAATTGTGCTTAGGTTGCATTTTTCCAGCTCATGTAATATTTTTCTATTGTGGCACCTTTGAGGTTTATGTATATTTATGATATTAAATATAACAACAACAAGAACACCAAGCCTTAATCCCACTAGATGGGGTCGACTACATGAATCCCTTGTTTCCATTGTGCATGATCAAATAAATGCCCCTCCCTAAGTTCCATATAGAGAAGATCCTTCCTAGTTTCTTCCCATTTTTTTTGGGTCTTCCTCTACCTCTTTTAATATGACAGAAATTTATGAACTCAATTTTCTTAACACGGGCATTGCGCGGTCTACGTTTACTATGCTCGAACCATCTAAAGCAACATTCTCTAATCTTGTCCACTATTGGAGCCACTCCAACCTTGCTAACGAATAAGCTCATTTTTCATTCTATTTTTGCGAGTGCACCCACTCATCCACCTAAGCAACTTATAAATGTAACACTTATTTTATTAGTTTCTTCTTTGTTGGCCAACATTCAACCCCATATAATGTTATTGGTCATCTAGCTCTTTAAAATTTTTCTTTAATTTTGAGTGAATTTTTTTGATAACACTACACTAGAAGTGCTTCTCCATTTTATCCAACTAGCTTGGATCATATTCATCACATCGCTCTCTTTTTCAGCATTGTTTTAAATAATTGAACCTAGGTACTTGAACCTCTCACTCTTCTTGATTACATGGTCCTCAATAGTTATGTTCTCGAGATTATGGCCTCTGTATTATTGAAATTACACTACATGTATTCAATTTTAGATCTACTAAGACAAACCTCTGGATTCTAAAGTAGTCCTCCATAATTTAAGTTTTGTGTTAACTCCACCCCTAGCCTTGTCAATTAATGAAATATTATCTGCAAATAACATGCACTAAGAAATCTTCTCTTGAATGTGCTTAGTTTGAACATCTATAATTAAGGCAAAAAAATGTGCTGAGAGCTGAGCCTTGATGTAATCCAATCAAAATAGAGAAATCATTAGACAAGGCACCTTGTTATCGAACACATTTAAGAATCCCATTATACATATCTTTAATAACATTATTTTATGCAACACTAATCCCTTTTCTCAAAATAACATCATAAGAAAATTTAAAGCATCCTATGATTATTAAATAACATTAAAATAATTTAAACTATTTTCTCATTTTTAGTTATGGAAGTGCCATGAATGTTTATTTTATGATTTGACACAAGAGAGTATTAACTCTCATTTTTTGTTTTGAAACTCAGGATTTATAGTATTTTATTGGGAGACAATTACAGGCATGCACACAACCATATATATATATATAATATGAATAAAAATGCTTTCTTTTTAATAGGGTAGATTCAATTTTTTTAGCATCTCACCAACCACTAAAAATTAGTAAATGTGTTTTCTAGTCTATATAATATTACTTGTTCCAAATTAGTATATAAAGTTTTTATTTTATTAAAAAGATCTTTAGGATTTATAAAAACTCTTATATTAATCCCTATAGATAAAAATTTTCCAAAATATTCATTGGATGAGAACAACACTCATGATACATTAATAAACTAATAAAGATGATGAGATGATCAAATTCCTTTATTTAATGAAGACAATCTTGCAATATAGAGGAAAGTAACACTACAACAGAGTGATGAGATGTAATATCGTGCTGGTCGAAGATGTTTTTCATAAACAATAAGAACGATGTTTTGATAGTCTTTGCTGTGATTTATATTAAGAAAATATGTAACGGTTGTTTAATTTGGTAAATTTTAATGTATATATATATATATGTATATATATATATATATGTCTAAATTTATTAGGAAAATATAAAGCAACTAATTAAACATTATCGAATACCCTTATTATTGCATGTGAAACATTTTGGCCCACATCTTTGCGGTGTTGCTTTCCTCTGTGCTGTAAACAAAGATTGTCTTTTTTTTATTAAATGTTTTGTTGTCTCTTCACTTTTGTTGTTCCATTGATGTATTAGGTGTGCTGGTTTTCATCTAAAGATTTTTTTCTTAGCCTTATCCTTAAAATTTTCTTAACAAATTAAATCTCTTTATAGGGATTAAAATGTATTTTCTTATAAACTAATATGATAAAACAAAAGCTTCATGGACTAATATAGGACTTAGGTAAGATTATAGGAATTAATCAAATTATTCCTTAAAAATATTTGATGGATCAAGTTTTAAAAAGCTAAAAAATTGCTATGTTAATTTATTGTTTTCAAGTTCTTAAATTTGATCACTAAATTTTTTTAATTATGTGTGTGCGCAAAAACTTTATGAACTAATTTAGGACTTCGGTAAGACTATAGAGTCTAAGCAAGTTTCTCTAAAAGAATATAATGGATCAAATTTTAATATAATAAATCTATGTTATATTACTTTTCTCTTTTAATTTTTTAAAAATTTTATATCTGTGTATGTGTGTGTTGTTTGTGGGAAACTACTTTTATTTAGACTCGGTTTGGCTAAGTTTTCTTACAATGTTAGTTTTTCAAAAGGTTGCCCAATGATAGATTAAGTGTAGATTCTAGATTGGGAGTGCTCATCCTTTTGGAGCATCTCTCCTGATTTCCTTACCTTCTCTCAGTAATCCGTTCAGATGCACAGGTTCTTACAATGGTAAGATGTTTCATTTTTCTGTTGAAGCTGTAAAAGAGCTCACTCAAGAATTTATTATGGATCATGTACACAAGCTTGATGCCAGTGCAGAGAGAATAAAATATTGCCACAATCTGTTAGACCATGACTTTCCATCTCGGGGAAGGCTGGCATCTCAAAGCTAAGTTATCTCGAGCAAGACGCTTTTGCATCAAAGCATTCAACAGATTATAGCATGTTATTGTGTACACAAAACAAAGGAATTCATCAATATATCCAAAATAAAAATTGCGGGAACCAAATACCAAACAAAACCTGCAATAACAAACCACCTGTTCTAGAACAAATCGTCTGACAAAACCTTTTTTGCATTTCAAATATCGTACTACATAACATTGATTATAAGGGCTTTGATTTTGTTCTCTTTGTTTTCCAATATCAAACCATTTTCTGTTTTGTTCTCTTTGCTATAAGGGAAGATTGTTTTATTTGGATTGAAGGATTTGATTTATTTTTCATTCATACACTTTAAAAGATTGTTGTTGCATTACATTATCCTCATCACCATCTTCTAAATTTTTTTTTAATGTTTTTATTAACAATATCATCATTCACAACCTCCTATTTCCAATATTCTTATCATGGCTAGAATTTATCTTTTGGCACTACAAATATTCTGATTTTCATCTACAATAACCTTAAACAAATTAAACTTGTAATTTGTGTTCATTATTTTTAAATTAATGCAAAGCCTATGTAAATATTATGCTATTAAATATATTATCACAAGAATTTATTCAAAAAGTATGAACAAATCCTTAAAAAAATTAGCAACTAAACAAACACTAAATTTTTCTTATCTCCACAAAAAATCTATCTAAATATTGGATTTAAAGGTTAATTCTTCTTTCAAACTCATTTAAATCTTGCATAAATAGTGCAACCAAACAAGTTGTAAATCTTGACTTTTTTAACAATCCCAAAAATATTAGCAAAATTTGAAAATAATGAAATTGTTTTAATACCTTAGCATATAGGTCATACAAGGAAGAACATCGACCTTGGTGAAAGTGAAGAGAGCAGTGGTTGTGGAAGTTTGGAGATCAAATAAAACAAAAGAGATGTATAGAGAAGCAACCAACCCTTGTTGTTGAGACTTGGGAAAAGGGAGAGGCGAGTGGAGACTACAGAGCACTCGAGATAAAGCGGTGTCACCATGAGGAAGCACTGACAGAAAGCTGTAAAGAGGGTATTAAGGATTTTGAAGAAAGCATTGATAACCTAAAAAATTTAGGATTTTAGGGGTTTTTTTGTATTTATAATTGGGATAATAGTGAATAGCTGATTAGTTATTTGTGTTTTCTTTGGTTAAATTACGGTTCACATCTAGTTCTATTTTGATTAAGGCCTTAGGTTAATATACTTAAATAGCTAACATGTATTAAATTAGTATATATTATTACTATTAGTTTAGCTATATGGTGAACCCACGAGGTGAGCCGGATAAAACTCAAACTTGAGCTTAAATAATACTCAAGCTCAAGAATTAGCTGGAGCTCGAAGCTTGGCTCACAAGCTTTTTGTTTAGCCTAACTTGAGTTATAATAATATTCAAGCTCAGTCGAGCTTGAAGCTTGATAAGCTTGGTTCGCGAGCTTTTTGTCAAGCCTAACATGAGCTGGCTTGACTCATTTGACATGTTATGAAGTTCACACATATTCTCGGGTAATGCTAATCAATGCAACACTTTCATTTTTTTCTGTGATCTAATGGATCTTGGGCACAATTTTCTCATTTTATCTAATTTCGTTGCATCTTTTTTCAGACTGACTTTGACTAAAACAGTCACCAAATTATAATTTTAAAAGTTCGTGCTTTGCATCGTAATATTTTTGTGTGGATCTTGAATGATTTTTAATATTTCGTGAAGCAATTTTATTTTCTCTATCATTTTATCAACTATCTTATCATTTATCATTCTTTTTTGTTCAATTTCAAGTCAGTATAAGGTATTTTGCTGTTGCGTCAACATCTTTAATTTACCAATTCTGGAAATTTCATTCATTTGATTGACCTTAATGAAGACTAACTAACTAATAATTCCAAAGTTTTATGCTTTGCTCTTAATTTTTCTGTTGGTCTTGAATTTATTTTTAAAATTTATCTGATGATAATTTGTTCAAAGATCAGTTTCAAAATATTGTAGCTTCTTGTTGCTTAAATAAGTCATCAGTCATGAGCAAATAATATTTTTATTGTGAGTTTTTTCATTTTATGGTAATCTTTGTGAAGTCTCATGCTCCTCTTTTTTTTTCCTAACAAATAGCATCGATGCATTCGTGATGATGTACTAAGCTTGATAAAACTTTTATTTATAGAGATGAGGATGCTTAGGTGGTTGAGGATTCTTAGGAGGATGAATGGGTATACTTGAAAGGATAGGATGAGAATTGTGTTTATTTGTAGCAAGGTTGGAGTGACTCCAATAACGGATAATTAGATAATGTTGTTTTAGATGGTTCAAACATATTAAACGTGGATTGTTCTATATTTCTTTTAGAAAAATTGAGTTGCTAGAGAGGAACACCAAAAAGGAACGTGAAGAAACCATTCCCTTGTTAGGATCTTCTCTATTTTGAATTAAAGGAGGGGCTTCTATTTGATCATGTGCAATGAAAACAAAGGACTCATGTAGCTGAACCCATTGAGTGGGATTAAGGCTTGATGATGCTGGTATTTTTTTGATGGTTGGATTAGTCCGCTCATAATGCTTGATTCACAGTTTTCCTGTTTTAGATGTTTTGTATCGTTTGCACTTTCTGTTTGTTTTACTCTATCCGTCTTGCTTTTTCTACAGGCATCCCAAGAATCTCAATCATGAGAGAGATTAAGCGTTGTCTAATAGTGTTCCTTAGTTCACTAAAAATTTTGTGTGATTTTTGGCTGCTGCTGGTACTGTGTAGTGTGTGCACCTTGATAAGGCTGTGAATCCTGCCTTATTTTGGAGGCACGGCACCTGGATCAATATAGCGAACTTTTCCTTCGTTTGCTTTATCTGTGAAAACAGCACGTGCTATTGTCAGAAAACTACCTTATACTTGCCCAAAACATAGTGGTGTTATCCATACATCTCGTCTTTGGCTCCACCATGTTTTGCTTCTCCTGTAAGAAAAGTAACATGGGATACATTTTTCTCTTCAAAACATGCTCCCTTTAAAAATCATTTGTTTTTTTAACCTATAATTTTAGTGGCATTAATTGTTTCTGAGAAATGAGGAGGTTGCATGTCTTGAAATTTCAGATGTTTGGTTGGCACAAATATTGCTAAAATCGTTTTGTTGTTCTCAAATAAAAATATAGTTCTTTGTTTCTCCTTTTGATTATAATAATAATTGTGTTGGATGGTTGCTGCCCCTCCTTCCCCAACCTAAAGTCGCTTCTCTAATTTTCTCTTTTGATGGCTCTCAAAAAAACTGCATTCCTACTATATCATTCGGATTTTGATAATTTTGCATAGATAACAACACAATACATGCAAAATTTAAAAGGTGGTTACAAAAACTTACTTTATAATCATTTTACCCTTTCTTAGTTTCCTTAGGAATCTTGCTAATGAAAAAAATATATATATAATTTGGAAAAATTGCTATGTTTGTGAGTTACAATGTTTTTAAATAGAATAATATATCTTATTACTTTTATTATGTCTGATTTGTAGATAGGATGTATATTCACTGTGGTACTGGATATGACTTGCTAAAAGACCCTCTTTAGATGAAATTGATGTAATCAATTGTTGAATTTGGGATAAGTAATATACAAAATTAAAAAAATTGTTGGTCTAAATCTTACCAATTATTTGTGTTGCCAAAGATAAAGCACCAAATTGGTTGTAGTTGCCTGCTGATGATGAAATCCTAAGTAAAGAAGGTTTGATGGATGCTCGATGTTGTGTCGAGATTGTGCATGCTATGGATTTGAGAAAGAAGCGATATGGTCATAGAAGAGTAGCTTTATCAATAATACAACTTCTCTTGTGAAGGAAGAAAGCTATGTGAGTGAGTGTTGCTTGGTCTCAATAGCTTTAGAGGTGGAAGAAGAAGAGAGCTGTGGCTGTGATGGATAAGGTAGGTTCATTACTTTGGCATGTGAAATATAGGGCATGCTGTTTCTTCCTTATTTGCCAAATGGAGACTGAAGGTTCGGTTGTTATAATATGCAAAAAATTGTCCGCCTAAGTTCACCTTGTCCTATATTAAGCGACCTCACAACCTAGTTTTCTTATGATAAGTTCTCAGGCAATCACCGTTCTGAAAATAACCTCTTGCAACTAAAAAAATCCTGCAACTTTGTTATGCTCGAAGAAATATAACGAACACAAAAAGAGCAGAAATTTACAAACACATGCACAATAAACATCAGAGTTACATGAAAACCCCAAATCCGGGGAAGAACTACGGAGCTACGCTACAAAGAACTTTCCACTATGAAAACAAGAAAAAAGAGTACAAGAGAGATCTCGCTCTCTTTCTCCTGGAGCTCTCACAGCTTGCACACCTTTTTCTCAGAGCCTCCAAGCTGTCACACACAACAACCACCACAACTTTGCATGCACTCACAGTACATAAAACCCTAAAACAATTAATGGTATCAATAATCCAATTCAAAAGCAGCCCCAACCAACCCTAATTAACAGGTTCTTTCCATTTATCAATGCTTGGCGTGATTTAGGCACCATGCTTGCTCTGCCTGGTGCTTGGGCGCGCCCAAGCTCTAACTCCTCAGGTTGTAGATAATGGGGCGCCTGAACTCGCTCAAGCACCTAGGCCTTGGCCTACTTGATCATAACTTGGGCGTGCCCAAGTGCTTAGGTCTCGGTTCGCTGTATGACTTGAGCTGATGTAGCAAGTGTCTGGACATGCCTAAACACTCGGCCCATTGGTCCTTCCGGTGCCTTGGTGCGCCTGAGTGCCCATTCAATTCCAACTTCAATCCTTCAAGCCTATCTCGACCCATTCGATCTCCAATTTGCCTTCGGTTGATCTATGATTCATCCAAAATGACTCCAAAGACTTAATTGATCCTTTTGACCTTTCCAAGATCACTTCAATGCACTCAAGGCGCCATAGTCAGTTATGGTTTGTTTGCTTGAACACACCTTCTTGTGTGTCTAAGTGCGCCCAACCTGGGCTCATCTCTTAGGGCTGCACTCAATGCTTCGCCAAGCATACAATGACCCGTTGTTAGGACTCTTACACTATGAGCACATTTAATTGTTGGTTATCCACACATTCACCACTAGTAATTAGGAAAGAAACCTTGCATATTTTACTAACTATTTCAGATATTTTAATTTTTTCAAATATAGATCCCGTGGAAGGCATTTGTCTCTTTTTTATGTGATTAACCTAGCCATATAAGAACAACACTTTATATGCTTCTGAGTCACGACAGAAATGTTGGCCATCAATGATGACTGGGCAGATTTAATGGGATAAATTTTTTACTGTATTCGTTATATCTGACTTACAGTCTCCCCCTATTGCTGCAATTAGGATTCCAATCCATAATCTGCTTTGATACCAATTGATAGATCCGATCATTATAATATTCAAGAGTTGTTCACTTTAGTGTTTTTCCCATGCTAGGGTAGACTAATGATTTGTTCTTTTTGTTATAACTTCTCGAGTGGTCACCTGACCGTGGGGATGAGCGCACTTATATTCAAAGTTTTCTTCTTATTTACTTCTAGCTATCATAAATGATGCCTTGTATATTATACAAACTATTTTATTTTTATATTAGTTCAAACACATCCCATAAAAGGGCATTAAATCTTTTTGAATGCAGTTCATGTAGCCCCACGAGAAATATATTTACTAAGTCTCTAGTGAGAGTAGATATGTTGGCCTTTAGTGAGGACTTGGCAAACCTTGTAGGACAACTTTTTAATGGACTTTGCCATATGTGACCAACAGTGATTACGATGCCATGAGAATATGAGAAATTTGTGAGTGGTGAGGGAAGAAAACACATGACAAATGGTTGAGTCTAGGTTAAGGAGGGGTCTTGGCTTTTCCTTGCGAGGCTTAGATTTCTTTCATGGTTTTGCAAAAGTCCGTTGAGATTTTAGAGCTCTTGGATGGAAGAGCTAACTTGGATTATGGTTCTCAAAAGAAGAAAAGATTAATGAGTACTTCATTTTTTATTAGAAAATTAGAAACTTTGGTGAAAGTTTAATAAATACTAATAATTTTCTAAAGTTAATTTGAAATACTAGTAATTTTTTTAAGAAATCATTATTAAAATTGAAAGTATGAGCAATTGGAAGTTGCACTTAGCCTAAAATTCTAAATTTGCCACCTAAACATTTTGTTTCAAAAATTTAGAGTAATCATGATGGATTTGATGAATCTCTATTTTTGTCTTTTTAATTAAGTAATGCTGTGTTATTCTCATTTAGTCCAAAGTAAGTTTTTTTAACTTGGAAAAGCTTTGAAAGGTTAACAAATCTACGGAAGGAAGCGACAAGGGCCAACACGAGTGCCTCGGATAAAAATAGTATTTCATACATAACTGTGTTCTGCTTGAACTTCTTTAGGCTAGCTGAGTTTATTGTAGCACAACTTCTTATCTATCTATTTGTTTTTTGTGTAGTAAGTTTAGTGAATGATTTTCCTTTTTTTTTTTTTCTTTTTTGTCTTAATTTCTTGATCGTTGCAAATTGCATGTTCTGAAATATGGTTAAATTTGCTAAAGGCTGCTTAATTAAAAAAACAAATCATCGACATACAAAGCCCCATAAAATTTAATAATTACATTTTTACATATAGAATGTGAAAATGACAGCATATATATATATATATATATATATATATATATATATATAATACATGCAAACAATCATCTGAGCTCTTAGCTGAATTACATATTATGTCTACATCGTCAAACTTACACTTCCACCACAGATTTCTCAATTTGTTGTTTTAATTATAACAGATGACTTTTTTGACATTCAATTTCTAGAGTGCTTTCAAACATGTTGCCTATGAAATTTGTCAAGGGATGCCACCATCTCTTAGATTGATAAAACAAATATTACTTCTGGACTTCTTATCTCATCCCTTCAATGAGGTGAAGGGATGGCGAGATGTAAAGAAGATCTGAATCCTAATACAGTTCTTAGGAAGAATGAACTCCAAAGCCCTTAGATTTGCTTAGTGCAAGATCCAAGCACTCTATATTTTACTAATAAAAGGCAAATTCTTGGCTTTGAAGCTTTTTATTTTACTAGTAAAGATGTTCCGATTGAAATTTTCAGTCTATTGGATGTTTATGACCAAGTTTTTTTATTATATTTTATTTTTTCTGTGCAGGCAATTGCATCTCCTCGTGAGTTTTTTCTTAAAAAAGTTCCATTCCCTTTACCTACTCCGGCTATATTCAATCTTGATCAGATCAATACACTCTCGGTAGATACTGTCGTATCTGAAAATGGTTTGTATCATGAACTCCAAATTAAAGCATATTTGGCAAAATTACTTGCCAAATTTTACTATTCAAGTATTTAACATTTACACTCGGATTTTTTTCAAAATTAACCCCAAAACCTTACCCAAGCATGACATTGTATTAATTGAACTTGTATATTTTTTTCAAAATTAACCCCAAAACCTTACCCAAGCATGATGACATTGTATTAATTGAACTTGTATAAATGGAGTGTTTTCTTATGCCCTGATCGGTAGGTGGTATATTTGTAATTTGAATTATTCGAATGTTATATATATAAATTTTCAATGATTTCCATAACAAGCAAAGACAGTTGTACTGCTTGCATGGATCAGATAAACACAAGCCAGATATATATATATATATATATATATATATATATATATATATGTGGAGCGAAGGAGAACTATTGTCCTTATGTATGAAAAATATTGCTCATTGATCATGTGATCTTGGCCACTCACCCTATATATATATATATATATATATATATATATATGATATATGAGTGTTTAAATATGACTACATTTTTATATTGCTCATCCTCTTGAAACATTATAACATAATCTTCTTGCAGCTCTGTCATTCAACGATCTCGACATAGTTCCTCGCAAACTGAAAGGTTACCCAGTGGAGTTCCTCATTTGTTATCGCAAGGATGGCCCCTCTTACGGTACTACTGTTAGTGAAAAAGTGAGGAGCACATACTTGTAGGGTTTTTTTTGCTCTCCTGAGCTTCTGCTGCTCCAAATCATGTTCTTTTAATAAGTCCTTGGCTTCCCAATATATATATATATATATATATATATATAGAAAAGGTTTAGGGTTTATAATTATATATTTTGATGTATACTAAATCTTAAGTCCCAAAAAGCCTAAACCTAATAGGCCAACAGTGTGTTAGATTGGCCTTTTTATATTATTTACTCTCAGCCCTTTTATTGTTCATATTCCTCTGTTTAAAGCCAAGGTCAACTTGTGATGATATAAACTATTTTAGTGAGATAATGTTTTGCTCTCAAAATATAATAGATTTCTATTTTTAAATAGAATTTTCTTTGAATTGTTGTATGTTCGATTCGTAGAAACTATAAAAGAGTGTTTAGTGTTTCAAAAATATTTGAATGAGTATAATGGAAGTGTTGAATTTCTTTATTTTTAGGAATGTTTTAATCTATGAGAATAAAATATATAATGCACTTATTGTTGATCTTATGAATGTGGATGAAAATAAATATATGATTCAAAAGAGTATTCAATGAATTAAAACTGAATATCAAATTTTAATTATATATATATATATATATATATATATGTATAAGTGTTGAGTTAAAATAATTTGAGATTTATGAAGTGATTAAATCTGTGCAAAAGATGCCTTAATTTTCTTATTGATATGTAAGATTTGTTCTCGTCTATTGAATTGTTGAAGAAGGATCGTTAGTCTGAATGGGAGTGCTTTTTGGGTTTTGTAGTAGTTAAAGAAATTAACAATCAGAGAGTCTACGTATAGAGGTGAAACAGTTTCAGGTGTATTAAGTATTTGGAGAAAGCTTTGCGTTTGTGGGAATGTATGTATTATAATAATGTAAAACATCTTGTCTGTTATGTTTGATGTTTCTGAAGTTGCATGCTATTACATATCATTGTTTCAATATAAAAAACATTACATATAAATTTTGATTTGTAAGTTTTATTCTAATTTAGTTGGAGAAAGTTTGGTGTTTGCTGTGAGAATGTATTATAAGGATGTAAAACATCCTATCTGTTATGCCTCATGTTTCTAAAGTTGTATGATATTATATATCATTGTTTTGATTTCAGAAACATTACATATAAATTTTGATATGTAAGTTTTCGATTTTAGTTTAATTGGAGAAGTTTCGTGTTTGCTATGCGCGTATGCATTATAATGATGTAAAACATCTTATCTACTGTCTCATGTATATGAACTTGCATGTTATCACATATCCTTATTTATTATGTAATGTTTCAAAGTCTTTGTCTCAATTAATTGTTACTCTTCATTGAAGAAATTGTCCTTAAATCTACTTTTCTAAGATCCCATACTCAAATCCAAGTTAATGCGCGCCAACGGTGGCATTTCTGGTAAATACTGCCACAATGGCTGCTCTTCACAATGGCACTAATTATAATTGGCACTTGTAGATTGGGTAATTGAGTTGGTTTAAACTAATAATTAAGTAATCTAGCTTAATACAAATTAATAGTTAGTTAAGAAAGTTATATTTATATTTAGATTAAAAAATTAAGAAATCAGTTTTGAGAATATTGGTTTAAAGCTTATGCTAGTTTAAAGGTCAAATAAATCAATTAAAAATGGATTAATTAGCTTAACTAAATCATGAGCCTTGTCATAATCTTCTTAAATCGAGCCTTACGTGGTTTAAGCTAAGGCTGTGCTTATCATTAAAAAGAAATAAATAACCCTAATTAATCAATTTAATAATTCATTATCATTACTCTAATAATTCTTAATAAAATAGCCATATTAATGATTAATTGCATAAATAATTAATTAATATTTATAATATGCACAGTTTAGTCACGAGTTCGTAGCATATGTATTTCATTGCAAATTGAAATTCAAAAATTTCACTTTATAACTTTTGTTTTAAAATTTTAATATAGCGGATAATAAATGTTTAGATACTGATGCGATTATTGATTAATTCGGAGTGTAATTATTTTTCTAAATCATGCAAAATATTATAATCTTCAAATTATTCATTATAAATAAAAACTATATAATATTAATAATCAGTAAAAATTTTAGGGAAATTGAATTCCCAGCTGCGCCGCGCCACAGGTCTCAATGGCGTTTCGCGGGTGAGTAGCATGCTCGCAGCCTCTCTGATTCTGGCTCTCTTTAGCCGTTGTCGTCTTCCCGCATCGCGCAGCTGCGACGCCCTTCAAAAAACCACTAAATCCGCATCTTTCCGATTTTGAATTTTTGGGTTGAGCTTCTCTTCCGTGCAAAGGGTTTGTTTCTTCATCCTTATTCGTGAGGAACATATAAGACCCATTAGGCAATTTCAATATAAATTTCTATGATCTGTAAATTGTTAAGCTCTAGAAAACCTTGAAATTGAGGATTTGCTGTAATTTGAAGCTTTAACGGAGGGAAAGAAAGGAGGATGGAGCACTGGTTCTTGTTCTCCTTATTAGCTATCGTAATATGGCTGGTTTCTTTATGGAGGATTTTATCTTCATCCGCGCAACCGAATTGCTCGTTCATCTCTAATTCGACCTGTAACTGGAAACATCTATAATTTTATTGGATTTATTGTGTTATTTTACACAGCTTGAATTGAATTACAACGATTGCAGGAATTAGAAGTCGCAGAAGGAAAAGTAACGTTTTGCTTGTGGTGGCTCATCCCGATGATGAGTCCATGTTAGCATTTAATTTAATCTTATATGTTGTTTTTAATTTTTGTCATCCATTGATTATGTTTATCCGTATAGTTATTGATAGACAAAAATGATATTGAGAACAAAATGCTTAAGATAAGAAACATTGCATTTTAATATATTCTCAGATGCATTAATATTTTAGCAAAGTCAATTATTAATTTAATGCAGGTTCTTTACTCCAATCATTCTCATTTGACGACTTCAAATGATCATAATCTTCATATCATTTGTATGTCTAATGGTAAGATATTTTCTGTTTCAACATTTAACCTCAAGCGAACATACTACTGAAGAAACATTTATGATTGTAACCAGTCTTCTGCTGGTGGTAAAGTGCTATTTCATCCACTTAACAGACTTCAAGTTTTCAAACAAAGTATGTTCAACCTTTGGATAAATGGCACTTGTTTCATTACAAATTAAACAATTATTTTAATTATAAATGTAAAACCCAGAATCAGCTGAAATTTAAAATTCTTAGTAGGTAAAATACATGCATATTAGGCCAATCATTTTTATTTACATACTTTGTTCACCTTTATTTTTCTAATTGGTTTCATCTAAAATGACTCAGGTTAAATCACTTTTGTTGAAAATCTAGCATACTTCTTAGGACTTAAGCTTTGTTGTTCAATGATGCCTAGATTAACCTTTAAATTGACTGCAAAATCTTGGAGAACTCATTTAGCGCTCAAGCCACTCAATCTAGTGCACGCTGGTCTCTCTGAATGACTTGAGGATAAATTTAGTTGCCACTAAATGAGTTTGCTATTTTTTTTCTAAAATTAAGTGCTTACCCAATATCACAAAGTCACTTAGTTGACAAAAGTTGCCCGTAGAGCCACAATCAATCCCTCAATCCCAAGAGTTTACTAGCTTTCCCATGGTTGATTAGCTATACATATAGTGATAAACTATCCTACTTATTATATTTTTGTTTATTGGTATGCATCTGTGATAAATAAGCATCCAGATTTTCATGGTGTTTCCTATTTTTTATAAATGGTACTAGCTGCTTACCTGTGATAAGTGATACTTTCTATTTCAATTTAACGTTTGCTATTTACCTATTCAAATTGTGAATTTTTATTTTGTTAGAAATAAGCAAGGACTGTCCTTGTATTGATATTCAACGCAGGTGCCTTTAATAAAATGGCTTGCAGACTCGGAGTCTGTGAGTGTTGATTTTCATTAAGTGTTGTTACTCTATTGAAGCATTAGACTTTTGTAGGTAATGCGGATGCTAAAGGAAATATACGTGAAGAAGAACTTTATAGGGCATGTGCAGTACTTAAGGTGTTGATTTGCTGAGCTAAAATAGATGCTGCAAGTGATCATGATTATGTATCACTGGTTGTTATTTATTTACTGAATTTCTGAACTTTGAAAAATTATGCAGATTCCACTTCAGCAAATTAAAATAATTGATCATCCGGATTTGCAGGTTGTTTTTCTTAAACATTTAATCAATAGTTACATTTCTTTATTATAGAATTGCATTATTTAGATCCAGCTTATACATATCTTCAACCATGATGTATAGGATGGGTTTGACAAGCCGTGGAAACACAAATTATTGGCAACTTTTATTGAAAAAGAGATAATAAGGCAGAGTATTGATATGGTAAGGCTCATACTTATGTTATTATTATAGTAACATGCTATCAATTATGGGTTACGTTCCATTGGAAAACTATTTTGTACTCTGTTGTTACTTTGTCTTCTCAATAGCAGAAACCCAATATTGTCTACTCATTAATTTAAATTTTCTCGATTTTTGCTTTGTTATATCTCACATTACTTCACTATAACTTTTTATTGATTTTATCTTTATTGCAATATTCTTGAACAGCTCTCTTTTTTTTCTTTCTTACATATCTTGGCAATAATTTACTTCTCCAAATGTGACATCTGCCGAATCTAGTAATGTTATTGTTCAGATACTTCCAATCTTTTACAACTTTATCTTATTTAAGTTTAAAGATTGATCATTGTACATTGCCTTTTGTAAAGATAATTTTTCTTTGGTTGATAAATCATTGCTATAAAATTTATTTTGTTTATTATACCTCTATATTATTAATCCTTAAATCATAATTTTCACAATTCTTTAATTCACTCATGATAATTATCTACACTCCAAACATACCTAATTTGATTATTCACTTGCGTTGGCTATGATATACACTATTTAATCCACTTGCAATAATATAATGTTCACCTAATTTTACAAATCATTAGAGGCTTATATAGTTCATTTTTAATCCTTGTTAAGGCTTGCTTAAGTTTCAAACTGCCTTTTAAGATAAGACAATCTAAATTTGAATACAATAACTTTGTGATAGGTCAGCTTTGGCCAACTTAAGCTACAAGCACCTCAAACTTCACTCAACTATAGCTTTCAAATAATCAAATTTCAATGTATGCATGCTTAAACTAACATAAATTATCTTAACAATCAACTAATATTTACTTTATTAATTTAAATTGGCTTAACTATCTAGCTTAAGATGCGATAAATTTAAATTAAGCAGCCCATAAAATTTTGTATCACTTGCTTAGCTTAATAACTTCTACATGTTTTTAAGGTTTTACCATTTTATTGTAGTAAATACTTTTTTTTGTGCTCATTCACTTCAACAAGCTTTCTTTTTTACCGTGTAACATAGTTGATTATTGCAATAGGTGTGAGTGGGTAGTTGTGGGTCAATAGCTAGCCAACAGTTGAGGTTTAAAAAAATTAGGAAATTTAAAAGACTGCATTCTCTTAAGTTCAATAATGTAATGACCCTAGTTCATTAATAAGGCAAACATTGAATTCCCGATTCGTTGAATCCTCCTGCAAATTTTAGTTTTTCGTTAAATTCCAGTTAAATTTCGATTTTTCAGTTTCAAACCTTCCATAGAACGTTTTAAAGTTTGTTTAAAGCTGAAATTTGAAATTTAAAATCGTCATTAACGCATAATTAAGTTAGCTAAATGTAACTTTCTTATTTTAGACTCTTATTAAAGGAAAATAAAATTGGTCGAAACTGAAAAAACAATTGAATTATAGTTGTTTTAGTAAGAAATGTTTAAGATAATTAAGAATATACCCGCTATTTTAAGAAAATTAAATAGGAGTATAATATTGAGCCTGAGTACACACGTCCGATTTATTTATTCGGAGAAACACCGAAGACCCTCACCACGGTCAATTCCCTTCGCCTCTCGCTCTCAGTCGCTCGGTTAACAACCGACGAGACCCTCCTTCCGCTCGAGCATACCTGGCAACCAATCGAGCAGAAAAGATCGATCCTCCTTCCGCTCGTGCGCTGAGAGACGAGTAGCGTGCGGCTGACCCGCTCGACTTCTCCTTCCACCCAGATTTTTCTCCGCTCAATCTCTCGCAGCGCCGATTCCCCTCTACTAGGGTACCTGCCTCTGCGCCGGAACCCTCTCCGCTCGGTTCCACGCCCGATCCTTGCCGCTCGGCCCCTTTGCGTCGACTCTCCTCTGCGTGTCGCTCGACTCTCTCGCTCGGCTTAAGGTTAGAGTTCTGCCGAGTCTCTTAAGATACGTGTTTTATATATTGAATATAGGTATATATATATATGTATATATATATATATATATATATATATATATATATATATAATATATATATATTTATATATGTATATGTATATATATAACAATAATAATAATAATAAAAGTAGAATAAAAGGATTTGTTTCTTTATCCTTATTCGTGAGGAACATATAAGACCCATTAGTCAATTTCAGTATAAATTTCTATGATCTGTAAATTGTTAAGCTCTAGAAAACCGTGAAATTGAGGATTGTGCTGATTTGAAGCCTTAACGGAGGGAAGAAAGGAGGATGGAGCACTGGTTCTTGTTCTCCTTGTTAGCTGTCGTAATATGGCTGGTTTCTTTATGGAGGATTTTATCTTCATCCGCGCAACCAAATTGCTCGTTCATCTCTAATTCGACCCGCGTAAGTGTAAACATCTATAATTTTTATTGATTTATTGTGTTATTTTACACAGCTTGAATTGAATTACAACGATTGCAGGAATTAGAAGCCGTAGAAGGAAAAGTAACGTTTTACTGTGGTGGCTCATCCTGATGATGGAGTCCATGTTAGCATTTTAATTTAATCTTATATGTTGTTTTTAATTTTTGTCATCCCATGATTATGTTTATCCGTATAGTTATTGATAGACAAAATGAGATTGAGAACAAAATGCTTAAGATAAGAAACATTGCATTTTTCAATATATTCTCAGATGCATTAATATTTTAGTTAAGTCAATTAATTAATTTAATGCAGGTTCTTTACTCCAACCATTCTCAATTTGACGACTTCAAATGAGCATAATCTCATATCATTTGTATGTCTAGTGGTAAGATATTTTTCTGCTTCAACATTGGCCTCAAGCGAACATACTACTGAAGAAACATTTATGATTGTAACCAGTCTTCTGCTGGTGGTAAAGTGCTATTTCTTCCACTTACAGACTTCAAGTTTTCAAACAAAGTATGTTCAACCTTTGGATAAGTGACACTTGTTCATTACAAATTAAACAATTATTTTAATTATAAATGTAAAACCCAGAATCAGCTGAAAATTTAAAATTCTTAGTAGGTAAAATACATGCATATTAGGCCAATCATTTTATTTACATACTTTGTTCACCTTTATTCTTCTAATTGGTTTCATCTAAAATGACTCAAGTTAAATCACTTTTGTTGAAAATCTAGCATACTTCTTAGGACTTAAGCTTTGTTGTTCAATGATGCCTAGATTAACCTTTAAATTGACTGCAAAATCTTGGAGAACTCATTTAGCGCTCAAACCACTCAATCTAGTGCACGCTGGTCTCTCTGAATGACTTGAGGATAAATTTAGTTGCCACTAAATGAGTTTGCTATTTTTTTTTTCTAAAATTAAGTGCTTACTCAAATATTACAAAGTCACTTAGTTGACAAAGTTGCCCGTTAGAGCCACAATCAATCCCTCAATCCCAAGACTTTACTAGCTTTCCCATGGTTGATTAGCTATCATATAGTGATAAACTATCCTGTTTATTATATTTTTGTTTATTGCTATGTATCTGTGATAAATAAAAATCCAGATTTCATGGGTTTCCTATTTTTTTATAAATGGTACTAGCATGTTTACCTGTGATAAGTGATACTTCTATTTCAATTTAACGTTTGCTATTTACCTATTCAAATTGTGAATTTTTATTTTGTTAGAAATAAGCAAGGACTGTCCTTGTATTGATATTCAACGCAGGTGCCTTTAATAAAATGGCTTGCACACTCGGAGTTGGTGAGTGTGATTTTCTATAAGTGTTGTTACTCTATTGAAGCATTAGACTTTTGTAGGTAATGCGGATGGCAAAGGAAATTACGTGAAGAAGAACTTTACAGGGCATGTGCAATACTTAAGGTGTTGATTTGCTGAGCTAAAATAGATGCTGCAAGTGATCATGATTATGTATCACTGGCTGTTATTTATTTACCGAATTTCTGAACTTTGAAAAATTATGCAGATTCCCACTTCAGCAAATTAAAATAATTGATCATCCGGATTTGCAGGTTGTTTTTCTTAAACATTTAATCAATAGTTACATTCTCTTTATTATAGAATTGCATTATTTAGATCCAGCTTATACATATCTTCAACCATGATGTATAGGATGGGTTTGACAAGCCGTGGAAACACAAATTATTGGCAACTTTTATTGAAAAAGAGATAATAAGGCAGAGTATTGATGTAGGTAAGGCTCATACTTATGTTATTATTATAGTAACATGCTATCAATTATGGGTTATGTTCCATTGGAAAACTATTTTGTACTCTGTTGTTACTTTGTCTTCTCAATAGCAAAACCCAATATGTCTACTCATTAATTTAAATTTTCTCAATTTTTACTTTGTTATATCTCACATTACTTCATTATAAACTTTTTATTGATTTTATCTTTATTGCCAATATTCTTGAACAGCTCTCTTTTTTTTCTTTCTTACATATGTTGGCACATATTTACTTCTCCAAATGTGACATCTGCTGAATCTAGTAATGTATTGTTCAGATTCTTCCAATCTTTTACAACTTTATCATTCATTTAAGTTTAAAGATTGATCATTGTACATTGCCTTTTGTAAAGATAATTTTTCTTTGGTTGATAATCATTGCTATAAACTTTATTTTGTTTATTATACCTCTATATTATTAATCCTTAAATCATTATTTTCACAATTCTTTAATTCACTCATCATAATTATCTACCCTTCAAACATACCTAATTTGATATCACTTGCGTTGGCTTATGATACTAATGTCTCCCTAATTTACAAATCATTAGAGGCTTATATAGTTCATTTTAATCCTTGTTAAGGCTTGCTTAAGTTTCAAAACTGCCTTTTAAGATAAGACAATCTAAGTTGAATACAATACCTTTGTGATAGCTCAGATTTGGCCAACTTAAGCTACAAGCAGCTCAAGCTTCACTCAACTATAGCTTTCAATAATCAAATTTCAATGTATGCATGCTTAAACTAACATAAATTATCTTAACAATCAACTAATATTACTTTATTACTTTAAATTGGCTTAACTATCTAGCTTAAGATGCGATAAATTTAAATTAAAGCAGCCCATAAAAATTTTGTATCACTTGCTTAGCTTAATAACTTCTACATGTTTTTAGGTTTTTACCATTTGGTTGTAGTAAATATTTTTTTTGTTGCTCATTCACTTCAACAAGCTTTCTTTTATACCATGTAACCATAGTTGATTATTGCAATAGGTTGGAGTGGTAGTTGTGGGTCAATGGCTAGCCAACACCTGAGGTTTAAAAAATTAGGAAATATTAAAAGACTTGCATTCTCTTAAGTTCAATAATGTAATGATCCTAGGTCATTAATAAGACAAAACATTGAATTCCCGATTAGTTGAATCCTCCCTGCAAATTTCAGTTTCCCGTTTAAAAATTCCCGCTAAATTTCGATTTTTCAGTTTCAAACCTTCCTTTAGAAAGTTTTGAAGTTCGATTAAAGCTGAAATTTGAAATTTAAAATCGTTATTAACGCATAATTAAGTTAGCAAAACGTAACTTCCTCATTTTAGACTCCTATTCAAGGAAAATAAATTAGTCGAAACTGAAAAACAATTGAATCATCGTTGTTTTAGGAAGAAATGTTTATGGAAATTAAGAGTATACCCGCTGTTGTAGGAAGGATTAAATAGGAGTATAACCGTAACTTACGGTTATTGAGCCGAATAAATCGGACGTGCGTTACATACGCACGTACTATTTATTCGGAGAAGAGACGAAGGACCCTCACCACGCTCAATTCCCTTCGCCTCTCCCTCTCAGTCGCTCGGTTATCACCCGCAAGGCGCGACCCTCCTTCCGCTCGAGCATACCTGGCAACCAATCGAGCAGAAAAGATCGATCCTCCTTCCGCTCGTGCGCTGAGAGACGAGTAGTGTGCGGCTGACCCGCTCGACTTCTCCTTCCACGCAAGTCCTATTTTTCTCTCCGCTCAATCTCTCGCAACGCCGATTCCCCTCTACTAGGGCACCTGCCTCTGCGCCGAACCCTCTCTCCGCTCGGTTCCCGCCCATCCTTACCGCTCGGCCCTTTGCGTCGACTCTCCTCTGCGTGTCGCTCGACTCTCTCGCTCGGCTTAAGGTTAGAGTTCTGCCGAGTCTCTTAAGAAAGGGAGAAGTATACGTGTTTATTATTGAATATAGGTATAGATATATATATATATATATATATGTATAAATGTATATATATATATATATTATATATATATATATATGTTATGTATATATATGTATATCTCTTTCTCTCTGTCTCTGTCTCTCTCTTTCTCTGTCCTGTCTCCGCTCTCTCCTCCTCCTCCTCATCCTCCTCCTCCTCCTCCTCCTCCCGTCCCTCCCCTCCCTTCCTTTGCTTTTCCCTTTCTCTTCTCCTTTTTCTGCGTCGTCTCCTTTCGTTGGTTTCTTGTCTCCCCCGCCCCGCCTTTCTTTCCGTCCCTTCGTCCGGCCCCCCCTCCCTGTCCCCTCCGCGCTTTCGTTTTCCCTTCAAATAATGCTATTAGAAGATTTAAGAGATAGAATTTGATGGGGTTAAACTTGTATATGCTTAAATTGAAAGTATAAAATAAGTGAATACTTATCAATTTTAGATATCACTAATGAGAATGTGTTAGACTATTAAAATCTATGCGATATACTAACTTCTATTTAATAGAATTTGATACATTTTCCAATCTATAAATACTTGCATTCAAATTACGCATGAAATTTGGAATAAAATTAGGAGTTCTTAAGAAAGCATTGTTTAACTTAAAATCATTCTTATGACTTTGAGATTCTAAATATGTAAATTAAAATCAAGCTTAGGAACAAGAATGTAGATCTTAAATCTTATAAATAAGATTCGTTGAAACACAACATCACTTTCAAAGTTTAATAGAATTCCCAATTATAATTTTTGCACACATCAAGTTGTGAGTAATTCATCTAGTTAAGTCAAACACAGAAGGTACACTGGCTATTACTTTTATGCTTTTCTAATGCTTTTTATCTTTTTGCTGCTTAAGCATCGCTTTGAACCTGTTTCATATTGTTACGTTTTACTCTTACTGCTAGTCATGTAAGAGAGATAAAAAGATGTTTATGTATATTGTGAAAATTGCAAAGGATTCTGATACGGAGGTTAAATTAAGTTAGGGACGGCTCTAGTCCAGCAGGAGTCATAAGGGTGCCATCTGGAGCCTTTAAGGGGGCCTAAGTGAAGGTCATGCTTAACTGCATATATGATTCAATGGGCCCAGGTGAAGGATACCATCTGGAGCCTTGAGAGAGGCCTAGGTGAAGGTGCCATCTGGAGCCTTTAACGGTGGCCCAGGTGAAGGATACCATCTGGAGCCTTGAGAGAGGCCCAGGTGAATGTGCCATCTGGAGCTTTTAAGGGGGCCCAGGTGAAGAACATGCTTAATTGTATTTTTATAAACCCAACCTCACGGTTCTGGCCTTGCCCATCAGAACCACTAACATTGCTTCATAATATCAAGTCATAAACATAAACATGAATTTTACACTATATTATTGCTTTTTCTTTTGAAAAGTTGGCATGTGAAAAGAACAATTATTTTGTAGGGGATATATTTATCTTGTATTTGAAACACACTATTTTCCTGCAATTATTATCATTTTTGCTTCCTGCTCTGCTTTAAGTATATCTTTAATATCCTTTGTATTTAGAATGTGCAATAAGGCATTATTTTTATAATGCCAGATCAATTACAGCTGGAGGCGGTTGATATAATCTAAAGGCATAGCGCGGGAAAATAACTGCCCTTCCAGGATTAATAATTTTATGTATAATGAATTTCATGTAATAAATTTTTGGATATTATATGCTTTAAATTGAATGAATGATATTTCTTATGTTTGAATAGCTTTGGATATTTGTTTAACTGCTATTTTACCTAACTGCCAATATGATCCTGCAGAAAGATGCAATCGATGTTAGATTGGTTGTTATCAACTTAACATGGATCATCACAAATAACAACAACAATAAGTCAAACCATAATTTCACTAGTTGTGGTCAACTGTATGAACCTTGTCTGTATTGCACTTTATCAAATAATAGCATAAGATTTATGTCATAAATTTTTCAACAAGTTTTATGCTGATTATCGAGTACTTTACACAAACTCCAATTTAACGGTTCTGAGTTCATGTTTTCTGAATACTTGTAATTTAACTGTTTTGCTTCATAATCATTAACTTTAATATTCCTAATTTCTAACGGCCACAGATATGACTATTCTTTCTTGTTATGTTGATTTAGATATAACTTCTAATCGTTAAAAATTTATTATTCTTTTATTTGTGCATTTCGATCATGTTTTCATAAGAAATATTTTGTTGTCTTATTGTTTTTCTCTCTCAGTTAATTACATTTGATAACCATGGAGTGTCAAACCATCCAAATCATTGTGATATTCACTATGGAATTAGGTTAGTCATTATTTATTACAAGTGCATTATTGAAATATGTTCATTACATTGTTTTTTAATATTAGCTTTCCCTTTAATGATTGAATTTGCTTCCACTAGTGGTACGTGAATGATTTTTACTATTATGAGAAAGATGCTTTCAACTATCTTGCTGGGCTGCTTGAGTATATTTTTTCTCTGTTTAAAAGATTATCACAAATCTTTTATTTTTTGTAGTCGTCTAAAAGTGGCACTCAATATCATAATGTGAATGACCAATACTGAGTCTCAAATAATCAAACATCATTACTTATTTTAAATCATTATATTACATGTTCATGTCGTGCTTGTGTAAACTTACCATAACAAGAAATAAAATATATTACAAGTTTTTAAAATTCAAGCATTGGTCTGATCTTTAAAATTGGTGATTTATTAGCTATAATAACTTAAATACTGAAAAAATTGAAGATTAAAGTGTCCGTCCAAATTTATTACCAAGATTTGAAGTTAATCATAAAAAGTCTCTTAATATTCTAATCTACTTTTGTATGCAAATTTTTAGAATGTGTCCATTTAGGTATGGGATCATTATTTAAACCATTTAGCTTGCATTTGAGTTGCTAGAAATTTTAGGCTCTTGATGCAAAATGTGATTTTTCACACTGCTGTTTTTTTTCTTGGGAAAATATTCATCTCCTGTTGTTGGCTCTGGGTGGTGATGTTAAACTGCAAAGGTTATATTGTTGCATGCATTACGATCTGCGCATGTGCTTGTGTGTTGATGTTAATACCATTTTATTAATTAGATGAAAGTACTCTTATGCATATAACTCAGCGATTAAAACCTTGCCCTGAACATTTGTTCGATATTCCACTTCTTTCATTGTTTTTCTTAGCTCATTGTTGTCTTGATAGCTATTGCTTCTTTTCTAATCATTTCACTTACTGATGCATCAAAAACCTTTTGCATCCTCTGTTCATACTATCTAATGGTTCAAGAAAATATGGTAACACTTCTTTATGATTAGAAAGGCACAAAATAAGGAACTTTGATGCTATAATGCTGCATTAGGACAAGCGTGGGCTGAAATTTAACCTTCACGAGTTTAATAAAGTGCCAACCAACTCTTTAATTTCACGTCTGACTTAAGTCAAAAGAAAGAAACCCATATTTTAAGGAGTGCAGTCACGAGCGTGTACTCTTTACTGTCAAATCAAATGGGGATAGGTATTATCCTTGGTGTATTTTCTGTCTAAAGTAAATATAGTTATTAAAAACTGGATTAATCATTGGTTAACTACAAGTTGCAAAATCGTCTCCTAGAAGACACATGCTTCTTTTTCTCTCATTCTTTTATGGCATTACCGCTTTTAATTTTAAATGTTCTTGTTATATTCTATAATGATGACCTATTTTTGTCTTCTGTATTTACTAATACTTGATTTAATTTCCCTACACAGTTTTCTTCTACGTGAACATGCAGACTTAAATATTGAAGTCTGGGAATTGGTAAGACAATTATCTTTTTTTGGTCAATGATTTTCATACATATTTTCAAAGCATTTTTAAAGCAAGTAGTTGCTAGCATGTGATTCCTTAGTTATAATAAAACCTCTGTTTTATTGATTGGCCCAATTACACAATTGTGTTCAACTAGTATCGTTGAGTTTGTTTCAAATAAGTTGGCATCCAAAACTTATTTAATTTATTCTTTGAATGCATTCTGCTCAAAATTATAGTATCCTCATCTTACTAGTATAATTATGATTTAACATATTTTCTTAGTAGTACCTACTAAGCTAGTGTGCAAATGAAAAAAATTAGCTTTCTTTTAACAAAAGTTTGCTTGCTAGTTTTAGTTAGAAATTTGAGTGATAGTTTTTTATGATGAAGCAGCAATCATCTTTAACATGTATTGTTCTTTGGTGAGATGTGAGCACTTATGATGTGAATGACATACCATCGATTATTATACTGGAGTGCCATTAGTTGAGTTTCAGGTAATTTCAATTCTTCAATAAAATTGTTAATTAGTTACATTTCATTAGCTTAATGTGTTTGTGTTCTTTAGTAAATTGTTTTGCAATTATTTTGTATTTTAATATACTATGAAATATGATTTTTATCTTCAATAGTTTAAGCAATTTTTTATTCCTCAATAGTGCATGCATGATCAGCATAAAAATGCTTCAATTTACAAATGTTTATGTTTTCGATACACAATTCTGTTTCTTAAAAACATTTTGAAATATTGTATAATCCTCAAAACTGGATTCAATTGTTTCTTTTTATATTTGCATGTACCTATGTTAACCGTTGAGCTCCAAAAACTCCATTTTAGTTAGATGGAGGTCATTTTCAGGGGGTAGATTGAAAGTCTTATAATTCTTAAGGCATGGGCATGGGCATGGGCTTGGCTTGATTGGGCTCATGTCGGGCCTAATCAGACCTAGCAATAATATTTTGCGGTCAGGCTACTTTTTGTTGTTCAAATCTGAGCCCGATTGGTCTCAAGCTTCGATCTGGTCGACCCATTATATTAATAAAGTAAATTACCAAATTTCATCTATAAAAATAGAAATAAAATATTTTTTGCTTATCTAATTCTTGGTAATAAAAGGGAAGAAAAGATTTGTCAAATAATTTCTGAATGTCTCTTTTTGAGTCCTCACACATTGACAACTAGACCCGGTCATGGCCCCTGGCTTGTTTTAGCAGGCCTGGTCCGGTTAAACAAGGCTCGGGAAGGAGAGTTGAGCTCGCTTTAAAAATCTAGTCGGGCTGGCTCAGTCCACGAAAATTGTTATTGGCATGAGTTCTTAGAAAAACCCGACCCAGCTTGGCAAAACTAGGTTAAATCTATTGTTGTTGTTAGAATCCATTTGGCCCCACTCCAAGAGTACATGCCCCATCAGGTTAAATACATGAAGCATCAACTAACAACTAATATATACATACATGCATATATATATATATATACATATATATTATATATATATTTCTTTTCTTTTCTTTTTCTTACGTGTGTACGATGGGATTTGAACTCATGATCTGAGCTAACAAATCCCGAGTCTCAACAACTGAGTTGCATCACCATTCACACATAAACCCACACACACACACATATATATATATATAATATTTTGTAATATCCTACTTTTTTCTCAAATTTTTTTTCAATATATTAGTTTTATCAAGTATAATTTAGGATTAGTTCAATGCATATGCATATGTGCTATATATTTTTCTCTATTCTCTTAATCCTCACTGCTATATTTTGGGATATATCTAAGGCACCTTAGCATTTTATATATATATATAATTATTTAATTATATTTATATATACTAATATACTAATACATTGGATAAAAATAGGCAAAATAGATAAATGTTGTGTGTCAGGGCTTTACTTGGGGCTAGGCCCTGGGGAGGCCTCTCTCGACCAGGCTTGCTCTTTTAAATACCATGCTTTGGAGAGAGAATGAGTTCGCTTTACAAACCCAGAGGGGTCGGTTCGGCTTGGCATATGAAAAAATTGTTATCGAGCATGGGCTCGTTTTGTTAAAACTTGGCCTGCGTCGAGTTAAATCTTTTGATGCCATTGAAATCCATTGAAGCCCCACCCCAACAGTACTCATTGCTTTGGGTATGTGGAGCGTCCACTGACATTGTAAATGCATAGAACTAATTCCATGCATTTGTGCATGGGCTCTATATTGTTTTCTCTATTTTTCTTATTCTCACAACCATTTTTGGGAGTTTTTAGATATTTTTAGGTACATTAGCATATATATATATATATATAGATTAGTGACATATATATTATACTAATATATGGATAATAATTAGGAGAAATAGATAGATGTTAGTAGGCATGAACTTGGTCGGCCTCAGGCTCTGGTTGGGCTTAGCCGATCTGTTAAATATAAAAATAGTAAATTACTAAATTGAATAAACATATTTTGCATATCTAATCCAGGTAATAAATTGGAAAAAGCATTTATTTCTTATAATTTTTATTCAATATACTAGTATATAGTATGTATCTATAATTCAATAAATAATATATCTATATATATATATATGATATATTCTAAGGTGTCAAACCCACAAGTTATCTTTTTTGCAAAACCACGGGTTGCGGGGTCGTCTTCACCTCCTCCAACCACCTCGAGCTCCAGCGTGTGAATACTGATGAGGATGTCAGTTATTTAAGTTGGAGAGATTGTAAATACTCATTTAAGTAATAAGTGAAACTCTTAAACATCGAGACGTCTTTTCAAATAACGGTGGAGTTTCTGATAAGAACTCCAAAGTTAAGCGTGCTCATATGAGAGCACTCCTAGGATGGGTGACATGCTGGAAAGTTATCTTTTGAGGGCAAGGCTGTGAGACCTTTCAGGCCAAAGCGGACAATACCTTGGTGCCTAAGAATTTGAGCTATTACAACTAGTACCATACTTAATGTTTTAAATTATTGTTAATTGAGGAGATTGTTAGCATTCTGTAAAAGATAAATGTTGGTGAGGTATGTAATTATATAAGAATTAGATGTTATGCTTGTAGTAATCTTTTATGATTAAATGTGCAACTAGTGGATACTTTTGAGGTCTTTTTGTAAACTTTTCATAGGCTTTGTTTATTTTTGTTCTTTTAAAACTACTAATGCTCATTTGCTTATTAGATGCTTATTTCAAAAAATACATTGTTCGGTTGATGCCATCTCTACTGCCTTGAATTTTTCAGATCAGCACAGGTATCATTCGCAAATATATTGGACCTGTGGATGTATGGATTTCATTACTGACTTCGTTATCTGATAAGAGTGGAAGAAGCATTTGTTGTGTACCAAATCAATATCCTCAGAGAAGCTATCAGGCGATGGCTGAACATTATAGCCAGTGGGTGTGGTAAGTATTTTCTTATACACAACACACTTTATTATCATATATATATTATATATATACGCATTTGTTTATTTCTTAAGAACAAAACCAAAATTTTATTACTGTAATAAAAGATATTCATCAAGTAAGAACAATTCGATGACCTACATGATAAAGGGTACAACATGAACGACAAATTTAGTCACATCTGAAAGCTTTAAAAGATTGATTATTTATCCTCACGTTGACTACCTTTCATATCTCTTTGATATTAGAAATATTTAGTGCCTTGCCAAATACTGAGCGTAATGGCCATAGCATTGATTAATAGTTAAAATGGGCTCAAATTGGGAAGGAGACTCAAATGACTTGACAGGAGACTTAATTCAGGGTCAAGCTCATGAGTCTACTTGAGAAGGTGCATAGGAAAGCCTGCCAGCTGAAATGATTAGTTGCGTGTGAAGATTCAGTCATTCTCTTTCATTAGAGAACTTAAGAATATGTATCTCTGATTAATCAAACCAACCGACTTAACAGATACAAGATCTTTTTCGAATACATATTATGACAACCATGAAAAATCCTACTAAAGAGAGACTCAAACGAATGAGTAAGCTTTATACTCTCTTTCGAAAAAAAGAGAGCTAATTTCCCTCATGAAAAGGGCAAGCCTTTAAATTTAGGACAATATACGAGATTGCAAACAGGCCTAGAGATGATTTGAGGGGCAATGCTACCAAGGCTAAGGACTTGGACATCGTGATCAATCAGTTGGGGAAAATAAGGGGTTCAAGAGCCCATCATCATAGAACCGGCAGAAGGGGAAGCAATAATTCAACACGTTGGGATCCGAGGGATACTACCACACCTACAAATGTCGAAAGGCTTAGAAAAAGAAGTCGGCCTGCAAATGGCAGAAGCAGATAGGGGTAGGGGTAAATTAGAGATGCCAGATCTAAGCATGACGTGTTTGAAACCTTGTCCACCATGTAATGAGGAATGATAGGGATGAAAACATCACTTGGTGCGAGACGTGACCCCTTTTTTGGTCATGATGTCAGCAAATCAACACTATGCGACGTTGTCGGGAGCAGTCGGATACAAGTGACGGAATTGAACAACACAATGAATGCAGCACCAACAGTTATTTTGAAGGAGCTTAGTGATGACTTGGACATTCTAACGGAAATGAATATGGAAAGGTGGTTATTAGGGCTGGCTTTGAGTCAAGTTAACCCAAACTCGAACTCGAAATTTTTTAGTTGAGTCCGTCTCGAAGCTAACCCTAATGGCCACTACACATGTATATTTTAGTTAACATATAGTATGTATATATATATACATATATATACATATACATACTTATATAAGCATGTATGTATGCATGTATATTGATGGGTCTCCCTCATCTACTTCACAACCTACCCCCATCATGTGTGATGGTTCGCCGGTGCACTTAACTTTCAATAAGGAAATTCGAGTGATGGCAAAACCTTTCGAATTCCCTCTTATTGGAAAACTCTTATGGAAAATTCTCGTTGCGATGACTTTTTGTGGCTTTTATTTAGAGTTTTTTGGCGACTTAAAATTTTCTGGAGATTGATTTGTTGGTCTAATTGATCGTCTGCATGTATTCATCAAGCTATTCGATAGGTAAGATTATGCTTGTTTATCACGTGCGGTTGTCAAGGTAGAAGATTTTACAACATGCCTTCTAAAGTGGTCATTTTCATTTGATGTAGACATAGATTCTTTGATCAAATTTGTCTAGGTGGCTTTCCTGAAACTTTTCTTCCATCTATTCAAGAATCCACTCTATGATCCTTGGAATCAATCTTTGGAAGGCCTCTAATTGTGTTGATGAAGCGATATTGAGTTTGATAAGATCATCGGCGCCCCCCCGCATCAGAGATTGATATTGCCGAATTATTTGCATAGGTCTAGATTGGTTTGGTGCTTTTGAGCTTTCTTTGTGTATTTTTCCTATTGTCACGAAATGGGTTATCCAATAAATACTTGATTCAAACTCTATCCAGAGCTTAACCCTTTGTCGTTTATAGCCTAATTATGTGGATTACTCAGAGTTTGATATCTTGAGCGAGAATGGATTTTGACTATCCATCCTCCATCCATATTAAAGTCCTGGAGTATAGCTACGGTTTTTTTAAAACATAACAATTGTTATCTGCCAAAAAGAAATCATAATTATAGATGGGCTAAATATATGAAATTAAGAACGTTATGTTGTTCTCTCAGTGATCCTTTCCATGTAATTTTTACTCCATTCTCAATTTTTTACTCCATCCTAATTAAGAACGTTACTAAGAGATGTGCGGCAGTTTCGTAAAATGTTGAAATATAAAATGGTATAAATCTGACATACTGTCAATTGTTTATCATTCTCAGGTATCGGAAGCTGTTTGTGCTGTTTTCTAGATACACATACATCAACACGCTCAGAAGGATCACTGCCTAAATATCTCTCTCTATTCAAGATCGTGACTTGTAGAACTTAATTATTCAATATCGGGTTTTCATTTTCTTATGTGTATATATCGCCTTAAATTGTTTTTAATTTACGAATGTACCCTCACCCAGTTTGTTTTAATTCTGTAATTTCCTTGATAATGAAAGATCGAGCTGTGAATTGAAGTTTTTTTTTTACTTAAATTTGTGTTTGCGAGCAATCATAAAATGGCATGATAATGAATCTTTCAAATGTGATTGGACATTGCAGCTTGAAGATCTAGTCGTTCTGTATAATAAATATCCCTCATATCACTATAGGGCTGTTCATTCCTTTGGATAGTTTTTGGGGAATATTAAAAGATGTCACCCAGTCAACTGATTGTGACGGTCATAATATTTGCATTTTTTCCCATTATAAACAGCCTTGAGGCACAAACTTTAGTTGCTAACACTCTTTACATGATAATGGAATCCTAAGGGTAGAATACTTGAAAATGGACATAGGTTATTATTAGAATTGAATCTCTACGAGTCTATCATTCTTCTATTGACATGTTTGTTGTGTTTGTGCTGTTGCTCATGCAAACACCTAACTTATCTTTTGGTTTTGCATTACTCGCTTTAATTAACATGCGTTGTTAACAAACCTCAGCATAAAACCTAGATGTACAATACTATGTCAATATATATTTAGGTATGGTTACAAACATGCATACATGCATAATATGTGGAATCATTTGAGACTAGGAAGCCTCCGAAGTCTATGCCTGAGTTATTTCAATGTGGGAGGAAAGAATCACTGAGGCCCTCCTAAATGATCCAAAACTCAAGGAATAATCTAAGAAAAGTCTTATTACTAGCTCCCATGTAATCAGGGGAAGAGACTCAAACTTGAGGCCTTAAAATTTTACTTCGATCATTACGCTAAAGTGCATATCAACTAGCAACTGTTTCACCTTTAGGGCATTTTTTGGATAAACTATTTACAGATAGTTAAAAGAATTTATAGAGGCTATATCATGCACAAATTGGCTCAATATCAATAGCTAAACTCATAAAGGAGGAAGAAAGACCTACCTCTACACTTAGTCACATGTGGTGTCCAAATGTCTTGACCATCATATTGGGCCTTCCTTTAGTAGTCTTTGTGAGCAAGAACCCAGAGGTGAAAAATTCAAGGTTCTTGCTCCCAAAGACTACTTTTGTATTACTTAAACCGTATTGTTCACAATAAAAATGCCTTCATCAGACAAAAAGAGAGTTGTGTTTTTTCCAACATATACATTATAACAAACTGAATATCCTGTTTAGTGAGAGTCCATATATCAAGCTGCACTAACCTGTTCAGCAATACAGCAATGATTCAGGCCATTATTAGTACTACTCTAGTTCTCCCCTCCTGGTGGGCATGAAAAGTAGTATAAATACACCTGACCTACATGTCATTCAGAAGGACATTCCATTCCAAAGCTTGCAACCTTTCGCTTTCTCTCCAAAAGGCACATGCATGTCAAGTTCCTAGCTAATGATATCATCATTAGCCTTAAAGGGAATTTGGTTGGTTGAGAGAAAAGTTGTGTCAACGATGAAGTGTTAACTATAACTCTCCAAGTCTCTAAATTAGATTCCTAAGTCTCTAAGGTAGTCAACCGAGTTTCCGCAAAAGAGCCTAGCGAACAAGGGCAAGGCGGTATAGCTAACAAAGCTCCATCAAACACTATACTTTTACCAGTCAAACTACAAATAAATTTTGAAGGCATTTTATTGTGAACAACAAGGCTCAAAGTACATTCTTAAATAATCCAATTAATTTTCTTAAGTACTCGAGTATTTTATATGGTGTTTTAATAGTAGCAACACAGCATACTCATCAGCCCATGCATGAAACCTGCTATGAAAGACATGATTCTCACGACTGAACAAACTTCCAAAAAAATCAGTGCTCCTTGTCTAAGAGATTCATACTTGCTCTCAAATATAGATGTCCCACTTAACTTGACAATTGGGTTCCATAGCTAATGCACAATGCTAATGACGTGCCATAAATAAATGAAAATGGAGTTTTTGACCACAGGAACATGATTAATGTATTTGAGTTGTTCTCAAACTATTACAATATTATTTTGTGATTTTTGTGAAGGCTTTTTTGGTAGAAACAACAAAAAAGCCAAGACTAACAAACAATATATGGTTTGTGTTCGGATTTGTTTATTCTTGCAAAATAAAAAGGAAATACAGAGAGAACTTGTGGGAATGAAGAATAGTAAAATAATATAAAATAAAAAAGATATCAAGGTTACTCTCACTTTGATCCCTTGAAGATTCTACACACCCACAAAGAACTTTCGGCTGTCCACAAAAAATGTTTTGACTATCAGACCAAAACAATGGAAGAACCCACAATTCATGTTGGATGAAAAACTTTCATTCATTCATTAACTCTTTTAATAAATATCATACAATAGCCAAATAATGACGATATAGCTCCACAATGGCATTTGGATATTTTCGTAAAAATAAATAATTGTAACATATTAAAATTAAGTTAATTTTATATTATTTGAAATGTTATAATATATATATTATATATAATTACCTGAATAAATAGTCAAATCACTGTTGCGGAAAGGGCTGTTATACTTAAACAAACGAGTAAATTTGCCAAAAAATAATGTCCGAGTGAGAAGAGAACTGTGTTGTTATTGCAGAACATCTGTGTTCTCCACAAACTCCCATATTACGATTTTGCCATCCAACCCTGCTTGGAAAACCATTGCATAAACAACACCAGCAAAACTCATCAATAAAATGAAATCCCGTCAGAGAAGCTAAATAAAGCTATACATACCAGAAGTGCTAAATCGCTTCACGATTTTATCCCCTTCTTTTCGTAAAGGCACTATGCAGCTATGACAATGGATCAATTGCAGAAACATAATCAGATGCTGCTGCAGCATTTTACATGCATACATACATACATATATATATATGATAGAGAGAGAATATACTATTATCCATTTAGTAGAAATTAAGCAATTTTCATGCCGCATCCCTCACGGATTAAAACGTGCTTCAAGACAAAAAGATACATCGTGCAATATTTAATTTTTAGAACACGTTTATCTGGATCATTCAGATCAAGCATCGATAGTTCTCACTGAATGATAAATGCGCTATTATCCGTTCTCTTTCTCACTGTGTATGTATATATATATATATATATATATATATATATGAATGAAGTGATGAAGAGCCTACGTTATGGTATTGTCATGAGCTATGCCACTAGGCCTTGAAGAATCGGCGCCATCGTTGACACCATGCTTGGATTGCCCATACAGCTTTCCAAATGCTCCAGATAACTGGTGAAGGAGTTTTTATTAGCTTTATAACTACAGCAAAGGAACAAAATGCAGGAAGAAACAAGGTCTGAACATGCGTGAGTAGAATGGGGGGAACTACTTTCAATGCACCAAAATCTTTTCTACTGATAGATCTAACCCAAATCTTCCTCGTTAAATGCTTGACACTTGAATGTTATATTTAGCTCATAAATCGCACCCGATTTGGGTTCTTTTTCAATAATTACAAGTAGAAGATATTTCTTAAATGAGAAAGACAGGCGTTGTTAGAAATGTTTAAGGATCATATTTGTATGATATATATATATATATATATATATATATATATGTGTGTATGTATACTGAATATCTACTTTCCTTTAAGAAAGATGGTGCTTTTCCTTTACAATCCATCACTTAATTTAAAAATTGTAGATTAAAACGCACAATAAGAAAAAATTATATCAAGTGTAGAAAGTAACATAGCACGAAGTCATTCCTTCACAAGTGCTTCGTATCTATATTGATGAAATTCCAATCGTCTTGCATAAAAGAGGCTTTAGCATGGAAGCTTCTTCCTAGGATAATTTGAACTTAAATCCCCTCGCTTTGGATTAATCTGCCTAAATCTGAGAGATCTCAACCTACGTCGGCTCCTAAAATTGTATCGGAATATGACTCTAAGGTGGACTCAATCAAGAAATTTAAGGACAACCTTTTGGATTCAAAGCTATTATACAATTTCCTTGTAAGACAAAAGGAAAACGAAAAAAAAAATGACAACCGCTTTCTCTGACATAGACGCAACCTGGGACCCTCTTGCACAGTTTTATTTAGATTTAGATTGAGATCTTGAATCCTAGGAGTTGGTTAATCATCTCTTTTTTTTTTGTTGGTTTTGCTAGCTTTTGGTTTTGACATAGACGCAACCGCTTTTCTTTTTTTTTGTTGGTTTTGCTAGCTTTTGGTTTTGAAGTTTCAAATTTTATATCTGATGTAAATGTTTTTTGCTAAATACATAAAATACAACAATTTAAATATATATATATATATACATTTAAATATATATTGAATAAAATATTATATATATATACATACATGAATAAAAAATTATTAATAGAAAAGTAATGCAAAATAAAAAGACCAGATTGGTCAATAAAAGAAAAATATGATCTAGTGTTCAAAATTTTCTAGACCTTTTTCTCTTTTATTTTGCACCACTTTGGAAAATTGGGGAATGATTTATATGATGGTGCATTCCTACAACTCTTTTTGGCATAGTGTACTTTTAATGGCCACTTTGGTAAGAGATCGTAAATCTGTACGCACACCATCCAATAATCTGACTGCCAATAACTGACTGCCAATATCACACTTATCATCTATCACATCAACATCGGGCAGCCAAACCAATATCACCAGATAAAAGAAATAAACTGGCAAAATCACCAAAATCCATTGCAAAAGTGCCCATATCACCAGTGAGACTGAAGAAAGCAATGTAACAGGGAGGGAGAATAGCAGACAGCTGAAATGACGATAAAGAGAAAACATCAAACATCATTAAAAATATCAAGTCTGAGCACAACCATAAACATAAGAGCTAGGGGGCATATCAACCCCATTCTGAAAAACAGAATCAAAATCAAAAGGCAAAATAGAATGCCTATTAAAAAGTAGAAACATATGAGAATGAAACATGAACTCAAATAACGATCGATCATATGACAAAATGAGCAGTACTTAGCACAGTAATCGATTAAAATTTGGAATGAGTCAGCAATATATCCAATTCAACAACAAAATGAGTAAAGAATTGTTGGATTAAACTAGTGGTAGCATTGTCAATCTTAAGAGACTACTCAAGCATGAACTAGCTCGTTAGCTAACTTCAAGAAAATGGTTTTCAATCAATCAACCCAACGCACCACTCTTCTGCAAATTACCAAAAACATAATCCCTTATGAATGTTAGTCATCAACAGAAACAGTGTGAAAACTTGCCATTAAAAAAAAATTCATATGGTCAAGAAAAACTCCCAGATCTCTCCAGAAAAGATAAGAGCTGGTTTGCCTTTACATAAGAATATAAACTTGCACCAAGGACGAAGGTGCTTTAGAACCGGAAACAATTTGAGAAAAAGATTGACCAACACAGCGAAGAGTACCATGGATCCATTAAAGTAAAGTCAGGTTGATAGCAGGACTTCTAGGGTTGGCAAGCAATCCACTAGGGAAGAAGATGAAAGTAGAGAATTGTCAGCCACCAACCACAGCCTTTCCCACCCTACGGTAAGCCACGCCTGTTGGTGGGAATTAGTAAAGCCAAACTAAACTATGAGAAGAAGATGGCGAAAGGCAGAAGAGGTCTTCGCGATGAGCAACTAGGCAAACGCTAAGTCGGATGATCGATGCGACGAACAGAAAAACTCAGATCTGGTCACACCAGCGTAGATAAAGAAGGGATGTCGCTGAAGCTGTAAAATGGGGGAGCCACATCAACATCCCCCTATCAGTGCAATGCCCTGGCCGCGATGGCTAGACCAAGGGGAGAAACAATAGCAGAGAAAAATATGTATGTAATAATATTTGGTTCACTTGCAAATATATATATATATATATATATATATATATATGATTTGTATGGCTACCTCCCTAACCCATGGGCTCGAGGCTGGAAGATTTGATCAAGGATGCTGAGGGTTTCCTGTGAACCCTGTTGTGTTTTCAGTGTGGTGGCTGCAAGGTATTGGCAGTCTAAATTAACTTTGGATAAATGCAATTTATGTGCACTTTCTTTTTCCTGCGTGTTCAACTTTAATTTGATTCTGCCGTCTCTGTTAAGTTTTTGGTGTGTTTTTAGGTTTTATTTTTTCGTAGGTTTGATTCTTTAATCAACCAATTCCTATATCCATTCTGAATTGCTGCATCAAAAAAGACCAAATTATTTATAATGGTAGTCATAAATATATGACTTTTATAACCGTATTAAAATTTAAACAATTACAAACATAACCAAAATGGTATAAACAAAATTTACTCTTAATACTAAACAAAATACCAAATAAAAAAATGGCTGATTAAAAATGATATAATTGCAATAATAAGGATCATGTTTTGCATTAATACGACAAAAACAAAGGCCTTACAAGATATAGTTTTAAAAAAACAACAGGGACACTATGAAATCCTATTGAAGAGTATACATACTTGTGAACCATATTTTGAATTTGTTTGTGCGGGTTTCCTCTCTTCTAAGGATTTGGAAAAACTCCTGTTCGACAATTGTACATCTTTAGTAAGAGATTCTCACATACCCAAAAATCCAATATAGCAAGTAATTTGTGATATCCCTTTAGCAGCAAAATTAAAATATAAATAATAATAGCAGTTAACAATGCTACACGACAGAACTCCCTGTCAAAATCACACAGCAATATATCTAAACGGAGGCAAATCTAGGATCTTAGCATAGGGAGCCAATATTGGTTTTGAGAGAGCAAATAAATAAAAATTTAAGCCGGAGGCTGCAATGATGGGATAGAATTTGAAATGTTTATGTAGTGCAATTGCAACTCCATTGTCTTTATGCATCGTGATCTTAAAAGCAGAAAATTCAGAACAATAAAAAGGTCATCAAAGGATAAATTTGAAGGGATAGGCTTGTCAGAATAGTTCTTCAATTATTTCAATTCAGCTAATATGTAACAATTCGTTATGTTAAATTTAGCACCTCAATTATTCATTTGGATCCAACTTAGTCCGAAGTAATAAAAAGTTAGAACCTAAATTGCTCTTAAATTAATAGTTTAGGGATTATATTAAACACTTAGATTAGTTGGGGAACAAAATGAAAATTGAATAGCTTGGGACTAAAGTATCCAAATCTAAAATACTTGAGGGACTATTTTTGGCAAAAAATTACTCGTGAAGAGAATTGTCTATAGAGAGGAATAATATAATATAAAAAGATGCATCTTGAATTTATATTACCAAAGCCTGTCTTCGTCTTTGACAAAAACCATAGGGTTGCAGTCAAATCCCACACCCACGACCATTCTTTCAGAAACAAAAAGTAGCTGAACCAGTAAAAAGAGGCTTGTGCAAATAAGAATATGGAACTTGAAATATGAAGATTCTATTAAAGAGGATATAAGAATCCAAAAGTGCAAAGAAAGAATGCTGACCCACATCATGTAGAGGTAGGTTGCGGTATGCCACATTCTGTGCAAATGGCGAATTGCGGACATCTTCCACAAAGTATACCGTTGAGTTGTGCCCTGTACAGAATTTATCACACAAGCCATTTAGCACCTACAATTCAAAATATAATAGACAGACAACTTGTCATACAAATAAAAAAAATGATGCACGACATAAAGAAATAATAATAATAATATATCATATTTATTATGCAAAACAGTATATGATGGCAAGACAGATTTGTTTGTGCAAACTATACCGAGTATCATAATAAGAAGTTAAAATGCACAAAGCATTAAATATGTCCAAATTATTGGAACTAAAATGTTAATCATTGCATCAAGAATATACCCAACTAATGTTCCCAGAATGTTCCATCTATTTAGATAATCTAGAGTAAAAGAATCTAATAAAAATTAGATCAGTAGCCATAAGATTATCAATCCTATCAGTGGCATATTAATGATCTACATATCCTGAACTCTTTAGTGCCATCTAATTTTACAAAAACCTAGTGAGAAGTAAGAGATTATTGAATCAGCCAAAGCAATAATTTACAACATCAATATAAGATTACTAAATACAAAATACTAATAAGGCATACTACTATTTTTTTTCTATAAGAAAAGCACTTGAATACTATGATCCAGAGACTTAAACCGAGCTACCTCTGCTTTGTACTCTTTCATATTAAGCAAAGCATTAACATTTTGTATTATTCACTATCTTATTGAAAAAACGTTAAACCAGTGCAGTTTTAATGCGAAAAGAATTACTTATTGTGCTCTTTACAGAGGAAGTTTCTTCATCCACATGTAACCACTCCCCCGCAACTCCTCGTATGAGAGGCCGCCCTTGTAATCTTCTTTTAATGAAGAAATATTTCCTGTTTTGAATTTTAAAGCATCAAATGCTCCTTTAACTTATAATAAGTTTCATAACAATGAATGTAAGCAAAAAAGGGCTACAATAGTGTGCTAGGAGTAGAATCCTATACCAGTTAGAAATGAGGGCTCGCCAAGAGCGAAAGGGGTGAAACAAATGACAAATCAAGAGAGCTCTCGATTTGCAAGAAAATGCTTTTGTAATATCTCTTTCCACAAAGCTTAAGAGTAACAGACCATTAACATATTTCAAAACTCAATAGCAACTAAAAGGCAACTGGAAGACCGAGGTTTGAAGATTTTCTTTCTCATTTTTGTATTTTTATTGTTTTCTTTGATTGTTTCTCCTTTCCTTTGAGGCCAACCCACTGCAGCTCTAGAAAAGTGGTTTGAACCTCTTTGGCTGGGGGGCAAGTAGGTACCTTGATGGGAAAACTTGAGTCCTTTTATTAGGACTATAACTTTTTCAGGGCTTACTAGAAAAATGGTTTTGGATTATTTGTTTATGTCAGTGTAAAACTTATAATCCAGACTATTTTTATCAATCTTGCAAGATTTAGTTTAGTCATAAAAAACCTCTCTCCCTGAATGTCGCAACTATTTATGGTAGGGAAAAAAATTTGATAACAAGCTCCAATGAAAGAAAAAAATCTTTAATTACTTCCATTTCTAAACTAACAATGAAGATAGAGCCATAATCATTCACATAAACGGATGAATAAAAGTCAACCAATAAAGATAATATCTTCAATGAGAAAGTTAAGATGGATGGGTAAATCTAACTTAGCTTCCGAATTTTAAAACTATGGCAATGGCATAATACTTCTTTAGACATTAGGTCAATAAAAAAAATGTAAACTAAGAAAAACAAACAAAAATATCACCACGAAGACTTAGTCCTAATAGGTGGGGTCAACAGCATGATTCCTTTGTTTTCACTATGTACGATCAAACAAAAGTCATTTCCAAATAAAGAAGACCTTTTCAAATGGTTTCTTCCCATGTCTTTTTTTGGCCTTCCACCTTTTTTAATAACCTTTTTTAATATGGGGCATATTTATATACTTAATTTTTCTAACGAACCATCTAAAACAACATTCTCTAACATTACCCACTATTCGAACCACTCCAACCTTGCTACCATTGATCTCATTTATCATTCTATTTTTTTGAGTATACCCACATCCACCTTCGCAACATCATCTCTATAACACTTAATTTATAGATAAGCTTCTTCATTTTCAGTAAACCTTCAGCCCCATATAACAACACCAGTCATATAGCTACTCTATAAGATTTTATTCATTTTGAGTGAAATTTTGTTATCACAACACTCCTAAAGCACTCCATTTTATACGACCAGCTTGGATTCTATTAATCACATTGCTCTCTATTCCACAACTTGGGTGCTTTAACTCCATCCATTATCAATTAATAAAATATCATCAGCAAATAAAATGCACAATAGAATTAAATAGAGTAAATTGAAAAACACATTTTAACTCAATTTGATTAAATGTCTGCGTTCCTTACCATCACTACTAGAACAAGAAGCCTGATTCTCCCAATTAGTGTGCCAAGATGAAATAACCTTTAGTATCAAATTGCTTTTTAAATAAATTAAATAGTTTTTGTTCGTAAGTTTCTAATTCATGGCTCAAATACTAGTAATTTTAGTATTACAAAATTTAACTATTAATATTGGTATTAAAAATTAAAAATTAAAATATTATTATTATTATAATTATTAATAAACTTGCCTTTATAGGTTTATCACGATCAAACTCCCTCACTTTCTACAAACAAAGTTAGCAAGACATAGGCAAGCATTTAGGGCTTGATACCTCTTTTGAATGCGGCAATGGCAATATCAATCCCTCTTCCCTTTTTGCAATAAAACAACGACGCTACCCTTTCTAATGAACCATCTAAAACAACATTCTCTAATATTATTCACTATTCGAACCACTCCAACCTTGCTACCATTGATCTCATTTATCATTCTATCTTTTTGAGACATCCACCTTCGCAACATCATCTCTATAACACTTAATTTATAGATAAGCTTCTTCATTTTCAGTAAGCCTTCAGCCCCATATAACAACACCAATCATATAGCTACTTTATAAAATTTTATTCATTTTGAGTGAAATTTTTTTATCACGACACTCCAAAAGCACTCCATTAATCACATTGCTCTCTATTCCACAACTTGGGTTTTGCTTTAACTCTATCCGTAATCTTATCAATCAATAAAATGTCATCAGCAAATAAAATGCACAATATAATTAAATAGAGTAAATTGAAAAAGACATTATAACTCAATTTGATTAAATGTCTGCGTTCCTTACCATCACAATTAGAATAAGAAGCCTGATTCTCCCAATTAGTGTAACAGGATGAAATAACCTTCAGTATCAATTTGCTTTTTAAATAAATTAAATAGTTTTATGTTTGTAAGTTTCTAATTCACGGCTCAAATACTAGTAATTTTAGTATTACAATTTTTAACTATTAGTATTGGTATTAAAAATAAAATATTAAAATATTATTATTATTGTAATAGCCTTTATAAGTTTAACACAATCAAACTCCCTCACTTTCTACAAACAAAGTTAGCAAGACAGGCAAGTATTTAGGGCTTGATACCCCTTTTGAATGCGGCAATGGCAATATCAAGTTGAATTGCTTCATATCAAAGAATGTTAACGAACGGATTTTCCTTTATTTCAAGGAAAATGCCAAGGAGTATCCCAAATTCAAATCTTCTAAAAATAACAAGTTATGTTGAGAGAATATTAAACTACGGTGGAGGAATAAAAAGAAATTCTCCTCCACTGCTTCATCAATTTCACATATATTGTTACGAAGAGGAGTTTGGGAAATATAAAATGAGAACGAATTGGGTATAATCAAAGTAATAGATGTCCCAATGTTGATCAAATGTCTCTTTCTACTTTTAGGAGTTGCAGCCAAGTAAATATTTGAAGCAATGTATTCCAATATGGTCACAAGAATCAACAGTGGGTTATTTCTACTAAATAGTAACTCTCTTGCACATATTCAATATTCAACATTTCCTGAAATGATTCACAAAATAAAGAAAAAAGATCGATTTGGTCTCAAACTTATTAGAACACTCAAAACAGCCCCCAACTCTTATTTAAGAGTTCAAATTAGTCCCAATTTAACTTTTTTATTCATTTTGGATTGAAAAGTTAAGATACAAAGGTTTTTTAAATATTTTGTAAAAATATTTATAAATCAAAGAAATAGAGAATTAATTGGATATGATCAAAGTAATAGATGTCATAATTTTGATCAAATATGCATTTATTCTTTTAGGAGTTGCAGCCAAGTAAATATTTGAAAGCAATGAACTCCAACAGCGAATTATTTCTATTAAATAGTAACTCTACTTCTTGCACATATTCAATATTCAATACTTCCTAGAAAGGTCCACCAAATATTGAAAAATGATCAATTTGGTCTCAAACTTATTAATATACTCAAAATAGCCCTCATCACTTATTTAAAAGTCCAAATTAGTTCTAATTTCACTTTTCCATCCATTTTGGATTAAAAAGTTAGATTCACAAAGGATTTTTATAATAATTTGTAAAAATATCTGTAAGAAATATTTGATGCTAAAATTTAAAAACATTTGTTAAGAAACGTATATTAGATACTCATAAATAAAAATACAAAAAAAAAATATAATCCTATTTAAATTTGCAGCAAACATTAATAACAAATATTTTATTATAATTTATCATCAAAATATTCCTGATAATATTTTTACAATTTACTAAAATACATTTCATAAATTTAAAATTTTCATCCAATGGATGAAAAAATAAAAATTATAACTAATTTGAACTTATAAAAGAGTTGGTGATCATTTTAAGTATTTTAATATTTTTAGGCTAAATTGAGCATTTTTCAATAGTCGTAGAAAAATAACCCTATTATTGCATTTTATTAATAAGCACAAAGTATAATTTTCACATGAAATGGGCTTTCGTTTTAAGATAATTCATTCATATTCGATATTTAACAATTTTATAATCAACTCAGTCAAAATTAAATGGTTAACAAAAGAATGGACCGAACTAATAGGAACAAATAAGTATTATTAGACCGGCACTCCCATTTTATTCAGTTTACTCTTAATTTTTGTTCCTTTTTGAAGAGTTAATTTTTTTTCTATATAGTAAAATTATTGAACGTAAGACTTTATTATTATACCAATTAATCATGAAATTAACAATTATTAGTGATCTTCGTACATTATCTGGACTATATTTTTGTTGTTTTAATTAAAAAGATGATAAAAAAGTTAAAAATATTAAGTTCCATGCTGCCAAACCTGAACATTGTTTTAGGTTTTTCAATCTATTCATCCGGGGCATGACACAGAATTTGTTCTTAAATGAAAATGCAGATCTTCCAAAGTTATCATATAAATTAGAATAGAAAACTAAGCAGTGAACAGAACAAAAAGCTAACCTGCATAAGCCAACGTGTTACCGCTTGGAGACCATCTCACGCCAAATGACCAAGTAGACGAGAGATCAAGTTGCACAATTTGCTATTTCCAATAAGACAAAAACATGGATTCAACAACAATTATAGCACTGGCAATACAGTCAAAATAAACAGTACATCATAATTAAAGGAGTTTTAAAAAAAGAGCACATTCAGCATATAACACTGAATACGCTTAACATGAATGCCATGAGATTTGTCACAGCCACTTGATATGCAATAAGCATTACAAGATGGCCGAGATCAATAAGAAAAACTTGAACTTAAAGTTCTCTTGAGAAAAAAATTTACAACAAAATGACAATACATCACCACCACAAAAATACTTTCCTATTCCATTTGATAAATCCTAAACTAAAATAATCAATGTGCATGCATAATTCAGTGTTACAGCCAGCCAACACTAGACGCTACTGCACTCAAAGCACACATCACCACACTTTGTATTCCCCTTAGCCTAGCTTTTAACTTCCCCAAGAAAGATTTCCCTAGGTGCAGGTCCTAGTACCTCTTTATAAGCTATTCAGCTATAGCTATCTGCCAAAGCAAACAGTCTGATGCCATAAAAAATTAATAATTTAGCGTGATAAGAAAATAATAGGTTTTATATGCATAATTCACGTAAAATTATTTTAAAATCATCAATTACAAATAACCAAATGAGGATTGGTTCACTTGGCCATTTGCATGAAAACTCAGAACTGAAACCAGTAGACAACCTCATAATAAATATGAGCTTTATGCTGCGAAGGCTTCCATTTCCTTACCAAAAGAAAAAAATTTCCAATGCACTTGACCGGGGCAATGGAAAGGCAACTAAACTAATCTACATTCACCCTTCATCATTTTTCTCTTGTGAAATCCTCATGACTATTTTGATTCACTTGAAATTAATCATAAGAAATTGCAAAGATATCTCCAAAATCACCCAAAAAATTTCTCAAGAAACACGTAACGGTAGATAGAAGATAAATAGAGATACTAAAAGGCCTAAGTTGATTAAAGAACATTTTTTGTTTTTTGTTGATTGAAGATTTGTTGGGACAGTTTGATGGCATCTATTTATGGAATGTTTGCTTAGTAACAGCCTAACATATATTTTCTTTATCTTCTCCACACACACACTCCCACTATTCACACCCACCATTTCTCTCTTTCTAAACATATTCTCTGTGGTTGACTTCAAGTCAATTTTGTTCGAGCCATGCTGAATAGAATTAAAATTTTTCAAGTTAGCTCAAATTGAATTCGAACCCGTTTCAAGTCGAGTCAGCTCAACTCGAAATTATTTGATTCAAGTAAACTTGAAAATTAATCGAGCCCATTTCGAAAGGAAAAATGTTTAGCATTTGAACATGCAACCTTTATGCTAATGTTGTGCCCTAAAAAGACTATTGATCATGCAACTTTGTTAGGAATGCATACAAAATATATTTATTATTAATTTTGAATCGACTCGAATAATAAATTGAGAGAGTTGTCCAATACACAAATTTTTTTTGATTATGAGACAACTCAAATTTGTTTGATTTGATTTAGAGTTAAATCAAAATTCATGCATGTTTTGAGTGATTCAAATTTCAAGCAAAAAAGACAACCTTAATATTTTTTGATTTTTTTCAATGTCACAAATACATATACTCTATGCCTATCCCAACATATCTAACACTCACAAATTACTTAAATCTCTTTATATTCATGGCTCAAGCACCTTCACAACGCAATACCTCTTTTCCTCCCAATCAAATAATAACCCATAAAGCCTAACCTTTTGCTAGCTTCCAATCATTTATGTATGACTACATATATATTCCAAAATTTATATATGACTTTCAAGTAATCATAAGTTCATAACAAATCATTTGACTCAATAAGATAGACAACTATAAACAAAATATTTTTAGCCAAGTTACTTCATGGTTCAAGCTAAACAAACAATTGAATTTTTTCAAACTAAATTCATTTACACTGAGCATCATTTATGAGGCGTGAATTGCAAGTTTCTTCAATTTGATGCAACTCATCAAATAAAACCTTCAGAACAAAAAATCAAAGAGATAAGGGTAGGTTAATGAATTAATCTTTATAACAACTTGTAGGTTCAAGTGCTAGTCAGGGAAACAAATCCTCATCTTCCTCATGTTAGTATACATGACTAAGGAAGAAGACTAGACTTGCCATAACCATGAGATCTATGAGAATATTAAACCCCTCTTGGAGGCTCTAGATGAAGCTAGTGTTGTGCATAGAGGCTATCTTTAGGAAAAGGATCAATATCCATGTCATTGTCATGAACAAGGCCACAATACTTGTCAAGTGGAAGAGAACATTATCCAAGAAAAGTGTAGCTATGGAGAGATGTACATTAATATCCAGGATTGAAAAATTAGGTGAGTGGAGCATGCTCCTTTACCATGAGAAGAGCATGTGTTGGATAAAAATTACACAACCAATTGGACTCTAACTTTTATTTAGTAGTCTAATTTATTAAATTTTTATTTAATTATTAAGACATTGAATTTGCTCGTATCTATGTTATTAACATTCTTTTCAAGTATTTAAAATGGTATTGCTCAAATGTGTGCAATCATTTTGTGAAATATTTAAAACTAAATGTTAGTCATGAAAACACGTATAATTTCAACATAACATATTAAATTAATCATTAATTGAAATTTAATTTGATTTATTTCAGGTTTTTAAGCTCAGAACTGGTGCACTCCTAGTTCAGTAAATCAAGCCTAGGGTTATTACTGGAAAAATGATATTTAACTGTTTGCATATGAAACAGAAGAATGTACTTTACAGCATCATAGCTGTTTGCACTAAAATGAAGATTCCCTATATTCTAAAGCTCCCATAGCTCCAAAAAGGGATACAAAAAAATAACAAAAGACAAACATGTGCAATAAAAAATGAACAATGTTGAGACCATTATAAGTATCCAACCTCTCCAAACTTTAGATCACGTGAAGAGCTTGTTCCGGAATCCCTATCCAAAAATCAGTCAGCAATGTTTTGACAAATTATACTTGTTTAAGAAAGTATCAAGTATTTACGTACTTTGCATCAACACCCTTGATAAATGTAGAGAAAACTCGGCATTTCCCATCAGTAGATGTTGTTGCAAGAAATATCTGTGCACATCAAAATAGAAAAAAATGATATTACATTATTCATTAAATTTTCACAAAATGAAAAATCAAAATAGCGTCTGTAAGCATGGGAATTAAATTGGTACATATGATACATTATGGAAGTGGTATAGCCAAAGCTGCAAAAACAAGACGAAAGTGGTAATGAAGTCAACCAGCAAAGCATGCCGGCATTACTGTACATAAATGTGAAAAGAAGAATTTTATATATATTCTTTCACTATATGGGTGCATGTAGCGTGCACTCATGTAAAAGTGCAGTATATCCATGCATGCTTATAAAAAAATCAAATTAGTTGGAATTTGCAAGCATACACAAAAGTGCTCTTAAACATTTTTTATGCACAATAGAAATCCACCAATCAATCAAAACAAACCACATTATGCAAACACAAACAAAACAATGGTTACAACACTTCATGTTCATGAGCTTAAATAGATGGATAAATGGAAAAAAAAAACACGTTTTAGAAGACAAGACCACCATTTATACTAGAAACAAAACTGTGGTTCTGCTGATTCCAATAGTGTTGCTGAAACACATCGGACCTGACGGATTTCAAAACTTGCTGAAAAGAAGTTTTGAATTGTTTATTAATTTTTTAAAAATTGTAATTACTTTTAATCTCTCATAAAGAATTAATTAGAGATTAATTATAAATAATTTTAACCAAAATATATGAATGATTTTAATCAAAATTGCAATTAATAATTTCCATCGAAATCAGTTTCCTTAATTAAATAACTGAACTAGGGTTATTCATCAGTTTGGTTTGGTCCAATTAGAACAATTTTAACACTTATTACATTGGAACAAATTGGCCACGTTGTTATGTCACAAGCCATGTGAACTATTGTAATGATCCAAAGTCGTTACTTTGCGATTTAGGTCAAAATCCCGACTCTAACATCAGGATCCCGGAAAATTTTGAATTAGGGCAAACAAAAAATATCATAGATAAGTATAATTTAAAAGATCAAACTGTCATAGTTTGGGAGAAATCCAAATAACGAAAGCTCCCACTTTATTTTCAAAATTAATTAAATTCTATAAATCGAGACATTGGAATGTGTGTCCAAATTCATCATTTTCAGTATCATTGTGCTAAGTATATTATTTAAAGGCTGCTCGAGAAATTTCATCAAATTCTGAGCATCAGTTTATCGTGGTTAATTTTTGAAGTTTTTAAACTCAAAAATTAATAAAAAATAAAATATTACTCCGAATCAAAAAATTTCGGCGCGAGGGTGTTCGTTGTGTCATAACACACCTCGGTGTCCAGTTTCGTTGTATTTGGACGCCAAATGGCGAAAAAATACGATTAATTTAAATTTAAGTAAATTTACTTCCCCCCAATCGCAAACATGCAACTTCTTCCGCCTTCAAGCGGAAGAAACTTCCGCAGCAAGCGGACCATGCGCGACCTGCACATTTAATGCGCAAGCGCAAGGAAGCGCAGAGAATGTCCCCTGCACCCCTATTCACCCCCTCCCTCTCCCTTTCTTTCAATGTCTATTTAAACTCTTCCATTCCCTCCTTCCTCTCCAAACAGCCAGCCCCACAGCAGCCCTCCCTCCTCTTCTCCCCCACATAGTCAGCCAACAGCAGCCAGCAAGCTACCAGCTCCTCCCTCAACCCACAATAGCCAACAAGTTGCCAGCTCCTCTCTCAGCCCCTACCATCCTCAGAGCAGCTCCTCCCTCAGCCCCTACCAGCCATTCCGGCCAGCCGTCACAACCCTCAAACCTTCCTCAGCCAGCCAACCAGCAGCCTTCTACCTCCCTCCGTTTTCTGGCAATTTTAATCTAAAAGGTAAGAGATGGAAAAGAGGAGAAAAGAAAAAGGTATTTTCTTTTTGTTATTTCATTCTGTGAATCATTAATATGATAATAATGATAATAGTATTATCATCTCAAATACATAGTTCACATTATCATAATGAATAACAGTGAAAATGTATAAAAGATGTCTATTATTTCTAATTTCAAATCAATCATTTTCATTCTGTCTTTTATCTTTCGTACATTATAAATAATAAACGCTATAATAAGTATTACTGTTATCGCACTAAACTTAAAAAAAACAAATTTCAAACAAAAAAGTAAGAAAGCAAAAGAAAAACAAAATTGAAAAGAAGATAATATTTATTCCTAAAGAACATTAGCTAAATGCTAAAATATCAAAAATTTTAAAAATGCAGATTAAGCGAACTGTCACTCAAGCGAACCTAAAGAACGAAAGGCACCCAGTGCATGATGAATATTACATTATACACTTTTACTGCTGCTTAGCTTCGCTTTCGAGCCAAATTCAATTTGAAGCTTGGTTGGTTGTTCGAAACCAACGTGATAACATTCGTAGCTAGTTACTTGAAAAATGACATCGGTAATAACATTCGTGGATAATTACTGGAAAGAAGACATCATTAATAACATTCGTGACCAGTTACTGGAAAAATGACATCAGTAACGGTATTCGTGGCTAATTACTGAAAAAATGACAACAGTAATAGCATTTGTGGGTTGCTACTGGAAAAATGACATCAGTAACAATATTTGTGATGGGTTATTGGAAAAAAATGACATCAATAACCTACATCTTTGAGCTAACATCTTTTGCAGAAAATTAATTATTTTATTTGCACTTTTACCTTGTTATTTTTCCTGTATCTTTTTCACAAATCACATTTCTGCTATTATAATATGTAATACTTCATTACTTACTGTAGTACTTAGAATATTCTCTAATTAATGGGAATTCCAATCCCAGTATTGTTTTATGTACAATACTAGATCAGGTGCTTCTGGGAGAATACACGCAAGAACCTTAATGCTTAAAATGTTCAAAATGCTAATGAATCCACGGCGTTATTTTGCTTGTTTATCTTTTATCTTTTTTATTTTCACTTTTGTACGAGGAGTACGATGAAAAGATCTTGTAATATGAACTATTGAAATAAATGATTACTATCTTTGGTTTTTCTGTCTTTTTCTTTCTCAAACTGCTCAATATGATCTTGCAGTATGTGAACACCCGAATGTCGGGACATCACAACTATCTTATTACTTTAATAATCTATTAGTCCATTCAATGCCTGAAAGAACTAATGCACCTTTTATAAGAAGTAATGAACTCATATTATATGTACAACTCCGAAAGGCTTTAATTTTATGGAAAAGTAAATATATTCTATAGCATTTTTTCTTTTAACATATATTAATAGAGAACTAGAAATACTAGTATTGATCGCTAAAATAAGGGCAAAAATCTCAATTGTTCGAATTAAATTTAAGAGTAAACTTCTCAAGATCAATTTAAATTTTAACCGAACTTTCCCCTAATTGATAGGTAAGATTTATTTATATCTATGATCAATAATATCTCCTAGGCGCAAGCCCCTATAATTAATTACTCCACTAGTTAGAAGAGAGAACTCTCAATTAAGAAGTATAAATACACTTTGGCCAGCATAAGACATGTGGTATAGGAGTGAATAGAAGAAGACATGATGAAGATTCAATAGTTCTATCAACCCATATTAATTGTGGTCCAATCTGCCAACTTTATAAGAAAATTTATCTTTAATGCCCAAATATTATGAATAGAAACTATAAATTGTCTCATCTCAATAATCTCAAACAAACTTAAATGGTATTTATTAAAAGCTCAATCCTTGGGTTCAACATTGATTCCTAGATTAGCAGAAGGCTGGTTGCACCATTTACTCACTAGATCACATAAAGAGTGTATGACCACTAATGTTCAGAGGTTGTGGGCATACCCGCTAGAAGTATGGAGGCGTGCCTAATTAAAAGAGGCCATTTAATTTTCAACTGAGCTTCCAGACAATAGTCTAAAACAGTGGGTTTGAATTTTAGTTTGGTGATTTTTTGTGAGAATCTAAGGGCTTCTTAGTGATAACTTTGGCCAAAGATCAATTTAAGTTTGAGCTTGATTGCAATGGTACTAGCACGAGTTCAAGTTGGGTCGATGCTTGTTTAGGTTGGAAAATCCGAGTAAAAAAGGAAGATAAGGTTTACATCCTTTGAAAGGCAGAAGTGTTTGTTTAAAATGAGGCTTGCATCAATTTAGAATACCCAGAGTATTGGGTCTAATGGCATAGTCATTTAGACAAAATGACCCAAGATTTATAATGGGGCTTATATCATTTATAATGCCAAAGATAATGGGTCTTAAAACCATGTCATTTGGATTAAGTGGCCTAAGGTTTAAGATAGAGCATACATTCTTTGGAATGCCCAAATAATGTCTTATGATATATCATTTTGACCAAATGGCCTAAGGATAGGTTATGTTTAAGTGGGAACCTTTGGATGCCTAAGTTGTATCCTCTGGCATAGTCGTTTAGACTAGGTAGCCTACTATTTATGTTTTTAAATTTTTAGGTATTTCTAAAGATTAGGTCATGGTCTAGTGTTTTCAGCTGGTGATCGAATGGAGTTGAAAATAAATCACTTCTATTTGAATAGATTCAAATAGAATTTGTTAGATTGCTAGAAATTAATTGATTAACTATGATATGACTCAACAATGACCATTTAAATTGACTAAGGATAGTGTCTTTAGATATAAAATGGTTTAATTAGATTTATTTAGATTATTTAACAAAGGTTAGTTCACTTAAGATTAGTTAGATCAGCTAGATATTTGATTGGTTAACATAAATTAAATAAGGTTAGATCAACTAAGAATGGACATGATTGATGTAGATTTCTATTGCACACACATTTTTATTGTATAGTATTATGTCATTCTTTAATTTGTTTTATGTGCAGACAGCATATTGCAAACGATGGCAATGAGCGCTTTGTAGAAATTCTAGATCAAAGCATACGCACAAATGAAGATGCGTGGAAGATCTACCCTTTTGAAGGTTTGTGTGCTAGTGAGTTCAAGGATCAAGTACTTTGGGAGGCTAGTGCTTTTAAAAACTTATTATCTATTAAAAGCAAAAAAACATCATGCAACAAGTAATATTGTATGCTCTTAGAGATGTAAGTATTGAGAGAGTTTTGTACATTAGTTATGAAGATTTTGAATGTAACAGTATGTACAATGTTTTAGGCTCGAACATGGTATTTGTGTACACGTATAAGCCTAAAAGCAATGCATCTAAGTTTGAAATAATGCGACTCTAATCAATTAATTACGTAATATATCAAAGCGTCACCTTTTTCAACATCAATGTTCTCTACTATGAAGGCTCAATATAATTTACCAATTTATTAGATCACATGCTTGGACCCCTAAATAAATTAATTAAACGAATAACTAATTATTTCAAGTAATTAATTTGGTTAGTTAGCTAATTGATTGATTATTTTAATTAATCCAATTAATCATATAATCACTTTAATTAATTAATGCAGTTAAATTAGCTGATTTCATATTCAACAGCATATATGCTTGAAGTTGCTCATAAACAACTCCTTGGGACCACATCCAAGATCAATGGAGAGAGTTTAGCTTCCAGGTCGACTCTAAGTGGATCAAAACGCGAGGTGCTCAAAACCAATTTTAAGAGCAACGAAACATGTTAACCTACAATTTAGGTAGAATCTCTCCGAGGGTCTTTCTAGGGACTTTGTTGTGACTTGAACTGTGATGGCCCGTTATCGGTTCAGCGAGAACTATTCCGATATCGGGTACTCACATATCGCAGGATCATATTGAGCAGTTTGAGAAAGAAAAGGAACACGTAAAAATCATAAGACATTTCTCATTTAATAATATTTCAAATTTTACAATATATCCAACAAACTTCTGACAAAGTCCATCTGCTAGAACACAAGATAAACTTTGAAAAAGTAAAATAAAATAAAAGTAAAAGTTGTGTTGTAGATTCTTCCGCAGTATAAATTTTCCAGGTTCTTTGTTAAACTCTCCCAGAAGTACCTGACTTGATGTTGTACATAAAATAATACTGGGATTGAAATTCTCAGTAATTAAAAAATACTCTAAGTACCACAGTAAACAAAATATATTATGTTTTTATAAAAGCAAATATGCGATTAGCAGATATAAGGATAAAAATGCAAAAAAAGTAAGGTAATAGTGCAAAATAAATAAAAGTTTCCTGCAACAAGTATTATCACAAAATGTAAGTTATTGATGCTATTTTTGCAGTAACCTACCACGAATGTCACTGATGTCATTTTTCCAGTTACCCACGAATGTTGCTGATGTCATTTTTCCAACAACCCATGAATGAAAAGGATGTTAGTTTCTAACAACCAAACAAGCATTAATATTACAGATATCATTTTCTAATAACCCACGAATGAAAATGATATTGGTTTCTAACAATCAACCAAGCATTAATATTATTGATGTCATTTTTCCAGTAACCCACGAATGAAAAGGATGTTAGTTTCTAACAACCAACGAAGCATTAATATTACTGATGTCATTTTTCAGTAACCTACGAATGAAAAGGATGTTGATTTATAACAACCAACCAAGCATTAATGTTACCGATATCATTTTTCAGTATCCCATGAATGTCATCACGTTGGTTCCGAACAATCAACCAAGCTTCAAATGAATTTGATTCAAAGCAAATAAGCGAAGGTAAGCAGTAAAAGTGCAAAAATATAATACATGTCACGTACTGGGTACCTTTGTTCTTCAAAATCCAAGTTTGACAATTCGACTTTGGATCTGCATTTAGATTTGAATATTTTAAATTAGCTTTTTAATCTAATATTTTTGGAGTAATCTTCATATTTACTTCGATTCTGTTCTTCTTTCTTTTTTTTTCTAATAAGATTGAAGTCCGATTTTTAAGCTGCTACGATAGCAATAATATTTATTATAGCGTTATGATTACGATAATACAGTACGTAAGGAAAAGACATAATGGAAATGACTTAATTAAAATTGATAAAATTGAGAATAATAGTCATTTTATAAAATTTGTATTGTTCCCATTATTAATTAATGAGAATAACACTAATATGAATGACTAATTATTTATTTTTATAGCAACGATTATTTAAGTATAGACTAACAAGATTAGCAAAATTTCCCCTTATTTTCCTCTTTTCCATCTCCTCTTTTCTTCTCCCTTTTTCTTAAACTTCTCTTCTTACCTTAGGATTAGGATTGCCGGAAAACTGAGGGAGGTCGAAGTGGGTGGCCAGAGGCTGGAGGAGGGCTGGCTAGGCTGCTGTTGGCCGGTCGGAGGAGGTAGCTGGCCGGCAAGGTGGCTGCTGCTGGTTGGCAGGGCTGAGGAGGAAGGCTGCTGCTGTGGGCTGGCAGGGAGAGAAGGAAGACGGGCTGCTGTTGGCAGTTGGAGGGAATGGGGGCTGCTTATATAGAGAAAGAGGGAGAAAAAGGGGCGCAGGGGACATTCCCCCTGCGCATTGAATGCGGAGGTCGCGCATGCCCGCCTGGCGCGGAAACTTCTTCCGCTAGAGGCGGAAGAATTCGCACGGCTTGTGATTTGTGGGGGGAAGGGAGAAAATGTTAAGAAAATTACTTAAACTTAAATTAATCGCATTTTTCTGCAGTTTGGCGTCCAAATACAACGAAACTTGACACGGATGTGTGTTATGACATAACGAACACCCTCGCACCGAAAATTTTCGATTCGGAGTAATATTTTATTTTATATTAATTTTTGAGTTTAAAAATTTTAAAAATTAACCACGATAAAACCGGCTCTCAGAATTTGATGAAACTTCTCGAGCAGCGTTTAATAATATACTTAACACAACGACATTGAAAATGATGAATTCAGACACGTATTTCAAAGTTCTTGATTTTTAGAATTTAACTAATTCAGAAAATAAAGCAGGAGCTTCCGTTATTTGGATTTCTCTCAAATTAGGGCACTTTGATCTTACAATTATTCTTATCTAATGGTATTTTTGTTTGCCCTAATTTGAAATTCCCCGAGATTTTAATTTCTGGGGCGGAATTTGACCTAATTTATAAATTAACGACATCGGGTCGTTACACTTGAATAGGAGAAAAGCTTTAATATTTTTATAGAAGGAGTTAGCAACAGCTATTAGATAGTTATAGGGAAGCAGCTAAGGATTGATTGCAAATGATGTTAAGGCCATTAACACCCATTCAATAAATATCAATCATCGAGGGCTCTTCTTTCCTCGTTCATGTGACTCAAAACCTCCTCACACTCGCATGAAAGACTCCATAATTGCACAAAAAATTTTCTTAATCATGTGCAAAAGGTTTATAATTGCATACAGAATGTGAGAGGCTCCATGAAACTCAGTGGCACAAGCTTAGTTAGATCTTTAACTCGTGGATGATTATTGAAAAGTAAAGTGTGTGTTCTTTGAATCATGGATAGCAGAGGAAACCAGTGGCTCTACGTGAGAAGCTCAAGGCAGGGATAGTACATCGTGGGTGGTTGTTCTTCCATTGTGTGTATGCAAGGATCTCTGCATTGTCGATCGAAGGCCTCTAGCTGCCTCGATCGAGGTCAATCATGGCCTCTGCATACACATGGAGAAATTGTTGTATGTTTCTTCACCTCTTGTGCACACATAAGGGCTTGACTAAACATGACATGCAGATCCCGACACTTATCGTTGTTGGGTTTGGTCGAGCTTCGAGTGCAGCTCAAAGAAGTGAGCCCAGATAGGACACGCCTAGGCATGCATGATGACATGAAAATGCAAACAATAATTGTGATGATGGTGGAGCCTCAAGTGAGTTTTGAAGTGATTTTGAACTAGTTACAGATCATTTGGAGGTATGGAGTGGCTTTGAGTAAGTCACAAATCAATCGAAGGAGCAATGAACGTGCAATGGGGCCATCATGTGCTCTAGAAGTTTGATTGATCTTGTCTAGGTACTTGGGTGCACCCAAATGCCCATCTCAGCCATGGAGAGTCGGGCTATTGGGCATGCCCGTTAGAGTCAGTTAGGCAAATCGTAGGGCTCGCGCACCCAAGCACATGTTTTAGTTGCCTGAGTAGAAGGGCTCACGCGCCCAAGACATTTTTCAGTTGCCTGAGCAAAGGGACTAGCGCGCCCAAGGGCCAAGCGAAGCGTTAAATGCTCCCGGAATAGTTCCAGGCATTAATAAATCCTAAAATATAATTTATGGCCCTGTTGGGGGCTATGATATGTTAGGCTAAAAATACCCTTGTATGTTTTAGAATTTGTGGTGTTGTGCAAGCTAAGGAGGTTGTGATGAATGTGTGAAGGCTGTGAGGATTTCATAAAAAGGAGAAAGTTGTGAGAGCTACAAGGCATAAAGAGAGTGAGATCACTCTTGTATCTTCTTTCTCCTGATTTTACACTGAAATTCTACATAATATATCTCCATGGTTTTTCTCCAATTTGAGGGGTTTTCCACATAAAGATCTGTGTTTGTGATGTGCTATTTTTCCTACACTTGTTGCACTTGGTTCATGTTTGCTTCCATGTTTAAAATAAATACTAAAATGTGATTTAATGGGACTTTTGGGAGTTGAAGTGTATTGGCTATAAATGTTAATACATATTTTAGGGTTTGTGGTGTGTTATGAAGCTAAGGAGGCTATGGTGGCTATGTGAGGGCCATGAGAATCTCAAATAAATTAGAAAATTGTGAGAGCTCCAAAACATAAAAAGAGAGAACTATTTTGCATCTTCTTCCTTCCGATTTTATAGCAAATTTTTTGTGGTGTGGCTCCATAATTTTTCCTCGAATTTTGAGTTTTCTATGTAAAAATTTATGTTTGTTGTGTGATATTTTTTTGCTTATATTCTGCACCTTTTGGCTCATAGTTTAGTGTTTGCTTCCAAAGGTGACAAAGTTATAAATTCTCGATGTTCAAGTTGCAAGTTTATCACCATCGTGCCGACGAGAAGGTACAAGTGTGCTTTACAACCCTAACAGTCCAGTAATGGATGTGTAACATACAGAGACTGGCAGTAAGGTGGCAGGCGATTTTGAAGCTTGGGTGAGTGTGCGTGGGCAGTGCCTCTGTATTTCAAGGATTGTAGCTTTGAAGTTGACACATGAGTTTCCTTTAACCTCTTCTTCCTCTCTTTTTTTAACAAATTTAGTTGTAAACATGTACTATAATGTCATTGATATATATATATATATATATATATATATAATTAAAATAACTTTCAATTAAATATGCCATTCAAAATAAATATTAAAAAAAATACCAAAATAGTTCTTCACTATTTGAAATTAAAAATTTAATACACGATTATTCAACATATTCCAATTTAGAGACAACTATTCATTTTAATCCCAATTTAAAACCAAAACCCAATTTAATTTATATGATAAAAAATAGTGCTTAGCTTTTAAGGTGTTATCAATTATGAATATAAAAATGATATTGTGATTCAGTGCTCACTTAAGGAGACTATGGAATAAGAACTCAAGCCTTCATAGCAAGCTTTTGAGTGTTACATACTCAGGAAATTCAACCAATATAGGGTGGCTCGAGAATGGCCCAATCACATAAAGACAAGTTCCTAGTGAAGCAGCCAAGTCTTTCTAGACTCGCTTGAGTCTCAAGCAATACTCGGGACATTTTAACAAGAGAATTAAGTCATGCCAAAAATGCCTAGGGAGCATGCACGTCATCTAAGCATAAATTATGTCATTTTGTTGTAAGTGATGGTGAAAAGAAAGGACAGCATCGCCTGGTATAAATAGCTCCATTATCTGTAATTTTTTTCTTTTTTTGATTATTTGTAATAGATATAAAAGCCTGAACCTTTGATAAAAGAAGCTACTGAACCTTGCAATTAGTCTTATAGCTAAACTTTATTCTATCAACTTCTTCCTTTACAGCTCCATTATGTGTGTGCACGAGATCGAGACTATCAAGTCTTCACTTCTAACAAGAGAATTAAATCATGCGAAAAATGCATAGAGAGCATGCACGTCGTCTAAGCATAAATTCTGTCATTTTGTTGTAAGTGATGGTGAAAAGAAAGTACAGCATCCCCTGCTATACATAGCTCCATAACTATTTCTTTTGCTTGACTATTTGTATTTTTTCTTTTTTTACTAATTATAATAGATATAAAAGCCCGAACCTTTGAAAGAGGAAGCTAATGAACCTTGCAATTAGTCCTATACCTAAACTTTATTCTATCAACTTCTTCCTCTACAACTCTATTATATGCGCACAAAATCAAGACTATCAAGTCTTCACTCTACAATTAGAAATTCATGTGCATTGGTTGTCTTATCTATGAATGAAGTAAGTAACAAACATGCTCCATCAAGACAAGATCAAATCAAGTATTTTTAGTCTCAAGGATGTGAGGTTGCTCAACAGAGTCAAAAAAGACAATCTCATGGATTGTTTTGACTTTGTTGAGAATACAAAGCTTAATGAGATGAATCTATCAAGTTCAAAGAATCCTCAAGGAAGAGAACCGGAGAACATATCCCTATGGTGTCACCCAGCATAAGAGAGAGCATTGCAAAGTCATTGTTACAGTTGTCGGCAAGTAAATAGGTACACATAGATAAAAACGCCCAAGTCACGAACAAGCAGCCCAACCAAGAAAATACACCACAGCATAAAGTGGTTAAAGAAGGCAAAAAGAAGAACAAAAAATAGTTTACCAAGATGAAGCGAAGGTGGAGTTGTCAAGTTATGGCGACATTCAGGTGTCCAAAGAGTCAGCGGGTGGTTAGAGCAAATGAAGACTTACTTCGAACTACACAAGTATTGTAGTTGGGAGTGCCTCTATTTTTTCCTATTAAAGCTCACTCAGCACGCATTGACATAGTGGAACCCTCATATTAAAGATGAGTGCAAGAAAATAACTAGGAATGTGTCAGAAACTCTTCCGAAAGAAGTTCTACTTTATAGGCTATGAAGATGAAAAAAGATCCGTCGACCCTTTGGACTACACCATCGAATTTCATCACCAAGCATGCGAAAGGGAGCCTCACTTAACGATGACGTCACTCTAATCAAATACAAGATGAAACTACACTTGTAAATTGAGACCGAGTAAACCTTACTCTTGTGCAAAAAGAACGATCAGATGAGTGCCTTTGCCATGGCAATTGAGTAGAAGAGTCAAACTCAACCAAAAGCTTAAAGAATTTGGGAGAAGAATTACTGTAAAGATAATCAGTGATGGAATGTATGAAAACCCTAGAAGGCAAAAGAGGTGAGTAGAGCAAATGAAGGCCAACCCACTACCAACTCTAACACCCATAAGGTTGAATTTTGAAAAAAAGGACAACTTAAAAAGATCAGGGAGGACTATTCTATAATCACTACAAAATTGCAAGTCATAAGAAGTAAATTTGCTGGAAACTCCACTTTGAGTTATACCCTCATTAAGAGAGGAACAGCTACTCCATAGCCAACATTCAAAAAGGGGACACAGCTACTGAGAAGGACCTTTCTTTGATAGCAATGCCAATGGGAAAAGAATTTCGTGATGACATTTGACTTGGGTAAAAATTTTTTAGCGTAAGTGCAGCTCTAGTTGCAAACAAAAAATGCAACATCAGTTATAAGAAAATGCTGATACATTGGGCGGCTAACAAATCATCTTGCAAATTGTGCAAAGCAGTTTTCACAGAATATTATGCATCTGTATTAATAAATAAATGTCACGTAACTCTTAAACCATAATAACATAGCAAAAATGGGGGTAAACTCACATTGTCTGGGTGCCATGCAACACTTGTTACAGAGGAATCATGTCTTTTCCTTATAAGCTTACTAACCCACCTGAGAAGAAATAGCAACGGTTAACCTCACAATGTTAAATATTAAATTTGATCAAAACTGTTGCAACGGATAATCAACAATGCATTTCAGTAAAACCGTAAATGGAGAATTTAGATTAAATTTAGAGAAACTATTAAAACATTAGTCTAGAACAGATAGTATTTTCAGAAAGAATGCAAAAATAGATCATGACAAATTACAAATGGCACAGTAGACAGTTCTCCAGCTAAACACAACAAATAATGATGCAAGAATGGAATGTGCAGCTAAAGAAGAAAAGCAATCATTGAAAAAATTGGTTTAAGATTAATGTCGCTTAGGTCAGCTTAGATAGCTTTAAAGTTAAACCAAACACTTTTTAAAACCAGAATTAACAGCAATGAGTTAGCAAAGTGGAAAGGCCAACCGCTAAAATAGAAGAGATAAAATCTTTAACTTTTATAATATTATAGATCTTTACCTAATATAATAAAGCTTTGAAATCTGAATACGTGAATATGTAGCAGGCTGTCTATTGGTACTATGATTCGGTTCTTTCGATTTTGAGATAAACTTATTTAAAGAGATTTCTTGGTTCGAGAGAAGTTTGAATACATTTTGAATTTTATGTGCACTTTGTTAACTCATTGAATGATGATTTTTGGCTATCCTATTTTATATATTTAGTGCATTTTAGATTTTCATACTTCATAGCAAGTTTGTTAAATTAATCTATTTCAGTGGTAGCTATTTTTAGCTTCTAATGATTGTTATTACATGTCTTAATCTCATTTTGAGGTTGGATATTGTAATACTTCTGATAGTATACTAATCTAAGTTTCTGGTCCTAGATTCATTTAGGTGTTCCCTAAAGATGTTTTATTGAATTTTTATTCTTAATAGATGCTACTTACTTATTTTTTGTGACATTTTTTGGCAGCAATTTGTACAAGTATTAAAGGAAATGCTAAAGGATAAAGACAGATATTGAAGACCATGGTTTGCCAACATAAAAATCCTGTGGATAGAAGCTCGAGGACTTTAAATTTCTTTGATTACTCATTTTATGTAATTTTAATTTTTTTCCTTTTTCTTTTTGTTTGTTTATTCTCTCCTTGAAGACAATCCCTATAGTTCCATCTACTTTTATTTCTTAGAACTCTGTGTGATTTGATCCTCTTTAGCTAGGGGTATATAAAAACCTTGAAGAGAAGATTGAGTAATTTTATTATAGCTAAATTTTTTTGGTACAGATAAGAGATTTGGATTCGACTTAATTTGCTTATATCAATATTAACACATGTACTCTTTTTAGTCTACATAATCATTTAGGACTATCCTATTGATATAAAGACACATCTTTGTACCTTGTGTATTTATTTGATTTTAAACTAATATGCCAAATCTCTTTCACTAGATTAAGTTTAAGTTATAATAAAAAATTCTCTCCATAAATGGTGCAACTATTTAAGATAGAAATAAAAGAAAATTAAGCCAAATAGTTCTAGCCTAAGAAACTATTTTCAAATATTATTTAGTTCATAAAATTAAATAGTCATAATGATAGCTAATAAATTGATTTTTTAATGACAACATAATCATCTTAATTGTTATTAAATAATTGTTCTCATTAAGTACTTTGATTAGCTATAACACAACAACACCAAACTTTAGTCCCACTATATGGGTCAGCTACATGAATCCCGTATCTCCATGCTCGATGAGATCATAAAACACTTTCTAAGATACAAGTAGGATTACCCCTAATAGCTACTTGACATGGACATCCTCTTCCTCTTTAAGAAATGAGTAAAAAATTTTAACTCAACTTTTCTAACTAGAGTATCAACTGATCAATATTTAATAAGTTTAAAAAATCGTAGACAAAATCTTGGAACTTATCCTTAATTGGAACTAATTAACATTATCAGCAACGTATTCATTTCACCATATCTTTGTGTATATAGCCATTCACACATATATGCACCCTAAACTTCACATCAGTTGAACTTGTTTATTTTGTGTTTAAGCAAAGGATTGCCTGACTTAAGCAATAATTTTAAGTTCATTTTTGGTCCCACTTGGCTAAGCATAGCTTAACCCCCAAACAGATTTTGCTTAACAGCCTAGCTTAACTCAGCTTAAGTCTACTTAAAATTTGAACCAAACAGCTACATATTAAGGACTTAGCTTATGTGAGCAAATTTTATTTAATTAATTAATTAATCATAATAACATAATGAATTAAAATTATATATAATAGAATATGTAAGAAATTATAATTAATTATAGAAATTATAGTAACAACAAGCAAATTATCATTAAGTACTTAATAAACTTGAATCAAACAGCTATAAATTAGAAAGAACTTAGCTTATGTCAGCAAAATTTATTTTAATTAGTTAATCATAAAAATAAAATGAATTAAATTATATATAATTAAATATGTACAAAATTATAATTAATTACAATAAGTATAGTAACAACTACGCAAATAATCATAAAATATTTATTTAAATTGCATTCATTATTTAAAATAATTCTATTTAGAATTGCAATTTATTATTTGATTACATTAATTCGATGGAATTATTATAATAGACCATAATTAAGTAAATTATTTTATTAATTACAATTAATTAAATAATTACATTTTTATGTTTATTACAATAAATTAATTATATCAATTATAATTATTAAAAATACAATTATAACTTATTAATCAATCAATTAAATAATTAATTTTAATTAATAAATTAAATAATTAATTGAATAAGTTATATTTAATGATAACTAAATATTTATAATTATTATTATAATTACTAGCTTATTTATATAAGTAACAAGTAATTTATTTATTTATTTTATAATAAATTAAATTTAATTAATTACACTTATTATGATTAATTATGATAACTAAGTACTAAATTTTAATAAATAGAAATAAAAACCATAATAATAATAATAATTTAATTACAAATTTAAATACTTAAGAAATGAAATATATTAATAATAATAATTTTACAATTATAATTTAATAATAAAATTATTTACAATTATTTATAATCACATCAATAATTATTAAATATTTAATTATTTATGTTAATGAAAGAATTTATTAGAATTTAGTAATTTAATTTAATTAATTAATCACATAAAATTTTACCTTAAGCCTAAATCAAGCAATTGTTATCATAGCCAATTTTTGTCGATTTAAGACAGCTACAGCCAACTTATCGACCAAACTAGCTTAATAACTAAGCATATAAGACTATGCATAAACTAAAGTTTGTATGTTAACATAATCTTAGAGCATCTGCTCTGTTAAGTTTGATATTCATTGAATCTATTATCAATTAAGTCAGCATTTTTAAATCTATTAAGCTTGTCATTCATAAGTTGGCATTTGATAGTTCTAAGATTTGAAAAAATTGACATTTGAAGCAATAGTAGGAAGCTAATTAATTTTGCACATTCTCATAACTTACCATATGTATCCAATTGATGTCGAATAGACTTAGCCTAGCTTAAGTCTTGCCTCATAATACTAATCAATTACTTCATATAGTGATAACTGTACTACTCAGACATTAGCCAAAATTAAAAAAAATAGTAAACAATTACTAAATAATACCACATTCATTAATATATAACAAATACAAATGATTTTTAATTTATTTATTCAAAATGTAATATTATTAACATTAATCATACAGTTAAAGTTCTATACATACATATAGTATTACGTTATTGTTAATTATGTGACTAATAATATCAAAATTAATATTATATCCATTGCATATTGAATATGTAACTAGTATTAATAAATGGCATTAATATATCATTACATTAATTACATAATTAAAATAAACTTATTTTTAATTTTATTATTATTCTAATAATACAATTCTAATTATATTATCATAATTAATCATGCACAATTGCATTATTAATATAATTAACATTTATCTAATTAAACTAATATACTCAAAATAAAATTATCAATTTAAATAATCATCAATTATATTATTAATGTACAATTAATGCTAATGTTAATATATCATTAATAACATATGTTCTTTGTTTAGTAATATCTCCTCCAACCCGAATGAAAACTCATATTAAAATAGCTAACCGCAAACATATGGTATGTGGATCTGACAACACAAATTGCAAAGTATCATGAATAGCTAATTCTAATATTACACATCTGCCAACAGAGATTATAAGTAAATAAATATCTACTATCTCATATTCTTTGCTTAGACCAACAGTTGACTAAACAGTTGACTAAAAGATATCAGTTTCAATCTCAATATCATAAAAAAGTAATACTTCTAAATAAAGCCAATAGATTAGGAGAAATTGTATCCCCGGTAAAGCATACATGCGACTTTGAATGCATATAGTTGTCTTAACTTCAAATTTATATTTTTTTTTTAATATTTAAAAAATATAAAACATTATAAAATTATGGTATTGTATTTTTCTTTTCACATTAGTGCTCACTTTGACTGACCCGCATTTTTAGTTTAATTCTAAAATTATAAAAAAAATTGTGTTTATTTAAATAACATCTCATTAATATACTTCATTGAAATCTAATGGTATTGTATTTTCTTTCCAGATTAAGTTGAATTCTTTTAGGTTCTTATTCAACGCCAAAGTATAATTTGTCCAAATTTTACTCGTACATATTGAGCAAAATTTTTTTATTACCACCACATTTTTTTATCCAAGTATTTAAGTGATGCATTCATTATAATATTTAAGGCTTATTTGTAATATTAAAACTACAGTATTCTTTCTATAATTATTTCAACTCACTATAATAATTGAACTATCATCATTATTTTAAAGAAGGCTAGATACATTTTTAAGTTTAAGTAAATCATTAATTATCTTAATTGAATTGATAAGAAAGATCAAAACTAAAAAAGATTTTAGTTGGGTTTCCCTCTTTGATTTCATGATGATTCAATCAATACCAATATCTCATTTCTACAAATAGCTCTTAAAGCCAAATCTCTTCCAAAACTCGAGCCTTTTGTCAACCTCTACTCTATGCAAACTTCGATCTACAATTTTATAAATAGAATCGCATGTTGAGAGTTGAGCAACATAGAATATTCTTTTTCTTATACCTCAAAATCCATAAAGTACTTGAAAGCCTAATATACCTCTTAAATATGCACTATTATTACAATTACAATAGTATTATTTAAATTCAATTAAATATGAATAGCACCTCTAGATGTATTCTTATATAAATTCTCTTTTTGTTCCAACTTGTTAAATTTATAACTTATTGTACTATTTTAAAATAAGGACAAAATTAAGTCTCATATTATATAAAAAGGTATATTTTCAACACCTTTCTTTATTTTATTTTTTATTAGACTATCCTATATTTATGTTTAAGATTTTAATAAATGAAAAAAAAAATGCAGCTCAACCTACGAATAAGGCAACATTTTTCAAAAAATTTATGAGCACAAGTTTTATCTTCATTTTATAAGAATTTTTCTGTACATACCAAAAAAGGCAAAACATATGCCAAAAACATGTTTCCGCGCAAAAAAAAAACGCACGGGTGCGGTGCGCTCGCGCGTGTCCCGCACTCTCAAAGGGTGGGAGAGGGGATGACCCTTGCCAATTTTTATTTGGCGCCTTTTTGTAAACCGCACGTTAAGAAAATATGACAGACAAAACAAAAAATGTGTTTCCGCGCAAAAAAATGTGTGGGTGCGGTGCACGCATGTTCCAAACGCAGGAGGTGAGATGGGGAGGGAGAAATCGCACTTTGCAATTTTTCATTGGTTGTCATTTTGGCAGTCAATCTTTATTCTTTTTATAATCCCATATTTGATTTTTAGTATATTTATTTTTTAAGTTATAACCTTCTTTTATGAGCCTATAAATTGTCATCAAAGTAGATAATAGTAGATCAAATTTTTAGATGTATACTATCCCGAAAGTAATATGCGTCTAAGACTATAGCATTCTCTACCAACCTATAATTTTTTGTCATCTAATTGAACTCCAAAAATACATTACTCAGTATTTAAAACCTCAATAATTTATTTAGTTTCTTTCATTACAAAAGCCCTCTTTACTTTTTTAATATCAGTTAATAAAAGAATGAACCAATAATATAATCTCAATTGTTCGAACATACTACATATTACTTATCTTTAAAATCTATATCTGAAAAAAAAAAAAGTAAATTATAGACAGAACCACCATATGATACAAAACTTCTTCACAAAATTTTAAGGGTTGTTTGGTTTGCAGAATTTTGAGTGTAAAGTAATTGATTTCTAGAAATTTAAAAGTTTTGGGTGTTTGGATTGCAAAAAAGAAACGTAAAACTTTTACACTATAATTTGGAAGGAGAATTTAATTCCCTCATTCTTCATATATTTGGTGGAAAAGTTTTTGCCTGAATCACATATAAGACTTGCTACGCCACACAACTTAAAAAAAAAATCTTCACGCTCATCATGAGCCTCAAATTCGTTCACGCCCCGTGAGGTTCAAGAAATACGGTCGTAGCCTAAGCATATTTATATAAAAGCATCAGTACAAAATCAACCAAAATCAAGCTCCACGGTCTCTGCGGCAAGGAGGTCCAAAAGCCTCCCGTGGAGCACATCTCCCCTAACAAAATAAAAATCACCCTGGCGGGAATAAATCGCACATAAATCAGCTATCCGATTCACATCGTGTGATCAGTGGACAAAAATAACACGATGAAGATCCAACATGAAAGCAAGGTGATCAACATGACACTCTCCGCCTCCCGAGCGCTCCAAAGCAGTCGCTCTCAATGATAAGTTCATCAGTATCAGTATCTCTAGTCATGAGAGCCCGGCGGAGAATGGTTATCGCCTGTATTTCCGCCTAAAGGGGAGATGAAGCCTGAAGACGGGTTCCAACAGCAGCGAGCAAGTGTCCTCCTGAGTCACGAACCACAACACCACCAAAAACAACAGGCTCTCCATAGCTTTAGGAAGCTTCAATGTTGGCCTTTAGCCAACGAGTCATGAGGGGCACCATCTGAAGGAGGTAGAGGGGAGCTGGTGGGCCATGGAACCCCAGAAATCAGACTCGTCATGCAGTTCAACACTGACTAATGCAGAGAGAATCGAACCCGCACAAATCAACGGAGTCGGGTGCAAATGGTCATGGGAACGCTCAGTTCTGCTCCAAGCCAGGTAAAGAGAGTAGGCCACAATCTGACAGCCGAAGAAACGGTGGCGAGACGCAGTAGCAGTAGAGAACAAGCAGTGAACTGGTCCCAAGAGGCCAGAGTAGCTGAAACCAAGCCCCAACGCACAAAAGTCTCCATAATAGCCCTCATATAACTGCAGAGTACCACAAAGTGCTCTCTGTTCTCCTCTATATCGCAGCCCTAGACACAAGTTGTAAACTGAGTGAGCCCTTTCCTAAATAGCCTACAGACTGTTGGGATAGCATCATTAAGAAACCTCCACATAAAACAAGCCTCCCTGGGGCCCAGGACCATCTCCCACATGGCCGCAAACTGCCACGGCCGACCACCCCTTTCTACTCTGTAAATTTGGCTGGCCCGGCTCTCACTGAAGTCGTCAATCTGCCACTGTCGGCTCTTCTCCTCAACCAAAGTGTGACGCTGAACAATCAACCAGCCGTATCCCAGTAACCTCCAGACTACAAAATCAACTCGCTGAACTGCAAAGTCCTCACCCCAGAAACGGTAGCGGAACTCCATGGCTCTCACCCAAAAGAGATCATCTTTATTAACATAGTTGAAAGTGTGGCGAGCAACTAAGAATGTCTTCCATAGCCTCAGAACTCTGATCCCGAGTCCCCCAGACTTAAGCGGTCGACAGACCTCCTGCCACCTCACACAGTGTAGACTCCTACCCTCCGTTCCTCCCCAAAGAAACTTACGAAGGATAGCTTCAATGTCCAAGAGGCAGGAGTTCGAAATCGGGGCCACCAGCATTGGTAGCTGGGGATCGTGTCGAGCATTGATCTAATCAGACATAATCTGCCATCGAAAGAAAGATGGCGACTGCTCCAAGAACCAATTATGCCTCGTACCTGCTCAGTGATCGCTGAGAAGTCTGCTCTCCGAGGAGGTCCGCCTGTAACCATGACACCCAAGTATCTGAGTGAAGATCCTCTCTAAAAGCCCAACAGAATCATGATCCTACGCTGACAGTAGCTGGGTCTGAAAGCTGAAAACAATCTGTTACTTGTGCCAAGATCCAGCTCCCATAATCTGCAAAGATTTGCTGCACCTCTCAATCGGTCTCCAAAAGGTGGGGCAAACAGAATTAAATCATCTGCATATATAAGGTGGGAGAAGCTAAGCCCACCCCCATCCAATCTGATGCCAATCGAGTGATCAATCTGTTGTTGCCACCTGACGAGAAGGGATAAGAGCTCCAAACACAGGATGAATAGGTAAGAGGAGAGGGGCATCCCTACCTGAAGCCTCTCCTCCCTACTCTCCAAGGAAGCTTGTCCTCACCAATCAAGACAGAAAACTAGGGAGACTCCACACACTGCATGGCCCAGTCCGTCCAACGCTACAGAAAATCAAATCTCTCCAGAACTAAGTGTAGGCACCCTCACTCCATCTGATCATAAGCCTACTCCATATCCACCTTGATGGCCATGTGACCTACCGTCGAGGTGGAGTATGAGAGCCACGTCAGGATCTCTTGCCCCGTGAGGTTCATGAAGGCTTTGTTCGCGAGGTTTACACAGACTTCATTCACGTTGACTTCGGCCTTGCTTTGTAATCCCCGGCTTCGTCATCACTAGCATAGTGGCAATGAATCGACATCGCTCCATCATTCTTGGCTTCAACTTTGTCATTCCCGACATCGTTGCAATGAATCAGCCACGAAATCACAATGCCCGACTTCATCTTCCTAGTCCCCGCCGTCTTCGTCCCTGACATTACAGCAAACCAAATAGCAGAGAAGATAAATTCATTTGCTGCAGTTCAAAAATTCTATGGGTAATCTCACCAATGAATTATTCAGAATAACATACTCTCCAAATCATTTCATTTCAAACAAACAACAAAACAACGACAAATTAATCAACTTACGTATAATAAGATTACACTAGCAATTAGATTACACTACAAATCCAACATACCAAACAGCCTCTAGTCATCTTCTCAATATATCATTAAACATAGAGAATTCAAAAGAAATGCATTCTCACTCCACCAAAACACCATAAATTCCTTGTTTAAAATTATTTCATAACAGACCATCATAAACTTTATAAATTTATCATGTTCATTTAGTATTGTGGTTAATTAATTAACAATGTTAAGAATTTTTTGTAGCATATACATAATTTAATTAATTAATTAATGATGTTGCCCTAATTTTTCATTAATTACATATATAATTTAATTAATCTTATTATATTTAACAATTTTAATCTAATTAACATTATATAATAGCATTATGCAAGAGTTTAAATTTAAAAAATATTTTAAAGTTTATTTTTTAATCCAAATCAACAATTTTCTAAGTTAAAGCATCTTATTTTTAGCAACTGAATAGCTTAGCAAACTTACCATACTGATTTTAGCTTAGCATATCAAATTTATCTTAAGCTAAGCTTAAAAATAAATAAGCCCATAGCATTTAGTATGCTTTAACTTCATAAGACAATACTTTTCCATATACAAATAATGTTAATCTTATAATTGTTCTATAACTCAACTATCCTAATTGAAATATATATTGGACAATGCTTAATATGTTTGACTATCTTCAAGCTTACCCTCAACCATTGCTACTCAATGTTATCATGAATAAACTCATTTCTCAAAATATTCTTATATGCATATTAACTCATCTATTTTAGCATCTTCATCAACACAACACTTGGTTCATTAGCATGTTTCTACTTCCCAAGCAAATATTTTACAACTTCAACCTTGTAATCCAATAATCTACAACTTTTACTTTGCAAGCCAATATTCTACAGCTTCTAGTTTGTAAAACAATACTCTATCTCATATGATATTGTTGGTTTTACAAATATTCTATAAAACATGTCTTGAAGTTTAAGTGGGGCTTTTTATTGCACAAATCTTATTAATCACATATCCCTCTATTAGATTATTATTTTTTCAATAAAACCAATTTGATTTTATGTCAAACAGATCTACCATAGAAGCCATAAATTTATTAAGAGATATTGATGGAGAAATTTAGAGAAAAACAAAAAAAAATCTTCATTTAGCCATTAATGATCTTGAAATGGCTTATTATAGAGAGTACTAAGAAGTTATTTAGATGATTTTGGAGAGAAATAATCTATGAGGCATATCTTGGTGTTATTAAAGATATGTATGATAGGGTTGTAACATGTGCTCGATCATAAGGTAGTTTGTCAAACAATTTCCTTGTTATTATTGAACTACATCAAGATTTTAAACTAGTCCACATATATTTGCTTTAATTATAGATGTTCATTGTTCTTATTAAACACATTTAAGAGGAGGTTTATTGGTGCATATTATTTGCATATGATATTTTCTTAATTGATAAGACTATAGATAGAGTTAAATCAAAACTCAACCTATGGAGAACTACTTTACAATGTAAAGGCTTTGTCATAGTAAATTTAAAATCGAATATATAGTGTAAGCATAATCATTATATAAACCATAATCCCGAGAACATAACTTTTGAAGAATGTGTGATTAAGAAAAGCGACCTTGGCTAAATTATTCAAACTAACAATGAAATAGAGAGCGGTGTGATTAAAAAGATTCAAGGTAAATGGATGAAAAAAAGCACTTCTGAAATGTTGTGCGATCATAAAATCCAACTCAAAATTAAAGGAAATTTTTAAAGAGTTGTTACCTGGCCAATTATGTTATATGATTAATGTTGATCAACAAAGAAGAAATATGCTAACAAATAAGTTACAAATATTAGGATGCTAAGGTGGATGCATGGGTAAACTCAAAAGGATGGAATGAGAAATGAGTTCATTCAAAGCAAGGTTGATGTGGCACCAAAAGTGGATTAGATTAGATAATGTCATCTTAGATTCAGTCATAATAAGCATAGATAACTCAATGCCCTTATTAGAAAATATACTAAGAGGTTGTTTAGCATGCAAGATTTACAGTATAATCTATTTATAGTTATTTGGATGTCTATCTAGAATAAATTAATCTGCAAATTATATTGTTCTGAGGTAAGATTATCCCTAACACAGAGACGTCAAAAAACTTGCTCAAGGGATTAACAACAAACAAATACTGAGCAACAAATAAGGAACACGCTACAAAGCAAAAATACCAATATACCATAACACAGATATTGATTGTCCCAACAAGCAAAAACTGAATACAAACCATAAAAACAGCAAACTTAAAAACAAGACAAATCAATAACAACAATTATCAAGAAATTCATTAGCATCATATTGTTGATGAGACTATTGCGATTGCGGCGGAGGATAAGGCGTCGATGAGAGACAAGATTTCGATAAATATTTGCAAGATGCCTTTGTAGAGAAGTTTTCATTAGGTGCAAGTCACGAGGGAACATCGACCCCAAACTTCATTGCCAACAAACACTGACTGAATCACAAGCGAGCTCCGCTTTCGGCATCTTCGAGCCTCCAACAGAGTCACCTTCATCACAAGCAAGATCCGCTAAATCTTGGTTGAGAGATAACTCACGATTTTAGGCGTCGAAAGCTTCAAAAATTTATACGGAGCTATTTATAGTTCTGAAAAAGTTTTACGCTATGACTTTACTTTGTAAATCTTGCATACCAAACACAACAAAGTTATAATTCTCATGATTTTAATTATTTTAACCCAAATTAACGCATACCAAACCGCCCCTAAATAAATTTAACCCACGTTAATAAAGGAAGGAGACCAAGATAGACATTGGAAGAAACCATTAAAAAGGATCTTCTCTAATTGAAACTTGGGAAGGGGAATTTATTCGATCACGCACAACAAAAACAAAGAAATCAAGTAGCCGACCCCATCTTTTGTGTTGTTTTTGTTATTGTATTGCCATCAATATGACAAAAATATCATTAAAAAAATCCTTTGCATGTCCCAGTCATAACAAGGGCACCACTGTTGCGCTCTAGATGTGTCAATGTTCTCACAATACCTTCAAATTTAGACTCAATTCTAAATCATAACAAGTTTGTTAGAATTTATTTTACTAATACAAGGTTCAAAATAAATGTCACAGTAGTCATCATAACATTGAAAGAGTTGTCATGCATGGAAAAATTTAGCAAGAAATTCATAATTAATAGCTCTAACATCAAGCAATAATGTGATGCTACCAGGCAATAGTGGCATAATAAATGAAAGCAAAAAAATTTTAAGAAAATAATGATAGTTTAATGTAACTTGGTCAAAGCTTTACGCTAAAGATTTAGGAAATCTTGACAATGCTTTCTTTATCTGAATGAAAGAGCAGAAAAAAAAAATTTAAGATCATACCAAGCATTCTAGTTCAATAAAAGCAATGGGCACGAATAACAAGAGTGTGAATGGATTTCAATATTTTAAAGCTTTTTACCCATAAGAGAGGTCTAAAAATTTGTATTCTCATTTTAAATAGAGTGCCACATAATATTAAAAGTGATCGAGAGTTTGAATCATAACTAATATGCTAATGTGTAATCATTGAAATGAGTGGGTGGCTTGGTGGCAATTTGGAAGGGATTGGGACCATCACAAGAATAATATACCAATTTTCAAATTAAAATTAATATTCTATTTTTTCATATAGTTAATAACTCTATTTAATTTTCTATTAAAAATATCTTTTTACTTTTATAATACTTAAATAGCAATTAAAAATACTTAACATAAAATACAATATAAGAGTTTAATAAATTTATTATTAAATTGACAAACTTAAATAATAATTATAAAAATCCTTTGTTTCCAATAGTGGTCTAGATTACAAAATGTCGTCTTGAATTGTTTGGGTATATTATGCGTAGGCTGTTTAATGCACCTGTTAGAAAATTTGAGTACATAAATATTTCTCATATAAAAGAGGATGAGTAAGACAAAAAAAAAAAACATCGGAAGAAACCATTATAAAGGGTCTTTATTTGGAAATTAGGGAAGGGCTTCTATTTGACCATGCACAATGGAAACAACAGCATCATGTAGCTGACCCTACCTAGTGGGATTAAAGTTTGGTGTTGTTGATTATCAAATTGATAAACTATCCTAAATCAATATAAATTTGTGTTTTCAAGCTAATTTTTATTAAAAAATACAAAAATGCCTCTAATTCTATCAAGAAAATAATAGGAGTTAATAAAATAACTAAATTGAATATAATTCTATGAATTGAAAAAATATCTCACATATTCTTAAGAAAATAGGATGAGATTGAACATTATGAAAAAGAAGATCGACAAGTCCTCATTGACAAATTTCTCATTAACAAGACTAGCTAAAATATTCTCAATTGAGGTTATAATTTTTAAAATCAGTTGTTAATGGATATATACAAGGCTTGGAAATGATGAGCCAATATCTAATATCAACAAAGCTTATAGTTTATCACAATAAAATTAAAACACGAAAAATAGAATTCTTATTACAAGAAGATCTCCATATAATTATTGCAGCATGGTAATCAATAGTAAATAACCAATGACAATTGTAACTAGTAAATCCTACGTAAGAAGAGCAGCAAGTGCACTTATTGTGGGCTGTGGTAGAAGCACAAATGCAATAAAGTGGTAAAGGGGGAGATGAGTGCAACAATTATATAGTTGAGCATGACAGAAGCGCCAAGGTTGCAAGAAAGCAAGAGTAATAACTATCACAATAAATTGAGACAGATGAAAAAAGCCAGACAAGGAATCGAATATGCACTGATGCAAAAAGCAAACATTAATAATTGTTGAATTTAGAAAAAGGGGGCAAGTACAATATGTGGGAGAAAACAATGTGAAGGATGGTTCAGATTACAAGCAGTGAGCATGTGTAGCATGAGAGCAAAATTCTAAAGAAATGCATGATGCCAAAACTATAAGATTTGAGACCAAATCACAGAGCAAATGAATGTAGGCAAAAATGGGATGTGGGATCTGGTATATTGCATGTGTGCAAAAAACAAATTGGGCATATATGCTGGGTATTAGATTGGTCAGAACAACCAAAGATAATTAAACTATGAGAACCTATAATGATAAAGAACATTGCATGTACAGCTTGGGGCACTAATTGTACACAACTTGGAATATAAAAGTCTATGATCACCACATAACATGCTTTCATTCATAACAAAACTATGCAATTACAAGCCATCAATCCTAATTTATAAAATAGGGGGATAACTTAAGAGAATTATGCTAAACAACTTAAACTCATAATTCAAATACAAATCTATCTATATCCATATGGAGCACTATTAAACATTTAAATCAAACAACATAATATCCAAAGAAAAAACTAATATAAAAAATAAACATAATAATTTTTTCATAATAAAAGTATACCTAAAAGAGTATGATATTGATTCCAGATTACGGGGAACTAGGTTTTTGCCAACAAACTTAACCTGATTAGTGAGTTAGGCAGTATAAACTCTCACAGAAGAGTAGCTAGACCACAGGCAAGAGATTCTAATCTATTACAGATAAATACTACGGATAAACAAACCAAATAAAATGCTACAATGTTGCAATGGAGAAAACAGACATGTGAAAAGACTATAGTCCCATGATACAAATATGTAGATATATATATAGCAGAAACGAAAACATGAACAGTATATGAGCACCACAAGTATAAATTTATGTGCAAAAAATTAAATAACAGTTCAGATACTCCTGCAAGTAAACATAATTAAAGCCTTTGTAATTAACTAATCAAAGTCTAGATCATCAAAAATTCAGTGATAATGTATTTAAAATAGGCACATAAAATTTCACTATCCACACTTTATGAGTCATCAATATAATAATAAAAACCAATTTAACTTCTATAGTTCCTGTATACTATGCCAATTACTCCAAACATTGAAAGTAAAGATGCTAAAACTTAGATGTCAGATTAAAACGAACTAGCTCATAGATATAACTTATTGGTTAGCAGATAATTGTACCGATTGTAAGATGCATGCACTAGATGAAAGCAATACTGAAATGGAAAAGGCTCACCAGTTATTCTCTGGTTCGTAATAGCAAATGCAAACAGTTTTAGCTCCACTTCCGACAGCAAACTTGTTTTCTGAGAATCTAAGATAGCTAGGTTAGAAGTGGAAATGAAAAAATCATTCTTTTCATCTTAACATAAACCTCCAACATAACAGATAAGTTTATAAAAGGTTATTTGAAATTCTTATTCAATACTCTAAAAATCAAACAAGCATGGGTTTCAATTGAATAAGTCATGAAATCATAACTCATAAGTCCTTTTCATTCATACACATCAGTTGGAGTATCTTTGTCAATCATGCACAAATTCTTGTACATGAAGTTGAAAGCTTAGCCAACAAATTTTTGTAGGATGCTCACTAATACATTGAATATATTCAACAATGCGCCCACTTTTCATAACCTTTAAACTATCAAAAATAGAAATATATTATTGTCTGTTTTAAAAATATTCTTTTACCAAAAAAAATTTATCATTTCATGAATGAATTTTTAGATAATAATAGTTATTACAATTATTACTTTAAGCAAATATTCATAATTTTATAGTGAATTAAATAGCAAATTTTGTATGACAAATGTGCACATTATGCCCAATTATTCATTTAATATCCTCTTTGCATTTCACTAGGCTGGGAGTATAACTTTGCACAAGATATTATCCCAAGGTTCTCTCATGCATAAAACACAGCAAACATTAATCATACTAGCTGATGTCAGCTACACATCCTTTGTCTCCACAGTACATAATCAACTAACAACTCATCCTAAGTACAAGTATGTGAAACCTGATAGTGTTTTGCCATATCCTTCTCAGTTATCATCTTTCTTGCTTTGAAATGGGAAATTTCATCAACTCAACCTTTCCAATCAAAACATCTAATGATCTATATGTTTAAGGTGTCTGAACCATCAACAACTTTTTCTAACGTATCCTCAATTCAAGTCAAAAGCTACTCCAACTTTGTTACAATTACTCATTTCTCACTATATCCCTTCATGGATGCACTCATTTACTAAAAATTCTTATCTCACCATCTACTTTATAGGCTTACCTTCTACCATATATAATATTATTGGCCCAAAAGCTGTTCTACAAAAGTTTTATTAAATATTTTGATCACAAAACATTTCAAAAACACTTTTCCATTTGATCCACCCTACCAAGTTCTTATCAATCACATCACTCTATATCCCTTTTTTTTTGGATGATAGAACCAAAACATTTGAACCTCACTCTTCTTGATAATATGATCTTTAATAATCAAATAATCAATAGTACAACATATATTGTGATTACTCTTGCACTACATATATTCCATTTTCTATAATAATATGATCTTCAATAATCAAATCATCAATAGTACAACATACTGTGATTACACCTGCACTACATATATTCCATTTTCTATATTATAAGTATTTTAAATTCTAGAGTAAATCTCCAAATCTCAAGCTTTATTTAACCACATTAGTCTTGTCAACTAAAATATCATGTGTAAACAACATGCACCATAAACCACTTGAGTGTGTTACGTAGGAATATCCACAAAATTAATGCAAAGAGATATGCACTTGGATTGAAATAAAAATTTCTTTGAAAAATCAGCTTGCATTCAACTACATATAACTATTCATTATATTGTTTTCAAGAATTTCAATATAAGCAGCACAAATCCTATTTCTTTCCAATACTTTACAAAGAACTACTCATAGCACGTTGTTATATATTTTTTCTAAATTGTTAATGACCAAATGAAGATCTTTTCTCTTTGTAACTTACTCCAAACCTACCAACAAACATATGGCCTCCATAGTCAACCTACATATCAAAGACCATAGGAACTCTAGGAAAACTTAACATCTAGTCATAATTGGTGTTATGCTCTCCCAATATTTTAATATATGAATCGTTAACTTAATTCTTCTGTAATTTGTATAATTCTAAACATTACATTTATTATTAAAAATATCTCAAAACTCCATTAACTATCTTTTTTATTTTCAAAATCATATTAAATGGCTTGATAAGCCAAGAAACTTTCTTCGCCCAAACATTTCCACCAATTAATAAGTCATTCAATCCTACAATGCTTCCCTTGTCATTTTTGCAAATCATTCAAAACTTAAATTTTTTTGACCAACCAAATGAATGCAATTAACATAATCTTAGAGTGACTAAATTGATGCATTTAAATCGCATATCTAACCATTATTGGAAAAAAAAAATTTGAGTAATACATCCATCAATATAATTGATGTTCACTTTCTTAAAAAGTATTTATTGATCAGCACCTTTAATTTATTCCACTTGAGTTATATTTTTAGTTTTCTTATCCCATAATCAGATTAATATGTGTCCCCCTCCATTAATATCTAATTTTTCATATAATCCTTCAAAAGTTATATTATTACAAATTATGTTTTCAAAGATAAATTAGGCTCATTTGGGACATATAATAGCAATTGTACTATATAAAAGTTATTCCAAATATTCAAGGACAATTTGGAGACCACCTTTCTTGCTATTATATGAAATATGGCAACCCCAAACCTTTGTTTTAAGGCCATGCCTGACTTTCCACAGCTGAGCCACTTATTGTAACATTGTGGAATGATAAAGGATAGTATGAGTATTTAGCTTCTAAATTTGAAGTGGATGGTTTCACATGTTAAACTTCCATTATGATGTGCAGTGTTTAATGATGTAAATGAGTCAGCCGGCTAGAGCTCTACTTGTATGCATGCCTGTGAGTAAAGCTTATCGACCCCATGATTCAAACATGAACAACTTTTTGAGCTCAACTCATAAGCTAGTATAATGTTAGAATGGCTTGGCCTGTTTACAAAATCTTATAATACAAATAATTAACTTTAAAATTTTCTAAATAAAATTAAAAAGCTAATAACTGCTTAGTTTAATATATCTTAACCCATAAATTCATTCTTTCCATGGCGCGAATTGAGCTTGTTGAGCCCAAACATGAATTCCAAATTGAGCTACAGAAAATAAATTCAATCAAATTTATTCTAGAGCCAAGATGAGAAATAAATGACTTAATATAACAACAAAACCAAGTATTTCATCCACTAGGTGGAGTCGACTGCCTTAATCATTGGTATCCATTGTTCTCTATCGAACAACAACCACTCTCTAAGCATCAAATATGTATGAATATTCTTGATAGTTTCTTACCATGTCTTTTTGAGTTTTCATCCTAATAACATGGGTAAAATTAATTAAATCATCCCTCCTAATGGCACCATCTAATAAATTTTGCTTCATATGTCTAAACATATAATACAACTTCCTATGGCATATCCTCAATTGTAAGGAAATCCCGAGCGAGAGAGAGACGGGAAAGAGCGGGAGAGGAGAAATGTGTAAGACAAAAAATTATGTTTCAGATGTATAACTTATAGTTACAGGAGGTATATATAGCTAGTATATAGAATATACTAGAGCCTAATTGAATGGCTTATACATAATATGTGTAATTGATTTGGTATTATCCCCCGCAAGCGAACCATCTCGGACAAAAATGGTGAGTTTGGAACGAATGAGTTTGAACACTGGTGCTAGAAGTGGCTTAGTGAGGATGTCCGCCACTTGATCCTCGGTGGGTATGAAGAGTAGCTTGATTTTCTTTTTTGAATGCTGTCACAGATGAAATGGCAGCCAATTTCCACATGTTTGGTGCAAGCGTGGAAGACCGGATTGTAAGACAATGCAATCGCTGATTTGTTGTCATAATAGAGCTAAGTAGTAGTGGGTGGGGTGCTCCAAATTATTGCAGGAGACGACGGACCCAAATAATGTCTGTGGCGCCTATGACAAGGGCACGATACTCAGCCTATTGCCGATTTCTGAACCTCCTTGTCCCCAGCCCAACCGGAGTCCGCGTAAGCTCGAAGAAGGAGATTTCCTGGCTCAATTTGAATTTCACAATTAAGGGACCCTTTAACATACCGAAGAATGTGTTTTAACTTATCAAAGTGTGTCGTTGTGGGGTTGTGCATATGTTAACAAATTTTATTGACGGCTAGGCTTGGATTCGGGCGACTAATTGTTAGGTATTCTAGAGAGTCGGCTTGCTTGTAGAGTTTAAGTTGGCTGAAAGTTTGGGATGTGGAGGTGGTAGGGGATGAGGTGTCTAGGAGTGTAAGAGCATGGTTGCATTGTTTCATGCCGTAGGTTTTGAGAATGTTGGAAGTATAGGATGCTTGTCTAAGGGTAGTGGTGTTACTTATTTTGGATAGAGAAATATCGTGGAAGGTGGAGGGTGTCCAAGATGTTTCATATGAAAACAATGAGTGAGAAAAGGAAATACAATAAAACATTTCAAATGTCCAGATTTTTCCCAATTATCAATATTTATATCATCATCATACAATTATGAATTCATATAGTAGGAACAATAATTAAATAGGAGAAATCAAATATAATTAAAGAAATCCAGGAAAAAAGATGAATTTCAAAAATACTCTGATAGTGCTCTATTAGTCTCAAACAGGGTGGACTTTGTCTTAGGTTTGAGGGCATGTATGCCTGAAGAACATTACAAGGGAAGCAAAGAAAAGAATTGTGCATGGCCCCATGCCGTATTGTGCCACGCTATATCACCCCATTATGCTGGCCCACATTGTTCCACGTGCCCCACATCCCCGCTCCACGTGCCCCAACCCGCCGCATACCCGCTCCACGTGCCCCCCGTCATTCCTCTCCATGCCCTACACTCCATACAGCCCCAACCATGCTACAGACCCCACAGACCTCGCACAGCCCCATGGCGCAGCCCCGCCCCTCCTCTCACCTCCTTGCACCCTATGCCCACTCTCGTTTCCCTCGTCAGTGTTACATATGTAATATAAATAAAGAATAAGATGATGATGTTGATTTTATAATAGAAGCTGACATATATATTTGTAACATTTCAAATAAAATTGCCAAAATTTTGAAAAATCCTCATTTTGAAATAGAGACTTCTCATTATTTATGAAGAGTTTTTTCTCTCCTAAAAATGCGTGTGTGTGTATATGCTCCTCCAAAAATTCAAAATCATTCACTTTATTTAAATTTTGAGAGAAAATCACACTTGAACACCAAATAACAAACCATGATTATTTCCCACTAAGCTTTCCATTCAAAATTCATAATTCAAATTCAAATTTTGGCAACAATTTTATATATTTAAGAGGTACAAATTAACATTATCAGTATCATTATTATTATTATTATTATATTTAATTGATGTTATGATATAACATTAAGCATTTAACCGATTAGATGGATTCTAACAAGGTTGTCCAGTTCGCACTGGGATGACCAATTACCTAGATGATCCAAGTCACTTGAAACTCAGCAAACCTAGTAAAACCGAACCAAACCATTGTCAGGTTTCAATAGAATCGATCGAATTAGTCGGTCCTATCCAGATTAGAAGCATTGCTTTCAGTAACATAGAATTCTAAAATTACCAAAAAGTGAATAGCACACAGATTCCTAGAGTAACTAACCCAATTTGTTACAATGATTAGCTAATGACTTTTAGTTTAATACTATATAATAAATTCACCTATAACAAAAATAAAATTGTTATGAAGTTCCACTGATACCAACTTTTACAAGTTTTAGAAATCTCCATTGGAATAGAAAATGCTTCCATATTAGAATGAAACTTAGAGGGAATTTGAATATTAAATGTGGTCTTTTAAAAAAATTAAAAGCAAGCTATTTTTTAAAACACAAATAGAGGCATTAAACATTTACAATTTAGAATGCTACGATGACCAATCAGGGAATATAAACATTGCACTTAGAACTTGAAGCAAAAAATGAGGTGCTAGGGTAATAACCGACAACAAAGGTGCACTCACAAGAAAGCACAGTAGCCAACTACAGAGCAAATAATTGATACCCAAATTTTGGATGATAAGAGTATCCACTAGCCAATTATGAGGTTGAATATAATGATTCAAAATATTACAAATAAGCAAAAAAATTTAAGGTTGAATCAAGTTAGTTCATTTCAAGCCAAACCATAAAATCTGGCAATAATTTTATAATGTTGTATTGGATACATTTTTGAAGAAAACACAAGCGACATTCAATTACAATCAAAATTTTTAAAATAAAGCAGTTTCCAACAGTTCAAGTTTGCTTAGACTAGGTATTTTTTTTTGTTTTGGCTTCATCAAAACTCCTTCAAATTATTACTTGCTGCCAACAAATGCCTCAACAACGTGTAATAATACATAAGAGAAAGCACTAATAAAAGTATATGAAATGGATACATAGCAGCTATAAAGTTAGCCAATACCTTTAGGGCTCCATTGAACACAGAGTGCAGCACGATTTAATCTAAGAATGACTAAAGTAGGGACCCACTCAGATCCTTCTTGATTCCAAACGTATCTGGAAAGAGATTTATAACAAATGTCAAGCCTGAATCTTTGTGCGATGGCTCATCTATAGTAAATTCTATAAACTTCTGTAATAATGTATCAATGATCTAAATGAGAGATTTATGTAAAGCTTATACTGACGAATTCCTATCATGAGATGCAGTTACAATTTTGTTGGATCTCAAACTCCAATCTATTCCCGATACAATTTGATCATGCTGAGAGAAGGTATGTAGAAGGTAAAGTAAATGAAGAATTCAGATTAAAAAAAAATAACAAATTTCAGAATTTTCAATTGAATGTAGGTATAATTTAGTAAAAAAGTGTTAAGCATATACCTTGTATAGAACATGGATCCTCTCCCACTTATTCGTAGTAAATTTATAAATGTGAACTTCAGTATTGTTCGGACAAAATGCAATCACTGCAGCATGAAGGATCAAACAATCAACTAGTTAAACAAAAGGAAATTTTAATTAAACAATTGGAAATTATTTAATATTTAAATTCTCTATAGTGAAATTTTAATAGAAGGGACGAAATGGTATTTAACACACCCAGCAATTATAACCTAAGTCGTTCCTCACTTCCCACTCACACGTTAGTCAATTGCTATCACAACTTAGCACAAAGTAGGTCGTGATATGAGAGATCAGAATTTAATGGGATACTCAGTAAAAGATAAAAACGAATTAAGCTAAGCTTAGCTAAAATAAACTAAGCTAAATTATATTGCTAAGATATTCGTTGGTATGATAATTTAAACTAAGCATTTTAAGCAAGATGATTTAAAATCTACTCACCGTCAAATTTAAGTCTTTAGTAAATTTGATTATAATTATCAAGATTGCGTCAAAAAAGTACTTTGTTTATTTAATATTTAATTCAAAAGTAAATCTAACATTAAATAAATTAGTCAGTATTTAATTGAATTAATAATAATTATGAATTAGTCATCATTCTAATTAACTAATTGTTTTAGTTATAAATTAATTTAATGATATCTTAATTAATTAATTACTTATTGAATTGATTATATTAATGAATATTAACTACTCTCATTATATTAATTCATTAGCTAAAGCTAATTAATGGCATTAATTAAGGAAACGCCTATTAAGAATTGTACTAATTTATTATATTAATTAAAATTATGACAATCAACTAATTAATAAATTAATTTTATAATTATACTAACTATGTTACTGATTTAATTAATTATATTACACTAATTACATTGATTATATTACATTAATTATATTAATTAATCAAGTTTAAATTCATTAACCATGTTCATCTATTTATTATACTAACTTAACCAAATACATTAATTAATTAAAAGGTTAATTATATCAATCAAAAAATTAATTATAATGAGTTAATAAAAATAATTACTTTAATAAAATATAACATTATTAAAATTAAGCATTAATTACTTTAATTAACTACAGCAACAACTACCTTTATTAATATTGTATTAGCATATTAATTAATTTAATCATGATAATCATTTAGCTAACTATATATTATGTTACTATTTATGTTGTTTACTCATCAATTAATAAATTAACTAATTAATAATCATTACAAATAAATTAATAACATTATTTATATTAATTAAATTATTTAATTATGTTAATTAATGCATGTCACAATTAAAAAATTACATCAATTAGTTATATTAGTTGTTCAAGCTATTATATTAGTTAATTCGACTGTTTTAAAATATACATCAAGTAATTAATGCATAACAATGATTATTTTACTAATTAATAGCTTTTACTCTAAAGTTAGTTGAGTAAATAAGGGCAACTTGTTAAGTTGAAAAGTAAATTAAATTATTTGAGGATAACAAAGCTAAACTGTAATGAAACTAGGTCATTTATGAAAAAGACATTAACTTCCAGTTATGCCTAATTTCTGTTGTCTACCCGCAAATTTCCTTTTTCTGCTAAAATTCCCGCAAAATTAGTTTTTTCCGTCAAATTTTTGTTGCGTATTGATTTAATTAGGGAGTTTCTCAAAATCAAATAATGTTAAAATGAAATTCTAGATTTGCCATTAAACTTGAATTTAAATGCAGAAAGTATTTCAAAAATTTTACCTATCAAGGCAGAAAACGCTTCTTCAAGAATCTGTCGACAATTAAAGTTGGCGGTTCTATTAGAAAAGGATGCAGAACGCACGCTCCGTTGATTTCCATAAATAACTCAAGAACCGCACTTAACTTGCGCATGCAAGAAATGGACGTGCGTTACAAACGTACGTCATATTTAATCCGCAAGGAGCCACTCGACTCTCCCCACCCTCGCTAAAGCACCCGCGTCATCTTTCCCTCTCAGCCGACTAAGCCCTCCAGCTCAACTCTCTCGCACGAAGGAACGACCCAGGAAGCTTGCGATAGAGGCGCAGGCGAGCGATGTCGAAGCCGACCGGAACAACTTGCGATAGGGACACAGACGTAGACGAACAATCGAGAAGTCGACGACTGCCCTTCCGTACACGAGACGATCGCCCGCTCCGCATGGTTACCCGCTTAGCGCGATTCCTTCCGCTCGATTTTAGAACTTCTCGATTCTTAAGGTTCAAGTTTCCTTTTAATTTTACAATTTAATGATAACTTAGGATTAAATTTATTTCGTTATTTAATAACTTTGCATTTTTAGATGTCCGGATTAGTCATGAATTTCCTAAGCCTTACTATTGAACTGAATTATTAGTAAAACTATTTATGTTCTGATCATTTGAAATATTATCTTTGCGTGTTAAGCTAAATTTTAATGAGAAATGTATCCTACAGATATTCATGAAACTCATTTCATTTATCGAAATTACTTGCAAGAGATTCTAATAATATCATATGCATGGAGAATGTTCATGTTGGATTACTACTATCTTAGAGCTTTATAATGGAATGTGATTTATATAGTTAGAATAGCATGTAATAGTAAGAAGCATTTTGTTAAGTCATTAAGATTAGGCTCCGATAAGCTTTGTCTTTTAGTGAAATGATTTAATTACTCCAATTAAACATAATCACCTTTTGTTTTATTTCTAAGGAGTTGTACACAAAAATATAAATAATTGATGTAGAAAAACATTCTCTTTAAATTATTAGAACTTAATAACTTTAGAGATAATTTACATAAGCTTAGAAGCTTCCAAATGAATATTGGAATAACTCTAAAGAAAAATTGAGTTCATAAACTCATGTATAAACTTATAAATAAAATTTGGGAATGAAAACAAATGTTTTGATAATACAAACGAATATTTCAAGGACCAATAAAATTACAAATATAATTTTTGCAGACGTATCAAGTTTTGAGTATTTTCTCAACGGTTGAGCACAAAGGTACACTGAATATTATTTTTTATACTCTTACTTTGCTTTTATTGTTGCTTAAGCATCGTTTTGAGCCTGTTTTGTGTTGTGATTAAATGCATTACTTTTACTACTAATGATATAAAAGAGACAAAATGATGTTTATGTATCTTGTGAATGTTGCTAAAAGTTTTGAAACGGTAGTTGAATATATTAGGGACGAAGCTAGTCCTCGAGAGCTACAAGGGTGCCACCTGGAGCCTTTAAGAGGGCCCAGGTGAAGGATATGCTTTTATTGAACCCAGTCTCTAGGTTTTGACTTTGCACATCAGAACTATTACACGTCGCTTCATGGTATCAAGACATAAACATAAACATAAACCTGAATTTTTATGCGATCATCATTTAAAATTTGGTATTAGACATAACCATGATAAAAGAAATGTTATTTGAAGGAGTTATGATTATCTTTTAATTGTATTAAACCATATTTTTCTACAATTATTTACATATCATTCTTGCTTTCCACTTTTCCTAACAATATATTATTTAATATACTTTGTACTTAGAATGTGCACTAAGGCGTTATTTTTATAATGCCAGATCAGATACAGTTGGAGAAGGCTGAGATAGTTTAAAGGCGTTAAAAAAATCATGGTGCGGATTATAACTTTTACTTTCTTTAGAGATAAGCATTTATTTTGTATGTTGTTATTTATGAAATATTATGGATGTTATTTTATTTTTAAATCGAATAAAAGATATTTTTATTTTTGTATCGTTCTGAATGTGTTTAACTTACTATTTTGCTTAACTGTCAATATGATCATGCGGAAATATGCATCTATGTTAAATTGGTTGTTATTAACCTAATATGGGTCATCACATAAACTAAGCCAACTTAAGCTGAAATGATCAGGCCTAGAAGCCTACAACCCCCTATAAAAAATGGCTTCCAATTGCCAATTGTAAAGAGCTAAAATCACTACAATAAATTAAAAACTTCAATTCACAAGCTCGCTCGAACTCAGCTCATTAATGGACTCGCAAGCCTAGCTTCTCAAGCTCACAAACTAAACTTAAATCGCAAGTCTAGCCTAAGTTAAAAAATGAGCTCAAGCTTAGACCAGCTCAACTTGTTAGCTCATCGAATTAGCTTATTTATATATAACTTTACAACAAATACACAATAATTTATAATATCTTTCAGTAACTTAATTAAATCATCAATTAAATTAAGCTTAACATATAAATCATTACACACAAAGGTCATTACATTGACTTATCAAAAAGACTCAGTTAGCCAATTATCGAGCTCGAGATTTTTGTTAGCTTAAGCCCGAGCTTGATAAGCAAGATCGAGCTCAAAAAAATTAATCGAGCTTGATAATTTGCTCAAGTTCAACTCTACTTAATTACACCCCTACCTGCACCTTATCATCCTATCTAATCGCAATCAAAAGTTCTATAGGACCCAAACCAAGCTTCCCACCCCATCACCATCTTTTCCATTGTGCAAAATGTCTCTATTTGCCAAAATCAAAGCAATCATTTTCGCTCCTCATTACTTTGCCCATTTTAGATTGACTTCCAATAGCAACCCGAAGGTCTAGTCAGGAAATGGAATGAATCACATCAACTTTTTACTCACATCATAACAAACGAGCATATCACATCATATTAACATAAGCACATATATCACATCATCTGATCATCATATACCGCCCACCTTTCTACTATCTACAATTTACATATTCAGATACATTTACAAATAGGAATCACACTCCTCGCAAAAAATACTCAAAACCCTAGCATCATCCTATGCCTTGCACAATCACAATCCTCAAAACAGGTCTTCTCCTATTCATCTTGTATTGCCTTTTCATTTGCTTGAGCTCACCCAAAAAGGTTAAGAAAAAGAAGTGATCGGAAACCCAGCAGGTTCTACAGCTACTATAAACTTCTCTCACGAACAAGAAGCAAATAACGAAGTATAAAAGAGTAATTGCATTTTAATAAGCCTTGTCATAAGAATATGTATTGCAATCTCAACAGTCCAATCAGTAGAAGCAAATTCTTACTAAATTTAATATATATGGCATGATTACACAGATTTTAGCATTAAGCTTGTCATTTATCAAAAGCAGGTTCAGATTTCATATGGATCAAGATGCAAATGCCATTAAAATTTCAAGTCAATTTGTTAAATTAACACTAATTAATTTGCAAAATTGCCACTTTTATGTAAATGTTAATACTGAAATAATTTAGCACAATTAAGTAATATTACATCTAAAGCAGACCAAACTGAATAATAGCAATGCAAAAAAAATATCATCAAACCATAATACTACATAGGGATAGCACTAGTCATTTACACAACTTAGCATCAAACCGCAGTGCACGTTACAAAAAAAAATAAAAAATCTTAAATCTATTCATGGAAAAAAAAATGTCAACCAAGGAACCCGCAATCCCCCTCCTAATTCCCTTGCAAGTTACTCAAAACAGAAAGAAAATTGCTTACATGTTGTCTACTATAGATATTCACATTGCTTAAATTGTGCCACAAGTCTTACATTATTCAAATTACTTGGGCATGGAACTTATTGGCATGACATTGCATAGATGCAAGTTCAAATGCTTTTCAAACTTTGAAAATTAAATATCTTTGCATACAAAAAATTATGAACTTAAGGAAATCAGGGCATCCTGTTTCTGCCATTCGCCCGGCAAGTACACCACTCTCACGGCAAGTTATAGAACAAAGAAATTCCAGAATTATATATTATCTTTCCATACAAGCTATCAAATGAAGTAAATCATAAAGATTATGCTACAGCTCATTTGAGAGACATAGAAATCTAAATATATAATTTACATGAAAGTTTCAAGACAATCAAGCAAATAATCATAAGAATTCATAAATGTATGTTTAATGCATATTCATATGTGCATAAATCATGTTTAAATCAAAATTGAGTTGTATCAAACAAGCTTCTAAAGACCCACTTTTATATTGAAGCACATAAATTTCAATTTTGGTTCGATCAAAATTCAAGAAAGTTTCAAGATTTGGCACAGATCCCGCTGAGAGACACTATTCTATTAGAATTGCACCTCTCTTACAATTACCAAGATAACATGATACGATGGAACTCAATTTAATCAGGCCCAAACAAAACAAGAAAGTTAACAACAGTTTAAATCCAGTTAAAACTATGACCAGTAAATATATGCAACTACACTTGGTGGAAATGATTTTAGCTTTGAGAACATACTGAGCCAGCTCGTAGTTCTATCTTGTAGTAACTTTTCATCACTCGTGTAGGTAATTAGAAATAATCTTCCAACCACTGGACAAACAAACTGACACCCGCGCGCTTACAATTCTCCTTCTACCTGACAAAGTAACATTCTAACATATCTCCATTTTAGACAAGGAACAAGCTATGCCATCGTAGAATTAGGTAAACTTGAACATGAATAAAAAAAGGCTGCATTACTGAAGCGATCTTAATGCATACTTCCATCAAGCACTAACACTCAAAAATTCATACTCTAGATTTGAGCACCTGCATCCTAATATATGCTAAAAATGTGAGGCAGGAAAAAAGAAAAGCACAACAAGAGCACATTTTATTGGAAAGATGGGATAGCAAATATAATTGCTCGTTCAGTCGAGCTCCATAGGTGGCATGTAATGCATTAAAATGCCTTTTCCCTCTAGACCTCGCATGCCTTGAACTGCCAAGAGCAAATCAAACGAAGATCAAAAAGTGATAATGGATTGGAGAGCAGTGGGGGACCAACCTTAATCACTCCTGTTAAGAAAAGTAATGCCCATTCTGAATTCTTGGATTATTCACTAAGATGGAGAGATAAAGGAGAGACACTTGCTGTGTTGCATTATATTGAACTCTTGTCAAGTGAACCAAACTATGATTGAGAGTCCCCAGATTTTTTAGAAATTTAAAAGCATTGAATAATTAAGTAATAAAAAATTTGCTAAAGTTTTTTGTTAGGTGCTTAATTTATAAAAAAAATTAACTCAGCATGATGTGGGTGCTTGCAAATAAGAAACTGGCAAGTTACGCAATCAGTATGTAGCCTCACTTTTGTCATTCATATATATAAGCTATTTAGGTAAAACTTTGGGTAACAAGTTGGACAGCATAGCTGAAACAAGAAAATTACCATAGAATTTTTAATGTTTTTAAATCAAAATTAACTAGATATTTTGAAAAGTAATCATTGTACATGAATTTTTATATGTATCAATGTTACCATGTCTAAAACATATTCACAAGATTATTAACACATTTGTATGATTTTATATAGCATCTATGACTATCCTTAAGGTATCTTCACATGAGAATCTCTACATCAATATTAACAGACATTTTTCACAAATATTAAATGGGCAAGCTCCTGATATTATATATACTTCTTAACATAGAATTACATACAATAACAAGAAAAAGAAATTAATTATTTTAATATAACACTTGCCCACTTCAGTTCATAAGGCCAATGTTTAGAACTGTTATTATTACGACAAGCTTATATATAGCAAGTTATCAATTTAATTTATTATGATGTGAAATATGATTTATTATTTCTGTTACTTTAGTGCAAAGTAACAGCCTAATTTTAATTGCTATATAAATCAACATCTTCTAGAAGATAGATTTGTTTGTTCAACAAGCTAAATTATACAAATTATCTTTCATACAGATACTTTAACATGAATTAATAAGTTAAATTTGAATGATAATTAACCAACATTAAGACATTGCGAATGACGATTGCTAATAATTAAATGTAAGAAGATAATTTGTTAGCATATCTTTAGCATGTGCAGTTTTACTTTTTGTAGAAATATACAAGTAGACATTTTAATGATTTAAATATTTTACACAGAATAACAACATAATTTTAAATATTGTAATATAAATCAATATCTTCTAGAAAATGACTTCGTTTGTTTATCATTTAACAAGCTAAATTAACCAAATATCTTTCATACAGATGCTTTTATATGTACTAATAGGTGTATTATTATTTTAAGGATAGCTATCCAATATTCTACCATTGTGATCATTGATTGCTACTAAATAAATATAATATCCTGTTAACATATCTATTATATGCATAGCATTAATCTCTATACAAACACACATAAGTCCAATCATATAAAACTTAATAGAGTCATATCTATTGGTCATTCTAAGGATTATAAGATATCCAAATTTGACAAAATCGTTTAGCAAAGAAACATTTTTTTCTTTTTTTTACTTTTTTAATGACTTTTAAATTGAAAAAGTTGCAATCACCATCCTGATTTATTATAAATAGCCTCTATTCTATGCATGTAAGAAGCCACAACTACTGATCTAATCCCCTCTACCTCCATCTTAGATTTCTTTCCAAGCACAACCACCAATTTATATCCTAAGACTGACAATTTTGCTTAAAATGCCAAAAACGCTCGAATTTGAGTCGACTCAAAATCAATTCAAATGAGTAAAGATACAAGTCATACTGAAATTGATTGATATAAACAAAAAGTGGCACGTCAAAAAATATTCAAGATGACCTTAGAATTATATAAAAATAATTTAAATCATTTACGGCCAATTAAAAAGTATTTAGCTTAGTGATTTTAACTTGAAGTGTAATTAAAAGGCTCAAGCTTGAAATTCATATCTTTAATTATTTAATTTTTGAGATTTAAGCCATTTAAAAAATTTTAAATCAAGCTAATTCAAAAATTTTGTGTTCAAGCAAATTTAATTCACTTGAACTAACTCAAAGCTAAACCTATTGTAACCTAGGTATCATCTCTTTTATTGTGCAAGTTGCCATCACTCTACCAAAGTTATTATAGTCATCTTCATTCCTCATAACTTTGCCCAGCTTTGATTGTGACTTCTAGCTACCAAATCATCACATGTCCTAAACTCATTCGGTATAATTTCAAATAGTGAAACTTTGCATCAAAGATATTCCCGAAGATTCTACCTTTTCATATTTTCAAGAAATTTCATGCAACTCTTTAGTATGTGTGTATTGGCAAGGGCGCAATATTATGCTGGCAACTAAACATTCTACTCCCATTTATAATTTCTAACACACAACAATACTCTTCATGTGAATTAATTTATGATTATATGAATACATGTGTATGACTGCATTTTTAAATGCATATACATATGTGCATAAATCATATAATTAATCAGTATCAAGTTGTATAGAATTATTTCAAAAGAACAATTTTCAAGACGGAAGACATAGATTCAACATTGAATTCAGTTTTGGGCAGATATATTATCCCAATAAGAGTATTAGTCTTTTAGAATTGCATTCATAATTACAAATATTAACATGTAATTATAGAACTCGAACTAATCATGCCTAATCTGCATGAGATTACTAAAAAGGTTAAACCAAAGGCTGGTTTGGTTCATTGGTATGTAATCTTAACATTGACAATTTTGTGAAACTACCATCACCTAATGCCATTCAAATAACACACAAAAATTGACGATATTTGTAAATGGTGTGTTATTTCTATTAGCTTCTTCGCCCGTTATTGGCAATTTTGGTAAGAATAGAGCTTCTCGGTTCCTATCGCCAACACTTTCTTATTCATCTTCTCCATCCCTATCATCTCCACCTACTGGAACTTTCAACTCCTATGTTTTTTGGTTTGCATTTTTTCCTAGGATTGAAGTTACCAATTTTAATACAAATGGAAATATAAGAAAATAAGAAAGTAGCAATATAATGGGATAATATTACTTATTAATATCCTATAATAACATAACACCAATAATATTGAGCCAAACTATCACTGTAATCTCAATAATATGATATTTGAATAGCATGCTATTTTAATAACTTTGTACGTATCCTCCAACCAGATTGAACCAAAGTTAGATCTAAGGCTGGCAAATACATGTGTCTATACCTGAGGGCAACAATTTTAATGATGAGCGAGCAGGCTCATACTCCTATCTTGTAATAACATTTTATCATTCGAAGAACTACAACAGTCATCTTCCAACCACTGACCAAACATAATGACACTTAACACAGTCGCATTTTCTTCTTCTACTGAACAAGTAGAATAATTCAGAATCTTGGACAGGTTTAAAAAAATGTCTATCATCTTTAGATTTATGTAAACTCTATAAGTCGGACCAAGATACTAAAGCGACCTCAACGCATACTTACATCGCGCACAAGCATGCAAGAGCTCGAAGATCTAGTGTTGAAATCCTTCATCCTAATATAACTTCAGAAAAAAGAGAGGGGCGGGGCATAAATGAGGGATATCTATTAAAATTACTAGTTTGATCGGGGCTCCATGCGTGGCAGGTGATGCACTGAGCGAACTGATGCACCTCAACAGCCGGCATGCCTCCTTTTCGCAATCTCGCCTAACGTCGAGTTGCAAAGAAGATTGAGCACAGATCTATGTAGAAAATAAGTTGAAGCGCTGGTGAAGGGAGAGCTGACTGGGCCCAACCCTAGTAGTCCCCGCCGGAAAAAGCAAAGAGGAGGATGTTTTTTTATTTTTTGGATTAATAATAAAAGAAATAATTTATATATTTTTCCTAAGTAGTTATTTACCTTTATTAAAACACTAGTTTTAAGTATTTTAGTACTAAAATATTTAAATATTATTCATAAAGCACTTGATTTTTAAATTAATACATATAAGACCCAAATATTAAATACACCAAATATATCACTCTCTAGCACCATTAGGTTGGCCGGTATCGAACGAGCCGGAAAAGCATCTTCGAATGAATATAGCTTTTCGTCGCTCTTGAAGAAGGTTGTCCATGGCCTCCTGACGAAGCTACAGCTGGAGGCGGGATCCTCGGTGGCCTCGGTCATTGAAAATCCCATATAAACTCAAATACTGAGTTTAATAATGACATTTGCATTGAAGGTCATTGAAAATCTCAACAACCTCGACGGATACTTTCGATTCTCATTGGTTTCCAATTTTCAATCATTAAAAATCCCCCACAAAATCAATGGATGCTTTACATTGCCTTAGCCAAGTTGGACATCATCTGTCGCTAGCACCGCTCCATTCCCGAAAGCCATTATGTAAGCGTATGGAGTTTATGGTCAGGGGCCTACTACTGCTACCATAGTCGAACCAGCTCCTTCAATAGAATGTTCATGTCTGGCTTCAACCCCTCGATCTCCTCTTCCAACTCTTTGTTCTGTTGTATGAGCTAAATCAGCTACTACGTCTTCTTTAGGAATATACCCTTTGTGGTGTTCGATGATGAAAAGTTATGCTCTAGCAAAGATGTTTTTCTAGTTGCTGCAACATCAACCAACCTAATGGTGTTAAGAAGAGTGGTATGTTTGGTGTACCTGCAATCTAACCCATGCCGCTTTCTTTCTTTATCAATGCTCACCCCTATTGTAGCGCCCCGCCCCGTCGCCGCACGCAAAAGAATTAAGTACAATCATATCGGCGGCGGAGCGGTGCGCCACTCGGGGAAGAATACCCCGTCTCCCATAAATGGCTGAAAACTAAGCCCACCTGAATGGCTGCTGACTCAACCTCAAGTATGGTTGAGAGATAATACTTAAGAGTAGTATTCTTATCCTAAGTATTAAACAAATACATACATTGGATTTAGAATACAATAGGAATCCAATATATGTATAAGATATCAACATTTCCAGTATACTGATCACATCACAATACTAAGTATAAGTAGTATAATAACAGAGTGTGGAAGCTTAAAGCAAACATCCAGAAAACATTAATCACAAAAGCTGTATGAAAACAAGCGTCTCAAAAAAGAAAAGAAAATACATCGAGAATTATTACAAACTATTTACTGAAATAGACATAAAACTGAACTGAAAATACTAAGCAGAAAATAAAACTGGAGGAGAGTCCACTAGGACTCCACGGGCTCCTCCTGAATCTTCTGAGTGTCCTCCTGACCTGTCTCAATATACTGCTCAAGATTTAGCAAATTGCCGGATCCCAAAAGTATATCATGTTAGACAATAAGTCTAACACATCGAAACTATTATAAATAGTTTTAATTATTTACTTAGCATTTACATAACATGTATAAAACTATAGGAAAACTGTAACATATCTGAAAATATAAAACTGTATAAAATTGTACAAAATTGAAGTAAAACAAAATAAAATTGAACTATAACTGAATACTGAAGGTAAACTAAAAATAGTACTGAATCTAAAAATGAGTAATCATCTGTAAACTATGATGTATATCACTAAAACTGTGCATCTAGATATGCCTCAACACGGTATGTTATTGATATGCTACCAAAATATCACTAAACTGTTATGAGTAGTACGGTCCAATATCTATATACACCCTGTTGGGAATACTATTTATTGATGACACTGATGCATCCAGAAATTCCCCCGTCAATGTATGCAGCATTCCGTAACTCATAGATCATCACTAATACTTATACATCATTCTAATTCTCATACATCATTCTGATATTCACACATTATGCTTGTGCTCATGCTCATGCTTCTAAACTACATGAGATAAATCCAGAAAATGCTTTAAAATTTGATAATGAATCCAAAGTCTCTATTATGCGGAATCCTGCTAAAATGATTCTGATTCCTAAGATTATAACTGTGGTAATTGGTTAAAGTTGAGAGTTTACTTAAAAATTATTAGCTGTGATGATTGTATACATATATTTAGCATGTTTATAAGAAAGGTAGATTTAACCCTTATCTTGTTTAAACTGCATTTATCGAAGCGCACTACGATAGGAGTCAGAACCCAGTCACAGTTTATATCTCAAGCTAAGCCGTTAAATGCCCTAATTATAAGCATACTTAGTGGTCTACACAAGGTGACTTCAGATATTTAGTTTGCTTAAATTGTACTTATCGAAGCGCACTACAATAGGAGGCAGAACCCGGTCGCAGTTTATATCTCAAACTAAGGATCCTGTTCACTAATTGTAAGACTCTTAGTATTTGAAGATTTACTTTAATGGGACTGTATTCGGCTAATCCTGTAGGATAACACCTGGTCATAAGTCCACATTAGAGTGAATCAACCAATCCTTAATATTACTGAATTAATCCAGTAATATGGGTATACCCTACTATACCCAACCAACAATCTGAGTTTAGAAGGTTCTATTTAATCAACAAGGATTTATCAAATCTATTAATCTTTACTATAAGTAGTTGTATCATACACAAGGCTCCAAGGATGTGATCAAAGGATCATTCAACATAGGTTGCTACCACAAGGAATAAGTCACATTCTAAGTACTTTACGTAATTCTTACCACAAGGTATCAAGTTCAACTTCTAAAATTTTGAAGGATCAACTAGGTTTCTACCTCAATAAGTTACAAAAGTCCTTCCTACCTCAATGTATCATTAGTTAAGGTCTTTAACCATTTCAATGATGAATCCTATAGCAAGACTCTTAAGATCTCACTTTTCTACTTCTTAAGGTTTACTTGTTATACTTAGGTTAAGTGATCAGATCAGATGATTAAAATTCATTTGATCTTTTCCTATTCTACAATCATAAGATAAAATCAAAGATCTTATTAGAGTTAGATCATTGTATAAATCATTACAACTTTATTTCTATCTTATGCTAATTGTCTTATATAAGAGGAAATTAAAGATCTAAAGTTTGGATTCAGATGGTTCAATCACACATATTCAATGTTATCTTAGCATTTCTAATTTGATGATTTAAGATCAATATCGAAACATATGCATTATTGGAATAATGTCAATTTAATTATCTTACAATCAAGTTAATTAATTAAGTGATTATGGTTTAGATCTTAATCAAGACAAACTAGGGTTTAACTCCTAACCTTCCTAACATTAAGACCAATATTACTTTAAAGGTTAATGATAAATCAATGTATTATTAGTGTATTATTGATGTCAAACCTTAGGTTTGGATTAAGTATTATCTACTTAATCAAGTTATCAAGATTTTTATGTTCAAGTAATCACATTTAAGTGTCCAATTACATATTAAGGTTTTCTAATATACATTCTAGAATCATAAGGGCATACAAGTGAAAAGATGACATAAAAGGTGATTAGTGCTAATCAAATCTTAAAACAAGCAAAGGGGTTAGCACTTAAATCACAAGTCTAAAAGATCTAAGTTTCATGCCAATTTGTTGTTAAACTATATCTAATTAATACAGGCAATTAAGATTTTAATACTTATTCTTTGGCATAATACCTCTAAGGCACATACTAATTATGGGCACTTAATAGTTGTGACAAGGTTACAAATTACATTTTAACATAAAAATTTATGCAATACTTGATTTTAGCTAAAATAGGTTCACATTTGATATAACTCAACCCCACTAGGGTCCTAGGGGTCTTAAAATACCAAAACAGTGAAGTTTTGGCCATTTCAGCCAAAACTGGGAAGTTTTACAAAATCTGGGCAGTTTTTGGAAAATTCTGGAAATTTTGCAAATCTGAGCGCTGTAGCGCTTTCTGCACAGTAGCGCATGGGAGCGCCATTGCGCTGCAGCTCGCTGCAGGCCGCTGCAATCCGCTGTGACCCACTGCAACGCTATGGCGCGCTGTAGCGGTTCATTTTGCAAAAACCCCTGTTCAATTACTTTCATTAAATGATTTTATAATTTTTGTGAAATTATCACTGCAGACCACTGCAATCCTGTTCAATTTGCAAAATCACTGTTCAATTAGTTTTATTGGCCGTTTTTCTAAGTTTTTATGAAATGCCGCTGCAGACCGCTACAGTGCGCTGTAGCGGTCCAATTTGCAATTCTACTGTTCAATTAGTTAATTTACAGATTTCCTAAGTTTTCCTATCCGCTGTAACGCGCTACAGCGCGCTGCAGTGGCAGACGGTGATTTCACCAGGTGTGAAACCCGTGAGAGTCATTTTTCAAGCTTAATTACTCTCAATCCAGAGGGTTCCATGAGTGATGCCATATATCAATGGAAAGGTATTTCCAATGCCTTTCCGTCGACACCAAAATCAGTACGAACGGAGCATCCTAGCTATACTAAAAATGATGATGAATACAAGGTTATACAGAATAGATGAAAAATAGAGAATATTTTTGTGAGTTCTTAAGAGCCTTAATGGCTTTCATACATGCATATGGACTTCCAAGGCTGCATCCTAATATCATAACATCATAAGAAAGACAAGGAAATGAGCAAGAGGGTACCTTAATTCCTTGGAAAAAGGGGAAGAATGAAGCTTTGTTTTCTTCTTCTTCTTCTCCTTCTTCTTCTTGCAGCAATGGAGAAAAGGAGGGAATGGAGAAAATTTCAGCAAGCTCAAGAGGAGGGCTAAGCTCTCCTTTTAAAGGAGAAGGGAAGGGTAGGGCTTCATCATTAACTCTAGAGGAGCTAGAGGGGGAGAGGCAAGCTCTCTCCCATTAAGTATGGGAGAGAGGGGAGGGAAGCATGGCTCAGCCGAAAGAAGGAGGTGGCCAGCCAAAATCTTGGAAATAAAATGGGGAAATTGCATTTTGGGATCCAAAGGTTGTTTTTTTTTTCTTATTTATTTAAAAATTTTGATTTTTGAAACGCACTTTGAAAAATCTCAAAAATTCACCCCTAGCTAATTTGATTCTGACGATTATTTAATAATCATATTTTTCGACGCATTTAATTACATTAAAATATTCGTGAAAATTCGACGACTTCCAAATGCGTCCAAGACATCACCCCTAGTTAATTCAGGGGTGACGATCGTAACGGCGAAGTCGGATTTCGATTTTGAGGTCAAAATAAATATCTCAATTTTCTAATTAATTAAATATTAAAATAATTCAAAATATTGGATTTAGCTCTGAATTGCTCCAAACCTTCAGTGTTTGGTTCTAATGACTAGATGAACTTAATGGAATAGTGATTACGACACGATTATGATAAAATCAAGCAGGGTAACAACCTTGGGTTGTTACACCTATCCTCTCGACAAGTGATCAGCAATCAAAAGCAAACCAACGAAGCTGTGTACAGAACCCTAACAGCGATTCACCAACGCAAATAAGGTACTTCTCCCGATTCTCCTCTCAATATCCTTTACATAAAATTAATGTTAACTTGAAGCTTTAAGCTATCAAATGAGGGACTCATTAAGATGTAATGAATCTGCTTTATGTGCTTCAAAATAAAGGGATTTAATTGCATATAATTTCATATTTACAAGAAGATTATTTGAATAAGGAGTTTGTGTTATTGAAGGTTTGATTATATCTCTTTTAGCTATTTTATCAAGAACTACTTACTTTTATATGAAAACTCTCAATTTTCTTAAACATAATTTATTTTGATGCAATATTATTAATTAAGTAAAGTGTGATGGGTGTGATATCTTACTAGAAAACGTATATGCTTAAATTGGTGAAAATGGCCAAGGGTTTAATACCACACTCAGCAAATTATAGGGTTCTCACAATTGATAAGTAGCACTGTTAAATAATAATTTATTAAATTAAACTGTTTAAATAGCATGTTTTACTTACATTTTTTATTTCATTTACTTCTATTACATATAGAGATATTTTGTTATATTTTTAGAAAATTTTATTCATCTCCATCTGGGTTATAAGATAACTATCTAACATAATAGCATGCGGTTGAGGTTGTTATGTCATAAATCTTCAAATTTTCACATACGAATGGAAAACTAATATCACCATTATATATATTCTCATTGGATTAATATATGCATTGTTACTTACTGTGTTGGCTATTATTGGTGGCACCTCATCAAACTCTTGTATGCTTATTTTCCTTTGGTCGAATCTCTGTTGCATTGAGTAAAAGATTAAATCTATCAAAAACTATACAAAGCTTAGGTGAATATTTAGTTTATTAATACAGTGATTTTGAAATTTAAGTTAGTATGAACAAACTATTAAGAATTACATCAGGGTATCGTTGCCTTCACATGTATGGGCTTCTTCATAAATAAACGAATGTAATGGTGGTAGATATGAACTAAATTGTTAAAGAGTTGAGTGGGATTTCCTCTAAAGAAATTATTAAGCTGCTGAAAGGAACTGATACTTTCACGATAAAGTTCAATGATTCAAGTAGCAACTCTAGACAACTAATATTGTCTATATACCTCTTGAATAATTGTAGTTAGAATTCTCACATTTTCAATTATATTTTCATTAAGTTCAGATTGATATAAAGGATCTGGCTTCTTCTCTACCTTTACATGTATTAGTGGTGCTTTTATCAAGTTGTTATGGTGAGAATCACTAGCCTTTGCTTTATGGTGTACATCGTCTGTGTACTTTTTAGACTTGCAACTTGTCATTTTTAAATTTGAGTAGTTTTTTTTTATTTCTATCTAAAATTCCTGGTATTTAATATTATGCTCAATCATCCTTATGCCCTGACACCAAAAGAAAAATCGACTAAACTCACTCTCAAATTCAAATATATGTACATATGCACAACACATGCATGTATGCTTGCACAAGTACGAAAATGAACTAAGCTTGATTGAGTTTAGCCAGTATTTATGTTTGGCTCAATGGTGCTGGACAGATGCATTCCATACCCCTATCAAATGCAGGCTTGCACTATAAATAGTGGCCAGCTCGTTTGCATAATGAATATTATTCTTTTTATTATGAAATGAATAGTGACAGGATTGCAAAATGAATAGTAGTAGTATTGCGAAATGAATAGTGACAAGATTACGAAATAAATAGTAGCATGATTGTGAAATGAATAGTAGCATGATTGCTAAATGAATAGTAGCGATATTACAAAATGAATAATAACTGGTTTGTAAAATAAATAGTATACTTTTATGCAGAATGAATAATAACTGGTTTGTAAGATAAATATTATTATTTTATGCAAAATGTATAGTTATTAGTTTGCAAAATGAATAGTTTCTGAAATTGTAAAATAAATAGTACATGTATTCATAAAAATAAAAAGTAACTATTTTATAAAATGAATATTGCTTATTTTAATCATCATTAGGCTTGCTAGCAAATTGCTAATAAAATCCTACAATCAAGTAGAATGAATAACTCGTGGAATACATAAAAATTCAATTAAATCACTACCTTCAAAATTAAACTTAGTATTTATATAATTAACTTAAGAATTTATGTTTCCTAAGTTAATTAGGAATTTTATTAGTCCTAAACTATTATGATAGATAATTAAAAATAAAAAATAATGGATATTATATGGTTTATAATAATTGGTTAATACTTGCAACGCTGCAACGCATTGAAAATTAATTTCTTGAAATCATGCATTAAGACTTTATGCATAATAATAAACATTTAATATATACTTCAGAGGGGTTTTATATGATGAATTTTAGTATAGTTGTCATTAAACATGTATATGCTATTGGTGTATCTGGAGACTACATAATTTCTTTGAGATGGAATGTGAGTGTTTGCAGTTGACCCCATTTTCAGATAAGTTGAGTAAATGTACTCAGCTCCTCATTTATTTTGCCCCCACAAAATAAAAATATATAATATATAAAATCACAAATTTCATATCTAATAATTTTATTGATTATGAATGATAATTATAGTCTTATGATTATGTTTATTTAGTCTTTTAAGGCTGAAATTGCTTTACTTATTTTATTTCAGTAGTTTATACAACATGCAAATTTATCTACACTCTCTTAATACTTAGCATATGAATTATTTTGTACTTATTCATATTTTTATTACATAAATGTTTACTTTATAATTGTCTTGCTAATCTATTTGATGCATGAATAAATTATGTGCACCCTTTTCTTATTCAGCTTTTAGTTATTGGCACCATTTTATTTATTCCATGCAAAAAAATGCTCTGCTTATATAAGAAATTTGTAAATGACTAATGTGATATCCACTTAAATTAAATTTCATAGCACCCTTAAATTGTACTTAGACTTTTAAAGTCTAAATACTATTTTTTTTATTAGCTGTGCCCAACTGTATTATAAATCAAATACGGTAGATCAAGAGCATGAATCAGATGCTGCACTTAAGGAAAAATCTGAGTTGTAGCTGAATTGAAGATCTTATTTATTTATTCTTTTTCTTATTATGTGAGGAAGAGTGATTACATTATCAAACTTATTAAATATTCTACGATGTTTTTTAAATTATTCTTTCATATTGTATATATTTTCATATTATGAATGATAAATACTTAAATTAGAATGTTTGAGTTTTCTTCTACCCATAGATCCACATATTATAAAGGTAGTAGTTAATGTTGAGTTAGAAATTCCTAACTTAATATTAAGTACTACTGTAACACCACTTATTAGATTAATACATTAAATCTAATAGCAGGGCGTTACAGGTGTCGTGGTGTAACAACCCGAGTTATTACTGTGACAACCCCAATTTTGAGAATCACTAAACTCAATATTGATACGTCATCACAATATCTAATACTAGATTAGAAGAAAACTAATCCAAATCATAAGATACCATATTTGGCCAAGGATTTAGAAGATGGTCTTAAGTTAAGATGAAAAGGATTTTATGAATTATATTATGTGAATATATATGAGAATGTGAGTTTAAAAGCATATGATATGAGTACTTGCAAATTTAGATGTGAAAATTATAAGAATTTGTAGTGCCCAGCCCCATCGCCGTATGCAAATGAAATAAAACCATAATTCAGCGGCGGAGCGGTGCGCCACTCAGGGAGGAATATCCCATCTCCCCGAATAGCTAAAAATACCAAACCCATCTGAAAGGGGTTGCTGACTCAATCTCAAGGAGGGTTGAGAATTAATACTTAAGATAAGAGTAGTATTCTTATCCTAAGTATTAGACCAATACATATATTGGATGTAAAACATATGAGGAATTCAATATATGTATAAGATATCAGTATTTTCAGTATACCGATCACATCACAATACTAAGTATAAGTAGTATATAATAGAGTGCAGAAGCTTAAAGCAAACATCCATAAATATTTATCACAGAAAATATATGAAAACATTCATCTCAAAAAAAAAACATCCAAAAATATTACCAACATTTTACTAAAACAGACATAAAAGCTAAGTACTGAACTAAAAATAAATTAAGCCGAAAAGTAAAGCTGAAGAAGAGTCCACTAGTGCTCCACGGGTTTCTCCTGAATGTCCTGGGTGTCCTCCTGACTTAGCTTAATATACTGCTCAAGATCTAACAAATTGCTGGATCCCAAAGGTACCCCGTGTTAGACAATAAGTCTAACACATCGAAACTAGTCTAAACAGTCATAGTTATTCATTTAACATTTACATAATATAATAAAATCTATAGTAATACTGTAAAAATAACTGAAAGTATAAAACTGTATAATATTGTACGAAACTGAAGTAAAATAAAGTAAAATTGAACTGTAAACTGAATACTAAAAGTAAACTAAAAATAGTAATGAATCTGAAATTGAGTAATGATCTGTAAAACTATGATGTATGTCACTGAAACTATGCAACTGAATATACCACAATACCGTATGCTACTGATATGCAACCAAAATATCACTGAATTGCTATGAGTAGTACGTTCCAATGTATACATAAATCCAGTTGGGAATACTGTTTACTGTGATGCTGATGCATCCTAAAATTCTCCAGTCAATGTATATAACATTTTGTAACCTATAAATCATCGATGATACTAATACATCATTCTAATACTCACACATCATGCTTATACTCATGCTTATGCTTCTAAGCTATATGAGATAAATCCAAAAATCTAGAAAAATACTTTGAAATCCGATAATGAACTCAATGTCTCCATTGTACTTAATCCTACTAAAAGGATTCTGACTCATAGGTTCTAGTTTGATAATTGATTAAAGTTGAGAGTTTATTTAAAATCATTAGTTTTAAAAGTTGTATACATATGGTTGTATATTTCCAAGAGAGGTGGATTTAACCCTTAGCTTATTTAAAACTACACTTATCGAAGCGCACTACGATAAGAAGCGGAACCCGGTCATAGTTTATATATCAAGCTAAGCTGTTAAATGACTTAATTATAAGCATACTTAGTGGTCTACGCAAAGTGACTTAAGATACTTAATTTGCTTAAACTGCACATATCGAAATGCACTACGATAGGAGGCAGAACCTGATCATAGTTTATATTTTAAATTAAGGATCTTGTTCACTAATTGTAACACTCTTAATCTTGGAATATTTACTATAACGGGATTATATTCTTTTAATCCATTGGGATAGCACCTGGTCATAAGTTTGTATTGGAGTGAATCAATCAATCCAGAATACTACTGAAGTAATCTAGTACTATGGGTATACCATACTACACCAACCAGTAATCTGGGTTCAGATAACTCTATTTAATCTATAATGACTTATCAAAGCTATTAATCCTTACTCTAGATGGGTGAGTCCTACACAAGGCTTCAAGGGTGTGATCATAGAGATCACTCAATAATAATTTCTACCATAAGGGAGAAATTCAATTATAGATGCTTTAGGTAGTTTCTACCATAAGGTGTCAAGATCAACCTTTAAGGTTATGAAGGATCATCTAATATTCCTACCTCAATATATTACAAAAATTCTTCCTACCTCAATGTATCAATAATTAAGGTCTTTAAATATTTTAAGAATGATCATAAAGCAAGATCCTTAAGATCTCACTTTTCTACTTCTTAAGATTTACTTGTTAGACTTAGGTTAAAGTGATCAGATCAGATGATTAAAATTCATCTGATCCTTTTCTATTCTACAATCATGAGATAAAATCAAAGATCTTATTAGTGTTATATCCTTTCATAAATCATTACAATTTTATTATCCATTTTATGCTAATAGTCTTATACAAGAGAAAATTAAAGATCAAAAAGTTTAGATTCAGATAGTTCAATCACACATATTTAATATTAACCTTAGCACTTCTAATTTAATTATTTAAGATCAATGTCAAATCACATGCATTATTAGAAGCATGTTGATTGAATTATCTTTCAATCAAAGTTACTTTATTTAGGTGATTAAGGTTTAGATCTTAATCAAGAAAAGTTAGGGTTTAACCCCTAACCTTTTTACTATTAAGACCAAAAGTTAATTTAAAGGTCAATGACAAATCAATGTATTATTAGTATATTATGGATGACAATTTCAGGCTTAGATTAAGTATCATCAAGTTATCAAGATTCTTAAATTCAAATACAGTTTAATGTCAATTTAAACAAATTTAGGTGTCCAAATAAATGTTTTGAGTTCTCTAACATATATTATAATATCATGAAAGCATATAAATATGAAGATACCATAACATAGAAGGTAATTAAGACTAACCAATTTTTAAATCAAAGCAAAGGGGTTAGCACTTGATTACAAATCAAAAAAACTTAGGTTTCATGCCATTTAGTTGTTAAGATATACCTATTCAACATGAGCATTTAAAAATTATATTATCTAGCAATTAGCATAATACATTTAAAGTACACACTGAGTTTTGAGCACTCATTAAAAATGACAATATTTCAAACTTAATTTTCACATAAAATTTTATGTAATGCTCAATTTTAACTAAACTATGTTCAAATTTGATATAATTCAGTCCACTAGGGTCCTAGGACCTTAAAATACAAAAACAGAGAAGTTCTGGCCATTTCAGCAAATTCTGGGCAGTTTTATAGCTTCTGGGCGCTATGGTGCGCAGTGGTGCGCTGCAGCGCTTTTGGCTCTGTGGCGCGCTATGGTGCAATGCAGCGGTCCATCTTGTAGAAATACTGTTCAATTAATTTATTTTTCATATTTCATATAGTTTTCCTAAATGACGCAGCGGCCCGCTGTGACGCGCTGCAGCGGTCCACTTGCAGGTTACTGTTCAATTAGATGATTAACTGATTTTATATGATTTTTCCCGAAATGATGCTGCAGCGGTCCATTTTTTGCAACTTGGGCGTTGCAGCGCCAGATGATATTTTTGCTAGTGCAAAACCCGTAAAGGCCTTATTTCGAGCTCAAATACTCCCAATCCAGAGCATTCCATGAGCAGTGCCATATATCAATGGAAAGATCTTTCCGATACCTTTTTATTGACACTAAAGTTGGCACAAACAGAGTATCTTAACTATATAAAAAATGATGATAAAGACCAGTGTATGCAAAATGTATGAAAAATAGAGCATGCAATTTTCAAAGTAATGAGATGTCTCAATGAGCCTTAATGACTTTCATACACCATCATGAGTTTCTAAGGGTGCAAACAAGCATAGTAGCTATATGAAGAAGACAAAAAAGTGAAGCAAATGGGTACCTTAGCCTTGCAAGGAGCGGAGGAAGAAGGAACTTTTGCTTTCTTCAAGAACTTTGGATGAAGAGAGATCTCTCTTCAGCACAAGATGCAGAAATAGGGGAGGGGATGAGAAAACTTCAGCAAGAAGAAGAAGAGGAGATGTGCTCTCCCTTTAAAGGAGAAGAGTGAGAGGAAGGCTCCATCATGAGCTAGGGAGCTAGAATGTGAGGGGGCCATCATGCTTACCTAAGGATGGCATAGTTAAGAGGAGAGGGGAGGGATGGCCTCAAGTTGCTTGTATAAGAGAAAATGGGGGGGGGGGGGGGGGGGGGGGGGAGATGTAACAACCCTAGGTTATTACCCTAGCTAAAACTAAATTAATTAAGCTAAACCAAGGTTTGATTTTGATTCCATTGGATTCAATAGGTCATTTAAACCTAAACCTTAAAGGTTGAAATCAATCGGAGCTAAATTAGAAACTTTGATATTTTTGGCTATTTTTAAGCCCTGAAAAATATCTAAATTATTTTAATCTCCAAATTGAAATTTGATTTCATTTTTAAATTCCTCATACCCAAATTAGCTAAGGGTGAATTTTTGGGAATTTTTGGAGCTCATTTGATCCTAAATTGGATTTGAGAATTTAAGATATTTAAATTATTATTTAATTGGATTAAAATTTATTTAAATTAAATAAATTCTGGGATTCGTTTTCGGGACCGCGGCAGATCCGCTGCGGGATCCCGACAGTGGCGCACGACTTTGCCCGTAGGATCGTTGGCACGCATCTCAGCGCGCTTCGATCCAACGGCTCGCGCCGTCGATCGGATCCAGTAGATCTCGACCATCCCGCAGTTCTGAGATCTGATCTGATGGTGATTAATCCATCTGCCTTAAATAAGCCGATCTCCCGTTCAATCCACGGATCAGATCCGACGGCCGATCCAATCCCACGCACGACCGTTAGATGTCGGGTGATCAGGGCCGTCCCGCACCAACTAACGAACCATCAGACAGCCCGGGCGACCCCACTACTGTTCATCTTCGTCCCTAGAGGATCTTGTCCCGACAGGAAAAAATTCACAGAAATGCGCCACGTAATCCCTGTCTGCCACTCCCCTCGCCAGGTCAGCTCGACCGTTGACGCCTTCCCGTAAGTGGCCGAGCTTAGCCGGCTGAGCCAAGAGGCCTGGACCTTCCCAATTTTGGGAATCCAAGGAGGAGCCTCGGGTCGAGCCATTTTCTGAGCCTGATCCCCGACCTCCATGCATAAGCCCTCCTAAGCCTATAAATACCCCCATTAACCCCTCAGTGAGCTCCTTTGCTCACTGTGAAGCTCACCTTGCTCTCTCCCTCTGTTCCCGGCGTTTCCAAGCTCTCCCGGCGATCGAACCTACTTCGTCTGCTAATAGTGGGTGCGGTTTAGCATTTAAACCCCCAGGCTTTAGCTAAGAGCTCAAGGCGCTAGGCTGGTCATCTTCTCGATCTTCAGGTACAGCCCATTCACCCCATTTTCTCTGTCGAGCTGGATTCAGCTCGACTCCTACTCGCTCAAGCCATAGATGCTGTGCTAGGATCCTTCCTTAGCTCTTAGCAGTCGTCCTGGACTTCTAGGGAGCCTTGGCAGTGCGCCAGATGGCCTAAGTACCGTCTGAGAGCACACTGCCAGTCGGGCCAATTCGCGCGAATGCGGCGTGCTCCCGAGCCACTTAGCCCTCTGATTAGTATCGAAACCCTCAGGGCAATAATTGTAAGCTGGTATCGAGGGTTAGGTTCGACTAGATCGATCAATTCGATTGGACTCGATTGATCCAATCGAAGCTCTAAACGGCAAAATGCGCCGAGTAGCACCTCATCGATTCAGACCACCCCAGAGCTCCTCGTTTCGCCCTATTGCTTCCTCGTCGATCCCTGAACGTGCAAGGATCGAGATCGTGGCGGCTCGTGGACTCAGTGAGGAGAATTATCTCCTTACAGGTGCGCCAGCTGGAGGCTCTCGGCCGAGTAGGCATCCAGCGATCCATAGCTCCCCAGTTATGGCTTCTTAGTTCAATCGACGCGTCTGAGGTTAGGGAATGTATAGCCGTCGAAATCGCGGCGTGGCGTGGCCGGAGTGCGAAGAATTCGACGCCGGAAGTCGGCCCTAGGGTTTGGTCCGCGGGCGCAGTCGAGCGGAAGAAGGCAGTATTTTTGGGCTAGGTCGACCCCCGACCCGCGCCTTTTGGATTTCGGGCCGCGGTTAATTAAATAATTATTGAATTGAAATTTTAATGGTTTCGAATTTAATAAATCAAATCCTAAAGTTCTAATTTAAATAAAAATACAGAATAAATTAATTAAATAACTTTAGTTATACAGATCCAAATGGTATGATCCAATATACTATTTGAATTAGAAAAATTCAAGGAATCTGAATATAAAATAAAATCTCAGATCTAAGGGTTGGATTTAAAAATATTGGCTAAACCTTCTTTGTTCTTAAATAAATCATATAAAATCATCTAAATATCCAATTTATGAGTTTAAGGGCTCTGATTGCTCCTTGTACCCTAAGGAATAATTCCAAACCCTTAAAATTACTTTTGGATAATTAATTTTCTTAATCACTCATTAATCACCCTAATCAAGGATTAGTGAATTAAACCCTAATTAAGCTTCTGATTTGGGTGGGGATGGTTCCTAATATCATATTAGACCTAGTATAACTTAAGTGTAAGGTTGGATTGCCCTAAGATGCCTTAATTTCACTAATCACCATAAGTGGCTTAATTGAGTGATTAGTGCTAATTAAGATCATTTAAGTCATCAAAACCAAAGTTAAAGGTGTTTCCCACTTTAGTAAGTAATTTGAATCATAGTAAAATAGACTAAATCAAATTTGGATAGTTAAACCATAAAATCCCAATTTTAGCCTCAAGAGGGGTATTTTGGTCATTTTAACTAAAATGTGATTTAATGTTCCTTCAGGATTGAAAATTTCAGTAAGCCACTATAAAATAGATTGGAAATATTCTCTGAAGTCCTAGAACAAGGATGGTGTAAATGTGATCCTTAATCCATGAAATCTTTATTTAGCCCTTAATAAAGATACTTAAATCTTAAGCATTCCTTATAAAGATCATTTGACCTTAAACTTATTAAATCTAATAATTAAAATGGTCAATTATCTCATTAATAAGTTCAGTTAAAGTAATTTAAGAATTAAGTGTTAAAAGAAAAGTAATTGAAAATAGCTAAGTAAAATCTTAGCTTAAGATCTAAAGTAATCAAAACTCAGACCTTTAGACCTTAAGTATCCTAAGAAGGTCAAAATGGGTTTAATGTTAATCTAATACTTGGAACTATCAATTATAACCTTAATAAGCTCCTTATAGTTAATTATGAAAGTAGATTTTAAAGAGAATCACAAAAGGAAACTCTTAAGTCAAAACTCTAATTAGAAGTCTAAAGTGATCAAACCTCAGATCTTTAGATCTTAAGATCTTAGACTTAGATTTTCAGTTTGAATCAAACCACCTCCAATTGGAATTCTTTAATGATTGATGGTTTAACCTTTTGAAACCTTCCAGGTGGGTATAGGATGATTCAATCCAGAAGATAATGAAATTATTTTAAAGATTGAATATAGATCTTAGATTCTCAAGTTGTTAATTGATTATTTTATCTTATAATTAGTAGAATAGTCTTTCACTAAGATCTTAGTTTTTGAATCTTTCAACTTATAGGATTCTTTACCTTCAAATTAGGTAATAAGTGAGCAACCTAGATCCTATTTAGAATATCACTTAAGATTTGGGAATTGAACTCAACATAGGGTTTAAGTTCTGAATTCTAAAATCTTGATTTATTTAATCAAGACTTGGGTAAGAGAGTAAAATACTCATAAAATTAGGTCGTTGATTTGCTTATTCAAACTATATAGTCGTCACATAATTTTGGGTTAGAACTTGTTAAGTTCTAATATTTAACTTTAAGGACGTAAATCTGAGATTCTACTCGATAGCTGGATATTGGAGATCCTAAGCTTGTACCTTCTCAGAGTAGTTAGATTTGGCAATTAGACAACAATAGATATCACATAAGTCTAGATTGAGTCTCTTGCTTACTTTGACTAGATTGCTTTGCATACCTTAGATTTTGGAGCCTTATTCCTTGTGCATAATAGGAAAAACTTAGGATGTTGATGATACATCCCAAGCTAGTATTGAAATTGCATATCATTCAGTTTTGTTTTGTTTGCAGTTAGTAGAATATGTCCTAGCTTAGTCTGCCTCTTCAGTAGTAGTATTGTATAGACTGGACTCAGACCTAGCATATTTGGATGGCTGGGCTGGGGATTGATTGATTGATATTGGAGGCCCTGTATGGCCTATTGGCTGGTATGGCAGTACTATGACTTAGCTTATTACTACTTTAGTTAAATTGTTTTGTTTTCTGACTTGCTTTGCCACATGCTTCAGTGGCCTTATTTTTAATATTTGCTCGCTTTTCCACATGTCTCAATGGCTTTATATTTCATATATTGCTTTGCTTTTGCCACATGTCTCAGTGGTATTTCTTTTCATATTAATTTGCATGTTGTATGTATATTTTTTGGCTTAGATATATGTATAAATGGCATGTTTAGGATGTTAGAATCTTATCATATTCAGTACTTGTGTTCTTTTATACTCAGCATATTTTACCTCGATCATAATCATGTTAGGATCATATTTATTCAGTAGTTGCAGTTATATTTTTGCTTTTAGCCTTACCTTGCTTATTTAGTATTTTGCATGTTACTTCACATACATATTGCTTGCTATAAATAGATAGTTTATAGTATTCCATTTCTTTCATAGCTTGTTACCCCTTTACTGCTTGCATGTGTAGTTAAATTTAATGTGATATCCTTTAATATTCAGTTTATTTAAACAGCCTAAAATGTACTTAGACAATTGTCTAACTGTAACTTTTTTTTATTTTTTTAGCTAGGGCCCTGGCATTTGTGATACCGACAAATGTCAGATTCAGACGTGTTCATGGGCAGTGTCGCGGAGGAGGAGCCAGTTCAGGAGGAGGACCTTCCAGCTGCTGTTTAGATAGTTTTGCCTTGTTTATTTCAGTGAGGATGAGAGTCTTTCATTTTTTTGTAATTCATTTCAATTTGTAATAATTAACTTTCTGGATGTACTTTATTGCATTTTCTTTCCCTACTATGTATGCTTGTGGATGTTACTTTATTTTATACTGCTTCTGCCACTTTAATAATTATATTAATGGATGTTATAGCACTTGGTGACAAGCCCTTGACTTAAGGCAGGTTGGGTTCGCCTAACTTTATTTAAGTTGGGGATTTGCCACAGTTGGAGCACCGTACTTCCTTATTACCAGTACGGGGGGCCCCATAGTTGGTATCAGAGAACACCATAAGGTGTAAGAATGGGATCTATGATTCCTTTCTACCTAATAAATTGTTCTTCTGAAATACACGCATCAATATAAGAGACATCCATTGCATAGTAGTGTCAGTAACTCTATGCACAATGAAAGAGGAGAATACTCCCATCCTAATCTATTCATCTAGAGTCTAACACAAATATAGTAAAAATTCTGTCCCCAGAGTCAGATGGGATCTGAAGAGTCCGATATAGATTACTATCAGCGTATCTTCAGGAGTGCTTAGAACAGTAGCTTCAAATGGAGGCAGGAAAGCAACTGGCAAATCGAAGGAGTTTCATCAAGAGGAATTTTGGTCCTGGAAAAGCTTCTACGACAAACTGTATATCGCGGGCTCAACTTTCCCGTATATGCGCAAGAATGGCTGAGCCGAGTGGAGTCCCTTTTAGAACACATAGAGTGTCCCAAGTCACTTTATGTAGATATTGTGACGGACCTGATGGTGGACTACGCCGGAGTGTGGTGGTATGAGACTATGACAAAGCTCGAGAAAAAGCGTAATAGGAAGCATCGATAAGCCACCTTTGAAGATTTTTGTGTAGCCTTTAGGGTAGAATACATTGATAAAGTTTAAACGATAGTTAGGTTAAATGTTATTTCAATTTCAGGCAACTTCCTTTGATTTACAGTTGGCATTGTAATTTCTATATTTTATGATTAATGAGAAATTTTGATTTCCCTTCCTTAGAGTAAATTCTGAATCTGTTCTATTTTTAATTAAATTAGAATGGATTCTGGATCACCACCCACCGTTACTCCGATCAAAAACACTGTAGCCTCCAGTAGTTCTAGCGATGAGGTGGCTCATCTGCGAGCCATGGTGGCAACTCTCTTAGAAAACCAAGCTCAGCAGGCTCTAGTCATGCAGAAATTATTGAATGAATGTGTAACTCCAGTAACCGTCGCTGCCCCGACAGCCCATGCTCCATAAGTTGCTTCGTCTTCACACCATACAGCAGATAATCTCCTCCATAATTTCCTGAGGTTAACACCTCCAACCTTCGGTGGAAACCTGTCCCCGATGGATACGACCGATTGGCTGAAGGCCGTGGAGAAGGATTTAATTAGTCTGAAAATTCCAAACTCTGAAGCCGTCCGTCTCACCACCCATCTGTTTCACGCCGAGGCAGAATATTGGTGGGAAGAAGTCAGAAACACCCAATTCGTCGATTATGAACTAGACAACATTCCTTGGGATGCATTTGTTGAAGCCTTCAAGACTGAGTTCATCCCCCTGTCCGCACAAAACATGATTACAGATACGATCATGAGGTTGACTCAAGGGAGTAGCTCAGTGGCGGAATACGAAAGAGAGTTCCGTAGATTAATTCATTTTTCACCTGAAGTCACCCATTCTGAGTCTGCAAAGTGTCATCGCTTCCTTTGTGGACTCAGAAGCTCGTTGAAGAATCAAATAGTGCCACTCTGCCTAACTAGTTTCTTCAAACTAGTGGAAACGGCTAAGGTGATTGAGCATCACCAATCCGAAGAAGATCATAAACGGAAAGCGCAAACCACTTTGAACCAGCGAAGAAATTTCAAGAGACACGAATCCAACCCCGCGAAAGTATATCAGCTGGAAGCTGCACCTACAGCCGAACAAATTCAGAACTATGCCAAACCACATCCGTATGGCAAGTGTTATAACTTTGGCCAGAGATGTTTTAATTGTGGGCGCACATGCCATCGGTTCTATCAGTGCGACCACACGAAAATAATAGACGGAGTTCAAATGAAGCCATATCATAAGAAGCAGGTGTTCTGAGCAACTCCACTGAATCGGAGGGAACCAAATTTGGCTATAATGCCAGCCCTTGTTCCTGAAGTGGCTCACACACAGCCACCAGCTCCCAATTCTCAGAATTTCCAGCGACGACAAACTAATAATCGTCCTGCTGGACCTGCCCGAGTATATGCTTTAACTCTTGTGGAAGCCGCGGAAGACAACAACGTGGTTTCAGGTACACACTCTTAAACCTCTCTTGTTACATTGCCTTTCTGTATGTTGAATCTTTTCAAGTTGTTAATGCGAAACTGTGTGAATTTAGGCACACTTTATTTCAATAACCAGCCTTGTAACGTATTGTTCGATACGGGTTATAGTCACTCATTCATCTCAGAATGATTTGCTAATAATCTTAAACTACGCGCATGTAACCTAGCACAAAAAGTGAGTGTTGGACTTCCATCAGTAATCCAATTAAGTGCTCATAAATTTTGCAATATCAAAGTCCCGATAAATGATCAAGAATTTCAGGCTAAGCTAATCATCCTACCGATAGCTAACTTTGACTAAACGATCAAGAATTTTAAGCATAATAAATGTAAAGTAAATGACTTAAATTATTACAAACCAAAATTAATTAAAGGAAGTAAAGAAAGTAATAGCTCACTTGAATAATTAAATAAACTAAATTTTATATTTTTAAGCGGAAGCAGTTAGCTTATACACTTGGTTCAGCTCCACTAGCCTCCAAATGCACATGGTCTATCACATTTTGGTATTTAAATGTGATAGGGTAAAGCCAAGGAATAAAAAATATGGTTAGACCAATTAGTTTAAGTATATTTTAAGATTGGGCTAAGCATATTATTATTTAATTGGATATTATCACTAGTTATAACTTAAACATAAGCAAGGGTGCAAAATGTAAGCATAAAAGCATGGAAAAAGGAATTTAGTAAAAAGGTAAAGTGAGTAAGAATACTCACATAAATATACATCATAGCCTGTAATTAAAACAAGGGTAGAAGCATCATAAATAGATTAGAAAAGAGCTAAAGTGCATATGTAAGTAAATAAAGTAAAGCATGTATATGTTCAAATGAACTTATGCTAAGTAAGGAAAAGAGACACTAAAGTATTTAAATATAATTATAATAATATTCACTATAATCTAAGTAAATTATAAATAATTAAAGTAAAGTACTAAAACATAGAAATGCATAGTATAGAAAATTGGAGGAAGATCTTAGACTATTAGTCTAAGATTTATATAGTCTAGAACTATGGAAAGTAACATAGCTAAAAGCCATGATAAATCTTAATAATCAATAAGATTGAAGAAGATCTCATATTTTAAATGATTATAGTTATTTTAAAAAAGTACTCATTCTAAATGAAATGAAGAGTTAAATAAGTCTGTTCAACAAGTAAAGGAAAGCGGAGTCAAAATAAGTAACACTCATATTCACTCTCCGAGAATGTGAGGTCTCCTTATTACTCCTTATTAGCATGCCCTTAGCTTATCCAACAATATAAATCCCTATAGTTTTTAATATGAAAGTTTTATTCATGCACAATATCTTATATGAATGTAAGTGTTACTTATTGTGGCATATTTGGATGCATAATTTCAATGGCATACAACATAGTGATACATGATATTTACTCAGTTTCAAATCATATATTATTTTTAATTATTTTCAATGTTCAGTATTATAATAACCTTAATTATTACTTTGGCTAAATTAAGATTCATTAAGCTAAACCAAGCTTTAATTTTGATTTCATTAGACTCAATGGGTCATTTAAACTTAACCCTAGGAGTTTGAAATTAATCGGAGCTCATTTGAGCACTTTAATATTTTTACCTATTTTTGGATCCTAAAAATTAGCTAAATTAATTTGCTCTTCAAATTGAAATCTAATTTTATTTTTGAGTTCCTCATGTCCTAATTAGCTAAAGGTGAATTTTTAGGAATTTTTGGAGCTCATTTAGTCCTAAATTGAATTTAAAATTATTAGGATTTTTATTTAATTAATGAAATGAATTTTATTAATTAAATTAAATATATATATTGAATTTTTAATATTTGGGATTTGCTGTTGGGACCACGGCATATCCGCTGCGGGGTCCCAACAGCAACGCATCAATTCGCTCCAATGGATGTGCTAGCGCGCATCTTAGCGCATCCCATCCAACGGCGGGATCTATTCTGTGTCGTGATCTAATCCTAAGCATCGGGTCAATCGCGCACATCCGACGGCTATCGCTTGATCCACTATTTTCTATTTAAGTAATCCATCTGGACCTTCATCTACCTTCCAACCATCCGCGCATCTTGTCCCCTCCCGATAGCTCGACCTCTACAGCCCCCGTGGCAGTACATGGAATGCTCCAAACTTTCTCTTCTACCCTTGGGTGTGATGTCTTGCCGGCTGCCATCTCCCTGAATTGCCCTCGGTCGTTTGAACCGAGCCTCTCCTTCGGTCCGAGCCATGCTCTGGTTCCCAAGCTCTGGAATCCACCGCAAGAACCTTATAATGCCTATAAATACCCTTGGGACAGCACAGTCAGTCCATTTGCTCACTGTGATCTCCCAATTATCCAGCTGAAGTCTCTGGAGCTCCCGTCATTTTTGGCGAATTCCCGACATTTTGGATGCGGCGCACCGCTGATAGAGGGTGCGTGTCAGGTGTTTAGACCCCCTTCTAGGTTGCTGCAATCCTCTGATAGCTCCAACTCATCTCAGGCCTTCTCTACTGTGCTTGCAACCCCATTTCTAGGTACAGCCTCTACCCACTGAGCTTTGTGAGCACAATACTCTTAATCCATGCATTAGTGCTAGCTTTATGATATTCTTGATACTCTTCCTTAGACCTTAGGATGCTTGAGAGCTTTTGGAATTTTCCAGGTTCAATTTTGACACTGGGGATTCACTGTCTGTATAGAACTTAGTCCAGACGAAGTATGTAATATATGTTTATTTCAAATATAATTAATAAAATTTAATTATTAAATAAAGTTTGAATTATATACTTTTTACTATTATATTATAGTAATGTTAGAAATGAATTTAGAGAATATTTGATAAATTTTGAAAATTAATTTACGTCAGGATTTTTCATAGTTATTTTAATAAGAATTTAAATTAAAAAAATTATTTAAAAATATTTAAGTGTCAGAATTGAAAATTTTTGATATTTTTGGATTCAGAACGTCGTTATAAGCTAAAGGGGAAAATTTCATAAATTTAAAACTATTTTGAAAGAATAGTAAAAAAAAAAAAGTGAATTTTCGGGGTTAGTTGCCGCTTATCCGTTCGTCGAAATTTGACATTTTTTGTATCGTTGGAATCGTATCGACGAGACCTTTCATTTGATACCTTAAAATTTAATTTTTGATAAATTTTGATTTTATGAATTTGTAAAAATTTAAAATTTTATTTATTTATTTATTTAAATTGAGCTAATTTGTAATTTCTATCTTTTCTTAAAATGTATCTTTGCAAATACACCCCTTAAAAATATTCTTATCCTATTTGGAGAGAATTTTATTCCAAATAAGGATAAAGTCCACCTCTTAATCTAAACTATCCATTCTTATTTTGACTTATTTATACCTTTTGATTTAAATCATATCTTATTTAATTCATTTTACTATATTTATATGGCTGGTTGAGGGGAGTGATTTCATAATTTAAAATTTTCCTAAAGCTATTAAATCCTTCTTATCTTCAAAAAGAAAAAAACATCTCCTTATCCCCTCTCCCACCATCTCAAAATCTTATTCTTCTCCATCTTCTCAAATTCCTCTTTATCCCCTAAGGTTTTTAAAGAATCAAAGCTGAATAGTTGAAGCTTACAAAAGACTACAGTTTTCTTTTTCTTCATCTCTTTCAAAGATAATACTCATTAAGATATATATTTCTTTTAATTCAAAATTTTTCTTTTAACTTGATTTTTTTAATAAAATCAAATATGCATACAAAATTTTTTTTAATTGATTTAGATATCTTCATATTAAGTCAATATCTAATACATGATTATTTTATTTTTTTATAAATTTCTAAAAGTTTTAATTTCTTTCAAATATTTCTCATGCTTAAGAAGTATATTTATGTTAAATTTGTATATATATATCTTTTAGATACATCATATTTAGAACTTGAAATCTTTTCTAATATATTCTCCTATATATTGGTTGTATGTTATTAGAAGAACTATTTAATGATTTTGCTTATATACTAATTTAAATTAATCCTAAAATATAATAAAATTTCTAAATTCTTAGAAAAATTTCTGAATTTTCTAAAATTTTAAGATTTTGATAATACTTTAAAGCTTTATATCTTTTTGGTTATCAAGAATATAAAGCTGTAATCTTGCATATAGATTCCTCTATTATTGGGAAGAACAGTTTCAAATGATATAATAAAAATTCTAAAAAGTTTTAAATTTAAAAATAGATTTTTCTGAAATTTTATTGATGTTTAGTTTTGTATAATTTTTATTCCAAGCACACTTAGATGTTTATATTTGACAAACATAATCTTGGTTATATTGTGAGCAATTGCTCTGTTAATTACTTGAGTTGATTATGTCATTAAGAGTGTAATTTAAGTGCTTATAGTTTGCTAAAAAAATCACAAATTTGAACTTAGGAAAATTTTTTAGAATTTCAGAAAATTTCCCAACGTTTGAAATGATATAATTTTCAAAATACAGAGAATCCAAATGTGATCTTTGGCAGACATATTCTCTAATATATAAAAAACAATTTATATTTAGACATCAATAGAAAATAAGCACTCTAAAAATACCTTTTGGATAACACAAAATCAGCTAAAAACTTAAATTTCTTACTTAGCCAAAATTAGAAAAATTTTATAAAAATAAAATTTTTATTTCAAATGATATATAATTAATTTACAAACTTTATAATTGCTGTAAAAAGATAAATTTTGATATTTATGAATAATTTAAGTAATAAATTTGATTTTTGGAATATTTATAAATATAATTTCTCATAATAATAAAATTATGAATTTTTCATATAATTTATTAAATGAATAATTTAAAGTGAATTAAGAGAGTTGATTAACAAATTTAGATGTTGATTTAACAGATTGAAATCAACAAATTTAAGAAAAATTATTCTTAAAGTCAGGTACGAAATTATTTTTAAATTTTATTTCAAGTATCTTAAATTTTGAGCTTATTTCCATTTGAATATTGCTTATTCATTTATCATGCAAACTGCTTTATTAAATTGCAATATTTTCATATAAAAGTGTGTGACAAAAAGTAAAGAAATTTCATTTCCGATGTTTATCTTTGAAGGAAGAAATGAAAATGTAACCTGTACAGGTATAACTTACTAGTAGATCATGATGAAATAAGGAGGGATTTAGCCCTTATGGAAGTGGGCAGAAGATCTAGAGGAAAGATACACTATTTTACATCAATAAGATGAGGCACTACCGATGGGTAGTGATAAGCTTCCATGGTCAATAGATTTTACCCCAGTTGGATGATGAGTCCCAGGACTCAGCTTTGTGTCATAATTTACTTTTAATTAAAAGTTTTCACTTGATACTTTTCAAATTCTTAATTTCATATTTAACATGCAGGGCAAGCATGGTAAAATTTGCAGTATTTATTTTACTATACGTTAATATAAAAATTTAATTTTCTTGCCATTTCATTTGATTTACACCTATTTTAGGATACTAGAAAATAATTCTTAATGGATAATTTTCGTACTTCTGCCTGACTGGCTTTACTGATGATTATTTCAAGTTTTGAAAAATAAAGCTTAAGAAGATACTCACTTAGGAAGAGCTTATAAGAAGAAGTGAGATTTGAGTGAATATATTTTATTTTGTTGTGTTGTAATAATAATTGAACTTATGTAATTTTATAAGATTAGTTCTATGATGAATAAATAACTTATAATTTTATTATCTTATTCTTTATATTTCAAATGATGAGTTTATTATTTAGAAATTCTCAAACTTGATCACTCGGTCGTCACAAAGTGCGACACTTCTTTAAAGTTCCGAGCCCCAATTCCTCCTAATTCTAACTGCTGATCGATTGTGCGAGCTAACCAGACCCAATGCGATTTTTCCTAAGGTCTGGACTAGCTTAACATGGTCATTCTGATCATCTGGGTTCTGCCGAGAGTTCGCAGTCGAGCTCGAGTAAGGACCGATGATCCAGGGCACCCCAATTCTCGTGATCATAGGGCTTTTATTTGCCTCACCACCAGGATGGTGTATGGATTGAGCTCTGGCATAATGGTTGCCTCTGTGAGGAGAATAAACTCCTCACAGTAAATTCTAGATGCTATATTAGGGCCGAACCTATCGAATAGCCTTTGGCGATCCAACGCATCCCAGAGAGGGCTTCATGGTGGGATCAATGCGGCTCGACTCCGGAAATGTGTAGGAATCAACCAGAGGCGCTAGCATGGTCTGAGTACCGAAAATTTATGCTTTGAAGTCTTCTATGATCGGCCTATTGTGAGGGAAGAGCGGGGACGACGACACTGTCGCTTCGGGCCGGGACAGCCCAGGCTTGCGCAGTGCGATAGTGCCGACCCAGTCGGTCCTCGATCTGTAGCGCCCCTCCCCATCGCCGTGCGCAATGAATGATTATAATCATATCGGCGGTGGAGCGGTGTGCCACTTGGGGAGGAATATCCCGTCTCCCTAAATAGCTGAAAACTAAATACGTCTAAAGGGCTGCTGACTCAACCTCAAGGATGGTTAAGAGCTAATACTTAAGATAATAGTAGTATCATTATCCTAAGTATTAGACAAATACATATATTGGATTTAGAATACAATAGGAATCCAATATATTTATAAAATATCAGCATTTCCAGTATGCTGATCACATCATAATACTAAGTATAAGTAATATATAACAGAGTGCGGAAGCTTAAAGTAAATATCCAGAAATATTCATCACAGAAGCTGTATAAAAATATTTGTCTCAGAAAAGAAAAAAAAATACATTTAGAATTATTATAAATATTTACTGAATAACAGACATAGAGCTAAGTACTGAACTGAAAATATTAAGCAGAAAATAAAATTGAAGAAGAGTCCACTAGTGCTCCACGGGCTCCTCCTGAATCTCCTGAGCATCCTCCTGATCTGGCTCAATACAATGCTCAAGATCTAGTAAATTACCGAATGCCAAAAGTACCATGTATTAAATAATAAGTCTAACACATCAAAACTAATATATAGCTCTTTTTATTCCTTTAATATTTATATAATGTGATTAAATCTACAAAAATACTATAAAGATAACTAAAAACATAAAATTGTATAAAATTGTACAGAATTGAAGTCAGGTGAAGTAAAGTGAAATTGAACTGTAAACTAAATACTGAAAGTAAACTAAAAAAGTAATGGATCTGAAAATGAGTAATGATATGTAAAACTATGTTGTATATCACTGAAATTATGCATCTAAATATGCCACAATACTGTATGTCACTAATATGCAACCAAAATATCATTGAACTACTATGAGTAGTATAGTCCAATGTACACATACATCCAGTTGGGAATACTGTTTACTGATGATGCTGATGCATCATGAAATTCCTCAGTCAATGTATGCAACATTCTGTAACCCATAAATTATCACTAATACTCATACATCATTCTGATACTCACACATCATGCTTATGCTCATGCTCATGCTTCTAGTTATATGAGATAAATCCAAAATCCAAAAAATGTTTGAAATTTGATAATGAATTCAATGTCTCTATTGTGCAGAATCCTGCTAAAAAGATTTTGACTCCTAAAATTTTAACTTTGATAATTGGTTAAAGTTGAGAGTTTACTTGAAAATCATTAGCTTAGATGATTGTATACACATATTTAGCATATTTGTAAGAAAGATAGATTTAACCCTTAGCTTGTTTAAACTAATTCAAGCTAAGTCATTAAATATAGTTAAATGTCCTAATTATAAGTATACTTAGTGTCCTATGCAAAGTGATTTGAGATACTTAGTTTTCTTACACTGCACTTATTGAAGCGCATTACGATAGAAAGTAGAACCTGGTCGCAGTTTACATCTCAAACTAAGGATCTTGTTCACTAATTGTAACACTTTTAGTCTTGGAAGATTTACTCTAATGAAACTATATTCATCTAATCCTTTGGGATAGCACCTGGTTATAAGTCCACATTGGAGTGAATTAACCAATCTTGAATACTACTGAAATAATTTAGTACTATGGGTATACTCTACGATACCCAACTAATAATCTGGGTTCAAAAGATTCTATTTAATAAACAAGAGTTTATCAAAGCTATTAATCCTTACTCCAAATAGGTGTGTCCTACACAAGGCTCCAAGGATGTGATCAATAGATCACTCAATGTATGTTGCTACCACAAAGAATAAGTCTCATTTTAAGTACTTTAGGTGATTCATACCACAAGGTATCAAGTTTAACTTCTAAAGTTATGAAAGATCATCTAAATTTCTACCTCAATAATTTACAAAAGCTCTTCCTATCTCAAGGTATCAATAATTAAGGTCTTTAAATATTTTAATAACGATCCTATATCAAGACTCTTGAGATCTCACTTTTTTACTTCTTAAGCTAACATTCAAGTGGTCAGATCAAATGATTAAAATTCATCTGATCCTTTTCTAATCTACAATTATGGGATAAAATTAAAGATATTATTAGAGTTAGATTATTTCATAAATTATTATAATTTTATTATCTATTTTATGCTAATAGTCTTATATAAGAGAAAATCAAAGATCTAAAGTTTAGATTAAGATAATTCAATCATACAGATTTAATATTAACCTTAATACTTCTAATTTAATGATTTAAGATCAATGTTAAATCACATGCATTATTAGAAGCATGTTGATTGAAATATCTTTCAATCAAAGTTACTTAATTTAGGTGATTAAGGTTTAGATCTTAATCAAGAAAAGTTAGGGTTTAACCCCTAACCCTTCTACCATTAAGACCAAAGGTAAATTTAAAGGTCAATAATAAATCAATATATTATTAGTTTATTATGGATGACAAATTCAGGCTTAGATTAAGTATCATCTACTTAATCAAATTATCAAGATTCATATGTTCAATTGTAGTTTAATATCAACTAAGTACATTTAAGTGTCCAGGATCATGAAAACATATAAATGTAAAGATGACATAAAATCGAATGCAATTGATGATAATCAAATTTTAAATCAAACCAAAGGGATTAGCACTTGATTATAAATCTAAGTTTCATGCTATTTAATTATTATGATATACCTATTCGATACAAGCTTTTAAGGCTTTTGGCGCCGTAGCGCGCTGTGGCGCTTCTGCCGATGCAGTGTGCTGTGGCGGTTTTAGCACTGCAGTGCGCTATGGCACGCTATGACGTGCTATAGCGGTTAAACTTACGAAAATACTATTCAATTAATTTAATTTTTGTATTTCCTAATGTTTTCCCGAAATTCCACTACAGCGCGCTGCAGCGGTCCATTTGCGATTTTACTGTTCAAATTGCTTAATAAATGATTTTATATGATTTTTGCCAAAATACCGTTGTAGCTCGCTGCAGAGCGCTATGGCGAGCTGCAGCGCCAGACAGTGTTTTTCACCTGGATGAAACCCGTAAGCCTACTTTCGAGCTCAAATACTCCAAATCCAGAGTATTTCATGAGCGGTGCCATATATCAATGGAAAATTCTTTCTGATACATTTCCATTGACACTAAAATCGGCACAAACGGAGCATATTAACAATACAAAAAATGGTAATGAATATAGGGGTGTGCAGAATACAAAAAAAACAGAGCAGTTTTCTGTGATGCTTTTAAGAGCTTTAATGGATTACATACATACTTATGGACTTCTAAGGATACATTCAAGCATAATATTAACATGGAAAAGGTAAATTGGTACAAGGAAAGTGAGCAAACAGGTACCTTTTTGTCCTTGAAAGGAGAGGAAGAAGAGGACCTTTGTTTTCTTCAAGACTTTGGGGAGGAGCCTTCTTCTTCAACACAAGAACTTAGCAATGGAGGGGAAGGAGCTGAGAAAAATTCAGCAAGAATAAGAAGGGGTTGTGCTCCTTTTTAATAAAGAGAAAAAGGGAAGATGGAGTAGGGGAGTAGGGAGCCATCAAGAGCTTAGGGAGATGGGTCAGCATGCTTGAGCTATGGGTGGCATAACTAAGGGATGGCCAGTCAAAATTTATAAAGGGGCTGTCAGCCAAGGCAATAGAAAATTAGGAAGATATGGAAATTACAAATTAGGGGCTGAACAATTACTTATTTATTTTCCTTAATTATTTAAAAATTTAGATTTTTGAAACGCGCTCCAAAAATTTCCAAAAATTCATCCATAGCTAATTTGGGGGTAAGGAATTCAACGACGAAGTTGGATTTTGATTATGAAGATTATTTAATTATTCCATTTTCCGGTGCATTTAATTATATTAAAATATTTGCAAAAATCTGACGACTTCCAAATGCGTCCAAAACATCACCTCTAGCTAATTTGGGAGTGATGATCGCAACGACAAAGTCGGATTTCCATTTTGAGGTCAAAATAAATATCTCAACTTTCTAATTAATTAAATATTAAAATAATCTAAAATAATCGATTGGGCTCTGAATCGCTCCAAACCTTTAGAGTTTTATTCTAATGACAAGATGAACTTAATGGAATAATAATTATGATATAATTAGGCTAAAATTAAGTTGGGTAATAACCTTGGGCTGTTACACGATCTGACCCGCGTATTTTTGAATTTGGGCTAGGTTAATTAATTTATTTTGGAATTATTTTCTTTTTTGTTAAATAACTGATAAATGGATTTACTTAATTATCACATGGTTTGATTAATGAAAAATATTCAGAATAAATTAATAAAATAACTTTGACTATACTTATCTAAATGACATGATCTAATATACCATTTTAATTAGAAAAATATAAGAAATAATAATATGAAATAAAATCTAAGATCTAATGATTATATTTTATAAAATTACATAATCCTTCTCTGAGCTTATTTAATTCATAATTAATTTAATTAATGTTCAAAAATTATAATTAAAGTGTCTGATTGCTCATGAGACTGTGAAAAATCTGTCCAAACTATTAGAAATAGTTTAGGAATTATGAATTTGCTAATCACCTCTTAATCACCATAGTCTTGGATTAGTAAATTTAGCTTTAGTTAAACCTCTAATTTTTAAAATTTAGGTTTCAATCACCTTCTTAAGTGCAGTAGAGCTTATATCTATGCTTGGATCATCTTAATGAATTTTAAATTGCTTAATCACTTAATCTTACCTTAATAGGTGATTAGTACTAATTAGGTTAATACTAAAGTCAAATATTGAGTTGAGTGCTTCATTCAGCTCATTAGCCAATATTAAGTTCATTAAAACTTATTTGAATCAATTTGAATGCTAAATTCTCAAATTTTCAATCTTAGTTTAAGAGGGGTATTTTGGTTATTTTGATCAAAATATTATTTAAGCACCCTTAAACCCTAGAATTTTAGTAATGTGCTTTTAATTAATATATTAGCATCTTTTTGTAACTTCTAAGTCAAATGGATTTAGTTTAAATGATTAAGTCTTAAATTTTCTTAAATAGATCTTAAGATCTTAAAGAGGATTTAAGACTCCTCATTAAGAAATAACTTAAATAATATTATAACTCAAATTCTATTCTTATTTGCCTTATTAAGATCATTTATGAACTATAACTTAAAAAGAAGTGTTACGTAAATCATAAGCCTAAATTTTAGTTTAGATCTTAAGTGATCAAACCCTAGATCTTAGATCTTAGATCTTTTGAGCATCTTATAGAATTGTACTATCTCATTTGGAATTTCCTACTTGATTAATTGTCTACTTCTTTTAAAAACCTCCTTTTGGGTAAGGATTTATTCAAATAATAAAATAATATGATTATTCTATGGATTGAATATAGATCTTAGATTCATGTGTTCTTAATTATTTATTTTACCTTTTTAATAATATAATAACTTTTCATTAAGATCTTAACTTCTTGATCTTTCAGCTCATAAGATCTCCCACCTTTAGATTATGGTTGGATGTGAACCATAGATCCTTAGTAGGATAGTACCTTGAATTCAAGATTTGAACCCCAAGTCTAGAGTTTAAGTCCAGAATCTCTAATCTTGATTAGTATGCTCAAGATGATGATTGAGTGTTATAAATACATTAACTTGTGGAATTATTTACTTTAATCCTTTATAATCTTCATATAATTTTGGATTAGAACTTGTTAAGTTCAAATATTAACATTAATATCATGAATCTGGGATTATACTTGCTAGATGGATATTGAAGATCCTAAACTTGTATTTTCTCAAAATAGTTAGAATGAATTAAATTAAATAATAATATATATCACATGAGTCTAGTTAAGTCTCTTGATTACTTTGATTATTGTTGCTCTGTACATCTTGTATATTGAGCATTTTTCCTTGGACATAATAGGTGAACACAGGATATTGATGACGTATCTTAAATTAGTATTTGAACAGCATAAATATTATTTAATTCATTCAATACATTCAGTTCAATAAAGTATATCCTGGCTTAGTCTGCCTCCTCAGTACCCATTCTGTTATAAAATAGACTCAGACCTAGCCCTGTGCTTGGCTAAAATAGATACATGTCTTAGTCTATAAGTTCAACTCGAACCTAGTTCTAATGATGCATAGGATGGACATGTTGAATTTTCTGTTCATAGGTCCTATATAACCTAATATTATTATGATAATACTATGTTTAGGTATGCTTTTACTTTTAGCTCAGTTTTAGTGCTTTGGCTTACTTGCCACATACTTTAGTGGCTTTTACTTTACAGCTTTTTGCATACTTTTATAATTATTTCAGTTCATTACTTCAGTTTAGCATTTATTTAGTACTTGCATCTTTATGACGCTAGTTTTATATGTATTCAGTTCTACATGTTTCAGTACAACTTTTCTTTTAAGCAATCAACATTTATTCATATAATCATAATCATGTTAGAATGAGTTTACTTTTAGCAATTGAAGTTATTTATACTCTTAGCACTACTATATTTAGCTTGATATATGGTATATTATTATACAAACTTTGTTCATTGGTTAAAATTTGTTAGTTATAACTAACCTATTCATTATAATTTGTTGCACCTTAATTTACTTATATGCTTAAAGTAAAAATGTGATATCTTTAAATATTCAGCTCACTTAATGTGGTGCCCTACCCCTTAATCAACAAGAATTAAGTTAAGGGGTGGCGTGTCACTCTAGCTAATCCTTCACTTATAATTGGATTAGGAAGAATTCCATAATCCACTTAATAAGGGAAGGAGTAAGTATAGAATTAAGCATTCAGTCACTATCTAAGTAAACAAACTGAGTGCGGAAGCGATTTAAGGGAATGTAAATCATCCAAGTATCACAGTATAAATAGTAAAAATAGAACTCAGAATATAAGCATATAATCTAAATACACAGTCAATGGTACCTGTATTATTACATCATTTAAAAAGTTTAAATAAAAATAGAGTGTAAACCACTCATCCTCACTCGAAAGTATAAGGGGACTAAACAGCAGCTTCTTCCACGGGCTCCTCCTCTGGGTATGGCTCCACTTCTAACTCCTGCTCTTCTAACTGAAGAGGGTCTGCCATTATCGGTTTCACAATGTAGGGTCCCAGCCAAAAAAAAAAAAAACTGGTTAGATAATTGTCTAAGTACATTTTAAGCTGATGAATTAATATATCTGTTAAGTAATATCACCATTTGACAACATCTAAGCAACATATATATATATATATATATATATATATATATATATATATATATATATATATATGAAAAGGAGCAGCAAGCAGTACCAAAGAAAAGGAAAAGCTATAAACCATTATTTATAACTTAAGCAAAGAAAATGAAAGAGGCTGAGACATGCCTCGTATACAAACTAAACAAGGAATGACATATAAATATATATAACTAAACAAGTGCTATAAGAAAAGTTATATATCTTAAACATGCTGGTAATCAACAGAAAATATGCAAATTAAAATAAACAACTCAGCAGTGGTACATATAAATAGCAGCAAGGTTTAACATCCTAAATATATATAAAAGCAGTACAAGAAAATAGCTGACTGAATAAGAATACTAAAAAAGTAAACAACAACAATTGCATATGAAACCATACGTGTACAATCTGCCATACCAAAAAGAGCTACATTAGCTCACCAAAAAGGGCTGAAGATCTTAGCACCAGTACGGCAGGGCGGTTCCTAGCACGATACGGCTAAGGCATCAACAGTCAACGAAAAAGGCCCTAACACAGTACGACTAGGGCGGTTCCTAGCACGATATGGTTAGGTCACCAATAGTCATACCCGAAAGATCCTAGCACCAGTACGGCTAGGGCGGTTCCTAGCACGATACGGCTAGGGCAACAATCGGTATGAGCAAAAGAACACTGAGAGGCAGCTCAAACACATCAAATCATTATCTTCTCATTTATTTACTTTAATATTTTCACAGAGAATCTGGGGAGTCTCCATATTTTTCTAACATTTCATTTATGCATCAAAAATCTTGTATGATATGCTCAAGGAAATATAGCGCAAAAACCAAGGAACGCGTAAGCAACAAAATATCAAATAAAAGTAAGAGACTCAACTAAACATGGTGATATTATTTGTTTTCTACTTAACCTTCTAACTATTCCAAGTTACACAAGTTTAGGATCACCATTTTCTTACTATCGAGTGTAACTCAGAACTCGTCCTTATAAGTTAAAAAGGATTAGAACTGATCAGGTTCTAATTTAGCTCAATCAGATAGATGACTACGAGTTAAATCAATAAATCATACGTCCTAATTTTGTGAATTTAGACGTTCTAACTAAGATCTGATCAAGATCTTCTAAACATATAGATTATGAATTAAATACTATGAGATTTAGGTTTAATCACATAATCTAAAGAGAATAAGACCTAAGTTCTAGGTTTTATTCTATAAGTGATCAACTAGTTAAGGCAAATCCTATTAAGTAATCAAACTTAATAGGATGAATCTCCTATCCTAAATCTAAAGTTAAATGACAAAATAATCAGAACGAGTTGTAAAATAAAAGAAAGTCTAGAACTAATAAAAATAAGATTTCACCCATCTGGTAACCCAATTTACCTAATGAATGAATTCAAACCTATGATCTAGTCCTAGTCTCAGGAAAGGTCCTTAAGGTGTGGTGTTAATACTTAGAGAGAAATTATTGGGTTCTAACTTAGGGGTTGATTTCACTCACTTGATTGATTATAATATTAGTTTTAGGGTTCTGGAATGTTATCTAAAGGGTAGGGGCACTTAACCCAATCTTAGGGCAAAATGACCATTTTGTCCTTACTTTAAGGGTCAAAAAGTCAACTTTTGACTTATGGGTCAGAATTGAATTCTCTTAGTTCCAATTGATTCCTTACTGTCTAACTTGAAGATAGACAGTAAGTACACCTAAATCGGGCGAGAAACGGTCAAGTTATGACTAAAATAAGGCTAGGGGTAATTTGGTCATTTACCTAAATTTCTAGGGTTCAGATCCTAAATATTATTTTATTATATTGATGACATTAAAATTCTAGGCTGGTTAGCATCTTGAATTTTTCAAGTTGGAGTTGATTTGACCAAGTTATGGATGTTCGAAGTCTAGGGGCATTTTGGTCATTTTCACCGAGAATTCTATGGTTGACTTTTTGTCCTGAAGTCCTAATGGGAAACTAATACTACTACGGTGATGGGGCCGCTCTCCTGAGCATTTTAAGACCCATATTGACTATATTTCGATAACTGGGTAAAAAGTTATTAGGCTCTAACTAGGTCATAAAATGCTACCTCGTTATACGTACCATGAAATAAATTTTTACATTGCATTATTTGATTCCTTACATTTTTCTGAGTATTTTAAGACCTATATTGGTTATTTTTGGATCATCCTATAAAAAGTTATTAAACTTTTAAGATTTACTATTCAAAAATACAATTTGAATTATTTTACTGTTCATTTATTCAAATTAAATCAGTTTACTGTTCATTCCTAAAGTCATTATATAAAATTTCTGAAATTATTAATCTTTAATTAATCTGTAATTAATTAGGCTTAATTATTAATTAACATTAATTAATCTATTATTTAATTAGTTAAATTATATTATTTTACTATAGTAAAGTAATTAGTGTTAATTACTATTTAATTAGTCTTAATTATTTACTAAAATCTAATTATGAATAATTAATTATACATTACTGTTTAATAATAATTAATTATCCTAATTAATATTTAAGGTTTAATTAACCTTTAATTAACCCTAACTAATCTCTAATTATACTTAATTAATTAAGGTTACTGTTCAAAAGTAATCAACACTAATCCTAATTTAATTAACCACTAACTGTAATTAATTAATCATTAACAGTAATTAATTAATACTAATAGTAATTTAATTAATAATTTAATTAACAAACAGTGGGCCCCACTAAACACGTGGCACTGTGGGCCCCACAGGGGCTAAGTCAGCTCGGGTGACTGAGCAGTGGGCCCCCACCTGACACGTGGCACTGCCAGAGGCTGCCACATGACACTGTGGGCCCCACAGGAAGCTGAACCGCCACACGGGCTCTGGCAGTGGGTCCCACGTGCCACGTGGCGGGCTCAGAGGCGGTCACGTGGCGTTGTGGGCCCCACTGGGGAGCCGAATCGTCGCGCGAGCTCGGGCTGTGGTCCCCACGTGACACGTGGAGTGCTGGCTGACTGCCACGTTGCACTGTGGGCCCCAAAGTCGAAGCCGAAAGGTCGCGGCTTCGGCTGGTGGGTCCCACTGGACACGTGGTAGGCCCGGAAGGCGCCACGTGGCACTGGTGGGCCCCACCCGGCTGACGCGGACCCGGCTCCGGCGGGCCGGGCTCGGGTCGACCCGGCCCGTCCCGGACTTTGTCTCCTTCACGGAGATGGGCCGAGGGCGCCGGGCTAGGGCACGGCTTTTGCCGGCCTTCCTGGCGCCGGACCACCTCGGCCCGCACGGCCGACGGTAGCCCTCGACGAGGGCTACACGTGGCACTGTGGGCCTCATAGGGGTTGAGTCAGCTCGGGTGACTGGGCAGTGGGCCCCCACTAGACACGTGGCATTGTCAGAGGCTGCCACGTGGCACTGTGGACCCCACAGGAAGCCAAACCACCGCGCTGGATCGGGCAGTGGGTCCTACGTGCCACGTGGCTGGCTCAAGAGGCGGCCACGTGGTGCTGTGGGCCCCACTGGGGAGCTGAATCGTCGTGCGGGCTTGGGCTGGGGGCCCCTACGTGACACGTGGCGTGCTGGCTGACTGCCACGTGGCACTGTGGGCCCCACGGCCGAAGCCGAAGGGTCACGGCTTCGGCTGGTGGGTCCCACTGGACACGTGGCAGGCCCAGAAGGCGCCACGTGGCACTGGTGGCCCCACCCGGCTGATGCGGACCCGGCTCGGGCGGGTCGGGCTCGGGTCGACCCGGCCCGACCCGGACGTCGTCTCCTTCGCGGAGATGGGCTGAGGGTGCCGGGCTAGGGCACGGCTTTTGCCGGCCTTCCCGGCGCCGGACCACCTCGGCCCGCACGGCCGACGGTCGCCCTCGACGAGGGCTACACGCCGGTGGGCGGACCTTCGCCGGAGGTGGCCGGGATCGCCGGCAAATCGAAACCCTAATTTCTAGGGTTTCGGCGGCTGCGGAAAATTTTCCCGAGGCTTCAAGCCTTGATCTGAGCTAGACGGATCTGATCGAGGCCGATCAGGTCCGGTTGATTGTCGATCTAAGTCCTAACCTACAATTCTAAGGTTAGGCGACGGTGAAAAGAGAACGGGAGAGGGAGATCGGGGGTACCTGGCTTGGACGGCGGACGGTGGCTCGGCTTGGTTCGGGCTGTGCTGACTCCGGTTCGCGTAACCGAAGATGGGGGCGCGGGGGAGGTCCTTATGGACCTCCGGGCGGAGCAGCCGCGGCGGGGGAGGCCTCTGGTTGGCCAGGCGGGCGGCGGGCGCACCGCGTGGCGTGCGAGCGACGGGGCCGAGAACGACGGCCCCGGACCGTCGGATCCGCGCGATCGCGGACGGTCCGATCAGCCCAGACCGCGTGACGCGGATCGCGGCCGAGAGCCGTTGGATCCACACGATCGGACGGTCTAGATGGATCCGTCCGATCGGACGGCGCCGTTAGCGCCATCCACTTAAGTTGACGGCGCCGTCATAAATAAATTATTATTTTAATATATATATATATATATTCATAAAATTTTGAACATATTTTTCCTAGCTAATTTGGGGTCAAGGAATTTAATGGCGAAGTCAGATTTTTGATCCGATGAGTATTTTGATACCTCGATTTCCGAGGTATTTTTATTATTAAAATATTCGTCGAAATTTTAACGACTTTCGATTGACACGAAAACTTCACCCCAAGCTAATTTGGGGTCAATGAGCGTAATGGCGGTGTCCATTTTTTGATCAGAGGTCAATTTAAATAGGTCAATTTTTAGGGTTTTTGGATTTCTAGAAATCAGGATTCGATTCGTTTGACTCCTAATTTGGACTAGATCTCAGAGGTTGACTCCAATTGATCTAATTAGCACTTATAATTGTGTTTAAGACTTAGGGTTAGTCCTAATCAACTATAGTAACAACTCGGGTTGTTACACTTAATCAGTCTAAACTATTCTTAGATAATTTATCTAATTATATAGCCTTTTTCTTTTGTTGGCTGAAGCCCTAGCATTTGTGATACAGATAAATATCAGATTCTGAGCTGTTTGGTGGTGGTTCTTCTAGAGAGGAGCTTGGAAAGGAGGAGGATCTTTCTGGTGCTGCTTAATTAGATTTCATTTTATGCTGTAAGAATGAGAGCTCTTTTCTTTTAAGTATTTAGTCTATAATAATTTCTTAATCTATATCTATTTACTTTCTGCATTTGAGCTGAGTCACTGCTGCATTTACCTTTTTATACTATGATGTGATGTGGATGTTATGTTCTACTATTTTTTCTTCCACTACTTTGATATGTTGATGCATGTTCTTAGTTTTAGGTGATAAGTCTTCGGCTTAAGGTGGGTTGGGTCATACCCGACTCTACTTAAGTTGGGGATTTGCCACAATTGGAGATTGTACTCCTCATGATTATGTTAATATCAGTATTAGCATGGCCGCAGAGGGTACGGGGCCCCATTAGTATACAGTCAGCTTTATCTTATGTGGCTCCCTGCTCCCTAAGCCCACAATCATTAGACTAAGGAGCGGAGGTCACTTGTGCAAATCCTTCTCTTATTATTGGATTATGTAAGATCCACAATCCACTAATAAAGGGAGGATGTGCACAGAATAAATAAGAGGACCAGTCACTAATTAAGACATACATATAGAGTGCGGAAGCTAAATAAAGTAAATAATACTTCCATTCATCATGCATCACATAAGAAACAATAATAAGATAGCTCATAAAATAATAAAGTGCATAAGGTAAATCACAGTCACAGTACCTGTATTATAATAATATTAAATAAGTAATTTTAAAGACTAAAAATAAAGCACTCATCCTCACAAGAAGCTAAGAAACTAAACGGTATCCGGCTCTCCTAGCTGAAGCTCCGCCTCTAAGTAAGGGACCTCTGCTTCAGCACCTAGCTCTTCAAACCTATCTGAATCTGACATTATCGGTTTCATAATGCCAGGGCCCCAACCAATAAAAAAAATCTTGTTAGACAATTATCTAAGTACATTTTAGGCTGAATGTTTTACATGAGTTATTAATGTCACCACTTTAACTTAAGCAAACAAAAAGGTAACTAAAGTAGTAGGAGCAGTAAGCGTAACAAGAAATAGGGATAGTCATAAATATAATATTTATAACTAAACAACAAATGAGATAAAAGTACACCTCAACAACTAAGCAGGGAATGAGCATATACATGTATAGTACAGTAAGTAAAAATACTGAAATAAAATCTAATCCTAGACATGCTGATGATCATATGACATATGCAAATTAAATGACAGAAATCTGAATATGGTACATATAGTAAGCAGCAAAGTCTAACATTCTATAAATATGTACAAGTGAGCAGGTAAGTAAAGAAACATAGCTGACTGAAATATGCATCAAAATACAGTACACTGTAAGCTGAAAACTGAAACAGGTATGTAAAGACTGTCATATCAGAAAGATAGCCATCGGGTCGATGAAATCCCCAAAGCTTTTCTGGGCTTGGGCAGATAGAAATTCCCATAACCTTTCTAGGCTATGGCAGACATAATCCAGCAGCAAAATTGAGGAGGCAGTAAATACAAATGCATAATCTTTTAGTTATTTTACTTTATTTCTGTGGACACGTCTAGAAACAGCTGATGAGTCAAGCACGTTTGCAAGACTATATGGGTTCCAAGCTTAACACACACTCCTCAATGAGTAATATTAAGCATCCTTATTACTCACTACCCCTATCCATTAGGGTAAATGTGCACCCAAATCTACTAAATATACTGAATCCAAAGGCAACTGTTATCCTAATTATTCTAAGTTTTCATATAATGCACAAAGTTATTTTATATGATATGAACAAGAAATTTAGGCACAAAATACACGGAATGCGTAGCAACAAAATTAATCAATTAAACAAGGGACTCTTCTATACATGGTGACACTGTGGTTGTCTAATTAAATCATTCTAACTATTCTAAGTTACACAAGTTCAGGATCTCCAATTCCTACTATTGAGTGTAGCTTAGAAGCACGACCTTATAAGTTAAAAGGATTAGAACTGATCATGTTCTAATCTAATTTAATCAAACACGACTACAAGTTCAATCAATGAATTATACGTCCTAATTTGATGAATTCAGACGTTCTATTTAAGATCTGATCAAGATCTACTATACTATAGATTATGGATTAAATACCACGAGGTTGGGCTTAATCACATAATCCAAAAGGTTAAGACATAAGATCTAGGTTTTAGTCTAAAAGTGATTTATTGATTAAGGTAGATCCTATTAAACAAATCAAACTTAATAGGATGAATCTCCTTATCCTAAACTTAGGGTTAAAAGACAAAATAATCAAAATAAGTTGTAAAATTTCTAGAAACTAATAAAACTAAGGATTTATTTATTGAATAACTCACTTATCTAATGAATGAAATATAATATATGAGCTAGTCCTAGTCTTAAGAGTAGTCCTAATGTGAGGTAAAAGATCCTAAGGAAAAGACTTAGAGAATTTTTGAGAATTTAACTAAGTTGACCTAATAAATGATTTTTCTCACCGAAATAAATATAATATAGTTCCAATACTAATTTTAGTAGCTTAAAACATAATCTAGAGGTTAATGACGCTTAACTTAAATTTTGGGCAAAATGACTATTTTGCCTCTAATTAAGGGTCCAAAAAGTCAACTTTTGATTTAAGGCTCCAAATTGAGATTTCTTGCTGTCAAATGATTCCTTACTGTCTAACATGAAGATAGACAGTAGGTACACTAAATTTGGGTAAGAAATGGGTCATGCAGGTCCAATCTAAGGTTTTTGACATAAGGGGCAAATTTTGTAATTTGCACTTAATGAAATCTAAATTTCTTATACAGTTTACTCTTAGTTGCTGTTCAAGGATTTCATAGAGTCCAAGAACACTAAATTTTGAGATCTAATGAGTTAGTTATAGTTATTTGAATTTCTAAGGGTAAATAGGTAAATTTTCTAAGTTAAGAGGGGGCCAAAAAGCTAACTCTTCTATTTGATATCCAAATTCAGTAAACTTAGTGACTATAGCTTCTTTATAGCACCATAAGTACTTTAACAGGGAGTATACCCAAATTGGACTTCAAATGGTCAAGTTATGACCTAACTAAAGTTAGGGGTATTTTAGTCATTTCTCCTAATTTTTCAGGATTCAAAACGTAATATTATTTTTGATTATTATTGGCACTGAAACTTCTAAGGTATTCAGCAATTTGCACAATGTATTTTAGGTATAAGGTAGGTTTTGATAACTTATTAAAAATGGCAAGGTTTTCAAACTTAATTTTTCATATAGAATTTTATGCAATGTTCACTTTTGATATAACTTAGCCCCATTAGGGTCCTAGGGGTCTTAAAATATCAAAACAGTGAAGTTTTGGTTATTTCAATCAAAACTGAGGAGTTTACAAAAATCTGGATAGTTTTCTGGAATTTCTAGGCAATTTTGCAAATCTGGGCGCTGCAGCGCTTTTCGCCAGGTGCGAAACCCGTGAGGGCCATTTTTTGAGCTTAATTACTCTCAATCTAGAGAGTTTCATGAGCGATGCCATATATCAATGAAAAGGTATTTCCGATACCTTTCGATTGACACCAAAATCGGCACAAATGGAGTATCTTAGCTATACTAAAAATACAGATGAATGATAGGGTGTACATAATACAATAAAAACAGAGCATTCTTCTATGATGCTTTCAAGAGCCTTAATGGCTTGCATACTTAAACATGGATATCTAAAGATGTATTCAAGCATTGTAGCCCTATGAAAGAAGGCAAACGAGAGGAGTAAAGGGGTACCTTAGTCCTTGCAAGAAGAGGAAGAAGGGGGAACCTTTGCTTTCTTCAAAGCTTTGGAGGGTGAGCTGAACTCCTTCTTCTTCAATGCTAGATCATCAATGGAGAAGGGAAGTGTAACAATCCAAGTTGTTACCGTAGTTAATTAGGACTAATCCTAAGTCTTAAACTTAATTATAAGTACTAGTTAGGTTAATTGGAGTCAACCTCTGAGACCTAGTCCAAATCAGGAGTCAAATGGATCGAATCCTGATTTCTGGAAATCTAGAAATCCTAAAATTTGACCTATCTAAATTGACCTCGGATCGAAAAACAGATACTGTCATTGCATTCATTGACCCCAAATTAGCTTGGGGTGAAGTTTTCGTGTCAATTGGAAGTCGTCGAAATTTCGACGAATATTTTAATAATAAAAATACCCCGTAAATCGAGGAATCAAAATACTCGTCGGATCAAATATCCGACCTCGCCATTGCGTTCCTCACCCCTCAATTAGCTAGGAAAAATATGTTCAAAATTTTTTTTTTTGGATAAAAAAAAATATATATATATATTTTAATACTTAACAGCGTGCCGTTAAGTATTTAAACCTGCCGTTAACTGTAGCTAACGGCGCCCTCTATCTAGACGGCGCCATCGCGACCGTTGGATAATATCCGGATCCAACGGCTACGGAGCCGTCGTCCTCGACGGCTCCGTCCCACGCGACACGCGGTGCGCCCGCCGCCCCTCCGGGCCAACCGGTGCCCTCCCCGGCCTCGTCGAGGTCGCCGACGCGGCTATAAGGCCTTGGCCGGACTCTGGGCTCCGGGTTTTGCGAACCAGAGCCCAGATCGAGCGAACTATCCTGACCTCGCCTCAGCCGTCGAGACCAGGTACCTTCGATCCTCCCGTTTTACTCACGCGATTTCTAATCCAACACCTCGATACATTATTGCATGCCATAGATCGACAATCAATTGGTTCGATTGGGCTCAATCCAACCCGATCGAACGGATTTGGCTCGAGATCCCCAGTACAAACCGTTTATGGATCCCGATGCCGAACCCTAGAAGCTAGGGTTCCGATTTGCCGCCGATCCCGGCCACCTCTGACGAAGGTCCGCCCACCGACGTGTATGCCTCGTCGAGGGCTACCGTCGGCCGTGCGGGCCGAGGTGGTCCGGCACCGGGAAGGCCGGCAAAAGCTGTGCCCTAGCCCGGCGCCCTCGGGACGTCTCCGCGAGGGAGACGAAGTCCAGGTTGGGCCGGGTCGACCTGAGCCCGACCCGACCGCGTCGGGTCCGCGTAAGCCCCTGGTCGGGCCCATTACGCCACGTAGCAGTCTCCGGGCCCGCCACGTGTCACGTGGGGCCCACACGCCGAGCCTGCGACCCATCGGCTTTGGCCGTGGGGCCACCGCGCCACGTGGCAGCCTCTGGGCACGCCACATGGCATGTGGGGGGGGGCCCACTGCCCGAGCCTGCGGCTCTTCGGCTTCGGCCGTGGGGCCCACTACGCCACGTGGTCGCCTTTGGGCCCGCCACATGTCACGTGGGGCCCACGTGTCGAGCACCAGCGGCGCTTCGGCTCCCTGTGGGGCCCACAGTGCCACGTGGCCGCCTCTGGGCCTGCCACGTGTCAAGTGGGACCCACTACCCAGTCACCTGCGGTGTTTCTGCTCCATGTGGGGCCCACAGTGCCACGTGGCAGCCTCTGGCAGTGCCATGTGTCAGGTGGGCCTACTGATCAGTCACCCGAGCCTACTTAGCATTCCCGTGGGGCCACAGTGCCACGTGGCAGCCTCTGGCAGTGCCACGTGTCTACTGAGGGCCCACAGTCTGTTAATTGAAATTAGTTAATTACTGTTAGTGATTAATTAAATGTAGTTATTAGTTAATTAAATTAGGATTAGTGTTAATGACTTTTGAATAGTAATTTTATAATTAATTAACTGTAATTAATAATTAAGAGATTAATTAGAATTATTTTAATATCAATTAAACCTTAATAGTAATTAGAATAATTAATTATTATTAAACACTAAAAAATAATTAATTATTCTTAATTATATATTAACAAGTAATTAAGGCTAATTAAATAGTAATTAGTGCTAATGACTTTTAAAAGTAAAACTAATAATAAATATAATTTAATTAATTAATTAATTAATGTTAATTAATAATTAAACCTAATTAATCACAGATTAATTAAAGATTAATAAATTCAGAAACCATATATCTAAACTTTAGGAATGAATAGTAAAATTATTTAATTTGAATAAATAAATAGTAAATTAATTCAAATTATATTTTTGAATAGTAAATCTTAAAAGTTTAATAACTTTTTATAGGATGATCCAAACATAGCCAATATAGGTCTCAAAATACTCAGAAAAATATAAAGAATCAAATAACATAATATAAAAATTAATTTCAGGGTACATATAATGATGTAATATTTTATGACCTCTTTAGAGCCTCATAACTTTTTACCCAGTTATCAGAATATAGTCAATATGGGTCTTAAGAACTCAGGAGAGCGGCCCCATCACTGTAGTAGTATTAGTTTTCTCATTTGGATATCAAGACAAAAAGTCAACCCTAGAATTCTTAGTGAAAAATGACCAAAATGCCCTTAGACTTCAAATAGTCATAACTTAGTCAAATCAACTCCAAATTTAAAAATTCAAGATGCTAAACGGCCTAGAATTTCAATGTCATCAAATAAATGAAATAATATTTAGGATTTGAACCCTAAAAATTTAGGTAAATGACCAAAATACCCCTGGCCTCATTTTGGTCATAACTTGACCGTTTCTCGTCCAATTTAGGCGTACTTACTATCTATCTTCAAGTTAGACAGTAAGGAATCAGTTGAAATTAAGAGAATTCAATTCTGACTCCTAAAAGAAAAGTTGACTTTTTAACCCTTAAAGTAGGGGTAAAATAGTTATTTTGCCCTAAGATTGGATTAAGTGCCCCTACCTTTTAGTAACATTACAAGACACTAAAACTAATGCTATAATCATCTTAATGATATTTAAGTGAGTGAGATCAACCCTTAGATCAGATTCCAGGATTCTTCTAAGCCTTAAGCACTACACTTTAGGACATTTCCTGAGACTAAGACTAGATCATAGGTTAGAGTTCATTCATTGGGTAAATAGGTTACTCAATGGGTGAAACCTTGGTTTTAGTAGTTTCTAGACTTTTCTTCTATTTTACAACCTATTCTGATTATTTTGTCATTTAACCTTAGATTTAAGATAGGAGATTCATCTTATTAAGTTTGATTACTTAATAGGATTGGCCTTACTAGTAGAACACTTATAGAATAAAACCTAGAACTTAGGTCTTATCCTCTTTGGAATTTTGTGATTAAACCTAAATCTTGTAGCATTTAATCTATAATCTATAGAGTTAGAAGATCTTAATCAGATCTTAGTTAGAACGTCTAAATTCATAAAATTAGGACGTATGATTTATTGATTTAACTCGTAGTCGTCTATCTGATTGAGCTAGATTAGAACATAATCAGTTCTAATCCTTTTTAACTTATAAGGACGAGTTTCTGAGTTACACTCGATAGTAAGAAAATAGTGATCCTGAACTTGTGTAACCTAGAATAGTTAGTATGGTTAAGTAGAAAATAAATGATATCACCATGTTTAGTAGAGTCCCTTGCTTACTTTGATATTTATGCTACGCATTCCTTGATTTTTGTGCCATATTTTCTTGAGCATGTCATATAAGATTTTGATGCATAAATAAAATGTTAGGAAAATATGGAGACTCTTTAGATTCCTTGTAAAAATATTAAAATGATTAACTAGAAGATAATAATTTGTTGTGTTTGAACTGCCTCTCCGTATTGCATTCTGACTGCCTAGTCAACTTATGTCACTAGGGGAAGGCCTCTGTTTTGTTGTATGCTATTTGCCTAGTCTCCTTATTGAGGGGTACACCGCTGGTGCCCTAGCCGTACTGGTGCTAGGATCCGCCTTAGCCGTACTGGTGCTAGGATTCTTCGATTATGACTGTTGGTGCCTTAGCCGTACTGGTATTAAGATCCTTCAGCCTTTTTGGTGGGCTAGATTAGCTCTATTTTGTATGGCAGATTGTACACGTATATTTATATGCAGTTTATGTTTGGTTACCTTTCAGTATTCTTATTCAGTCAGCTATTTCCTTGTACTGCTGTTATATATATTTAGGATGTTAGAATCTTGCCGCTATTTATACTTACCACTGCTGAGTTGTTTTCTTTTAATTGGCATGTTTCTTTTGATCACCAGCATATTTAGGATGTAGCATTTTTCTTACTGCACTTGTTTGATTACGTATATTTATATGCCTTACCTTGTTTAGCTCGCATGTGAGGCATGTCTTAGCCTCTTTTTTTGCTTAAGTTGTAAATGATGATTTATAGTTTTTCCTTTTCTCTTGTATTGCTTGCTGCTCCTTTATACATATGTTGCATAGATGTTATAGAATGGTGATACTACTTAACACGTATAAAAATTTATCAGCTTAAAATGTACTTAGACAATTGTCTAACCAGATTTTTCTTTTTTTGGATGGGGCCCTACATTGTGAAACCGACAATGACAGACCCTCTTCAGTTAGATGAGCTGGAGTTAGGAGTGGAGCCATACCCAGAGGAGGAGGAGCCCGTGGAAGAAGCCGCTGTTTAGCCTTTATTTCTAAGTGAGGATGAGTGTCCTTTTTCTATTATTTGACACTTTTAAATGATGTAATAATACAGGTATTGATGACTGAGTATTTAGATTTTATACTTATATTCTGAGATACATTTCTCTATATTTATATTGTGATGCTTGGATGATGTGTATTGAAAATTGCTTCTGCACTCTGTATGTTTACTTAGATAGTAACTGCATGTTTGATTTTATGCTTACTCCTTCCCTTATTAGGTGGATTGTGGATTTCATCCTAATCCAATTATAAGTGAAGGGTTAGCTAGAGTGACACGCCACTCCTTAACTTAATTCATGTGAATTAAGGGGTGGGGCGCCACAGAAAGTGATGAGGTTTTTCAGCAAACCAAAAGAGAAAGACTGAGCTCCTCTTTTAAAGAGGAGACCTCATGATGAGCCTAGGGGATATGTCATTATGAGGTCTATGGAGAGGGAGGAGGAGGGGGGAGGTGATGCCATTAAAATTTGCTAAAGAGGCATGGGCTCTGGTTGAGTTGATAGCCAGCCACAAATGGAGATTAAAAGAATTGAGAAATTGCAGATAGGAGACTCAAAGATTGCTTAATTACGCATTTATTTTCCATAATTATTTAAATATTCTGATTTTTGAAACGTGCTCCGAAAAATCTCAAAAATTCACTCCTAACTAATTTGGGGGTGAGGAATCCAACGACGAAGTCAGAATTTGATTCCGACGCTTACTTAATTTTCCTATTTTTCGACGCATTTAATTACATTAAAATATTCGCGAAATTTCGACGACTTCCAAATGCGTTCAAAATATCATCCCTAGCTAATTTGGGCGTGACGATCGCAACGGCGAAGTCGGATTTTGATTTCGAGGTCAAAATAAATACCTCAATTTTTTAATTAATTAAATATTAAAATAATCCAAAATATTGGATTGAACTCCGAATTGCTCCAAACCTTCAGGATTTGGATCTAATGACTCGATGATCTTAATGGAATGATAATTACAATATGATTATGCTAAAATCAACTGGGTAACAACCTTGAGTTGTCAAACCTTACTTCAGTTTTATATAGTTTTAGTTATTCAGTTACTTTTATAGTCTTTCTGCATTTTTATTTACTTTACTATTAAATATAACTAATTAGAACCATTTAGATTAATTTTGATGTGTTATACTTATTGTCTAACATGTGGAATTTTTTGGATCTGACAATTTGCTAGATCTTGAGCATCATATTGAGCCAGGTCAGGTGAACTCTCAAGAGATTCAGGAGAAGTTCGTGGAGCCTTAGTGGACCCTCCTTCAGCCTTACTATTTTCTTTCTGTGTTTATTTCAGTTCAGTAGTTAAACTTCATTTTTGTACTATTTCAGTAAATAATTTGTAATAATTCTGGATCCATTTACTTTTCTGTTCTGAGATGAATGTTCCTATTCAATTTTGTGATGAATATTCTAGATGTATACTTAGCTTCCGCACTCTATTTATATATTATTTATACTTAGTATTATGATGTGATTAACATACTAGAAATGTTGATATTTTATACATATATTGAATTTATCATGTTGTATATTAAATCAAATATATGTATTTGTCTAATACTTAGGATAATGATACTACTATTATTTTAAGTATTAGCTCTCGACCCTCATTCGGGGTTGAGTTAACAGCCCTTCAGTGTTGTAGTTTCAGCTATTCGGGGAGATGAGATATTCCTTCCCGATTGGTGCACCGCTCCACCGCCAAAATTGATCATGTTATATCTTTTGCCCGTGGCAACAGGGCGGGGCGCCACACATATTGTCATTATCACTAGTCTATGTAATTGAGCTTACCACATCTATTGCTAAGTTAATTTCTTATTTTTTAATCATTGATGCTCATTGATTAAATTGAATATAATTCACAAACCATTTTAAATAAACTAATACTAAACAATCTTTCAAATAATAAGTTCATGCAAGAAATGTCATTTATTGAGATCAAAGTTGGTTGAGAGAAGAATTCTCCATAAAATATATATTTCTCGAGAAGAATTCCTTAGATCTTGATGAATCACCTTCCTAAGCTTATCACATACATTATGCCTGACTTGTGTTTTGGACATTTAGTGGTGTGTTGATTTTACATCTTATATGCTAATTTGTTTTTAGACAAAATATGGATAACCAACCTCACTCACAACATGCTATCATCTTAGCATAATTACTACTAATAAAAAAAGATTAATTGTAGGACAATGGCGCATTGCATATAATTATTTAGACTTCGTGTAAGAACACTAATAGTAGCAGGGCAGCAAAATATTTTTTCCTTATAGAAAAATTTCTTTTGTCAAAGCATTATTATTTGTTTGTGTATTTTATTTTCTTTGCTCTCACTTTGTAGCAAAGGCATATTTTGTGTAATGGGTGCAACGTGCACTCCTATATTAATTGCTGTATTATTTAAATATGAGTGATACAATATTTGTACACAAACTAAACATTGTAATCCTTTTGTAAAGGGCTTGGCTTTAGCATTGCCCTTGTTCATGTTGGATCTCGAATGGAGATGTTTGAATTCATATTTTCAATGCAATTAACTAATAATGTTGGGTTTTTAGCTTGATATTATGATTGTTTTTTTACTTTATTTATATTATTTTCTACATTATTTAGGTTACTCTTTTATTTAGTTCTTTTATGTTGCCCATACATAAATAATTTTTGTCTCTAATATATCAAAAAACTCTCAACAAGAGTAGCAAAAAATGAAAAAAAGTGTATGTATGGAGAAGAAGTATGAGACTCACTTGAAAATATATAGAGAATCATACATTTATATTTTTGATAAAACTAATTTATTTTGGGAGATTTTGGAGAAAAATTAGGATAATTTAAGATATAGGGTTTAGAATTTAGTGTAATAAAAAAATTCTAAATTAATATCTAAAAAATCTCCAAATAAATAACAGTATAAAAAAATAAAAAAAAAAGATAGAAAGAATAGGGCGAAAATAGAAAAATTAAATTAAAATCATATTTGTCTTAATTTATTTATTCTTAAGTTTATTGGAATATCAAAGAAATAAAAATCAGAAAGAATAAAAGCGCATTCGTTAATTTTCGCAGCGCGGGATTGCTCCCGCATATAAAACGATGAACAATGAAGGGTTCTTGTACCCTGCAGGCTGCAGTACGCGAGCGCATCGTTCCATTCTCTCGTTTCCTGGCACTTTCCTGTTCTACAGAGGAAAAAAAAAAATAGAATGGGAGAGAAATAGATAGAAAAGAGAGGGAGGAAAATAAGGAGAGCTACTAGAGATAGGGCCACAATTAGGAGCAGAGGGCTGAAAGCAAAGCGAAGGCCATGGCGGCGTCCCTAAAGTGGTTCGCATTGCTCGGATTCTTCGCCTTGATTTTAATCGGGGACCTGTCGCTGATGGAAAGCCAAAATTTCGATGATTCTAGGTACATTGCGCATTCAACTCATAATTCTATGCACATTATCGTACATTCGATTAATGTTGTTTTCAATAGTTCGGAAGCAAGAATTTCGATGACTCTAGGGACATTATGCTCTTAACATACTATGTAGCTTCGATTTGGATGAACGGTCTCAGACATGGTAATTTGAAACTCAGATTTATACTACAGCTTCAATTGCGATAGCATTTTCATCTTCAATCGCAGGAGATTTTTTTCTGTTTATCTGTTATTTAGAATAATTTGTTAGAAAATCAAGAATCCCGAGATTTCTTGCTAAAACGAAGATTTAACGGAAATGGCGGTCCACTAATCTAAATCTGTTCCATCGGCAGTTTGATCCAGCAGCAAATAAACTGCAAAGAGCTATGATCCATCCTTCTTTTTGGTTTCTTGCAGGCACGATCTGCCTCCTAGGAGGAGCTTGAGGGGCGGATCCACCATTAGGGGCAACCCCTCCTCAATCCCATCAGAAAGGTGAGACTCCCCATTCTTTGTTTCCGCTCTTCTCAAACCGATCGGGACCACTTATCCAGCCTGATATCATGCTGTACGATTTTGGGAAATCGTGGCCCTTGATCACTTTTGTCGCTGCCCGCTTTGTCCCTTCGCCTCTCCTCACCCTGCTTCTGTCCTAGGGTTTTTTTGTCCTAGGAAAAGGACAGAAGTTGGAGGGTATTATAATCATTTCGCATCCGTAACAAACTTCGGAGCCATTCTTATATTACAATAAACGTTCTTTTTTGCTTGGCTATTCAGGGCGGGACAGATCGAAGTGAGAGGGGCAGTCGAAGATCCGGAGTTGGTCGTCTCCATGGTTCAAATGTAAGCTCTCTGTACCACGCTATTTTCCCCGTCATCTTTATTAGAACTTCTATCTAATCAAAATCTATAAGCTTGAGCGATATTGAGCGCTGAATTTGATTTATCTAAATTTTTTTTTTTTTTTTTATGTTTTTTTTGGAAATTTTGATGGCTTAGCCCATTGATGAATAAGCAAAAAAATGTAAAATTGTTCATATACAATATTGAAAACGTCAAAAAACGTCTGAGAACTAAAATAGTAAAACTTCTAATGCTAAAGTAAAAGGGAAGAAAAGCAAAGGAAAAATAAAAAAAAGGAGGACTAAGGATTCAGCTCCTCCCGATCGAGATCGACATGAGACCAAAAATTCGCAGGGCATCAAATTGAAGATCAAGGAAGTATTCATTGGGTGTAGTATCAATTGTCAGAGAGTCACCAGCAGCGAATGTGATCTCAAAAAGTATCATTAACCTTCATTGTCCCCAAAAAAACCCCAGACGGTCAGCAAAAGGCAAATTGAATGCTCAGAACTAGGAAACCTTCAAAAAGAAAGCCGCATTTGAAACAATTAGTATTCCAAAGTCAGCAATAGCTCTCCAGATAAAAAACAACGAAGTACAGCAGCACCAAGGGATTCCAGCGGGCAGCAGAGATTATGAAGCTCAAGCAAAGACTTTGGGAGACAATTAAATCCAACTAAATTCCGAAAAAGAAAACTGCAAGCTCTAGCAAGCATCCAGGTAAGACCGACAAAACCCAGCAATATGATCAAAAATCAGCAGGACTGAAGCAAAGCCAAACATAAGAACAAAAGGAGGAGAAACAGAACCAGACTTTTGCAGAAACTTAGTGACTATGTATAAGATCATCCTTCCAGCATTGAAGAAAATCTGACTTGATAAAGAGCTTCCACTTGCTAATAATACTTAAGTTAAACTTAATATTGCTTGTTATGAAATTAATATTGGTTAGGGAGCTGTTAAAAATACGAGAGTTTCTTTCAAGCCAAATTCATTCAATAATTAGCCCCAGAGCTATAATAATCTCACGTTTTTTGCACTTGGTAAGATTAGAAGTATCATATATTATTTGGGAGATAGAAGGGAGTATCTATTTCCTCTCGGGAAAATCTTGTTAAGAATGCAGAAAGTATAGTCACATTGAAAGAAAAGATGCGAGTGGGTTTCGTCGTTTGTGATGCAAAATTGACACAAAGAAAGGCAATTAATACCACGCTGGTTTAATAAGTCAGCAGTTTTGAGGCCACTATTTTGAGCTTTCCAGATAAAACATTTCAGTTTGAGCTGAATACCTTTTAGCCAAAGGTGAGGAGCCCAAGAAGCGTCAGGCCAGGCTATAAATTGGATGCTGTGAGCGTCCTTAAAAGAGAGAGCTGCCTTGTTTTGAAACATAAAAATGTTTTTAGCAGAATCATAGGAAATGTGAGGATTTAATATGCCAACAAGATTAGATAAGCTCTTCCAAAAAGGAGAAGCAGCTTTGGGATCTTGAGTCACGGTATCGTTAATCTTTAATCTATTGCTTTTCCACCAGTTAGTCAATAGGGATGTTGCATAATATATACCAGCATAGAGAAATTTTGCAACTAAGGAGAAGTTTGGAGGGGCATATGATGCCAATACCACCTTTAGCCGTAGGAGATGCAATTTTCACCCAGGCAATAGAATGAAGCTTGGGCTCGTATCATATCCGAGCTAAATTTTGTCTAGTTCCATGCATAAAACCGTCCAAGGGAAATAAAAAGCAACAAAACTAAAGCATTTGAAAAACAAGGCAAAGAGACATCAAGTTTTTAATGTGATCTAAAATTTGAAGGGATGTTACTAAGTTTCATCATAAGATTAATATTATCTAAATTTACTACGAATAACTGTGGCTTATGCCTCACCTGTTTTCTCATTTTTAGAATTAGAACTATCGTACTATAAGAACAATAATCTCATAGGTTTTAATTAAATCTTCATATATAGCTTCACCTAATTATAAGCAAATATATAACTGATGAATGTTGAGCTTGTGATATTAAGATAATAAATGCGATTGCTGAGTTATAATACTATTCATTATCAATGATATTTAAAAGTATTCTGTTTTTCAAAATATATATTAGATATTTAAATGGTGTTATTGGCCGTCTCTGTAGGGCAATTAACAAAAGCATGGCTCGCCGGAGGTCGCTGAATTTCTTCTCTTGTGTGACCGGAAATCCAATTGATGATTGCTGGCGGTGCGACCCCAATTGGCACAAGCACCGCAAGCACCTCGCGAACTGCGGGATAGGCTTTGGCCTAAATGCAACTGGTGGCCGCGACGGGCGATACTACGTGGTCACCGACCCCAGCGACAACGACCCGATCAACCCGAAGCCGGGCACCCTCCGGCATGCCGTGATTCAATTTGAGCCCCTGTGGATCATATTCAGGGGAGGCAAGATGACCATCCAGCTTCGGCAGGAGCTCCTCATGAACAGCTTCAAGACCATCGATGGCCGGGGAGCAGATGTCCACATCGCCGGCGGAGGATGCCTCACCGCGCAGTTTGTCAGCAACATTATAATCCACGGGATTCACATCCACGACTGCAAGCCGACGGGGAACGCCATGGTGCGCAGCTCCCCTTCGCACTACGGGTGGCGGACGATGGCCGACGGGGATGCCGTCTCCATCTTTGGTTCCAGCCACATCTGGGTCGATCACTGCTCCCTTTCTCGCTGCGCCGATGGCCTCATCGATGCCGTCATGGGATCCACCGCCATCACCATTTCTAACAATCACATGGCCCATCACAATGAGGTGAGATTCATTAATTAATCTCTCTTGTTCCCAAATAGCCTATGTCGATCACTGCTCCCTTTAGGTATAACAACACCAAAACATATGTATACTAGTAATCAGATCGACGAAGTAATAGTATTTTATTGATAAATACTAAATTCTGATGCTATTTATATAAAGAATCGAAAGTTTATATGTAAATTGCCTCTAAAGTTCTTAAGAATCATCGCCGCTCATTCTTATATTTATGTTTGCTTTCATTGAGCTTCTTTATTTTCTTTTGGTTTGCATTCCTTGGATAGGGTAAGAATAAAATATCAGTAAACGAGGGCGAATTCCTTCTAAGAAAATGCAGTGGTTGCAGGTGATGCTTTTGGGGCACAGCGACTCTTACGAAATGGACAGGGCCATGCAGATCACCATCTCCTTCAACCATTTCGGCGCAGGCCTTATTCAGAGGATGCCGAGGTTGCCATATGCATATACCTGAAGTTTCTCTTTATTAAAATATTTACATCATTAACGGATCTCTAATGGACAGGTGTCGTCATGGTTATTTCCACGTGGTGAATAATGACTATACCCACTGGGAGATGTATGCCATCGGAGGGAGCGCCAACCCCACCATCAACAGCCAAGGCAACCGATATCTCGCCCCACACGATCGTTTTGCAAAAGAGGTAACTAAATCATCTTTATGTATTTATTTCATACTATGGCTTTGAGCAGAAGAATATATGTATTTTAATATTTTCAAATAAAACTATAATTTTCCATAAAAACGCTTATTATATAAAAACTAATAATTAAGCACTAAGTATATTGTATTTAAGAATTTTAATGATCTGTCTTACTTTGATGACATAATTATGTATATTTATTTATAATTAGTAAAATATATTTTAAAACAAGTTAAAAAAAAAGAAGAAATAATTCTTTGAATACACATTTGTTATAAATCAAATACTTATATATAGAATTGCTATATTATTTATAATTTATTATGGATACGAAGGTGCAAATATAAAACATCAACGATAAATATTTTTTGAAATATAAATTTAAATAAAAATTATATTGTATTAATTTCATGATAGAAATAGGGTAATGTATTTTATTCGAAGGAGATCAAATTCGTTTGTGGGAATTATCAGGTGACAAAGAGGGTGGGGACACAGGAGAGCGAATGGAAGAACTGGAACTGGAGATCAGAAGGGGATCTATTGCTGAACGGCGCGTATTTCGTGACATCGGGCGGAGGGGGCTCTGCGTCCAGCAGCTACTCGAGGGCGTCCAGCCTCGGCGCCAAATCATCTTCCCTGGTGCGCGATATCACTTCCTCCGCCGGCCCTCTTTCCTGCCAACGCGGCCGGCGATGCTGATCAGTATCTTGCAGGTTCTTCGCAGGTTTTTATTCTTACATTTATATAATGGGTTGTTGTTAGGTTACTGAGTCTCCAATTCGTTGTCGTGTGTTTCGGCATGCCGACCTCCGCCGGATCCCGCTGTGTTAAGTCAGCGTGGAGCGGTTTGCGGAAGCGTTGTCGGATTTCCGTAGTGTTCCTCCCTGTTTTATTTCTCGGAGTCTTTTATTTCTCTTGCTCTCTTTGTTTTGTATGAAAACGTGAGCTGCTTGATGCTTTTATCAGTCTGCTGCTCATTTTTAGAGTCCCTTTCTTTGTTTATTTGTTCTGTGTTCATTTTAGTAAATTGCTCGTCATCAATTTGAGCTTTCTAGTAGTTTGTTAATGCATTTTGCTGTCATTGGCTATTGCTATGCTCGTCATGCTACTGTTTCACTCGAATTTTTAAAGAAAAATAAAACTCCCGTAAATTCATTTTCATCTGATTAAGAAATTTTTTATTCGAGGGAGATGAGAGCATGCCTCAAACAAAGAGAAGCTTCTTTCTCTTTTTCAGTAATAAAATAAATAAATTTTATGCCTCTCGTGAATGTAAGCGAAGCAATTACCGAATCACCCAATTTCATTCAATCGAAACTAGCATCTGGAAAGGCAATTTATCTGTTAGCTCTAGCTGAAGAATTCTAAGATGTGTCCGAGTTTTCCTTCTTTGGAGAGAAGTGAGCTGTCCCCTTCTCTAACTCGTTCGGAAGGGCAAAACGCTTTACATATGGCGGCACCAAGTTCATCTTGGTGAAACTAAGTGCTAAAGCGAAGGATCAAGTGCCTACTTGTTTGCCAGCCCAGTATAGAGCGTTCGATCAGCATTCCTCTCAATCCCTTTACCTTCAATGTAGGTAGTATTGATTTTCTCTTTGACTGTTGCACTGCAAGAGAAAACTCTATTATTCTTTCTTTTCAATCCGGATGTCGTAAGCCACAATTGCAACATTTGCAAGTTTATTCCTATTATCATTTACCATTAGCCGCTGATTCTAGCATTTGGAGGAGTGTAGGAGGAAAAAACAATCCATGCAGTAAGTTTAATTGCTTCAGCATATGAAAAGTAAATGTTCAGCAGTTTTCGGTGCCTCATAGCTTAGAACACAAGTTTGATACACTGATACCTATTTTTTGAAGTTTATCAGCAGTTTTTAAGCCTTGGCGAATACATTGCCATAGAAAAGTTGCATATTTGAGCTTATGACGTTTATAACATTCCCATTTATACCATCAAACATGAGGCTATCTCCCCAAGAGAAGAAGTTTTGTTTTAGCAAGAGAAATATGTGTTAAATTGTGACGATGCTCTAAGAATAGGATGTGCCCAAGTATGAATATTCTTCCAATGAATAGCCAAATTCTGGTTTTCTTCTGGGTCCCACGGGGCACCCACATTATTCCATCATTTGCTCATTCTAGAGTTTCTTTTTAGATTTATGAGATTAGAGACCTTACAAGCTTTTGTAAAAGTGAAGCATGCACAATTCCAACCAAGTACCCCATATTGCTTTAAAGTTGTAGCTGTATTCCAGCTTACCAAGTGCATTTTCCGGCTGTCAACATTTCCGCCAAAAATGAACCTGCAATGATAAAAGCAGGGATATGAACCCCCCCCCAATTAGCCCAATACATCAATAAATTCCAGACTGAGAAATATTTTCTTCCAACCTGCTAGCCAATTATGGATCCTTCCCAGAAGAGATGAGGAATCAGCAGCTTTCAATTTTTTGTTAGAAATTGGCAAACCGAGATATGTAAGAGGAAGTTGTAGACTTGCAAGCGTTGCATTTGCTTTTAGCCGGTTAGAAACCTTTCTTGAATAAGTAATGCCTGTTTTTTCCAGGGGTTTATTGACAGACCGGAGAGGGTTTTGAAAGTGTCTAGAATCTTAAAAAATGAAGTTAAGTTTTCATCCGTAGCAAGTCCAAAATATAAAAGATCATTAGCAAACAGTAAATGAGAACAAGAAAAATCCTTAGGGTGAAAAGTATCTTCAGTTGTAGCTTTGTTAAGTAAATAAGATAACCCATTCCTAGCAATAGTAAAGAGGTATGGAGAAATGGGGCAGCCTTGTTTAATCCCGTTTGTAAAATAGTAGTAACCACACAAGTCTCCTTCCAAAATAATTGACAAGTGCGTATTATTAATACAAGTAGCAATACAATTAACATAAGATTGAGGAAAACCTTTTGCCATAAGCCGCTCAATGATGAAATTCCTGCTAATGGTGTCAAATGCTTTCCAAATTACAAGTTTTGCATAGAAGAATTTGCCTTGATTCTTGTTGAAAGTATTCAGTATTTCAGTTGCTAGAAGATTGTTTTCTGTGATAACCCTCTCTTGAATAAATGTTGTTTGAGCTGAGTCAACTATTGCAGAAAGGTACGGCTTAAGCCGAGAAGCCAAAAGCTTGGCTATGAGCTTATAAATCGTGTTGTAGAGGGAGATTGGCTTGAGATCATGAATAATACTAACTTGATGAGCCTTTGGAATTAGTGCAATTGCACTATGAGTAATCGCATCCGAAAGTTTTGCATGCAGAATGAACCAGTTAATGGCTCGGCTGATTTGAGGACAAATTAAACTGCAGTTTTTTATGTACAAGTTTGAGGAAAACCCATATGAACCTAGGGAGGAGTTAATGTTAGTAGTCTCGAGCATAGAGAAAATCTGCTCTATGTGGAAGGTTTTTCTGAACTCTTCCTTGCTACAATCATTTGGGAGCATGCTCACCATTGAGTAATCATTTGGGAGCATGCTCCCCAACAGGGAGGAGAGAGGAGAGAGAAAGTATAGGAAAATTTTAAATAGAAATATGCATTTAAAATTATTCTTATTCTTTTGCCATTTGATTTTCAAATTTGACGAAATTTGATTGAGAGATCCGCCGCCTTGATGAGACAAAAGTCTTCGATCAAAAGTTTTTCAATTTGGAGCTATACTTTCTTTTTAATTTATTTTTGAAGGTTAAAATTTCAAAAATTAATTATGGACAATCCGATGTTCAAAATTTGACAAAATTTTTTATGTAGTCTTCTTTTATTATTAAGAACCCAGCTTCACTAATTTTTTTTTTTTTTGACTTATATTTTATTTTCATAATTTTCTATATTTAAAAATTCAAAAATTAATACAGGAGTATAGATTGGTCAGATTGACTCTAAATATGAGTATTACGATTACAAAAAATAGTATTTTTGACAGTATATTTGGTTCGGTTTAATTTTGAACTTTCCCCAGATCCTGATTTTATCTTATTTGAGTGAGCAATTTGATCATAATTACTTTAATCAGGATTTGGATTGTAACAAAGAGAGTGAATGTTTGCTTGATTTTTCTGACTTAGCTATGTTTATAGAGAAAACTAATATCCTCTTCTCCTTTTATGAGCTAATTTTGCTTTGCCCTTTGGCGAATCCCGTCCAATTCCCTTAATAGAATGTTTTTGTAATGTGTTGCTTCCTCTAATGCATAGTCAGTGTTGGTATGAATATTCGTGCGTGCTCTTGTAGCAATAATTGAAGGGGTGTCATTGTGGGCGTTCCTAATTAACTCTTTTTTTACATTTTTGTTTTGCTTGAGAGGATCGAGATAGGGCTACCATTTGTGTATTTTTCCAAGCTATGCAAACTATATCCCAATAGTTCTTATGATGGCTGGCTCCAGTAGTTTGAATATAAGAATCTTTTGGCGTGATTGTTTTGTGCTTGTACTGAGGGTGCTAAAGGAGAGTGATCAGAGACTCAGGACTCTCGACTTTATAATACGCTTGCGGAAAGGAGTCAAGCCAGAAAGTGTTAACCATTATTCGATCAAGTTTAAAAATAATAGGGGCGGTGTTTTGTTGATTGTACCAAGTGAATGTTGATCGAGGGGTTGAGAGACCTTCAAGAGCATTATTAAAAATAAAGGAGCTTAGTTCCTTAGTTTGAGTGTTAGTGATGGGATGCACCGTCTTGTTTCTCAGTGAAATCCTTTGCACAATTAAAATCCCCTGCTATAGCCCAAGACTCACAAATATGGTGTTTAGAGAGGAAATATGCGCCCGTAAGTTGGAACGTTGAGCTTTGGTATTATAGCATGCACACAAGTAAGAAGAAAGGGCTGAGATATGTAGTGAATCCGACCATGAATGAATTGGGCCGTGATTTATTTTGGCTTAAAATGGGCTTGATTTTTGTTCCATAGAATTAGAATTCTTCCTAGATGGGCAAAGTCAAAATTTTGACAACAGCCTTCATCTTCAAATAAATACCATTTAGCTCTATTAAAAGGATCAAGAAAGATATGATGGCTAATTCTAGTCTATAAGTTCGTTTTAGGGACTTGTGCAGGTTCTTGAAAATTTGGCGCAGGTTTTTCATATACTAGGTTTCCATTCGTACTCCACCTTTTGACTTTAGGGAATTCCATCTAACACAAGTTATGCGGTTTCTGATAAGGGGGAAGTAGAGTGATTTCAATACATACTCTTGCAAAAGTGATCCATTTACGAGTGATGGTGAGGTTGTCTACCATAATGGGGTTGTCTGTTTTGTTTGATAAGGGAGAGATACATTGGTCGGACCAAAGAGAAAGAGGAAGGTTAGGAAACCGAACCCAATTTGGTAGGGTTTAAGAGGAAGTTTTCCTGGTAAAAATGACGAGTTCCAAGGCTTGGCAAAGTACGGTGTAACGACTCAATGTCGTTACTATACAAATTTGGTCTAAACTCGACTATAAAATTAAGATCTCGGAAAACTTCAAAATTAAGTCATATTAAAAATACTTTTGGATATAGTATACCCAAATTTAAGAGCAATCTGGATAATGTATATTTCTGAATTAATTTCTGAATTATTTAAATTTAGTAAATTGGGAAATTTACATACTAGTCCAAATTCAGTAATTTTAGTGCCGCTAGATTGAGAATATTATAAAAGGCTACACAAAATGTTTCGTCAAATTTTGAGCTCTGAATCGACAGTAATTAATTTTTGAAGTTTAAGCTTCAGAAATATATAAAATAAAATATAGCTCCAAATTTAGAAATTGTCTGTGTGTGTTAGTTTCGTCAAATTTGGAAACCAAACGATAGAAAAATATGAATAATTTTATTTAAAATTTTCCTTTTTATATTTTCTCTCTCTTAATTTTCCTCACTAGGTCTAACCCTGGCTGAGTTGTATGCACGCGCGGCCACTTGCCGTGCGGCGCACAGCTTGGCAGCCGGTCTCCACCATCGGCGGTGGCGACCGGCTGGGGCCGGCCGAGCCCCTCCCAACCCCTCCCTCCCCTATAAATAAGTCCCCCACCCCTCTCCCCCCTTATCCTCATCATAACCATCTCACCTCCCCCTCTAACCGCCAACCATCGGCTGAAACAGGGTTGAGAGGAGTCTCAACGAACAGTTGGTCGTCTGGAACGACCTCTTTTAGGTATAATAAGTTCGTTTGAGGGACATGCACAGGTTCCTAAATTTTGGCGCATGTTTTACGTATACTGGGTTTCCATTCGTACTCCACCTTTTGACTATAGGGAATTCCATCTAACACGAGTTCTATGGTTTCTGATAAGGGGGAAGTTGGAGTGATTTCAATACATACTCTTGCAAAAGTGATCCATTTACGAGTGATGGTGAGATTGTTTGCCATAATGGGGTCTTGATAGGTGAGAGATACTTTGGTTAGACCAAAGAGGAAGAGGAAGATTAAGAAATTGAACCCAAATTAGTAGGGTTTAAGAGGAAGTTTTTATTTTTCCCTTTTTCTCTCTCCTAATTTCCCTCACCCGTACGCATGCACACGCTCCCTCTCTCCCCATACGTCTAACCCTAGCCGAGTTGTATGCACGCACCACCACTTGCCGAGTCCCTCCTCATCGACCTCCCTCCCCTATAAATACACCTCCCACCCCTCTCCCCTCGCATCCTAACCCTCTCACCTCCCCCTCCAACCGTTGGCCACCCTCCTCCACTGCCGACCACCACCACCTCCGACAGCCTAGCCAAACCCGACCAACCCTCTCCTCCCTCCGACTTCCACCACCGACAACATCCCGGTCCTCATCGACAAGAAGGTATAGAAGAAGAGAAGTATAATTTTTTTTCTTTTTTTCTATTTTCTATGTTTATGATTTTTCTTTATTATTTTCATAAATATAAAAATGCTATAATAAAAATGACATAATTATTATTATTAATAATGTCATATTTTTCAATTTTATAATGATAATAAAATTATTATTAAAATCATTATTAATATTATTATTATCATTATTATTAATAAAATTATTATTAATAATAATGATAATAATAATAAAGCTATTATTATTATTATCATTATTATTATTAATAATGATAATAATAAAGTTATTATTATTATTATTATTATTTTTGTAATTTCACTTGAATTATTTCAATTTCTTTTATTTAAGTTTATATTATTATTATTATTATTATTATCATTATTATTATTATTGATATTTTTTGCAATTTCACTCCAGCCATTTCAATTTTTGTCATTTCAATTATTATTAATTATTATTATTGTTATTTTTTGTAATTTCAATTCAGTCATTTCAATTTTATATTTATATAATAATAAAATTATTATTATTATTATTGCTATTTTTTTGCAATTTCAATTTAATTATTCCTGTCTTTTAATATTAATTATTATTATTATTCTTAATTGTGATAAATTTAATTTTGAGAAATGCTATTTAGACCCACTGATGTGACACTCACAAAAACTCATCCAATGAAATTTGTACATTATTTCATTAGTGTTTATTTATTTATATTAAAATAATATAAATATTATTTTTAAAATTTGTATTGAAATGATATCCAAATTTAATTTGATGGATTTTTCTGGGTGCCATGTCAGTAGGTCTAAATAGTATTTCAATTTTAGTATTTTGTTCAATTATTTTCTTGTTTTCAAAATTATTACTAAGTGAAGAGAGAAAAAAAAGAGAGAAAAATAAAAGAGAGAAAAGAAAGAGAGGAAAAGAGAGAGAGATAAGTGATAATTCTAAATAAGAGAAAAGAAAAAGAAAGAAAGATAAGTGATAATTCTACATAAAAGAAAAGAGAAAGAGAGAGAGAAATGATGATTTTACATAAGAGATAAGAAACACAAGGAACTAAAGATAGAAGAGAAATAAACAAAGAAGTGATAATTTCACATAAGAAAAGGGAGATGAGAGAGAGATTAGAATAGATGAATGAAGAAAAAAATAAATATAGTTTTTTTATAAATATTATATTATTTTATTTTTTAAATTACTTTTCTTATATAAGTATTTTAAAAATATTATTTTCACAAAATTATAAGTTTATCTTTATTAATAAAAGATAACACAATTAATCTTAGCTTATAAACTAATTTAAATATTAAACTTTATGCAGATTCAATCAATTCTTGTATTTTGAAATTTATAGAAAAATGTGCTGAGTATGTATATATATTATTTTTTGCACATATATATTTTATTGCTGTTTAGCATCGCTTCGAATCAAAATCATATTGATGCTTGGGTTGGCTATATGAAACCAGCATTCTCTTACATTTGGTTGGTTATTGGAAAAATGACATTAGTAATATACGTTTTTTGCATGAATTTAGAATAATTATCTTTTCGCGCTATTTACCATATTTTACTGCATTTCATTACATCATTACTTCCGCTAATCATTTTTCTGCTGATAAAAATGTAATATTTAATATTTATTGCGGTACTTAGAGTATTATCTAATTACTGTGAATTCCAATTAAACATGATCTCAATGAAAAACAATACTCTACCCTTAGCAAGCTCGACCCTCTTTCTATAAAAAGCTAAATGATCATAATAAGAAAGATTTATACCAGCACATCAATCTCACCATCAAAGAATCAAACATGCCCAATATGACCATCAATTAAAAAGTAGACGAAGCAAAAGTCATGTTCCCCCTAGTGTTTGGGCGTGGGTCTCTTGATCCCAGGCTAAAGGTTTGACTAAAACTAGCAAAGCCTGCTGCATTTGGGATGGGCTCTTAGTCTGCACTGAGAAGGGCTGGTGCTTGGGTGCGCGGAGCGCCGCTTCCTCGACCCACTAAAGTTCTTGGCTTTGATGCCAACGCATGAGCACGACCAAGCGTCTAGAACTCAGCTTCTTGATTATGCTCTGGTCACCTCCAAGCGACGATCTTTCGGCCTCTGCAAACTGTTTGGCGCTTAGCTAGCGCCCAAGTACTCGTCACCCGATGGAGCCCGAGTGTCCAATTTGGTCTAATTTATGCATGATTTTCCTTTGGCTGATCTAAGATCGTCGTGCACTCATTTTGAAGTACTCGAGCTTCTGCCGCACAACAATTCTTTTTAAGATCTTATTTCGGTGCAATTTGGTTTCTTGAAATTGCAAGTTTAAGATCTGAAATAAATAAATATGATCCTTAATTACTGTCCTATACAACATTTGATTTTTATTATATTTTTCTTAGAACAATTTTTTAATTTCATTTTTTAATTTTTTTAAAAAATGAGCCTTAATTGCTCATCTTAAATCATTGATTAGGTGACCTACTCTTTAGAACTTAATTATACAAATAGAAATACAATTATGTAAGATCTATACTCTTACATCTCATCAGTCACCAATTTAGACTTAAAATATATATTTTTTACTAAGACTAAATTTTAATTAATTTTATTAACTTAACTTTTGTCACTAATATTAAAAATATGTTCTTATGAATAATTTGGGAAATATGTACTAAAATTAACAGTAAAAAATTCATGTATTTTAGTCTATTTATGTTTATTAATAAAAACATTAAAGAATAAAAAATATTAACAAATTCAAAATCCTAATCCTTAACTTAAGCTCCAATTATATGAGTTAGACAATTTCCCAACGAGAAATGCTATTTGGACTCGCTGACGTGGCATCCAAAAAAGTCTAAACTAATAGGATTTGAGTATATTTTATTAGTTTTTTTTTATTTACATTAAATTAATATAAATATTATTTTTAATGTTTGTATTGAAATAATGTACAAATATTATTGAGTGAGCTTTTTTGGGTGCCACATCAGCGGGTCCAAATAGCATTTCTCTTTCCCAACAGCTTTGAATAACAATCATTGCATGTTCCTAACTAGCTAAAAATGCAACGCACAAACAGTTACAAAAAGCAGCTAAAGCGGCTCTGAAACTCTTCAATCATAGTAACTCAAAGAAACAGAAAATAATGATATTATTCTCTTTCATAGTTCAAGACTAGGTTGTTTTTAGCTCTAAATATTGGTTGCATGATGCCTTATGAATTTATTTCTCATCTTAGAAATATTGAGAGATACATTAAATGTAATTGATTTTATTTTTATTAGAGTATCATAAGTTATTCTATATTGTTAGATAGAAGAGAATCAATGGTAAGTTGTATGGTTACTTGAGCATTTACGTGAGCGGTTACTTGAGCGATCACGTGATCAATTACGTGGTCGGTTTGTGAATGATTTTGGAGTGTTTGGAGTCTAATCAAGGAGGTGTAATGGTTGGAGAATGAATGTGTTTTTTTCTTCTTATTGAGTGAGTGTGAGTAATAACTCTAGGGTTTCAAAACTCTGAGATTGTGTCTGTTTATTCAATAAAATCTTTGTTTATTCAATAAAATCTTTATTTTTATTTTTCTTGTTGATCGTAGGTGATTATTAGGTAAATTAAATATTACAGCTATTTAAATTTTTCTTCACAATTTTTGAAACTATGAATGCTTCTAAATTTCAATTTTTGGCATGAATTCATAATTGTAGAATAATATTCATTTAATTTAATTTTTACTGGCTAACAATTATTTTTTTATGAAAAAAATTATAAATTTTATTTTATATTAAGATAAATTTTAAATAAAAAGTATCAGTAAATTTTATACTTATAATATAAAAAAATAATTTCAAAATCTTAGGCTTCTTCCCCCTGCCACTTCTGATCATGCCCCGTTTCTCATTGCTAGTCCCTTGAAAGTCAGTGTTCCCTCCAAATTTTGTTTTAAGAATTATTGGGTCAACAAAACATATTTTAACAGTATTGTTGCGGCCAATTGGAATAATTTTTATGGAGGAGACCCCCTCTTTGAGCTTCATAAGAAATTAACCCAAACCAAAAAGATCTTCAAATTGGTTAATTGTTCTCAAAAATATAATCTTTCGGAAGTAAAAAGAGTCCGTCGTGCTCAGCTTGAAACGCTAAACCACTCTTACTCTCAGTGTTCTACTGAGCTTCATCGGTCAAGGTTACTTGATATTAATCAATCTCTTAAAGATGCTATTTATAATGAGCTATCGTGGGCTAAGCAACGTTCCAAAGTTCATTGGCTTAATCTTGGCAAAGAAAATTTAAAGTTTTTTTTCTCTCATATGGCGATCAGGAAAAATTCTAGTGCAAGTGCTGTTTTGATTAAGGATTATGCTATTGCTTATTATAAAAATCTGTTGAATGACAAACAAGGTCATGGTGCTATTTGCTCATCGCCTTATGCTGTGGTTGGCACTGAGCTTCACAATCATCTCTGTACTCCATTCACTGAAGAAGACATTAAACGAATCTTATATTTGATCAAGGGCAATGCTAGTCCGGGCCCTGACGGATTCTCATCTTTATTTTTAAAAAAATCCTGGAATCTTATACACAATTACATTACTCACGAGATTAGTTTTTTTTTTCAACATCCGGTCATGCCTCGTTGGATGAATCACACGCTTATTACATTGGTTTATAAAGGTAAAGGTATTACTTGTTTGGATAATTTTCGGCCGATTGCTTTAACACTATGTATAAAGTATCTCCAAATTGATTGCGGACCGTATTGCTCCTCTTTTGCCGGATCTTATTCATCCTGCCCAAGCGGTGTTCGTCAGAGGCAGGCATCTGGCTCATCATGTCATCCTTGCCAATGAAATCATTCGTATTTTTAATTGGCATTCTCATAAATCCTTCTGTGCCAAGATCGATCTAAAGAAAACATTTGATAGTTTAAACCGGGATTTCATTCTTAATGCTCTCATTGATATCAACTTGCCGAGGAAATTTATCAATTGGATTTAGGCCTGTATTTATAATACTCATTTTTCCATTAACATTTATGGATCTATTGATGGTTATTTTGGTACGAATACTGGACTTAGACAGGGATGTTCTATTTCCCCTCTTCTTTTCATTATTGCCTTGAATTACCTATCTTCCTCTTTTGAGGCTGCTGTTCAAAGTGGTCATATTGTCCCCTTCAAGATGGGAAGTTTTAGATGCTCTCACTTATTTTTTGCTGATGACATCCTCATTTTTTGGGAAGCTAGTTCGGATAATATGCTTGAATTCAAACTCTGTATCGAAATATTTTTTAAGCTTCTGGGCTGAGTCATAACTGTAATAAATCATGCCTATATTTTTCTAAAGCAGTAACAAATGTTCAGGAGCTTTCGAGCATATGGAGCTTTTCTCTTGGTAGTTTTCCAATGAAATATCTGGGCCTTCCCGTCCTCCCTCTTAAGCCTAGAAACGACAATTTCTCTCCACTGCTTTCCAAATTGCACCTTTGGATCACGGGTTGGGCCCAGAAGTCTCTTTCCTTTGCGGGTAGGCTGCAACTGTTTAAACTCATGGTTTGGCCTCTTCTTTTGCACTGGTTCAAGTCGGTTCATATCCCGATAAATGTCATTAAAAACATTAAGCGTCTAGCTTCGAAGTTCCTTAATCGTGGTTCCTTAGAGAACAAAATGCACATTATTGCTTGGGCAAAGTTGCGCCTCCGAATGACAAATGTGGTATTGGTCTTATTTGTCCTTCAAAATTACTTATTAGTTGCAAGCTTTCTATATGTCGGTACATTCTTTGTAATACTTCTCTCTTATCTCTTTGGTGGAAAAGCAATCGACTTAAGTTGGGGGATCCTCTTGTTTTGACTAATAGAATGATTTCTCCTTTTTGGAGGCATCTGTCAATATCGTTCAACATTCTTGCAGCTTATATTTCTCATGATCCTAATGGGCTCACTTGCTTTTTTAAGAACAGATCGGGGTTCTCCTTTAAAGATTCACATGTTTTAATTTTCTCTGATTGGCCGGATTTGTCCTGGGCCCGATTTGTATGGCTGAGAGGTACTAAGCTTAATTTAAAATGTACCATATGGAAAGTGATAAATGCCGGCCTTAAAACTGAGGATATTCTCATCCAAAGGGGAATCTCTTGTTCTTCGTTTTGCCCGCTTTGTTTATGTAATGATGAGTCACATTCTCACTTGTTTTTTAACTGAGCTTTCTTTTTTCTTGCTAACCAAGTTCCTACCTCGGGGACTTGCATATTTGTTTCCTCCCTCCCTTCCCCAAATTTTGTCCGATATTCCGGAGTTTGACAAGTGGCATAAGAGAGCCTATTTTACTGCTATTGGCTTGACTATTGACGGTATATGTAAAGAAAGAAATGCTCGTATTTTTAACACTTATAGTGCGTCCTTATTTCATTCTATCTACTATAAAAGCAAAGATATTTAATATTATTAGCCGATGGAGTTCTTCGAAGTTGATGTCAGTTTGGAAAAAGGATCTTTTGGAAATCTAATGTTTTGCCTTGAACTTTGCTATGGTTGGGGGTGCTGCTCTTCATTTGGGTTTGGCGGTCTTAGTTTTTAAATTTCAGTTTCGGTTTTACTCAGCTTTTGTGGGCAATTTTGTTTTGGGTGGCTTCTGGTTGACGGTTTTTCTTGGGTTCTTCTCTCGGTTTTTAAAGACAAGGATGGATTATGAGAATTTTCTAGACCCCATTTGCAGGTTTGGCGGCTTCCTTTTTTGCCTTGATACTACACGGATACTACCTTGGTCTTACAGGATTGATGCTCCAGTAAATCTTTAGTTTTCGATGAACCTCAAAGTGGAGAATCTGAATCCAAAGTCTTTTATTATTTTTGCTCAAATTTTAGAAACTTTAGTTCTTTTGTTTGTTTTTCTTTTTACCTCTAGCTGTCTGTTTCGTTATTTGCTTTAGAACTCATACTATTGTTTTTTATTTTAACTTATATATATACTGGCTTAGGCCTCACTAACTTATAAATAAATAAATAAATCTTGAACTACAAAATTCACAAAAAAACAGGTGTACGATCACATGCCTCTTTTGTGTCCCGTCCTTCACAAAACCCCCTTTCCCACTCCTTCCCTCCCCCAAAACCCTGCCGCGCCCATTCTTGTCCTTCCTCATCCCCTCATGGCTTCTTTCCTCGTCTTCTCTATCCTTCTCCTCTCCTTCTCTCCTCCCAATTGTCTCTCATTGCCCTCAGATGCTCTTCTCCTCCTCCAATCCATAAAACCCGCGCTTCAGGGCAGCTCTTCTCCCGAAAACCCGCATCTCTCATCGTGGAACGCCTCCTCTCTTCTCTGCCTGTGGCGCGGCCTCCTCTGGTCTCACTCCGACGGTTCTCCTCTCCGATGCGACCTCCCTGCTGTCCGATCCAACTTCTCCCTCCTCTCCGACCCTTCCCTCCATCTGATCTCCGTCGATCTGTCCTCCAACCTCCTCTCCGGCTCCCTCCCTCCCTCTCTCTGGAATCTCTGTGGCCGCCTCCTTTTTCTCCGCCTCCACTCCAACTACCTCTCTGGCCCCATCCCTTCCCCTGCAAGCCCCCATTCCTCCTGCCCTAGCCTCGCCGTCCTCGATCTCGGATCCAATCGCCTCTCAGGCCCCTTCCCCGTCTTCGTCTCCGCCTTCCCCAGCCTTGCCGACCTCGATCTCAGCCGCAATCGCCTCTCCGGCCACCTCCCCAACTCCATCTCCCGCCTCTCTCGTCTCCGCAGATTGAATCTCTCCTTCAACACTTTCTCGGGCAAGGTTCCCCAGAGCCTGGGGAGGAACTTCCCCTCGGCCTCCTTTGAAGGCAATGCCCTCCAGCTCTCGCCGGATTCTTCCCGGCTCAGCGCCGGTGCAAAAGCCGGCATCGTCATCGGGTCCATGGCCGGAGCCGTGGTCCTCGCCTCCGCCGCCATTGGCTGGGCTCAGAGGAGCAAGCCTCGCCAGGAGGACTGCGAGATGGAGGATGGCGGGCTCGTGGTTTTCGACGGCGGAGAGCACCTCACGCCCGACGACGTTCTCAATGCCGCCGGGCAGGTCGTTGAGAAGACGGCCTACGGCGCGGTTTACAAAGCCAAGATGGCTGACGGCGGAAACATAACCCTCCGCCTTCTCAGGGTGGGGACTTGCAGGGATTTGGGCTCTTGTTTGCCGGCGATCCGGCAGCTCGGCCGAGCCCGGCACGAGAATTTGGTTCCTCTGAGAGCTTTCTACCATGGGAGGAGAGGGGAGAAGCTCTTGATCTATGATTACCTCCCAAACAGAAGAACTCTTCATGAGCTTCTCCATGAAGGAGGGGAAGTGGGGACGGGGAGGGTACCGCTGAATTGGGCCAGGAGGCACAAGGTGGCCCTCGGCGTCGCCAGGGGGCTCGCTTACCTCCACGGAGACTCTGGAGTGGCGCACGGCGCCGTCCGATCGAGCAACATCTTCGTCGACGAGTCCTTCGCGACCAGATTGGCCGATTACGGCCTCAGCAAGGTTGTGATTCCTTCCGTCGCCGATGAGATGGCGGCAGGGGGGTACAGGGCGCCGGAGCTGCGGAGGACGAAGAAATGCAATTCTCGGACGGACGTGTACGCGTTCGGGATACTGCTGCTCGAAATTCTGATCGGGAAGAGGCCGGGGAAGGTCGACTTGCCTGCCCTCGTGAAGGCGGCAGTGCTTGAGGAGACGGCAATGGAGGTTTTCGACGTGGAGGTGCTGAAGGGGATGAGGAGCCCGGCAGAGGAGGGCGTCGTGCGAGCTCTGAGGTTGGCGATGGGTTGCTGCGCGCCGGTCGCGTCGGCGAGGCCGGACATGAGCGAGGTCGTGCGGATCTTGGAGGAGAACCGGCCCAGGCGGTCCGCACTTTATAGTCCGGCGGATACCGCCAGTGAGATTGGAACTCCATTTTGACAAATCTTGCTTTTCTTCTGGTATGATAAAAAATCACATCTTTCATTCTGTTTAGGAGGATGCTGGTTGGTTTATTGGAGACATAGGAGGAGTTGGAAGCAGAATCTGTTTTGGTGTTTGGTAATCTGTTTTACTTGGACTTTTTGGTGGATGCCAATGTAGCACTGTCTCTTGAACTGTAATGTAGCAGTGACAAAAGCAAGAAGCTAAGCAAGGATTAGTTTACAGTTTACACTTGTTTTATGAATGTTAAGAAAGAAAACCTACTAATCTTATTAATTTTGATTCTGCAATTCTGCATTAAGTAAGATTTAGGATTGATAATCTCTCTTTGTTTGAGATTATAAAGCATGTCTTGTGTTCGTTGCATTAAAGCATCTCCTTTTGAGCAAGCAGGATTTCTGCAGGGATAGATGATTAGGGTTTTGATGCAGTGGCTATGCCTTATTTTCACCCATTTAAGGAATAATTTATTCTCTAGACGATGTTTTGTGATAATTATGAATATAAAAGGTTTTAGTTATTTTATTGTGATTTTTATTTCGAAAAATGCTTAGAGATATTTATATTACGAGTATTGTTATATTTATATATTAATATATATTAAAATATATAGATGTTGTGTTTTTTCAATATCTAATTAGATTATTAAGTTGAATATTTTTTTTTGTTTGATTTATACAAAAAAAAATAAAATTATTAGTTGAATAATTTTTGATGTATATTATTTTTTCAAAACTAATATTAAAAAGTTATTCAAATGAGATTTGATAAACATTAATAAAATAATATTCAAATGCTATTAGATTAGTTTTCTAAATATCACGTTAACAAGTTTAAATAATATTTCTCATAAAATAAGTTAAATAAATGGGCTCCTAAATAATAATAAAAAAAAAAAAAATTTAAGTTAAAATAAAATATTTAGAATTAATAAATTTGTATTATAACAATTATATTCTTACTGAGTGATTTTGATTAGAATAAAAAATAATAAGAATAAGACATAATTAGAGCCCCCAGCCGATTGTGCAGAAATGTTCCCCATGCTTATGGTTTTTCTTACTCTGATAATTAACGTTATCTTTTTCTAACCTTGCTTCCTAAAAATTAATTAAGTGCTGTAATTATAGATAATCAATATTTTATAATTTAAAGTAATATCTATTAATTATAAATGAAAGTAAGAAAATCATTGAATATTAATATATGAAAAATACTATTCTTATATAAATATATATATCAACTATTAATAAATTTTTTTTTATTTTTTTTACTTTTGTATATAAATCTTATAAAAAAATATATTCAAATTATATATATTTTGGCGTATACATCAATAATAGTTCTTCCAGCCCCAAGCTCGCCTCTGCTGCTAATGGCAGTAATTTCTACCACCCGACCAGTATTTCTCATCGTATCCCCTTCTTTACAAAGACGCGATCTATGCTCTCACTTCCTATCGCTAATTCGTCTCCCCTGCCTCCGACATTTGCCGCCAACACTCCAATCGAAACCGCCATCATCGAGATTGACGCATCGCTTGTGCTCCGTAAAGGCGGCACAATCCAACCTGATTAAAGGTTTGCTGGCCACATCTTCTTCCCTCGTTTTTATTCATTGTGCAGATTTAGTTTTGTGCAAAAATGTTGAATCGACATTAAGGGCCGAGAGAGTCTCGTAGATTTAACAAAGGCTGATAAACTCGGTGAGAGAGGACTTGAAACTCAAAGTAAGAAGATGAGCGACATAGTGATAATTCTTTGGCGGAAGAAGACGAGTATTCATTGTCTTACATTAGTAGTTATGGAGGAATTGATTGAAGAAGTAAAGTATCATGTTCCATAGGTATATGCAGGGAAGGCTATTAAGAAGTCTTGAATAAAACTCCACTCAAAAAAGGTTTAGCGATATAATAAACATTGTGACAGTTACTTGAATTTGACAGAATAAATCCCAACTCAACCATTTTAGTCCCAAAACATAAAGAAACCCAAACCTGAACGGTGAAGGTAAAGAGTTGATTGTTTATAATACATGTGCCTTTTAGCATATTTGGAAGGATTTAGAGCTGATTGTAGCTTAATACTTAATATGAAGGTTGTTTTTTAAGAGAAAACGAGAGAGCTAATGTTTATAGGCAGTTACCTCGGATTGAAACAACAATATTTTCTCTCAATCTTATGTTATTTTCAGGTGGAATTGATTGGGGTTGAAAATGTGGTATTTGAACTTAAAATGCCTTCAATTCTTAAGAGTCATTAGGATTTTGCATATGATAGATTCCTCTCAGCTTGTGATAATGTATGGACACGATGTTTTGTTCCACCAGTTTACATGTTACTCAAATAATATTAAGTACGGAGAGCCGAAGTGGATTGAAGTGCCTTCAATTTATATGGATTGAAGTGCCAACTATCAAATCGTATTTGACCATCCAGTTTTCTTAGCAATTGAAATGCATTTAAACTCTAAATACTTAAAACTAAGTACAGAGAACCAAGTACAACTATAGAATCGTGAGGTTAAGTTTGTAATGTTTTTTTTCTTGTTTAGGGTACAGATACCATCAAGGAATGAATTAGGTACAGGCATGGATGGACTCGACAACATTCGATGTTTCTCAACCTTAGATCTTTAGATTGAATTTCTCTTTGTTCATGGAAGAATTGAGCATCGCCTTTTATTTGAGAACTCATATAGCTCCTCTAGAACTCCTTCATGATGATCTTATCCAACACAAATCTTTTATTTTCCCAAACTGCCTGTGGCGCTCCGCCCCTCAAACCTCAGGATTAGGTCAAGAAGAGGTGTGCCACTCTGGCAAATTCCTCACTCATCATTGGATTATGTATAATCCACAATCCACTAATATAAGAGAGATATGCTCAGAATACATACATGCTATATAATCAGTCACTAAGCAAATACAGAATCAGAGCGCAGAAGCAAAGTAAGGTAAGAATACATCCAATTTTACCACAATGCATATAAGCAAGGAAAGTACATCAAACAGCTTAGAATAAATAGTATAACCAAAAATACACAGTCAAATAGTACATGTATTATTATAAAATTAATTAAATTTAAATGAATTGAAATGAAATCACTCATCCTCACAGAAAGCAATAAAGCCTAAGCAGCTTCAACTCCTTCTTGATGCTCCTCCTCGATATATGGCTCCTCTTCAGCACCAAGCTCCTCAAATCTATTTGATTTTAACATTATCGGGTTTCACAATGCCAGTGCCCTAGCCAACAAAAGAAAAATTTTATTAGATAATTGTTTAAGTACATTTTAGGCTGAATAATTTCATGAATTATTAATGTCACAATTTTACCTAACAACACAAAATAAACTATCTAGCATATGAGCAGCAAGCATACAAACGGAATAGTAAGTTATAAATACTACATTTATAACTAAGCAAGAATGAGGCAAAAACATACCTCAAATAATCTAATACAAGGCCAGGCATATATGTATAAATATAGTAAGTAAAAGCACTGAAAGAAAAAGACTAAGCTTAAATATGCTGATGATCAAGTGACATATGCTGATTAAAGTAAAGAATCTGTTTGTGATACATACATAATAAGCAGCAGTAAAATCTAACATCCTATAATATACAAATAAACAAGTAAAGAAAAGCTGACTGAAATAACATGCATCATTAAAATAGTAAACCATAAAACAGAAACAAAAACGGGTATGTACAAATTGCCATATTAGAAATTGGCCAATCGGGCCACAGTAACATTCTCAAAGCCTTTCTGGGCTAGGGCATAACAGAATTTTCAAAACCTTTCTGGGCTAAGGCAGAACAGAACAGAACAGTACAACAGGACTGAAGAGGCATTAGATACAAATGTAATTAATTTTAGTTATTTTACTTTTGCTCCTGTGCATATGTCGAGAAGCAGCTAAGGAGTCAAGCACATCTGTAAGATTTTTTGGGTTCCAAACTTAACACAACACTCCTCAATGAGTAATGCTAAGTTATCCCTTATTTCTTCTTACCCCTGTCCATTGGGGTAAATGCGTCATATCTTGAATGACATGTTTAAGGATTAAAGGCACAAAATACAAAGAAATGCGAAAGCACAAGTAAAACAATAGTGAGCAAGGAATTCTACTACACATGGTGACATCAGTTGTTATCTATTAAACCTCTCTAATTATTTCAAGTTATATAAGTTCAAGATCTCCAATTCCTACTATCGAGTGTAACTTAGAAGTATAGCCTTATAAGTTAAAAAAATAATTAGAACTGATCAGATTCTATTTTAGTTCAATCAAAATTAACTACAAGTTTAAATAATAAATTATCACGGCCTAATTGATGAATTTAGACGTTCTAGACTAAGATTTGATCAAGATCTACTAAACTAGGGATTATGATTTTAACACCATGAGTTGGAATTAAGCATATAATACAAAGGTCAACATAAGATCTAAGGTTTAAATCTAAATGTGAATTAAGGATTCAGGCAAAATCCTATTAAGCAAGTCAAACTTAATAGGATGATTCTCATATTCTCATCTTAAAGTTGAAAGATAAAATAGTCAAAATTAAGTTTAAGATCTAGAAAATTATAAAATTAAGGTTTCATTTATTGGATAACTCATTTTATCCAATAAATAAAATCTAATCTAGGATCTATTCCTAATCTTAGGAAAATCTCTTAATATGAGGTGTAGATTTGTAAAGAGATGACTTAGAGAAATTTTAGAAAAATAAGGAATTCAAATTTCTTTGCTGTTTTTATTTATTTAGGAAAGTTAAGAACGAATTTTAGCTAAGTAAGACATATTATTCTTAGAGATTTTTAAGTCTAAAGTAGGATTTTTATCAAATTATTCAAATTGAGAGATTTATGACTTAAATTGATCTTAAATCAATTTTATTACTGATTTTACTGATCTAATTGATAATTTAAGGGTTAAGAGCACTAAACCTAAATTTTGAGCAAAATGACAATTTTGCCCCTACTTAAGGATCCAAAAAGCTACCTTTTGATTTAGGTCTCAAAATTAGATTTTATTAACACCTAATGATTCCTTGCTGTCCAACATGAAGATAGACAATAAGTACACTGAATTTGGATAAGAATTAAGTCATATGAGTCCAAATTAAATATTTTAACCTAGGAGGGGTATTTTAGTAATTTCATCTAATGAAGTCTGAAAATGTGTGCAGTTTATTATTTCTTGTTGTTCAAAAATTTCATAGAGTCCAAAAACACTAATTTTTGAGATCTATTGATTAAGTTATGGCCATTCTAATTCTATGGGCAATTATGTAATTTCTAAGGTTAAGAGGGGTAAAAAATCTAACTTTTCCATTTGAGATCCAAATTCAATAAACTCAGTGGCTATAACTTTCATATAACACATTGAGTACTTTAACTGAGAGTAGACCCAAATTAGACTTCATTTGGTCAAGTTATGATTTAACTAGAGTTAGGAGTATTTTGGTCAACTTGGAGTTTCTAGGATTCAAAATATAAATTTTATTTCAGTTTACTGTTGGCACTGAATTTCTAAGCTAGATAACATTTTGAATTTTTTGATTTGGAGTCCAAATGACTAAAATATGGACCTTTCAATTTTTAGAATTTTAAGGATCATTAGAGAGGGTACCCAAAAAAAGATTGATTTAACTCATGTATCACTCTAAATAAACCAAGAGACATTTCTAATACTGATTATGACTTCACTGAAGTGCTATTTGTTACTTCAAGGAAATCTTGGCTTTGATTTTGCTTTGCCTTCCTAATGTTGAATCTAGAATATCGTACCATTATGCATCAGCATAGCTTCTTAAATTTAAAATGACACCCTTCATTTGGAAACAGGCTTTGATGGCACTTATCTATTTCCTGTACATGTTCATTAATAAGGATGAAGCTCCTAGTGAAAGGAGCGGCGACCTTTGAGAGATCATGAAACCTTAGAAGAAGCGAGGAGAATAATGGATAAGTACAAGTAAGCATATATCTGTAGAGCTTTTTATATATTTGGAAATCGAAAACCGTGAATGTTGTTCTTGAACTCTGAAGTTTCCTTACAGTTAAAACTTTCCTAATTTTTGGTTGAGTATTTGCTCACGTTTTCTTAATAAAAAGTGCCCCACCTAATTTTTATTCTGGATCAAGGAAACATTTTGCAAAGAAAACAATTAAAAAGAACTATAGCACAAAGATGATGAGCTTCACTGACACATTTTATGTTTTTAAGATAGCGGCTCCGGAATTCAATCTTGAAGTATGGCTCGGATTAGCAAAAGCCATTCCTTTTTCCTAGAAAGGCAATAGAGGACTGAAAAAAAAAGGAAGTTGTAATCATGCGATCTGCGGCTATCTTTTCTTATAAAGATACCGCACAACTTGGCAAAAATTCCATGTAAGTTCTCTTTCCCGAACTCTTTGAAAGTACTTAAAAAGTTCATTTGATTTTTTATTTCTTACCCACAATCCAAAATACTACCATAAAGATTATTATTATTAAGAGAATACTTTACAATTGAGTTCTAATTTGACAAATAATTTTTAGTAAAATATGCAAATTTCTTGATGAAAGCCGTCACATGTTATTTCAATATTTATATCCAAAATTAAATATTAGCGTCAAATAATGATTTAGTCATTGTAGGGTAGTTTTCGATACTTTCTCCATAGAATTTGTTTTAGGAATTCCTCTATGTTCATTAGATACATTTTCAAATCACAACAGAGCATGATAAGCCCTCCCAAACATTTTAAGGATTTAAGATTTGGGATTTCAGGATTTTAAAAATAGGATAAAAAGCTTGACCATTCTCTGATAGTGTAACTTTAAGTACAAAAAACCTGTGCTGCAATAGTACATGATATATTATATAGATCCTTGCATTAAATTTTGCAGATGATTATCACATAATGAAATATTCAAACATATCCAACTGTTCACACTCTAAGATTTCAGATATTTCTGCAATTGGCAACAAATTTTAGAAGAACTGAGCTGTTTTGCTCTCTTAATATTTGTAGAAACCTTTCCTCATTTTAGGCAAACACAACTCAGGCTGCCTTACGATATAAATCTGATCTCCTTTAGTGCTTTCTTTATAAACATCCTGATTACGATGCCATGTCCACAAAGCATGTGTTGAATTTATTACCTGCACAATATTGTATAAACTCATCAAAAAGAAAGAAAATTAACGTCATTTATAATTGAATCCAAATAACTGTAATGAAGAAAAATAACCTCCAAAATTCCATGTCCAAAGCTGCTATCTCTGAATGCACTCCATTCTGGCTGCTGATCCCAGCAGAATTTTCCCTTTGCCGGGCCAGAAGTAAAGTTGATAAAGCAGAGCCCTCCAAATTCAGGGATGATATCATTCTGTGATGGGCATTTTCCAGGTTCATCTGCATGATCAACCTCAATTTGTTCAATATTTCCTCCATCTCCTATAGTTATATAAACTGGTCCACATGAATCCAATGTATAGTTGTACACTCTGTTCATACGCTCATAAGCATGAACCTGGAAAATAGAGAGCTATGATGTTAAGAGTTATTTCATGAATCAGTTGACCGAATAAAACCGTTATTAAACCAATTTGCTTATGCAAAAAGTGGAAGTTCTTTTTAGTTGAGTGTTGCTGTCTGTACTTTATTGAATTTAAACAAAATTGCCTTTTAAATAAGCATAATAGCAACTTTCCTACAACTACCAGCGTACCGCATACTTGTATATTTGAATGAATTTATTTTCATCACAAAGAATATAAAATATTATAAAGAAAGTTGTAGTCAAGCATGTTTGGAAACAGTGAAATTAAATTGTTTGCTGTTTGCCTCAAATTTGATTTGAACTTGACATGCAAACAGATGAATCCCAGGGCCTGCATTCCATGGCAGGGATCAACTAGCCCACCAAAAATTTTAGTGGTTTGGACATGATAGGGATTCAGTGGCAGCGCCCCCTCTAGAAATTATTTTTTTGTAAGGGCATACTTATTATTATGTTTTTTCTTGGGGCTTTAATATCCTTCTATAAATATGATCACAATGAAGGATTAGAGAATCCTGAATCCATTATATTTTTCACATCTTTGTTGTCTAGTGTTTTGTTTTCTCTTTTCACATTAATTTTCTCGTTTGAAGTTTTTCATTTTAAATCTTATATTTCTGTGTTGTATTTGTGGATTGTATTTATTAGTTCTTGTTGTCTGCTAGCTTTCCGCTAACATAAATCATGTAGAATATTGAAAAACTTCTTCATATGGATCCTAAAAAGTGCTGTCAAAGGTGCAAACACTATCAAATTTGGGGAAAAAATTAGCTTTAGGATATTTTGCCCCAAATTTGATCACGATTATAATATGAATATTTAGATTTTATTAAGATTAGTGAAGCACATTTCTAGCTAATTAAAGCATGCAATTGCCATCCTAATCAAAAATTTTACATCCATTTAAAAGTGATCAGGAGTATACTCTAAAGGGATCACGACCAAATAATACACGAGTAATATAAACTAATTATCTAGGGAAATATTGTTTGAAAGTTTATAATGCAAAAAAAATGAAAGCAAAAAATGATAAACTTACATGACCGGAGAATACAATATCAATGCGATTATGATACAGAATCTCTTCCATTTCCTGCCTCATGCATTCAAGCTGTTGGTAATGAGTTGAGTAACTGCTGTACCAAGGTGAATGCCAGGAAGCCACAACCCATGGAGTCTTTCGTCGGTTAACTTTAGCCAAATCTTTCTTCAACCATGCATATTGTTCACCTACAGTCAAGCTATATTGCTAAGAATTTCCAACTCTGAAAGTGAGTTTTAAACAGTCATTATGCATGAGCACAACAGTAATAAAGCACCTTCTTTTTAACATTAAAAAAACTCCTGAACTGTGATATTAAACGGTTGTTATCCTCTATATTTGTTCATAGAATTGATTAGGTGTGTAAGTGTATAAATATGCACATTGTCTAGCATGTAAAGTAAGATAAATAATGAAACGTGTCTCTTCCCTTTCTCACATTCTGTCGTTCTCAACTTCTCACCCTTGATTTCTCTTTTGATAATTCCTGTGCAAAATAATTAATTCTTATCATAAATGTATCTGAAGGTAGAGATTTACCTGTTTGATTGTAGTCAACATAAGCACCTAGCATGATGAAATGCACCCCACCAGCATTGAATGAGTAGTAGAAGCTGCTGTTAGAGTGACTTTCTAGTGCTGGAACAACAAATCGTGCCATATAGGAACTGAATTTCATTCCACCAACTTGTGGCTCAATTTCATGGTTTCCCTCAATCACCATCATAGGAATCTTTGATGTAAGGGGTTCCATAAACCTATTATGCCATAGAGGAATGGAAATATGTTATCACAATTTTAAAAAGCCAAAAAAAGCTCTTCTTAATATTGCTTCTCAATGCAATAAAATCAAAAGCTTCATCTATGCTTATTGTTGATGTAAAATATTACCATAAGAGTCAATACGAACAAATAAAAATGAGGATTCATGACACTGACCCCAAATAGTCTATCATGATGATGATAATAAAATGCATTAAATACATTTATTCACCAATATGTAAAAAAATGAAAAAAATTATCAAAGACATGAAAACATTTTAGATTTTAGATTTTCAATGTGATCTTGCAGAAACAACTTTGTTGAACATTTTCTTGAAATTGAATTTTTTATTTTTTTCTTAAAAAAGAATTACCTAAACTAAGAGTCAAAGTACCTAAAGTGGTCGGTCTCCAAACTACAAACTTTAACACTCTCACATGGAGAAAACCATCAAACAAAAGAAATAAACTTCAAAGAAATAGCTCTGAGCGACAGAGCTCAAACTAAATTTCTCGGACCCTGGGATATAGGTGCGTTAGAGGTACCAATTGCAGAGCATCTGATGCTGGGCAACACTAGGGTTTGGTGTTGCCGGGCTCTAATGCAATCCTAGGGTTTGTGAATGCTTGTGAATGCAGATTTTTGTAAGATATATTTGGAATTTTAAGCACTTTTCGCGCAGCCGCTTCAGATCAATTAAGCTTCAGCATTTGCCTGCAGAAGATTCCACAGTAATTTGAAAATAACTTTCGTTGGCAATGGGGTGTCCTGAGTCACGAACAGGAAGAGAGGTCGGCAATGGTTCTGGATCAAAGGAAAGTCTCCGGTCCGGAAAGGTTACTCGCACTTTGAGTTGTACTCGCCATGCGGGTGTGTCCGGAGGCGTTCGTTCCGAAACCACTCGCAGTGACCGGATTTAGATTTGCGCTCCTACAAATAATTTCTACCTGAAAATCACACGAGAAAATAACTAAATAAATTCAGTTTAGGGTATTGGAAGAACAAACACACGCCGGTTTAAACCGGGAGCGAGAAGGGTGATCCGAGTAGATTACTTGCGGCGGCTAGAGCAGCGACGGCTGGGCAGTGGAGGCGGCTGGACAGCGGTGGTTGGGGTAGCGGCGACACTGACTGGGCAGCGGCGGCAGGGGCAGCGACAACAGGGGCAGCAACTGCGGCTGACAGCGGCAGCAGAGGCAGCGGCGGCGGCGGCTGGCAGCAATGGCTGGGCAGCGGCGGCGGCTGGCAAAAGCGGCGGCGGCTGGGGTGGTGGCAGCGGCTGTCCTGCAGGGAGAGGTCCGAAGGCAGCAAGGGGAGGGGTCAATAAGGTGGCGGCTAGGGTTTGGAGAGGGAGGATTTGGAAACTAGGGTTTCCCCGGGGGAAACAAGAGCCGTTCTCACTGTTTGGAGAAAACTCAAAATTTTTATTTATCAAAAACTAAAATTAACATATATATTTTATGTATTTATAGTACCCTCAAAGCAATCTAGACCTTAAAGTATTTTTAATAAACAATCGGAGGGCTAATATTCGTCCTTCCGATCAACATGAAACAGACAAAAATAAATGCAAAAATAAAATTGAAACGAACGAAAATAAATGCATAAAATAAAACTGAAATGTCAAGGCCGGTATGGGTCCGGGCGGGCTCGGTGGCGGGACCCGCGTCGAAGATGGTCCCCATCAACTCTCCCCCGCTCAAAAGCATTCATCACCGGTGAGTGGTCTGTGCAGTAGCGGGCTAAGAGGTCAACATCCAATCTCTCAATCTCCTCTGCAAGTACCCAACTGTCCTCCGTGTCGGGTCATCCTCTCCAACGAACCAAGTATCTCTGAAAGCCACTCTTAGTAGTGGCAATTGTCTCATCATTCAGAATCAGCTCTAGCAGTGAATCTCCTCAGGGTAATCTGTCTGTGGACCTCGGTATCGGCAATAGGTCCTCAATTGAAGCTTTGTCCTCTGGTGCTGGGGTGCTACCATCAGGGGTGGTCGTAGTAGGGGAAAAGTTGGCATGGCTGTCTGTGGAGCTATATCCTCACCAACACACTGTTCTCTCATAGGTTCCGGTTCGGAACTATCTGCAGAAGGCTCCTCAGGTCCCAGTGGGTGTTCGTAGAATCGGGTCAAATCAACCACATTGAACACTGGATGTACTCCCCAATCACATGGTAAGGCTAACTGGTATGCATTCGTACCAATCTTTTTCATCATCTTGTATGATCTGATTCTTCTGTCAGCCAGCTTCTTCAGGCTTCCCGAGGGAAGCCTATCCGGACTCAGTCGCACCATCACCAAGTCACCTACCTCAAAAGATGTGTCCCTTCATCTGGCATCATCTTGCAGCTTATAATGATCGTAGTTGCTGTGCAATCTGCGCTCAATCTTCTTATGTAATTCATGCAATTGTAATGCAAGTTCTGATGCAAACTGACTCGTCCTATGAGTGTACGGTAGGGGAACTAAATCTAGAGGAACCCTAGCCCTATGGTCGTGAACTATCTCGTTTGGAGACATCCTAGTTGACCGATTTAATGAGTTTTGTAGGCTAATTGGGCGTGTGGTAAGATCATATCCCAATTAGCCTTATGGTCCCCAACCAGACATCTCAGCAGATTCCCTAGGCTACGGTTAACAACCTCAGTCTGGCCATCAGTCTGCGGGTGGTAGGCTGTCAAGAACATGAGCTTGGTTCCCATAAGACGCCACAAGGTTTTTCATAAATAGCTTGTGAACTTGACATACCTGTCAGTCACTATCGTCTTGGGTACACCCCTATGAGCTACCACCTCTGTAAAATAAAGTTTTGCCATGGCAGAGGCGTCGTCAGTTTTGCGGCACAGGATAAAATATGCCATCTTGGAGAAGCGATCTACTACCACCAGGATGGAGTCGTGCTGACGCTGTGTGCGTGGTATTCCTAGCAGAAAGTCCATTCTGACATCCTCCCAAGGGGTGGAAGGAATGGGTAGAGGGGTGTACAGTCCATTTGGTTGCTTATTTCCCTTTGCAACCTGACACACCCTGCAGCTTCTCACAATCTGGGCGATGAACCTCACCATCCCCGGCCAGTAAAATCTCTCCTGAACAAGATCTATTATCTTGTCCCTCCCAAAATGTCCTCCTGGTCCTCCACCATGTAACTCCCATACTATAAAATTGCGCATAGACATATTGGGAATGCATAGTCATGCCCCTAAATAGGTACCGGTCCCGAATAACATAGTCCGTAGTGTCATGATATGGGTCGGCGGCTAGAGCACTATAGATGCCACTAAAATCAGGGCATGTGGCATAATCCTCGATCATGCGCTCAAAGCCTATCACACGTGCTCTCATCTCTGTGAGGACAAGAGTAACTCTGCTCAAAGCATCGGCGGGTGTGTTATCCTTCCCTTTGCAATGTTTGAGTACGAAGTCGTACTCCTGTAGGAAAGACACCCACTTTGCTTGGCGTGGGCAAAGCTTGTGCTGCGAGTTTGTATATCTAAGAGCTTGGTGATCCGAGTGTAGGATAAACTCTTTTGGCAACAGGTAGTGCCTCCAGTGTCTCAAGCTCTGCACTAAAGCGTAAAACTCACGCTCATAATTAGAATAATTTAGCTTTGGGTCCGAGAGTTTCTCGCTAAAATATCCCACAGGGTGGCTCTCCTGGGTGAGGACTCCACCAATCCCAACGCCGGAAGCATTGCAAGACATCTCAAAGGTGTTGCCAAAATCTGGCAATCTCAACAGTGGGGCAGATGACATCTTCTCCTTGATAAGCTGAAATGCTTTTTCAGCAAAAGATGGCCACTTGAACTCGCCCTTCTTGGTACACTCTGTGATAGGGGCCATGATACCACTAAAATCCTTTATGAAACGTCTGTAAAAAGTGGCCAGGCCGTGAAAGCTACGCACATCATGGATGTTTTGTGGCGTGAGCCACTCCATGATAGCCTTCACCTTCTCGGGATCAACGGAGATTCCCGAGGAGCCTACTATGTAGCCCAAAAAGATGACAGACTCCACGAAGAATGTGCACTTCTTCATGTGGATGTACAGCTTTTCGGCTCGCAGGAGCTCGAAAATGGTGCGAAGATGACCCAGGTGGTCATCGTTAGAGTGGCTATACACCAGAATGTCATCGAAATAAACGACGACGAACTTACCCATGTAGGGCTGGAAGACATGAGTCATCATTCGAGCAAAGGTGCTTGGGGCATTGGATAATCCAGAGGGCATCACTAGCCACTCATCCAATCCTTCCTTCGACTTGAAGGCAGTCTTCAACTCGTCTCCCTCTCTAATCCTTATATGGTGGTATCCGCTCCTCAGATCTATCTTTGAGAAGATAGCGACACCACTCAGCATGTCCAACATGTCGTCTAATCGCGGAATGAGGAATCTATACTTCATCGTGATTCGGTTGACAGCTCGGCTGTCAACACGCATGCGCCATGTTCCATCCTTCTTGGGGGCAAGAAGGGCTGGAACAGCACATGGACTCATACTGTGAAGAATGAATCCACGGTCTAATAGCTCAGCGTGCGCTGCGGGGTCTAAACGGTAGTGAGGCAAATGTGGTAGGGAGGAGCCAGGGACTAAATCAATGGCGTGCTGGATCGACCTCATGGGAGGTAATCCAGCAGGCAACTCCTCAGGACAGACATCTTGAAACTCCTTAGGAAGCTTCCTGGCAGATTTAGGAAGGTGGGTGGTGTCAGGCACCAGTCCAGATGACTAGAATACCACCAGAGCATAAAGGATGCCATTGGCAAAACTCTCTCTCTCTAACTCAACTCCCCGGATAATATTCAAGGCCTTCTTCCGTTCTGTGGGCGGAAGGGTCTCCTTGGTGGCTTTCAGTTTTAGGTGTGAGGCTAAGGGTCTGACGGGATTTAGGATTACCTTCTGCCCATTCAACATGAATGAACATGTGTTGGTCCTGCCATGAATAATCACGTCCCTGTTATACAACCATGGTCTCCCTAAAAGAACGTGGCAAACATCCATGGGCATGACATCGCACAAGATCTGATCGATATAGGGTCCGATCGTGATGGGTACGAGACATCTGCACGTCACAGGAATGGTAGTCTTGGTAACCCAAGCTACCTGAAAAGGTGACGGGTGGGGCTCAGTAGTGACCCCTAAACGCGCAAGTGCGGACTCTGCCACAACATTCATGCAGCTGCCACTATCAATCACTAATCTGCATGACTTCTCCCTGGCTCGGAAGAAGGTTTGGAAGATGTTGGTCCTCCAATAATCAGTAGACTCACAGGGTGTGACGATCATACATCTCACCATTAGGAGGCTAGGGTCAAACTCTTCATCACTGAGGGCCCCTAAGTCAAGCTCATTCAACACAACACCAACATCATCAATTCCGGCTGGGGCAGACTCATCGTCACTAGCCTCCTGAATCAGTAATGTGGTGAGCTGCTTGGTGCAGTTCCTGGCATAGTGCCCAAACGTACCATATCTGAGGCACTTAATGTGTGCCAGACTCACAGCTCCTACGGGGGCCTTCCCCTTATCCTCTCTCGTGGCCACGCCCGTAGTCTTGGCTCCATCATCTCGAGCCTTCGAGTCATCCCGTCTATCGGTCCTAGTCGTCCCAGATGTCTTATTGCGACTTTTTTGATGTCTCTATATTAGTCGCAATAGACATAGTGCCTTCCAAATTATATACGCCGTAGCGAATGAGTTCGCTACGAATCTCTGGCCTCAATCTGTACTTGAATTTGGACAGGGTGTCGGACTCACGGATGCGGCAGCGTATCATGAGATCTTTCATCTCGGCATAATATTCTAGGACGGTCCTAGTACCCTGGCGCAATGCGGTCAGCTCATCGCGTAATCGGTTCATGTGGTATGCCGGTATGTATTGGGCCTCCAATAGGGCTTTCATCTCAGCCCAGGTAGTCACTAGAGGAAGCCCATCGTACTCCATCTGTCTCTCTTTTCCTAGCCAAAAGGTCTTTGCTTTTAGGGTGAGTCTCATCTTGGCAAAGCGAACCTGATCCTTGTACATACCGTACCAGTTAAAATAACTATTTATGTCGAGAACCCAGTCTGCGAAAATCTTGGGGTCCATCGTGCCATCATAGCTAGGAGGGTCTAGCTTGAGAACACGTGTCAGGTCTGGGTGTTTGTCTCGCACAAGTCTATCAAAGTCATCCTCAAATCGGGGGTAGTCATCGCGTTCCCTGGGTGGGAATCTGCGGCAGCCATCCCGACCTCTGGGAGCTGGTCCGTAATAATCCTCTCGAGGGGGGGCTCGAACAGGACGTCTTACATCTCTATGCCCAGCAAGTATGGGTCTCTCTTCCTCCCAGCGCTGATCACCAAAAGGGGCTTCAGGTCGGGCCCTAAAGGTGTCATCATATCTAACATCCTGAGGTTCAGCAGGTCTAGGCCTCGATGTGCGCGCTCTCTGATCTATCTCTGGAGTTAGTCTATCCTCGTCTCGCTCGTGGTGTAAATCATGTGAACCTAGATGTGCATTCAGATCCTCATGAGGGGCATCCACTCGAGTCAGGAAATGGTTCGTGGATGGTTCTCCTCCTAAACCAGGCGGGTTAGATCCTCTACCCGTGTGTTCCAGTTGGTTCACCCGTCCTATAACTCCTCTCATGTCTGCTCTCAAGGTGTTCATCTCTTCCCTCAGGTGGTGTTTCTCCACATTCCATTTCATGCGGAAGTTTCTAAACCAGATAGGTTCGTTAGGGCTCAAGTGCGGTGCAACATAGGACATCTCTTGCGGTTGGTGCATCTCAGACTCTAAGTGTTGACTGTGGCTACCCATGCTAATTGTCCTACCACTCCTCAGATGCATGCAATGATGGATGCGATTTTAAATATGTATGCACCTAGACTCTTGACTCCTATGTATGCAGTGATGTGAACCTTAGGAGAATAGGATTTCTCAAATTTCGAAGCCCTCTCTGATACCAAATTTGATGCTGGGCAACACTAGGGTTTAGTGTTACCGGGCTCTAATGCAATCATAGGGTTCGTGAATGCAGATTTTTATAAGATGTATTTGGAATTTTAAGCACTTTTCGCGCAGCCGCTTCAGATCAATTAAGCTTCAGCATTTGCCTGCAGAAGATTCCACAATAATTTGAAAATAACTTTCGTTGGCAATGGGGTGTCCCGAGTCATGAACAGGAAGAGCGGTTGGCACCGGTTCCGGATCAAAGGAAAGGCTCCGGTTCGAAAAGGTAACTTGCACTTCGAGATGTACTTGCCATGCGGGTGTGTCCAAAGGCGTTTCCGTTCCGAAACCACTCGCAGTGACCGGATTTAGATTTGCGCTCATACAAATAATTTATACCCGAAAATCGCACGAGAAAATAATTAAATAAATTCAGTTTATGGTATGAGAAGAACAAACACGCGCCGGTTTAAACCGGGAGCGAGAAAGGTGATCCGAGTAGATTTCTTGCGGCGGCTAGGGCAGCGATGGCTGGGCAGTGGAGGCAGCTGGACAGCGGTGGCTGGGGCAGTGGCGGCAGGGGCAGCAGCGGTGAGTGGCGGCTGGCTGGCAGCAGCAGCAAGGGCAACGGCGGCGGCGGCTGGCAGCAGCAGCAAGGGCAATGGCGGCGGCTGGATAGCAGCGGCGGCTGGCAGCAGCGGTTGGGCAACGGTGTCGGCTGCTGGCAGCAACGGCTGGACAACGGCGATCAGGCAGCAGCGGCAGCTGGGGTGGTGGCAGCGGCTCTCCTGCAGGGAGAGGTCCAAAGGCAGCAAGGAGAGTGGTTCAGAGGGTGGCGGCTAGGGTTTCCCCGGAGAAAACAAGAGCCGTTCTCGTTGTTTGGAGAAAACTCAGAATTTTTATTTATCAAAAATTGAAATTAACAAACAGATTTTGAGTATTTATAATACCCTCAAAGCAATCTAGACCTTAGAGTGTTTTTAATAAACGATCGGAGGGCTAATATTCGTCCTTCCGATCAATACATGAAACAGACAAAAATAAATGCGAAAATAAAACTGAAACAGACAAAAATAAATGCATAAAATAAAATTGAAATGTCAAGGCCGGTATGAATCCGGGCGGGCTCGGCGGTGGGACCAGCGTCGAAGATGGTCCCCATCAGCATCATTATATTAAACTCCTCAAGCTGAATCTAAAATTGTAAATCGTCAGCAATACAACTAGGGCTTGCTTCGTAACCTCTCAGCTCATAAGATCGCAACCTTCACCAGTCAATAGATGACCGGATCTCAGAACAAGCGCCTGCAACTAAAGGAAGCATTAAAATTTCCTAAAAAACAAAGCAGTCAGTAGGACAATACAGCTTGAAACTAGCAACCTGATCAAATAAACCATACAATACTGCAGAAATTCCAGTCCCAGGCAACAAGAAAGCAGAAGATAGAAAAAATTCTATCTTCTACTAAAAGTCCTTATACCTTCTCTCGTATATTTTAGGGATCTTAAATCCCTTTCTTTTTACCGGAAGAAATGGCAGAATTAGTTCTTGTTTCATGAACTGACAACATAGGGCATTCACTTGAGCTGATTGAGAGATTATCAAAAGACTTCCTTTTAATCAAATTACTTGGATGTGATGATAAAATGACATTCAGTATTTTATTAAATCCCTCAGATTCACCTTCAGACCCTCATGTCAGCAACCTCATTCATATGAGTCAAAGTAAGCAGCCTCATAAATAGCATATACTTCAGTGATTTAGGATTGAAAGATGAAGATTGACCCACACATAATATAGCATTCTTAACAGTAAAATGATAATTATTAGATATAACTGAGAGGATGGTTGGGCTAACTGCTTCACTACATCTAAACCATAGTTAGCCTTAGTTTGGATGTTAAAAGTGTCACCATCATTGGTCTTAAAAGACGCATTTCTTTATCAAGTTCAATGCTATCAACAAATTCATACTAGTTCAAAGTTTGAACGCTAACTTCAGGATCATTCTCAATTACAGCATTATTAACTTTATGAGCACCAAACAAACACATCCTACTATCAGTTAAAGCATTCTCGACTTGAATATTTTGATTATCTTCAGTATTCACATTATCCGTAGCTTTAGGAATATAAATTTGTTTAGTTTTATTCACAACGGGTTGTTATCTATCCTTAAAAGTCTTGGATGTCAATCTTAGTTCAGTATAAAGCTTATGACAAGATGAAGCTTCATGCCCAAAAATATCACAATGCCCACAAAACCTTGGTAATTCTCAAAAATCACTCCTTGATAGTAATCATTATCTTCACCACCAATTCAAATTTATTTTCAAAGTTTCTGTATGATCAACCTCAACTAGAATCTTGGCAACTAAAGGTCTTGGGAGGTTAACCATAGCCGAATCCACCTTAGGGGGCTTACCAAAATATGATTCCAATGATATTAAAACAAATTTTGTGAATAAATGAGCTCAGAGTAAAGGAAAACATGAACTATTGGGAGTTCAGTTTTAGGACCATACGAAGGAGTTCATATAAAAAATTTTAAATGAAAATTTTCCACAAAATAAGAGCAGCTGAGAATAATATAGTATAATCAACTTTCATTGTTGGTTTCACTAAAATTTGTTGGAAACCAATCAATCCAATATTATAGGGCTCAATTAAACCCAAAATCAAATTTTACACAGTGGGCATGGCCGGCTTACCCGAATAAAAAATTCTAATTAAAGATTAGCAAAAGGGTTTGCAAGCAAAACAATTTCATCTTTTGTGAATAACAAACCCTATATGCCTATAAACCTAGACATAGGTTTAATTTCAACCCTAGAAGCAGCTAATTTTGCGTTCATTAGGGCCTCTTGAAAAACTTCGGCGCTTCGGGTGGAATCCGTGAAACAATATGAAGATTAGGGAGGACCCCAAATAGACCCCCCCCTCCCAATGCTTCCATAAACACTTCCGTACCGCCACATAAAATGCAAAATAAAAAGAGTTTGGGAATACTCAAAAAGAAGGAATAGGAATAAAAAATTCGGGAAAAGTTTCTAGAGATCTTGATTTCTATAAGCATTCACATACGCACTGAAGAGCGCTGCCAATATCCTAAAAAAAAAATCAATATATCGAAACATGGAGATCGTCAAAAATAGAAAAATCATTGAACAACTTGTTTCTGAAATTTCAGAAGATCGACCGATTCACAAATGTATCTTCCTCCATCGCTAGATGGTGAAGCAAAATTGAAAAGTTATAGGAAAGCCTTTGAAGTTTGTAAAAAATGATCAAGAAATGTGAGAATCGCTAGGTGGAACTAAGTCACCATTCTAATTTAATTTTTGGGAAGACAGAGTATATTTCTCAATGTTTAATATGCAAAGAAACCTAACTTTGCAATAATAGAATTGCATAGGATAGGGTTGCCTTATCCTCAGGGCTTTTTCATACTTGCATTGTCTTTGTTGCTTTATAATTTATACATTATATTGTTCCTCGTTAAAATGAATAGGAAAATTGATAACATGCATCAAAATCAGAACACAAGAAGATGATTATGCATAAAAGTGAACTAAAAAAGATGAGTGCTCGAATCTACCAACCCTTTTAGGCTTAACATTTGAGATAGAAGGGTTTTATTCATAAAGTATCATTCAATGGAAAAAGAATTCATTTCCCTTACATGTATACCATGCCCAAGTCTGGCTAAAAAAATCTTAAAGATGCCCATGCCCTTATAGCCTAGGCATGGAGGGCAACCTTATTGGCTTATTATAGCAACATTTATGTAATGTTGTACGACACCCACTGCTAGGTCCATCATGGGACAAAATACTTCTTAAGGAATAATATGAATTACTAAAATCAAATAATGCATCTACAATATATGAATATAAAAGCTACTATCACATCTACAATATATACCTATAGCAGGTACTCCATATTTAAAATCAGCCATGCCTCATGTGACTTGTAGCCCTATGATGTAGGATGTCGCTAGTTTCAAGGTTTACAGATGCATGCTTAAAATGTGGATACGTTACAATGATTGCAGCTTATGATGGGGGTTCTTACACTTAATCTAAACGTCTCCTAAAAACTCTATTAGAAGTAGATTTTTTGCTTCAACTATAGGGATACCTATATATCTATTCATTTTTGAACCAATTTAACTCAATTATTTGTTGTTTCAAGTGTGGTGATGCAATTATTAATGATATTCATCACACATTATTAATAGTTCGGTATTTATCTACTTCTTTCAAGCATTTTAGAAACAGCATGCTGAATGGGAGATACGAGTAACATGCTAAACTTGAAAAGTTTGTTTTTTTGTTTAAGATATTTGCAAGCATTAAAGAATAAATAAATTAAGGATTATTTGTTAAAGAGAACTTTGGAGGGAAGATTATTTATTAGCAGGAGATTTTATGAAAAGAGGTTTATCTCTCTAGGATAAGTTTGTTTGTAAATATAAAACTTGCTTCTATTAAAATAAAGTTGGGACACAATAAAGGATATTCGTGCTATGAAATGGAATACGTAATAGATCACTAACAATAATAAGAATGATAGGTCAATGAGCATAATCTATGTTAGCATACACTAGTGCTTCATTAGTGAATGCAATATTCAAATGTAATGGTTTGTAAAGTCTTGGCTCGCTTGCCTATACCGCGCATGTTATGGTGGGAAATTGCTTTAATATTGTGAGCCATATTTTGTGTTTGCAATTTTATGGGAAATATAGATAACGTGAAAGTCTGTATTGGTCTTGGCACTAAATTTGAGGATGCACGTTGTTATGAGTAGGGCATCGACTAGACTTGGACATCTACTTGGTTTGAGGAAGAATGTGACATCTTTTTGCAGCATATGGTATTATATTTCTAGTGGCACTATTCTTAAGGTTTGCAAAGGCATTTGGTTGTTGTAAGGCAATTAAAGTTGGTAGGCTCTACTGTAAACTTCAACTCTAGAGGCATATGGCTGCATACCCTAATAAATGTCCAAACACTTTTTCCTAAGTTATTATTTGTCTTTAATGGATTTTTAATTTTGACTAGTAAATTTTATTTATTATGAATTAATCACTAATTTTAAATACTTTAATGACTGTTAGACATTGGAGGGGATATATTTTGGGGTATTGTAGTAGCTGCAATAATTAGTTTATGCTTCCATCCGCCTTAGATCATCTTAGGAAAGAAAAAAGACAATTCGCCTTCTAATGATAGAAAGAAAAGTTTATGCTTTGTTGCCCATCTCATTTACCAGAAGAAATCTTGATGTGTTGCCACAATAAGAGAGATACTGACTTGGAACTACAAATTAATCTTTCACAATACCTTCCCCATCCGTCCCAACGAGGCTGGTGTGTCTCTCTAGTCGGCGCATTTGGGAACGCACGTGAAAAGCTGGAAACTCCTCTGCCTCCTATTGTCCGATACTGATCTGCATAGGCCATATCCCCAACCATTAGTATCAGAGACGGATCGTTCTTTGTTAGATGAGCAATGGTAGTGGTTGAGTTCCATGTGAGTCCCAGATCCCCAACCACTGCTATTTTACTGGGATAAATTTCTCTTCCAGGCGATGGAAGAGCTGTGAATGAATGTTCTTTGCTCATAACCTTTGAGAAGCTATCCCCGCATTTATAATAGTAGATTGTCCCTGGTTTAAGGCCTGCAAAAAGAAGATATTCAAAAGTACACCTTTAAATTCGATTATTAACAAGGGTTAATATAGAAATAAAAAGTGGACAAGGGATCATTTGGTCCGAGAGCATCAACCATTTCATGATAATAACTTCAATCATAATTACTTGGCGGCACAATCCCTCGAGCAGTTCATCTCGCATTCACAGCCCTTCTTCACGGCTGCTGCTGCCGAGGTTCAGCCAGGTAGTCCAAGTGCAGAGGACCATGATCTTCGATTCGTCCAAATCATTGCACATCGAAATGGGAAGCTTCTCCGATCAGCTTGTAAAGGCCGTCGTAGACGTAAACCTTGGCGTGCAGTCCTCTGCGACAGCGTCCTCTCGCCCTGCGCCGCCTGAGGGCCCATTCTTGAGCCCATCCTGCACGTCAGGTGCCTGGTGGCAGTCTGGCGGGGATCTTTCTTTCTTGGACTCAGAATGCTATTTTTCTCAATATAATTAATTCATTTTAATTAATTTATAATTATGATTTTTATTTATAAATCTCAATGAGTTAAATATTTTAATGATTCTAAAATACTGAAAGGGCACCGATGAAAACAGCTTCTTATATATATACAGTTAAAGCAAAAATAAAGAAAGTTACCGTCGAGACGGACGCGATGAATAATTCCGGACGTGTAGTTGAGAAGCCCGTCGAAGGGATACAGCTGGCTATATACCGTGGTTGTACCGTACCGCACGAAAGTGTACTTCGCACTCTCCTCTCCGTACCGTACTTCGCTTCTAGCCGACGACATGTCGAGCGGCTCGACGTCCTTCCCCAGCTGCGCATTCCCTGCAAGCGTCCATTGCGATTTAATTTTGGAAAAAGAAGGTGATTTCCTCCCTTCTTCTAATCTTAATCTTTCGAAGAGATACTATTCAAATGTGACTTCCTCCGGATCTCGGGCTCGGTGCCGGCCGGCCTCATCCGGAGGATCTCTTTTCTTATCCTTCTCCTTTCACTTTTAGTTTTGCATAAATGAATTGAACCAGCCGGTTTAACCCGAGATTCTGATTTTTATAGTCCGGTTAAATCGCATTTAGTTGAACCAGCCCGTTTAACCCGAGATCCTGATTTTTAAAGTCCGGTTAAATAATAAAAGAAAATTGAGATGCAGTCAATAACACCCTAAAGGACTCTCTCTCTTAATGGTTCGAAGACTTGTCAGATTTCCTTAATAATGTTCGCACTCTTAGCCTCACATTTGTAGCAAAAAAAAGAAGAAACCCACCAGTGATCCAAGAAATCCACATGGAATCGGGCGAAAAGGACGCGGCCAGCCGGATTTGTTCGGGGAAATCAACCGGGACCTTCCGCGTTAGCCTGGCGTCATCCGTGGGCACATCCTCGCTGCCCCGCCTCAGAGACGGGTCGAACCGGCGGGTTTCCGGCTCGAATGGACCGTCCAGCGTGGTCCGAACCCCGCCGGTCGAGCCGGTGGAGAACGAGAAAAAGAGCAATGGGAATGGGAAGAAGAAGATGAGGAAGGACAACTCCGTCGCAGCCATGTTTTTGCTTGCAAGCTACTTTGTTCTTTTATTGCCGTCGGAGGACAAATTCTGTATATTTGTTATTTAAATATTTTTGTCCGCAACAATTTTAATAATTTTTTAAGGAAATAAAAAATTTAAATAAATTCTAGAGTTGAAATTGGAGCTTCTTCTAAGTATTGCGGTAATGTTGGATGAAAAAGTAAGATAAATGCAATTAAACTTGTCAGATGAAGAAGGAGAACTCAGTCGCAGCCGTGCTTTTGTGCTTGCAAGAGTTTGTTCTTTTAGAGCCGGAGGATAGTAATTCAGTAGCCTTCAAATTCTGGACAATGATCCGATCAATTTAGGATGACAATGGAGCATTATTGCTGGCCACCTCAAATTTATTAAAAAAAACGCTACTTACAAAATAATGAAACCTAATACCGAAATTCATTTGTTGTGGCAGAAAACCTAATCGCGCAAAACTCCTCCCCCGAAATTCGCAGAAAACCTAATCGCATTCTCGTGACATTGCCGGCATTGACGACGACGCCTGTGACTGTATTCACAAAGATGAAGCCCTTCCTCGCTCTGGCAGTTTGTCCTGTCCCTTCGTCTTTTTTATCATTGAGCTCTGCACCTCTTCGGCTTGCAATACTGCCTAAAAACTCACTAAAGAAAAAGCAGCAGTCGAGTCTCTTAGCAAGACGAAATGGTGCTCTCAGGTATTCTCTCAAGAAGAAATGATTTGTTTTCTTGTCTGTTTTCTCTCTTTTTTTGCCTTAGAAGTAGCGACTGCATTTAGCTATCGAAAATAAAGAGCAGACGTTTAAAACTCTACTTGGAAAAGAGCGGAGATGCTCTCAGGTATTCTCTCTGTATATTTTTGTGATCTCTCCTGCAATCTCTTCGCTCCGGCTGTTAGTTATTCTCTTCCATGATTCCTCTACTTCTCCACTGGCTTAGTTGATCACAAATTAATTTTATTTACTCTACTTGAAAGAGAGCAGGGCTGCTCTCAGTCAAGGAGCTAGCCTCGCATATCGCCGGAGCTTCGCCGCTCGTTCCGCTGACTATTTTGCAAGCGCTTCTTCCGTCTGATTCGTAAGCCTCACACTTGCCAATTTTCTCTTATTCCTCCTCTGTTCCTCAGGGTTTCAACTAGAACAAGAGACGCAAAAAATCATTCAAATCAGGTCAGTTATTGATCTCACCATGCAAGGCAGCTTCGACCTCAATGAACTGGTTCTTTCTAAAGAACTCAAGTCGAATATTCATCGAATCCCTCATTTCCGAGTCTTAGTAAAAAATTGTGGCAATGCTAGATAAGGAAACTTCAAAAAGCATAAATTTCTTACTTGATTTTAAAAATTCCAGAGTCAAAATTACCAAGCGTTTCTAAGTTGAAACTCTAGTTCACAGTGAGGAACATAGGAGGAATAAGAGAAAATCGGTAGGAATAAGATGTTTGCATACCTAAACCATTTCCGGAATATAAAACCTATAAAAATATATTCGAGGAGGAGAAATAAGGGTGAAGTTATGTCACTGCATGCGTAACTATCATATATTTCTTATATTTTAAAGAAGAGTATGCTGCATATTCTTGCTCCTTACTCTCCTTGCTCCTTGCTCCTTGCTCCTTGCTCCTTGCTTGTGAAAAAATGCAGTACCAGAACCTCGGACGATCCGGGCTGAAGGTGAGCCAACTCTCCTACGGGGCGTGGGTGAGCTTCGGCAACCAAATCGACGTCAAGGAAGCCAAATCCCTTCTCCAAAGCTGCCGTGATCATGGCGTGAACTTCTTCGACAATGCGGAGGTGTACGCCAATGGCCGTGCCGAGGAGATCATGGGCCAGGCCATACGGGAGCTTGGGTGGAAGCGCTCCGATCTTGTGATTTCCACCAAGATCTTCTGGGGCGGGCAAGGCCCCAACGACAAGGGCCTCTCCCGCAAGCACATCGTCGAGGGGACCAAAGCGTCGCTGAAGCGCCTCGACATGGATTACGTCGACGTGATCTACTGCCATCGCCCGGATCCATTCACTCCGATCGAGGAAACGGTGAGGGCAATGAATCATGTGATCGATCAAGGCTGGGCGTTCTATTGGGGGACGAGCGAGTGGTCCGCGCAGCAGATCACCGAGGCTTGGACTGCTGCCCTAAGGCTCGATCTCGTCGGCCCGATCGTCGAGCAGCCGGAGTACAACCTCCTGTCGCGCCACAAGGTGTTTCTCTTTCGATTTTCAGTTCTGTTTTTTTTTTTTTTTAATTTGTCAAGGATCATTTCGTTTTTGTGATGCTTGTTTGGCTTATTAGGGTTTGTGGCAAGGTTTAAACCCCTGATTTTGAACAGATTTGGTGAGCTTTATATAAAGGGCTATAACCCTAAACCCTAAACAGTCCTGGATTTGTAGATTCACTGAATTTATCTGTTTATTGGACCGCTCCATTTGGACTCTGTTTATCGATTGCTTAATTTTGAAATAGACAATTTTCCATCTTCTCCTTAGTGCAGCCATTTCTATTCCTCTCCTATCAATTTCCCGTCAGCAGTTTTCCACACCAAATTTGCGTCTGCTTTGCGCTGCTATTTCATGTTGTTTGCTCGCCCTCAAAAACAATTTCATCCGCCAGTTGAGCAGATATTCAAAGTGTTTGTCTTTGTCAAGATCAAAGCTTTAATCGCAAGGTCAAATTTAACAAACAATTATTATTCAACGCAGGTTGAAGTTGAGTATCTCCCTCTTTACAGCAACTATGGGTTGGGATTGACCACTTGGAGTCCTCTGGCATCAGGCGTTCTCACCGGCAAATACAGCAGTGGATCGGTACCTCCTGACAGTCGGTTCGCCTTGGATAATTACAAGGTAACGATTCAAATTTCCTTGAAACATCTCATGGATACAACTGACTGCTTGGCAACATCCCCCAGAATCTTGCCAGCAGAAAGCTGGTGGATGAAGTGCTGGGCAGAGTGAACGGATTGAAGCCCATTGCGGGAGAGTTGGGGGTCTCTTTGGCTCAGCTTTCCATCGCTTGGTGCGCGTCGAACCCGAACGTCTCCTCTGTGATCACCGGGGCGACGAAAGAGAGCCAGGTATGTTCTGTTCCTTAGGGTTTATAATTGTTAAGTTATTAGGAGGCGATCATATATGCTGCTGCCTGTATGGGATCAAAAAAACAAAAACCAGATTGCTGAGAACATGAAGGCACTGGAAGTCCTGCCGAAGCTGACGCCCGATGTGCTGGAGAAGATTGAGGAGATCATCCAGAACAAGCCCCAGCGTCCCGAATCTTACAGATGAAGTCTGCCTGCGACTGTGTAATAAAGTGAGAGATGGATTGGTTCAGAAAATTCGTTCGCTCATCAAAAGCTTTGCTGCATTTATGCTATATTTATTGTTAGTGTCATGTTATAAATTAATGGGAACTGTACTATTCTCTTTGCTGACAATTTCTATCATGCTAACTGGTAGAAGTTCAAGGCTTAGTGATTGCACTTAAGGAGGCTCATCTTGCCTTATTATATTTTAAAAGAAAGATGTTACATTTACATACATTAAATTAATAATCTACTTACATATTAAATTAACTTTGATGTATATTTATAAAAAATTCATCAAATTCTATAATATATTCTTATATACAATTATAGGCATCATATGATCTCATTAAAAGAATGGCAACCTATGATTCTATAAAAAAATGACAACATTGATATTCATATAGGCAGCAAGGATAATATATTTGAAATTAATGATAACAATTGTTCTTCCATTATACTTAATATTTGAATCTCAAATAAAACATTGCAGCATTTAATTTCATTAAAAAGATATAGCAGCATCTGATTTTAGCATGTAATTAAAGAAATAACCACATTGATTTTTCTATATTAAGGTAGCACTTGATTATATTAACATAAATGGCAGCACTTATACAATTGATGACAACAATTGATTTTATTCATATTTTATGGCAGCAAGTGACCTTTTACTCAACTAATAACAGCAATTGATCCCACACATAATTAATAGCAGCATTTGAAAAGAATGATAATATTTGATCCTATATTTCTAACTAATGACAACATTTAATATCGCCTTGAAATAAGTAATAACTTTTGATTCATATTAAAACGAATGACAGCATTTGAATATAAATGGCAGTATTTAGATGGCAGCATTTGTATAACAGTATTTAGATCTCCTAATATATAGCAGCATTTGATAATAATACTAACAAATATTTAGATCTTTCTACTTTTAAGGTGATTGTCATATTTTGATTTCTAAACAGCATATTTATTACAAAGCCATTTCTGGACAGCTCTATCTGCTTTTAGCATAACATTCTTAAACATCTTTTATAGAAACAAATTTCAAAATAACTCATATTCATATTGATCTTTTTGTGATTCACTAAAATATAAATTGAATTAACTATTAGATAAACAAATCAGGTCAAATATACATTTAAGAGAAACTAAACATTTCAGAGTACTAGAATAATCGTATGCATGAAATAATCATTGCAAATGTATGTGAATCAGAATTTTTTTTTTTAATAAATAGGCAGGCATCGTATTAATATTAGCACAGATTGCACAGTTACTTTGTGGCTGATATTCAATTAAAAGATGAAATGAAAATGTTCAGATCCAGTTCAATCAAAATGCCACTCAGATAAGTGCAATTATAATTTTATTTACTCAATAATAGACACTTACTTATGATTGATATAAGAACTTTCAATTTAATGTGTCAAACTAGTTACAAAAGCCAAACAAACCTAAAATCCTAAAGTGCATGCATTCCATTTTTCCTATAATCCTAAAAATATTTCATGATGGGGCTAGAAACAGAGGCACCAGCAGAAAAATAAAGCATATAGTTGGACGCCCAAACTGAAAGTGTTACCATATTGCCATATTATCAACTCAGTATTTTGTGAAATTCAAATTATAGATCCACATAGGCTTCTAGCTTAAGTATAGAAAAGAAACATTCATAGTATTTCATCTTTTTGTTTTCCCAACTATGTCATTAATGTAACAACAGTTTTGAACCAAAAACATACATAAAAATTTTCTAATAGTTTGAATTGGATTACACTAAACCTTGCAAGAAGTAAGGAACTTTCATATTCCATTAAATATAGATAACCATGTGTACATAAGAAGATCTATTAAGCTAAAGAGATATTGAGATTCCTTTCAAGTAGAGAATTCATAAAAATAATATAAAAACAAAAATAAAAGAAAAACTATCTTGTATGAATTATTTGGTAAACTGGTTATATTTGATCAATCAACAATGACCGAGCAACAATATGCAATGAAAAGAATCACTATAGTAAAAGCAAAAGTTAGAAGCGCCCAACACTTCATTTTTTTAGCTATTGACATTGATATACATAAATATATATGGAACACTCAAAGACACATAAAACAAATCATATCATGTATTATAGAGAGACTGGCAAAATTTTGGATATTTTATTGTCAAAAATTTAATAACAATAGGTCACTGCTTGATATGAAATAAAAGAGAAACAATTAAGTAATTGATTGCAGTTATCCCAATATGATTCATTTTCAAGTTAAAGGATGTTCTCCATAGTCAATACATAAAAAACTTTAGATAGTTGACTCAATCAAACATTCATAATTATATAAGCAATATAAATTTTCATTGTAAATAAAGCAGAAAAATATCTACTGTAAAAGATGCAGAGAGAACAACATAGCTTATGACTAGAAGAAGAATTCCATTTAAGTTTATGAAATATGGTATTAACAGCATAATATTAAACATGCTCCTTGACAGTCAATACAAATGTTACAAAAACAGCTTGCAAATTTAACCACCCAATTCTCAAGTGAAATATTTCTTGCAATAATCCAAATATAGAATCATATATAATGACATTACTTAAGGAATGAGGTCATAATTTTATTGACTGATTCATTCTTTATTAATAGTTGTAATATCACACAAAATATAACTCACATCACATACTAAGGGCTACCATATTGTTATATACAAGGCAACCATAATGTTACTCAAAAAGCCTCATCATAGTTATATGATTAAATATGTATATGAAACAATGATGGTAATAACAACTCAACACTACGTCTCAACATAAATTGTAGGTTAATATATGAAAGCAGTAAACAACTAGGAAGTAAGCACATACCTCCTCCAAGCAACTGCAACAAGGTGAAGTAAGTAAAAGAAAGACTAAATCAATGACTATAAAGAAACTACATCCTAAACATGCTTATGATCAATATAGGATTATGCTGAGTGACATAAAAGTAAATGAACATATAAAAATTTGAAAATAAAACTAATATCCTATATATATATATATATATATATATATATGAAAGCAGTAAATAAGACTAGCATCCTATATGAAAACAAGGCTAAAAAAATATAGTATGACTATAAGTAAAAATAATGCTGAAATGCAGAAAAAAGTAAAGTAAAACAGTAAGATCAAAACTAAAAATCTATCTTGGCTACTCAAGCCACTCAACTATAAGTAAATACTTAGCCTGATAGGTTAAAGCAAAAACTCTGAACTGAATATCACTGAAACCTCTTAGCTTGATGGGCTAAGGCAGAAAGTACTGAACTGAATAATCACTGTATAGAAAATCCACCATCAACTAGTACTCACCATATCCAATCCTGTCATATGAGCGCAAAATCTATTGCTCGCCACCCTGGGACCCACCTCAACCAGGCATGGATAGACTTACCGACAGTGGCAATCCAGCGTGCTATGGCGGACTCAAGGATTGGAGAGGCATACTAGTTAGGCCACAACTTACTGAAAGACTGAAAACATCAATCAAACATGAATGATATGTATACAATTCAAAATTTAACATGAGATATTTATCAAATATCCTATGTCCAATATATGGTACAAGGTAAGAGTCTCAAAACAAGGTATTCAAGCATCAAATCAAAGTAAGAAAAGGACTTGACTAGGACACAAGTGATATCCATTATTGTATACTTTATTCGTTCTATCTACTCTAAGTTACATAAGTTTTAGAATCATCAATTCTTACACAGTCTGTAACTTAGAATCACGAACCTACAAGTTAAAGATAATTAGGACTGGCCAAGTCCTAATTATATCTTAATCAAAAGACGACTACTTGATTTAAATAAATATATCATCGACCTAATTTGATAATTTAAACCATCCCAAGCCATCTTGATTAGCCAAATCAAGATGGAAGGATTAAGAATTAGACTCCAAATGATGGGGTCTAATCATTCAATCTAAAGGTATATCTAAAGCTCTAAGGTTTAGAACCCAAATCTCACTGATTAAGTTAAAGCAAATCCTAATGATAAAATTTTATCAACTCATTAGGATAAATCTCTATTATTAGTTCTAAAGTTTAAAAAACAAATAATCATTAAATAAACTATGAAAATCTATAAACTATGAAACTCAAGGTTTCACCTATTGAGTAACCTAATTTACTCAACAGATGAATTCTAACTTAAGATCTAGCCATAATCTAAGAAATTAAAGTTCATAAGTACTAAGAGTATCTCTCATGAAACACATCCTAACTAATATTATAAGACATAAGGAAAGATCTAGAAATGTCTAAGGAAAGAAGAGCACTCACATTTTATTTAAGGAATTTCTTAAGGAATTAACTTGGGATTTTGATTAAAATCAATTTAATGTTTGGACTTATACAATTTCTATCATAAACCATTCTATTTACTGTTTGAAATGTTTTAGAATGTGATTTTAGGGTTTTAAAATGCTAAACCTTAACTTTGGGCAAAATTACCATTTTGTCCCTACTTAAGGGTTCAAAAGATCAAAATTTGATATAGGGTTTCAAATAACAAATTTTCTATTGAAAGGTGTTTCTTACTATCTAATATAAGATTAGACAGTACTTACACAAAATTTGGGTGATTATTAAGTCTTATGAGATCAAAGTAGTGAATTTGATTCATAAGGGCATTTTGGTAATTTGACTGAATGAAATTTAAATTTTCTTTCAGTTTACTGTTATTTAATGTCTAAGCTTTCCATAGAACCTAATTTTTTCTAAATTCTGATAAGTATTGGCCAAGTTATGGCCAATACAAGTTTTAGGGTTAAAAGGATAATTAAGGGATCCTTAATTAATGGTTCAAAATCCTAATTTTGTCAATTAAGATCCAAATTGAGCAAAGTTAGTGACTATGGTTTACAAATGGTCCACTGATCATAATGACATATGGTAGACTCAATTTGGACCTAATTTGGCTAAGTTATGACTTAATTAAGGTTTAGTGTGATTAGTGAGTGATTAGTGAAATTAATCACCCAATCACTAATCCAACCATTCAGCTAGGTTCTAATAGACACTATGAGTTCTTTAAGACTTAAATCACTTAATTTGGATTACTAAATTTGCTAATATTCACTAATCATATTTTAGGATAATTAGGGGTGATTAGAAAATCTAACTGTTGGATTCTAAATATTTTTATAGATTACTGTAAAATAAAAATTTTTGATCTATATTGATATTTGGATCACCTAATTTGGAGTCCAATTGACCAACTTATGGTCAATTGAAGATCTAGGGTTAAATAGGTTAACTAGGGTTAGGTCCTAAAAATGATTAGTATAAATTTAATCCAAACAACAAAATTAACACTACTAAAATATTCTTTAGGATTTTCTGATCACTTTGAGACCCATATTATGTATGTTTGGATTAGTGTGTGCAAAGTTACGGCTTAATGAAAATTTTGTAACAATAGTTTAATTATTTAGCACCCCTAAATTTCACTATATGAAATATACTTCCAAACAGAAATTTGACAGTCTCAGAATGTTTCTTAATTTCTGCTGATTAATTTAATATATTTAATTGTATTATTTGGGTTTATATTTTATGAGATAATGATGTTTAAATATCTGGTATCAATTGAATTAAATATTCTATTAATATTACTGCTAATTAATTAAAATTGTTTCTGTTTTGAATTACTTATTTAACTACTAACAGATTTCCTTATATATATATATATATATATATATATATATATATATATATATATATATATATATATATATATGACTATCTATCTAAGATATTAAGCATGCATATATTTTAGAATTCAGCTATTCAATACACATATATATCAAATTTTATCTCTTTAATCTACTTTTTCTTCTGCAGGTGGTCCCACTCCAGCCGACGGACACGACTTCTACGGGACCCACATGCTGGCGTGACTGAGCCACGAAGCTGGCGGGGTGGGGACCACTGGACGCGTGGAGAAAGGTGATTGGATAGAAGCTACTGGCGGGACCCACCCGTCCAATTACTCCACATAGCGGGGCCACGACTCCCGGATGCACTCCACGTGTCTCCATTTTCTCCAATCGCACGGTCCGGGCGAACGGCTTTGTCAGTCTGAGCGAACTGAATGGGTTCACGTGAAAGCTCGGACCGGTTGAACCTAAACCGGTCCGAGACGGATCGACTCGACGCCGCTTCGTCTTCCCGATGTCGCAGAGATCCCGAATTAGGGTTACACGATTTTGAAGTTTGAACGGTGATACAAGAATTGAGCGAAGACGATTTGATTAAGCAGACAATAATTGCTTATTTAGGAGGAATAAATTACTATACGAATTTCATTACACAAAAAGAAAATATAGGATTAAAGATTTGGGTTAGGAAGTACCTCTTCAATGGCAATTTACAAGATGATATGTTTAGATACGGAAGTAAATGATAAAAAAAATGATACTCAGAACTTGCTAAGTGTATTAAATGGATCATTTGTGAGCGGTGACTGCTTCAGCTGTCGCGTGAGGAGGAGACGCGTGGGCGAGCAAGGGCTCAGCACGACACGCGTTGAGCGTTGAGGAAGACTGCCTCTGAGCCGTCTGATCTCGCGCTAAGATCAGATCTGACAGCTCAGATGGAAAGTAGCTGATCAAATGGAATAGAGGACGCCGTCAGATAGAAGAAACGGCGTGTCAAGTATTTGGTGGAATCCGTTAAATTGATTAATTATTTAATATTAATAATTATTCATATTGATTTCTTAATTAAAATTTTAATTAATCAAATACATTCCAAAATTTTCCAATAAATCACCCCTAGCTAATTGAGGGGTGAGGAACGCAACGGCGTAATCAGATTTTTGTTTCGACGAGTATTTATTTATTTGAATTTTCTAGGTATTTAAATAATATTAAAATATTCGACGAAAATCTAATGACTTCCAAATGCATCCAAAATTTCACCCCTAGCTAATTTGGAGGTGGTGAACGTAATGGCGAAGTCAGATTTTTGATTGGAGGTCAAAATAAAAAGTCAATTTCTAGGGTTTTGGAGAATTTCTAATTTTGATCCAGTTGACTTCTGATTTGATCTAGGTTTTAGAGATAAGTTCTAAATTACTTAATTAGTGAACTATAACCTTAATTTTGGCGACCGAGGATAAAAGTTCGAGAGTCTTTAAAGAACAATTCATCACAATGTAAACAGATACATTTTTATATACAAAAAGGACAAAATAAAATAATAATAGTTCACAGTTCGTTTATACATAGAGCCAAAACATATATGAAAATTTTACAACAGTTTGTATTTTACAAAATAAAAATGAAACATTTACATTCTCCTGCTTCTTTTAATTCTTCTTCTTTTAACTTAGTAGATATTCTAGATTTTTAATTATTAAAACCTAGAAAATTTAGTTTACCAGTCAGGTAGGAGTACGCAAATTATTCTTATAAGAATAAATCTAGCATCCTATAATAGGTATGAATCAAGTATGAAAATAATTAAAAATCTGCATAGAAAATAAAGCAATTTCCAAATTCAATTTCTGCCCTACAAGTTAGCTGTGAAAATTAATATATATGAAATAAATTCTATCAAAAGCATTTGTAATAATAAGTCGAGTCCGTAGACTCTTGAGCCCAAATGGGTAAACCCATAGGCATAACCTGTAGGAAGCTTATCTTGCCACCCGTCGGTAGCTTACTCAAAATAAGAATTGATGGTGTGTCTTTCCTCTGGATTTGCCTACTTCCTACAAGAGGCTAAATCCCTCCATATAACTCCCAGGGGCTGCTAACTGGCCCAATCTGTACAGATTCCAGTGTTGCATTCCACCCTCCAAAAACATACACCACAAAATATATATACTGTGTTTCATTCTTTTTGTTACATGCTATTTGATATAAATCTTTTGCATATTAAAATGCGGTAAGCAGTGTAAATAATACTCAAATGGAAAATGGCTCAAATAAGAATACTGAAATAAGACTTGTAAGTAAATTTGCGTACCTGACTGTTTTGACTCAAAATCAATCAATTCAATTTCTTTGATCTGCCAAAATAATAAAATTTATTAATTTAATGTTTTTATCATGATTTGTAGTATTATGTTTATAAAATGAGTTTTGATTTATTTGAATTATTTTTATTAAGTTATATTATTATTTATGCCTTATAAGGTCAAATTGGGAATTTGACCTTATAAGGGCATTTTAGTAATTTTACCCTTAGTAAAATATAAATTTTCTGTTAGTTTATTGTAGATTATGTTCTAAGGTTTTTATAGAACCTGAAATTATTCAATTCTGATATGAATTGGCTAAGTTATACTTAATCTAATTTCTAGGATTAATAATTAGGGTTTAATATGATTAGTGAGTGATTAGTAAATTTAGTCATAAATTTATTAAACTAGTTGAACAGATAGGTTTTAATTTACTTTATAAGTCATTTAAAACTGAAATCACTTAATTTGGATTATTAGATTTGCTAATATTCACTAATCAAGTTTTTAGAGTAATTAGAATTAATTAGGAGATCTAACCATTGGATTTTAAATATTTTTGCAATTTACTGTAAATTAAGATTTTATGGTTTAAATGGATATTTGGATCACTTAATTTGGAGCTAAATTGACTAACTTATGGCTATTTGAAGTTTCTAGGGTTAAAGGCTTAATTAGGGTTAAGTCCTAATTGTGATTAGTTTAATTTTAATCCAAATGGAAAAATTAATACTTCTAAAATATTCCTTATGATTTTTTAAGTATTTTAAGACCCATATTGGGTATGTTTGATTTAATGAATACAAAGTTATAGATATTTTGAAGTTTTTGTAACATAATTGGAATTTTTTAATATCTCAAAATTTCACTTGGTTAAATATTAGACTTATAGCAAAATAAATTGCATTATTATATTTCTTATATTTTTCTGATTAATTTGGCATATTTATTTGTATAATTTGAATAAATATTTTAGGAGTTATGTAAGTTTAAAGTTTAGGCATTTTATTTGATTTAATTAATTATATTTAAAATGAATTCATATATATACATATTAATATGATTATATATAAAATATTTCCCTGTTAATTAATCATCTAAACAATACTTAGTATTTTAATTAATTATATTTATTTTTCTGTTTTATGAATAAATATATATAAGGTATATATGTATATAAGTATTTATACCAATATTCATATATTTAAGTAGTTTAATAGCTATATTATATGTATTTTATTTAAAAATATATTTAATTATTAAAATTATTATTACTTTTATTTTGTTTTTTTGTCTACTGGTGGCGGGTCCCGCAGAGCTGCGTCGGCGGCAAAAACGCAGACTTTGGCGACACGTGGCGCCTTCTCATACGCTCAGAAGTTAAAGTGGGCCCCGCGCACTTGAGTTGTGTTGTGGAAACGGACAAACCCGTTCAGAGACGGGTTCCTAAATCGGGTCAAGGAAGACCCGAACGGGAATCGGGTCTCTTCTTCTTGTCCAAAGCGCGGTCGATACGAATTAGGGCATCTCCCTAATTCGCAATCGTGACATCTCCAGAGGCCGAACGTCTGCTGAATGCAAGCCTTCAACTCCTCCTATCTGTCGAACTTAGGGATATTAAAATATGCCGACCCCTAACTCTCCACTTATGATGCCCTAAACTGCAAGGTAATGGTCCTGAAAATCGACCCATTTTAAGAATGATTCTACCTTTATTTCAATGATCGATTTCATGATATATAGATTTAAATTAACTAACATATCAATCAAAGCGATTTTAATAGGTACTTAGTATGATGATTTGAAAAGTTGCATAACACAAATTGAGTTTGAATACTTCAGTTAATTGAATTAATTGCATATAATTTTTGATCTACAATATCGAATATAAGTTCTGCAATATAATAACAATTGATATACCATTACAGAATATGAAATTAGGGTTTTATGAAGTACCTTTTTGATGATTATTCGAGCTTCCAGTCAATCGAAAAGAAACTTGCTTTTGAGAATTGGTGATGAATAAAACGGATAATATGGAAGAGTATCTAGCGTTTATAGAGAGTTTTAAGCGGTTAAGATGATAGCTGGTGGGTCGAGGAAGACGGTCTCTGAGCCGTCTGATCTTTCGATCAGACGGATCAGAGCGATCCGTCAGGTTTAGACGGAACGGCTTTGAACGGGTAATGGCGTCAGCAGAAAAGAGACGGTGCCGTTAAGAGTAAATTAAATATATAATTAATTAATTTAATTTAATAGAATTAATTAAATAAATTTATTCTAATAAATATGTTTTTTTTTTAACTTTTTTCAAAATATCATTTTTAGCTAATTGAGGGCTTCTGAACATAACGGTGCACTCGAATTTTTGATCCGATGAGTATTTAATTATTCTATTTTTCAGGTATTTAAATAATATTAAAATATTCATCAAAAATTCAATGACTTCCAAATGCATCCAAAATTTCACCCCTAGCTAATTTGGGAGTGGTGAATGCAATGGCGAAATCAGATTTTCAATCTGAGGTCAAAATTATTTAAATATTAATAAACAAATTTGATCATAAATTCTTGTATTTTACATCAATTAAGACTAAGATTAGTCTTAATTAACCTGAGTAACAACTTGGGTTGTTACAGACTCCCCCACTTAAGAACGATATCGTCCTTGACATCACTCAAGTGGAAAATAAATACAGTAGAATATTAAAATTTGAAATTACTTGTAGTTGAATAATACCTTAGCTGAAGAGATTTGGATATTTTTGGCGCATATCCGATTCTTTTTCCCATGTTGCTTCGTTACAGGATCGGTTCCTCCACTGAACCTTAATCATTGGTATAGAACAATTTCTTAATTTCTTTTGATCATAATCTAAAACTTTGATTGGTACCTCAGCATAAATAAGATCCGGTTGGATTTCGATTTCAGGAAGTTATAAAAGGTGAGAGGTATCTCTAAGACATCTTCTTAATGATGAGACATGAAAAACGTTATGAACAGCAGCCATTTCTTCTAGAAGATCTAATTTATACGCCGATGATCCCACCTTAGCCAAAATCTTATAAGGACCAATATAGCGAGGGCTAAGCTTCCCAGCTACACCAAATCTATAGACACCCTTCATAGGACTAACTTTCAAATAGGCTAAATCTCTAACCTTAAACTCCAATTGGAGGTGATGAGCATCATGGTACTTGCTCTGACGATCCTGAGCAGAATGAATTCTTTGTTGAATTAAATGAACCTTTTTATTAGTTTTTTCTATTAATTTAGATCCGTAAAGTTGTACGCTCCCTGTTTCTGACCATGCCATAGGTGTACTGCATCTTCAACCATACAAAGCTTCATACGGTGCCATTTTAATACTAGCTTGATAACTGTTATTATACGTAAATTCCACCAATGGCAAATAATCCTCCCATGATCCAGTGAAGTCAAGGATACAAAGCCTAAGCAAGTCTTCTAGTACTTGGTTCACCCTTTCTATTTGGCCATCTATTTGTGGATGGAAAGTGGTACTCATGGCCAGAGTGGTTCCTAAGTCTTGATGGATAGCTTGCCAAAACTTTGAGGTAAATCTACTGTCTCTATCAGATACGATCGACTTTGGAATACCGTGAAGTCTCACGATTTCTTTAATATATACTTTAGCGAGCTTATCGACTGATTTGGTTTGACGAATTGAGATAAAGTGGGCAGACTTGGTTAATCAATCAACTATTACCCATATAGCATCGGCTCCAGACTTAGCCCGAGGAAAACCCATTACGAAATCCATCGATATATCTTCCCATTTCCATTCCAGAATTTCTAATGGGTGCAGAAGACCACCAGGTCTTTGATGTTCAGCTTTCACAAGATTACAGGTGTGGCACTTAGCTACATATTATGCTATACTCTTTTTCATGCCAGGCCACCAAAATGATTGCTTCATATCCTGATACATCTTTGCACTTCCTGGGTGAATTTGATATCCGGACCCATGACCTTCTAGTAACACTTCTTGCTGCATAGATTTTGGAATCCATAAACGACTCCCTTGATAGATAGCATTCTTATGGAAATGAATATCCATTCTTCGACCACTTTCAATTGCTTGTTTGAGGCTTAAGTAATCATCATCTTTAGTTTGAGATACAAACACATCGCTATGGAAAGTTGGTTCTATATTAATCATAGAAATCATTGTTCTTAATTTATCACCACAAACTGGCTTAATGGCTAATCGGCTGAACTCTTCTTTTACTGGACTGGCTGCAATAAGAGAAGACAGAGTAGCACGATGGCTAAGAGCATCGGCTACCACATTAGCTTTGTCGGGATGGTATTGAATATCCAAGTCGTAATCACTAATTAGTTACAACCATCTTCTTTGTCTACAGTTAAGTTCTCGTTGAGTAAATATGTACTTCAAACTCTGATGATCTGTAAAGATAGAGCACTGAACTCCATATAAGTAGTGATGCCAGATTTTCAGGGTAAAAACTATAGCTGCTAATTCTAAGTCATGAACTGTGTAATTTTTCTCATGTGGCTTCAATTATCGAGATGCATATGCTATCACCTTGCCTTCTTGCATAAGTACACACCCTAGACCAGTTCCAGAAGCATTTGTGTAAACCTGATAATTCACACCTTCTTTTGGTAGAACTAGGACAGGTGCTGAAGATAAAGCATCCTTAAGTGTTTGAAAGACATTTTCACAATCTGGTGACCAAATGAAAGGTGCTGCCTTTTGGGTCAATTTTTTAAGTGGTGCGGCAATTTGGGAGAAGCCTTTAACAAACTTTATGTAGTATCCGGCTAGACCCAGAAAACTACGAATTTCAGTGATTATTTTGGGCTGAACCCAATCTTTAATAGCACTAATCTTGCTTTGATCCACTTGGATCCCACAAGCATCAACAATATGACCAAGAAATGATACAGAATTCAGCTAGAACTCACACTTTGAGTATTTAGCATATAATTCATTTTCTCTAAGTTTCTCTAGAACTAACCTCAAATATTCTTCATGATCTTTAACTGTCTTCGAATAAATTAAGATATCATCAATAAAAACTATAATAAATTTATCTAAGTAATGTTTCAGAACTCTCTGCATTAAGTCCATGAACAGAGATGGGGCATTAGTAAGACCAAATGACATTACTAAAAACTCGTAATGTCTATATCGTGTTCTGAACATTGTCTTCTCCACATCTGAGTCTTTTACCTTTACTTGATGATATCCAGATCTTAAATCAATTTTAGAGAATACTATGGCACCAGCAAGCTAATCAAACAGATCATCGATTCGAGGAAGTGGGTATCTATTTTTAATGGTCACCTTATTTAGCTCCGTGTAGTCTATGCACATTCTCATATACCCATCTTTCTTTTTCACAAATAACACCGGAGCTCCCCACGGAGACATACTCGGCTTAATGAATCCCTTATTTAATAGTTCCTGCAATTGATCATTCAATTCTTGTAGTTCCTTCGGGGCCATTCTATATGGTGCTTTAGATAATGGTTGTGTTCCCGAGACTATGTTTATTTCAAATTCTATCTCTCTGGCTGGTGGTAGGCCAAGCAAATCCTCATAAAAAATATCTTCAAAATCTCTAACAACTTTTATTACAGAAATAGGGATCTCTTCTTTACTACTGCCCATCATCGTCACTAGAAAGGACATACAACCCTTGCATACCAATTTCTCTGCTTGGATTGCATTAATTAAAGAACTACTGGTGCTGAATCTTCCTATAAATGTTTCTGAGGCATCAAGAGTTTATAAAATAACCTTCTTCTTTTGACAATTTATAGTAGCGTTATGCATACTAAGCCAGTTCATGCCTAGTATGATATCAAAGTTTGCTATAGGTAACACGATTAACTTAGCTTGGAAGGTACGATTATTTATTGGTACTTGAACATCATAAAATTTGTTTGCACTAAGTTGGGCTCCAGATGGAAGTCCAACATCTAAGATCTTTGCAAGTTTGTAGCATTATAGTTTTAATCTCTTAGCGAAATTCTCAGAGATAAATGAGTGGCTATCCCCAGTATCAAACAATATATTGCAGGCCTCATCTTTAATGCATAAGGTGCCTAAAACAAAAGACAATTTAGAAGATTCTAATGCGGTAAGTAAAAGCAAATATTAAGAGTTTGTACCTGAGACTACATTATTATCCTCTGCTGCCTCCACAGGCGTGAGATTGTATACTCTTGCTCTCCCAGTAGGTCCGCTGTCGGAAGCTTGAACCTTTGCTTAATTGGGATCAGAGGGCTTAGCAACATACTGAACTTTCACGGGAGTTCGTTATAGTGCAGGAGGTGGTGGCATAAGGGCCATATGAGGCTCTCTTGAATTAATGGGAGTCGCACGGATTATTTTATTTTGGCGGTTCCGCTCAATCAATATTCCATCGATTGTTTTGTTCGTCTTGCATTCCCGATACCCATGACCTTGTCGACCACAAGTAAAGCAGACCCTGCCAAAATGGTAACACTTACCATAGGGATGTGGTCTATTGCATGTTGCACTTTGTCCTATTATTTCAATAGTTTCCATCTGATACACCCTCCCTCGATTTGTACGTTACTGTTTGAAGCTCTGAGGATGATTATTCATACTAAACGCCTTCCTTTTTATCTCTTTAACTGATTGGTGGTGCTCCACCACTCGTGCTGTTTCAACCAACCTCTCAAATTGGGTGTGTTGGAGGGGAACCACATGGTCTTTGATGGATTCCCGGAGTCCATTTTCAAATCTAAAACATCTATCCTCATCAGTAGGAACTAAGTGTGGAGCAAATTGAATGAGCTTCTAGAATTCTGCAGTGTAGTCGGCCATCGATCGACTACCTTGTGTTAATCTTGGTAAGGACTCACCAATAATGTTCTTAGCGAATGGCGGTACAAATGATTCTTTGAAAGCATGAGTAAACCAATTCCATTCTATCTCATCCAATTCAAATTCTTCAAAATGCGTCTCTCTTACTTGCTCCCACCAATGCTCCGCTTCTCCTTGAAGTAAGTACGTAGCTAGCCTTACTGATTGATTACTCGAGCATCCCAAACTAGTGATGTTCTTTTATACTGATTTTAGCCATGCTAGAGTATCTATCGGTGATTCAGACCCGTCAAAGGTAGGTGGCCTTAATCTCAAGAAACTATGGAGTATCCCATCTGCAGATTGTCTAGACATATTAGGAATATATGGAGTAGGAGATGCTAAAGAATTGCTGGCATTGGCAGATGGTAATGCGGACACCAACTTTTGGATGGCTAGGGCTTGCTGATTCTGATTTTCTAGCATCGCACTAACCATATTCCTTAGGAAAGTCACTTCATCCACAGTATTATTATTTGAGGCGGCTATGGTGTTGATTGGAGTGTTGCTCGTAGAAGGTTGAGGGTTGAGCGGAGTGTTGTTTGGGGATGTTGCAGGATTCATTTTTCTGAAATCAAAATAACTATCTTTAGCTTCTTAAAATAAAACATAAGACAATTACTAATCTTCTCATTTATTCCTTACTAAAATTTATTATAATAACAAGATACATCATACTTATTACATCATAGATTATATAACTAATCGCATCCTATATATATCATTAAAAATGCAACACAAAAATCTTCATAAGTCAGTTCACGTCCTTCCTCTTGAGCCTTATGGAATAGTTCCCATATGAGTCAATCCACCATTCTTTCGCTCGATCCCGTAGGAGACATAGTGCTACTTCTAGTTGAATGTTGTTTGGCCATTCCATCACACAGAATATGTGATCGACTCTTGCAAACCATTCTTTAGCTAATATTGGGAAATCAAGACCCCTATAGACACCTTCCTTAAGTAATTTATCTAATACTTGTGACCCTTGGTTCGAAACTCTTGCTACGGTCCTTCCTTGTTTTCTCCCCAGCTTGTCTTCATACTTCCATATGATCTCAAACTCCTTCAAGAAAGTCATGAATGTCATTTCTTTAAGTGATCTTTTACTGCTACAATTATAATCACCTTTCTTCAGATTATTGAGCATATGTATATATATATATATATATATATATATATATATATGTATGTATGTATGTATTCATATATTTTTAGTGTCTTTTATGGTTATTAGACTCCTCAACTTATTCTGAATTATACTCAATATGCTATAGATGTTGCCTCAAGTATGCATTTAGTGATGCAGTGGCAGAAGAACAATCCATTAGATAGATAGAAATGCAAATTCAATCTGACACCTTATGGTATTCTTTGATACCAACTGTGGTGGCCCTGCCCCGCCGTGGTCCTGTTAACTCTTAAGTTAACAAGATTACAGTGGAGGGGTCATCTAAATGACAAGGTTCCTACTTAGAATTGGATTAAACACACATTCTAATCCACCTTAACTATGGATTTTGCCATTTCTCCAAGAATTCATCACTAAATGATCATACAAGTAACACAGAGTGCAAAAGCATAAAATACAACATCCATCCATATAATACAACCATCCAGAATAAGTAAAGTGCTGAAAAAGAAATATTATCCCTATATTATTATAACATTTAAAATAGTTTAAAAGAGCTGAAAATAAATTTTCATCCTCACAAGTGCAGAAAGAAAGCTAAGCCTGAGGGTCTTCAAGTACAGGCTCCTCCTCCAATGGCAAGTCCTCCACTGGATCAACTGCTCCAAGAAATTCAGAACCTATCATTATTGGTTTCATAATGATAGGGCCCCAGCCAACAAAAGAAAAATTTTAGTTAGATAATATTTCTAAGTACATTTTAGGGTAATCAATTGATTATGTTAATTAGATATCACTATGAACAACTAAGTACAAAAGCATAATAGGAGCAGAAGTGTGTAAGAAAAGAACAGGATAAAGTTATAAACAGATAGTTTATAACTTAAACAACTAGGAAGTAAGCACATACCTCCTCCAAGCAACTGCAATAAGGTGAAGTAAGTAAAAGAAAGACTAAATCAATGACTATAAAGAAACTACATCCTAAACATGCTTATGATCAATACAGGATTATGCTGAGTGACATAAAAGTAAATGAATATATAAAAATTTGAAAATAAAACTAACATCCTATATATATATATATATATATATATATATATATATATATATATATATATATATATATAAGTAGTAAATAAGACTAGCATCCTATATGAAAATAAGGCTAGAAAAGTGTAATATGACTATAAGTAAAAATAATGCTGAAATGCAGAAAAAAAGTAAAGTAAAATAGTAAGATCAAAACTAAAAATCTGTCTTGGCTACTCAACCCACTTAACTGTAAGTAAATACTAGCCTGATAGGTTAAGGCAAAAATTCTGAACTGAATATCACTGAAACCTCTTAGCTTGATGGGCTAAGGCAGAAAGTACTGAACTGAATAATCACTGTATAGAAAATCCACCCTCAACTAGTACTCATCATATCCAATCCTGTCATATGAGCACAAAATCTATTGCTCGCCACCCTAGGACCCACATTAACCAGGCATGGATAGACTTATCGACAGTGGAAATCCAGCGTACTATGGCGGACTCAAGGATTGGAGAGGCATACTAGTTAGGCCACAACTTACTGAAAGATTGAAAATATCGATCAAACATGAATGATATGCATGCAATTCAAAATTTAACATGAGATATTTATCAAATATCCTATATCTAATATATGTGTACAAGGTAAGAGGCTCAAAACAAGGTATTCAAGCATCAAATCAAAGTAAGAAAGGGACTCGACTAGGACACAGGTGATATCCATTATTGTCTACTTTATTCGTTCTATCTACTCTAAGTTATATAAGTTTTATAATCATCAATTCTTACACAATCTATAACTTAGAATCACGAACCTACAAGTTGAAGATAATTAGGACTGGCCAAGTCCTAATTATATCTTAATCAAAAGATGACAACTTGATTTAAATAAGCAAATCATCGACCTAATTTGATAATTTAAACCATCCCAAGTGTAAAATGCCAAAACTTTATTTCTAATTGTTTATTAATATTTAAATAATTTTGACTTCAGATTGAAAATCTGACTTCACCATTGCGTTCACCACCCCAAAATTAGGTAGTGGTGAAGTTTTGAGCGCATTTGAAAGTCGTTATTTTTTAGACAAATATTTTAATATTATTTAAATTACCCGAAAATTCGAGTAATTAAATACTCGTCGGATCAAAAATCTGAGTGCGCCATTGTGTTCAGAAGCCGTCAATTAGCTAGGATTGATATTCTTAAAATTTTTGGAAAATATTTGTTAAGATTAAGTTTAAATAATCAAATTAATTAATTATTATTTAATTAATTCAAACTGCGCCGTCAGTAATAAGAGTAACACCGTCATCCTGTTTAAAGAATTTCGTTCGTTTGGACGGATTGCCTGTGCCGTCTGATCGCTCGATCAGACGGCTGAGGATCATCCTCTCCGCGATTAGGGCACGCGTCCCTCAGGCGCGACACGAGGTCACCGGAATGCTTCCATCTGGCATTTCACCGCTTATCCTATCCTTAAATCCTCTTCTTCGATTCATATCATCTCATCCTTGCTTCCAAGAGAATCCATTGAGTATTAGATATTCTAAAATCGGGCGTTTGAAAAGTCCTAAGAACCCTAAGGTACTCGTTTCTTCTACCTCCTTCGATTTGCTTAAGCGTTATTAACACTTTATCTAAATGAATGCATAAACGTGTAGGCTCGATCGATTGAATCGAACTTCGATCGATCGTGCCGTCTGTCGTCCGATCGCGATTAGGGTTCGTCGGTATAAACGAAGGAGAAAGTGAAGAGATGCGTGTGGAAGGCGAAGAGTCGCTGATACCTTTCGAACCGGACCAGGTTCGACCGGTCCAAACACTCTCAAGAACCGGTCCGGTTCAGGGAAGAGAATAAATCTTCTCTTCAAGATCCAACCGTTGATCTTAATTTAAATCTAACGGTAGATCTAAAAAAAATAAGAACTGATTAAATCTAAGACGTTGGATTAAATCCTTAAAAATTTTAAGACCGTCGATTCAGCCACCTCATCAATCCGTGGCTATCCATGTGTCAATCCCTGAACGCGTCGCGTGTTTTGCTTGGACACGTGTCAGCGTTCCATCCATCCGGCTTATCGGTGGGGCCCGCAGTCAGAAAGCATGATGACTGTCTCATCTGAGACAGCAAGTGGGGTCCACAGTCATCCTCTCAGCCACTCTATGTTTGACACATCTGCCGCGTGGGTCCCACCTGCAGAAATAAAGATATAATTATAATATATATATATATATATATATATAATAACAGATATAAATATAATAAAATCTATTATATAATAAAACAATATATATATAAGTATATTATAAAGTATACTTATAAAATTATATAAATATATAAACAGAAAATTATAATAAATATAGAGAAAAATACAATAATAATAATAACAGAAAATCTAAATAAAATATAATTAATAATTAAAATAGATTAAATAAAATAATAAAAATAGATATATTAATATATATTTATAAATAAAAATAAACAAATTGATAAATAAATAAATATGAATACAGAATTAATTATATTTAACAAATAAATAAAATAGATATAAACAGAATACTTATACAGTTTTAAAAATTAGAAATAATAAACATTAATTATTGGTATAATTAATTCATTTAATTAACCAAATGTTATAAAATTCATAACTCCTAAAATACTTAACCAAATTATACAATTTAATATATCAAATTTATCAGAAAAATATAAAGAATTTATTAGAAGTATTAAATTCCCATTTAGACTAATATTTAATATAGTAACAATTTATGACATTTAAATATTTACAAAAATATCACAAAACTTCCAATAGTCATAAAGTTTGCACACATTAACCCAAATATATCAAATATAGGTCTTAAAATATTCGAAAAAACCTAAGGAATAATTTAGAAGTATTAGTTTTCTATTTGAATTAAAATTTAACTAATCACAGCCTAATTAAACTTTTAACCCTATAAACTTCAAATAGCCATAAGTTAGTCAATTTAGCTTCAAATTAGGTGATCCAAATATTTATTTAGATCAAAAAATCCTAAATTTCAGTAAATTACAAAAATATTTAGGATCCAACGGTTAGATCTCCAAATTAACACTAATTACTCTAAAAAAACTTGATTAATAAATATTAGCAAATATAATAATTCAAATTAAGTGATTTCAGTTTTAAATGACTCATAAAGTAAATTAGAACCTAAATATAAAATTAGATTGATAATTTTGTGACTAAATTCACTAATCACTCACTAATCACATTTAACCCTAATTATTAATCCTAGAAATTAGAATAACTATAACTTAACCAATTCATATCAAAAATTGATAATTTTAGACTCTATAGAAACCTTAGGACATAATCTTCAATAAACTAACATAAATTTTGTTAGGTAAAATTACTAAAATGCCCTTATAAGGTCAAATTCCTAATTTGACCTTATAAGGCATAAATAATTTAATAAAAATAATTCAAATAAATCAAAATAAACATAATATTACAAATCATGATAAAAACATTAAATTGATAAAATTCATTATTTTGGCAGATCAAAGAAATTAAATTTGGTTGATTTTATCAAAACAAGTCAGGTACGCAAATTTACTTATAAGTCTTATTTCAGTATTCTTATTTGAGCCATTTTTCATTTGAGTATTATTTGCACTGCTTACCGCATTTTAATCTGCAAAAGAATTCTATCAAAAAGCATGTAACAAAAAGAATTTATAAATATTTTGTGGTGTTTATCTTTGGAGGGTGGAATGCAAAAGTGGAATCTGTACAGATTGGCCTAGCTAGCAAGCCCCTGGGAGTTATATGGAGGGATTTAGCCTCTTGTAGGAAGTAGGCAAATCCAGAGGAAATACACACCATCAGTTCCTAATTTGAGTAAGCTACCGACGGGTGGCGAGAAAGCTTCCTACAGATTATGCCTATGGGTTTGCCCATTTAGGCTTAGGGGTCTCCGGACTCGACTTATTGTTACGTATGCTTTTGATAAAATTTATTATTTCATATATGTTAATTTTCACAGCTATTTTGTATGACAGAAATTGAATTTAGCAATTGCTTTCAGATTTTCAGTCATTTTCATATGTGATTCATACCTATTATAGGATGCTAAATTTATTCTTATAAGAACAATTTGCGTACTCCTACCTGACTGGTAAACTAAATTTTTCAGGTTTTGATAATTAAAAAGACTTAGAATATCTGCCAAATTTAAAAGAAGAAGAAGCAGAAGAATGTAGATATTATATTTCATTTTTTGTAAAAATTCAAACTGTTATAATTTTTTATATATATTTTAGCTCTATGTATAAAAAAGAACTTTGAATTTTATTATTTTATTTTTATGTCCTTTTTGAATTATAAACATGTATATATATATTTAATTGAGATGAATTGTTCTTTAAAAACTCTCGAACTTCGATCCCCAGTCGCCACATCAAGCCATCTTGATTAGCCAAATTAAGATGAAAGGATTAAGAATTATACTCCAAATGATGGGGTCTAATCACTCAATCCAAAGGTATATCTAAAGGTATAAGGTTTAGAACCCAAATCTCACTGATTAGGTTAAAGCAAATCCTAATGATAAATCAACTCATTATGATAAATCTTTATTCTTAGTTCTAAAGTTTAAAGATCAAATAATCATTAAATAAACTAAGAAAATCTATAAACTATGAAACTCAATGTTTCACCTATTGAGTAACTCAATTTACTCAACAGATGAATTCTAACTTAAGATCTAGCCCTAACTTTAGAAATTAAAGTTCATAAGTACTAAGAGTATCTCTCATGAAACACATCCTAACTAATATTATAAGACCTAAGGAAAGATCTAGAAATGTTTAAGGAAAGAAGAGCACTCACATTTTATTTAAGGAATTTCTTAAGGAATTAACTTGGGATTTTGATTAAAATCAATTTAATGTTTGGACTTTTACAATTTCTATCATAAACCATTCTATTTACTATTTGAACTATTTTAGAATGTGATTTTAGGGTTTTAAAATGCTAAACCCTAACTTTGGGCAAAATTACCATTTTGTCCCTACTTAAGGGTTCAAAAGATCAAAATTTGATATAGGGTTTCAAATTAGAAATTTTCTATTGAAATGTGTTTCTTACTATCTAATATAAGATTAGACAGTACTTACACAAAATTTGGGTGATTATTAAGCCTTATGAGATCAAAGTAGTGAATTTGATTCATAGGGGCATTTTGGTAATTTGACTGAATGAAATTTAAATTTTCTTTCAATTTACTGTTATTTAATGTCTAAGCTTTCCATAGAACTTAATTTTTGCTGAATTCTAATAAGTATTGGCCAAGTTATGGCCAATACAAGTTTTAGGGTTAAAAGGGTAATTAAGGGATCCTTAATTAAAGGTTCAAATCCTAACTTTGTCAATTAAGATCCAAATTAAGCAAAGTCAGTGGCTATGGTTTACAAATGGTCCACTGATCACAATGACATGTGGTAGACTCAATTTGGACCTAATTTGGCTAAGTTATGACTTAATTAAGATTTAGGGTGATTAGTTAGTGATTAGTAAAATTAATCACCCAATCACTAATCTAACCATACAGCTAGGTTCTAATAAACTTTATAAGTTCTCTAAAACTTAAATTACTCAATTCGGATTACTATATTTGCTAATATTCACTAATCTTATTTTAGGATAATTAGGGGTGATTAGAAAATCTAACTATTGGATCCTAAATATTTTTATAGATTACTATAAAATAAACTTTTCTAATTTATATTAATATTTAGATCATTTAATTTGGTGTCCAACTGACCAACTTATGGTCAATTGAAGATCTAGGGTTAAATAGGTTAATTAGGGTTAGGTCCTAAAATTAGTCTAAATTTAATCCAAACAGCAAAATTAACACTACTAAAATATTCTTTATGATTTTATGATCACTTTGAGACCCATATTAGGTATGTTTGGATTAGTGTGTGCAAAGTTATGGCTTAATAAAAATTTGTAACAATACTTTAAATTATTTAGCAACCCTAAATTTCACTATATGAAATATACTTCCAAATAAAAATTTGACAGTCTGAGAATGTTCCTTAATTTCTGCTGATTAATTTAATATATTTAATTGTATTATTTGGGTTTATATTTTATGAGATAATGATGTTTAAATATCTGGTACAATTGAATTAAATATTCTATTAATATTACTGCTAATTAATTAAAATTGTTTCTGTTTTGAATTACTTATTTAACTACTAACATATTTCCTTTTAAATATATATATATATATATATATATATATATATATATATATATATATATATATGACTATCTAAGATATTAAGCATGCAAATATTTTAGAATTCAACTATTCAATACACATATATATCAAATTTTATCTCTTTAATCTACTTTTTCTTCTGCAGGTGGACCCACTCCAGCCGACGGACACGACTTCTGTGGGACCCGCATGCTGGCATGACTGAGCCACGAAGCTGGCGGGGTGGGGACCACTGGACGCGTGGAGAAAGGTGATTGGATAGGAGCTACTGGCGGGACCCACGCGTCCAATTACACCATATAGCGGGGCCACGACTCCCGGATGCACTCCACGTGTCTCCATCTTCTCCAATCGCACGGTCCAGGCGAACGGCTTGTTCAGTCTGAGCGAACCGAATGGGTTCACGTGAAAGCTCGGACCGGTTGAACCTAAACCGGTCCGAGACGGATCGACTCGGCGCCGCTTCGTCTTCCCGATGTCGCAGAGATCCCGAATTAGGGTTACGCGATTTTGAAGTTCGTACGGTGATACAAGAATTGCTTATTTAGGAGGAATAAATCACTATACGAATTTCATTACGCAAAAAGAAAATATAGGAATAAAGATTAGGGTTAGGAAGTACCTCTTCAATGGCGATTTACAGGATGATATGTGTAGATCCGGAAGTAAATGATAAAAAAATGATACTCGGAACTTGCTAAGTGTTTTAAATGGATCGTTTGTGAGCGGTGACTGCTTCAGATGTCGCATGAGGAGGAGACGCGTGGACGAGCGAGGGCTCAACGCAACATGCGTTGAACGTTGAGGAAGACGGCCTCTGAGCCGTCTGATCTCGCGCTAAGATCAGATCGGACGGCTCAGATGGAAAGTAGCTGATCAAACGGAACAGAGCATGCCGTCAGATAGAAGAAATGACATGTCAAGTATTTGATGGAATCTGTTAAATTGATTAATTATTTAATATTAATAATTAATCATATTGATTTCTTTATTAAAATTTTAATTAATCAATTGCATTCCAAAATTTTCCAATAAATCACCCCTAGCTAGTTAAGGGGTGAGGAACGCAATGGCGCAATCAGATTTTTGTTTCGGCGAGTATTTATTTATTTGAATTTTCTTGGTATTTAAATAATATTTAAATATTCGATAAAAATCTAATGACTTCTAAATGCATCCAAAACTTCACCCCTAGCTAATTTGGGGGTGGTGAGCGCAATGGCGGAATCAGATTTTTGATTTGAGGTCAAAATGAAAGTCAATTTCTAGGGTTTTGGAATTTTCCAGAATTTCTGATTTTGATCCAGTTGACTTATGATTTGACCTAGGTTTTAGAGATAAGTTATAAATTACATAATTAGTGAACTATAATCTCAATTAAGACTAAGATTAGTCTTAATTAACCTGAGTAACAACTTGGGTTGTTACAATATCAAACTTCGTTATCTTACCTTCAGATAATCCCCTTTTGCAGAGAGGATGAGAAGGTGTTGATAAAGAGGGGATCAGCATGGGTTCGAGCCTTCCCAATAGAGAAGTTAGCGGTGCGCCACACGTCACTCGTCGAGCGTGAAGGAGGAGGCGGTCTCGATGAGGATAGGAACGGGGGGGGGGGGGGTCGGTCGCGTGCGAAGGGATTAGAGACTAGGGTTTTTTTTTTGTTATTCAATAAGTTATAAATATATATTTATATATAAATATAGTATTTTATTTAATTAATTTAGAATTTCCATTAAATTAAAATTATATAATTATTTATTTCTAAAGAAAATTTTGAAAATTTGCTTTTTAGCTAAATTGAAGGTAACGGACTCAAAAATGAAGTCGGAATTTTAATCGAAAGTTATCTTAATTATTTCATTTATCAAATTATGAAAATATAATAAAATAATCAAGAAATTTTGACTATCTCTAAAATTCATCAAAATTTCATCCCAATTTAATTTGGGTGTGAGGATCGCAATGGCGAAGTCCTATTTTTAATCTGCGGTCAAATTAATTTCCTCATTTTCTTAATTTTAGGACTTACCCAAAATTAGGGTTTTGTTAGTTTAGATTCTAAGTTTGACCAGGACTTTAGAAATTGATCTTAATAACTAATTAAGACTTAATATAAGAGATTTGAAGTTAATTGGATGATTAAATAATAATTAACAACTTTGGGTTACAAAGTGTAGCAATACTTTTTGACAAATAAGTACGACATGCCATTTGCACAATTTGTAGGTGTGAACTATCATCGATAGTCAATTTTATTTGGCTGTGATCTGCTTAATAATGAGACTAGTGAAAATTATTTGTGGCTATACGAAACTTGGCTTATTTGCATGAGAGGAAAAACACTTGAGACAATTATTATTGGTCAATGTTGTAACATTCTTAGGCTGTTAGCACAACTAAATTGAGATTAATCAACCTCTAATTTTTATTCCATTGGCTTTATCAAGTTATTAAGACCTAACCTTGAAGTTTTTGGATTAATCGGACCTCAAATGGGCTTAATTGACAATTTTTTCAAATTTGGAACCCTAGAAAATAGTCAAATTAAATTGATCACCAAATCAATTTCTAACTTTATTTTTGAATTTCTCACCCCCAAGTTAATTTAGGATAAATTTTTAAATTTTTGTAGAAGTCATTTAGCCATAAATTGGGTTTAATTTTAATTAGATTAATTAAACTAATTAATATAATTATTTAAATCCATTTAATCTTATTTTAATTCCAACGGTCAACTCTTCTTCAAAATGGCGGGTGAAATCCCAATCGTTCCGCCTTTCTAAAGCCCGATCGAGTGGCTCCCATCGCTCCAATCGCCTAGATCAAATCCTAGCCATCGAATCGCACCCACAATCTAACAGCTATGATCCGACTTGTGTCTTACTGTTTGGACTAAGAAGATTTGAGTCGTGGTGCCTTAATCCTCAAACGATCAGACAAATTTCATGCATCTCAGCACTGTGTATCTTCGTCCCGGCTTCGTTCGCTGCCCGACAACCAAAATCTCCCGTACACTTGCGTAGGGACTATTCCCCACTCACAGGTTACGTCACCAAAATCGTCAGCTACCCTTCTTGATTTGGTTATGCAGCTTCCAACGGGCCACGAGGCCCGATCCTTCCTCATTTTGCAATCGGGTGCCGAACTCGTCGATCCAAGTTCGGGCCTCAACCTGTGACGGCCCTGCTCCGCCGTGGTCATATTAACTCTTAAGTTAATATGATTACGGTGGAGGGGTTATCTAAACGACAAGGCCCCTACTTATAATTAGATTAGGCACACATTCTAATCCATCATAATTAAGGACTTTGTCATTTCTCAAAGATATCATCACTAAATATAAATACAAGTAAAGCAGAGTGCGAAAGCATAAATATAAACATCAATCCATCATATATAAATACAACATCTCAGAATAAGTAAAGTGTAGAAAATAAAATTTTAACCCTGTATTATTACAACATTTAAATAGTTTAAGCAGAATTGAAATAAACCACTCATCCTCACACTGCAGAAAAAGAAACTAAGGATCTTCAATGGCTTGGACTTCCTCCTGAATTTGATCTTCAGAAGGCTCTATAATCTCGAAAAGCTTAGAATCTATCATTGTTAGTTTTACAATGATAGGGCCCCAGCCAACAAAAGAAAATCTTAATTAGACAAAATGTCTAAGTACATTTTAGGGTAATCAATTTATTATGTTTATTAGAAATCATCATATATAAGTAAACACAAAAGCATATAAATAGGAGCAAGAACGCGTAAAAAAGAATAAGTAAAGCTATAAATAATTTATTTATAACTTAAACAACTAGGGAGTACTCATATCTCCTCCATAGCAACTGCAACAAGATCAAGTAAGTATAAAACAAGTGACTATAAATAAAATACATCCTAAATATACTTATGATCTATCCAAAATTATGCTTTTTAATTTTTTCTCTCATCTTTCTCTCTTTTTTCTCCCCTCCAATTATTCAAAAAAAATAATAAAATTTAACACTGAGGTGTATTTTGATGAGACAAACACACTCGTACCAAAAATCTTTAATTTGGAGCAATATTTTATTTTATATTAATTTCTTGAGATAAAAACTTTAAAAATTAATTATAGTAAATCCGAAGCTCAAAATTTAACAAAACTTTTGTGCATCCTTTTTATAATATTCTTAATCTAATGGCATTAAAATTGCTGAATTTGGACTTAACTTAAGTTGTTACATCATCCACAACTAGTGTTTGTTTTGACCCCACTTACAGATAAGTTGAGTAGACGTACTCAACTCCTCACTTGTTCTGCACCCACAGAACAAAATTTCAAGATAAATAAATCATAATAAACATTTTATAAAATTTTCAGAGGGGTCTAATGGAGGATTTAGTGCAGCTGTCATTTGCTAGGCATGCTATTGGTGTATCTGGAGACCACATAATTCCTTTGAGGGGAAATGTGTGTATTTATTTTGACCCCACTTACAGATAAGTTGAGTAGATGTACTCAACTCCTCACTTATTCTGTACCAACAGAACAAAATTTTAAGATAAATAAATTATAATTGCATTTCTCATAATCTCATTAATTTGTGAATGATATATTCAGTCTTCAGACTGAAATAATTTTGCATGATTAAATCTTTCATAAATTTATGCAGTGCAGAATTTCATATATACAGTTTCATTTTGTTTATACTGCTTCTTATTTAGCATACAAATTTATTTGAACATATCCATGATTTCTTTCAAATTGCAAATAATTCAAATGCTTCTAACATAATTATTGCAAGATTGGCAAAAATATTCTAGTTTTGTGAGCACACTTTCTTACATACCTTCTTACCATTTTGATGCTTACTGCACCGCTATTTTTTTATGTGATATCCGCTTAATTAATATTTTGCGTATTTTTAAATTGTACTTAGACTTTTAAAGTCTAACCACTTTTTTTTTTTTGGCTGTGACATACCGTATTTAAAACTAAAATACGGTAGATCAGGAGCAAGGAGCAGGACCTGTTATTAAGGAAGAAGCGAAGCAGTAGTTGAGAAAGAATAATTTATTTTGTTTATTATGTGAGAAAATGTTTAATTATAAATATTATGTAAATTATGAATATATTGTCATGTTTGTAAACTGACTTAAATTTTCATATTATAAATAATGAATGTTTGAGTTAGAATAATTGAATGTCCTTCTTCTCCCCATAGATCCATATAATATAAGGTAGTATTATATGTTGAGTTAGAATTTCTTAATTCAATATTTAATACTACCGTAACACTCATTGTTAGACTATTAAACTCTAATCTAATAGTGAGGCCTTACACACTTACATACTAGTATACGCCAAAATATATAGATAATGTGTCAATATAATGTGTAAGTAGATGATTGATTGAATACACTTTTTTGTGGGGCCTATATACAAAAATTAAAAAAAAAGTAAAATTTTCTATTGATCCTGAATACTTTTTGGTATATATTTTTGTGTAAGCATAGCATTTTTCTTTGTCAAATAAGTCGTATCAAATGTAACATCATCACTAAGAAATTTGTTGCAGATCAGCATTGTGAATCAACCCAAAAAATATTTATAACCTGACATTTTTCTTCAACGTCTATCTAATAAAAAAAATTAGAATCTTTTCTCTGCACATGTAAAAATTATTATGAAAGTGCTACATCATCACAATCATTTATAATGATTCTCCTTTATTGTTCAACATAATTACGACAATCATTCTGTCCAAATGTAATATTGTAGTGCCCCTTCCTTCAATAACAAAAGATCTATATCATATAAGCGAATTTTTGCTTCATCATTCAATTTTAATCGATGTTGAATGTGCAATGATAATCTTCTATTGCATTTGAAATATCTAGCATTTGATAGACTGAGCAGGTGATTTTGGCTAATAACTACGTTTGATAGTTTCAAATATTATCTTTGTCACAGCATATTTATAAATTTACTTTGACAATCAGTTTTAGCAATTGGTTTCGTAAGGCTCGTTTGCCATGATGTTGAACCAATACTACTTTTGCAGCATCGAAGGTTGACTTACTTTCAAATAACATTAGTAAATCAAAATTTAATCACCCCTATTCCAAAGCCTTGTGTGCTAGCATATTTTTTGTAAAAGTAGAATAATTTTTCAGGACTCAAATATCTTTTCTATAGTCGGCTCATCTTCCTCGTATTCAGTACAATAAAATTTCTCAAGATAAATATTGCTCCCTGCAATAGAAAACTATATTTTAAATAAGTATTTATTATTTTGAGAATTATTTAGAAGTTTAATTGTATTTTGGGTGTGCTTTCCCTTTTGTTATTTTAAAATGAACTTCTCTCTTAGATATGAAATGGTTTTTTTCACATAATTTTCTTCAAACTCTTGATTAGCTGACATTAATTAACGCAAATGGGGAAAATAACTTACTCTGCTCACTTTGGGTGTAGTTATTCACAGGCTTTGGCTATAAAGGAACAATAGAATATTCAACAATCAATTCAAATGTTGCTGTTATAGAAAGATTTTACATTTAAGCACTATTTATGTGCTTCTTCTCGTAAGCCGTCCGGCTGTTCATTCCTTCTCAATCTGAATTAGTATTGTTTCTATCTATTAATAAATAAGCAAATTATCATTGATTATTATTTTATGCAATATGTAATTTATGATAATATTTTTAATATCTTAAATAATTATCTTATTTAATTATTCTTATCTTAATTATCATGCTAATAATAGTTAAATTATAATATAATAATAAATAATAAGGAGATATTGCATGGAGTTTGCTAGTAACTTAGATTAAAATAAGGAGAGGTTGTGAATTCAGAAAGACACAAAACTAAGAATAATTATGAATGAGTAATTGCATATAATTTTAAATTGACATATGATGTGGGAGTGATGTTAAGTTTATTTGCTCAAACAAATGAAACGATATATTTTATTGTCTTCACAAATGAAATGATATATTTTATAAAAAATATTATATAACTCTTAAATATCTCTCAAACTATATGAATGATTAAATTTTAAGATTTAAAAAATATATTTTTATAAATTTCACAAGCAAAAGTAGATTTAAAAATATTTTTTTATTCTATTTAACTTCCTAAATTTTAATCATCCATACTTTTAAAAAAATATTTAAGAGCTATGTAACTGAAGACTAAGACCTGTGTTACAAAGTGCTAATGATAAAATATTATTGATATTGTTTTCTTTGCTTACTCTGTAATGCATTCATTTCTAATTGCTTTCTTTTCAGCAGAATTTGCATGGAACTTAAACAAGTTATCGTTATTTGATGTAGCTACATAGTTGTTCATTTTATACCCTATATAAGAGTTGTGCTGTACGTATTTCTAACTTTATCGGTACTCATCAAATTTAAGAACTAAAAATGAGTAAGAGAAGAAAGTTAGCACACAAAAATAGAATTTGATGAATTTTTTATAAATATATATCAAAATATATAGATAGATGATGTATAAATTTAATGTGTAAGTAGATTATTAATTTAATGTGTGTAAATATAACATCTTTCTTTTAAAATATAATGAGGCAAGATGAGCCTCCTTAAGTGCAATCACTAAGCCTTGAACTTCTACCAGTTAGCATGATAGAAATTGTCAGCAAAGAGAACAGTACAGTTCCCATTAATTTATAACATGATACTAACAATAAATATAGCATAAATGCAGCAAAGCTTTTGATGAGCGAACGAATTTTCTGAACCAATCCATCTCTCACTTTATTATACAGTCGCAGGCAGACTTCATCTGTAAGATTCGGGACGCTGGGGCTTGATCTGGATGATCTCCTCAATCTTCTCCAGCACATCGGGCGTCAGCTTCGGCATGACTTCCAGTGCCTTCATGTTCTCAGCAATCTGGTTTTTGTTTTTTTTGATCCCATACAGGCAGCAGCATATATGATCGTCTCCTGATAACTTAACAATTATAAACCCTGAGGAACAGAACATACCTGGCTCTCTTTCGTCGCCCCAGTGATCACAGAGGAGACGTTCGGGTTCAACGCACACCAAGCGATGGAAAGCTGAGCCAAAGAGACCCCCAACTCGCCCGCAATGGGCTTCAATCCGTTCACTCTGCCCAGCACTTCATCCACCAGCTTTCTGCTGGCAAGATACTGGGGGATGTTGCCAAGCAGTCAGTTGTATCCATGAGATGTTTCAAGGAAATTTGAATCGTTACCTTGTAATTATCCAAGGCGAACCGACTGTCAGGAGGTACCGATCCACTGCTGTATTTGCCGGTGAGAACGCCTGATGCCAGAGGACTCCAAGTGGTCAATCCCAACCCATAGTTGCTGTAAAGAGGGAGATACTCAACTTCAACCTGCGTTGAATAATAATTGTTTGTTAAATTTGACCTTGCGATTAAAGCATTGATCTTAAATAAAGCTCACCAAATCTGTTCAAAATCAGGGGTTTAAACCTTGACCACAAACCCTAATAAGCCAAACAAGCATCACAAAAACGAAATGATACTTGACAAATTAAGAAAAAAAGAACAGAACTGAAAATCGAAAGAGAAACACCTTGTGGCGCGACAGGAGGTTGTACTCCGGCTGCTCGACGATCGGGCCGACGAGATCGAACCTTAGGGCAGCAGTCCAAGCCTCGGTGATCTGCTGCGCGGACCACTCGCTCGTCCCCCAATAGAACGCCCAGCCTTGATCGATGACATAATTCATTGCCCTCACCGTTTCCTCGATCGGAGTGAATGGATCCGGGCGATGGCAGTAGATCACGTCGACGTAATCCATGAAGAGGCGCTTCAGCGACGCTTTGGTCCCCTCGACGATGTGCTTGCGGGAGAGGCCCTTGTCGTTGGGGCCTTGCCCGCCCAAGAAGATCTTGGTGGAAATCACAAGATCGGAGCGCTTCCACCCAAGCTCCCGTATGGCCTGGCCCATGATCTCCTCGGCACGGCCATTGGCGTACACCTCCGCATTGTCGAAGAAGTTCACGCCATGATCACGGCAGCTTTGGAGAAGGGATTTCGCTTCTTTGACGTCGAGTTGGTCGCCGAAGCTCACCCACGCCCCGTAGGAGAGTTGGCTCACCTTCAGCCCGGATCGTCCGAGGTTCTGGTACTGCATTTTTTCACAAGCAAGGAGCAAGGAGCAAGGAGCAAGGAGCAAGGAGAGTAAGGAGCAAGAATATGCAGCATACTCTTCTTTAAAATATAAGAAATATATGATAGTTACGCATGCAGTGACATAACTTCACCCTTATTTCTCCTCCTCGAATATATTTTTATAGGTTTTATATTCCGGAAATGGTTTAGGTATGCAAACATCTTATTCCTACCGATTTTCTCTTATTCCTCCTATGTTCCTCTCTGTGAACTAGAGTTTCAACTTAGAAACGCTTGGTAATTTTGACTCTGGAATTTTTAAAATCAAGTAAGAAATTTATGCTTTTTGAAGTTTCCTTATCTAGCATTGCCACAATTTTTTACTAAGACTCGGAAATGAGGGATTCGATGAATATTCGACTTGAGTTCTTTAGAAAGAACCAGTTCATTGAGGTCGAAGCTGCCTTGCATGGTGAGATCAATAACTGACCTGATTTGAATGATTTTTTGCGTCTCTTGTTCTAGTTGAAACCCTGAGGAACAGAGGAGGAATAAGAGAAAATTGGCAAGTGTGAGGCTTACGAATCAGACGGAAGAAGCGCTTGCAAAATAGTCAGCGGAACGAGCGGCGAAGCTCCGGCGATATGCGAGGCTAGCTCCTTGACTGAGAGCAGCCCTGCTCTCTTTCAAGTAGAGTAAATAAAATTAATTTGTGATCAACTAAGCCAGTGGAGAAGTAGAGGAATCATGGAAGAGAATAACTAACAGCCGGAGCGAAGAGATTGCAGGAGAGATCACAAAAATATACAGAGAGAATACCTGAGAGCATCTCCGCTCTTTTCCAAGTAGAGTTTTAAACGTCTGCTCTTTATTTTCGATAGCTAAATGCAGTCGCTACTTCTAAGGCAAAAAAAGAGAGAAAACAGACAAGAAAACAAATCATTTCTTCTTGAGAGAATACCTGAGAGCACCATTTCGTCTTGCTAAGAGACTCGACTGCTGCTTTTTCTTTAGTGAGTTTTTAGGCAGTATTGCAAGCCGAAGAGGTGCAGAGCTCAATGATAAAAAAGACGAAGGGACAGGACAAACTGCCAGAGCGAGGAAGGGCTTCATCTTTGTGAATACAGTCACAGGCGTCGTCGTCAATGCCGGCAATGTCACGAGAATGCGATTAGGTTTTCTGCGAATTTCGGGGGAGGAGTTTTGCGCGATTAGGTTTTCTGCCACAACAAATGAATTTCGGTATTAGGTTTCATTATTTTGTAAGTAGCGTTTTTTTTAATAAATTTGAGGTGGCCAGCAATAATGCTCCATTGTCATCCTAAATTGATCGGATCATTGTCCAGAATTTGAAGGCTACTGAATTACTATCCTCCGGCTCTAAAAGAACAAACTCTTGCAAGCACAAAAGCACGGCTGCGACTGAGTTCTCCTTCTTCATCTGACAAGTTTAATTGCATTTATCTTACTTTTTCATCCAACATTACCGCAATACTTAGAAGAAGCTCCAATTTCAACTCTAGAATTTATTTAAATTTTTTATTTCCTTAAAAAATTATTAAAATTGTTGCGGACAAAAATATTTAAATAACAAATATACAGAATTTGTCCTCCGACGGCAATAAAAGAACAAAGTAGCTTGCAAGCAAAAACATGGCTGCGACGGAGTTGTCCTTCCTCATCTTCTTCTTCCCATTCCCATTGCTCTTTTTCTCGTTCTCCACCGGCTCGACCGGCGGGGTTCGGACCACGCTGGACGGTCCATTCGAGCCGGAAACCCGCCGGTTCGACCCGTCTCTGAGGCGGGGCAGCGAGGATGTGCCCACGGATGACGCCAGGCTAACGCGGAAGGTCCCGGTTGATTTCCCCGAACAAATCCGGCTGGCCGCGTCCTTTTCGCCCGATTCCATGTGGATTTCTTGGATCACTGGTGGGTTTCTTCTTTTTTTTTGCTACAAATGTGAGGCTAAGAGTGCGAACATTATTAAGGAAATCTGACAAGTCTTCGAACCATTAAGAGAGAGAGTCCTTTAGGGTGTTATTGACTGCATCTCAATTTTCTTTTATTATTTAACCGGACTTTAAAAATCAGGATCTCGGGTTAAACGGGCTGGTTCAACTAAATGCGATTTAACCGGACTATAAAAATCAGAATCTCGGGTTAAACCGGCTGGTTCAATTCATTTATGCAAAACTAAAAGTGAAAGGAGAAGGATAAGAAAAGAGATCCTCCGGATGAGGCCGGCCGGCACCGAGCCCGAGATCCGGAGGAAGTCACATTTGAATAGTATCTCTTCGAAAGATTAAGATTAGAAGAAGGGAGGAAATCACCTTCTTTTTCCAAAATTAAATCGCAATGGACGCTTGCAGGGAATGCGCAGCTGGGGAAGGACGTCGAGCCGCTCGACATGTCGTCGGCTAGAAGCGAAGTACGGTACGGAGAGGAGAGTGCGAAGTACACTTTCGTGCGGTACGGTACAACCACGGTATATAGCCAGCTGTATCCCTTCGACGGGCTTCTCAACTACACGTCCGGAATTATTCATCGCGTCCGTCTCGACGGTAACTTTCTTTATTTTTGCTTTAACTGTATATATATAAGAAGCTGTTTTCATCGGTGCCCTTTCAGTATTTTAGAATCATTAAAATATTTAACTCATTGAGATTTATAAATAAAAATCATAATTATAAATTAATTAAAATGAATTAATTATATTGAGAAAAATAGCATTCTGAGTCCAAGAAAGAAAGATCCCCGCCAGACTGCCACCAGGCACCTGACGTGCAGGATGGGCTCAAGAATGGGCCCTCAGGCGGCGCAGGGCGAGAGGACGCTGTCGCAGAGGACTGCACGCCAAGGTTTACGTCTACGACGGCCTTTACAAGCTGATCGGAGAAGCTTCCCATTTCGATGTGCAATGATTTGGACGAATCGAAGATCATGGTCCTCTGCACTTGGACTACCTGGCTGAACCTCGGCAGCAGCAGCCGTGAAGAAGGGCTGTGAATGCGAGATGAACTGCTCGAGGGATTGTGCCGCCAAGTAATTATGATTGAAGTTATTATCATGAAATGGTTGATGCTCTCGGACCAAATGATCCCTTGTCCACTTTTTATTTCTATATTAACCCTTGTTAATAATCGAATTTAAAGGTGTACTTTTGAATATCTTCTTTTTGCAGGCCTTAAACCAGGGACAATCTACTATTATAAATGCGGGGATAGCTTCTCAAAGGTTATGAGCAAAGAACATTCATTCACAGCTCTTCCATCGCCTGGAAGAGAAATTTATCCCAGTAAAATAGCAGTGGTTGGGGATCTGGGACTCACATGGAACTCAACCACTACCATTGCTCATCTAACAAAGAACGATCCGTCTCTGATACTAATGGTTGGGGATATGGCCTATGCAGATCAGTATCGGACAATAGGAGGCAGAGGAGTTTCCAGCTTTTCACGTGCGTTCCCAAATGCGCCGACTAGAGAGACACACCAGCCTCGTTGGGACGGATGGGGAAGGTATTGTGAAAGATTAATTTGTAGTTCCAAGTCAGTATCTCTCTTATTGTGGCAACACATCAAGATTTCTTCTGGTAAATGAGATGGGCAACAAAGCATAAACTTTTCTTTCTATCATTAGAAGGCGAATTGTCTTTTTTCTTTCCTAAGATGATCTAAGGCGGATGGAAGCATAAACTAATTATTGCAGCTACTACAATACCCCAAAATATATCCCCTCCAATGTCTAACAGTCATTAAAGTATTTAAAATTAGTGATTAATTCATAATAAATAAAATTTACTAGTCAAAATTAAAAATCCATTAAAGACAAATAATAACTTAGGAAAAAGTGTTTGGACATTTATTAGGGTATGCAGCCATATGCCTCTAGAGTTGAAGTTTACAGTAGAGCCTACCAACTTTAATTGCCTTACAACAACCAAATGCCTTTGCAAACCTTAAGAATAGTGCCACTAGAAATATAATACCATATGCTGCAAAAAGATGTCACATTCTTCCTCAAACCAAGTAGATGTCCAAGTCTAGTCGATGCCCTACTCATAACAACGTGCATCCTCAAATTTAGTGCCAAGACCAATACAGACTTTCACGTTATCTATATTTCCCATAAAATTGCAAACACAAAATATGGCTCACAATATTAAAGCAATTTCCCACCATAACATGCGCGGTATAGGCAAGCGAGCCAAGACTTTACAAACCATTACATTTGAATATTGCATTCACTAATGAAGCACTAGTGTATGCTAACATAGATTATGCTCATTGACCTATCATTCTTATTATTGTTAGTGATCTATTACGTATTCCATTTCATAGCACGAATATCCTTTATTGTGTCCCAACTTTATTTTAATAGAAGCAAGTTTTATATTTACAAACAAACTTATCCTAGAGAGATAAACCTCTTTTCATAAAATCTCCTGCTAATAAATAATCTTCCCTCCAAAGTTCTCTTTAACAAATAATCCTTAATTTATTTATTCTTTAATGCTTGCAAATATCTTAAACAAAAAAACAAACTTTTCAAGTTTAGCATGTTACTCGTATCTCCCATTCAGCATGCTGTTTCTAAAATGCTTGAAAGAAGTAGATAAATACCGAACTATTAATAATGTGTGATGAATATCATTAATAATTGCATCACCACACTTGAAACAACAAATAATTGAGTTAAATTGGTTCAAAAATGAATAGATATATAGGTATCCCTATAGTTGAAGCAAAAAATCTACTTCTAATAGAGTTTTTAGGAGACGTTTAGATTAAGTGTAAGAACCCCCATCATAAGCTGCAATCATTGTAACGTATCCACATTTTAAGCATGCATCTGTAAACCTTGAAACTAGCGACATCCTACATCATAGGGCTACAAGTCACATGAGGCATGGCTGATTTTAAATATGGAGTACCTGCTATAGGTATATATTGTAGATGTGATAGTAGCTTTTATATTCATATATTGTAGATGCATTATTTGATTTTAGTAATTCATATTATTCCTTAAGAAGTATTTTGTCCCATGATGGACCTAGCAGTGGGTGTCGTACAACATTACATAAATGTTGCTATAATAAGCCAATAAGGTTGCCCTCCATGCCTAGGCTATAAGGGCATGGGCATCTTTAAGATTTTTTTAGCCAGACTTGGGCATGGTATACATGTAAGGGAAATGAATTCTTTTTCCATTGAATGATACTTTATGAATAAAACCCTTCTATCTCAAATGTTAAGCCTAAAAGGGTTGGTAGATTCGAGCACTCATCTTTTTTAGTTCACTTTTATGCATAATCATCTTCTTGTGTTCTGATTTTGATGCATGTTATCAATTTTCCTATTCATTTTAACGAGGAACAATATAATGTATAAATTATAAAGCAACAAAGACAATGCAAGTATGAAAAAGCCCTGAGGATAAGGCAACCCTATTGTGAGGGCCCGACGTCGATTCGGCAGAAACCGTTCTGGCATCGGGTGACTCCTCACCGCAGGATCATATCAAGCAATTTGAGAAAAAAAGAATGCGCATATAAAAGTAAATGATATTTTTCATTTATCAAAAGTTCTTATTACAAGATCCATCATCGTACAAAACAAAGAAACAAAATAAGCAATTCAGCGCTGCCGTCGATCTTTTTGAAAATTAAGGTTCTTGTTTAACATCTTCCAGGAGCACCTGACCTGGTATTGTATAGAAAATAATACCGAGATTTGAATTCCCAGTAATTAGAGAATACTCTAAGTACAACAGTACACAATAACAAATTACTTTATGAAAATGCGTTTAGCAGAGGTAAAAATGCATGATAGGTAAGGTAATCGCGTAAAATAAGCAAGTAACTTCCTGCAACAAGTAGTTATTACAAAATAACGGTTACTGATGTCATTTTCCAGTAACTAATCCCGAATATTACTGATGTCATTTTTTCAGTAACAACCCCGAATGTTATTGATGTCATTTTCCAATAACAACCCCGAATGTTGCTGATGTCATTTTTTCAGCAATAACCCCGAATATTACTGATGTCATTTTCCAGTGACAACCCCGAATGATACCAAAGTTATTTTTCGGTAACAACCCCGAATGATATTACATTGGTTTCGGACAACCAACTAAGCTTCAAATGGATTCGGCTCAAAGCAAATAAGCGAAGCATAGCAGTAAAAAAAAATGCAAGATGTAATGCAAGTCATATACTGGGTACCTTTAATCTTTAAGTTCAGCAGTTCAACAGCTTGAATGAGTGACAGTTCGCTCAATCTGCATTTAAGTCCCGATATTTTTAAGTTAGCCTTTTAATCAAATGATTTAGGAGTTTAATTTTTTCTTTTATTCTGATCTTCTTCCGCTTTTGCAGTTTGATTGATTTAAGCTGCTATTAAAATAGTTATAATTTTTAAAGGATTTTAAGATTATGATTGAAAAAGTACGAATAAAAAAAAAGGAATAATAGTCATTTATAACAATTGAATCGTTCTCATTATTAATTAATGAGGATGATTCTATTGTGAATGACTAATACTAAACTTGATAGTTATAAAGAGACAACATTTAGAGAAAACAAATGTGTTCCTCCAATTCCGTCTTCTTACTTTAAAATTAGGATCACCGGCACACGAAAAGAAGCTGGAACAGGTTGGCCGAAGGATGGCCGGGGGCTGGCAGAGGGCTGTCGGAGGTTGCTAGAGCCGCTGTGGGGACTGCCGGGGGCTGCTGGAAGCTGCCGGAGAGGGGGCTGGCTGGCTGAGGAGTAAGGCTTGCTATCGGAGGCTGCTGCTGGCTGGGAGGCTTGCTGGAGGGGGCTGTCGTGGGCTGCCAGAGGCTGGCAGGGCTGAGGAGAGGCTGCCGGAAGCTGAAAGGAGGAAGATGGGTGTAACAGCCCAAACTCTTAAGTATCAAGGTATTGTCTGTTTTGTCCTGAAAGGACTCACAATTTTTTCCTCAGAAGATAACTTCCCAGTAGGTCACCCATCCTGGGAGTGCTCCCACATGAGCACGCTTAACTTTGGAATTCTTATCAAAAATTCCACTGTTATTTGAAAAGGTGCTTCGATATTTAAGAGTTTCACTTATTACTACTTTAGTGGGTCTTCACAATCTCCCCAACTTAAGTAACTGACGTCCTCGTCAGTATCCACGCACAGATCCAAGAACCATCCATTGGGTAGATAGAACTAGAGGTGACCACTACAGGCTCAAGAGGTACCCACAACCATGTAGCACCTTAACCATCATGGGTTCAAGAGGCTGCTCACATGAAGTGGTACTTTGCCCTATATGGCACTTAGCTCCTATCTGACGCCCTATGATTTGCTCTGATACCATTTGTAGCAGCCCAAACTCTTAAGTGTCAAGGTATTATCCGCTTTGTCCTGAAAGGACTCATAATTTTTCCCTCAGAAGATAACTTCCCAGCAGATCACCCATCTTGGGAGTGCTCCCACATGAGCACGCTTAACTTTGGAGTTCTTATCAAAAACTTCACCGTTATCTGAAAAGGCGCCTCGATATTTAAGAGTTTCACTTATTACTACTTAAGTGGGTCTTCACAATGGGAGCTGCCGAAAGGTTGGCCGGCTGCTAAACAAGGGGAGGGGTGGCTGCTGTGGGTGACTGTGGGAAGGAGAAGGGAGGGGATGGGGATTATATAGGCGCACGTAGTGGCGCCAAACTTGAGCCAAAACGGCGCCTGGTCGGCGCCTGACACGCGCTAGGGAGCCTCTGGCGTGGAAGCTTCTCCCGCCAGAAGGCGGGAGTGGGGTCGGTGGGGTCGGGGGAGTCGTGGTCGGCCCTATGGGCCGACAACCTGCGCCAAAAACGACGCAAGCAGGCGCCGCATGTGCGCCAGGCTTCCGCCTGGCGGGGAAACTTCTCCCGCCTGGCGAGGGAGAAAGGTCGCATGCGAAGGAAGGAAAAAAAACAGAGGAAAGAAAATGGAAAATTTTTAAACTTCAAATTAAACGCATTTTTTCCGCCGTTCGGCGTCCGAATGCAACGAAACTTGGCACCGAGGTGTGTTACGACATGACGAACACCCTCGCGCCAAAAATTTTCGATTCTGAGCAATACTTTATTTTATTTTATATTTAGAGGTTTAAAACTTTGAAAATTTGTCACGATCAAATCGACGCTCAGAATTTGATGAAACTTCTCGAGCAGCTAATAAATAATATACTTAACACGTCGACACTGAAAACTATGAATTCGGACACGTATTTCAATGTTTTTGATTTTTTTAGAATCTTAGAAATTTCAAAGATAGAACGGGAGCTTCTGTTAATCGGATTTTTCTCAAACTATGGCACTTTGATCTAAAAATTATTTCTATCTATTGGTAGTTTTGTTTGCATTCTCCGGGATCCTGATTCCTATGGCGGAATTCTAACATAATTTGCAAAATAACGATTTTGGATCGTTACAAACTCTCGTACTTAAAAACGATGTCGTCCTCGACATCAAATGAACAAAAAGAAGATTTAAGAGAAGTTCTGGGTTACCTCAGCTAGAAAATAACTCTGGATACTTTCTTCGCATAACATCCTCTTTTTCTCACGTAGCCTCCATTACAATATGATTATGCCACTGTACTTTAACCATCGGGATCGTTCTGCTTCTTAATTTTCGGCGGTCTTTTTCAATGATTTGAAGTGGCTTTTCGACATAAGTCAGATCAGGTTAAATTTCAACTATTGAATCAGAAATTTGTTGAGAGGGTTCCTGGAGGCATTTGCGAAGAGCAGAAACATGAAAAACGTTATTCACAAAAGATGAAATTGTTTATTTTGCATTTTATGTGGCGGTAAGGAAGTGTTTATGGAAGCATTGGGGGGGGGGTGGGGGGTTCTATTTGAGGTCCTCCCTAATCTTCATATTGTTTCACGGATTCCACCCGAAGCGCCGAAGTTTTTCATGAGGCCCTAACGAACGCAAAATTAGCTGCTTCAAGGGTTGAAATTAAACCTATGTCTAGGTTTATAGGCATATAGGGTTTGTTATTCACAAAAGATGAAATTGTTTGCTTGCAAAACCTTTTGCTAATTTTTAATTAGAATTTTTTATTCGGGTAAGCCGGCCATGCCCACTGTGTAAAATTTGATTTTGGGTTTAATTCAGCCCTATAATATTGGATTGATTGGTTTCCAACAAATTTTAGTGAAACCAACAATGAAAGTTGATTATACTATATTATTCTCAGCTGCTCTTATTTTGTAGAAAATTTTCATTTAAAATTTTTTATATGAACTCCGTATGGTCCTAAGACTGAACTCCCAATAGTTCATGTTTTCCTTTACTCTGAGCTCATTTATTCACAAAATTTGTTTTAATATCATTGGAATCATATTTTGGTAAGCCCCCTAAGGTGGATTCGGCTATGGTTAACCTCCCAAGACCTTTAGTTGCCAAGATTCTAGTTGAGGTTGATCATACAGAAACTTTGAAAAGAAATTTGAATTGGTGGTGAAGATAATGATTACTATCAAGGAGTGATTTTTGAGAATTACTAAGGTTTTGTGGGCATTGTGATATTATTGGGCATGAAGCTTCATCTTGTCATAAGCTTTATACTGAACTAAGATTGACATCCAAGACTTTTAAGGATAGACAACCCGTTGTGAATAAAACTCAACAAATTTATATTCCTAAAGCTACGGCTAATGTGAATACTGAAGATAATCAAAATATTCAAGTCGAGAATGCTTTAACTGATAGTAGGATGTGTTTGTTTGGTGCTCATAAAGTTAATAATGCTGTAATTGAGAATGATCCTGAAGTTAGCGTTCAAACTTTGAACTAATGTGAATTTGTTGATAGCATTGAACTTGATAAAGAAATGATGGTGACACTTTTAACATCCAAACTAAGGCTAACTATGGTTTAGATGTAGTGAAGCAGTTAGCCCAACCATCCTCTCAGTTATATCTAATAATTATCATTTTACTGCTAAGAATGCTATATTATGTGTGGGTCAATATTCATCTTTCAATCCTAAATCTACTGAAGTATATGCTATTTATGAGGCTGCTTACTTTGACTCATATGAATGAGATTGCTGACATGAGGATCTGAAGGTGAATCCGAGGGATTTAATAAAATACTGAATGTCATTTCATCATCACATCCAAGTAATTTGATTAAAAGGAAGTCTTTTGATAATCTCTCAATCAGCTCAAGTGAATGCCCTATGTTGTCAGTTCATGAAACCAGAACTGATTCTGCCATTTCTTCCGGTAAAAAGAAAGGGATTTAAGATCCCTAAAATATATGAGAGAAGGTATAAGGTCTTGTAGTATAAGATATAATTTTTTCTATCTTCTGCTTTCTTGTTGCCTGGGACTGGAATTTCTGCAGTATTGTATGGTTTATTTGATCAGGTTGCTAGTTTCAAGCTGTATTGGCCTACTGACTGCTTTGTTTTTTAGGAAATTTTAATGCTTCCTTTAGTTGCAGGCGCTTGTTCTGAGATCCGGTCATCTATTGACTGGTCAAGGTTGCGATCTTATGAGCTGGGAGGTTACGAAGCAAGCCCTAGTTGTATTGCTGACCATTTACAATTTTAGATTCAGCTTGAGGAGTTTAATATAATGATGCTCTGCAGTTGGTACCTCTAACGCACCTATATCCCAGGGTCCGAGAAATTTAGTTTGAGCTCTGTCTCTCAGAGCTATTTCTTTGAAGTTTATTTCTTGTGTTTGACTGTTTTATCCATGTGAGAGTGTTAAAGTTTGTTGTTTGGAGACTTAGTTTAAGTAATTTTTTTTTTAAGAAAAAAAGAAAAAATTCAATTTCAAGAAAATGTTCAACAAATATCTTGTTTCTGCAAGATCACATTAAAAATCTTAAATTAAAAATATTTTCAAGTCTTTGATAATTTTTTTCATTTTTTTACATATTGGTGAATAAATGTATTTACTGCATTTTATTATCATCATCATTATCAATATTATCCTTGTCTCGACTATTTGGGGTCAGTGTCATGAATCCTCATTTTTATTTGTTCGTATTGACTCTATGTTAATATTTTACATCAACAATAAGCATAGATGAAGCTTTTGATTTTATTGCATTGAGAAGCAATATTAAGAAGAGATTTTTTTGGCTTATTAAATTTGTGATAACATATTTCCATTCCACTATGGCATAATAGGTTTATGGAACCCCTTACATCAAAGATTCCTACGATGGTGATTGAGGGAAACCATGAAATTGAACCACAAGTTGGTGGAATGAAATTCAGTTCCTATATGGCACGATTTGTTGTTCCAGCACTAGAAAGTCACTCTAACAGCAGCTTCTACTACTCATTCAATGCTGGTGGGGTGCATTTCGTCATGCTAGGTGCTTATGTTGATTACAATCAAACAGGTAAATCTCTACCTTCAGATACATTTATGATGCGAATTAATTATTTTGCACAGGAATTATCAAAAGAGAAATCAAGGGTGAGAAGTTGAGAACGACAGAATGTGAGAAAGGGAAGAGTCACACATTTCATTATTTTTCTTACTTTACATGCTAGACAATGTGCATATTTATACACTTACATCACCTAATCAATTCTATGAACAAATATAGAGGATAACAACCGTTTAATATCACAGTTCAGGAGTTTTTTTAATGTTAAAAAGGTGCTTTATTACTGTTGTGCTCATGCATAATGACTGTTTAAAACTCACTTTCAGTGTTGGAAATTCTTAGCAATATAGCTTGACTGTAGGTGAACAATATGCATGGTTGAAGAAAGATTTGGCTAAAGTTAATCGACGAAAGACTCCATGGGTTGTGGCTTCTTGGCATTCACCTTGGTACAGCAGTTATTCAGCTCATTACCGAGAGTTTGATTGCATGAGGCAGGAAATGGAAGAGATTCTGTATCATAATCGCATTGATATTGTATTCTCCGGTCATGTAAGTTTACCATTTCTTGCTTTTATTTTTTTTGCATTACAAACTTTCAAACAATATTTCCCTAGATAATTAGTTTATATTACTCGTGTATTATTTGGAATTTAATCTTATTACACCTATTTTGCTTAAATTCCCAACATGAATTTGTTGACGTCTTCCTTAGTCTTAGAACTATAAATTTGAGATTAGGGAAAACATAGTTGGTATTTTATTGCCATAGTTGGTATCGGAGCTTTAATTCTGGTGTTGACTGTGGTTACTCTAGTTATTATAAAACCTATTGATCTAGTATCGAGCTGCTATAAGTTGGAATTAGAATTTTAATTTTGGTACTAACTGTAGTCTCCACATTTGGAATCAGAGCTGTTGATCTAGTACCGAGTTATCATAGTTGGTATCAGTGTTTTAGTTATGTTGCTGACTATGAACATAATTGTTCTGTTCAGGACTTGCTCATCTTTTGTTGCTTCTTTGTGATGCTAAAGTATAATTCTTTTTATATAGCATATTCTCCATCTATATCTTGATGTATTTCATCTCTGCTACCATTGCTCCCACTTGAACAAAGCACAGCTGCATTGATACTAGTTAGGGATTTGAGTACTCAAACCGCACTGCACTTCACATCATAAGGCACATACGAGAAAAATGCGGAAGATTCAAGGGATTCTTTACACAACAAAACAGGAAAGAAAAAAACACACAAAGTTTTGTGAAAAATCACAAAATTGCGTTACAAACTTCCATTTTTTTTGCATTACAAACTTTCAAACAAAATTTTAAATGGATGTAAAATTTTGATTAGGATGACAATTGCATACTTCAATTAATTAGAAATATGCTTCACTAATCTTAATAAAATCCAAATATTCCTATTATAATTGTGATCAAATTTGGGGCAAAATATCCTAACCTAAAATTTTCCCCAAATTTGATAGTGTTTGCACCTTTGACAACACTTTTTAAGATCCATATGAAAAAGGTTTTTCAATATTCTACATGATTTATGTTAGAGGAAATCTAGCAAACAACAAGAACTAATAAATACAACACAGAAATATAAGATTTAAAATGAAAAACTTCAAACGAGAAAATTACTGTGAAAAGAGAAAACAAAGCACTAGACAAAACAAAGATGTGGAAAATATAATGGATTCAGGATTCTCTAATCCTTCATTGTGATCATATTTCTAGAAGGGAATTACAAAAAAAATAATTTCTAGAGGGGGCGCTGCCACTGAATACTTATCATGTCCAAACCACTAAAATTTTTGGTGGGCTAGCTGATCCCTGCCATGGGATGCAGGCCCTGGGATTGATCTGTGTGCATGTCACGTTCAAATCAAATTTGAGGCAAACAGCAAACAATTTAATTTCACACTGTTTCCAAACATGCTTGGCTACAACTTTCTTGATAATATTTTATATCCTTTGTGATGAAAATAAATTCATTCAAATATACTAGTATGTGGTAGGCTGGTAGCTGTAGGAAAGTTGCTATTTTGCTTGTTTTAAAGGCAATTTTGTTTAAATCCAATAAAGTACAGACAACAACAGTTAACTAAAAAGAACTACCACTTTTTGCATAAGCAAATTAGTTAATAATGGTTTTATTCGGTCAACCGATTCATGAAATAACTCTAACATCATAGCTCTCTATTGTCCAGGTTCATGCTTATGAGCGTATGAACAGAGTGTACAACTATAAATTGGATTCATGTGGACCAGTTTATATAACTATAGGAGATGGAGGAAATATTGAACAAATTGAGGTTGATCATGCAGATGAACCTGGAAAATGCCCATCACAGAATGATATCATCCCTGAATTTGGAGGGGTCTGCTTTATCAACTTTACTTTTGGCCCGGCAAAGGGCAAATTCTGCTGGGATCAGCAGCCAGAATGGAGTGCATTCAGAGAAAGCAGCTTTGGACATGGAATTTTGGAGGTTATTTTTCTTCATTACACTTAATTGGATTCAATTATAAATGATGTTAATTTTTCTTTCTTTTTAATGAGTTAATACAATATTGTGCAGGTAATAAATTCAACACATGCTTTGTGGACATGGCATCGTAATCAGGATGTTTATAAAGAAAGCACTAAAGGAGATCAGATTTATATCGTAAGGCAGCCTGAGTTGTGTTTGCCTAAAAGGAGGAAAGGTTTCTACAAATATTAAGAGAGCAAAACAGCTCAGTTCTTCTAAAATTTGTTGCCAATTGCAGAAATATCGGAAATCTTAGAGTGTGAACAGTTGGATATGTTTGAATATTTCATTATGTGATAATCATCTGCAAAGTTTAATGCAAGGATCTATATAATATATCATGTTCTATTGCAGCACAGGTTCTTTGTACTTAAAGTTGCACTATCTGAGAATGGGCAAGCTTTTTTTCCTGTTTTTAAAATCCTGAAATCCCAAATCTTAAATCCTTAAATTGTTGGGGAGTGCTTATCATGTTCTATTGTGATTTGAAAATGTATCTAATGAATATAGAGGAATTCCTAAAATAAATTCTATGGGGAAAGTATCTAAAACGAACCTACAGTGACTAAATCATTATTTGATGCTAATATTTAATTTTGGATATAAATATTGAAATAACAACTGACGGTTTTATCATGATATTTGCATTTTTTACTAAAAATTATTTGTCAAATTAGAACTCAATTGTAAAGTAAATAATAAATATCTTTATGGTAGTATTTTGGATTGTGTGTAAGAAATAAAAAATCATATTAAACTTTTTAAAGTAATTTTCAAAGAGTTCGGGAAAGAGAACTTGCATGGGATTTTTGCCAAGTTGTGCGGTATCTTTATAAGAAAAGATGCCGCAGATCGCATGATTAAAGCTATTGTGATGAAAATTACGTTACAACGTTCTTTTTTTTCAAACCTCTTTGACTTTTTAGGAAAAAGGAATGGTTTTTTGCTAATCGGAACTATAAGTCATGCAACGATCCTACATCATTTTTGGTAAAGATGTAGGCTTACCCGCCGAAAAGTCGTTTTCTGTTAAAATTCATTTCTGTTTTATATTGATTTTGTTTTCATTAAGTTTCCCGATTTTTGTTTCTACTGATTTTTTTTTTCGATTTTTGTTTCTACTGATTTTTTTTTAGAGGTAACGGGATGCATTCAAAGCCAATTCCCTTCTCTTCCCAAACTCGTCGATTGAGAATCGAAACCTTCCAGAACCGACAGCATAAGCTCGATGGTTCTTCCTTCCTCTTCTTGCGTAAAGGAAATTTTGCGATTCCTGCGTAAATAAGCCAATTTCCTGTAACGACGGAAGCAGCTCTAGCAGATTAACGACTATTTCCAAATTATTGTCGACAATTAAGTCGACGGATCCAATAATTAGTGTAGGGAGTTACGCAACTCTTTTCAGAAATCATCGGCGAACGCAGCTGCTTCCCTCTTCCGCTCGCTAGAAATGCATGAGCGCTGCTTCTACTCCTCTTCTGAAACTGCCAAATTGAATACTACGGTTTCCAAAGACACCCTATTAAAGCCCCCAGACCTCACAAGTCCTCTCCACTATTGCTAAACACTCGGACGCCCTTCTCCTCCTCTCAATAGTCCAAGCCCTCAAGCTCTTGCGCCTCTTGGAGGTCTTCGATAGAAACATCTCAACTTTTGGCGTCTGCTCCTCTCCTGCACGATCCCCTTCTGCACTCGATCTCAAGAATTCCTCGATATCTAAGGTGTGAATCTCCCTGTTGCTTCGATTTTTAATATAAGGTAGAAACTTAAAACATAAAACAGAGTAAATGTGCGAGTCTTCATGTTAAAGCTCAAATCAATGTAGCAAATTGTAAAGGCCCGATGCCGGTTCAGCAAGAACTGTTCCGACATCAGATGTTCACATACCACAGAATCCTATTGAGCAATTTAAAAGAGAAGGGATACACATCTAAAAACAAAATAAAATTTCTCATTCAATAAATTCCATATTACAAAAATCTTCCACGTATACCTCATACAATGTTCATCTTTTTAGAACAAAAATAAAATAAATAAATAAATAAAATAGCGTCGTAGATCCATCAACAGATTTGAAAATTTAAGACAGGGTTCTTGTGCGAATTCTCCTAGAAATACCTAACTGGTATTATAAAGAAAAAAATATCGGGATTATAATTCATAGTAATTTGAAAATACTCTAAGTACTACAATAAACAATAAATATTATATTTTATAATAATAGAGATACGATTAGCAAAAATAAGGATGTAATAAAAATGCAAGAAAAATAAGGCAATAGCTCAAACGGGATAATTAATTTCCTATAACAAGTATTATCACAAAGATGTTGGTTACTGATGTCGTTTTCCAGTAACCAACCTTAAATGTTACTGATATCATTTTTCCAGTAACTAACCACGAATGTTACTGATGTTATTTTTTCAGTAATTAATCACGAATGTAACTGATGTCATCTTTCTAATAACTAACCACAAATATTACTGATATCATTTTTCCAGTAACTACCACGAATGTTACTGATATTATTTTTTCAGTAACTAACCACAAATAAAAAGATATTGGTTTCAAACAACCAACCAAGCTAAGAAGCAGTAAAGTGCACAAGTAATACATGTACATATATTAGGATAACTTTTTCTTTTAAGTTTAAAAATACAACAATTTGATCGAATCTGCATTTAGATTTTTTATAATTTAAATTAGCCTTTTAGCCAATATTATAATGAAAGTGATATTTTATGGATATTTACTTTCTTCTTTTCTATTATGTCTTTCTTTCATTCTCTCTTCTTAATAGAAGACATCATTTTAAGTTATTGATAATAGCAATAATATTTATAATAATAATAATATTATTATTATTTAATGATAATAATGCATGAAATAAAAAAAACAACTGAAATAATAGTAATTTTACCATATTTGTACTGTTTTCCTTATTAATTAATGAGAACAATAAAAACGCTAATGACGAATAATAATCATTATTATGAAAATAATAATGATTATTATATATATAAAAATGAAAAATAAATAAAGAAAATATATAATAGCAAAAATTCTCCACATTTTCCCTCCTTGTTTCCTTTATCTTCCTCCTCTTACTTATGATTAAGGTTGCCGAAAATTGGAGGGAGGTCGGACGTGGTTGAAGGGGGCCGAAGGGGATCGCCAGAGTGGGGTGGCCGGAGCAGAGGTGGCGGCGGCTGGCTGGCCGGAGGTCTGGCCGGCTAGGAAAGCTGGTTGGAGGGAGTCTGCTGGCTGGGAGAGGAGGGTTTGCTATTTTGGGGAAGGAAGGGGTTGAGTGGGGTATAAATAGAGGGAGGGAAGGGTGAGGGAGGGTGGGCTGGCCGGACGATTCCGTCTGTTCCGTCTGTTCCGTCTGGTCAGACCTACCAGGGCGGCGCGCATGGCACCTGTTCCGTCTACCCCTGCAGACTCTGTCGAGTGACAGAGTCTGCGCCCGGATCCTAGTGTCGGGGGGAGGAGCGGAAATAAAATAGAGGGAAAAATAAAACTTAAGTAATTATTTAAAATTAAATTGTTTGCAATTTTTCATCATTTGACCTTCAAAAATAATGAAACTTGACATAGATGTGTGTTATAACGAACATCATCATGCCAAATTTTTTTGATTTGAAGCAATACTTTATTTTAAAATAATTTCAGGAGTTTGAAAACTTCAAAAATTAATTGCAATTGAAATGGAGCTCCAAAATTGATGAAACTTTTAACATAGCCTTAAAATAATATACTTAAACACAATGATATGAAAATCGATGAATTTAGACACGTGTTTAATTTTCTCAATTTATTGAATTTAAATAATCTAGAAATTAAAGCGGGAGTTTCCGTTATCCGGATTTTTCTCAAACTAGAGCATTTTGATCTATTTTTTTTATCTAATGGCATTTTTGTTTGCCCTAAATTAAAGTTCCTGGGATCCTGATTTCTGAGGCAAGATTTTACCTAATTTTTGTGAAATAATGACATTGGGTCGTTACACAAATGAATATCATATTAACAGTAGTTAATAATAAATTTTTTGAAATCTCTGATTCCAAATGATCATAATAAAATAGGGAGTTGCCCAATATAATTGATATCTTCTTTATTAATAATATACTCATTACAATCTCTATTTTAGACAAAGAGGTGTTATTCATTTTAAATTATGAAATTAAAACATGTGGTAAGAATATACTGATCAAATCCCTATTTAGTACCTTGATGTACTAGGCTGATGTAATCTCAATTTAGATCATATGTCGGTTAGTATAATGGTTGATTAGATGTAAATAGAGGACAATGGAATGATGTTAAGGTTGCAGTAAAAATATGGTGAAAGCAATGTGTTGATGTTATTGTCAGCCAACTATCATCTTGATTGATAACATAAACATTCTATATTTCTATTTATGAATTAAGCTGCAAGAGTTATGCTTCAATCTACTATTGGATCCAATTAAAGATGGAATATAAGAGAGGTGAAATTATCATATCTAATAAAATATGTTGGCAGCAATAAATGTAATAATTTCATTTAAACCTTCAACATTAGTTCTGTTGATCATCTCATGGCAAATTGGAATTCTTACATAATGAATTAGGCGCACATTAAGTTACTTATGATTCCGACGCATATCAAATGAGGAACTACGAAATCATTAGAGCCACATTTTGATTCAGTAGCCTTATCCTATTCACTAATGTATCAAATGAATTATAAAGAAGAACCTTATAAGATTAAACAATAGGCATAGTTGTGCATATATTCGCAGGTGAGATTAATTATTCATTTAGAATTTAATAAAGATTATAATTATAATTTTTGTGGAAACATCAAAATTGTGAGTGATTTGTCTTATTAACTCAACACAAGAGGTACACGAGATATTACTTTTTATACTTTTATTTGCTTTTATTGCTGCTCTAACATCGCTTTAAGCCTATTTCGTCTTGATATTAAATGCGCTATTTTTACTATCAACTGATGTAAAAACAAAATGATGTTTATGTATCTTGTGAATGTATGCAATAGTTTCAAAACGAATGTTGAATTAGGTTAGGGACGGGGCTAGTCCATCTAGAGCCTTTGAGGGGGCTCAGGTGATAAACATGCTTTTATTGAACCAAACATCTTCTGATTTTGCCCATTAGAACTGCTAGTATTGCTTCATAATATCAAGACACACAAATATGATTTTTTTTGCGATTATCTTTTGAAATTGGCATGTGGTATAACTATGGCAAGGAGATGCTTATTTGCATGAATTATGATATTATTTTATTTATATCAAATCATATTTTTTCCTGCAATTTTATTACATCTTTAATTCACTTTTTGTTTTTGTTTAAAATATAACATTTAATATCCTTTGTACTTAGAATGTACACTAAGGGATTATTATTATAATGCCAGACTAGGTACAACTGAAAGATGCCGAGATAACTTGATGACATCTTAAGGAATTCTAGTGCATATTGGAAGAGTAAAACTTTAGCTTTCATTTTATAAGAGAAACTTATATTTTTATATGTTGAGACATTTATTAATTTTGTAATATTCTGGATGATGGTATTTAAATTGAATGAATGATATTTTTGATATTCTTGTATGATTCTGGATGTTTTAAAAATCGTTTGAATGCTATTTTGCTTAACTGTCAATATGATCATGCGAAAATGTACTCAATATTAGATTGATTGTTACTAAACTTAATATGAGTTATCACACTTCAAGATTGAATTACCATATCTTTTTTTATTGTTTTCTTTGCGAAATGTTTCCTTGATCCTGAATAAAAATTAGGCGGAGCACTCTTTACTAAGAAAACAAGAGCAAATACTCAATTAAAAATAAAGAAAGTTAACTATAAGGGAACTTAAGAATTCAAGAACAACATTTGTGTTTTTCAATTTCCAAATATATAAAAAACTCCACAGATATATGCTTTTACTTGTACTTTTCCATTATTCTCCTCGCTTCTTCTAAGGTTTCATGTTCTCTCAAGGGGTCGCCGCCCCTTTCACTAGGAACTTCATCCGTATTAATGAATATGTATAGGAAATAGATAAGTGTCATCAAAGCCTGTTGCCAAATGAAGGATGTCAATTTATATTTAAGAACCTATACTGATGCATAATGGTACGATATTCTGGGATTCAGAAATCGGAAGGTAAAGCAAAATTAAAGCTAAGATTTCCTTGAAGTAATAAATAACACTTCAGCGAAGTCATAATCAGCATTAGAAATGTCTCATGGTTTGTTTAGAGCAGTACATGAGGAATTAAATCAATCTATTTTTGTAATCCTTTAACAATAATTTTATCTCTAATAAATTCATTTCCAATAATCATTTTATCTCTAATACTTTCCACCATCTTATTGATTGCCCCAAAAAGTGTAGACATCTCTACCATTCTGAATTTATCTTCAGGAGCAGAAGTAACTCTAACAATTACAAAGAAAAACTTTAGTGCTTTACCAGTATAAAGAAAAAGTGCTTTACCATTACAAAGAACACTGTGGAGAGAAAGGAATTGAATAGAAAAAGGGTTGCTGCAGCCAAAACTCCGGTAGCACCAATTCTTGCTATTGGTCGGGGAATTGAATCCTAATATTGACAATCAAAATTGCATTGCACCATTTTATTATAGTAATTTTCTATGCATGGCATATGGAGAACGTTATTGCAATCATTAAAAGAAATTTCTTACTGGAACAAGATTGGTTCCAGCATCCGCAGAATCTTTTCCAATCCTCCAGGCAGTTTCAATGACTGCAACGAAGTACCCACGAATAAAGTTAGACAAGGAACACAACAACCGTTCATCATAAATGAATCAATATACAAAATATGCAGATATAAATATATATAACATAATAAAACATTAGCATCTCAAACAATTAATAAGAAAGAAGGTATGAGATCATGATTACATGCAACAAATTAGAAACAAAGTATGTTTTTAAGATCCTCACGGTTTACAATAAATTTTACGGCTGTCATAAAAGCTGGGAATAACAACACTATTAAGTGCTGGAGGGAGGGTGTAAATTTGAAGAACTTCAACAAATAAAAAATTGTTGTTCATTTATTTTGGTTTTAACAGTTCCCATGCAGCTGATCAACTCCAAGAAAAAAAATTCAAAGCTCGAAATGTTTGATTTGCAGAGCCTAAGTGTAGCACAATTTGGGTGCACTTGAACACACAGCAAGGTGTGTCGATGCAAATGGGAACCGGACTTAGTGGCGAAGCCTCAAGCGCATTAAAGTGGAGTGGGCCACAAGACAATTACAAAACTTGAAGTGGTTTTAAGATAGCAATAGTTCAACAAAAAGCAAAAATGGTCGGTCAAGACAGGCTAAGAAAAGCTAGAATCCAAAGATTCAATCCTATTGAGGATTTGACAAGAAACCTGGAAATGGAAGCCCGTGTGAGTAGCAGGGAAACGTCAGCTTGACTCAAATCTCTTTCTTCCTCCGAGCTAGGAAAGCTTGATCTTTATAGGGTTCAAGACAGTTATCTCAGCCGTTAGTATAGTTTTCCTCGTCTTTCAACAAAATTGAATAACCGCCGGATCTTTAGATGCCAGTCTGACTTCAAATCTTGTTCAAAATCTAGTAAGTACGGACTCTCCTAGGCAATAGGCAGGACTCTGCTTTCGTAATTCGTTGACCTAACTACGTCCTTTAGACTTCCCGGTCATTGAGCCGATAGGATTCACAGTATGGAACCGAATCGAACGCCGCGTAGCGGAAGAGGCCACCCTCCGGGTAGGTTGCTATCTCATTTACGTATGGATTTCAGTGGATCCCGATGGAGCTTAGATTCTCAAAGCGGACAGACAGCAAACCCTCTACGTCGTCTTCGACTACGACCTATCTCTGCCCCTGAAGTAACGTTGCATAAGCCTAAGCCGAGAAAGCCTTCTACGCTGCGCGTCCGAACCTCTCGCTATCGCTCGATATCAACCTTTAGATTAGATTTTAGGTACGTTTTCTCAGAGTCCGGAGCTAATAGTTAGTAGTGACTTCCTTTTTGGGACCGGTCAGTCTCAAGGTTAGAAAGTCACTGCTCTCTGAACCTGCTTCGCAGCCTTAGTCTATGAAACCTTCTGGTGGTTGGTGCTACCTGGTTACTAGACTACTTCGCACCTTCGTATCCTTCGCCCTTCTTTTCTATGCAAAAGTTTCACAATTGGAATGGAAGCAGGTAGGGACGTGCAAGGGTGGACATCCTCTTCCGAGCTCACAATTGCATACATTTCATAGCCCTTTCACTTTTCAGTCGATTAAGCATACCCCAATGCGGCCATGGGAGGATTCGTCACTCGGTTTTCCGGAGGTCTTCGGCATCCACTCGCTTACATTGAGATAATGATCCGATAGGCATGTGTGACACAGACAGAAAGCTAGATGATCTTCTATCTATGCTCTCTGACTCGTTAGTCGTCGGTTGCTCAACCGCTTATCTGAGTTGAATCTCGAATGCAAAGGCAAGATCGAGGATGTGTCTGAAAGAATCTCTGACGTACTGGTCTGAGTCTGGAAGCCGGTTCAGCTTTCGGGCTCAAAAAGAAAAGGCCGCGTAGCGGTTATCAATACAAGAGGGCTCTAGAAAGAGAATTCTGCAGAATGAACGTAAAACCGTACTCCTTTACATATCCTTTCCTTCGTCTCTTATACATACTTGAATTGTGAGGCGGATAAGACATTAGTCGAAGCAAGAGGCCTTTTCGATTTCTCCTTTCGACTTGCCGAGAGTTGCCATTGTCGCGTGTCCTTTGGGGGTCGGTAAGAAAACTAATAAGGCTAGCGCCCGCGCAGCGGAAGATCAAATTGCTCTTCTCTTCTTAATGTTCTCGAATCCCCTACCGAATCGACTACGAGAGCCAAAATGTCTTGTGCGGCTACCTTCGGGTGTTGAAAAACTAATAGATTCCCGATGCCGAGCTAAAAAAAGGAAAGAAAGGCCACCGGTAGGTAGGTTTGCTTGCAAGCTAGTCGAAGCCCACGGAGCGGTCCATTCAACCCCATTCCATTAATGGTCAGTAGGCTTCCCAATCATGAGTCTTCTTGTAGTTAGGCTAGAGAATAGGTGAAAACCGGTAGTTGATTGAGTGGGTGGTGAAGGTCTCAACGCGTCTGTCTCCTTTATTCGTCTCTCAGAGGAATTAGATCCGCTCACTAAGCTAACTGACCGCATAGAACCGACTGTACATACGATTCCATGGATAGTTTCATTCGACCTCGTGATGGAGGACATAGCTTACGATCATCGGCTCACTCTTACCAGAGCCTACCTACCGCTTGTGGCACTTTCAAATATATACCCTGAAACGCGACCAAGTTGTAAGACCTCCAAAGAAAAACGGACAATAGAAGAGCCTTCAGAATCAGGCCTTTAGCCTTTTGACTTGAGCTAGAGTAGGAGGCAAGTGACAGGCGCTCCCCATTGAATATGGACGAAGGCTACAAAGGATCTCAAGAGTGAGACGCTAGTCCAAACGGTAGGCTTTGTGAGCCGTCAGGCCACCGCCAGCCTAAGCCTTCCTTGTCTTGTAGTTATCCGCTTCAGCAGAACCGCTGCGCGGCCACTAGAGTCACTTTGACCTTCACTCCTCTAGCTCAAGGCCGCCTTTCCGCTATCTGTCTTGAAGTTAAAGGAGGCTAAACAGCCACACTAACCGAGAAGCCGGATGAGTCGAGTTCTTTCTTGGCACTATAGTTCTAGTCCGAGGAAATCTACAAGCCTAAAAATGGAATGCAAGACTGGATTGAGTGAGATGCTTCACACAAGCACTGAGAACTGCTTTGACTTCGACTCTAAACTACAACTCATTCTCCGAAGAGAGCCGACGCTTTGCCAGCGGTAGTCTATTGATGACATGAGCCGCTGTCATCATACACTCGGACCAAGACTGACCGCTTGACGGTCGCTCTTTTATGAAGGATGTATAAGCCGGTCAAACTACTTTTATTTGAATCTATTTTTCTTTTTAGTTGAAATTCGCCCTCTTTCTATTCACTCAAGCGCTGGCCTTCTTTTTTGATTCCCAGGGCTGGGGTTAGGCTCAATTGACCTGTGTCTAAACGTCTATTCGTCACGCCGGGCTCACCCTACTCCGTGCTTAGGCGCCGAATGGGAGTTGGTTGAGCGTTGAAATGGAGCCTAGGCATCGATTGAGCGCTAGTGGATTGTTGAGGATGAGACTTGAGCATTCGAAAGGCCCAAGTGTCGAAGGTATGACCAAGAAAAACAGCAGGCCAAAAGTTGGGGTGCCCAAGTGTCAACAGATTCACAGACAATTGAGCCTGAACTGAGTGCCCGGCGTTTGGGTGCGCCAAAATGCCAGCAGCCAAAACAGCGGGTCAAGAGCTCGGCGCTGGGCATGCCCAAGCGCCAGGCATAGCGTGATCATAGGATTGCCACGTCGGGACCTGATTGGGGGCCAGATAGAGGGTTTTAGGGCAACCTTTGCTAGGGAGATAAATACTTAAGAGACTATGTGTTGTGTGTGTTGTGACTGTGAAGTAAAGGGACTGTTGTAGCTGTGATGATTGTGAGTACTATGAGGTCTTGTAAGGAACAATGTGTGTGATTGAAGGAATACACTAAAAGCTCTACGAGAGAGAGCAAATCTTTGTAATATTATTCTAGTTTTCATAATAAAGGTCTTTGTGGTGTAGTTATGTGGTTATTTTTTCAATTTATTGAGTTTTCTACGTTAAAGGTCTATGTTTGATGTTTGTTTTCTTTCTTGTGGCTCTATCCTTCTGTCGCTTGCACTTTGTCTTTGTCTAGTCTAACGAAGATGAGAGATTCTATGTGCTTCTGCGACTTGTTCCTTGCCGACAACGGAAGACGGCTGCAAAGTGAGTTCTAAATCCCTAACATGAAGTTGACAATTAGATGCCTTATGCATTTCAGCATATGAAAATTATTAAAAATAGATTTACCATAAAATTTTTAGTAATGCCAAGAGATTGTTATTGAGCCACAATATGATGCAAGGAAGATGAGTGGTGACTAAGCATTAGACTAAGCTGTGTATACCAAAAGATTGTTGATTTTAATATTTTTACTTTGATGCATAAACATTATGATGGTTAGTTTTGCATTCCAAGAATTACATTATACAACAACAAGCTAATGTATTCTCCACAAAGCAAACTAATCTCTAATGTAACATCACATAATTGTATATTACTAGATAAATCAATTTACAAAGCAAAATGAATCACAAAAAGTACAATGTAATCAATGCAAATGACCGCTGGTATTAGCAGTCTTTTTTTTTTAGATTTGTAGACCTACTAACAGAAAAAACAAGAGGTATGGTATGTTATAAAGATGTATAGTGGCACTACAAGTTCAATTACTGATAATTAAGCCAACTTAAATATATTATTATATTATTATTACGAACCATTGTCTCAAAAGCCTATACAATAAGCAAGTGGTAACAAGAAAGCATTATAATGACAGAAGTTGCAAATTTTGTTAAAATAAATATGATTAATTACTACTGGCATCTCACTAGGCATTTTTGTAATTGACTCGGACATTTATTGGTGCATAGCAAGCTCCTCACACGCTATGTCAACTTTAGTGTCAAATTTTTCTTCTTTTGCTTATGGAATTTTCTGATGTTCTGGCCACTTGATTTGAAACTGGAGCAAAAGAGAAAGACAGTGCTTCGACTTAATTTCTTAGTTTTAGATCAAATCAATCAATTCAGTCAGCATCCATCTACACCTCTTGATTGGTCTACCATGTGTGATTTTCAGTACAAAGGCAGCGTAGTAACTAATCTATCACACTTTGGCCCATCCACATTGTCATTTATTGGCATGGATGCTTTATAATAGATCCTTTGACATGCTTCACATGAGCAGAATGAATGCACAGAATCTTCACAGTTATCCTCATGTATTATCATCATGCAAGCATAGGATGCAATTTTCCATCTCCTTCGTACATAGTGATTACCTAAGAGTTGCTATCATTTGCCTTAATGCAAGGCATCATCATGCATTATCCATATTTTGCCCCATCGTTTCTATTGCACATTGATAATTTGTGCCAGTTCATTTCCAAGCTTTATCTCAATTTTTTTTGTTTTGTTGTCATCATCAAAATCCTAATGCTTTGAATCATAAGAACAACCAACAGTTTGCAAGCATCAAGGATAATGACACTAATTGTTGCACACATTGTTAAATAATGTGTTACACTTTGGGTGTATGTGAAATGATATCTAAATAACTAGCTAGGATGCTTCTTATTCCACCATCGGAATGCCTTCTCATTTAATTTCTTTACCTCATACAATATATATATATATATATATATATATATATATATATATATATATATATATATATTCACTGACTATTGCGCCTGTACCGCAACTCAAAATGATCCTTTAATGTTACCTTGAAGCCCATCGGCTTAAAATTTTGGAAAAGATGCTTAACACAAAAATTGTTGCTAAAATGAGGTAATAGAAGATAAGCTTTAGATTTTTATAAATTTGCACACATTTATACAAAAATTTATAGTTTATATAGATATAGATGGAATTGTAAGGATTTTGGGGCGGCTTACTTTTCACTGATAGCTCCTAGTTGAGTATCAAAGTTTAAGACAAACTATTGATTTATTTTGTTTCTCTCCTTCTACTTTGTTTCTTGAAGATATATGATATCTATCCTCTTGCTAATCATAATATCTATCAATTCAAAATGCTTACTAGTGAAATAAATAATGGCTCAACAAATCACAATGGCAACAACAACACCAAGCCTTAATCTCACTATGTGGGTCAGCTACATGAATCATTTGTTTTCATTGTGCACGATCAGATAAAAACCTTCTCTAAGATCCAAATCAAGAATATCATTTCTAATGATTTATTCCCATATCTTTTTTGGTCTTCCTATTCCTCTTTTAAAATAGGCAAAATTTATATACTGAATTTTTTTAACAGGGGCATTGAATGGCCTACGCTTAACATGCCCAAACTTCAACGCCCAAACCATCTAAAACGACATTCTCAAATCTTATCAACTGTTGGAGCCACTCCAGCCTTGTTACAAATAAACTCCTTTCTCAATCTATGCTTGAGAGTATACCTACTCAAAAAATTTTAAAACATTGATACATAGCACTCAAATTTTTTTCTAATTTATATGACTAATATCTAATTTTAATAGTTAAGAAATTTGCACCCATCATTACTTTTAAATGAATCTCATCTCAATTAAAGATAAAAAAGTCAAAGTGAGATAATGATTTTGTAAATGTGTACTGGGTGCTAGATACGCAAATATAAAAAAAGATGAGCCATGCATGATAATCTCTATACAAAATCAAGTTACATATCTTAAAAAAGGAGAAAATAGTGACGTTATTACCAATTAATGCCTTAAAAAGGGTGGTCAAGCAAGATATGGCGAAGGTCAATTCAGAATGAGCAAGAGCAAATCGGTTCATTATTACAAAGATACGTCAGTTTCGGAACAACGATGAAGACAACTAAAATTGAATGGAGATTTCTTATTTTTTTGAGAAAATAGACAATGTTGCTGCTCTCTGGAAGGAAAAAAAAAACCCACTAAAACTAGGTTCTCTTTTTCTGACAATGGGAGAAAAGAAGATTGCAGCCAAATCATCATAACAACAATTGTATTTTTTAATTGGAGAGAAGTTGCGGAAAGATGCACAGTTGTAGCTCTAGGTGTAATCATTAAAGGGTGTGCTGTAGAGTTGCAGTTTCATGGAAAAAAACGGAGAGGAGGTATGGCAGTTTGGAAAAATAGAAGATTTGGGTTGGATAAGATCGTCATAAAGAAGATCTAGAGGAGCTTTATGAGTTCTCAAATAAAAGGCAATGCTCAATTATTCCATGAACAAAGAGAGTAATTCAATCTAAAGATCGAAGGTTGAGAAAGATCGAATGTTGTTGAGTCCATCCATGCCTATAGCTAATTCATTCCTTGATAGGTATCTGTGGTTTCAGATCTTCAAACAAGAGAAAAGCATTACAAGCTTAACCTCACGATTCTACAGCTCCACTTGGATCTCTAGTTAATAACACTGCTTAGTTTTAAGTATTCAGAGTTTAAATGCATTTCAATTGCTAAGAAAACTGAAGGGTCAAATATGATTTGATAGTTACCATTTCTATCCACATAAGAATGACACTCCATACTATTATTTGTGCAACATGTATTATGGTGGAATAAAACATCGTGTCTATACATTCTCACAAGCAGAGAGGAAGCTTTTCCATCTATCATATACAAAATCCTAATGACTCTTAAAAAAAGCAGTTTAAGTAAATTCAAACACCATTTCCAACCCCATCCAATTCCCCCTAAAAACAACACAAGAATGTGAGAAAATGTTTCCGAGGTAGCAACTGATAAACATTAGCCCTCTTGTTTTTCTTTTAAAAAACAACCTTCATATTGATTATTAAGCAATATACAATCTAAATTCTTCCATATATACTAAAAAAACATGGATTATAAACAAACTCTTTACCTTACTGCAGCCTGGGTTTCTTGATGTTTTGGGACTAAAATAGTTGAATTGGGATTTATTTAGTCAAATTTCAAGTAATTGTCAAACTGTTTATTATATCGATAAACCTTTATTAGTGGAGTTTTATTCAAGTCTCCTTAATAGCCTTCCTTGCATGAACCTTTGGAACATGATTCTATAATTCTTCAATGAATTCTTCCATGAGTGCTACATTTGGAACTTACGTTGGCATCTCTTTGTTAAGAAACTTCTTGGAGATCATGGTCAAGTTCAAAACTTTTTTATGATAAGAAAACAAACAAGTGTGATCCTTTATTGATCTTATTTACAAGGTTTAATCCCTCTTAAGTTTAAAGACAGACTATGGGCAACTGCCACAACGCGCCGCAACTCCCAAGCTTCGAGTTGAGTCCGTCATAGTTCGCTGCAGCGCGCCACAGCGCCGAAACCCGCTGCAGCGCACTATCGTGCTCCACAGTGCGCCATAGTGCTTGGCTTTTGGCCAGAAGGCGCTACAGCGCGCCATAGCGTCCAGAACTGTTCAGTTCGGTCCAGAATCGACTGAAATGATCAAAACTTCACAATTTTCGAATTTTAATGACCCTAAGACCATAGTGGGACCAAATTATATTAAATTTAAACTTAGTTTTAGTAAAATTGAGCACTATATAAATTTGTATAAGAATTTTAAATATAGAAAAATTAAATTGTCTCCCTTTCAAAAAAATAGAATCCTAAATATTGATTTGACCATATCTTAGTCAATTATACTCCAAATCTAAAAATTTAAAGTGCTAACTAGCTTAAAATTTTAATTCCAATAGCAATCTAAAAAAATATTTAGGTTCTGAGCTCTAGAAAAATCAGAAATAACCAAAATACCCTAACTTTAATTAGATCATAACTTGACCAACTGAAGTCTAATTTGGATCTACTCCCAGTTAAAGTACTCAGTGTGATATAGGGAAGCTATAGCCACTGAGTTTGCTAAATTTGAACATCAAATAGAAAGTTAACTTTTTGACCCCTCTTAGCCTTAGAAAATTTCATAATTGCCCTTAAAATTAAAATTGCTATAACTAATTCATTAGATCTCAAAATTTAGTGTTCTTGAACTCTATGGAATCCTTGAACATCAACCAACAATAAACTGCATAAAAACTTAGATTTTATTAGGTGTAATTTACTAAAATGCTCCTAGGTTAAAAACCCTAGCTTTGACCTATATGACTCATTTCTTATCTAAATTTGGTGTACTTACTGTCTATCTTCATGTTAGACAATAAAAAATCATTTGACAGTAAAAAAATTTAATTTGGAGCCCTAAATTAAAAAGTAACTTTTTGGACCCTAAAGTAAGGGCAAAATAGTTATTTTGCCCAAAATTTAGGTTAAGTATCCTTAACCCTTAAAATATCATTTTTCATCCATAAAATTAGTAATAGAACTGAATTATGATCAATTTAAGTCATAAAATCTCTTAATTGGTTAATTGTCTAAAATCCCCCAACTTAGGCTTGAAAATCTCTAGGAATCCTCACTTCATTTCAGGATCTGTTCCTTAAAAATAAGATTAAATATTAGGTTAGATTTCATTCATTAAATAACTCCTTATTTAATGAATGAATCCTTGATTTTTATTAATTTTAAGATTTTTATAATTTTATTTTTTATTATTTTATCTTTCAATCATAGATTAAGAATAGGAAAACCATCCTATTAAACTTGACATTGCTTAATAGGATTTACCTCAATCATTAGTTCACTTAGAACTGAAACCTTAAACTCTTAGACCCTGCCTTTGAATTATGTGCTTAACTCCAATCTTGTGGTGTTAAAATTATAATCCCTAGTTTAGTAGATCTTGATCAAACCTTAGTATAGAACGTCTAAATTCATTAATTATGTCGTAATGATTTATTATTTAACTCATAGTCAACATTGATTTAATCATATTAGGACCTAGCTAGTCCTAATATTTTGTAATGTATAAGGCCGTACTTCTAAGTTACACTCGATAGTAGAAATTGGAGATCCTGAACTTATGTAACTTAGAATAGTTATAATGGTTTAATTAAACAACAACAGTGTCACCAAGTGTAGAAGAGTCCCTTGCTTACTACTTAATTATTGTACTATGCATTCCTTGTATTTTGTGCTTAATCCCTGGGACATGCCATATAAGAAAACTTTGTGCATAAAATAAAAACTTAAGATAATTAAGATAACAGTTGTCTTGGGTTCAATTATATTCTAGTAGATTCTAGTGCACATTTACCTTAATGAATAGGGGTAAGGAGTAATAAGAATGCTTAATATTACTTATTGAGGAGTGTGTGTTAAGCTTGGTATCCGTATAGTTTTGCAAACGTGCTTGACTCCTCAGCTGTTTCTCGATGTGTCCACAAAAATAAAAGTAAAATTACTAAAAGATCCTGCATTTGTATTTACTGCCTCTTCAATTCTGCTGTTCTGTTATGTTTATCCTAGCCTAGAAAAGCTTTAAAAATTTTTGTCTGGGCTCGATTGGCCAATTTTTTGATATGACAGTTATACATAACTATTCAATTCAGTTTACTGTTTACTGTGTTATTGACATATGTTATTTTTAGTCAACTGTACTTTACTTACCTGCTTACTTGTACATATTTATAGGATGCTAAATTTTTGCTGCTCACTATATGTACCACTTTTAGAATTACTATTTTTAATCAGCATATATCATATGATCATCAACATATTTAGGATTAGACTTTTCTTTCAAATACTTTTACTTACTGTATTATATATGTATGCTTATTCTTTGCTTAATTTGTTTGAGGTGTGCCTCAATTTCTGCTTAGTTATAAATGCTGTATTTATAACTTACCTTGCTCCTTATATACTTACTGCTCCTATGCTAGATAGTTGTTTTAGTTTTGTACATATAAATTGTGATATTAATAAGATTTTATTTTATTAGCTGGGGCCCTGACATTGTGAAACCGACAATGTCAATTCAGAAAGATTTGAGGAGTTGGGTGCTCAAGAGGAGGATCCATTTATTGAAGATGAGTATCAGCCGGGTGATCCAGAAACTGCCTAGTTTTCTTTCTGTATATTGTGAGGATGAGAGACTTTTCATTTCAATCCTTTAAACTATTCATTAAATGTTATAATAATACAGGTACCTTGACTGTATTTTTTTTTACTGTACTTTATACTCTGAGCTATATTTTGCCCTTTTTCCTATTTATTACATAAATTTAGATGTATAATTGTTTTACTTTACTTCCGCACTCTAATCTGTATTCGCTTAGTGTAATGACCCTAGGTCATTTTAAGAAAGACATTAAATCCCCGCCAAACTCAAATTCTGTTTATCTCCCGCAAATTTCCATTTTTCGTTAAAAAGTCCCGCTTTAACTTGTTTTGGTCAAATTTCCTACTATTCATCAAAATTTCTGCTACGTATTGATTGATTGAAGAAGTTTCTTAAAACCTATTAATGATAAAATAAAGTTTAAGAATGACCATTAATCTCATATTTAAATTAGGAAAAATATTAATCTGAAATTAGAGAATTATAAGTCTCCTTCCTCTTCCTGAAACTATCAACATTTAAGCTGACGGTTCCAACAAGGAAAGATGGAGTCGGCAGCGAGCAGTTTCTGAGACTTACGTTACGGGATTTAGTCGGTTTAATCGGCAGCATCTATGCCGCTTGGAGTGGACGTGCGTTACATACGCACGTCCTATTTATCCGCAAAGAGCCGCTCGATCCTTCACTCTGACACAGTTCGGCGATAGAAGGTGCAGGCAAGCGCACCGAAGTCGGCAGGGAGGCAGACGAACGATTGGGTAGCCAACTTCTTCCGATCGTCTAATCTAGGCACGCACAATCTTCCCTTCTTACCGCTCGACGGAGGCGCATACCGAAGAGGAGACGGACCTTGCCGTCAACGTCTCAATGATTCGCACGATTCTGCTCTGCGTCGATCTCTTCTTTCCCTGCACTCGATCCCTCTCTATGCTCAATTCTGCACCGACTTCTCCGCTCGACTCTGCGCCAATCACTTAGCTTCTGCGTCGACTCTTCTCTGTGCCATATTTCTGCCTCAGGTAAGAAACTCTACTGCTTCCATGTTTATATAAGCACTTAATTAGGTATTAGAAAATGAATAATTAAGTCAATAAGAAAACTAGAATAAAATAAATTAATTTGGCTTTAAGATTTATGTTTTGATTTTCATGAGTAGTATCATTCAATTAAATCTATTGTATGCTGGATCAAAAGCAAAGCATCTATTTTCGTGCATTAGTAAGCAAACCCTAAATGTCTAATCTCAGCTTAAGTTTTAAAATTAAATCATTCTATTAAAATATTTATGAAATAGAATTTGATGTGATTACTCATTAAAGTTGTATATTAATTTAGTATGTATGCTTAGATTGAAACTATAAATTGGGTGAGTGCTATGCTATGTCACCTGCAATGAAATTTCTATATGAGTGTGTTAGACTAGGAAAAAACTAAGAAATATACTAACTTCTATGTTATTTGATACATTTGATTCTAACCTATAAATCCCTGCATTCAATTAGGCATGAAATAGGGAACAAAATTAGGAGTTTTAAGAGAGCATTGTTTAGCCTAAAATTCTTCTTATGACTTTGAAATTCTAAGTAGGTAAATTTAAAATCAAATTTAAGAACCGAAATGTAAGTTCTAAATCTTATAAATAGGTTATTGCAAACTTTAAGAAGATTTCAATTATAAATTTTACAGACACATCAAGATTGTGAGTGAATTGTCTAGTCAAGTCAAACACAGAAGGTACACTGGATATTATTTTTATACTTCTTACTATCATTTGTTGCTTATGCATCGTTTTGAACCTATTTTGTATTTAATACGTTATTCTTACTACTAATGATGCAAGAGAAATTGAATGATGTTTATGTGTCTTGTGAACGTTGCAAGAAGGGTTCCGAAACGGAGCATGAATAGGTTAGGGACGGGGCTAGTTCTCGGGAGCTATAAGGGTGCCATCTGGAGCCTTTGAGAGAGGCACAGGTGAAGGTTGCTTAAATGCACGTTGCCATCTGAGACCCTTAAGGGGGTCCAGGTGAAGGTTTATGCTTAAATGCATATGAACCCAGCCTCATGGTTCTGGCTTTGCCCAACAGAACTGCTATTATTGCTTCATGATATCATAGATATAAAATATAAACATGAATTTTACGCTATTATTGCTTTTCCTTTTGACACTTGGCATGTGAACAGAACATTTATTTTGCAGGTGACAAGATCATCTTTTATTTGAAACACACTGTATTTCCCTGTAATTGTTATCTCATTTTTATTTGTCTTCCGCTATGCTTTAAGTATATTTTTAATATTTTTGTATTTAGAATGTGCACTAAGGCATTATTTTTATAATGCCAGATCAGTTACAGTTGGAGGAAGCTGAGATAGTTTAAAGACATGGCGCGATAAAATAACAGAAAATAATTGCCCCCTTCAAGGGATATTTATTTTTGTAAAGTAAAAGCCATGTAATAAATTCTGAATATTGTTTATTTTAAATTGAATGAATGTTGTTTCTCATATTTGAATGGCTATGGATGTTTGTTAACTGCTATTTTACCTAACTGCCAATATGATCCTGCGAAAAGATGCATCAAATGTTAGTTTGGTTATTACCAATCTAATATGGGTCATCACAGTTAGTATCAGAGCAGGATTAAAAATATTAGAGTAAAATAATACTTGACATAGAAGTCATAATTGAAAAATCATTCAATTTAAAATATAAATACACTGGAATAAAATATCTTATAGAAAAGTAGTGACACGAATTTAAGACGATATGATTTGACAACTTAGGTTCTTTTAGCAATCATCCTTAGTAAACGCAAAACATGTGAGGTTAAACAAGAACGTAGCAATCCTTTTTCATGATTAGGATTATTTCACAAATGCAAAGTGATATATTCTATTATACATCCATTCGGTGCCATGGTTTTAAACCATTTGAGAACTTCTAGTGAACTTATGATTTATTTCATAACATTTCAAGAAGATTTTATAAAATATCTAGGTACTTTTAAAAAATTTTTGTGATGATAAAAATATAATTGCAATTTATCATCAATTCAACAAAATCTTATATAATTTTGGAAGTTTTAATTGCTTAAGTTTTGTTGGAATAGTTAGATAATTATCTTTTGTTTGATCTATATTTTAAAGGCTTACATGCTGCTTTCAATATGATATTTCCTTTATATATGAATATGGAAGCTCTTAATTGTTAAATAATAATAAAATGTTTCCTTGTAATCTATGACGACTAGAAAAAAGATTTTTATGAGAATGATTAAATGGGAAGTAGATGAAAATGATAGTAATGAGAATAATGATGAAAATAAGTTTGATAAGATTAAATTGATAATAATAATAAGGTACAAGTCTAGTCCCCTCTAGATATTGATTTGAATTGCAAGAGTAGTGCTCTTGGAATTTTCTAGAGATTTAATACCTTCTGAGCTACGAAAACTTATCATATCTGAAATTGTACAAGTCTTGGTATGAATTTTAGAATCTTAATTTAAAGCAACCCTTACATAAAATTTTGTACTTCTTATCTTGAATTCTTTGTACATGCATTCTGTAAAAGTCTTGGAAAGATTTGTTAAAGAAATGTTTAATTGAATTAAATTATGGGGAACTAGATTCGAAATTAAATTTTGATTTTCCAAAACTGAACTTAGGATAAAATGCATATGCTATACAAGTATGATTAGAGTTCAACTTGCACACGATTTACATTACATGTATTCAACTTCTAATTTAGGCAATTGAAGCTTATTGCAAAGCCATCTATTCTAATTCACCATGTGGACTTAGATCTAATCTTTATTCTTAAGAATCCGCATTCCCAGTAAAGAAATTTTACTTTATTGCATTTTTAGCATATTTAAGTAGACTTACAATTTATGGGAAGTAACATCATACTAGTAAATTAAAATTGAAGATTTGAACTGTATGGTTTCATTTGTGCATAATCCAGAATCTTATGCGCCGATAAACTATTTCATTCAGAAAAATTAATTAGAAATGAAATGACATCTCTTAATTATCGTAGTGTCATTTCTACAAAAGTAATGAACTCTTCTTCTTGAATTTAACAATTGTATCAAAGCATCAAACACTACATACATTTTTTCTCCTATGCATAAAATTTGATACAAAATCATATGGTCGTCCAAGATTTATTACCGTATGCATCTGACTTCATAATTTGGTATCTTGTTGCTGCGGCAAATTACCTCACAAAGTAAAGGAAAGTGGAATTGTATAGAATTGAGATGCGTAATAGATTTAACAATCTTTTCGATTATAGAATTTAGCATTTTGCAGCCATAGTAAAAGTTTCATTTTGAGGTAACTTGCGATCTAAAAGGTGTAGTATTAAGAGTATATTAATAATACACTAAATCCTAAATTTGGAACCATCAATTGAAGATTGAGCAATTTTCTTCAAACCCAATTTTTGGTGCTCATCTTGAATGGGGTATTTCGATGAAGGCGCTCAACAGAAGTTGACTCAGCAAATGCTAAATTTGGCCTAGCTACTAGCTAATTCTGAATCTAATTAGTTTTCGGTTCAGATTCATGAGCATTCTACCAGTATAATAAACTAACAAGAATAATTTTAGCTCTTGTAAGATCTAGGACATTCGGTACACTGATTTTAGATTCAATCACATGCTATTTATTCGTGTGCTAGATTTTAACCAAATTTGATATATGTTAGTGTTTAATTATCGCTATAAATGAATTAATGCCCTCAACAAGTTATTATGAATAATGTTCACTTAGAACTTGTCTTTCATCATTCGATTATTTAATTCAACAAGTTTAATGTAATTTTATGAGTATCCTACACTCATAAATGATCAAAACTTGAAAATATTTGATTTTCACTTACTTGTGGCCACAAAATTCATCTTATAGTTTGTAGTACGCTCATTAAATCTAAACTAAGTGTATTGATACTTTTAAATCATGTTTCTATAGCAATCTAACAAATTAGAATCTCTTCCTATGTATGAAATATGTGAGTATAGTTTTATCAGTTTCCTTCCCAATCTTTTTGTATTCCTCTCATTTTGAAACACAAGGCTATAAACAATAACCTCAATTTGATTTAGAGATTGTTTCCTTAATTTTGCTAAAAGCAATTTTGACTGTTCTTCCATTTAAACAAATGCATTTGACTTCAATGGTTATGCATGTATTTATCTTACTTAATTTGTTCGAAAGCTCTACTTTGAAATCTCAATCATATATTTGAGAATATAAAGGTATGCTTTATTCAGGTAAGATGTTAAGCTTATAGTATGATTCACCTTTTTAACTTAATCTGAAAATTGATTTTGGTTCATTACATAATAATGAATTAAATTTGAATATGATCCATTGTTTAAACTCAGACTTCATCTCTTTTCTATCTTTAATGTCATATTATTTCATTGGGGTTCTTAGGTAATGGATTAGTAAGATCCTATATCTCGTTAATGTGTAAACACAATATCAAAGTGTGCTTCAAATTTATCATTGATTAAATTTTAAATACTTAATAGCCTGGTGAAGCGTCTTGATGTTATACAAATATTGGTAGTGACGTCAGAAGAAAGGATAAAACCAAAAGGATAGGCAGATGAGCTTAAATGGTTCATGAGTATACCAATTCGCGATTGAATTTCTCATAGTAAGATCAATTCAATTTAATTTGAAGGTTTTGGAATGTCGAAGCTTAGAAAATAGACAATTGGCAAACATCAATATGACAAGGACATCAACACATATAACAGTAAGAAACTAATAGCAATGTTTGAGATCAGTAACATAAATTTGAGATACTTTATGATGTGATACCTAGATGATATTCTTGATGAGAAATTCATGTTGTGAAGTAATACTTTAGAACTTATATATTTTCACCATAGTAAAAAAAAAATTAAATATGCGGATATTAGAAAGAGACAACCGTCGATTAAGGAAGAGAACTATTCTCATAGTTAAAGTGCAATGAAAGGTCACAATACCAAGGAAGCAACATGAGAAAGAGAGGAGGATAAGAGAAATGAATATCCCGGACTCTTTCAAAATTCAGGTAATCTTAATTAAATCTTTTTGCATACTAAATGTTTTTTATTGTTGTGTCAAGGATGACATTATTTTTAAGTAGGGGAGTTTGTAATGACCCTAGGTCATTTTAAGAAAGACACTAAATTCCCGCCAAACTCAAATTCTGTTTATCTCCCGCAAATTTTTGTTTTTCGTTAAAAAGTCCCGCTTTAACTTGTTTTCGTCAAATTTCCTGCTATTCATCAAAATTTCTGTTACGTATTGATTGATTGAAGAAGTTTCTTAAAACCTATTAATGATAAAATGAAATTTAAGAATGACCATTAATCTCATATTTAAATTAGGAAAAATATTAATCTGAAATCAGAGAATTATAAGTCTCCTTCCTCTTCCTCAAACTATCAACATTTAAGCTGACGGTTCCAACAAGGAAAGATGGAGTCGGCAGCGAGCAGTTTCTGAGACTTACGTTACGGGATTTAGTCGGTTTAATCGGCAGCATCTATGCCGCCTGGAGTGGACGTGCGTTACATACGCACGTCCTATTTATCCGCAAAGAGCCGCTCGATTCTTCACTCGGACACGGTTCGGCGGTAGAAGGTGCAGGCGAGCGCACTGAAGTCGGCAGGGAGGCAGAGGAACGATTGGGTAGCCAACTTCTTCCCATCGTCTGATCTAGGCACGCACAATCTTCCCTTCTTACCGCTCGACACAGGCGCATACCGAAGAGGAGACGAACCTTGCCGTCAACGTCTCAATGATTCGCACGATTCTGCTCTGCGCCGATATCTTCTTTCCCTGCGCTCGATCCGTCTCTCTGCTCGATTCTGCACCGACTTCTCCGCTCGACTCTGCACCAATCACTTAGCTTCTGCGTCGACTCTTCTCTGCGCCATATTTCTGTCGCAGGTAAGAAACTCTACTGCTTCCATGTTTATATAAGCACTTAATTAGGTATTAGCAAATGAATATTTAAGTCAATAAGAAAACTAGAATATAATAAATTAATTTGGCTTTAAGATTTATGTTTCGATTTTCATGAGTAGTATCATTCAATTAAATCTATTGTATGCTGGATCAAAAGCGAAGCATCTATTTTCGTGCATTAGTAAGCAAACCCTAAATGTCTAATCTCAGCTTAAGTTTAATAATTAAATCATTCTATTAAAAGATTTATGAAATAGAATTTGATGTGGTTACTCATTAAAATTGTATATTAATTTAGTATGTATGCTTAAGTTGAAACTATAAATTGGGTGAGTGCTATGCTATATCACCTGCAATGAAATTTCTATATGAGTGTTAGACTAGGAAAAAACTATGAAATATACTAATTTCTATGTTATTTGATACATTTGATTCTAACCTATAAATCCCTGCATTCAATTAGGCATGAAATTGGGAACAAAATTAAGAATTTTAAGAGAGCACTGTTTAGCCTAAAATTCTTCATATGACTTTGAGATTCTAAGTAGGTAAATTTAAAATTAAGTTTAAGAACCGAAATATAAATTCTAAATCTTATAAATAGATCGTTGCAAAGTTTAACAAGATTTTAATTATAATTTTTACATACACATCAAGATTGTGAGTGAATTGTCTTGACAAGTCAAACACAAAAGGTACACTGGATATTATTTTTATACTTCTTACTATCATTTGCTGCTTATGCATCGCTTTAAACCTATTTTGTATTTAATACATTATTCTTACTACTAATGATGTAAGAGAAATTGAATGATGTTTATGTGTCTTGTGAATTTTGCAAGAAAAGTTCCGAAACAGAGCATGAATAGGTTATGGACGGGGCTAGTCCTCGGGAGCTATAAGGGTGCCATCTGGAGCCTTTAAGAGAGGCACAGGTGAAGGTTGCTTAAATGCACATTGCCATCTGAGACCCTTAAGAGGGTCCAGGTGAAGGTTTATGTTTAAATGCATATGAACCCAGCCTTATGGATCTGGCTTTGCCCAACAGAACTGCTATTATTGCTTCATGATATCATAGACATAAAACATAAACATGAATTTTACGCTATTATTGCTTTTCCTTTTGACACTTGGCATGTGAACAGAACATTTATTTTGCAGGTGACATGATCATCTTTTAATTGAAACACATTGTATTTCCCTGTAATTGTTATCTCATTTTTATTTGCCTTCCGCTATGCTTTTAATATATTTTTAATATCTTTTGCATTTAAAATGTGCACTAAGACATTATTTTTATAATGCCAGATCAATTACAGTTGGAGGAAGCTGAGATAATTTAAAGACATGGTGCGATAAAATAACAGAAAATAATTGCCCCCTTCAAGGGATATTTATTTTTGTAAAGTAAAAGTCATGTAATAAATTCTGGATATTGTTTATTTTAAATTGAATGAATGTTGTTTCTCATATTTGAATGGCTATGGATGTTTGTTACTGCTATTTTACCTAACTGCCAATATGATCCTGCGGAAAGATGCATCCGATGTTAGTTTGGTTATTACCAACCTAACATGGGTCATCACACTTAGTGACTGAGTTTATGACATGTATGCAATGACTTATCTCTTCCTTACTAGTGGATTAGGGTCTACTATACCTAATCCAATCTTAAGTAAGGGATTTGTCAAAGTGAAACTCCACCCCTTAGTCTAATGATTGTGGATTAAGGGGTGGGGCGCCACACTAAATCTGGATGAGACTGTGGAGGACGAAAACAATGCTTTGCTTTTGTTGAACCCATTGCCAGATGAATTTGAGCACTTCACCATGACATTAATTCATGAGAAGGATGTGCTAAAGTATGAGGAGGTGGCTGCTCCCTTATGAACTACGAGTTCAAGAGAAGGGATAAAGAATCTACTAAATCAAATATGGCAGAGGCTCTTACACTCCAGAGAAGAAGACCAGAAAGGAAAAAACAATGGCCAAAAGAAGAATGCTAACTTCCAGAAGAGAGGAAAATTCAGAGGCCGGAACATTGGGCGCAATCAGTGCACGCTCTGTTTGGAGACAGGGCATTGGAAGTAAGATTGTTCAAAGTTGAAAAAGAAGCAATGGGCAAATGGATCTTCCGAAGCAAAGGCTAATGTGATTCAGAATGTGGTGGAGGGTTCAAACTCAGAGGTATCACTTGTTACTGTTTCAATGGGTCTAATAGTTGACAGCTCCAGTTGGATTATGGGTACTAGTGCAACGTATAACATATGTTCCCAAAATGATTGGTTTTGTTCGTCTAGAGAAACGGGCAGTGGTGCAGTCACAATGCGGAATGATTTTACGTGTCAGATTGCAGGAGTTGGAAATGTGCTGATTAGAACACATGCAAGGACAGTGCATGAATTGAAAGAAGTCAGACATGTACCACAGATCAAGAAGAATCTTCTATCTATTAGAGCCTTAAAAGCCAAGGGCTTTAAGGTAGTGATAGAGGCAGGGGTCTTGAAGATCAACAAAGGTGCAATAGCTTACTTAAAAAGAGTTATATAACAAAACATCTACTATCTTCAAAGAAGTACAGTGACAGGTTCAATAGTTGTGCCTGAAGATTATGATGATGCCATGACATTGTGGCATATGAGGTTAGCACATGCATGAGAGCCTTCACTGAGAGCATTGGAGAGAGATGAACTCATAACAGGTATAACATCTTGCAAATTATAATTTTGTGAACATTGTATATTTGGAAAGAAAACACGCAAGCCCTTTAGTGTTGGCTTCCACAACACCAAAAATATACTTGAGTATATACACATTGATGTTTGGGAACCAACAAAAACTGATCATTCGATGGTTATAGGTATTTTGTTTTTTTTATAAATGATTACTCCAGATTTGTATGGGTGTACACATTGAAAATCAAAATAAATGTACTGGAAATTTTCATAAATTAGAAAATTGTGGAAAATCAAATGGGCAAGAGAATCAAGAGGATCCAATTGAACAATGGTGGAGAATATACATTTGATTTTTTGTAAGAGAATGCCAAAATTTAGGGATTGAATACCACTTCACAGTGAGAAACACTGCAACAAAACAGGATAGTAGAACGGATGAATCGTACTTTGGTGAAAAATGTGCGATGTATGTTGTCCAATGCTGAGTTGGAGAGAGTCTATTGGGCGAAGGCCCTAGATTATGCATGGTACTTGGTGAACCGTCTGCCATCTGCAGCACTTAACAAGAAAACTCCTATAGAACTGTGGTCTGGATATCCTGCTACAGATTATGATCAACTGAAAATTTTTGGCAGCCCAGCTTATTATCATGTCAGAAAAGATAAGCTAAGAACTGCGGGCAATGAAAGCAATTTTTGTAAGCTTTTGACGTAGAGTGAAGGGCTACAAGTTGTTTGATCCAATTAATAAAAAGATTATAGTGAGCAGAGATATCACTTTTGATGAAGATTTTTTTTGAGACTAAGGAGTTCTCATCAGGTGGAGGATAATACAGAGACTCCAATAAGCAAGCAAAGAGTGGGGTTTGATGCCAACCCTTTTGTTCCACAGAAGTTTTCACAGCACATCGAGGATATTCCTACAGATGAAGATCACATGAGTGATGTGGAAGAACAAACTGAAATTGATAATGAGACTCCAATTCAGGAGTCGATTGCAAGAGATAGACTCGAAAGAAATGCAACTCAACAGCTAGCCTAGCTCAGAGACTATGTCACTTATGCATTATCCGTATTGGAGGATGAGGTTTCATCCCACTACAAAGAAGCAGTGACAGGCTCAGAAGACAATTTATGAAAGCAGGCGATGGATGAAGAAATTGAATCTCTTCATAAAATGAGGCAAGAAGCTTGCATAAACTCCCTCCAGGAAAAAGGGTTATTGGTTGCAAATGATTGTATGCGGAGATAGAAGAATATTCAGAAGCTGGTGTGCGCTGCAAAGCTAGACCGGTGGCCAAGGGCTTTGCTCAGAAATTGGAACCGACTATGATGATGTGTTCTCCCCAGTTGTCAAACACTCATTGATCCATGTGTTTTTAGCTTTGGTAGCATAGTTTGATATGCTGCTTGAGCAGCTTGATGTAAAAACAGCGTTCTTGCACAGATAACTAGAAGATATTTGTATGGCGCAGCCCCCGGGGTACATTGAGCCATGAAAAGGAGATTTGGTGTGCAAAGTGGACAAATCTCTTTATGGGCTAAAGCAATCACCAAGACACTGGTATAATAAGTTTGATCAGTTCATGCAGAAAGAGGAGTACCAAAAAAGCTAATTTGATCGCTGTGTATATTTCAAAAATTGCCTCAAGGTAACTTCATTTACCTACTTTTGTTTGTCGACAACATGTTATTGGCAACTTCAGATCAGTCTGAGATGGATCACATGAAAGATCAGTTGTCGAAGAATTTCAAAATGAAGAACTTGGGAGAGGCAAAAAAGATATTAGAAATGAAAATCTATAAGGACAAAGAGGCAAGAAAATTTTAGCTTACCCAAAAGAGGTATTTGGAAAAAGTGCTGAAAAAGTTTAAAATTGATGACTCTACAAAGGCTATGAGTATACACCTCTAGCATCTCACTTTTGCTTATCTGTAGAGCTATGTCCAAAGACAAACTTTAAAAGGGAAGAAATGCACTCGGTGCCTTATGCTAGTGCGGTTAAAAGCTTGATGTATGCCATAGTTTGCACTATACTATATTTGGCTCAAGCAGCTGGAGTCGTGAGCTGATATATGCACAATTCGGAGAAGGATCCCTGACAAGCAGTGATTGGGATATTTCAGTACTTGAAAGGTACAATTGGTGTTGGTTTACTATTTCAGAAGCAGTCTTCAATAGCTGATTTGTGTGTTGGATACATGAATTCCGACTATGCCGGAGATTTGGATCGAAGATGATCAACGACCGGGTATGTATTCACCTTAGTAGGCGGTTCAGTAGGGTGGAGATCAACTCCATAATCTACAGTCAAACATAATACATGGCGGTTACCAAAGAAGCTATTTGAATGAAGAGCTTGCTGGTAGATTTGGGTGCGCAGCAAAAGAAAGTAATTGTTCATTATGATAGCCAAAGTGTTATATTCTTAGCTACTAACCCGGTCTGTCATGCTCACACAAAGCACATAGATGTGCGACACCATTTTATTCGAGATATCGTTGAAAAGGGTGAGATCTTACTGAAGAAGGTCGACACTAAAGACAATCCTACGGATATGTTGATAAAGGTGCTCACGGTTCAAATTCACCCATTGCAAAATTTTGGTGAATTTTGAGAAACATCTATAGGCTTCTCATTTGCTGAAACTACGGACAGCTTGATTCGTTTGGGAGAGGGAAACGTAGGAAACCAGGTTTGTACAACCACAATGATGGAGAGCATAGTGAATTCAGCTCTCATGTCTGAGGTAGAGATTGTTGATTAAAGAGCCACTTTGGAGGCACATCGCAGCGCACGATTGGAAAGCGCCAGGACGCGCCATAGCGCCAGTCTTGGTCACCCGAAAGGTGGGCGCTATAGCGCGCCGCAGCACCAGGGAGCCCGAGGGGAGTGCGCAACGGCGCACCGTGGCGCCCACGGTTCAGCAAACACAAATCTGGGCCGCCTATAAATATTCTTAAATCACTTTTAGGGTTGAGAGAGGCGAAAATATCAAAAATGACAGCCTCCATTTGGTTTAGAAGGTGTGGTGGCAGCTCCATCAAAAAAGAAGAAGACTCTTAGGGTTTGTGTAAGAGTTTGATAACTCTAAATCTTTGTAATCTCCTCTCTACATAGTGAAATATCTTTGCTTTCTCCTCGTTGACGTAGGTGTTAGCACCAAACCACGTAAATCTTTGTCTTTGCGCCGTGATTGTGTTTGCATGTGTGTTTTCTCTGCTTTATTTTGATTTGCTCAACTTTTATCCGTATTATTTGAAACCCTACCACCAGTTCGATACCAACAAACCTAACCCCATTCTTTCTCTGAGGGGGTTTTTCTCTCTTGCACTTCTTCTCTTGAAGTAACAAAGAAAATACTCTAGAGTTGTCTATGAATATAAGTGAGTCAATATCAAACTATGTAAAATTTAAGTAATGGTCTGAATTTTTCTTTCCTTAAATTATTCTCTCCTTGTGAAATACATCGTCAAGAAGATGATGAATTGCCGAACATCGTAGTTACTATAAACAATAAACAACTCAACCTTTGGTTATAAATACCCGTCAAACCAGTGTAACAAGTATTTGGGCCTCTTATAAACGCTAGCACCCCCGAGTTTTGCGAAAACGAAAGCTGAAAAGCTCTTATGTGAGATCTATCTATGGTAAGACAATGAAGACTCGTCTTCTTCCACCAAAGATTTATCATTATGTCACTCTCATCTTCTCACTTTGAGTCTCGAGTCCTTTTTCGCCGAGTTTGTCAGGCGCTGTTTAATCTACGAGACTCTCAGCCCTTCATGTCGGTTCTACATTTTTGCACAAAACAAAATCTGCGCAATGAATAAAATTAAGGGAAGAAGATGTGACCAACAAACCTTTAATCAAGTTGGATCGTGCCACCTTTACGGAGCACAAGCGACGCGTCAACCTCGATGAGGGGGGTTTTAATTGGAGTGTTGGCTGTAAATGTCGGAGAAAAGGGAAACGAATGGGCGGTAGAAAGTGAGAGCATAGATCGCGTCTTTGTGGAGAAGGGGATACTGTGAGACATAACGATCGGGCTGTAGAAATTGCAGCCATTAGCAGCACAGGTGAGCTTGGAGACTAGTTGGAAGCACAGACCAATGGCTTGAAAGATATACATTAGAGCAATTTTAAAGTATTAAAAAAAAATCAATTTTTTTATTCTAAATTAGCTAATTCATTTCTTATGGTTCCACGTTTCTTTCTTCAATTTTAAAAATACATTATTTATTATTAAAAATATTATGCTCAAAAAATAAATAAATATTTAACAAATATTTACATATTTAATAAAAGTAAGAAAAAATTAATTATGTGTATTACATCAATTTTATTTTTATACATATAAATTATAGTATTATCCATAAAAAAAATTTAAATTGGTAATACATGACTAAAATTTTGCATGAGTTCAATGATTCTTTTTTTATTAAATTGATTAAACGGTTGTAAATATTCAATTTAAGAGCTTAGTTAATGAACTAAAAGACAATGTCAAACTAATAAGCCTTATGGAAATAATCATTGAGCAAAGCACACCAACAAGTTGAGTCATGACTAGGCGCATCATGACCAGACGCACAATGACTCGCACCTTGGCGAGCGATTACTTCAAAATCAGCGAATACAATGGTTTGTTTTAATTGTGGCGGTTTTTTGATTAATGAGCCTCGGTGATCTTTTTATTAATGAACCGCTGCAAGTTCTTTTATTAATGAGCCACATAAATTTATTTTATTTAATAAGCCGTGTTGATTCCTTTTACCGATGTGGTTTCTTTTACCGCGTCAATTTCTTTTGCTAATCAGCCTCGATGGTTTTGATTTGTCAACGAATTGTATCATAATAAAGTACTTATCTAAGTGCACTATATGATGTGCTTTGTTGTCATAACATCATCATTTGAAGTTTGTATATTCATCTTTTATGAGGGGGATAAAGACAAACTCAATCTAATTGGGGTTTGACCGTTGAGAGTCACCAAAGCAAACATAAAATATAAACCAGCACAAGCAATCAAAAATCATATTGCATACATTCAATCACACAAGTATACGAACACAAAGTATTTTATGTGAAAAACTTAAGAATGAAAAAAACCACAGTCATACTATCGCACAAAAAATCTACTATCAAAAAGATAATTATAGAGTTATAAAAATTTATCAATCACTTAGATGAAGATATAATTTATCGCATTTGAGCTTCTTCTTCTTCTTCTCTCATAGATTTTTTATTGTTCTCATTCTATGATTTCAATCTCCAAGCCTCCACAAGCTCTCCCATAGAGAATAATGCACACACCTCTATTACAACATGCTAGTATTTATATAGAACCCCAAACCAATCCCCAAAGTTTCTTAAACAACTTAGAACACATTACACCTGAACTAGGATTCCCGCCGGCACCTGAGTGAATGTTGTGTTGTCTCTAGGGCGCATGGGTGCCCAAGGGCACTGACTCTCTATTTGTTGAATGCCTAGGCACTAGCCTTGCTGTTGGTTACTATAAGTCAATTATGAAATCCATCGGAACACTATTTACACTTCTCTTGATGATCCAATTAATCTCCACATAATAACATCATCGTTAAAATGTCCTGTTGCAATGATATTTGAATCAAGTTTCTTGGCATATCTTTTAACTAGTTTTTTATTTATTTGTAAAGTATTGTTGTATGCACACGTTGTGCGAGGCAAAGCCACGCAGGTTGGCCCGACCCGATCCAGCCCGTACTGTAGCCCTCCCTTGTCGGGACGACGGGGTTCAACCTAGGGCATCAATTTTTACTCGGCGACCGGTAAGTCCTAGGAGGCATGCCACATACCAATCGAAAGGTCTCTCTAAGATCTTTCAATTAATACATAAATCCCTAACATATTCCTTCTATAACACCACATTTTGTGATGCCCTAAATCTTGGATTCTCGCATTGTTGAAGACTGTAGCTCCTTTGACTGTCGGGCTTCAATCGGGCTCGATCGAGCCCGATTGTCGACTATCACTCATACGGTAGCAAAATGATTATTTGAAACTTAATGGAATGAGATCGCAATCGAAAAGCAAGGGAACGTGGAGTACCTTGTCTTTATTGATCATCGATTCTGTTAGATCCCGTTGATCGCACAACATTGCTCGATCTCGGCTATCTCTATTGGAATTCGCTTGTGTTCGACCAAACAAGATATAACAATCCTAAATTATTATCCCAGATAATCTAAGCTTGTTCAACTTCAAATTTTCATTTTATTGGCTTTATCAAGTCATTAGGATCTAACCCTGAAATTTTGGGGTCAATCGAACCTCAATAAATTGAATTGACAATTTTGTTAATTTTGGAATCCTAGAAAATAGCTAAAATAATTTAATTTCTAAATCAATTTTTGACTTCATTTTTGAATTCATCATCCACAAATATAGGTGTGCGGTTTTGAAAATTTTGAAGATCATTTAATAATATTTTGAATTTTAAAATTCATTTGAATTTAATAATTAAATTAATTAATTTAAATTTTATTTTTCCAACAGTCGGGATCCGTTGTCAAGATCACGATACATATGTTACAGGGACCAAATTGCTACTCAGCTTCTTCTGCCCACTCTGCATCGTCACACGCATCTTAGCGCATCAATCGAACAACCCTCATCCATCGTGCCTGCGTCCCTCGCCAGCCGCAGAATCGCACCCACAACCCAACGGCTAGCGATGCTATCGCGTTCGGCCGTTAAAAGGAGATCAAATTGAATGATCAAAAGTAGTCCCTCAATTGTGGATCTTCGTCCCCATTTTTCCGAATCAGCCCTAACAGTTACTACTGTTGCAGTTGGCATGGCTATACGAGGATCTTTCATGTCCCTCACATCTTCCTTCAATCCTAATGGTCTGAAGCCCTATTTCTAGGCCTGCCCTCTGCCCCAACCCAAGCCCCATTTCCCAAGCTCTTGAGTCGGCCATGGGAGGCCAGCCCGAGCTCCCTCAATTCTCGTAGGCTATAAATAGCCTATAACTTTTGAATGGTGGGTCCTTGCTCACCATTGCTATCCTCCTCAAACTTCTTAATTATCTAAAGATCTTCGCAAGCTCAGCTGCTCCTCTCCACCGAACCAACTAATCCTAGTGTTTTCCTGATCCAATCTGAGGGTGAAACTTAGTGCTCGAGTCCCCTAGTGATCCCTGCCAATCTTGAAAGCTCCTAAAGTCCAAACCCAACTCCCCAGTAGTCACAACAGCCAGCAATTGGCATTCTTCCTCCTCAGCCAAGTACCTCCCTGTAAAATACTAAAGTGTGTTTTCAAGTTTAGACCTCAGAACTTAAAAACGGAGTCCGCCATTGAACTCAGTAGCTCCAAATTAGCTAGGAGTGTTATTCTGAGAATATTTGGAAATCGTTAATTTTCCCGAATATTTTTGGATCACTCAGAAATTTTCGTCAAAATAAGAATCTAATTTAAGTCAAATAAAAATGTAATAAAAATATTCTCTTATAATACATATTGAAAGAATCCTACTGCAAAAATTTGAGCGCATTTGGGATCCTGTATTGTCCTGAATAAATTTATAAAGTATAAACTTTAAAGGCTAATAATATAAAAAATATAAATCAGAATTTAGAAATTTTTATATATCTAAGTTAAGCATCATATGAGGATGCTATGTTTCAAGTTTCGTTAATTTACGAATTTCCAATTTATCATAATTAATTTTCCAAGTTTTTCACTTAAAAATTAATATAAAATAAAATACTTGTCTAAATTCAATAATTTTTAAACACGTGCGTTCATCTCGTCGAAACGGTCGTTTCGATACTAAGTTTGTAATTTTTGGAGCTCAAATGACTTCAGATCTTGGCTCAAAACATTCCAGACGTTAATTTTGATCCAACGACTGATAAATTAAAGATGTACTTATACATCTCTTCAAACCTAATTTTCCCTTTACCTAAATCTTGTTTTCCTCCAGCCGACAACCCCTTTCTTTTCTTTTCCATGTCACGCAAGCCGATCCCCTTCACGCGACTGAGACCGAGCCTCTCCATTCTTATCCTTTGAGCGAGCGAGAGGAGAACCGGCAACGCGTGGCTTCCACCTCTCGCAAGGACCAATGGCGACTCGCCATGAACCTTCTCATCCCGAGCCGTGGAAATGCATTCATAATCTCCAGTAAGTCCTTATCTTCTCCATTTATATATCTAACTGCAGCGAATCCTAATGGAGGGAACCATCTAGCCGATTCCTCCCAGCAGATGGATTGCACACAAGACGATCCTACTTCTCCATTCGGCGCAACCACTCGCCGAGTCCTCCACCTCTCGCCGAGTGACACTTTTAGTCGAGCCAGCCACTCGCCAAGTCCTCCTTCGCCGAGAACCCTTCCAGCCGAACCTTCCAAGTCAAGCCTCCTCTCTCGCCGACACCTCCAATCGTCGAACGCTTTTCTAGCCGAGCCGCTTCATCCCGTCGGCTTCAAATGCAAGTACTCCACTCGATTCTCTTCCATAGTATCGCTTTTACATGAATCAATAATGGTTTAGGATTAAAATCTATCTCTATTTTATTTATTAGTTGTTCTATGATTGTCTTATGCAACTTTTTATTTTGATCTTTGTTATTACTCAAGAAACCATATTTAAATTCCAGATAAAATTCATACAACACATGAAATTCTATTTGAGAAGGTTAAACAGTTAATTAGTATCTGTGCAGTTTTATAGCTTAAAATTTTATGGCTTATATAGTTGGATACTTATATCACTGAAGACTAAGTATTTTATGAGACAGTCTTTAACGTTTTCCTAACAAAATGAAATTATTCATCTTTTTTTTTTTTTTTTCGGTTGCTGCAGATTTTTACAACAAGAGCTCATATAATTATTAATTTATTATATCATTTAAATGTTTAGTTGGCTGAATCTCTTATTACAGCATGTACTACAATATATCAACTTCTTAATACATATATATATATATAAATAAATTTTTTAAATTTCTTTTTTTATGAAAAAATTTATGCAAGCTATTACATGAATTTTTATTCTACTCATTCCTCTATATCTAAAAGCCTATTTTCTGCTGTTTTTCCTTTGGCCAGTCATACATCAAATGTGCTTGCACTATCTATTCCTCTCACCCAACTTTCTACATTTAATTTTGTGCTGACATCCATAAAATTAAGCTCCTAAAGATTTAAACGAGATATAACATTGTTTGCCAAATTTGATAATCTTGTTCAATTTTGAAATAGGATACGAGCTATCTCGTGCATATTTGTTATACTGTGAGGATCAGTATTTGTGTTGAGCTAAAATAAATAAATTTAAAGCACTTTTTTTTTCTGCTACGTTCATTGTTTATCTGGTCTTGTCAATGGATTATATTCACGCATACGAGAAGATAACTAAATAACAATTTTCTTACCTCAGTAAAAATTTAAGCAAGTGGTCTGAAATTCCATTTAAAAACATTAAATTAACTTTTTGTGCTTTTAGTATACATCAAATTAAAATAGGCTCTTAAATCTCCTTTTGATTTGGATAGTTTTATTATTCATAGTTCATGGTTGTTAATTCGGTTTACTTCTATATCATTAATATATGTTATTTAACTTACAATCTTACTGCTGCATTTGATGATTAACTAGTTTGTGGAATATTATACATTCATATTAATATACTATGTTGATTATAAGATGGAAATGAAAAGCAAATACTTTATTTACAAAGAACATCATAATGGGACTAGTCCCACCATCTGAGTAAGATGAATTTTGCTAGTATAAAGCTTAAAGGCTGCTATAATTTATAGATGCAATGCTGCTATGAATTCAATAGAATCTAATTGACGTCATCTAAGGAAATGAGAGAGTTAGTACTGTCATTTATATTATTATGAATTAAATGCGTATAGTCAGGCTAATGAAATTTAATATTATCATTTTTTTTATTAAGATCATATGCTGTCCATCCTTTATAGAATCTTATGCTGTCATCAATTAATCATAAGTTCAAATGCTGTCATTTAATATATGTAAGATCATGTGATACTATAAATCATATGAGAGAATATATATTATTATTTCCCTTGCTAACATGACATACTTTACTAGATTTATATGCTGCTCATTATCAATAACAATTCAAATGCTACTATTAGCTGAAAGTGAAATAAAGTAATATGAGAAATAGATACTGTAATTACATACTGTCATTTTTTTGGATAAATGCTATCATTTTCTTTCTTAATATCATATGTTACTTTCAGTTCTTAAGGGGATTTATGCTGCTGTTTATCATAGGCATGGTCTCATGATGTCTTCAGATATATATATAAAATTTAAGATGTTCTCATGTATCAAATTGCTGCCTTATACTTAAGAGCAAGTGCTGCCCCTTATGATGTTACCTTGTTTATTTGCTGCCAATTTTAATATAAGATCAGTTATAAGTTGCCTTCAAGAAATAAGATAAAGATACTGCTTTCATATGTTGTTTCCTATTCTAAAATGAGATTAATAAGATGGTTTAGGATGAAAAGCTGCAATTTATTTTGAATCACATGAGGTTTAATATTGACATCTAGTTTGTAAGAATTAAATGCTGCCATTTGAATGTTGTTATCTTTCTTATTCAATTGTTGTCATTTATATAAGGATTCAATACTTCCATTTATGAGTAATAATGCAAACACTGCAATCATATGTTGCCTTTCTTTCCAAAAATCAATAGGGATAAATGATGCTATTATTATTATCAAATAACCTAGGAGATATGTATTGCCATAAGAATTAAATGATAAACAAGAGGCAAGTGCTGTCATTATTTATACAAAAGTTGCCAATGAGTTATATAAGAATCAATGATGTTCCTTTATATAGATATGCTGCTGCCATTTGGTTGCAAGAAACAAGAAAACTGATGATGAGCATTTGTATTGTCGTTCCTTTATAAAATCAATTATATATATATGAATCATGTGTTGACTTTTAATTCTAGGATAAGTTGTAAGAATAATACAGGAATGCTAAAATAAACGTAATATGTGAAAAACCACATAAAGCTGCTTTTAAATGCTAAATTTCATTTATGTATTTCTTTTTTATTAGATATTTTATATAGGATGTATAAATTGTTTAATTTAGTTTTGTATTTGAAATTATATTAGAACTGGAAATGAGCAATCCTGTAAAAATGATTGAACTCTATTTTAGAACTAGAATTAAACTCTATTTTTAGAACTGGAAATGAGCAATCCCGAAAAAGGGATTGAACTTTAATTTAGAACTGGAGATTGATTGTGAAAAATGAAAAATTTGAACAAAAATAAAGGAGACTGCCGAAATTTTTAAGAATTTTAGGACTTAAAAAATTTATAGGAAATATAGATATTTTTACATGTTTCTAAAAGTTTCATATATAGAATTTTAAATATTCATTTCATTTGAAATAATTAGTTATAAAATAATCAATTAGATAAATCCAAATATCAAATATCATAAAAACCTATTATTACAAATCATGAAGCATTAAATTAATAACTTAAACTATTTTTGGCAGATCAAACAAATTAAATTGGTTGATTTTGAATCAAAACAGTCAGGTACGCAAATTTACTTATAAGTCTTATTTCAGCATTCTTATTTGAGCCATTTTCCATTTGAATATTATTTGCACTGCTTACTGCATTTTAATCTGCAAAATATTTATATCAAATAGCATGTAACAAAAAGAATGAAACACAGTATATATATTTTATAGTGTTTATCTTTGGAGGGTAGAACGCAACACTGGAATCTGTGCAGATTTGACCAGCTAGCAGCCCTTGGGAGTTATATGAAGGGATTTAGCCTCTTGTAGGAAGTAGGCAAATCCAGAGGAAAGACACACCATCAGTTATTATTTTGAGTAAGCTACCGACGGGTGGCGAGATAAGCTTCCTACAGGTTATGCCTATGGGTTTACCCATTTGGGATCAGAAGTCTACGGACTCAACTTATTGTTATAAATTCTTTTGATAAAATTTATTTCATATATGTTGATTTTCACAGCTATTTTGCAGGGCAGAAATTGAATTTGAAAATTGCTTACTTTATTTGCATTCTTTCAGTTATTTTCATATTTGATTCATACCTATTATAGGATGCTAGAATTATTCTTATAAGAATAATTTGCGTACTGCTACCTGACTGGTAAACTGAAATTTTTTCAGGTATTGATAATTAAAAAGCTTTGAAGATCTGCCAAAATAATAAAAGAAAAGAAGAGAAGAGAGATGTGAGATATGAACAGTGAATAAATTTTCATTGTAAATATTTAAACTATTGTAAATTCATATGTTTATAGCTCTTAATGTAAATATGGATATTCATGTATTTTATTTTCATTATTTTCATAAATGAATATTTCTAGTTGTATGAATCATTCTTTAGAGACTCTCGAACTTCGGTCCCCGGTCGCCACACTCCCATTCCCATCAATTTGGGTAAACTCACCGTAATTTTGATTGTTAAGTCACTCGATAATGCGCATTGTTATTGTGGTGCCCCACCCCTTAATCCATAAGATTAGGTCAAGGAGAGGTGTGCCACTCTAGCAAATTTCTCACTTATTATTAGATTAAGGTAAGACCCTCAATCCACTAATAAGGGAAGGATATGCCCTAAATATATGTAGTAGAAACATTCACTAAGTATATACAATCACAGAGTGTGAAAGCAAGAAAGGTAAAATACTACATCTAATCCACCACAATACGAGTAAGAAAATAATAATGCAGCTCATAATAAAATAATATAGTAAAAGAACATACATAAGTACCTATATTATTACAAATATTTAAATAAGTTTTAAAGGAAAATAAACTCTCATCCTCACAAGAATAAGAGAGAGTGGCTAAGCTAAGGATCTCCAACGGCAGCACACTCCTCCTCCTGAATCTGATCTTCAAAAGGCTCGACTACCTCAAATAACTCGGAATCTACTATTATCGGTTTCATAATGATAAGACCCCAACCAAAAAAAAGAAAATCTGATTAGACATATTGTCTTAGTATATTTTAGGCAATTAAGTTCATGAGTTTTATTATATCATCATTTTACTTAGACTATAAAACAAGCAAAGCATATGGGTGCAACAAATATACAAAAGAATAAATAAGCTATAAATAAAAGTATTTATAACTAAATAACATGTGAGGTAAAAGAGCATACCATAACTCCAAAGCTGTGATAAAGTTAGACATATAAGTATAAGTAAAGTAAGAAAAATACTAAAAGAAAAGACTCATCCTAAATATGCTTATGATTATATGAATTATGCAGATTTAAAAGAAAATAATTTAACTGTGGTACGTATGAGTAAGCAGAAAGAAATATAGTACCATATAAGTATATAAGTAAGCAGGTAAAGCGAAGTAAAAATTATTTGTAGTAAAAGTAATAATAAAATAGAAAAGTAAGAATGAAAAGTCCATCATTTCTTAACCATATCAACAATAAAAATGATTGTAAGGAGCTTTAGAAGAAGCAAAGAACAATGACTAGTTGCTTGAATAAATTTTAAGGGGTTGTTAATCAATTTATCTATATGAATCCCAAAATCGAATAGTTCCAATGGCTTTGGTTACCTGAAACTTTACTAGATTCCTTGGGAAATGTTTCAAATATCATCAACTATTTCTATTGAGCATTTGAAGAGAGGCCTTTTATAAGAAGTATTATAAATGAAATCATAACGAGTGCCGTTCTTTCATGTAGGACACATTTGTTGCAAAGTGGCATGAGGACCATATACTTCTTATCAAAGAAAAAGTTTAGGGAGACGGTTCATCAACATATAGTGCTTCCATTTTGGCAAATGGGGCCACAAAAAAAGTTCTATTAGAAGCTCATGAAAAAAAAATGGTCAAAGAGGGGGAGGAGACCCAAAAGTTCATTATCATCACCAAGGAAGCATTCCTCATTATGTACGAGGAGAGCACTATTAACATAGCTAGTCATGAAACTAAGTGGGAGATCAATACCAGCCTCCATTCACATCGCTTCAAGGAGAAACTTTTTCATTTCATACACTTCCGACAACATTGTGTAACAATTCTATGCTATTACAAAGTACAATCTTACATAATTAACCTTAGTACAGACTTAATTATATCATTAAAATACTATCAAAATAATTTAAGCATAATTTTTTGGGGCTTTAAATTCTTCTCTTCATATTGTTCCCAAAAACTTCACCTGAAAGTGAATAAATGGGACAGTCAATCAAGCCACTCTTTTATCATTTAACAATACAAAGTTGCTGTGATGTAAGACAAATATTGTTGCCACATGTGGACTCCATATAATTTATTGGTACTCAAAAACAAATAAGCAATCCTAATCCCACTAAGTGAGGATTTTGTTGGCAAGCATTTATTTAATATTTTATGAGTTGAATATTCTATTTCATTGTTAAAATTGAGTGTTTGTATGTTTGGTTGGATTATTTCAAGCCATTTACTGAAATTGCTTGTCAATAAATGTGATTTTGGCCTTTTTCTTAAGAGATGAACTATATATATAACTTTAGTTATTAAAATACAATAAATAAATTATTTTCTTATTAACACTGACATATAATTGTGCTAGAGATTGGGAGTTACTTGAAAGTAATGCGATGAATTTTCCTGAATGTGGTGAAAAGTGTGCAAAGGCAGATACATTAGCTCCCGGGTGTAGTGTCAAACAAGCAAGGATTTTTGTATTATGGACGAATGAGGGTGCAAACTTTTTTCTTTTATTCTACATTTAGATTATGCAATTAGAATATTGACACTCTCATATGCCATTTTTTTGAGTTAGTTAATATTATGATATATAGGAGGATTTATAATCATACCTTCTGCGAAAAAAAAAAAAAAAAATTGGTAGTTGAGACTTTAAATCCTATAAGAATAACCATATGAATGGTGTGTGTATCATTCTGGATAAAAAGTTGAAGGATATTGTAGTTGAAGTTAAAATTTCGGGAGATAATGTTATATCCTTAAAATTTATAATTAATTGAATGCCTTTTAATATTGCAAGTATTTATTCTCCTTAATTATGATTGAATATGTGTACTGAAGAAAGATTTTGACATACTTTGGATCAGTTAGTTCAATGAATACTGTAAGAGAACATATATTTTATGAGGAGATTTATATAGACAAGTTAGAAGTTTATTTTAGGTAGCTAAAGAATTTAATAGTATTTATGGTGATTTTAGTTTTGGATATATTAATGATGAATGAAAAAGGATTATAGAGTTTATTTTGGGTTATGATCTTATATGATTGTTAACATTTATTTTAAGAAAATAGATGAATGTATTACTGCTTATAAAAATGAGATTCTTAAAACTCACAGTAGTTATTTTCTTATAAATGATGTTTGGAATGCATGATTTTGAGTGTAAAGTAATCTAAATCATAGAATTCCTTAACATTTTTGCATTTGGTACGCATGATTTTAAATCCTAGAAAATTTATGGGAGAATTGAATTCTCCCATTTCTTCACATTTTCGCGTAATCAAATTACGCCAAAATTGAGAGTAATCTGATTACGTTACCAAAAATACGATATTGTCTTAGAATTTAAATAGCCAAGTGAATGTACCATATGTTCTAGATTTTCGATACAAATTTATAAAGTTATCACTAATGTTGATAGCCATGGGATTAGGTTTGTTCATATCAACTAGTCATTAAATTTTTAATATTATTTCTCCATGATAGTGAAAGGTGCATGAGTATGTAGTATCTTAATTGTTGTATATGTGGCCTTGCAGATAAATTTTGAGATTTTGGCAAATGATGATCCATTGTTGGGTATTCCCACTCTTCATGGAGGATTAGATAATGAGCCCTTAATGCTTCATCAGGCTAATGAGAAATTTCAATCATTTTCCTTTATTATAATTCCATTTTGTCTTTTTCATAACTTTATATCCAATATATTTAGGATGTTCTATTATGTATTTTATTCATGACAAAGATTATTGAATTTGTGAAGTAGATTCCAATAGTCATTGTTTCATGCATGCCCCAAGCATGACTTCTTTGACTTGGAATAGTGGTATGCTTATTATTGTACAAAAAATGATCATTCAAGATAATTTTAATTTTTTCATGATCACAATTATTATACATTATGCTTGCACTGATACATAGTGAGATTAATCTATACATGCTTGATACAACATTATATTATCAACATAACTTGCACTATTTGAAGTTGTGGTTAATTAAATTAAGAAAAATAATCAGTTCAAATATATTTTTAAAATTTAAATAATAAAGGATGGGATGATATACATATTTTAATGCACATATTTTATATCATAATTCCCTAAATATTCCAAAGTTTCTATATTAGAAACTTTTTTTAAATAACCAACTTCTTATGATTAACAAATTTTTTCATGCATCTATTAAAATTAATATGAAGAAATTTTGTTTTTTTGAATATGATTGATTAGAATTTAATTAGCCTTTTAATTAAACAATGATTATAAATTAAGCAAGGCACCCATTAGTGAAAACATTTTTTAACTGAACTAAACTTTGAGTAATTAAACTTTAATGCATTTTACTGAATTAAATTGCTTGTCATGCTAGTTAGCACCAATCAATGCTAACATTTAATAAATAATTTTATATATAGTTATATAATACAAAAAAGAACACGAATATGCGTGCCTCCGACCTTAGCTCAGTTGGTAGAGCGGAGGACTGTAGTGTTGCAGATTAATCCTTAGGTCGCTGGTTCGAATCCGGCAGGTCGGACATTCTTTATGCATCGCGCCGATTTTCCTGACATTCATATTGGTAAATCGAGAAGTATTGCTAGATCCACTCAAATTTCTCCCATAATATATTAATGAATAGGATTTAAAAAATTAAGTTAAATAAAATTTTTTTATTAAATTTATTTTTATTTGTAAGGCTCATAAAAATATATATTTTAAATTTTAAATCCTAATTATTCATACTTTTTAGGAGATATTTGAGAGCTAATTAATATTTTTTATATTACTTTCTGCAAATTTTCGCTCAGAGGCATCTGTCCCGCGGCCGGCCTTCTGTTCCGAAAACTACTCTTCTTCTGCTGCTGCTTTTTTTGTATACACACCAAAGCTATTAACTGCTTCATTTCGACTAATGTGTTTGTACTGATGATAACAATAATAATGTTGCCGCTAAGGGTCACTCTGGCATAGAATTGGCCGCCCAGATTCTCTCTCGGGACTTCACCGCAGGACCTTTTTCAGAATCAAGCAGCGGCCGATTCATGAGTATTAAGGCATTCGAACCCTACGGCATTTGAACGGAAAATCATCGCAGCCTCTCGTATCCAAAGGAGCCTCTACCATTCCCGTAAACTCTCACCATATCCGGCGGAATTAGGCGCAACCCTCGGAAGTCTGCGACAACGGTGAAGGCGAGTCCCGACCGTTCCGACGCTCTTCGACCCTCCGTCAGCTCTTCCGCCATTCAGCATCCTTGTCGAGTACCGTGACGCATTTTAGTTTCTTTCCCGACTTCTTCCGTCGACTTTGGAAGCTGTAGAAGGATTGCAATCCGCGTGTGAAATCGAGGCCGATTGCTGAATCATATCTTCATCCATTTCTTGGTTCTAAACTCTCGTCAAGGTACTGATCTGGAACTTCAATTTTAATAGGCTATCGTAGATGAATAGCATTGAGTCCTAGACTTCAATTTCTACTCCTCCTAGTTAGGATCTACAGATTTTGATATTAATGAGGGTCTAATTCGTGATAAGATATCGATCACTCAGCAGTTCTTTTACCAATATTATGAAATTCCTACCCTTACAAAGTTTAAATGCAAGCATATGTATTCTAACTTTCCTTATGCATTTCTACTGTGTCCCCCACAATCTAGTAACCTTTGATAGAATTGAATATACTCAATGAGCGAGTTCTTGGAGTCTTCCTCACATAATGATTTATCAACATCAATCTAGATTAGAATTTCTAAATTGTTACGATTGCAATTAAATCTTCATATGATGTAATTAAAATGTTCAGGGTTGTGAAAATAACCACGCTGTTTTAGATGTTAGCAGCAATAAATTTTTTGGATAAATGTGTTAAGCTAACTGAGAGTATTTCCTGCATTTAGTTAAACACGCACACTATATATTCATATTGATAATTGCTTCAAGGTATTCACATGTTTTAATTTCTGTAATATGAAATCTTAAGAGACAAAACAGTGAAGTCAAAACTTTATGAGGAATAATATTAAGTTTTGATTAAAACTATTGATAAATTAAATCACAGTGGAGGTCAAAATTTGAATGACGGTACTTTGTCAATGATCAAGTTGTTATGGAATGCACTTTCTGATCAAATTCAGTCAATGGGTCTGATGTTATCAAAGAAAATTGTTAGATGCAATATGTGATCCCCATTCTGGGAGTGGAAGAACAAGCCACTGAAATTAAAGCAATGAAAGTTAGTGCTTTAGCTTGTAAAAAAAATAGTGTTGTTAATTTTCTAGTGCCATTGGATTAACAAAAGAGCCACTAGGACTGAAGGGGTTTTTAGGCTTTGGGCTACTCTTATATAGTTGTTTATGTACTGCATTGAGGACTAAGTTAGGAAGCATGCAAGGATTGTTTCCGTAGCTGCTATTCAAGCTATTGGTAATTTGTTTGAGAGTGGCAATGGCTGTCATTTGATGCTGTCTAAGCTGCTGTTTGGGGGCTCCACCGAGTGGCCATTTGGGGAAGACATAAAAATACTTTGAATACCAAATAGGTGGCTGTGTAGGGGCGAATTTCGTGCTGAAAACGTCCCCTAGTTTGGAATAGATTTTATGGTCAGTTCTGTGTTTAGACCTCCCTATTTTTTTGAGGAAAATGAAGTTTGTTCAATTGCTGAAATTAGAACTGAACCTGAAATTGTATGATAAACCAATGTATAGTGATGCAGTGGAATAGTTTGGAAACTAATGATAAAATTTGGAGAGCACTAATATACTTAAACTACCATCTCAAACCCATAAAAGGCTGACTTAGGATCGATTGAAAAGAGTGTTTAAAGTATTCAAATGAGGTAATGGAGATCGCTGCATCATTAAAGGATGTGCTGCTATGACTCTTAAATTCCTATTTATATAGCAAATGGGGTTCACAAGAGGTAGCATATGTTAATGTTGGTGGCCTTTAATAATGCAATAATGATGGAGCTTATAGTATGGTAATAATGCATTCTGTTAGGAGATCCCTATATAACTCATTAGGAATATTTGTAGTGAACCAACTCTCTAGTAAGAAGCATTAAGTAATTTAGCATCCTGAACTATATTATTTTAAGCATAATGGAAGAGTGGTGGCTTATTAATGGGTAGACTGTAGTAGGGATCCTCAAGGAGGAAACCTTCCACAACAAAATTAAGAAGGCTAATGATCAAAGATCCAAGATTAATAAAAGATTTGATGTTAGGAATTATTAAAGCAAATCTTATAAAGAAATCCTAAACTACATCAACACATACTTGCTAAATAAATAAAATTTAGTTTAGAAATCATAAGAGATGTTTTGTTAATGCATATCATCATTTTCAAAATCTAATAAAAATTTGTAAATAAAATTTTTGCAGTTGCATCAACTTTGTGAGTACTTCTCAGTTACGGTCGAAACCAAGGTACCCATATATTATTTTCTTGCGCTTAATTGCTTTTATTGCTGCTTTAGCATTACTTTGAGCTTTATCCATGTTGATGTTGAATGAAATATTTATTTACTGCCAAAATAATATCACATAACGAAATGTATTTATTATGTCTTGTGAATGGTTGCAAGGGTTCCGAAACAATGGTTTAATTAGGTTAGGGATGGGGCTAGTCTATCGGGAGTTATAAGGGTATCATCTAGAGCTTTTGAGGGGGCTCAGGTGATGAACGTGCTTTATTGAACCTAGCATCGAGGTTCTAAATATGTCAAGCAGAACTGCTAACGTTGCTTCATGACATCACATCATATATTTATAGATGTTCTTATATGTTAATTTATTTTTGTTTATGAAAATGGCATGTTGCATAATTATAGCAAGGAAATATTTTGTTTGCCGGAATCTCAATATTTTAATTGCACCAAACTCCTGTTTTTCTACAATTTTATTATATCTTTACTTTCCCGCATTTGCTTAAGTGTAACATTTAGTAATTTTTATGCTTAGAATGTATTATAAGGCATTATTATTATAATTAAGCAAGACACCCATTAGTGAAAACATTTTTTAACTGAACTAACCTTTGAATAATTAAACTTTACTACATTTTACTGAATTAAATTGCTTGTCATGCCAAGTTAGCACCAATCTATTCAAATATTTAATAAATAATTTTAAATATAGTTATATAGACCAAAAGAGAACTCAGATGTACGTGCCTCCGACCTTAGCTCAGTTGGTAGAGCGGAGGACTGTAGTGTTGCAGATTAATCCTTAGGTCGCTGGTTCGAATCCGGCAGGTCGGATGTTTTTTATTCATCGATTTCTGAAACAATAATTATTACTGCAAATTTTCGTTTTCAAGCATAGGATGCTGTCGCAAGTCCCGCGGGCCGGAGGCATCTGAAAGTACTCTTTTTTTCTCTTCTTCTTCTGCTCTTTTTGAATACACACCAAAGCTATTAGCTGCTTCATTTATACTAATGTTTTTGTAATGTTGTAACAATAATAATGTTGCCGCTAAGGGTCACTCCAGCATAGAATTGGCCACCCAGATTCTCTCTCGGGACTTCGCCGCAGGACCTTTTTCAGAATTAAGCAGCGGCTGATTCCGGCTGATTTCTTCTTCAAGCATATGCATATGATTTCCTTAGCAGTCGAAGTACTCTTCAACCTCATGAAGTTGTGAAACCTCATGGTGCTTGTTGATTGCAGCCCTGCATTTGCAGACCGCAGCCAGGCTATAGCCCTCGGGACCATTTTATGTTCAACTAATGAAATAAGATTGGCTAATAATTTTATAATTTTAATTAAATTCGAAATTTGATTGTAGCTATCAAACACAACTCACTTTATATTCATTATCGTGAACATAAACTATTCCATTATTTTTTGAATTGTGCTACTGGAACATGTGCTATCCTAATCCTTGTTGATTGAAGAAGCTGTTTGTAGGCGTGCCACAGTACACCATAGCGTGCTACAGCGGCCTAACACTCGAGAAGCAGGCGTTAGAGCGCGTCGCAACGGCTGGTGCCCGAGAGGCCGGCGCTCCAAGGTATCGCAGCGGCTGGCGCTACAGAGCGTTGTAGCTCCTGCGACCTAGTCAGCCTAGTTTTATATATATATATATATATATATATATATATATATATATTTTTTTTTTTTTTTTTTTTTCTTAACCCGTTTTAGAGTTAAGGAATTAGAATTCAAAAATATCTTTAGTCTCTATTGATTTTGTGTGGTGGCTCTTCAATTGCAAGGAAGAAAAAAGACTCCTAGAGTTTGTATAAGAATTTGTAAACCCTAAAACATTTGTAATCTCTTCTCAATAGTGAAATTATTTTTGTTTTCTTCTTCGTTGACGTAGATTTTAGCACCGAACCACGTAAATCTTTGTCTTATGGATGTGATTAATCTTGCATGTATAGTTTCTTGCTTTATTTTGATTTTGCTCATCATTTACAAATTTTTTTTATTCCGCATTATGAAACCTAACATCCGTTCAAGAGATCTCAACAAGGGTTTTCGATCCCGACAATCCTTTTTATCGAAATGATATTGTTAATACTAAATATGATAAATATATAAAATCCAATTTTTCATTTAATTGATTTCAAAATGAAAAATTTAGTTCGTATTTGAAAAGAATCTATATCTACAGATAAGTTCTTATCAAAACATTATTTTTATATTTTTTATTTGTAAAATAACTTCAAATTTGAAAACTTGTGAAAAATGAGAAAATGACATTGGACTATAAGTTTGAAAGAAATGATTGGATTCATGAATCTTTTTTGTCCATAGTGCCACTTAGCATGTATAACAAAATAACAAGCATTATTCGCTGGTATCATTCATGTACGCAGTTGTTATTATCTTACTGATTTGTGCTTCTTTGTTCAATTTCTTTGTTACATTGTGCAAGAAACTTAATGCATAGGATGGCGGGTCTCTCTTACTGCTGTTGTTGGTAATAATATAAGATGGCATGCATTTTTCCAGATATTCGTTTGAAATTCCTATCTGTGCATGTATGTCGGTGTTTTGAACGCCATGTTATTTTTTATTCAAGCATGAACATTTAACTAATGTCTTTCTGGGCTTCTTTTGGATTTTTTGTGTAGTAATCCCATGTTCTATTTATGCATATGTTGCGTACATCTATGTATATTTATTAATTTGTTTTGAACTCTTGGTGGGTAAAATTTATTTGCTGAAGAGCTACTAATCTCAATGAAATTATATTTTCATTGTAACGCTATGCTCATGGAAATAACATTGGAATGCCTGCTTGTACTTATTGTCGGAATGCCATGAAACTTCTCCAAGTTCACCAGAAAAGAGAACATATATTTAGCTTGTCGCTTCTTACCTGCAATTTTTGGGCTTTTGTTTCATTCGTTTTGGCTTGTTTTTTTCTTTGACAAGTGATTAACGTATATTAGGCTTTGGAAACTGCTTGGATGCGCCACCCCATTAAGTGCCAGTATAATTAATGTGTAATGAAAATATGATTCGAGTAGTGTCAGAAATTATATTGAACTCTTAGTTAAACTTCATAGTAGCTCCCTTTGGCTTTATCAAACCTTGCCATACTGGTTTATCATTCTTTCGATAATCTAAAACTGCAATGATGTTCTCCAACCAAGAACCTGATCGTGCCAGAATCTTTTATCGACTCTCCTATTTTAATGTTCAACTCTATCAAGGGTTTCTGCATCTTGTTGTTTGCTCATAAATAGTATGGTAATAAACGATGAATGGAGGCATCTCCAACACCCACAATCATCAACCCAGGAGCTCATCTCAATCCCGATCACGCCTAGTTAGAACCGTTTCAATTCAGATTTGTTTCACCTCAAGCTTAGACAAACGATGGCTAAGGTCGACCTGGTTTTGTCTCTTCTACCCATGCAAGGTTTCCATCTCCTCCACGTGTATGAAGGTTCGTCGCCCATGTCCAGAATTTTAGTTTCTATATTGTGTGTGCGAAGAGTGTAGCTCACTGTAAAAGTGTTGTCCGCTTATCTCTTGACAATACCCACATTTTTTTCGTTTTTCTTCATGTGCGATAAAAGTCGCGTTGCTCATGACCTTTGCAAACATTGCCCCTTTGCACTTAGAGGCTCTCGTAATAGATTGTTACATGCTGTCCCTGAAGACCCGAATGCACATGAAGAAGCTTCAGTTGAGTGGCTGTTGAAACTACTCGAAATCATCCCAATTCACTACTCACGAATGCTCCAACAACCGCTTATTCAGCCGCATGGCAATTACGTCTGTAACCGATGCTTGAAACCACACCTTCTCTTGTCTATAAATGCCAAACACTCTTTTTCTTAGGTCACTCATGAAGAATTCCTACGAGAATAGCGACTTAGTAGTGAGACAAAGGAATGGAAGATTCGAGGCAATAGCATTAAGCTAGGAGCAGGTAAAAAGGAGTAAGAAAATTAGATGTTGTGTTAAACGTTGTTTTTGACATAATTTTAAATTATGCTATCAAAATTCTGTCAAAAATATTAACATAACTCTGATAAGCCATTAGGTTGCTAAAAATTTATTAGAGATTTCAAATAATTTCAGAAAAGATAAGAGGAATTCACGTTTTGTTACATCTCTGAGCTGGGCTAAAGACTTGAATACCCCATTTCATTCTCTTAGAGCTGATTGAGAAGATTAAATTTTGTTCGTTGATCTCGGATCCACATCTAGGGTATGCTATATTTTACATCATCTCGAACAATTGTTATGCAAAAATTTTATCAAAATATTGACCATGCCCACATTGTTATACTACTATTTTAGTTAGAAATCTTGTTGAGATGTATTTTAGGCAACATTAGTGCTATCAAACATTACCACAATTATCTAGATAAAATAGAAAAGAAGAAATGATGAAAGTAGAAAAATTGTTCGCACTATTTACTTCTAATATACAGCTCTCAGTAGTTATGTCACTAGGTATAATGTCACCCTTTTTATTATGCTCACTCTATGAATACAAGTACTTATCTTAACGCTCACACCATTTTGATAACAAAGAACTGCTCTCAATGCCTTCATCTATGAGATCACAAGTCCTCAATAGCATAGGCATTTTAATGTACACAATACCATACAACTCCACTGCTTCCAACAATCAACTATTCATATTCTGATCAATGAGCTTGCTTTAGTTGTTACTTTTACTTGTTACCTGCAGGAAGACATCAAGTGATCATATAATATATAATAAAAATGGAATACATAAATATTAATATGCATATAAAATATCCAAGAACTAGAAGAAGAAAACAAATTTATTTGAAAAAGTAAAATAATGGCAATCTAGTAAACTTGATAAAATGTAGAAAATTTAGATTGTCTGATTCCTAATAGACAATCTAAGTAGTCATAGCTGAGCTGTGTCTAATTAAATCAATTAATTCTTAGAGGATCTAATAAATCCATGTCAAATCAAAATAAGGCTAAAGTGATTTATGTAATATGATTGATCCAACTAAAATAAGGTTAGAGCATGTGATTTTTTTTAATAAAAATCTAATAGATCTGAAACACATACACATCATGCTACTTCATCTAAATGACCAGGACATAAGACCCACTATTTTGGGCATTTTAATGAATGTAAACCCTATCTTAAACCCAAACTAGAGCCTTCCATTGAATGTAAATCTCATTATAAACCAAAGCTCAGGCATTCTAGTGAATGTAAACTCCAACCTGATTAATATCCAGGTTAGACCACTGCTATCAAGCCTCTCAATTTAACTTATACTCGATCTAGCTCCACAGCCACCAAGACTCCAAATTTGAACAAAAAATCATCAAACATTAAACTAAAACTCAAGGTCTTAGTATTATGCTTTGGAAGTTCAGTTGATACTCTAAGTGATCTCTCTAGTAAAGCATGCTTATGAACCTCTAGTATAATGTCCAAAACTTTTGAAATCTAGTGATCGTGTTCTCTATATGCTGAAACATTGAGTAAAATTGATATTGTCATCTGTCTGCTAGTTCAAGAGTCAATACTGAACAATTCTCAAGAGATGATGCAAGCCATAGTTGATACTAAGAATCTTTGAATGTTATGGATAAATTTTTCTTTATTATTGATATATTGGATCATAGTTTGACCTGAGTTGATAGAACAATAGGATCTTAATCACTCACTTTTTGTACCGCATTTTGATGTTTGCTTAAGAATATTAATACTCTTTAATTGAGAATTTTCTTGTATAATTATAAGGGGTTATTAATTATATGGGTTTGCGCATATAGGAAATTTTTAATCTTGGATATGAATAGATCCTGAACCATTCATTCATAAAAGTTTGGCTAAAACTCAAATTTATTCCACAAAAAATCTACTCCTAAAATTTAATCCAAAGATGGAGATCTCTGCACTTTTGAGTGTGATTACTTGTTTATAAAAAGGTATTTATTAATACAAAGTCTCTATAATTTGGCTTTAAATTGGAACTTTTGCAGCAACAATTATGAAGATGTTTTGTGGTTGCACTATGTTAGACTTCTCCATATCTTTATATTTCTATAGACTTCTTTTAAATTATTTTCTGTTACATCACATTGATATATCATTCGTTAGTTCGCTCCTTTTTTAGGTTTCTTGTTTTAATCCAAAATGATGTCAAGCTTTTAAAATGAGTTTTAGCAAGTTTATTGTTGATACAATGTGTAGAATGACTTTATAGCCAAAAAGTAGAACGTTGAAAGTGCAAAGATGACTTGGTTTGTTTTTTCGTTCATTTATGGAAGTTCTATAGATGTTGTCTGGAGCTTACATATTTGTCACCTAATAATGTTGGCTTTTCATATGTAAAAATTTTTGGCATACCAAAGTTGTTACGTTGTCTGCGCTCGCACACAAGTGTATGTGGACTGAAGTAATACGGAATGGTGAGATCCTGAGATTTATTGTCATCATGTTGGTATTTTAGGTATGGGTAAGACGCATATACATACATGTTGGTATCTAACATAATAAAAATGATTGGGACACAAGGTCTGGAGAGAAAGGCTTTTGAATATCTCTTATTTCTGTGCTTTCCGACAATTTGACATAATTCATATACACATTTCTGGAAAGACCTTACAAAGATCCATATATATTACTTGAAAGAGCCTCTCAGAGGAGTCTAAACTAAACCAAAGGACTAATTGAGAGTCTTCTTCCTCACAATAACATGGATGTTTCCACCCTCTCAGCAGCCGCTAGATTCAAAAATGGCGAGGAATTTGTAAGCATCTGTAAATTGGACACTGCCACTTGATAAGTACCGTAAGGTTTGCTTGGACTGAGTTTGGGATGAACCAAAGCTGGTAGACACCTCATAGAGAACAATTTTGCAATTTGGGCCATACATAGGACGTTTATTTAAACCCATTTTTTTAAAAAAATTAGAATCATTGGTGCAAAACTAAGCCTAATTAGGAAATTCAACAATGATGCCAAGTTGCAACATGCTTGAACATTTAATGATGTATTATAGACTAAAAAGCATAGATTAGATTCAATAATATGTGATGTGTTTAATGTAGGATTGGACAAAAAATTCATATCATCCAATGCAGCATCCAATCCATTCAGAATATGATAAAATTAAATTTAATATAAAAAGTAAAACTAGCTTAACTTTTATGCATTGATCTTTTCTTTTTTTGGTTCTCTGCAACAAAAGCAATGACATCTCTTAATCCTTCCCACGAAGATCCTCCTTCCTCCATAGCTCTTTTCGCCTTTTCTCGGAGCTCCCTCGCCCTCTTCCTCCGCTTCTCTCCTTCCTCCCCTCCACCCATTAACCTATCCACCGCCCGCTCTACCTCCCCACTCCTAACCTTTACAGGCTCATCGCTCCCCTTCAAAACCAGCATAGTCGGATCCTCAACGCCCACTTGCACCCCAATCCCCAGCACATCCACCACCAGCCTCTCGTTCAAAAACTGGTCGGCAAAGTGCGGCCAGGTCGCCATCACTACCCCAGCCGCCACAGCCTCTATTATCGAATTCCACCCGCAGTGCGTCACGAACCCCCCCACTGCCGCGTGGCCTAGGATTGATACTTGCGGTGCCCACCCCCTTACCACCATCCCCCTTCCTTCCACCCTCTTCTCAAACTCCCCCAGCCACTCCATAACCCCTGGCACTTCCCGCCCCTCCGCGGCCTCCTTTACAACCCAGACAAAAGCTCGGCCCGATGCCTCCAGCCCATGGGCTATCTCCACGAGCTGAGCCATTGGATTACATGCAATGCTTCCAAAGCTGACCAGCACCACCGACCCGGGATCTTTCCCATCCAGCCATCTGACAAGCAACTTATTGTCAATGGATGAAACCCGCCCGCGTTGAGCCTTGGAATCAGGCTTCTCCTCATACGACGAGAGCGGCCCGACAGGCCAGACGGGCACGCGCATTTCTTCGCGGTATCTCTCTAGGTACCACGTCTCGAGCTCTGCAAAAGTGTTGACCAGAACCCCGCAGGAGGACTCCTCTGCCTCTTTGACGGCTCCTTTGAACTTCACCCACTCGGAATCGGAGTGCCAGGCCGAGGCCACCTCGTGTTTTCTAACCGGAATGGGCTGAGGGAGGTCCGGGAGTATGATCGGCCCGCCCGACCCTTCGGCCATCTCAGCCTGGAGCTCCGGCCTGTGTCTGTCGATGAGGAGGGAGCACACGAGGTAGAAGCACGAGGGGCCTGCGTAGATGAGGCGAGGAACGTTGAGTGCGTGGGCGAGGTCGACGGTCCAATATTGGATGTAGTCAGAGATGACGCAAGCGGGCTCAGGCCATCCGGCTGGATCCGGAGCCTGAAGGTGGGCCTCTAGTTGGCTGCGGAGAAGGGGCATGGCTTTCATGAAAAGGATGTAGTGGTTTACGGAGGGAAGGAGATCCGCGCTCTCGCACCCGTCGGGAAGTCCGACATCGGCGGCGGGAAAATGGAGCGCGATGAAGCGTATGGGGAGGGCGGTTGCGGCGGCCCGATCAACGATGGGCCGGATACGGGCCAGGTTAACCGGAGTGGTAAAGAAGGTGACCAGGACGCCGCGGGCTGAGAGGAAGTGAGCCAGGTCCACCAAGGGGATCATGTGGCCTTGGGCAAGGAGGGGGACCAGGAGAAAGTGAAGGGGCTCTGCATCTGATGGCAAGCTGATGGTGGGATCCATGCGGCAGAGGGGAAGGAAGAAAAGCTGTGCTTGTCTGCTGCTCTTATAATTCACTTAATTCAATATTTTAGCAGCCTTTGGTTGACCCTTAATTGACTTTTTCTGCCAAACTGAAGGCAACTTTCAACTGAATTAGAGGTCAAGGAAACGACGACGTCGAGCGCCAGCACAGGGCTTTTGCTTGTCTGCCAAGCATGAACACCTAATATTTAGAAATAAAATTGGTTTCTAAGGTGACGATGGATTTGAATTAAAATAAGAGAAAGTCTATTTAGATGACAACTAAAAAAAGATTTATATATTATTTTATTAATATTTATTTATTTATATTATGAAACAAATCATGAAACAATCCAGAGCCAAGGGATTTCTTATGGCACCAAAGCTACTAGGCTAAGGCTTTACCAAAGCTATATTAATCATTAACCAAGGTCGTAGCCTAAACTAGAGATACTTTTGTAATTTTAAGTATGTCTAAATTAGCTAGAGATTTTGAATCATAAATGAATTATCTCTAAGTAATAGACTTAAGACATCATTATAAGGAATTGATTCTTAAAATACAATTTTTTAACATTTTAAGTAATTTCAAGATTTAATTAATAGTAAAGTATAAGGCTGAACTAGTTTTTTAATATGCTAAGTAAGCTACATAAAAGGGCTCGTGTTAATGTGGATAATTGAGATTTCTAATCACATTGTAAAAACATTTATTCCTTATTAATTAAGATTCTATTAACATCATTGGCAAAATAAGTGCAATATTAGATCTTAATTAGAAATATCAACATGCCCTTAACTAGAAATATCATAAGATAAGAAACAATTGAAGGGGCGAGGATTCTTAATCAAAGCATTGGTAGAATTTAATCTTATAGGTCCCAAGTGAATGATTTGGGATATCATATTGTCACTTCTTTGAGAGTTCACTAGCTAATTTCATGAGAATGGGGCACAAACGAGAAGAAGAAGAATCCATCCACCCGTCGCACAGACAATGAAATGCATCAGAGTCAAGGCGCCAAGCCAAGGATGTGTAGTTTTGGAAACAAGTGAATTACTTGTGTGGGCTACTGATGCCATAGGAGGCTATGAAATATGATGACAAAACCATATGTATTCATCCATCCGCCATACAGACAATGAAATGAGAACAAAAAATCAGAGTCAATGCGCTAAGCCAAGGTTGTGTAGTCTCTTAGAAACAAGTGGTCTACCTGTGTTGGCTGCTAGCGCCATAGGAGGAGGCCATGAAATATGATGATGGAACCATGTGTCAATTGCGATGGGCCTAGGGAAGGCAGCGGAGAGGGCGGTAGCTGAACGCAGAAACTGTTACTTGAATTAAAACTTGGTGAGCAAGAGAATATTAATCACCGATTTCAATCCATAATTATTATTCACAAGGATTATTAACATGATTGAAAATAAAGAGGGTATATAGAAGTTTGATTAATTTAATTAGCTTAGATATTCATGAGACCTAAGTGAAATTCACCATGCTTAGATTCATGTAGGAGCAAACTTTTGAGGTTTCATTGAATTCCTACTTAGCTTAATAAAAATAGAATTCCTTCTTCTATAATTGTTATTGGATAATTAAGAAAACAATTAATAATGAATTAAAGATTCAATTGTATGGATTACAAGCCTTCACCCAAGATGTAAGAACAAAGAAAAGGATGATGTCCACCTTATCTAGACTTTTTCCATGACCTCCAATGATCACAACACCTTTACTTTGCTCCAATAGACCAATCCTAGGTCTCCTAGTGCACCACTGTAAAGCTCAGACAGAGAAGAGCCAATGAGCTTTGTCTCCTTGGCTGGGTAGACAATTATAAGGGATAGAACTCTATCGATTCTTTAATTGTCTTCATTTCTGATTATTGAAGTGATCACTTATAAATTAAGAGGATTCTATAAGCTTGAATGATCAAATGAAGCAATGGGGTAAGGATCAAAATAATGTTTATGTGAACTATATTTAATTCCTTCAAATGAGAGTTTAAGCAGGTCAGTTACAATCAAATGAAACTTGAGGAACAAAATGTGGGATTTTAAATCACTTAGAAAGCTATGTGGATTACAAGAAATTTTCAGCTTAGCTCAAACAGGATGTCCTCCAGGTTATTAGCATCGTTTAGGAACCATCAATCCGATTCAGCATTATATATATATACATATATACAAGTAATTATATTTTTCTTTTCAAGACATCACTTTTTACTTGGGTTCCTGGTTCTTGCTCGTCTCCACATAGCTGATAACATTCTTCAATCCCTCCCATGACGATCCCCCTTCCTCCATTGCCACCCTTGCCATCACGCTAAGCTCTTTCGCCCTCTCTCTCCTTTTCTCGCCTTCCTCCCCTCCACCCATCAACATTACAACCGCCTTCTCCACCTCCCTTCTCGTCTTCAGGCCCACGCCCTTAGCATTCTCTCCCCCCAAATTTGATCGGTCCTCGGCACCAACGGCCACTCCAATTTTCAGCACATCCACTACAAAACTCTCGTTCAAAAATTGATCCCAAAAGAATGGCCACGTCGCCAGCACAAGCCCCTCCGTCACTGCCTCCAATATCGAATTCCACCCACAGTGCGTCATGAATCCCCCTATCGCACCATGTCCCAGAATCAGTGCTTGCGGAGCCCAACCCCTTATCACCAATCCCCTCCCCTCAACCTTCTTCTCGAACTCTGACATCCACTCCTCCAACCCCGGGAGTTCGACCTCCTTCACCACCCAAACAAAAGGATGACTCGACGCTTCCAACCCAGACCCCAGTTCCACAACTTGTGCCATTGTGTTCCGGACTGTGCTCCCGAAGCTCACCACGATTATTGACCCTGCCTCTTTCCCATCAAGCCACCCTAGCAATCGCCTGATGTCGACAGAAGATACCTGCCCGCGTGCCGCCTTGGCGTCAGCCTCCTCTTTATAAAGCGAAAGAGGACCCACGTTCCATACTGGCTTCCCTATCACCTCGCGATACCTTTCCAAGTACCAAGGTTCGAGCTCACCGAAGCTGTTGACAAGCACGCCGTCAGCGGATTCTTCCGCCACCTTAATTATTTCTTCCAAGCTCTTGGACCAGCCGGGGTCGATGTGCTCGGCTGGCTTCACTTCGTGCTTCTTGACCCGAACGGGATGCGGGACGCCAGGAAGCACGACGGACCCGCCCGATGCCGCCTTCAAATAAGCCTCGAGCTCAGGCCTATGTCGATCGATGAGGAGGGAGCATAGGAGGAAAAAGCAGGAAGGGCCGTGAAAGATGAGGCGAGGGATGTTGAGGGAGCGCGCAACGTCGGCGGTCCAATGCTGAAGGTTGTCTGAGATGAGGCAGACTGGTTCGGGCCATCTGTCTGGGTCGGGGGTTTGTAAATAGGCTTCGAGCGGGTCGCGAAGGAGAGACAGAGCTTTCATGAAAGAGAACAAGAGGTCGACGGACGGCACTAGGTCCGCGCTCTCGCAGCCGTCGGGTAGGCCGGCTTCAACGACCGGGAAGCGGAGCTCGACGAAGCGGATGGAGAGGGACGAGGCCGCGGCGCGGTCGGCTACGGGCCGGATGCGGGCCAAGTTGAACGGGGTAGTGATGAATGTGATGAGGACGTCGCGAGCCGCAAGAAGGCGGGCTAGGTCGACCATGGGGATCATGTGGCCCGGTGCCATGAGAGGAATTAGAAGAAAGTGGAGGGGCTCTGTGACTGTGCGTGAACAGCAGTCTTCTGATTGGATGCTCATGGTGGGCGCCTTGGAGGAGGCGCTGCTGAAATTGGTGCTTTATATATAGAAAACTCCATACTTGTTAGCAATAGTATGCTTGATCGAGAAGAAATCTTTCTGTTGCTATATTTTAATTATTTTGAAACCGTAATTTACAATAAAAATAGAAAATTATATATAGCAATGACTATGACTAATTCTAGAAATAATTCACACTGCCCCGCTGCCCTGTACTCCGCGTTCGCTCAGCTATCTATCGCTGAGATCCAGCTCTAATGCTCTGCTTGACCTGACCTGCATAAACTTGAAATAAGCTCGAATTGATCTTTTTTTTTTTACACGAACACTATATATTAATGCAAAATCGAATTACATCATAAAAAATTTTCACCCATTTTACTTCATACTCATTTTATAAAAAAAAAAAAAATTTTATTTACACTATTTTTACTTCAAACTAAACAATCCCTTAATAAATTTTACTACTCTCTTAATTTAATGTGCTAGCCCGGCTTAGTACGAGTTCAGCTAGAGTCACGCTTAGAAAAACAACCTGAATCGAATCGGCCAGCCCTAATTTACAAAATATTATTTGGTAGTTATTTTCTCACTCCCGTCAACATAGTTGATAACATCCTTCAACGCCTCCCAAGACGATTCCCCTTCCTCCATGGCTTTCCTGGCCACCTTGCTAAGCTCTCTCGCCCTCTCCCTCCTCTTCTCACCTTCCTCACCTCCCTCCATCAACAAATGCACCGCCCTCTCCACCTCCTCCCATCCCACCTTCACATCCACGTCCTCGCTGATATCCGCTGCCAACTTCGACCGGTCGTCAGGGCCAACAACAACCCCAATTCTCAGCACGTCCACCACGAACTTCTCGTTCAGAAACTGGTCCCAAAAGTGGGGCCACGTCGCCATCGGCACCGCCTCCGCCGCCGCCTCCAGCACAGAATTCCACCCGCAATGCGTCACAAATCCTCCCACTGCAGCGTGTGCCAGGGCCAGCGCCTGTGGTGCCCACCCCCTCACTACCATCCCCCTCCCCTCCACCCTCCCCCGAAACTCCGCCGCCCATTCCTCCAACCCGGGGACCCCAACCTCCTTCATCGCCCACACGAATGCCCAGCCCGACTCCTCCAGGCCCCGGCCCAGCTCCGCTATCTGAGCCATCGTGTTGCGGGCAGTGCTTCCGAAGCTCACCCACACTACGGATCCCGTCTCCTTCCCATCGAGCCACTGCTTCAGAACCCCGCTGTCGATGGAAGAAACCCGCCCACGCGCGGCCTTGGCGTCGGCCTTCTCCTTATAGAGCGAGAGCGGCCCGACAGGCCAAATCGGCTTCCCCGTCATCTCGCGGTACCTCTCTAAGTACCAGGACTCGAGCCCGTCGAAGCTGTTGACGAGGACACCGTCGGTGGAATCTTCCGCGGCCTTGACCCGATCCATGTACTCGGACCAGGCGGGGTCGACCTGCCAAATCTGCATCAGCAGATGCCGTTCGATGGTCACGGGGTGCAGGAGGCCCGGTAGCTCGAAGGGCCGAGCCGGGCCGGGCCCAAGCCCGGTCTTGTGGCGGTCGACGAGGAGGGAGCAGAGGAGGAAGAAGCAGGAGGTGCCGTGGAAGATGAGGCGAGGGATGCCGAGGGCTCGCGCGACGCCGGAGGTCCAGTGCTGAAGGTTGTCGGAGATAAGGCAGGCGGGCTGAGGCCATTCGTCTGGGTCGGGCCTCTCTAAATGGGCCTGGAGCTGGCCTCGAAGGATAGAAAGAGCATTCATGAAGGACAGCATGAGGCGGAAAGAGGGAACGAGGTCGGCGCTCTCGCAGCCGTCTGGGAGGCCGGCGTCTGTGACCGGGAATTGAAGGTCAAGGAACCGGATGGGGAGGCCGGACGCGGAGGCGTCGTCGGCGGAGGACCGGATGCGGGCTAAGTTGACCGGGGTGGTGACGAATGTGACGAGACTGCCGCGGGCTGCCAGAAAGCGAGCCAGGTCGAACATGGGTATCATATGGCCCGGTGCCAGCAAGGGGACCATCACAAAGTGAACCGGCTTTCTAGCTCTGACTCCTTCCATTGAAATATCAACTATGATATGCTCTCTTGGTGCACTTCAAGTATTTATAATAGAAACCAGATTAATATTTTTAATTATTAAATTTAATTAGTAGTAAATTTAAATTAAGGCTTGTATAACTCTTCCTTGGGCACTTCTCTGTGCTTGGCTGCCAAGCAATATCCATGATTTAATTATGCCCATAAGAGCAATATCTTCCTTGGGCACTTTATATTTTTAAGAGCGCTCTCTGTGCTTAGCTGCCAAGCAAGCAATATCCATGATTTAATTATGCTCATAATTTGACTTAGAATCCTATTTGAAATGATTTACTAATATAATGCATCAACAGGAGGTTTATGAGTTTCAATTGAAGCATAGACATGCACTTGGCGGCCACTGTGTATTACTAGTGTCACTGAAAAAAACAGCTGGAAATGATTGAATGCTGGCTTTAGGGGAAGGTAAGGTTGAATGCCTTAATGCGAAAAGAGTGTTGATTTATTTTCTAGCCTTGGTTTGCCAAAAAGCAATAGACTATGAAATTTATTCTAGGTAGATGCAAGATTAATGTCAATGTATCATACTTTAGATAGCACACACCTGATAAACAAATATGTGTCAATCACCAAAGGCAATATGTACTTTTTCAGGTCTGTACGTTTAATTGATACAGCCATACAGACATTCATATGGTTTTTCTCTATGTGGTTCAGTTGTATGAAACCTGCCCTAAGCAATGGTTGTTGCCATTGAGACAATGTTCCCCCAAACTCATCATTTTAGCACGTCAATGTGGAAGGATAATATAAACGGGATTGAATTGTTTCTAGAATTAGTCATACTCTTTACAACATTCTTGCAATGTCTAAATTTGAAAACTCATGAGCATATCTAATTAGCGTGCATCATGAATAGGGCGGATAGTTTAGCCTAAAATTTGAAAATCACTCGAAACTCGACTTGAAATATTTTGATTCTAGTTCAAGTTGAATGGCTTAACTCGAACCCCAATTCGGACCGAGTTCGAGTTGGGCTTGACTCGACTCAAACCGGTCGAGTCACACAAATTATATAAAATCACAAAATGTATGTAACTTACAAAATTCCTTACTTGGTTCAGTGATTAAGGCGCCTAAATTTTCTTGTTTGACACGTGTTTGAATCTTCAAGGAGTCAAAAATCTTGCATTCTTTTACTAAAAAACGAAGTTTTTAAGAAAATGATAAAAATTTGGCAACTGGCGGAATGAAACCCGGGATCTTTTTGTTACAAAATAAACACATTACCTATATGGGTCTCCAACACAAATGAAATGTACAAATATGCTTTACTATTTTGATAAATTGATAGTGTTTAAAATAAATTTGAATAATGTAATAAATTTTCTTAGAATAGTCTTATTTTTATAAAATTTACATTTTTGCATAAAACTCTAACATGCACATTAAATACTTATTTTTTCTTGTTCTAAGAAGTTTTATCATAATACAAAAATAATTACAGAGCTATGGCAGGTTTAAACATTGAAAAATGCTATGATGCTCACATTTTTCAAGTAGGCCGGCTTTGGTCCTCAGGAAGTCGAGCTCTACAAAGCGGATGGGAAGAGACGAGGCTATCGCTCAATCGGCTACGGGCCGGATTCGAGCCAAGTTGATTGGGGTGGTGAAAAATGTGATGCTGATGCCGCGAGCCGCAAGGAGGCTAGCTAAGTCCAGCATGGGGGTCATGTGGCCAGAAGCCATGAAAGAAAATAAAAGAAAGTGGAGGGGCTCTGTATTTGTGCTTGAACGCACTTGTGGTGGCTAACTTGAAAGCAGAGATCCGGTTTGGTTGAGTTCATTCGTCAATGTTTGAATCTAGGGTATTTTCATGGCTTTCTCGTTTGTCCTCACGAGGACAAGGATGATTGTGGCATCTCAATGTTTTAATCGATACCATTACACTTTATTTCATGAACTTTCACTTCTGACTAAACTCTGCCAAATGTTGCTTTTAGATGTGGAATTGAAGTTGCCTTAATCCTCATAGAGCATGATTGCTATTTATGTTCTTCATTTTTTCCATAGATGCATTTTATTTTTTCTTTTCATCATTAATTTGAGTAGAATACTTGGTTAGTTTTAGCTGGTGTAAATTTTTATTTTAAAATTATTTATTAAATTGAAATGCAATTGATCAAATTCTTCTAAGAATATGCTAATAAACTATCAAAAACTTAATACGATCATAATACATTTTCATATTTAGTGGCCAAGTCCTAGGAAATACCCACCAACTCAATCAGTGAAGAGAGGATTTTATTTATTATTTATGAAAATATTGGCTTGATTTTGTATCAAATATGGTTGCTAAACTTTTCTAATTATATCAACTGTTGCTAGGGTTGCTTTTCTTGCCCATCTCCACATAGCTAATAACATTCTTCAATCCCTCCCATGACGATCCTCCTTCCTCCATCGCCCTCCTTGCCATCAAGCCAAATTGTTTTGCCCTCTCCCTCCTCTTACCACATTCCTCCCCTCCATTCATCAACGTTTTCACCGCTTCCTCCACTTCCCACCTACTCACCTTAGCATCTACATCCACATCTTTACTATTCTTTACCGCCAATTTTGATCGATCCTCAGCACCAATGAATACCCCAATTTTTAACACATCCACTACCAGTCTCTCGTTCAGAAATTGATCCCACGAGTGTGGCCACGTCGCCAAAACTAGTCCCCCGGTTATGGCCTCCAGGATTGAATTCCACCCACAGTGTGTCATGAATCCCCCTATTGCCGCATGTCCCAACATCAGTGCTTGTGGTGCCCACCCCCTTATCACCATTCCCCTCCCCACAACCCTCTTCTCAAACTCTGGCATCCACTTCTCAAGCCCTAGGAGCTCGACTTCCTTCACCACCCAAACAAAAGGTTGACCGGATGCTTCCAACCCATGCCCTAGCTCAACAATTTGGGCCATTGGGTTGCGAAATGTAGTCCCAAAGCTCACCATGACTACTGATCCTACTTCTTTCCCATTAAGCCACTTAAGTAATAGTCTGTTGTCAATAGTAGAAACTTGTCCACGAGCTGCCTTATCATCAGCCTCCTCTTTATAGAGTGAAACTGGCCCCACATTCCAAACTGGCTTTCCTATCATCTCATGAAACCTCATAAAGTACCAAGGTTCGAGCTCATTGAAAGTATTAGCAATCACGCCTTCCGCAGACTCCTCTGCCGCCCCAAGTTTTTCCTTTAAGCTCTTGTATTCGTCAAGGCTGGCATGCCAAGCAGGTCTCACATCATGCATTCCGACTAGGATTGAATGCGGAAGGCCAGGAATGGCTACAACCCCACCCGATGCAACCTTCAAAGCAGCCTCAAGCTTAGACCTATTCTTATCGATGAGGCGGCTACAAAGAAGGTAAAAGCAAGAGGGCCCGTGGAAGATGAGGCGAGGTATGCGGAGGCAGTGTGCAACTTCGGCAGTCCAATAATGAATGTTGTCTGAGATAAGGCAATCAGGCTTGGGCCATTGGTCCGGGCCAGAGTTTTGCAAATAGGCTTCAACTGAGTCACGGAAGAGCGACATAGCATTCATGAAAGAGTACATGTGGTCAATGGACGATAAAAAGTCAACAGCTTCGCAGTCGCCAGCGACACCCGCTTCTGTAGCCGGGAAGCGGAGCTCAACAAATCGGATGGGCAGAGATGTGGCAGTCGCTCGATCAGCTATGTGCCGGATGCGGGCCAAGTAGATTGGGGTGGTAAAAAATGAGATGCGGATGCCGCGAGCCGCAAGGAGCCTGGCTAAGTCTAGCATGGGGATCATGTGGCCCGAAGCCATGAAAGGAAATAAGAGAAAGTGGAGGGGCTCTGTAATTGTGTTTGAACGCCCTTCATCTAATTGGTAGATCATGGAGGACGCCATGGAATTATAGTTCAAGAGAAAGATGATAGGAGGCTAGATGGCAGCTACTACCGATTTCACTGCTTTTTCTAGAGCTTTAAGAGAATTTGTGCTTACATTAATATTTATTTAAACAGACAAGCTGCAAAAATGTAAATTATTTTTTGGACTAAGAGTAGAAAATTGTCTTTTCTGATTAGAGGCCTAATCAGCAAGCAGATGCCCATATGCCACACATAATTTCATAGTTTTTATTGGCGTTGGTTTTGGTTTGAATATGTTTTAACCTATTGTTTTGTCTGTCATTGTTGCTTTTAATCTTTATTTCTCTTGCATTTTTGGATCACTCATGGCACATTTTAATTGCTTTGAAAAATATTTTATTTTATAAATTAAGCCCAAAATAAAAACTTGATTATTATAATTGATTTTATATAGAGATATGTTATATTGTGTGGCTCATTGTTGACCAAAACTTCTACTATGACACCAATTATTTATCAATTACGTATTCTAGTTGATCATTCCTTTTTATTAAGACAAGAGGTGAAAGCAACTACACAACTGCACTAAATAGAATTTGGAATGCTGTTTTCAATTTTTTTTAAGAGATTAGGGGCCTGTTTTCCAAAAAGAACAAAAAAACAGGCTGTTCAAACAAAATTTCAGAGAAGCAACAAAACATTTTAAGAGTTAGAAAGAAAGTTCAGCCTCTGAGAACACAAATTTGGCATATATGATTTAGAAAGGCTACCTTCCCAGTTAGGATCTCTCGCCACCAATCATACAGTGAATCCGGAGCAAAATTCACAAGACAGAAAATCATACAGATCTTAGCATAATCACAGAGATATAGCCATCCAAACACAATGATATACGTGAAAAACTCGATAACGAGAAAAATCATGATGTCACACTACCAATAATATTCACTATAAAAAAATCATCAAAAATTTACAGAGTTACTCTTGAGAAACCCTAACTCAAAAGAAGATGAAGATTGCACAGTCATGGAGATCACATAAACTCTAGCATCCTTCTCTATGCCCTTCCATTGGTTCTCTAACTCAATTCTTGAACATACAATAACTCCCACTGCAGATCACCACCGCAGCCACCGAGCCACCTATTTAGCCTACTGCATCACGCCACTGCAACCCTTCGATGCAAATCTCCGATGAAGATCTCCATCAACAGCTTCCTAGTGCAGCCCCCTGCTACAGCCCTTGATTGCAACCTTCGTTTTATCCTTTGGCAGCAGCCTCATTCTCATTTGCACTCACATGGTTTGCTTATACATCATTACATGCCCCCCACGTATTTAGGCTTTTATATAGGGTCGTCAAACCCTATTTTGCCTTAAACATGCCTTGGGGCCCAAGGGACAAGTCCCATGTTGTTTGAGTCCATCGTGGGCACTTGGACATGTCTGACCTTCAGTCTCCAGGTGTTGGGGCGCACCTGGCCCTCAGGTCCAGAGGTTGCAGAGCATGTCAGAACGCCCGAATTTCCCCTAACTTGTCCCGAAACACCCCGGGACCTACCGGAAATCCACTGGAACTTCATTGGCACCTATTTAAGTGATCTAATTGGTATCCGCTTCCAAACATTGCCTCAGTTTTTACACCATTCGGCTAATTACTCAAACCAAATCTTGTCGTATTAAGAAATCAAATTTAGTCAATAATCCTTTCAACAGAAAGCCCAATCACTATTGCAAGTGGAAGAACACATTTCCTGCCACCAAACATTGAGATGTGGAAACAGAAGCATAACTGATCATTTCCTGCCACCAAACATTGAGATGTGAAATTTTGCTTGAATCCTTTCAATTGAAACATTAACGAACCAAGGGAGAGAAACAGGCACCCGATAATCCCTTCCAAAACCACCATCATAAGGTCAGTGAGAATATAAAGCAGAATCATCCTTTCAATTGAAACATTAACAAACCAAAGGAGAGCATGTGACGATCAAGAATCAATGGGAGGTGATTAGGAGGCGAGAGACTGGCTTGGTATTAGGATCTAATTTTTTATCTGAGTGCCAAGCCCAGCGGGCGCTTAAGCAATAGTTGAGAGGCAACCAGAATATCCATTTGGACTTCAAGCCTAGACCTTGATGCTTGGGCGAGCCAAAGTGCTAGAGGTGACTAGCGAACTGTGAAGAAGTTATGTTAAAAAGGTAGAAGGTAATGCAATTTTTTTAGGGCGGAAGAAGATTAATTCTTTAGGAATTAATTTTTATTTATTCAAATTGCTTGTACATTATGAGAGATTTAAAGCCAAATTATACTAGCACATGAAATTATCTAGAACTTACATTAATTACTTGAATCTAGCTTTTATAGGATTTATGACAATATTGATGCTGTAACCACTTTTAGCTAGTTCTACAACTCTAATTTTGTTGTTCCATTTACTGGTTATAACAACATATTTTATGTACATAAATGATTATTTCACTCTATTTTTGGCTATTAATGGTGTGTAATAATTTATTCTCTATCTAGATTCTAATGAACTTACCTTTTAATGTTTGAGTTGTTAAAATTTGCCACACCATCCTGTCAAAGTCGCTGCTTCTTTAGAGACCAGATGCTGCATCAGAGACTAGTTTCTAGTGTAGTTTAGTTTTAGTTTTCCTTTATTCAATTGAAGAAGATGCTTAAACATTGCAATTACTTCTAATCACCTTACTAGAGATTGATATAGTTAAGTTGCTACTTTAGCTCAGTCTTAGTTTGCCGAAGATGCTAAAACACTGCAATTATTTTCATCCATCTTACTAGAGGTTGACTTAGTTTACCATCTTTAATTTGAACCTTTTACTGGTTTATTATAGCTTTGATATTCAGATAATTTGTATTTTAATACATATATTAATGTGGTTACTACTAATTTTTGGTGCACTTTGGTAGGCTAAAATTGACCATGTTTATTGAATGGCCCAAAAATAGTGTGACGGCATGCTCTAATCTTATTAGCATTAATTGGGTTACTACACGGGAAATACTTGCTCTGAAAGTGCTAACTCTGAAGTCCACAAGATTTTTTTTTTCCCCTTTATTTCACTTAACTTCAAGAAATTTCATTTTACTGACAAGCTCTTTTGCCTTTCTAGGAAATTTTAACTAATGAGATGTAGACCAGCCAATAACTATCGCACATTCACTGTAATGCCCCTAGGGTTAGGTTAGGTGTCAACCCAACTACCTTTGGGTACATTCCTGCAGTATCATATTGGCAGTTAAGAAAAAATAGCATTTTAGACATAAATTAAGCAACAGAGCCATATAACATAATGAACTTACTAATTATTCAAATTAAATAATACAATATCCAGATTATTACAAACTAAGCCAATGTAACACCTCCGTACTTTAAAAATTCTTTATGCTAAATCAACTCCCTCCAACTGCACCTGACTTGACATTATAAGAATAATGACTCAATACACATATTAAGTACAAAGAGATTAAATATTATACTTAGCAAAAGCAGGAAGCGAAAAAAAAAAAAAAGATTTTGCAGGTAATAAAAAAAAGGTTAGCAAAACACATAATCCTGCAAATTAAATATTTGCTTGACATAATACTGTAACCTATCATATAATGAGTTTCACACATGTTTGTTTTGTATATATGTCTTGATTTTATGAAGCAACAATTAAGCAGTTATGTTGAGCAAATCCAGAACCATGAGGCTGGGTTCAATAAGAGAACTCCTTCATTTGGGCCCCCTCAAAGGCTCCAGATGGCACCCTTATAACTCCCAATGGACTAGCTCCGTCCCTAACCTAATAAACCACCGTTTCGGAACCCTTGCATACATTCACAAGACATAACATATATAATTCATTCATGACATTATTCTGGCATTTAATAAGCATTTCATTTCACCAACAAGAATAAAGCTCAAAGCGATGTTATAGCGGCAATAAAAGCATTAAGTGTAAACAGTAAAATCAATTGTACCTTGGTATTTAAATTCCTGAAGGGTACTCATGAAGCGGATGCGTCTGCAAACATTAAATTTGTTATATTTATTAGTCTTTAGGAATGATGGTTTGCAAATAAAACATATACTTTTATTCTTAAATCTTGAACTTTTAGCTATTGCCTTAGTTTATGAACTTATATTTCCTATGCCTTTTAATTTAACTAATCTCCTCTTATTTTTTTTAGGATGATAAATAAGTATAGTTTAATAGAATAAGACTTCAATGTGTGTAATGAAATTATTTCAGTTTAGGAAAAACATAATCTCGACCTTCCCTTACTCTAGGGTCATCCTCTATTGGTTATAGAATCTCACCAAACACTTTTTAGTGACCCCAGCTCGTTTGCAGCTCACAAACACTTACTATTGCTCACACCCATCATCTTTCCTAAATATGAAGACCTATTTAATTTTCTAATTAAAATTAGCTTTCCTAAATCTTTTCTAAGGATTTCTTACAATATTAAGACAAATCCTAGATTAGGAAACCGACTTATGTCTATTTAAACTAGGTTCCTAACCTTATTTCATAATGTAGCAAACTACAAAAGAACACCCAAAATACCTCTAAAACTTTCATGCCTTGCAGATCCTTCGATACACTCCAAGTACTAGCAACAAGCAACATCATTCTTATTCCAACGCAAAACATAGGCTGCTTTGATCTGTATTGCAAGGTCATCACCTACAAAGCTAATCCCAAGAGTTCAATCTTTTGATCTTCAAAATTAATCACTAATTTTCTAACTATATTATAAGTATTTTAATGATACTATTCCCTCAGCAAGTCTCAATGAAAATTAAACACATGCTGCTACCATTGATTGAGAACACTCGATTGAGTGGTACTGATCCTCATTTTATTGTTTCACACAATATTGGAACTCACAAACCATCCCTCGATTAATACAGGTCAAACTCGATCTTGTATTCTCATTGATTCAACAATCAAGCTACTTCCAAGATCTTTCAAATTCATTCTTAGTATTGCAACCCTTATCCTTTCTAGGTGCTTACACAATTAATTGTTCTTAATACCTTTTTAATCAAAACAACTATGTTCTACTAAGCTTAAATAGCAGCTTATAAATCTTGCAGCCTACTTTATAAATCCTAAAGTTGAAATGGAAATTTCTTAACTCAAATCAATGTCTCCCTAATACAATATTAAGGTTCATAAATGTATTGCAGCAGTTGTAATCAGATATACCTTATAAGGTAGGCTTCCTCTCCAGAAAACAGGAACCGGACGCAGAAAGGTCGAGCGAGGCTTCGGTGGATGAAGTCGAGCGGCTTGTCAACGGATGAGATGACCTCTGTCGGTTAGCTAGGATCGTGCGAGAGTGGTAGTGCAGGCGCCAAACGTCTCTGTCAGCTAGGAGAGGCGTCACGGAGTCGTCACGATCGGGCTGTGGCTGCGGCTGCGTCCTTGCGTGCGTCGAGGGACTGCGGCTTCGTTGGGAGCTTTCGAGGGCTACGGCTGCGACAAAGGCTTGCGTCGAAGGCGTCGTTTGCTACGGCTGCGTCGCAAGCTTGCGTCGAAGGCGTGGCCTGCTACGGCTGCATTGAAGACGCTATCGGCTCGTTGCTGCGTCTGGAGGTGAGAAGGGCGAGTAAGGAGACAGAGGGTGGGTATCACGGGAGCTGCGATAGCTAAAATGCGCGGGTGTCATTGGGTACGTTCGCCTATTTATGCATTCGACTCTTCCTCCTTTTCGAAGCGTCACGCCTCTCCAGCAGGAGGCGTCGTATCCTCTGGAAGCACCCTTCGGTTCAGCCGCAGGGTGAAGAGGGAAAAAAAAAAAAAAACGCGGCGTTGTTTGCTTCCATTCCATATACTACCTCCCTTATATATATATATATATATACATATATACATATGTATATATATATACATTTATACCTAATGCAGTACATAAGTATGTATATATATATATATATATATATACATTTAAACTGAGAAGTAGAAAAACGAAAACAATGATTTATAAATTGAGTGATGATTTGACAGAATATCAACGTACAACGAAATCCGGCGGAAAAATTAACAGAAAAACAGAAATTTGCGGGTATTAATAGACCATAACGGCATTAACGAACAATTTGGATTGGCGGGGACGTTAGCGCCTTTCTTAATAACGACCAAGAGTCGTTACATTCACTTTGCCCATCAGCTCAATTAATGAAAAGAAATGGTAATAGGCTGGATTTTATTTAACTAGGTAGAAAATTATTGTATTTAATATTTAAGGAAACATTGGCTAGTTTTTGTATCAAACATGATTACTAAATTTTTCTCGTTACATCATTTGTTGCTCCACATAGCTAATAATATTCTTCAAAGCTTCCCATGATGATCCTCCTTCCTCCATAGCCCTCCTTGCCATCATGCTAAGTTGTTTTGCCCTCTCCCTCCTCTTATCACCTTCCTCCCCTCCATTCATCAACCTTTCCACTGCCTTCTCCACCTCCCACCTACTCACCTTAACATCTGCATCTACATCCACATCTACATCCACATCATTACTATTATCTACCGCAAACTTTGATCGGTCCTCAGCACCAATGAAAACCCCAACTTTTAGCACATCTACTACTAATTTCTCGTTCAAAAATTGATCCCATAAGTGTGGCCACGTCGCCAATACAAGTCCCTCTGTCATAGCCTCCAAGATTGAATTCCATCCACAGTGGGTCATAAATCCCCCTATTGATTTATGTCCCAATATCATTGCTTGTGGGGCCCACCCCCTTATCACCATTCCCCTCCCCTCAACCCTCTTCTCAAACTCTATCAGCCACTTCTCCAATCCTGGGAGTTCAACTTCCTTCACCACCCAAACAAATGGTCGACCCGATGCTTCCAACCCAAGGCCTAACTCAACAGCTTGTGCTATTGAGTTGCGGATTACACTTCCGAAGCTCACCATGAGTACTGACCCTACCTCTTTCCCATTAAGCCACTCAAGTAATAGCCCATTATCAATAGTGGAAACCTGTCCACGATCTGCCTTGGCATCAACCTCCTCTTTATAGAGTGAAACTGGCCCCACAGTCCAAACTGGCTTTCCTATCATCTCGTGCAACCTCATTAAGTACCAAGATTCGAGCTCATTGAAAGTATTAACAATCATGCCGTTGGCAGACTTCTCTGCCACCTTAATATTTTCCTTTAAGATCTTATATTGGTCAGGGCAGACTTGCCTAGCCCGTCTCACATCATGCTTTCCGACTCGGATGGAATGCGGGAGGCCAGGAAGAACTACAGACCCACCTGATGAAACTTTCAAAGCAGCCTCAAGCTCAGGCCTCTGCTGATCGATGAGGCGAGAACATAGAAGGAAAAAGCAAGAGGGCCCGTGGAAGATGAATCGAGGGATATGGAGGCATTGCGCAACTTCTGCGGTCCAATATTGAAGGCTGTCTGAGATAAGGCAATCAGGCTTGGGCCATCCTTCCGGGTCGGGATTTTGCAAATAGGCTTCAAGTGGGTCACGGAGAAGCGACATGGCATTTATGAATGACAGCAGGTGGTCGTTGGATGGTATGAGTTCGAGGCTTTCGCAGCCATCAGGCAGGCCGGCTTCAGTAGCCGGGAAGCGAAGATCAACAAAGCGTATGGGGAGGGATGAGGCTGCTGCTCGATTGGCTATGGGACGGATGCGGGCCAAGTTGATTGGGGTGGTGATAAATGTAATGTGGATGCCACGAGCCGCTAGGAGCCGGGCTAAGTCCACCATGGGGATTATGTGGCCTGAAGCCATGAAAGGAAATAAAAGAAAGTGGAGAGGCTCTGTAATTGTGCTTGAACGCCCTTCATCTAATGGGCAGTTCATGGAAGGCGCCATGGAACTGATCATTGATCAAGAAAGCTGATCTAAGGTTAGATGGCAGCAACTACCGATTTCACTGCTTTATATATAGCTTTGAAAGAATTTGTCTTTCTATTTACTATATATATATATATATATATATATATATATATATTCAAATCAAAAGATTTTAACAGATAAGAAGATTTAGACTTCAAAACATAAAATTAGAACAATAATAATAGTCAAATAAAGCAAAATATTTTAAATTATTTTGAACATACGAGGAAATGTGAATTAGTTTGAACAAAGTAATATTATATATATATAATTTATGATTAGTTTGAACATTACTATTTATATAAACAGAGACTAGGCTGGACCAAGATGGTTTCTTTTTTGACTGTCTTTGGACGAATAGAAAATGGTGAGGGGAAATTGTCTTTCCTGATCAGAGGGCTAATCAGCAGCCAGATAGTCTATTTCACTTGATTGTCTCACCCTTCACTAAAATTCAAATTTTTGATAATTTCTATTGGCGTTGGTTTCGGTTTAAATATTTTTTTGTCTATTTTTTGTGCTTTGTTCATTCTGATCCTAAATTCTCTTCTTCGTATTTTTAGATCACTTATGGCACATTTTAACTATGTTTTGAAGATACTTTGATTTCATAAATTAAGCCTAAAATAAAAAACTTGATTATTTGAATTGATTGAAAAAGAGGAATTTAAATAGAGAGATATATTTTATTGAACTTGTAAGTCTTAAATCCAAAACCTTATACACGTTAACAGTGGTGTAGCCCATTGTTGAGGTTTATATCATGAGCTCAATTTTAATCGACAACACATATTTGTTTATAATTTGAAACTCAATGTCAAGCATTACACGATAATAAAACTCAAACTGCAGCATATCGAATTTGCAAATACAATACCATTCTATTAATTGGAATTCCAACACTTCATTTTTTTTACTTTGTGCTGAAGAAAACTTCTGTTGACTCAGCAATTATTTACTAGTTACGTATTCCAGTTGATCTCATCAAATAATTTACTTTAAATCCAAAAAATACTTATGAAATATCTAAGAAATAGCAAAAGAAGCACTCGACAAAAGTACTAAAACAAGGAAACAATATTTAAAAAGGAAGCTCAGGTTTGGTTGGGTTCGATTTGGAAGCAGTTTATCTATGTTTTAATTTAGGGTTTTTTCATGACTTCCACGTTTCTCTCAGGAGGGCATTAATAATTGCGGCATCTCTCCATGTTTTGTTAATACTATTAGTAATTTTATCACTATCAAAGTCATTGTGATATTAACAAAAATTATTTTATTCATGGGCTGGGTTGAGCGCTCAGGCGCTCAAAATTGTGCGCCAAACCACGTACCGGATAAGATCGAGCCCAATTTGCATTATATGACCCACCCGTAAGACCCATGCCGCCAGTTGGGTGCTCGCTCAAGCACGCCAATACCGCCCTCAGGCGTATCTAGAAGGCTATAAACCATTTCCTGTTGTTAAGCTATCCGAAATTCATGGGACTCAGTGAGTTTAAAGTGACATCGTTAGTAGATTGCATGAACTAGTAAAAACACATTGAATGAAATTTTGTCTATTTTGACATAATTCATAACGTATATTTAAATCTAGTCAAGTTAAAATGTCGTTTATACATGAAAGCTGACGTTAACATTGCATTACCTTTTAATTGATATACTGATTTGTATTATAAATTTGTTAGAATTATCTCTTGAATTTGCTGTCTACCAAATAGTAAATTATTTATTGACTTGAATTAACACATTTAATTGATATAATGTGCTATCAACAACCTTGTGATGTTAGTTTTGTAAGCATCATATCCCATTCACATATGGAATATCTCATTGCAGTTATCAAATTATTAACATAATTGGAGTATATTCACAAATTGGCATGCAATTATGTTGAGATAATAGAAGTAAAACATTATTATCACATTATTTTAACTTCTTATCTAATTATGATTGTGGTGTGACACATTGTGTGGTATTGTTGTTACTCTATGATATTGTGACATGCAATCGTGTGTGGGTTCTAAAAGTGTTGATTCTGAAGCCTACATGGTTTTTCTTACTTTTATTTCACTTCATTTCAGAAAATTACATTATCAACCTCTCTCAAATGTTGATCTTAGATGTAGAATAGAAGTAGCCATAATCCTTATAGAGCATGACTGCTATTTATGCTTTTCATCTTTTCCTTAGATGCAATTTTATTTGTCCTTTTCAACATTAATTTGAGTAGAAAGCATGGTTAATTTTAGCTGGTGTAATTTTTATTTTGTAATTATTTATTAAATTAATATGCAATTGAAACAAATTTTTCTAAAAAATATGCTTATGAATGATCAAAAATTGAATACGAACATAATACATTTTCATCATAATGCACATGTACTAGGAAATGCTAGCTAATGAGATATAGACCATTCAATTTATATCACGCATTCTTCATCACTATGCCCACCAGCTCAATCAATGAATAGAAATGTAGGAGGCTGGATTTTATTTGACTAGGTAGAGAATGAGGGGACCCGATGTCAGGTTAGCGGGAGTAAATCCAGCGCCAGTTTTTGGGTAAGTCCCCTAACCATTGGATTATATTGAGTGATTTAAAAAACAAAATAATTGCTGCCACAAAAATAAGCAATAATTTGATCTGGGTACGTTTCAAAAGTCCCCTACCCGCTGGATCAGAAGCCTCTAGGACGAGCTTCTGATCTGGGCACGTTTCAAAAGTGTGGACATTTGAATACCAGTTAGCTGTGAAACTAAGTACTGATAGATATCAACTTTACAATTGTTAAATAATAAACAAAATAAGCAATAATTTGACAAGATATAAGAAGTTGTACAAATTTATCTCTGCAAATCTATTTCAATTGCATTGAAACTTTAACGTAAAAATAATTGCTGCCACAAAAATAAATATATAATTTTAGCGTTTGATATATGACACAAAACATGATTTTGTTGGACAAGTACAAAATCAAGAAAAATAAAAATTTTATTTTGTGTTACATATCCGAACTTCCATCTATACTTACTTGCCCCATCAAAGCCTTATTAATATAGGCTCCTTATGACTCTTGATGTCGGACAGTCCCGTCCTAATAATTGTATGATCAGATTAAAAATAGATCAACATGAAACCTATGCTATTCAATTATCCAAACTTTTTCATATATCATTTTATGTGGCTTTTAAAAGCACTTTTATTAAATTTATGCGATGCTGAGAGGAAAAGCATATTAAACAAGAGTAATCAAAGACATCTGATACATTTTTCTGTAAGTTTAAAAAATATAACAATTGATTGAATCTGCATGAATTTTGATATTTGAAATTAGCTTTTATAGCCAATACATAAAGATTTATGAAAACAAATTAATATGATATTTTTAGGAGTATTTAATATCTTCTTTTCTATTCTGTTTTTTTTCACTCTCTTCTTGATAGAAGAAAAAATTTTAAGTTACTAAGAGTAGCAATAATATTTATAGTAACGCTATTATTATCATTATTTAATAAAATAATGATAATAATAATGTAAAAAAGAAAAAGAAAAAGAAAGAATAGAAATGACTAAATTGAATTTGACAGAAAATACTAATAATAATAATAAAGAAAAAAATGGTGGAATGAAAATAGCAGTCATAATATATCATCTTTACTATTATTCATTATTAATTAATGACAATAATAATAATGCAATGACATAATAGAGATAGTATAATTATTATTATTATGAAAATAAATAAAGAAAAAAATAAAATAAAAAGGAAAAGCTCTCCTCTTTTTCCTCCTTTTTTTCTTCCTCTTCTCACCTAGGGTTAGGGTTTCCGGGAGCTGGAGGGAGGACGGACGTGGCTGAAGGGGATGGCCGGAGTGGGAGTGGCTGGCTGCCTGCTGCTGGCTGAGGGAGAGCTGGCTAAAGGAAGAAGGAAGGGCCGAGGGAGAGCTGGCTAAAGGAAGAAGGAAGAGAGGGATATTTATAGAGAGGAGGGAAGGTGAGGGAGAGAGGGTGGCCGGTCAAGTAGCGGTCAGTCGACCGCCAACCGGTACCGACCAACTGATGACCAGGCGCGTGTCCGTCTGCACTTGGCAGGCTCTGTCGAGCGACAGAGCCTGCACCTTGGAGTTGGGAGTCGACTTCCAAAATTTTTCAATTAAATTTTGAAAGAAGGAAAAAACATAAATAATTAATTTCAATTAAATTTTTCATATTTTTTTGTTATTAGGTGTGTAAAAATTTTCGATTCGGAGCAATATTTTATTTTTTATTAATTTCTGAAGCTTGACACTTCAAAATATAATTACGATCGAACCGGAGCTCCGAATTTGATTAAACTTTTAGCGTAACCTTTAAATAATATACTTAACCCATTGAAACAAAATTGACGAATTTGGACACGTATTTAATTTTCTCAATTTATTGAATTTATAAAATTATGAAATTAAAGCAGGAATTTCCATTATCCGGATTTCTTCCAAACTATGACATTTTGACCTAAAAATTTATTAATATCTAAGAGTATTTTGGTTTGCCCTAACTTGAAGTTCCACGAAATCCTAATTTATGAGGCAGGATTTGACCTAATTTACAAAGTAACGACATTAGGTCGTTATAAAGAATATATTGAAATTATTCTTTGTGAAAAGATTGGCTAGTTTTTGTACCAAACATGATTATTAAGTTTTTCACATTATATCATTTAATGTTATGGCTACTTTTCTTGCTCACATTTACATAGATGACAATATTCTTCAATTCTTCCCATGATGATCCGCTTTTCTTCATCCCTCTTCTTGCCATCATGCTAAGCTCTTTGCTCTCTCCCTCCTCTTATCACCTTCCTCCCCTCCATTCATCAGCATTTCCACAGCCTCCTCCACCTCCCACCTACTCACTCACCTTAACATCTACGTCCACAACATTACTATTATCTACCGCATACTTTGATCGGTGCTCAGCGCCAATGAATACCCCATTTTAGCACATCTCCACTACCAATTTCTAGTAAAAAAATTGATCCCATAAGTGTGGCCATGTCGCCAATACAAGTCCCCCTGTTATAGCCTCCAAGATCGAATTCCATCCATAGTGGGTCATGAATCCCCCTATTGTCGCTTGTCTCGGCATCAATGCCTATGGAGCCCACCCCCCTAGCACCATTCCCCTCCCCTCAACCCTCTTCTTAAAATTTTTCATCCACTTCTCCAACCCTAGGAGTTCGACTTCCTTCACCACCCAAACAAAAGGTCAACTAGATGCTTCCAACCCTTGGCCTAACTCAGCGGCTTGCGCTATTGTGCTGCGAACTATACTTCTAAAGCATGCCAAGCCTGCTGACCCTGCCTCTTTCCCATTAAGCTACTCAAGTAATAGCCCATTATCAATAGAAAAAACCAGTCCACGAGCTACCTTGGCGTCACTCCCTCACTGTAGAATTAGAGTGGCTCCACATTCCAATCTGGCTTTCCTATCACCTCGCGCAACCTCATAAAGTACCAAGGTTCGAGCTTACTGAAAGTATTAGCAATCACGCCGTCAGCAAACTCCTTTGCCACCTCAATTTCATCTTTCCTTGATAATTTTGTACCATATTCTATAAAGGTTCTTACATACTTACAATCATCCAACTTGAACTTCTTGAGAATATTTTTAATACAGGTCTTTTATGAGATGAAGATATCTTCATTATCCAACTTGACCTCTATCAATATGATATGAGACCAGTATCTATCAATTAAAATTTGACCTCTATCAATATGATATGAGACCAGTATCTATCAATTAAAATTTTTACACTATTGGTTGCTTAAAGTCTTTAATTATAAATATATATATATATATATATATATTATTGCTTATAAAAATGAGATTATTCACATAAAGACATACAAGTAAAATGCCCTCATTTTTGTGTATCTTTACATAAAAGACATTTTTATATTGGCATTGACAGAATCCATTTTTCTAGTAGTAAGAGTCAATCATATTATTCTATGCTGTAGATGTTTACTTCAAAATATATAATGCCTTTTTCAACTTATAAATATTTAGTTCATTGACATAACTTGAGGTTGGTCTCTTTCTTTGACATAATATTGATATCTCCAAAATTTAAGTGCCAAGCCTCAAATGCCAAAGCTAAGATGTATCTTATACACATAACTAAACACTTCATTACATTATTTTTATATTCAATATGAACATCTGCTTACTCATTGCTTTTGCTTGGGAAATTAAGTCCTAGTATTTCTTATTATAGTTTTCTATCTTTCATATAGATATTATAGTTTTGACATTATTTTTATAGCCCCTTTGAAGCTGATCCCAAGTTGAAAATATTTCTTTACGTATTGTGCACATAATAACATCAAAAAGGAATTTATAACTTTCATCTTTGAGAAGAATAAGAATTATAACTTTTCCTTTTACTGACACTTTTGATGAATGGCTATCAAAGATTTGGGTCTCCACATCTTCAATCTGCACAAACATAACTTTGTAGCCATACATGTGGTTGTTTGCTACCTTTGTTTTGCTTTTCATCTTCTTCTCCTTTTAATGCTAATAGCAAAAAATGTTCTTTTTTTTTTGGCAAAATTAATACAATATGAGAATTATTGCATATTTATACTAACACATGAAATTATCTATATCTATAACTTATATCAATTGCTTAAATCTAAACTCTTCTAGCATTTATGGATAAGAAAGTTACAATTCAAGAAAATTTCAAAAATAAATATTTAAAAAAAATTCAAAATATATTAAACAATATAAGAACACTAGAAATAAAATTAATATTTGGTTTATTTTCAAACAGGGCACACCCAGGCATTGGTCGCTATACCTAAGACTTTAGCAAGCTAAGAGTTGGGTTCTTGGGCACTCACAAGCTATTGCTATAATATATAGAACAAACAAAGTTTTGAACTTCAGCATTTGTGCATGTCTAAGTGCTAGGTGGTATATGATTCCGGCAGGAATGCATAGTGCCAAAAATGGGTTCCTAGGGAGTAAATGTGAGAGAGGTATAGATATTTATATTAAATTAGGTTGAATGTGCTGAATTAATTAATTTTCATACATGTGTGGCTGCTAAGAGAGTGAGAGCTCTATTTTTCTACAAAGGAGATCATTGTAAGTCTGTAAATCCTTCTTAATTATAATAGAATTTTCTTTGTGATGATGGCTCTATATTTTTTCCCAATTTTAGAGCTTTTCACATTAAAACTGTCATTTGTGCTTTAGATTATTTGTGTGCACTGTGTGAAGTTTTTGATTAGTGTCTTGCAACTTTCGTATGCTTATGGTCATTATTCTTTAAAGGAACAAACTCTAGATTCTATCGAAATGCTGTGAAGTTAAACTAAAAGGTGGTAATAATAGTTGAACAAACTCCAAACTAAGACACACCCAAGCCTTAGTCTGTTGAGGTCAAGAAATAACTCATCGGCACTTGCGCACGCCCAAGCACCCAAACTTTCTATTACTAAGCATTGTCACTGTGCTTGAGCGCACACCCAAGCACCAATTTTTCAGCCATTTCAATTCCTTCAACATTTTTTAGCTTCACTTGATCTTCTTCGTGTCCACCTAGCACCGAATTTATATGTGGCTAATTTGAAATCACTCTAACGTTTGCCCATGGCTCATTTTTAAGTCATTCCAATGCATTTGAAACCTCACCACATACAACTCTAGCTCGCATTGACACACTTCAAGTTGTAGATTCAGGTGCACCCAAGCTCATTACACAACTTTAGGTTGCACTCATGACTCAACAAACCACAACAACCTCTCACTTGGAGTCTTAAGTGCAAGTAAACATCTTCTTCACCTTAACAACAACCTCATAGACCTTGCGTGAAGGCCCCGATGCCGGTTCAGCGAAAACCGTTCCGACATCGGGTGTTCACTTACTGCAGGATCATATTGAGTAACTTGAGAGAAAAATGGCATACACGTACAAATGCCAAAAGATATTATTCATTTATTTCAATATTCACTTTACAAAGTCTTTTCAACACTCCTCGTACAAAAGTGAAAATAAAGAAAATATAAAAAGTAAACAAGCAAAAATAGCGCTGTGGATCTTATCGGTAGTTGAACTTTGTAAGCATTATGGCTCTTGCGTGTAATCCCCTAGGAGCGCCTGACCTGGTATTGTACTAAAAATAATACCGGAATTTGAATTCTCAGTAATTAGAGAATACTCTAAGTACTGTAGTACACAATAATAATTACATTCTTAAGAGATGCGATTAGCGGAAGTAAGGCGAAAATAAAATGCAGGAGAAAATAAGGCAATAGCGCGAAATAAACAATTTCCTACAACAAATATTATTTATCAAATAAAGATTATTGATGTCATTTTCCAGTAATCTACCTCGAATGTTACTGATTTATTTTCCAATAACAACCCCGAATGTTAGTGATGTCATTTTTCAATAACAACCCCGAATATTGCTGATGTCATTTTTTCAGCAATAACCCCAAATGAATTGGATGTTGGTTTCTAACAACCAACCAAGCATTAATGTTACTGATGTCATTTTCCAGTAACTCCTGAATGAAAATGATGTTGATTTCTAACAACCAACCAAGCTTCAAATGAATTTGGCTCAAAGCAAATATGCGAAGCTAAGCAGCAGTAAAAGTGCAAAATATAATATATGTCATGTACTGGATACCTTTAGTCTTTAAGTTCAGCAGTTCAATAGCTCGAATGAGTGACAATTCGCTCAATCTGCATTTAAGTCTCCGATATTTCTTTAAATTAGTCTCTTTTTAAAAGTGAGCTGATATTTCATGATTTTTATATTCTTCTTTTCTATTTTGTCCTTTCCATTTATATTCGTATTATGATTTAAGCTCGTACCTTATAATAATATTACAGAATTGAAAGAGTAACAATAGGAATGAAAAACTTTAAATGAAAAATAGTAATCATTTTATAGCATTTTGAATTGTTCTCATTATTAATTAACGAGAATGATCAAAATGCGAATGACTAAATATAAATTTTATAGCAATGATTTAATAAGTATAGAGTAACAAGATTAGCAACGTTTCCCCTCATTTTCCTCTCTTCCTTCTCTTCTTTTCTTCTCCCTTTTTCTTTTTCTTAAACTTCTCTTCTTATCTTAGGATTAGGATTGCCGAAAAACGAAAGGAGGTCGGAATTGGTGGCCGGACTGCTGGCCGGGGTGGCTGCGGCAAGTTGGCAGCGGCAGGGGAGGGCTGCTGGGTGGGTGGCTGCCGCTGAAGGGACTGCTGGCCGGCAGCTGGACTGCTATTGGCAAGGCTGCTGGCTGGCCGGCGGCTGGACTGCTATTGGCAGGGCTACTGGCTGGCCGGGGTGGCTGTTGGCAGGCTGCCGGAGGCTGGTAGGAGCTGCTGTGGCTGGTTGGGAGAGAAAGGAGGGGTTGATGCTGCTGCTGTAAGGGAGAAGATAGGGGCTGCTTGTGTAGAGGAGGGAGAAGGCTGCTGTGAGGGAGAAGATAGGGGCTGCTGTGTAGAGGAGGGAGAGGGGGAGAGGGGATTTATATAGAGGAGGGGAAGGATGGAGGGGTGGTCGGCCAAGAGGGCAACCTTTAAATTTGGAGTAACGACGCAGGTAGCAGGCGTAGGTGCCAGGCGGAAGGTAAAAGGGAAACAGAGGAATTTAATAAGGAAATTAAAAAAAAAAAATTAATTGCATTTTTTCGCTGTTTGGAGTCCAAATACAACGAAACTTGACACCGAGGCGTGTTATGACATGATGAACACTCTCGCGCCGAAAATTTTAGATTTGTAGTATTTTATTTTATATTAATTTTTGAGGTTTAAAACTTCAAAAAATAACCACTATTAAACCGACGCTCAGAATTTGATGAAACTTCTCGAGCAACCTTTAAATAATATACTTAACACGCCGATACTGAAAACGATGAATTCGGACACGTATTTCAATATTTTTGATTTTTAGAATTTAAATAATTCAGAAAATAAAATGGAAACTTCCGTTATTCGGATTTCTCCTAAATTAGGGCACTTTGATCTAAAAATTATTTCTATCTATTGGTAGTTTTGTTTGCCCTAAATTGAAATTCCCCGGGGCCCTAATGTTAGAGTCGAAAATTGACCTAATTCGCAAAGTAACAACTTTGGGTCGTTACACCTTGAGACATGAAGTAGCTCAACACATCCTCTTGATCATGCCCTGAACCCCACTACTCAAACAAACTACAGTAGTCAATCTCTAGTTCGTCTCAAACGCCTTATGCATGAACAACCTAATGGCATCTATCGTACATGGGTATTCTCTTTACCCACTTCAGAAGGGCAGTGTTAGCATTTCTTGATCTAGTGGATCACATGTTCAAGTCCCTTGCCAAATTTGATGTATGAGGCTGCAACTTGCCATCCTTGGCTAACTCTAACTCACTTTGGGCACATCACAACCCATAAAACTTCTTAGGCTCACTCTTTGGTGCCTGAGGCTCAACGCGCCTCATTGGAGCCTCCTCTTCAATCTCCTTCTAACAATTGGACTCCTCGTAAAGAGTGAACTTGACTCTCCTCTATTGCAAGCTCATGTCTTCTTTTGAGAGGGGCGATATGAACCCTCGCCCTTTGTGCTCTTCAAACCAATGCAGTGTTTCCAAAGTCAAACTTGTAACGTATAATAACCCAACATCACTCCCTCATGCAGCTACCAATGCACCCTTAGTCATTTTCTAGGAATCCTCCGTAAACATGGTCTCAAACCCAGCTTGTACTAACTAACCAACACAAATCAAGTTCCTCTTTAGGCTCGAAACATATCGAACTTCCTTCAGCTGTCAAATCTCACCATTCGGCAATCTAACATCCACATATCCTCATGAATCCACCACCCAATATGTCACCTTTTCTCTAGATAAGATTAGTGCATCTTTGAGATTCACTGCTCCTATGCTTATTACATTGCCTCTCTTCCATTTTGCGCCTCCAACTTTTATCCATTGCTTGAAATCCCTCCTGAGATGACCATCTTCGACGCAATTCCAGTATTTGGATAGGCTCATCGACTTCTCTTTCTGAGCTGCTTTGTTTAGCTACAAGTCTTGCTCCCAATTCCTTCATTTATTGTCAACATTCAAGGCTCCAGCTGTAGATGCCTCACCTCTTCATTCAACATTAGCCCAACCATTTCATCAAAATTCACATAGTTTCAGCTCCTATTGAGTTACTCATCGTCTACCAAACCTCCCAATTGAAAATGAAGACAATAATAACGCTCGAACTTCGTTGTTGAATTGGATGCTCACCAAGCCCAGTTGACTCATTGTGGAGTTAAAGCAATTTATATGCTTTACCACTGAGTCGTAGTCCATAATCTTCATGTTAATTTGCCTCTTCACCAGGAATAAGTTGCTCGACGTTGAGGGTTTTTCATACATTCTTGTTAAGGTGGTCATTAAATCTATGATAGTTTTTGTAACAGCCTCCTAATGCATTAGTTAATTAAGTTTTTTTTTAAAAAGAGAGTAAAGTATATAATATAATCAGGCTTAAGTTAAATCCATCGGTTAATTTAATTCCCGCATACGCTCCACTTCGCACGATCGCGGCTGCCAGAGAAGGACCGTCCGGTTCTCCAGCTGGCCTCCCCGTGGCTTTATTCCCCCTCTATTCCTTTCCTAAGGGACTTTTGGGCATTTGCTGAAAATTTTTAGAACTGATGTGTCTGAAGCGCTTGCGGGAGCTTCTTCGTAGGGTTGCGACTTCTATCTAGGCGATCGACGTGTGCGGGTGAGAAGGAGTAAGAAGAAGCTTTGCGTACCTTAAGCCTCCGTCGACGAGCCGGTCTGTGCGGGATCTTCAGGTACTTCCATCTTCATCTCCTTTCCTTTTACGCACGTATCGATTTTTCCCTTCCGAAAAAGTTAGGGTAGCATCGTCTTCACTTCATCAAGTCCATTTATGACCTGGGAAGATAGCTTCGGCGAGCTTCACTCGCCAGCGTGCGGGCCGTCCCCAGGATCGAGTAGGACTTTACCTTTTTCCTTCTTTCTGTCGGTAGCCTTCCTCCGTCGGCATCCTTCTTCGCCTCCTCCTATCGTCATCTCGATCGGCAGTTCTCCCTTGCGATCGGCAGTTCTCCCTTGCGAAGAAGGCGACGCCGAATCCCGAATTTCTTTCGGGCTACCTTGCTGTCGGACGAACCGAACGACTCTTTTATTTCTTTTTGAACCGTGCGGTTCAGTTATACCGTAGGATATTTAAAACCTAATTTAGGATTAACTTAAGGAATTTTTTTTTTATTAAATTATAAGTTTAATTATTAATGAGTTTCATTAAAACATACATTATGAAATATTTATCCAATATATGCAATATTATATATCAATTTGATCGTAAAAATGAGTAGATCAATAATATGAAATTAAATTTCAGTTTTGTTAATTATTTTATTGGGTAAATAATTAGAATTAATCAATTAATGTCATATTAATATTAATCTTTCAAGTGACTTAATTTGATCAATTGATTTCCAAATCAAAAGGTCAAATAGTCCATTTGACTCACAAAAATGTGAGGATCAATAATATGGAATAAAATCCAATATTTAAAACCTAATTTTCTTAATCACTTTTAAACCTAATTAGGAGTCATTAAAACCCTAATTTTCCAATATTGTCCAAAATTGAAAAACTTAGTGTCAATCTTCTCCTTATGAAATAAGGATTTCATTTAATTATAAAAGAGTTCAATTGGACAATAAAATTATGATAATAGGCTTTTGACTCTCACTTAGTGTTATTGTGATTAACCTAAATTTCTAGGTAGCTTACTATAAGTCTTATAAACCCTATGATAGCTAACTTGTCTCATTTATTATCTCCTTTGGCACTTAGATAATATTTTTATGAGCTTAGTTCTCAATTCCCTAGTTATGCGAATTAATTGCCAAGTGCTTAATTCACTTTTCAACCCTAAGGTAGAAACCCTAGGATTTGAATTGTAATTGATCTATAGTTGGATCCTAAGTCTATTAGTTGAAACCATTAAGAATAAATAATCTTAATGAATTAATAATTGTAGAATTGTTAACCAACTAGATCTAATTTTAGTGATTAGTTCAATACTTAGCTTATTCATCATAATCCCTAAAACTTATTTTGTTAAATTAAGATATAGTAATACGTATCCTTAACTTACTTAGATTAGTTTATGGAGCCTATTGAATTCTTTAAACATACATTAATAGTAAACATAGAATTCGTAGTTCTTAAGTCTAGTAAGTACTTATCCTAAACTCTACAATTACTTGTAACTTAGCTAGATTAATATGTTTGATTAGAACATTCAACCTATAACCTAGCTAGAAAATCATAATGATTAGTACTAGAATTTCATTAGTTTCAAATTTCTTAAGTTAGATCTTATGGTTTAGGAAGAAGTTAAGAGTCAGTCTCTAACAATAATCATTATATTTACAAATTATTTTGTCACATCATATTAAATGAATTGAATCTATTAATTTTTAAAATCCTAATTACTATTATATTACAATTAACTTGAGATCAACATCTCAAAGTTAATTAGGAGCTCAATTAGCTCCAATCATTAAGTAGATCATTAAAATTAAATAACTTTGGATATCACTTAGTTGCAAATATTGAATTTTCCTTGTTGGCTTGCTTAGCTTTGAGCCTTATTCATTGAATCATTCATAAAAATATTGTGCATGAACAAAATTTTCACCTAAAATTATTAGGGGTTCTATATGATGGACCAGTCTAGGGCAGACTGAAATGGAGTAATAAGGAGACATCGCATTCTTAGAGGGAGAATGTGAGTGTTTTAGGTATGGACCCCCATTTTCCTTAGATGTTAAACAGGCGTGTTTAACTCCTCATCTCATTCTGAATATGCCCACAGAATGAGTACAGATTAAAATAACTTCAATTAATAAACATGTGAGATCTTCAATCTTATAGATTGTTAAGATTCACCATAGCTTTTAGCTATACTACTTTACATAGTCCTAGGCTATGTGTATCTTAAATTTAAATCTAAGATTATTCCTTCAATTTCTTCACTATGCATTTTCTATGATTTAGGACTGTATTTTACTTGTTTACAATTTATTTAGATTACAGTGAATGTTGTATAACTCCATTTAAATGCTTCACTGTTTATTTTTCCTTACTAAGCATAAGTTCATTTGAACATATCATACTTTATTTCATTTAATTTCATATGCACACTAGTTCATTCTAGCCTATTTAGGATGCTTCACCCTTGTATTGATTGTAGGCTAGAATATTTGATTAAGTGAGCAATTCTACCTCACTTGTTTTTCCTTCCCTTATTTGTATGCTTATCATATTGCACCTATGCTTGTGCTTGCATTGTAACTAGAACTGTGATATCCAATTATAACAATAGCATGTTTAGCAATCTTAAATTGTGCTTAGACTGTTTAGTCTAACTAGGTTTTCTATTTCTTGGCTTTGCCCTATCACATTTAAATGTCAAAATGTGATAGACCAGGTGCATTTGGATGCTAGTGGAGCTGGACCAAGCGCTAAAAACTAAAATTGCTTCCGCCTATCATATATTATAAATTATAGCTTATTAAGAATTCCAAGTGAGCTATAAATTTTCTTTTCTTATTCAGTTTACTGTTGTTTTGTAATAATGTCATTTACTTTAATTTACCATACTTGTTGGAGCTTAGACTATACTTAAATGCTTGTGATGAATGAATGGATGAATGGGAATTAAATGTATAAAATTTGTGTATTAATTAAGTCTTTGCATATCTTCCTATGAATATTTAATGTCTTGATGAAATAAATCATAGTTTAGACAATTGTTACACATGTACTTCTCTCCCTTTTTTTCTTTTAGAATTGGAAATGAGCAATCCCATAAAAAAGATTGAACTCTATTTAGAATTGGAAATGAGCAATCCTATAAAAAGGATTGAACTCTATATTAGAATTGGAGTTAAAATTGGATTGAATGTATGAAAGATTAGGATGTCTTTTCTTTTAAATTATAACTCCCATTGGAATGGGAGTATTGCATATACTTCTGCAGGTGTTTCCTTAACAATTTACAAAGGAGACTCTGCCGAAATTTTTAATAAAATTTAGACTTAGAATAATTGGGGAAAAATTATAAACCCATAAGTCACATGTTAATTTCCCCATAAATAATTAGAATCCCATGTCTATGATTAAATGTAAGTAGTTCATTTGTTTTAGATTACTATTGCACGTACTCATGTCTTCTTTCATAAATTGCATGTTCAATTCTATCATCTTTCATTCTTAAAATCCATTTGTTGTATCTTTATTTACAAACTTCTAAATACCATTCATAACTTCCCTTCCATCTTAACTTAAGATCCTCTTCTAAATCCTTGGCCAAACACAATACTTAATGATTTGGATTAGCTTTCTTCTAATCTAGTATTAGGTATTGTGGTGACGTATCAATATTGAGTTAAGTGATTTCCAATATTAGGGTCGTCACAGTTTTCTCGTTCACAATGTTGAACTCCAAAAATGAAGTTAGGAACACTCATATAGATCCCTGGGCTATTCTATCTAGAATCCGCCAGCCTTCAACGCCTCTAGTGCTCGGGCATGCCCAAGCCTCAGTTTGCAAAGTTTCATGAACAGCTCTTCAGCACTTGCACGATCCCAAGGCTTCGACAGTTGAGCATTTCCTCGACGCTTGGGCGCGCCCAAGCGTCGGCTTCTCAACCAGTTTAATTCCATCACAATTTTTCAGGCTCACTTCCAGCTCATAATCAGCTGATCCATAACTAACTCAAAGTCACTCCAAGCTTCGCAGCTAACCAATGGTCCATTTGAAGGTTATTCCAAAGCACTTGAGACACATCCGGCCCTAGCTAGTATTGACGCACTTCAAGCTGTAGGTTTCAATGCACCCAAACTCAATTACATTACTTTGAGCTGCATTTGAGGCTCCACAAAACACAACACCGAGAGCCTGGCGCATGGGTGAGCCCAAGCACCAAGGGCTGCGTTCTTTAACCCACCTTAAGCCATGAGATAATAGTGCTAGTATTTAGATACGCCCAAGAGCCAAACAGAGCGTGACTCACATAAGAGTCATGCCATGTACTATTTCCACTTACTTTCTAATGTTTGGAGCCTTATGTGAGTGGGGTGTCAATACCCTTACCATTTTAGTATTGTGTGTGTGAAGCAATGATTACTCATGCAAGTGTGGCTGCTAGTTTAAATTCACATATTTTGCCATTGCTAAGGGCTTTATTTGTATTGTAAAGTAGTATTGTAATTCATGTAACTTCTTCCTATTATAGTAGAATCTTCTTCGTGATAGTGACTCTATGATTTTTCCCCATCTTAGGATTGATAACAATAAATACATAAAACCCAATAATGATTTATCTGAATATGATCAATGGGTTCAGTAAAATTTATGGTCACTTTTGGGATAGTAAAAGCCTTCATCCATGCTAGTTCAAGAAATGAATCCAAGACCAAAATCGAACTCCATACTTTATTCCAGTAACCGCATAATGTACTCATCAATCCAGTCAAATGATGCAATGAATGAAAAAGTATATTCAAAACTAATTAAATATTTGAAAAATATGTGCCGACGATTAATCAAGCCCAAAAAATTGAAGCGCAGAATGAAAAAGGCTTCATCTCTTGCCCTAACATACGAAAATTTACGAAAACTGAAAACTCAAAAGGCCGTGTCAAATAAAAAACTTATTGGCATGAGAAAAGAAAGCCTTGTATAACTTCAAAAGTTGAATGAGGCTTGTTTTACCACTTTGGTAAATGATCGACTACCTCAGCCTGAGAACACTAAAAAAGGGCTGAAATTGCAAGATCCACATACAGTCACAGGAAAGCCGCCGCACTGTTGTAAATCAGCACTCAGACCACGCGGTGGATCCACAAGTAGAAGCGTTGGAGACATCCCACTGACAAACAGGCGAGAGAAGCAGAAGCTGAATGAATGACGGCCGGAGGAACACCAGTGGCCAGCGAAGCAAAAATTAAAACTCTGGCTTTATGGATAAATTATATATGAAAAATATAGTTAGCCAAACGCTTTTCTCACAAATTTATTTTAGAGGACCGCTATGGTGCTCGTAGTTGATTTTTGATTTTAGAACCGAGAGAGACAAAATGAATGGATGAGATGCATTTGTACGTGTGAAATGAATGAAGTTGCACTATTACGGGATAAGCATTAGTCCCGAGTTTTGTTATATTTGTACTAGTCACATAAGTAGAAGGATGAGGTGACAACTTATATGGCAAACAAGCTACTGGGCAGAGAGCTTCTTAGTCCAATCGATGCTTCTTCACTCAAGGAAGGTGTAACGATTGATTTTAGGTCTCAGCATGGTCTATCGGCGAAGAATTCGGTGACCTAAGCTAACCCTAGGCAGTCTATCGGGAAGGCGGGGCGGGGAAGGCAAACAATCGAGTCGGGTTGGACCTGCTTTTGGTGTCGGGCTCAAATTAAATCTGCTGAATTCCTGAATTAATTTTCTAGAAATTAATTCAAAAGAATTTAATTTAAAATATTTCAAATAAATTAATGAAATAATTCACTCAATTTAAATTCAAATAGTATGATCCAATATACTATTTTGATCAAAAAATATATAATAAATATTAATATAAAATAAAATTATGATTTCCGTAATCAGAATTTTTAATTTAAACTAATTACTCTAAAATCTTAATTAGTGAATAATAAATTCATTTCTTGACCAAATTACATGATTAAGATCTCTAAATATTCATATGACAAATGAGAGCTTAATAATGCTATTGGAAATATTTTATGAAGTTTGATTTCACTAATCATATCATAATCACCCTAATTATTAATTAGCGCTTAATTAATTTATTTGAGCTATGATTTTGACAAATTCAGTGTCATTCATCTTCTTATGCCTTTTTGAACCTAGTGGTGAAATTAAACCTCAATTTCATGCCCTAATTTTGCTATTTCTTAGCCCTAATTTATGATTAGTGCTAATTAGGCTCACTTTAAGTCTAAATTTAATGTTTGGGGTGTTTTTCCTTATCTTAGACAATATAGAACTCATTATAGCTTATTAGGATCAATTTGGAACCTTATATCCTAAAACCCTAATTTTGGGCCCTTATATATTTTGGCCATTATGGCCAAAAGTTAGTTTAAGAGTTCTTAAATCCTATAAATCTATTCAAATGCTCTAAATCATTAAGACAATTATTTAGGTTTATTTCACAAGCTTTTAGACTTGAAAATGGATCATAAATGTTAAACGCTAATTTCTTCCTAAAACTCACTTAAATAATCATTAAGACTCTTATGGTAGGGTTAGATCTTCAATGATTTTAGTGATTAATAATTAACTTCACCAATGGTTAAAATATTCCTGATAATTGTTTTTCTAAGTCTGCAATTGTAATAACTCTAGGTTATTATCTTAGTCAATTATGATTAATATAAGTCCCGATTTTAATTCTAACACTTTAATTAAGTCATTATGACCTCACCCTGAAGTCGTGGTCTAAATCAGGTGTCAAATGGGTAAAACCATGATTTTGAGAATTTCAGGAACCCTGAAATTTGACATATGTAAATTGACCTTAAATTGAAAATCGGACTTCGTCATTACGCTCATCACCCCAAAATAGAGGTGATGTTTTGAAAGCATTTGGAAGTCATTTAACTTTCATCGAATATTTTAATATATTTAAAATACCCTAAAAAAATACTCATCAAAATCAAAATTTGACTTCGTCGTTGCATTCCTCACCCTTCAATTAGCTAGGGGTGATTTATTAGAATTTTTCTGAAGTCAATTAATAAGCAATTTTTAATTAAGAAGTTTAGATTTAATATTTAAATAATTAATATTTATTAAAATCCTTACCATCTCAATTACGGCGTTAGTTGATTGACTGTTCTTCTGAGCCGTTAGAACGGTCGATTGAACGGCTGTCGTTCATCTCCCTCACATGCACAAACGCAGGCCTGCGCGTGTCGCGTAGGCGAGCACATTGCGTCTCGTCTGCCAGTTATCCCTTCCCCGGTGCTTCCAAGGCCTCTCCGAGCTCAATTAAGCTCAGTATAACTCTAATTTTGGCTGATTATCCCCTCCCCTTGATCGATCGTAGCGGTGAGTCTCGAAGCATTTCTTCTTCCTCCAATAATGACCTAATTTATTCTAGTCGTTAAAGTGGTACCACTTCGATCTATGCTTTCCTTTCTTCGATTATAATCACACTTTTTCAATTAATTATTTCATGCCATGGATTGACTTTCAGTCAGGTTCGATCACATTCGATCGAACCTGATCGAATCAATTGCGAGTTCGATCTACAGTTGTCCACAATAATCCTTCGTCCCTTCTGTAACTAAGTGACTAGGGTTAGGATTCTCTGGAACCATGGGTCACCTCTGGTCGTGATTCGGCCTGGGTTGGCTAGCCTTCACCGTGCTCTTCCCAACGGTATGCAGGCCGGCCTCTGGAGATGCCGGAATGGCTTTCAATTTGGCCTCCCTAGCCGTGCATAGCCGGTTCTCATTGAGTTGCTCGGGCTCGTATTGGGCCGGGTCGGGCCTAGCCCGACCTTCATTTTTTTTCTTGCGCTAGGGTCCTATTTCCGCCACCTTAAAGGAGGTAGGGCTTACATCAATCGAGCGTCTTCCCAAGTTTTCCATGGGCCCCGCCTTAATTTAGTTTTATTAAATGGTTAATTAGCATAACTTATACCCTTCATAATTTTTAACCCACTCCTTCAAATATATCAAATATATATATCATTTTAATCAACAAAATACAATGATCATTATAATAGTGTCAAATTTTCATTTGGATAAGTGTTTCTATTAGTAACATTTAGAACCCCTAATTAAGCCCTAAATAGCCCTAAAACTTCAAATGCCCATATCCTTGCACCCATAACTCCAAATATAGCTAATATTGTGGCGACCTGCCCCGTCGTGGTCCTGTTAACCCTTAGGTTAACATGATTACGGTGGAGGGGTCACCAAATGACAAGGTCCCCACTTAAGATTGGATTAGTCACACATCCTAATCCAATTTAAATAAGGACATTTGCCATTCAATCCAGAAATATTATCACTAAATGATCATACATGAACTCAGAGTGCGAAAGCATAAAACATAACATCCATCCAATACAGTATAAATACAACAATGCAGAATAAGTACAGTACTGAAAAAGAAATAAAATCCTGTATTATTACAACATTTAATGAGCTTTAAAAGAACTGAAAGAAAACTCTCAACCTCACTGAAAATAGAAAACTAAGCTACAGATCTTCAGGAACGGACTCCTCCTCCAATGGCAAACTCTCCACTGGATCTGCTAAACTAACAAACTCAGAACCTACCATTATCAGTTTCATAATGGTAGGGCCCCAGCCAACAAAAGAAAATCTGGTTAGACAATAAGTCTAAGTACATTTTAGGATAGTAATTTTATTAAATTAAGAAGATATCACCATAAAAACAGAACTTAAGCATAATAGGTGCAGAAACGCTTATCAAAAGAACAGTAATAAGTTATAAACTACAGTTTATAACTAAATAAATAGGAAGTAATACATACCTCCTCCAAGCAACTGCAATACAAACAGGTAAGTAAAAGAAAAGAAAAACTGTAAGAGAATACAACCTAAATATGCATATAATCAAATTGATTATGCTAAGTGACATGCAAAAATTAAAACAGTATAAGACTGAAAATACTAACATCCTATGTGAGCATATGAAAACAGTAAGTAAAATTAGCATCCTATATAAAAACACGTGCAGGAAAGCTGTAAGTAAAACAGTGCTGAAATGCAGAATATACTAGTAAAACAGTAACTACAAACTGAAACAATAGAAACTATACGAACTCAACAAATCTTAGCCTGATGAGCTAAGAAACTCTGAATGTAAGTGTACTTGAATTAGTATAACCATATCAAAATCCTGACTATATAGTCAGTAGGGCAAGAGTCTATCCATCCTATCCCATGGACTAGGCCTGGTATAGACTATCGGACTGAAACCCCCTACAAGAAGCCGACCCCGAACGAGTTGATCGAAGAGGTATACTAATCAAGCTACACCTTACAAACCACTTGTGAAATGAACACAATGCTATTTATGAATGTTCAAAATTGACATAAGATATTTACCAAATATCTTAAGTACATAATATATGTTCAAGGTATAAGGCTCAAAATCAAGGAATGCGAAGCATCAAAATCAAAGTGCAAGAAACTCTATCTAAAACACATGTGATATCCTTTGTTATCTACTTTATTCATTCTATCTACTCTAAGTTACATAAGTTTCAGAATTATTACTTCTTACACATTCTGTAACTTAGAATCACGAATTCTACTTATTGAAGATAATTAGGACTGGCCAAGTCCTAATTATAACTTAATCAAAAGACGACTATTTAGTTAAAATGAATAAATCAGCGACCTAATTTTGTAATTTAATTCATCCCAACCTCATCTTGATTAGCCAAAACAAGATGAATAGACTAAAAATTAGACTCCAGATGATGGGGTCTAATCACTTAATCTAAAGGTATAATCTAAGGTTTAGAACCCAAACTCACAGATTAGGTTAAGGCAAATCCTAATGATGAATCAAATTCATTAGGATGGATTTCTATTCTTAGTTCTAAAGTTTAAAGATCAAATAATCATTTAATAAACTAAGAAAATCTATAAACTAGAAAACTCAAGGTTTCACCTAATTAAGTAACCCAATTTACTCAATAGATGAATTCTAACTTAAGATCTATTCCTAATCTTAGGAAAATAAGGCTCTTAATTACTAAGAGTATCTCTCAAGATACACATCCTAACTAATGTTATAAGACCTAAGAATGGGTCTAAGAATAATTAAGGAAGGAGAACACTCACTTAGGACTTATGAATTTTCTAAATGAGCAAATTTTGAGATTTTAATCAAAACTTAATTTAGACTTAAATTTGATTAATTTCAACTATGAATCATTCTATTTACTGAATTTAGTGATTTGAAATTGAAATTAGGGCTTTTAAAGGCTAAACCCTAAATTTGGATAAAATGACCATTTTGCCCCTACTTAAGGGTTCAAAAGATCAACTTTTAATCTAGGATTTAATTTCTGAAATTTTTCTTTTGGAAAGTGTTTCTTACTGTCTAATGTAAGATTAGACAGCAACTAAATTAATTTTGGGTAATTATTAAGCCATATGAGATCAAATTAGTGAATTTGACTCATAAGGGCAAATTAGTAATTTGGCTAAGTGAAAGTTAAATTTTCTTTCAGATTATTGTTCTTTACTGCCTAAGCTTCCCATAGAACCTAAATTTGCTGAAATCTGATAAGTATTGGCCAAGTTATGGCCAATACAAGATTTAGGGTTTTAAGGTTAATTAAGGAATTATTAACTATAGGTCAAAAATTCTAATTTTGCCAATTAATGTCCAAATTAAGCAAAATCAGTGGCTATGGTTTACAAATAGCTCACTGATCATAATGACATATGGTAGGCTCAATTTGGGCCTAATTTGACTAAGTTAAGACCTAATTAGGGTTTAGGGTGATTAGTGAGTGATTAACAAAATTAAGCACTCAAATACTGATCCAACCTTATAAATTGATTTTAAATGGTTCTATGAGTTCTCTGAAATTTAAATCTCTCAATTTGAGTTACTAGATTTGCTAAAATTCACTAATCAAGGTTTAGAGCAATTAAGGGTGATTAGCAAATCTAACCGTTAGATCTAAAATATTTTTATAGATTATTATTAATTAAGTTCTTCTGATCTAAATGGATCTATGGATCATCAAATTTGGAGCTCAATTGACCAAGTTATGGTCAATTGAAGTTCTAGGGTTAATTAACCTAATTAGGGTTTAGTCCTAAATGTGATTAGGCTCAAACTAATCCAAACAGCAAGATAAATACTATCAAATTAATCCTTAGGGTTTTCTGATCACTTTAAGACCTATATTGGGTATGTTTGGATCATTGGGTACAAAGTTATGAGCTAAATAAGGTTTGTGACACTTAATTTAAATTAAATTAATCATTGAAAAATCACTTTGCAAAATATTCATAAAAATTTTGGTATCAATAAATTCCTCATATTTTTCTGATTAATTTAATATTTTTATTTGCATAATTTGGAGGTGTATTTTAGGAGTTATGAATATTTAAAGTTTTGGATATTTTAATTTAAATATATATATATATAAATATTAAATTTACTGAATTGTAATTATTATAATTTTATTAATTAATCTTTTTAACAGTAATCATTAATTCAATTTATGAATATTAATTTTTAATTTTTCTGTATTTATAAATATAATTATATATACTCTAATACTATAGATATATATATATACATACTTAATATTAACTGATTATAAAATATATAATTAAAACTATTATAATCATTTCTGTCTTTTTGCAGGTACACGTGGCGAGTCCTTACTGGCGCTGCAGAGATCGGTGGGGCCCACGGTCCAGACGGCAGAAGCGCAGGGCCACGTGTCGCGACCCCATTGGCGGAGGCTTCTGAAGTGGGTCCCACGTGCTTACGCCCCGGGACATGCTAAACCGGCTCGGCCGGTTCGACAATTTAATGGACCGGTGAAGCCGGTCTAAGAAACCAAACCCTAAATAGAAATCGAACGGTTCTCAATCGCCGAAATCAACGAATTTGAGATTGATTCAGATCCAATGGCTGGATCTGAATCTAGATCCGACGGCAGATCTGAGGTGGCGATTCGCCTTCCTCTTTCGATTAGGGTTCGGCGGAAGATCGAAGGATCGATCGTTCGATCGATCGATCCTCAAAGATTTGAGGGTCAAACAATATTTAGCTTTGAATAAAGAGTGAAATTAGGAAGGGAAGAAGGTACCTTGTCGGAGTGGATGGAGAGAAATCGGAGGTTCGATTCCACAATTGCTCGCCTTCTGAAAAGAAATATTCGATTGAGGGATTTAAAGAAGGTCTTAAGTGGTCGGGAGGGGGTCTAAGATCGCCATCTGGAGTGGTGGAAGCTCCGCGTATCAACCCTAGGACACGCGGAGGTCTTCAGCGGGAAAACGGGAGAGACGAAATCTTGACCATTTGATCATTTGATCAAACGGATCAGATGATCCGTCAAGTTTTTGACGGAAATGGACTTAACGGCGGACGATGGCAAACGGCACCGTTAATGCTAATAATTAATATATTATTATTAAATTCCTAATATACAGATTTAATTAATCAGTTTTATCTTATTAAATGCATCCCAAAAAATCTCGATAAATTACCCCTAGCTAATTGAGGGGTAAGGAACGCAACGGCGCTCTCAGATTTTTAATTCGACGAGTATTTATTTTTTTTGATTTTTCAGGATATTTAAATAATATTAAAATATTCGATGAAAAATCAACGACTTCCAAATGCCTCCAAAATTTCACCCCTAGCTAATTTGGGTGTTCTGAGTGCAATGGTGAAGTCAGATTTTCAATCTGAGGTCTAGATAAAAAGTCAAATTTCCAAGTTTTGGGATTTTTTCAGAATTCCTGGTTCGACTTAGTTGACTTCTGAGTTGACCTAGGTTTCAGAGATGAGTTCTAAATTACTTAATTAGTGACTTAGAACCTTAATTAAGACTTAGATTAGTCTTAATTGAGCAAAGTAACAACTTGGGTTGTTACAAATATAGATCTCATTTTAATCAAGAGAGTGTCAAGATTATTCTGATAATATTAGTTTTGATGTTTAGGGTAGGTTTTGGCTAATCATTTTTAGGACCCTTCCATAATTACTCTTAAATCTTAGAAATTTCAACTGATCATAACTTGATTAATTAAACTACAAATTAAGTTATTCAATATGCAATTTTGATCAAAAGAACCTAATAAACAGTAAACTACAAAAAGATTTAAGATTTAGTAATTATATTTTTTAATTATCCCTAATCATCCTAAATCTTGATTAGTAAATATTAGCATAATTAATAATCCAAATTGAGAGATTCAAGTTGCTGATAGTCCTTAAGTAGAATGGAACTCAATGGTGTAATTGATTTTATAATTCAGTGATTAATTTTGCTAATCACTCACTAATCTCCTTAACCCTAGTTAGCACATAATTAAATTAAATGATGTCCAATTTGGGTCTACTCTAAGTCATAGTACTCAGCATATTATAGGAAAGCTATAGCCACTGAGTTTACTGAATTTAGACATCATTTAAGAAAATTAGATTTTAACCTATTTATAAACTCCAAAATTACATATTTGAACACTAGAATTATTTTGGCCATAGCTTGGCCATTTGATATCAGGATTCAGTGATCTTAGACTTTATGGAATCCTTAGATTATGAAAAATAATAATATAACTGAATTTTAAGATTTCACTTCGTAAAATTACTAAATTACCCATAATGAGTTAAAACCTTAATTTGAGCTCATTATGCTTAATCATTATCTGATTTGGGTGTACTTACTATCTATATTCATATTAAACAGTAAATAACCATTTATCATCAATAAATTTTAACTTGGAATCCTAAATCATCAATTAGCTTTTTAGATCCTAAAGTAGAGGCACAATTATTATTTTGCCCAAATTTAAGTTTAAGCATTCTTAAACCTTAGAAGCATAATCTAATCATTAAAATCAGTAATATAATTAATTTAAAATTAATTTTAAAAACTTTAGGCTCATTAATTTAATATTTTATGGAAAATTCTAATTTTCTCTTAAAATTCCCTAAGTTATTTAAATGGTTTTATAAGATGGAATCTAGCCCACCTTATGTCTTTCATAAGATAATCATATCAAAAAGATTTAGTTAAGATTAATTAACCTCAATGCTTAAATCTTCTCTTATCATAAGTTAATTCTTTAGAATTTCCTTTAACTTTAGAATCTTCTTCATAAGGAATTAGGCATATAAATTAGGTTAAATTTAATTTATTGAGTAAATGGGTTACTCATTGGGTGAAACATTGGTTTTATAGTATACTAAAATTTCATCATTTATTTATGATTATTTTATATTTTAACTTCAGTCTAAGCTTATAATATTAATCTTGTTAAGCTTGACTTTGCTTAATGAGATAACCTTAATTTGTAGTTCGTGAGAATTGAGGCCTCACATATTGGATTAAGAAGATAACCCTAATATTTGGAGTTTAACTCTTAATCCCTCAATCTTGATTTATATTAATCAAGATTGGCTTGGAATTATTTAAATTATTTAATCAAAATGTTTGATTTATTTTTCAGTTTATATAACCATCATTGATTGAAATATGTTAAAACTTAATTAGTTCTAATTGCTTTAAATTTTATAGGACTGATATTCTGAGTTTATATTTGATAGCTGGATATTAGAGATCCTAAGCTTGTATCATCTGAGAGTAGCTAGAACAAATTAACTTAGAAAATAAGTGATATCACAGAGTATTGTATAGTATTATTTATACATTATCTTATATGCTTTGTTTTCTTATTTTGAACCTTTATATTTGTGACATAATAAGTGAAACATATAATATTTTATGAATATTTTATGTTGTGATGACCCACTTAAGTAGTAATAAGTGAAACTCTTAAACATCGAGGCGCCTTTTCAGATAACGGTGGAGTTCCTGATAAGAACTCTAAAGTTAAGCGTGCTCAGGTGGGAGCACTCCCAGGATGGGTGACCTGATGGGAAGTTATCTTCTGAGGGCAAAATTGTGAGGTCTTTCTGGCCAAAGCGGACAATACCTTGGTGCTTAAGAGTTTGGGTTGTTACATATGTTAACTTTGAAAATTTTATAAAGGCATATTCGTGAATAATTAAATGAAAGTAAATTGAGATGAAAATCCATAAATTTATATAACATTTGAAATGGGATTTGTCCTACATAGTCTGCCTCTATAGTATTGTTTCACCTATTGAGATTCAGATATGGTTCAATGCCCAGGTGTTTGTTCTTGGAAGATATAAATATTTGAGATGATGATATTTCCCAGGTGTTTGATTCTGGATGATGATATGATATATTTTCAATAGACCTGTAGATCTATGGTGTTTGATCTTAGATGCTTTAGAAGATTATTTAGTGGCAAGATGAGCCACCCTTTTTTTTATTATGGCAGGACCAAGTAGGCATATGTTCATATGGGATAGCATATTTTTATTATATTTCCAGTTCAATAATTTTTAGTATTTATATAGCATTTCTGAAATTATAGTATTTTCAGCATTTATTTATATGCTCAGCAGTTATTAATTTCATATGAAAATATATTAGAAAATTAGTCTTTTATTTCAGTTTCATATATATATATATATATATATATATATATATATATATATATTTATATTCATTTCATATTAGTTATTAATCTAGTATGAGTAGATTTGATCATATTTACTTAGGATATTCCTTCACTTAGTAGCTTTCATATATACATTGCTTAACTATTTTTTATAGCTTTAGATTGAGATATGCTCCTTATCTCACACTTTATTTAAAGTTATAATTAAATAATATAGCTTTTATTATTTTTCCTTTAATTACTTTATTGTTCCTAAAATGTTTAAGTTGTTTGTAATATCATAATTTGTATATAATATTAGCCTAAAATATAATTAAACAATTTGTCTAATTAGATTTTCTTTTCTTTTGGCTAGAGCCCTATCTATAACAACCTAAGGTTGTTACCTTGGCCAATTAGGACAAATCAAGTCTTAATTATAATTTTAACACTCTTAAATAATCATTAAGATCTCACAGTAAAGTTTTGGTTTAAATCAGAGGTCAAATGGATCAAATCATGATTTTGAGAATTTAGAAATTTTAAAAATTGACCTCAAAATAAAAATTGGACTTTGCCATTGCGTTCATTATCCTCAAATTATCTTAGGGTGAAGTTTTGGATGTATTTGAAAGTTGTTGAATTTTTATAGAATATTTTAACATATTTAAAATACCCTAAAAAATAGAAAAACTAAATACTCGTTGTAATCAAAATTCGACTTTGTCATTGCGTTTCTCACCATTCAATTAGCTCAAACGCAATGACGATCAAACGCAATAGGAAAATTAGAATTTAATATTTAATAATTATTATTTAAATTAATTCCCTAACAACGCCGTCTCCTCTCCCTGCGCTGTCTCCCCCTCTGCCATTTGATCGAACAGCAAATTCTAGCCGTTCGATCGGCCGATCGAACGGCTCCCATGCTTCTTCCCATGCCTTGGACGACGCACTGCGTGTGGCAGTCGTGCACCGCTCATGGCCACAATGGCCACTCACTGCCGCCCTGGAGACCTCCGCCGAGTCTCGTTAAGCCCTGGGCAAGCTCAGTTCATCACTCACTTTGCAAAGGACTCTCTAGAGCGTCAAGTGTTGCTCTTGCGAACCCTGAGTCATCGAGCCGTCAATAGTCGAGTACTCGATCACCCGCTCCTTGTTATAGAATTGCAATATCTCAATCTATAATGTTATTTCTTATTGTAGATTAGGACTTTATCAGTTCGATCGGGTGGGTTTGATCCTGATTGGTCAAATTTTGGAATTTGCCTACAGTGCTTACCATTACCAATAGCAAAAACTACAACTTGAATAATCTTTTCATACAATCGAACACAGAACAAGTTAACTATTTAAGAAATAATAACACTATGAACAACCCCTACTCCAATACTTACAACCTATGGTGGAAAAACCACCCAAATTTCTCGTGGAATATAATAATAATAACGGAAGTCATAATGGAGGGAGTTCATCGAATTAACTGGGCTTTAATAATGGAAACAATCATTACCATCACCCTTCAAATTTGGAAGGAGCCTTTAACTCCTTTAAAGCTGAAACAAATTAATTTATACGCTACACTGAAGCTACAATCACTCGCTATGATGCCTACATCCAAGGAATAGAAGCATCTCTTAGATATATTGAGACCCAATTGGGGCAGATCTCCAAGCAGCTAACCATTCGATAGCAAGGAACTCTACCCAGTTCCACTGAAGTAAATCCAAGGGAGTTAGTAAGTGTGATTCATTTCGAAGGGGTGTATGGGGGAGATACAACTGAGAATTTTAGTGCTGTAGAAGAAGAGCTAGAGGCTAGAGAAGGGGTGAGAGGAACCGAATGTGAGAAGCTCACAGCTTCAAAATGTGATGACCCTCGAAGGTTGTGTATTCCTTGCGTAATAAGAAATGAAGTATTTTTAGATCCTTTGTGTGATCTTGGTGCTTCAGTCAATGTTATGCCCTACTATATATATGAATATTTGAAAATAGGAAGAATAGAGTACACCTCCATATTTTAGATTTTGCAAATCTTGAATCCCTGACCCCCCTAGGAATTATTAAGGATGTTGCTGTAGGATTGGGGAATTTTATTATTCCAACTAATTTTGTTGTGTATGAGTGGGACAGATGGAACAAAAACTTCACTATTATATTTGGGTGACCCTTTCTTATGAGCACCAAGGCTATTATAGACGTCGGCCGCGTGATGATGAGTGTTAAGATTAAAGGGAGATTGGAGCTGATTGATCTTAAACCCACTTGTTTTAAACAAAAAAAGATGGAGGATGAGGTGAGAAGAAAAATTAGAGAAGAAAGAATTAAGATTGATCGTATTTTTGAAAATCTAACTCTACGAGAGAAGAATTCAGAAAATAGCTTCAACTCTTCCTCGGAAAAGGGGAGTAAGGAGGGTGTGAGAAGAAGAAAAACCAGACATGGAAAAAGAAATAACAAGATCCCCCATGAGTTAGAGCTTGGAAGGGATGATTCTGTGAGGGAAAACGGAGAGGACAAGAGTTCGAGCACACTTAAAGGTTGTGCTCACTTGAGTGCCTTAAGGTTATGGAAAGAAAAACCACCAAACCTTAATATTTGATCTTTTAACGAGTCTAGCTAAAGATGTTAAACTAAGTGCTTCTTGGGAGGTAACCCAAGATAAAAAAAAAAAAAAAAAAAATTCGCTGCTGTGCGCTAAAGCACGCCCTAGCGCACTGCAGCGAATGAGTACATGAAACTCAATTGCTACAGCGCGCTGCAGCAGTTAAATTGCAAAACTCAAACCGATATAGTGCGCTGCAGCGATCTGCTCTAGCTGTGGCAGTTTTGACTGCCTAGGATTCCATGCAGTCAAAAAGTAATATCTTTGGGTTTTCCATGCAGTCAAAAGGTGTATACTGTAAAAACTGCCCCCTTTTCACTTGGATTATCACATTTATGGCATGGAGAAGACCCCTTGATCATGATTCTCTTGCTTTTGATTGCTTGAGTTATTTAAGGAGAGGTAAGGGGGGAGTGATTCTTTGCACCTCCTGATTTTCTTGCTTCAAAATTTTTACTCTCTTTTCAAACCTCCATCATGTCTTCCAGAAAGAAGTCTATCCCAAGAAAGGAGACTGAGGCATTTACATCTGGTGGAACCATCAACAAAAAGAGATTCTCCTCCGATGAAGCCGAGCACCGTTTCTTTTTCATTACCTCTGTGAAGACCACTTTCGCATACCCTCCTATATTTATCCCTTTATTGCTTACTGCTAACGCTTTTATAAATGTATGCTTATATCTTGTACTTAGTCTACGGGACTAACCGGCATTCCAATGCCTGCACTTTTATATGTCAGGTCAGGAGCTAGTGGAGATCGAGGTAGCTGAGAAGTGAGGAGGATCGACTCAGCATATCTCTCTTATTTTCTTTTTCTTTATGCTGTTGTAATAAATTAAATTATGTGATGTAATCTTATTTTAATTGAATGAATGATCTTATTTCTGCTTACTTGCTGTACTACTTAAACTGATTAATCGGATTCCTCGACGGGGAACCTTATGCGGGGCTGATCCTCTGTTATCAACCCGGCACGGATGGCCCCACAGTTGGTATTAGAGCATGCCTTAGGGTATCAGATAGGAGCTAAGTACCATATAGGGCAAAGTACCACTTCATGTGAGCAGCCTCTTGAACCCTTGATAGTTAAAGTGTTATATGGTTGTGGGTACCTCTTGAGCCTGTATGGGTCACCTCTAGTCCTATCTACCCAATGGATGGTTCTTGGATCTGTGTGTGGATACTGATGAGGACGTCAGTTACTTAAGTTTGGGAGATTGTGAAGACCCACTTAAGTAGTAATAAGTGAAACTCTTAAATATCGAGGCGCCTTTTCAGATAACGGTGGAGTTTCTGATAAGAACTCCAAAGTTAAGCGTGCTCAGGTGGGAGCACTCTCAGGATGGGTGACCTACTGGGAAGTTATCTTCTTAGGGAAAAATCGTGAGGCATTTCTGGCCAAAGCAGACAATATCTTGGTACTTAAGAGTTTGGGCTATTACAAATGGTATCATAACAAATTATAGGGTGTCAGATAGGAGCTAAGTGCCATATAGGGCAAAGTACCACTTCATATGAGCAGCCTCTTGAACTCATTATGGTTAAGGTGCTATATAGTTGTGGGTATATCTTGCGCCTGTAGGGGTCACCTCTAGTCCTATCTACCCAATGGATAGTTCTTGGATCTGTGTGTGGATACTGATGAGGATGTCAGGTACTTAAGTTGGGGGGATTATGAAAACTCACTTAAGTAGTAATAAGTGAAACTCTTAAACACTGAGGTGCCTTTTCAGATAACGGTGAAGTTCCTAATAAGAACTCCAAAGTTAAGTGTGCTCAGGTGAGAGCACTCTCAGGATGGGTGATCTACTGAGAAGTTATCTTCTTTGAGCAAAATTGTGAGGCCTTTAAGGCCAAAGTGGACAATACCTTGGTACTTAAGAGTTTGGGTTGTTACAAATGTGAAGACCCACTTAAGTAGTAATAAGTGAAACTCTTAAACATACAAGCGCCTTTTTAGATAACAGTAGAGTTCCTGATGAACTCCAAAGTTAAGCATGCTAAGGTGGGAGCACTCCCAGGATGGGTGACCTACTGGGAAGTTATCTTCTTAGGGCAAAATTGTGAGGCCTTTTTGGCCAAAGCGGACAATACCTTGGTACTTAAGAGTTTGGACTGTTACAACCTCTCAACAGAAGTTAATTCCTGAAAAGAGCTTTGGGCATTACTTGCCCGTCCCAGTTGAGCAAGTCGACCCTAGGGGATGGAGGGAAATAATGGTAACAAAAAAATCTCCCACCTACCCAACTACTGTCCAGGAAGTGTACGCTAATGCCATAAATGTAGCCGGACGGACAATCTTTGTTAGAGGTAAAGGAGTAACATTTGGGATTACTCAAATCGAGCTATTCTATGGGTTAGGGGAGGTAAATGATTGCTCTTACTTAAAACTCTTGAAATCTCGCTATGATCCCTATTATCTTGTTATGGAGCTTATCCATGAAAACACAAACTAGGAGGGAGGCTTAGCCAACATTCTTCGTTCCGAATTGATGAACATGAGCAGTGCATGGCTAGTTTTCATTTCTAGCTATGTCATGCCTTCGGGTCACTTGACTGAAGTGACCCGCACCAGAGCGCTCCTCATGTGCTCATTAGTCATGCTGGGAGAGATCCGCATCTCGAGCATCCTTTTTGAGCAGCTCTAGAAGGCTCTCTAGGGACCCTGTGCTGCATTAGCCTTCGGGTCTTTGATCTCTGAGATATGCGAGGCCCAATGGGTAAAAATCCTCTCCTCTGACTCCGTCATTTCCCCCAGCGCCGCTCTTGCTCATTCAAATATGAACGTCCATTCTAGTGAGCGGAAGCCACCCAAAAAAAGGAGAGGCGAGCAAGGGGAAACATCTGCTCCGTCCGGTCATACTATCACCGATAAGTTGTTGCTACGGATTCACAAGCAACAAACTGATATAGGCACGGCTTTGGCAACCGACATGCAGTTCTTCAAAAAGGAACTCGCCCAGCAGCGCAAATTCTAGTCTGAATTCCATGAAGCTCTGGGACTAATGTTCGAGGACTGGAGCTTGCAAGGAGGACCGGACGCCTCCATACTGTCGCGACCGCTTGTCGATGCCCCCATTCCGGACACTCGCCATCCATGCGACTTTGCCTACAACATGTGAGAAGAGGAGAATGATGAAGACCAAGAATAGATATGTTATATTTTTTATTTTGCACTGCTGTTTTGTGTGTTTTTTTTTATTATTTTTATTTTTATTTTGAGGAATTAAATTATGGATTATCATAGTCCTAAAATCTTTTTATAATTTGCAATTGACAAATTTTCTTGAATTTTTCAAGTATAAAAGTCACAAAAATATCAATGAAGAAGTTGATATTCAACCAATTGTTGCTTAACAAAAATTGACTAACTCTTTGACACAATTAAATCATCTAAGCAAGAGAATAATTTCAGGTTGAGTCTAATTGTCAAAATTTAAAACAATGTTAAGGACTAAGTGTGGGGGAGGGCTTTGGAATAAAAACTAGTGATTAATGTGAGTAATCTAAAAGAGTGTGCTAGGCTATTGTAGGACTTCATGATCATAAGGATTGAAAATTGAGATGAAGAAAAATATCTCTCCTTTAGAATGAAAAAGAAAATAAAAAAAAAGGGGAATGAAGAAAAATATCTCTCTCAAAAAAAAATTAAAAAATGATGATGAAAAATATCTCTCATAAAAATTAAATATCTTTGTGATTCATAAGAAGAAGTATATATAGCACAAAACTCTTGATTACTCACTATCTCCCTAGTTCAGTTAGTCCAAGGAATATTCCCTATTACTGAGCACTAAGCAAAACTACTTATGAATTGAAGATTAGTCTATTAACCTCTGTTCATAACCCAGCTTAGAAAATTTTAAATGATGCAAATTTCTCTTGTCATTTTAGTTTAGCATGAGCTTTGAAATGCAAATCAAACCCTCATTGATATTACTTGTTGACTCTCATACCTAAAAAATAGAAAAATATTATTTTAAGCTTACTCGAGAACGAGCAAAAAATTAAGTGTGGGAGTGTGATAAATCCATAATTTATATCCTAAATAAAGGAAAACTTCATTCATTTTCATATTGAAACTGCTTCTTTAATCAATTTTTGTCTACTTTTCAGGAAAAAATACTTACCCAGCAAGGTCTGGACAATTCTGGACAATTTTTAAATATTTCTGGAAGAAATCCGCTGCAGCGTGCTGCAGCGGACCAACTTGCGGATTCTAGCGCCATAATACGCTGCAGCGGACCAACTTGCGAAGCTCTAGCATTATAGCGCGCTGCAGCGGACCAACTTGCTAAGTTCTAGCGCTATAGCGTGCTGCAGCGGATCAACTGGCAAAATTTTGGCAATATAGCATACTACAGCGGATCAACTTGGGAAGCTCTGACGCTATAGCGCACTGCAGCGGATCAACAGGAAAAATTATGGTGCTATAGCGCGCTGCAGCTGATCAACTAGCGAAATTTTGGTGCTTTAGCGCGCTACAGCGCGCTATAGCGGTTCACCAATGTACAAACCAGAACACCGCAATGCGCCATAGTGGACCATTTCACAAATTTCATCAGATGTAGTGTGCCATAGCGCGCTGCAGCGGTGTGCCAAAATTTTGTCTGAATAGGTGTATTAAATGAGGCTGGGACAAGACCCCCAACCCGTCCCTTGTCTCCCAGCCATCATTCCTTCTGTAGCAGAATTATTTTTAATGGAGAATTGATACTTTGAAGTGATGTAAAGATTAAAGAATGGAAAAGTAGAGGTCACTTCACCCCTCAAGTTGCATTTGAAATGATGACATCAGATTTTTAAGAAGGAAATGCAGAATTTGAAAAGAAAGGAAGAGGAAGGCAGCCCCTCAATAATTTCAACTCTTCTTGACTTAAGAGAGGTTCCCAACCTGGCTCACTAACATCATAAGTAAAGATAGGGCTACTTTAAAATAGAAGGAGAACTCTCCAAGAAAAGAATGACTTCTATTGCTAAAAAGAAGAAGGAAGAAAGGCAGTATTACGGACCTAGGAGAAGCAACCAAGAACAAGAAGAAGAGAAAATCTGGAGAACTCCATAAAGGAATGTTCCTAGTACTCTCTAACTCTTGTCTTTTTGTCTTTCTTAGTTTATCATGAAAGGATCTTTATCCATGTATGTGTCCTTCTTAATATCTTGTATAATGAAGAGCTAAACTTCCCTTAGGGAGGGTTGAGGCAATCCTACATGAATTGAAAGAGACTTTTGTATGAAAATTTCCATAAGCTTTAATAAAATTTGTGAATTAAATGACTTGTTAAAGAAGTATAAAAGACTATTGTGGACTTGAATGTGGACCAAATGACAATAGACTAAATGACATCAAGACTAAAAATAAGTCTTGTGCTCTATAGCTCACCCTTAGTTTAGAACTATAATCATGAGTGCATAAGAGCTTAGAACTATGTGAGAAAGTTCTTGAGCCTAATGCCCATTGATCTATGCTCAACTAAGGAGTTGAAGCGTGTGATGCTAAGACCCACTAAATATGCTCTGCTGCTCAGCATACGTGAAAGGATGGAGGGGATTCTTTGAGTGCTCATGAATGAGGTGACATAGTCATTGAGCCCAAATGAAATCACTCCACTATCTAAGCAGTGCATGATGTGCATGATATTAACTGAGCAACTCTCATTTTTATGATCAAGAAATAAGAGGAAAACTAATAATCTAAAAATCTTATAAGGATCTTTGTGCTGAAATAGAACCGACTGTGTATTTATTTCAAGTACGAGATTTGAACTTGTAAATCTTGGAGTTAAATTCTAAGGAGGACAATATGCACTTGATTAAAAATTAAAGAAAAAAGGGAATGCTGGAGGAATCATCATACATAAGTCATCTAATATATCATGTGGGAGAGACCCAATTCTCATCTTCTTTTATCATAGTATTCTTCTACTAAGAATTGTTGTGCTTGTTTATGAACTAATTCGATAAAATACACATAACTTAAACATTTTTGAACGTAGATATACCTTAGTAACAGAACACCCAATTCCCTGAGGACGATAAATCTCAAAACTTACATTTTAACTTATTACTTCAGACCACATACACTTGTGTGCAAGCGCAGACGTAATTAAAGTCTGTCACATAGGATATTTGATGATTATCCTATGTTAGTTTTGAAATGCATAAACATTATTTAATTTTAAATCAGCACATTTAGTTCTTTAGACATAAGTTCAGTAGAGTGTGTTTTATCTAGTCTACCTCTACAGTTCAGTTCTTTTGTATTATAATCAACTATTTAGCACTTTGGTTGGTTATAATGATACATGTCTGATTCTATAGTCCGACTGGATCTAATTTTGTGGTTGGCTAGAATGATATATGCGGGACTTTCTATTCAGTGGCTTAATCTAGCCAATTATTATTATGACTGTATTAGCTTAGGCACATCTCTAATTTCAATGATTATTCAAATTTAGTTCAGTTTCAGTATAATTTTAGTAGCTTTATTAGCTAGTTTTCCATTATAGCATTTATATGATTATTTTCTATTTTTTGCACATTTTTACAATTTAGTTCAATTTTGCATAATACTTGTTTGCTTATGTATGCTAGGATGCTAGCTATGTTAGATGCTTGTTTCAGTTTACTTATATGCTCTAGTTTAGTTTATTTTTCCATAAATCAAAATGTATTCATATGATTATAAGCATGTTAGGATGAACTTTACTTTTAATAATTTCAGTATTTACAGTTATATGTATATTTATTGCCTAATATTGTTACAACTTTTGGTTGATGTTTATTCTTTACATATTCATTTTATTTAATTATAAATATTTTATTTATAATTATCATGTTTCTTTGTTGCTTCTTGCACCTCTTAGTTGTTTAATTGTTTAGTTAATGTGATATCTTAAATATGTATATATATATAAATATTATTAAATTAGCTTAAAATGTACTTAAATAATTGTCTAACGCAAATTTTTCTTTTTTCTTTGCTGGGGCCCAGGCATTATGATACCGACAATGTCAGATTCAGAGTTGTTCATGGATGTAGCTTCATGTGAGGAGTTTCGCTAAGAGGAGGACCTTCCTAATGTTGATGAGGCTTAGTTAGATTTGTTTTCTTCTTGTGATGATGAGTGTGCCTTTCTTTAAACTTTAAATTCAGTATTTTAATAAATAATATTTTGAATATTTTTACTTTTCTGCACTTTTATACTGTGTTGAGCAACAATTTTTTTTCCTTTTGTGCTATGGGATCATATGTTATACATGTTTTGCTTCCGCACTATATTCTTCTTTATATATGTTGATGAATGAATTACAGTTATAGGTGACATATTCTGCAATTATCGGCGGAGTTAGGCTGAAAATCTAACTCGATTATAGTTGGGAATTTGTCACACAGTGACCGCTCCATCGTAATCATGTAAATGTTAGTATTAGCACAACCACGATAGGGACGGGGCTCCACACTCCTCCACTATAACATCTTTTCATGGTTAGCACTTGATAGTTGTGTTGTAGTTGGGTGGATCTAAAGGGTGAGGTATGATGAGTAAGATTCATTATTATTTTGGGATTGAATGATTCAATTTTTGGATTGAGTAATGATTTCATGTTGTTTTGGTTGAGCATGGAGAGTGGGAATAAAGAGTTGGTATTGTGATAAGGAAGATGAGGTTTTGGCTTATGTAGTGTCGATTGTGTGTGAAGAGTGACGGTATGGGGTTGGAGCTAAAGTTCCTCTGCTGTGCAAAACAATCTGGGCTTTAGACAGAAAAGTCATAATATTGATTCCACCAAAATGCGTCGTAGCTAGACCTTAAATGAGTTTCAAGTTCAAATAAAAAATTATTCTCTTGCTTAATTTAGCACAAATCATAATTAATAAAAATTTAATTACTAAATAAAATATCTTTGTGCCATAGATTTATATCACACTATACATACCATCAACTAATTTTCTTGAATGTCTTGCCTCACAACTACATCATAATCTTAAAAGTGAAGACTAAACGCAAGAGAAATCTAACAAAAAAGCACAAGTAGACACTTAGAACTCCGGATCACTCCTATTTCAAAAATCTTCTTTCAAAGACCACAAGTAGTAGTTCTTGAGACTGATCTTTTTGTGGCACAATCTCAAAGCCAAGACTAAAAGAAATGCTGCGAGCATTATGATTAAAATAATTTCCTGCAATAGCAAGAAAGATACTGACTACTTCATAACAAGGACTTTAAAAACGACTTGAATTAATTAGTCCCACTCACCCAATGATTCCTACGACCCACAGCTACGCGAAAGCCCCCTCAGCCATAAATCTCTCACATTTATGCCTCCCTCAACTCCTTCATTAACTCCCCTCGTTTTCGGTAGGTCGAGAGCTTTTACCACCACTCTCCCTTCAAACAGCTCCCCAGCAAAACTAGGCACTGAGAGATGCTGAAGAAGAAGAAGAAGAAGATCATGTCTTCTGTCGTTCAAATTCTTCTCAGCTGCGTGCTGGTCAGCGCCTCTTTGGCGGACTCTGCTTCTTTGAATTTCACAGGGATGAAGCGCAGGGTTTCTGCGCTCAGGCTTGGGAGGATTCAGAGGCATTTGGATAAGATAAACAAGCCTGCTGTGAGATCAGTTCAAGTTAATAGCATCATAATTTCTTCTTCTTTTTCTTTTGATGTCTCTGTGCTGTTTTTATGTATGAGAAAACTTGCTTTCATGCAGAGCTCTGATGGAGATATCATTGATTGTGTTATCAGCTACAAGCAGCTGGCGTTAGACCATCCTCTGCTTAAGGGCCATGTTATACAGGTTAAATATTTCGCTGTATAATCAAAATTTGGATCATGTTATTTTCCTGAGGACATAGCCCTGTTTTTATTCAGCTTATGATTCAAATCAATTTACTCAGTGACATTATTCTTGATATAATATATTAGTTTCTCAACTTTAGGATACACTTAACTCTCATAAAAAAAAAATTAAAATAATTAGAGCTTATTAAAATAATATATTTTCCTTTTATTTTTATTATATATTGGAATAAAAAAGAAAGCATTGTATATGTAAACATCAAAATATGTATTTAAATTTTTTTATTTATTATTTTATAGAACTAATTCTCATTCAGTTTGTGATTAGTATTAATAATGTTTAATAATTGAATAATTAATAGTATTGATATTATTATCTTAAAATAAGAAATAAATAAATATGTATATTATTTGGGTTGAATATATATATATTTTGAATATTTCATATTCTTTTGCAAAGATAATTTTCTTTTCTTATAACAAAAATGATTTTATATTTGTTATATATATGTATTTATATATAAAGTTGACCATTATTTATAAAAAATGAATCTTTAATTTATAAATGAATTGGCTAACAATTATCCAAAAAAAATATTTATCTTCATATCAGAAAGTGCCTCCCCAACGGCCAAGATTTTCCGGCTACCGGGAGACGAATAACTCTGCGGCGATGAAACATGCATGGCAAAATTGGCACGGCGCCGGGAAATGTCCGAAGGGCACCATCCCGGTACGCCAGGACCAACGCCGACGACGTCTTGCGAGCAAGATCGATCTTTCACTACGGCAAAAAGCATCGGCGGCGGCGGCTCGGTCGGCCCTATCTTGCCGAGCCGCCGGCCGTCGTTAGCGGCAATGGCCACGAGGTATGGAAAAGAAGCCATATTATCCATTACTCTTGTTAAAAGTATGATTAGTCTGTTAATTACATTTTTAGTAATTTTAATGTGCCGAAGCATTACGTTAATAATTAAGATTCTGAACTTTAATGATAATTTCAAGATTTACGCTAAAAAAACCCTCCTATCTGTTATGATTGCAAGCAACAAAGATAGCTTTTCGTAGAAGCAAAGCGTAGGAGCGCAGCTGTGAACAGAGTTAAGAAATTAATGAGATCGGGTTTTGAATATGATTGATGTCTCCCCTTTTTTGGTTTGAATAATTATTATGAAGTTGAAATATTAGATAATACAAAATTTTATTTAAAATAATTATTTTTAGCAAAAAAATTTATTTACTTATATATAATTTTTATAAAATGAGATTTTCATATATTTAGCCCAAAATATATTTTTTTATACTAATACTTAACGTTAGTATTACGGCATTTTCCTATATATAATTAAGTGATAATATTGCGTGGTTGCTTGGACTAAAATATGATAAATGTGTAAATTTTAAATTGTACAAGGATACAGCTGTAAATATAAATTAGTTTAGTCTTGGTTTCGGGTTTTAGAAGCGCTCATTCAATGTGCTCTGCCGCCGCTATGATGATATATTTTTAGATAAAATAAAATATAAATATAAATATTAATTATTATTATTATAAATTTTAATTACCTCATAAGTCCAATTACTTGTTAGTTAATGCTGCAGCTTTTCTGGATAAGGCATTATTATATATTAAAAATATATAGATGATTTATCAATTTAATGTATAATTAGATTATTAAATTGAATATATATATATTTTTGTAAAATTATATATAAAAATTAAGAAAAAATTTTTTTTATTAATCTTAAATATTTGTTGATATATATTTTTATATAAATATAGTATTTTCTTTGTTTATTTATGAGGACGGATGGAAAACTAAATGGTGCAGCATGCAATTGCATACACGGAAACGGGCCAGGAGCTGTACGGAGCGAAGGCAACAATCAACGTATGGGAGCCGTCGATTGAAACTGGGAACGAGTTCAGCTTGTCGCAGATCTGGATCTTATCCGGCTCTTTTGACGGCTCAGATCTCAACAGCATTGAGGCCGGCTGGCAGGTACTTTTACCGTAATAACCGAATTTATTGGGCAGTTTTCAAATGCATTTTATTCGGTGTTTTAAATATTTAATTTATAATAATTAATATTTATTATCAAAATTATAATTAAAGATAAATAATTGATCTAGAAAAAAAAAAGAGATATTTCTCATTAATATATATATTATATTTTTAAGAATTATTTGAGGGGTATTTTAAAATGATATAGTTGAATTCTTTTTAAATATGAATTGATGAGTTATGGTTATTAATAATTGATTTGATCTTGATCATAAAACTTATTAAAATATGACAAGCAATGATGATATTATAATTTATATTGTGCTTATATAAGATTATATATAATAAAAAGTATTTAGGATTAATAATTTTTTTTTTTTTAACTTTGGTATATAAATCTCACAAAAAAAAAAATATATATTCAACCAATATAAAAAATAAGTCAAATTTACTCGGACTCAAATTAAATTCAAGTCTGAATGAGCTCAATTTTTATCTTTCTTACCTATCTTGTTATTGATTCAATTGTGCTCAATCAGTTAATCTCTCTGCAAATCCCTAATTACATTTACTTACAATTATTTAAGATTATTTATTATCAAATTGTTTTTTATATTTAATCTTAATAATGTAAGTATGGGTTCAAGTTAGGACCACTCAATTGAAGATAAGTGGGAACAACTACACTTTGAGTAAGAAAATATTTGGAGCAAACTTGTAAAAAACAAACAATACAGGCCATAAAATAATCATAAAATCTATGAATGAAAAACCACTACTTCACAAAAAAATTTTAATATGAAGATAATCAAAGAGATTACAGAGCTTTTTCCAATAATTCAAATCATCAGAAGAAAAGGAAAATTGTAATCGCTTAGGAAACACACAAACCCTAACCTCCTTTCTTCTCTCAATGCTCTTCCCTTGATATTCGAACTCAACTCTCGATCGTACAGCAGCACGCAAGTATCGCTTACATAGAACATGGCTCTCGAGGAAGAAGAAAGATAAAACATGTTCCGCCAAAAACTTTTTCACACACCCAAAACTTCTTGTTGTCTGCATTTCTACAGCTACAGCACCTACGATTGCTCACACCACACAGTAGCTCCACTACAGCTACCGCCGTAGCCTTTCCACTGTAGTAATCACAACTGTAGCTATCAGTCTAGCAAATTTAATTCTACTTGTTAAAATTAATACAGTCTCTTTCTGCATTACAATTAAGCACCATGATAATGGCAAGCATTCTGAAGCATTGCAATTTTTTCTAGTCAGGTCAGCCCTGAGCTTTACGGAGACAGCAGACCCAGACTCTTCACCTATTGGACGGTCGAATCTCTTCCCCTCCCCCCTTCTCTTCAAATAGTTCTTCTCACATGGACATTCTCTCAAACTTCACCATTGCTGAATGCTGCTACAGAGCGACGCCTACCAATTAACAGGCTGCTACAATCTTCTCTGCTCTGGATTCATACAAACAAACAGCAAAATTGCAATAGGAGCCTCCATATCTCCGATTTCATCCTTTGATGGCAGTCAATTCGACATCACAATCCTTATTTGGAAGGTATATTTCAAACCAGCAACCCTTACTTTCATATATATATATATATATATATATATATATATATATATATATATATACTTTTTTTTTTTTTTTTTTTTTTTTTTTTTTTTTTTTTTTTTTTTTAAGTGAGTGTAATTCGATTCATTCAGGACCCGAAGCTGGGAAACTGGTGGATGAGCTTCGGCGAAGACATGCTGGTGGGCTACTGGCCGGCTGAGCTCTTCACGCACCTGACGGAGAGGGCGACGATGGTCCAGTGGGGCGGTGAGGTGGTCAACACTCGGTCGGACGGCGGGCACACTTCGACTCAGATGGGGTCGGGCAGGTTCGCAGAGGAGGGCTTCACTCGCTCCAGCTATTTCCGCAACCTTGAAATTGTCGACGACGACAACAGCCTGGTTCCGGCTCAGTCGATCGCTGCACTTGCTGAGAACCCAAATTGCTACGACATCAGGAGCTCTGCCAGCTCTGATTGGGGAACGTACTTCTACTACGGCGGGCCTGGGAGCAATCCGAAGTGCGCGTGATTTCGTCGAAAGCCTGGTGGGAGCAACAGAAAGTCCAGTTTCAGGCAGGCTGGCTGTGAATAGTGTAGCTTCTTTCAATGGATGAAGGTGTTGATATATGTTTGTTTTGGTGCGAGAAGGAGGGGAGGGGTGGGGGTGGGCTTCAAGGGCTTATTTTGAGTCTTTTGGTAGGTGCCAATGCTTTCATGTTGCACTTTTTTACAGGAAAAGTGTTAGTCCACTAAATGCATATATATAATTTTTAAAGAAATATATGAATTCAAACATTATATTTTTTGATGAAAAGGAAACACCCATTCTCAATGTGAGTGAAAGAAGCTGCATGCATTCATTTCAATGACGATTTTTTTTTAATGGAGATTGTATATTATAAATATTACATCTATTTCTACAAATGTTTCATTTTTCATTTCTTTTTGGTAGGGAATGAGAGATAAATCAAAGAAATACAAGCAAATAGCATACATTCCTGAATGCAATATTCTGTAGTGATCAAATCAATGTCTCGGTGGAGAGGCTGAATGATCAGAGAGCATGCAGCATAATGAGCTTCTGCCTAAAACCCTCTCTCAAAGCTTTAAAATAATAGCATACATATTTTAATGCTATATTATGTAGTGATCTAGTCATTGTCTGGATGGGAAAGGCAATTGATTATATAACATGCAGCATTTAGCATATGCCCAAAACCTCTCTCAAAACATAAAGCTGTGAGGACCCGATGCAATGTTAGCGTGAGCTAATCTGACATTGGGTTCTTTGAATCGTAGGATTCTATAAAGTATTTAAAGAACAGAACAAAAAAATATATCACAGAGTCATACATAGTAAAAAAAAAATCCATACATTCATATTAATTCATGATTACAAAATACATAATTGTGGGGCCTTGCACCCATTGTGGTCATGCTAATACTGAAATTAACATGATTACGGTAAGTACGGTACCCGCGCGACAACCCTCCCAACTATAGTCGAGTCAGGTATGAACCCAACTCGCCTTAGCTGAAAGGCTTGCTACCTGAAACTAGAGGTCAAGCATCAAAATATCAAAGTAACGAAAGCAGATAAGAGTATAACATCCACATCATAGCACACTAAAGAAAAAAAAAAGACAGTAACTCAGCTTAATATAAAAATACAGAAAGCGAAATACATCCAGAATATTTAATTATTACAAACAGCTTAAAGAAAAAAAACTCTCTCATCTTCATAAGCAAAAACAGAACTAGCTAAGTCTCTGCAACAGAAGATCCTCCTCCTGACTTAACTCCTCACCTGAAATAGCCTCAATAAACAGCTCTGAATCTGACACTGTCGATATCACAATGCCATGACCCCAGCCAAGAAAGAGAAAAACTTACAGTTAGATAAATTGTTTAAGTACATTTTAGGCTGATTAAATGAGACTAAATATTCAAAATATCATATTTCACTAAGCATGCAAGTAGATAAACTGCAACAAACAACAAAAACATGATAATTATAAACTAAGTATTTATAACTTAAATAAAATGAAGTATGTAACTTAATATACCTCTCAACCCAAAGCTGCAACCAAAGTTAGGTGGTATATATATATAATAACTGAAAGAACTGAAAGTAAACTAATCCTATCATGTTTATGATCAATTAAATACGCGATGATTTGCATAAAGGAAAATATGTACTGAAGCATAAAAAAATTAAAATAAACAAAAATAACATCCTAAAACATGCAAGTACTGAAAAGCACTGAACTGAAATAACTGTACTAAAATGAACTGAACAAAAAATATGCATAACTGATAATATATATATATATATATATAACTCGACAAAACAAAGCCATCTAACTGAAAGAGAGTCTAACAAATACCATTAAAGCTAACCAGAGAGCTAGACTTGGTTAGACTTAAAAGATCAGAACAGAGAAATATATCTAAACTAGTACTACCATAATCAAAACGAGCTAAATGAAGCCGCTGAACTGAAAAGTCTAACGAATACCATCCTAACCAATCGTAGAGTTAGGCCTGGTTAGACTTATAAGAATAGACAATACCATAGAGCTAGGTCTGGCGTATTTTATAGCAAAAGTACTAAACTAAAGAGGCAGACTAAATAAAATACACTTTACTGAACTGAACACTAAAAAAATGAATGAACTGAATATTCAAAAATATATTGAATAAATTGAATTATTGATTTAAGTAATGAGGTATTATACAGTACATATGATATTCATTAAAATATCCCATGTTCAAATATTTTGTCCAAGATATAAAGCTCAAAATAGAAGGTATACAAAGCAATAATTATCAAAGTAAGCAAGAGACTCAACTAAGCATATGTGCTGTTGTTATCTAATTTAATTTGTTCTATCTAATCTGAGATAGTACTGGCTTAGGATCTCCAATATCCATCTATCAAGTACAAACTCAATTTTAATAAAATTTCATTGTACTCTTAATAAATTTAAAGTAAAATAAAAGCAAAAAATAAAATGCATGAAATAAACAAAATATGCATAATTATGTACCATTCTCTATAAATTTCTCAAGGTTCTCCTTCATGCACTTTTACTAGCTCTTGACCTGGCACATTTCAAAAGTACGGATGTTTGAATACCAGTTAATCTAAAATGCAACTTTTTTATTCAAGATTCCAAATTAAAATTTATTAATGCCAAATGATTACTTACTGTCTAGTATACAGATAAACAGTAAGTACACCCAAATTGAACAAGGATTGAGTCTTATGGGCTCAAATTAGAGTTTTAGCTTATTAGTGGTAGATTAGTAATTTTACTTGAGGAAATGTGAAATTTTTATTATCCTTGTGTTGTTTACTATTTAAAGATTCAATAGAGTCTAAGATCACTAATTTTTGAAGTCATTTGGCCAAGTTATGGCCAAAACAATATTATGATTTAAAATAGTAATTTATGAAGTTTTAGGAAAGGTATTGTAACAACTCTAGTATTGTTACCCATCAATTAGTAATATAATTGACTTTAATCATTTTCCATTACTCTTATAATAGTGTTAAGAGACTCCACCTCAAATTTCATGCAATTTAGAGACCATTTGATAATTTTCAATATTTCCAGAATTCTTAATAATTCTGAGAACATGTGATTTATTTAGACCTCAAAATCAACATTAGAGTCCTCCATTAGACTCATCACCCCCAAATTAGCTATGAGAGGTATTTTGAAAGTGTTTGGGAGTCGTCAAAATTTTTGCAAATATTTTAATAATATTTAAATACCCAGAAAAATACATTAATTAAAAATACTTCTGATCGAATGTCCGATTGCATTTTTAAATTTCTTACCTCTCAATTAGGTAAGAGTGAAAAATTGGAATTTTTTGAAGTGCGTTTAAATGTTAAAAATTAAGAAATTAAAATAAAATGATATATTAATTAAATATTAGATTTAAAATAATTAATTTATTTATTAATATATTAATCCAAACATCTCCTTTTATTATTATGGGGAGATCCGCTGTTTCTGTCAATTCATGAAACAATGAATCTTGCAAATCACATCCACCAATTTCTTCTTAGGGTAATCGAACGATAGTGATCCTTTCGTACGCCAAAGGATGTATGTCATTTGATCTGATGCCTGATCGGATGGTTCCCGTGAGTTTCCTGTACGCCTTTGTTGATCGTGGTTTGCCGAGCAGGCGTACGATGGTCATCGTTGTCCAGCTACGATTCTAGGTTCATTATTCCCTAATTTTCCCCCTCTGACCTCCATTTGTTCTTCTTTCATTACCTGGGATCCTTTGCTGTGAACGGAAGGAACTGTCTGGCGCATTTCAGTTGAATTATAATTTTTTGTGGTAGTTATCATAAATTAAATGACTTATATGTCACTTTTTTGGAGCCTTTTATGTAAGACTTACAATAATGGAGGATGGATCCATTAGCCTGTAAATCTTTGATCATTAAATAGATTATTAGAATGAGTATATTAGTATTATCATATGAAGATTGTGGTGCATATTTATAAAACTAATTTATTTAGTTGATTATGAAGTTAGTTATTTTACCATGAATAGAACTGTAGAGTTTCGGTCTTATCTCAGGTAATTATATAAGTACAGTTCAGTTCAGGATAAATATCCCAAGTTCAAAGTATGTTATAAGTTGTAAATTTAACAGCTTATTCTAAGAGAACAAATTGTAAAAAGATTATGTCCCTTATTCTTGTGCGCATTGATAAGTGTAGTTAAACAAACTAAGTGGTTAAAGCCATCCTTCTCAGGACATATTGATTATGTATATGTACTCTTAGCATGTAAGGAATTATGATGTTATAAAATTATAGTATATATTAAAAATTTAGTTGAGTAGAACTAAAATAGAATGGTATAGTTTATACAATTAAATTTCTAATTTATGATATTTTTAAGGTAAATGTGCATAAGGAATTTGGCTAAGAACTACAACAAGAAGGAATATTTACTTTGGTCTTTGTCTGTTTTTTAGTTTTTAATGATTAAAAGCATTTAGTTATTAAATCCTTTGGCATATCATGAGTTGCATAAGCACATCATGGCATTAGCGGAGCGATTATGCTCACCTAGTGTGGCGACCCATGCCCTAACAAGGTAGGTTGGGGTGGTCGTCACTTGACAAATCCCTTGCTTATCATTAGATTAGGTTTTCATCCCTAACCCACTAATAAGGAAAGAATGTGCCCTATATAAAGATGAATCATTCACTAAATAATATACATAAATATTAGAGTGCGGAAGAAAGAAATAACAAGATTACATCCATTGAAACCATAATACAAAAATAGAAAACATGTAGCTCAGAATAATGTATGTAGTAAAAGAGAATATAATGAATACCTGTATTATTACAATATTATAAATGAGTTCTAAGTAGAAAGAAAAGGCACTCACCTCACTTAAATAAAATAGGCAACCTAAACTAAGGCTCCTCAGCTCCAAGGCACTCATTCTCCTGGAACTCCTCCTCCACATGTGCTAACTCCTCAAAATGCTTAGAAATTGACATAGTCGGTTTCACAATAACAGTGCCCCATCCAAAAATTTTTTTTTTTTTTGTTAAACATATTGTCGAAGTACATTTTAGGCAATTAATTTTTCATGTATTTAATGATATCACAAACATCCTAAGCATTTTAAAAGCAATAAAGCAATAAAAGAAAGTGGTAAAAGCTATAATCATTCAATTATAACTAAAAAAAAATGTGAAGTAAGTGCAAACCACAACTCAAAGCTGCAGAAAGGTTAAGCAATGAATATGTAAAAGAAGTTACTAAGTACAAGGAAACATCATAAGTAAATATGATCGATTCTACACATACTAGTTTTATAAATAAAATGCAATATAAATAGAATTGAAATAAATCTAGCATCCCAATATAATTGCATATCAAATTAAGAACTACTGAATATAAAGATAAATGTTAGAAATATTATAAATACAAAAATACTGCATAAATACTAAAGAATACAAAACTGAAAGTATAATGGAAATGCTATCTCATATGGACACATGCTTACTTAGAATTACAATAACAGGAAATGGTGGCTCATCTAGTTAATAAGTAAGCTTTTGAAGCATCTAAAAGAAATTTCCCAGATCAACAGGTCCATTAAAAATATACCATATAGAAGAAATTTTCTAGATCAACATCATCTCAAATATGTGCAATAACATTGTAGAAGCACACTAAGTAGAATACATTCCAATTAAAATGTTATATAATTCATTAATTTCATTTAATGTAATTATTCATAAATATGTCTTATATAAATTTCAAAATTAACATAGAATATTCATCAAATATCAAATGTTTATATATTATGTCTTAATATAAAAATCAAAGGCAAGGTAGCATAGCATCAAGACAAGGTAATAAATAGCACTACACAAAATATGTGATATCACTTATTTTTTAATTTAATCTATTTTAACTAATCTGATATTATATAAGCTCAGAATCTCTAATATCCTACAATCCAGTATAAACTTAAAGCTATGTTCCTTTAAGGTTTAAAGCAATTAGAACTAATAAAGTTCTAATATAATTCAATCAATAATGCTTACTTAAGTTGAATAATAAATAAAATGTCATAATTAATAATTTCAAATAACCCAAGCCAATCTTAATTAATACAAAACAAGATTGAGGGATTAAGAGTTAATCTCCAAATATTAGGATTTAACCTCTTAATCTAATATGTTTTATAGACTAAGGATAAGGGAATAATCTCAACTCTCATGTACTATAGTTAGAGATATCTTATTAAGCAAAGTCAAGCTTAACAAGATTGATCTCTAAATTTATACTAAGGTTTAAATATAAAATAATCAAAATAAAAGATGAAATCTAGAAACTAATAAAACTAATATTTCATCCATTGAGTAACCCATTTACCCAATGAATAAATTCTAACCTAAATCTACATCTAATCCTTAAAGAATGTCCTAAGATTTTAAGGAGCTAAACAGTAATCCAGAAACATTTATCACAGAAGCTGTATAAAATATTCATCTCAGGAAAAAAAAAAAGAAAACACATCTAGAATTATTACAAATAATTTACTGAATTACAGACATAAAAGCTAAGTACCGAACTGAAATAAACTAAGCAGAAAAGTAAGGTTGGGGAAGAGTCCACTAGTACTCCACGGGCTCCTCCTGAATCTTTTGGGTGTTCTCCTGATCTGGCTCAATATACTGCTCAAAATCTAGCAAATTATTGGATTCCAAAAGTACCCCGTGTTAGACAATAAGTCTAATACATTGAAACTAATCTGAACAGTTCTAGTTATTCATTTAACATTTATATAATGTAAATAAATATACAGAAAAACTGTAAAGTAACTGAAGGTATAAAATGGTATAAAATAGTACAAAACTGAAGTAAGGTAAAGTAAAGCTGAACTGTAAACTAAATACTAAAAGTAAATAAAAACAGCAATTGATCTGAAACTGAGTAATATCACATAAAATTATGATGTATGCCACTAAAATTGTGCATCTGAATATGCCACAATACTGTATGCTTCTAATATGCAACTGAAATATCACTGAACAGCTATGAGTCGTACGGTCCAATGTATACATACATCCAGTTGGGAACTGTGATGCCAATGCATCGTGAAATTCCCCAGTCAATGTATATAACATTCTGTAACACATAAATTATCACTGATACTCATACATGATTGTTGATACTCGAACAACATACTTATGCTAATGCTCATGCTTCTAGGCTACATGAGATAAATCCAAAAATCCAGAAATGCTTTGAAATCCGATAATGAATTCAAAGTCTCCATTGTGCAAAATCTTGCTAAAAGAATTCTGACTCCTAAATTCTAACCTCGATAATTAGTTAAAGTTGAGAGTTTACTTAAAAATCATTAGATGGGATGATTGTATACACATATTTAGCATGTTTCAAGAAAGGGGTTCTTAATACTTAGTTTTATTAAGCCACCATAATAAAGCGATCTTCGATAGGAGGCATCACCCAATGAAGATTTGTATCTCCAGCTAAATCATTAAGATACCAAACTCACAATCATACTCGGTGTCCTAAAGAATGTGACTCGAATTACTTAATTTATTTAAGCCACACATATTGAAGCGATCTTCGCTAGAAGGCATCACCCGATGGTGATTTGTATTTTAATCAAATTAAGGAATGAGTCCCTATTTATAACACTCTTAGTCTTGGAATATTTACTCTAACAGGACTGTATTCATCTAATTCCTAAGGATAACACCTGGTCATAAGTCCACATTAGAGTAAATCAACCAATCCTAAATACTAGTAAAGTAATCCAGTACTATGGGTATATCCTACTATACCCAACCATTAATCTGGGTTCAGAAGATTCTATTTAATCAATAAGGATTATTAAAGCTATTAATCCTTACTCTAGATGGGTGAGTCCTACACAAGGCTCCAAGGATGTGATCAAAAGATCACTCAATATTGATTTCTACCACAAATGAGAAGTTCGATTCTAATTGCTTTAGGTGATTCCTACCACAATGTATTAAGTTCAATTTCTAAGGTTATGAAGGATCATCTAAGTTCCTATCTCAATAAGTTACAAAAATTCTTCCTACCTTAATATATCAATAATTAAAGTCTTTAAATATTTCAAGAATGACCCTATAGCAAGACCCTTAAGATCTCACTTTTCTACTTCTTAAATTAACATTCAAAATTTACTTATTAAACTTGGATTAAAGTGATCAGATCAGATGATTAAAATTCATCTGATCCTTTTCTATTCTACAATTATGGGATAAAATCAAAGATATTATTAGAATTAGATCATTTCATAAATTATTATAATTTTATTATCTATCTTATGCTAATAGTCTTATATAAGAGAAAATAAAAGATCTGAAGTTTAGATTCATATGATTCAATCACATAGTTTCAATATTAACCTTAGCACTTCTAATTACAAAGATAAATATCAAATTATATGCATTATTGGAATCATGCTGATTGAATTATCTTTCAATCATAGTTACTTGATTTAAGTAGTTAATGTTTAGATCTTAATCAAGACAAGTTAGGTTTTAACCCTTAACCTTTCTATCATTAAAACCAAAGGTTAATTTAATGGTCAATAACAAATCAATGTATTATTAGTGTATTATTGATGCCAAACTTTAAATTTGGATTAAGTATTATTTACTTAATCAAGTTTTAAGATTCTCATGTTCCATTATAGTTTAATGTCAATTTAAACATATCAAGGTGTCCAATTAAATATTAAAATTCTCTAACATGCATCATAATATCATGAAAACATGGAAATGTAAAGTAACACAAAATAGAAGGTAATTAAGACTAACCAAATTCTAAATCAAATCAAAGGAGTTAGCACTTGATTATAATTATAAAAGACTTAGGTTTCATGCAATTTGATTATTAAGACCTACTTAGACAATACAAGCATTCAAGGATGTGATGACCCACTTAAGTAGTAATAAGTGAAGCTCTAAAACATCGAGGCGCCTTTTTAGATAACGGTGGAGTTCCTGATAAGAACTCTAAAGTTAAGCGTGCTCAGGTGGGAGCACTCCCAGGATGGGTGACCTGCTGGGAAGTTATCTTCTGAGGGCAAAACTGTGAGGCTTTTCTGGCCAAAGCGGACAATACCTTGGTGCTTAAGAGTTTGGGCTGTTACAAATGGTATCAGAGCAAACCATAGGGTGTCAGATAGGAGCTAAGTGTCATACAGGGTAAAGTACCACTTCATGTGAGCAGCCTCTTGAACCCATGATGGTTAAGGTGCTACATGGTTGTCGGTACCTCTTATGCTTGTAGGGTCACCTCTAGTCCTATCTACCCAATGGATAGTTCTTGGATCTGTGTGTAGACTGACGATGACGTCAGTTAATTAAGTTGGGGAGATTGTGATGACCCACTTAAGTAGTAATAAGTGAAACTCTTAAACATCGAGGTGACCTGCTGGGAAGTTATCTTCTGATGGCAAAACCGTGAGGCCTTTCTGGCCAAAGCGGACAATATCTTGGTGCTTAAGAGTTTGGGCTATTACAAATGATATCAGAGCAAACCATAGAGTGTCAGATAGGAGCTAAGTGCCATACAGGGTAAAGTACCACTTCATGTGAGCAGCCTCTTGAACCCATGATGGTTAAGGTGCTACATGGTTGTTGGTACCTCTTATGCCTGTAGGGTCACCTCTAGTCCTATCTACCCAATGGATGGTTCTTGGATATGTGTGTAGATACTGACGAGAACGTCAGTTACTTAAGTTGGGGAGATGTGTGATGACCCACTTAAGTAGTAATAAGTGAAACTCTTAAACATCGAGGCGCTTTTTTAAATAATGGTGGAGTTCCTGATAAGAACTCCAAAGTTAAGCGTGCTCAGGTGGGAGCACTCCCAGGATGGGTGACCTGCTGGGAAGTTATCTTCTGAGGGCAAAACTGTGAGGCTTTTCTGGCCAAAGCGGACAATACCTTGGTGCTTAAGAGTTTGGGCTGTTACAAATGGTATCAGAGCAAACCATAGGGTGTCAGATAGGAGCTAAGTGTCATACAGGGTAAAGTACCACTTCATGTGAGCAGCCTCTTGAACCCATGATGGTTAAGGTGCTACATGGTTGTCGGTACCTCTTATGCTTGTAGGGTCACCTCTAGTCCTATCTACCCAATGGATAGTTCTTGGATCTGTGTGTAGATACTGACGATGACGTCAGTTAATTAAGTTGGGGAGATTGTGATGACCCACTTAAGTAGTAATAAGTGAAACTCTTAAACATCGAGGTGACCTGCTGGGAAGTTATCTTCTGATGGCAAAACCGTGAGGCCTTTCTGGCCAAAGCGGACAATATCTTGGTGCTTAAGAGTTTGGGCTATTACAAATGATATCAGAGCAAACCATAGAGTGTCAGATAGGAGCTAAGTGCCATACAGGGTAAAGTACCACTTCATGTGAGCAGCCTCTTGAACCCATGATGGTTAAGGTGCTACATGGTTGTTGGTACCTCTTATGCCTGTAGGGTCACCTCTAGTCCTATCTACCCAATGGATGGTTCTTGGATATGTGTGTAGATACTGACGAGAACGTCAGTTACTTAAGTTGGGGAGATTGTGATGACCCACTTAAGTAGTAATAAGTGAAACTCTTAAACATCGAGGCGCTTTTTTTAAATAATGGTGGAGTTCCTGATAAGAACTCCAAAGTTAAGCGTGCTCAGGTGGGAGCACTCCCAGGATGGGTGACTTGCTGGGAAGTTATCTTCTGAGAGCAAAACTGTGAGGCCTTTCTGGCCAAAGCGGACAATACCTTGGTGCTTAAGAGTTTGGGCTGTTACAAAGGATCCTATTATTTAGTATTTGGCACAAAATTTTATAAGAGATTTTAAGCACATGTTGTAAAAGATATCTTTCAAATTTAATTTTCACATAAAATTTTATGCAATGCTCAATTTTAATTGATATAATTTAAATATAATTAATTGATATAATTCAATCCCACTATGGTCATATGGATCTTTAAATGCAAAAATAGTGAAGTTTTGGCCATTTCAGTCAATTCTGCGCATTTCCAGAAAATTCTGGGTGCTACTGCGCGCTGTGGTGCGCTGCATCACTTTTGATGTTGCGGCGTGCTACGGCGGGACCAATCCGAGAGCTGGATACTACGGCGCGCAACAGCATTTTCAGGCGCTCCAGCGTGATGTGGCGGATCAACTTGCGGAAATACTGTTTAATTAATTTTTCTTCTAATATCATATAGTCTTCTAGAAATGACACTGCGGCCCGCTGTGGCACGCTGCAGCGGTCCAACTTGCAGGTTACTGTTCAATTAATTTTTCTCTTGATTTCCTATAGTTTTCCCCGAAATGACGCTGCGGCGCATTGCAGCGGTCTAACTTGCGGGTTACTGTTCAATAAGTTTATTTATCAATTTCAAATGATTTTTCCTGAAATGACGCAGTAGCCCGCTGCGGCATTGTAACAGCCCAAACTCTTAAGTATCAAGGTATTTTCTGCTTTGTCCTGAAAGGACACACGGTTTTGCCCTCAGAAGATAACTTTCCAACAGGTCACCCATCGTGGGAGTGCTCCCATATGAGCACACTTAACTTTGGAGTTCTTATCAGGAACTCCACCGTTATCTGAAAAGGCGCCTCGATGTTTAAGAGTTTCACTTATTACTACTTAAGTGGGTCATCACAATCTCCCCAACTTAAGTAACTGACGTTATCATCAGTATCCACACACAGATCCAAGAACCATCAATTGGGTAGATAGGACTAGAGGTGACCCTTACAGGCACAAGAGGTACCCACAACTATGCAGCAGCTTAACCATCATGGGTTCAAGAGACTGCTCACATAAAGTGGTACTTTGCCCTGTATGGCACTTAGCTTCTATTTAACACCCTATGGTTTGCTCTGATACTATTTGTAACAGCTCAAACTCTTAACACCAAGGTATTGTCCGCTTTGGCCTGAAAGGTCTCACAATTTTACCCTCAGAAGATAACTTCTCAGTAGGTCACCCATCCTGGAAGTGCTCCCACATGAGCACGCTTAGCAGTGGAGTTCTTGATAAGAACTCCAAAGTTAAGCGTGCTCATGTGGGAGCACTTCCAGGATGGGTGACCTGTTGGGAAGTTATCTTCTGAGGGCGAAATCGTGAGACCTTTCAGGCCAAAGCGGGCAATACCTTGATGTTAAGAGTTTGGAATGTTACAAATGTGATGACCCACTTAAGTAGTAATAAGTGAAACTATTAAACATCGAGGCGCCTTTTCAGATAATGGTGGAATTCCTGATAAGAACTCCAAAGTTAAGCATGCTCATGTGGGAGCACTCCCAGGATGGGTGACCTGCTGGGGAGTTATCTTCTATTGGCAAAATAATGAGTCCTTTCAGGACAAAGCGGACAATACCTTGATACTTAAGAGTTTGGGCTATTACAGGTGCGCTGCAACGGAAACTATTTGAGCTTCGGGCGCTACGGCGCGCTATAGCGCCCGACAGTGATTTCGCCTATGCGAAAACTATGAAGACTCACATTTCAAGCTCAAATACTCTCAATCTAGAGCATTACATGAGTGGTGATATATATTAATGGAAATATCTTTCTGATACCTTTCCATCTATATCAAAATTGGCATAAACGGATTATCCTAACTATACGAAACATGTAGTTAAAGGTACTGGTATACAGAATGGATGAAAAATAGAGCATAATATTTTCAAGTAATATGATACTTTAATGAACCTCAATGACTTTCAAATACAATCATAGATCTTCTAAAGATACAAAATAGCATGATAGCAACATGAAGTAGACAAGGAATAGGAGCAAATATGTACCTTAGCCTTGTAAGGAATGGAGGAAGAAGACTTGGAAAGCTTGGAGGAGGAACTCCTTATTCTTCTTCTTCAGCACAAGACTTCGGCAATGGAAGGGGAAATGAGGGAGTAGCTTAACTTGACAGCAAAAATGGAGAGAAAGGGGCTGAGTACCTTCTTAAGGGGGGAGAAGAAAGGGGGAGGCCATCATGAGCTAAGAGAAGAGGGATGGCCATAGTCATCAATCTTGCATTTAATGAGGGGGAAGGAGATGGGTCAGCCAAATATGGAGGGATGGGTCAGCCGAAAAGTAAAATAGAAGAAGGAGAAGAATGCAATCTAAGGAATAAATGAGTATTCATTCCTAATATTCGACTTATTAAAAAAATTCAAAATTTAGAAACGCTCTCCAAAAATTTCCAAAAATTCACTCCAAGCTAATTTGGGGTGAGGAATGCAACGGCGATGTCGGATTTCGATTCTAACGATTATTTAATTAGTCCATTTTCCGATGCATTTAATTATATTAAAATATTCGTAAAAATTCGATGACTTCCAAACACATCCAAAATATCACCCCTACTAATTTGGGGGTGACGATCGCAACGGCGAAGTCGGATTTCAATTTTGAGGTCAAATTAAATACCTCAAGTTTCTATATAATTAAATATTAAAATATTCTAAAATATTTGATTTAGCTCCGAATTACACAAAATATTTAGGGATTGATTCTAATGGATAGATGAAATTAATAGAATGATAATTAAGATATGATTAGGCTTAAATTAAGCAGAATAACAACCTTGGGTTGTTACACTTATTTTCTAACACATGGTACATTTTGAGATCCGATAATTTGCCAGATCCAGATCAGTTAACAAAGCAAGCTTTGGAGGCTTCCCATGAGATCCAAGAGGAGTTTGTAGAGTACTAGCTGGCATAGTTTTATTTACTGCATTAGTTTACTTTCTGTCATGAGTGAGAGACTATTTATGTCTATTATATTAAGCAATTTGTTTGTACTAATCTTGACTCTGGATGTATTTTTTTATTTCTTTTCTGAAATGAACACTTTTACTTAGCTTCTGTGTTGAATGATATGGATGAATGTTATAGCTTCTGCACTCTATTGTTATTTATACTTATACTTAGTATTGTGATGTGATCAGCATATAATAGAAGCTAATACTCATATATATTGGATTCTTATTAAATCCACCACACATAATCCAATATATGTGAGTAATATATTTAATACTTAAGATAATTACTTTTTTCTTATCTTAAGGATTAGTCATCAGCTCCACTTTGGGGTTGAGTTTCAGTAGTCAGCAGTATTCGGGGAGATTCAGCAGTCCTTCCCGTGTGATCACTCCCACTGTATGTGCAATATCCAATCTTGTGCAGATCATCGTGTACATCAAGCTCCCAACCATTGAGACATAAGGAACCTTCTACATGTGTTCATTCTCCCCTTCAATCTTAGATATCTAATCATTTGATAAGCTAAAGTGACTTGCTATGAGAGTTCCCACAAGTTTTTCCTTACTCATGTTGAATTTTTTCAGCACCTTTTTGACATGCTCCATTTGAAATAACTTCAAAATTCATGCACTTCTCTCCTTGTTGATTCTTATCCCAAGACTTTGCTTGACTGGCCCCAAGTCTTTCATGTTAAATTCCCTTAATATTTTGCTCTTTAGTATTTTAATCTCCTCTATATCCGATCCTGCAATCAATATATCATCCACGTACAGTAAAAGAATGATATATGAGGACTTACACTGCCTCATATAACAATAGTGATCCGCCTGGCATCTCTTGTACTCAATTTCTAACATAAACATGTAGAATCTTTTGTACCTTTACCTAGAGTTTCTAGCCATATAGGCTTTTCTTGAGCTTACATACAAGCTCTGCTTTACCCTTTACTTGAGCCTTGTACCCCTTCGATTGTTGCATGTACAATTCCTCTTCCAGCTCTCTGTGAAAAAATGCAGCTTTTACATCCATTTACTTAGTGCAAATCTTTAACTGCAACAATATTCAGCACAACCCTGATGGTCATCATCTTCACAACTGAAGTAAAGATCCCATTGCATTCAACTCTATGCCGATGTTGAAATCCTTTTATAACAAGCCTTGCCTTGTAGCATTTGCTCCAGCCAGGTTCTTCCTTTAGCCCGTGAACCTACTTATTCTGAAGGGCCTTCTTTCCAGTTGGTAGTGATGTCAACTCCCATGCCCCATTTGACATGAGTGATATCATCTCATCATTCATGGCAGCCTCCCACTTGATTGAATCATCTACTTGAAGTGTCTCTTCAAGAAATTTTGGTTCACCAACATCTGTTAGCAAAAGATAAAATAAAGATGGAGAGTAGCTTTATGGTGGTCTAGTGACTCTTATGGATCTCCACGATATGGTATTTGTGGTTTAGTTTGCTTAACACTCTCTTGTGAATCTTCCTTCATATACCTGCTCATTTAGCTCAATGTTGTCATCAAATTCCATGTGCTAGAGATCACTATTTGAAGCAACCTTGGAATCCATCCAGACTCCAAAATAATTAATGTACATTTCACTTTTATTGAAAGTGACATCTCTGCTTCTGATAATTTTTTGGTTCTGATTGTCATAGAACCTATAGCTGAACTCGCCCACGTCATATCCAATAAATGTGCACTTGATGGCATTTGCATCAAGCTTGCTCTTGAATTCTGCATCAACATGCACATAGGATGAACAACCAAATACATTAAGGTGGTTCAATTTCATCTCCTTTCCACTCCATACATCCACATGAATCCCTTTATTTAGGGGTACAGAAAATCCCCGATTTATCAAGTACACAACTATGTTAACAAACTCAGCACAAAACTGCTTTGGGGTACCTGCGTTCAGCCTCACGCTTCTGGCTCATTCTATGATCGTCATGTTCATCCGTTTTGCAACACCATTTTTTGTGGTATTCTTAGAACTGTAAATTCCTTCTTGATTCCTCCCAATGCACAGAACTTCTTGAACTCTTTGTCACAGTGTTTGCCTTCGTTATCGGATCTCAAGCATTTAAGATTTAACCCTGTCTCATTATCAACCAAAGCAAGCCATTTCCCAAGCACATCAAATACAATAGATTTGTGTTTTAAGAAATAAAACCCATACCTTTCTTGTATGGTTATCAATGAAGATGATAAAAAATGTGGCTCAACCTATGGAAGAAGTAGAATTTAACCCCCGTACATTTGTATGCACTAACTCAAGTATTCTATCTTTCAGCTCTCTTCCAACTTTAGAGAATGAAATATTTTTATGCTTGCCCAATACATAATCTTCACAAAAATCCAAGTCCACTGACTTCTATCTTGGAAGCCTTCCTCTTGACTATAGGAATTTCAAACCCCTCTCGCTCATATGGCCAAGTCTCTGTACCGCGTCTATCTGTTCTGCAGCTGCAATGGAATTAGACACTTTATTGATCAAGTAAAGTGTATCTTCTATGTTACCCCATGCAACAATGAATACCCCCTTGGTGACCTTCAATGAGCCCCCTATAAAGGTTGTACTATATCCCTCCATAGCTAGCTGGCTAACTGATATAAGGTTCATCCTTATACACGGCAACTTCTCTTAATTTCCTAACTGCACCTCTTGGTAGTTGGATGCCCACATCACCTTTACATATGATATCTCATGCTTTATCATATCCTATACACCTTCCTAAAGTCACTCTTGGTATAATTATTGAAGGCACCCCTCGTATGAGTGGTATGAAAGAATGCGCCTGAGTCCACCACTCAGGACTCCATATTAACAAGTGACAGGATTAATGCATCATGATCCTCTTCTGCTGAAACATTTACAGCGGGGCTCATACCCTTGCTCCCACCACTTGCATTTTTTAGGATAGAGTTGTCATTCTTGAAGTGACACGTGCCTTTCCATAGTTCCAGCAATCTGGATTTACTTTTCTGGGTCTTAACTTTCCTCGCCTTGACATAGACATGTTTATGTTGTGCCTTCGGTATGTATTTCTTCCTCAATTCTCAGTATTCAATGCTAATTAAATGCCTCCCCATGGGATCTTTTTTGCACATCTTCATTAATCACTAGCCCGACAAGATAATGCTCCGTTATTAGATTAAGTAATCTAACCCAATAACGAGTGTTACTGTAATATTTAATACTGGATTAGTGAAACTTAACCAATTATTAAGTACTACGGAGAGTTACTGATCTCTAAATGGGAAAATCAGATGTATACATAATGCATCATAGAATAATAAAAAAAAGCATATATAATTTATTAAAGTTTATACAAGCTCTTAAGGACAAATGTCCTCTATGTTAAATAAAGTAAGAGACTGGAAATAAGAAGAGTGCACAAGCTGTAATAATTGGGGCACGATCCACCTTGAGTTCAATATCTATATCTAGCTCCTAGATCTACTGTATTTGGTTTTTAATACGGTAGGGCGCAACCGATAAATATAATTAAATGGTTAAATTTTAAAAAGTCTGAGTACATTTTAAAGGTAAATAAAAATTTTACTTTTATTAAACAGATATCACATTAGCCATTTAGGATTTTATTTTAAGCGGAGTATAATGCAAAGGAATGAACATAAAAAAAAATAGTATTAAAGAATGTAAAGTATGTAAGCATGTTTATTCATCATTAGTTGTTCAATCCTGCATATGTTAATAAGGCATTCCTACAAAAATGCACTTAAACAAATAAGGGAAGCATGCATATGTCCAAGTAAGCAAATACTAAGTAACATTAAATGATAGTGTAAAGAAATATGTAGGTGATAAGTAAGTTAAGCTATACTATACAAACTGTATGTATATAGAGCTGTAAAGTAAGGTACTATAACAAATAAAATAAGTAAACAATCTCAGTCTTAAGAATTGAATGTAATGAAAATATAGTCATAAAGACTAAAAATTATAAATGTTATTTATATATCATAAGGGCTGAATGCACTGCTCAGTGCTGCAACCTGATCGATCAACCAGATCCATCGGAACTTAGCCCGAGTCCCAGGCGAACAACAACCATACGCATTGAACCTAGCATGCATTTATGAAATGAACCACCTACCTTCAAACAATTGTAACTCTTTGTGTGGGCCCTTCATGTGATATTAAGATTATCCTTCATGTGGCATTGTGGTTACCCTTCATATAGCATGATGATTTGACTTTAATGAGAAATAAATCAATGAATAAAATTTATGATTTTATTTCAATCAATATCCTTCTTGTTGAGGAATTAAGTCTATTTATATGGTGCTTATTGTACACGTGGGAGGAATAAAGAAAGCCTTTGCCCTTGAAAAGTGTTTTTGACTTGTTTTTGTCGAAGAACATATTTTATTCCTTTTGTTAATCTTCATAAATTAAGCTTTGACTTGGGTGAAACTCCCAAAGAGGTGAGTAATCTAATTTGAATCATTAATATAAGGGTTATAATTAGAGTGAGTTGGCACAATCTCTCACATGAACATTTTGTTGAACATCAGTATTGCATTTGGTCTTATTATAATGCATAATCCATTTTCTCTTAATAAATGAACATCACTCAAATATTAATATTATTAAAGCCTTTTTTATTTATTTTAATTCCAAATTAAAAGTATGCATTTCCTCCATCTTAATGTTTAAACACAACACTTAATCATTGAAGTATTGTTCATTTTGCTCATCATAGCCTTGCAGATTTGTCCATAGAAGATCACTTATCCTTGGACATAACATCCAATAAAGCTGGCCCAAGTGTTTTCTATATGATGGCACCCTGAATCAGCGCTCTATTCCAAGAGGATACAAAATAATGAAATTCAAGTCACCTTAGTTACAGCCACTTTTATCCCAAGAATTAAGGCATGATAGAACTGTTCACATCTCATCTAATATACAAATTAGCTATCAAATACATTGAGTTAAATAATCGGAATTTGATCCTCCTTTCAAGGATATGATAGTATTTCTTTGTCTATGAAGCATGTATGGAACACTCGTGAGTTCAGATAACTCTCTTTGCATTCCTTTTTCCTCGGTTTCTCTTTGCATTACTTAGAATCTCTCTTTGCATTCCTTTTTCCTCGGTTTCTCTTTGCATTACTTAGAATTCTAAGGCTCTGCCTCAGTATATCAATCTCCCTCTCTCTTCTTTCCCCTTCTTTCTCCACTATTTTAAGCTTTGTTCGTAGTGCTTCCATTCCCTCTTCCTTATCTTTTAACTCTTTTTTTAGGCTATTTATCACAGCTCTTTGTTCTGATCCCCTGCAAAATTGGCTCCCTTGAAAATTACAAAAAAAGATACAAAAAATTGCAGTTAGTTAATCTCAAAGATAAAGTGAAGGTGATAATAATGCAAGTAGCAAAGATGTAATCAGTAGAATTTAAATTCATGATATGGGATAATAAATTTGAGCTTCAACTATTATGCTCAGCATTATTAAAGAAATTGATGCATTCATTTTTTTTTTTTTTAAGAAGACTGCTTTTTTTATTTGAACCAAATTGTTTTTCAGGATGGGTGCAGCCAAATAGAGCTATAGCATGAGGCATCCCAGGAAAAATGGGAGGTAAATTCCCAATATGTTGATACATATTTTGTTTCATGATAAGTAATTAAATCAAGATAAAATAAAATAAAAATGTTTACACCCCAAAGAAAATATTAGCATTTGTGCAAATCTGTAAGTTTCATCAGTGTACGCAATCTAATCCATGCTATATACTATGATTTCAGTCTGTACATTTTTGTGAGCCCTTTTTGCTTTCTTTTGGACCCTGATTTGTATGCATCTCTCCTCAGTAATCATTTGAGGCTGGGGAGGAATTGGTCACTAAAGCTCACAAAATTGGGGTCGAGCTTGAGAAGATAATACCGACCTATTAGCTCTTTGATACAGAACCAAGAACACCTTCTTAAGGCAATCGCCTCCCTGATCTAGTGTGTTTCTTTGGGTAATTTTGTTGATTAGGCACAAACTTAACTGGATCATAAGTAGGGCCATATTAGATAAGAATTAAGTATGCTTCATGATATTATAATGGGAATTGGAGATTTGCATGAGGGATTATGATTATATAATTTTATTATCCCGAGACATGTCGTCTAGTGCAACAGAGATATAGGTGCAGTGACTCTAAACCATATTAATTCCCTTTTTTTTATGTGCTTCTTTCAAATGTAATCATTTATTGGTACTCTAAGGCTCATGATCCTTAGAAAAGGCAACATCTTGTTTAATTGAGAAATATTAAAGGTTTTGGTTATGCCGTGATCACTTTTAACTTGAGAAAATTTCCAAATATTATCACTCATAATTGATCGAAAACTTCCATTAAATGAATTATTTTTTTGACCAAGTAAATTATTATGATTTTTTTTTTACCAAGTAATTTTTTTTTTGATCAAGTAAAATAGGCTTTGCTTAGAAGAAAGGGATCGATTATGATGAGGTGTTTTCCCCAGTTGTGAAACACTCCTCGATCCGTGTGCTTTTAGCTTTGGTGGCACAGTTCAACTTGCTACTTGAGCAGCTTGATGTGAAGACAGCGTTCTTGTACGGAGAACTAGAGGAAGAGATCTATATGACGTAGCCCCCAGGGTATAATAAGCCAGGAAAGGGAGATTTGGTATGTAAACTAAACAAGTCTCTATATGGGCTAAACAATCACCGATGCAATGATACAGAAAATTTGATCAATTTATGTAAAAAGAGGAGTACTGCAAAAGCCAATTTGATCATTGTATGTATTTCAAGATGTTGCCTCAAGATAAATTCATTTATTTGTTATTGTATGTCAATGACATGTTGATAGATACTTCGGATCAGTCAGAAATGGATCATATGAAGGATCAATTATCAAAGAACTTTGAAATGAAGAATATGGGAGAAACAAAGAAAATATTATGAATGGAAATCTGTAGAGACAAAATTGCAGGAAAGGTTTGGTTGACCCAGAATGGGTATTTGGAGAGAGTGCTAAAGAGGTTTAGGATTAAAAAAATACAAAGTCTATAAGTATACCTCTAGCACCTCATTTTCGCCTATCTGCAGAGCAATATTCAAAGTCAGATTTTGAAAAAGAAAAAATGCACACAGTGTCGTATGCTAGTGCAGTTGGGAGCTTGATGTATATCATGGTTTGCACTTGACCAGATTTGGCACAAGCTGTTGGAGTTGTAAGCCGCTACATGCATAATCCGGGGAAGGTTCACTGGCAAGCAATGATGGGAATCTTCAAGTACTTGAAAAGTACAACTGGTGTTGGATTATTGTTTCAGAAGCAGTCCTCAATAACTGACTTGTGCGTGGGATATCTAGACTCCGACTATGCCGGAAATTTGGATCGAAGAAGGTCAACAACTGGTTATGTATTCACACTTGCAGGAGGTCCAATAGGGTGGAGGTCAACCTTTCAGTCTACAGTTGCCCTATCAACAACGGAAGCTAAATATATGGCAGTTACTGAGGCATTTAAGGAAGCTATTTGGATGAAAGGCTTGCTGAAAGATCTAGGGTGCGGAGCAAAAGGAGATAGTAGTACATTGCGATAGCCAGAGCGCTATATTTTTTGCTACTAATCCGGTTTGTCATGCTCGCACAAAGCATATCGATGTTCGACATCATTTCATTCGATATGTTATCGAAGATAGTGAGATCTTACTATAGAAGGTTGATACCAAAGACAACCCAGCTGATATAATGACAAAGGTGCTCACTATTCAGAAATTCACCCATTGTAAATCTTTGATGAATTTGGAGAAGTATTAATTGTGAAGATTCACTTAAATATTAATAAGTGAAACTCTTAAACATCGATGTGCCTTTTCAAATAACAATGAAGTTCATGATAAAAACTCCAAAGTTAAGCGTGCTCAGATGGGAGCACTCCCAGGATGGGTGACCTACTGGGAAGTTATCTTCCGAGGGCAAAACCATGAGGCCTTTCAGGCCAAAGTAGACAATACCTTGGTGTTAAGAGTTTGGGCTGTTACAAATAGTATCAGAGTAAACCATAAGAGTCAGATAGGAGCTAAATGTCATACAGGGCAAAGTACCACTTCATGTGAGCTGCCGCTTGAACCCATAATGTTTAAGGTGCTACATAGTTGTGGGTACCTCTTGAGCCTGTAGTGGTCACCTCTAGTTCTATCTACCTAATGGATGGTTCTTGGATTTGTGTGTGGATACTGACGAGGACGTCAGTTACTTAAGTTGGGGAGATTGTGAAGATCCACTTAAGTAGTAATAAGTGAAACTCTTAAATATCGAGGCGCCTTTTTAAATAACGGTGGAGTTCCTGATAAGAACTCCAAAGTTAAGCGTGCCCAAGTGGGAGCACTCTCAGAATGGGTGACCTGCTGGGAGTTATCTTCTGAGGGCAAAATTGTGAGGCATTTCAGGCCAAAGCGGACAATACCTTAGTGTTAAAAGTTTGGTCTGTTACATTAATAAACTTCTCCTTTGGTGGAACTACGGATGGCTTGATTCCATTGGGAGGGGGATACGTAGGCAACCAACTTGGTGCAGTCGCATTGATCGAGAGTATAAGGTTTCAATTCTCATGTGAAGTACATAAAATCTGAGGTGAAGAATTGAAGAAAAATTAAGGAAAGTTAATTTTTCCTTAATTGAAGGAAAATTAATAGAAATTAATTTTTCCTAAATTAAGGAAAATTAAGTTTACTTAATTAAGGAAAAATTAAAAGAATTTAATTTTCTATATAAATAATTAAATCTCTCAATTATGATATTAAGAAACTGCTGTATTAATAACTTTCATTTCGGGAATTATGGATTTGAAAGTTTTCTTTATGTCCTTAATTGAGAAATTGAAATTTGTAACTCTTGGGAATTAAGGATGGCATATAAATAGGCCTTGATATGCAAGGGTTTCAATACACAAGATACAAGAGAAAATCTCCAAGAGAAGGCTTTGTAAGGGTTCTCTAACCTTAAACCATTTGTATTCCTCTCTGATTTTAGTGAAAATTTGCTCTCCTCCCCGTGGACGTAGGTGTGATCACCGAACCACATAATTTTTATCTTGTGACTGTGATTATTTTATGTGCTTATTTTTCTTGCTTTAATTTTTTAATTTCTCAACGCTCGTTCAAGTTTCTTTTTATTCCGCTTTTGGTTTAAACCATATTCGATCTCAACAACTTACCATTCTCAAGTCTATTGATTTGGCGTTATGCAAAGATTTTATTATTGGCAAGCTGACAAGAGTTATATTCACAAAAGGCTAAAGGAAAACCAAATTAAAGAAGCGGATATTTTTTAGATGTTTAGGGGTATCCCTATTCAATCTCTTGGAGCTTACATTGTTATCTAACCTTTATGAATGACTCAATAAGAAAGAAATTTATTTTTTGAAAAGTAAACCTTATGTTTTTCACTTTTATGACATCAAAAATTTATTTGAGAACATAAATTAGGCTAAAAAGTCAAATTCTGATAATAGTGGAAAATATAATAACAAGGAATTTAAAGAGTTTTGATCACTACATGGGATCCATATGCTAAAAATTGTACCTAGAAGATCTTAGCAAATTAATATTACTAAGAGAATGAATAGAATGTTGTATGAAAGAGAAAGGAGCATGCGATTGTAATCTAGGCTACCAAGATGTTTTATGCTAATACAGTTATTACTAAGACCAATTTAATCACTAAGAGAACATTAATCCCACAAGAATTTAAGATCCCTAAAGAAAAATGATCTAGAAAGAAGGTGTATTGTCTTATTTGAAAGTTTTTGTGGCGTTTCTTATTTACACATTGATCTTAAAATAGATAACCTAGATACAAAATTAAGAAAATGTTATCTTGTTAGTTATGAATTCATATATTTTGGTTATCAATTATAGGATGATCAAAATAAAAAGGTCATAAGAGCCCAAAAGGTAATATTTGATGAAAGCAAGTTTTACAAAAATAAGCATTAAGGAGGGTCATAAAGCATAAAAAAGAGCACCCAAAAGCATCCTTGAATACATTAATGTTGAAGATGTACAAATAGTTCAAGAGAAGTGAAGTAATTATTTAGAGGATGCAAAGCATAAAGTTTTTGTACAAATGCTCCAGAACTAGTCCTTCCATCGTAATTAAAAAGATCATCTATACATTAGAAACTCACTCTGTGATATTGTTTATCATTGTGCTATTTATTGTTGATAGATAATGAAGAGTTTAAGTGCTATAATTAAGATTTACAAGATGAAATAAGTGGGAGTAAGCTATGAAAGAAGAAAAGAGTTCTTTAAATAATAAATATATATAAATATTAGCTCCACTTTATAAGAATAAGTAGACACTGTAAGGTAAGTGTTTCATTTAAAAGAAGAATACGATGATAAAAGAAGATATAAAGCTAGATTGGTAGTCAAAGGTTTCTAACAACTATAGAGGGTTAGCTATACTAAGGTGTTCTCTCTAATAATTTAGATAACTACAATCAAAATAATGATTAGTATTTGTTAAAAAAGAAGTAGGTTGGATTTGGCGCTGCAGCGGATATGGCCCTCCAGCGCGCCGCAGCGGCAAGCTACTCGAAACTCAGGCGCTATGGTGCGCTAAGTAAATTTTGGGTATTTTGGACCATTCAGGGTTCAAAATTAAGCTGAATACTTAAGGAAACATATTTAAGGAGTTTCCAATTTTGGCATTCTCATTTTGTGAAGCTTTGACTGCTGAGGGTTTTAGAGTGTGGTGGCTGTTTCATTACAAAGAAAATAAAACTCCTTGAGGTTTTGTTTTGTAAGGACTTCTAAACCCTAAAACTGTTTGTAAATCCCTTCCCTATAGTGAAATCTTTTGCTCTCCTCCCTGTGGACGTAGATATTAGCACCGAACCACGTAAATTTCTTTGTTGTGCTACGTTTGTGATTGCATGCAATTATTTTTTGCTTTACTTGATTTTGCTCAACATCTCAAATATTGTTCAGCATTGATTTGTACCCTAAGAGATCCCAACAAGTGCTATCAGAAAGAGATTGCTTTGTTTGCTCTTGAGGGCAAGGGTTTTGCTTGAGTTGTTTATTATTTTTGTATTTAAATTTTCTAAAGAAAGAAGAAAGACATGGTAGAAAGAGGAGAAGAGATTGTTTGAACCTCATCGTCGTCAGTGGTGGAGAGGTCACTCCATCAAATTGTGACACATTCGACAAAAATAGATGTTGTCAAATTTGATGGGAAGAACAACTTTGTTATGTGGCGATGCGATGTGACAGACGCACCATGCGCCCTAAATCTGGAGGATGTTCTTGACGGCAAGGAAAAACCGGAAGAAATTTCAAAGAGGGAATGGATCAAGATGAACCGCAGTGCATGCGGCTTGATCCGTAATTATTTCTTATGAGATCAAATATGGAGCTATGATGGAGACGTCGGCGTGGAAACTATGGAAATTCTTAGAAGCCAAGTATCTGACGAAGAGCGTAGAGAATCGACTCCACATGAAAAAGATGGTTCTACAGGTTTCAGATGAGAAGGGGAATTTTTATAGATGAGCATCTAAACGAGCTCATGAAATTGTTATCAGATTTGCTGAATCTGGATGAGACAGTGATGGATGAAGATAAAGCCCTGTTATTGTTGAACTCATTGTCAGATGAGTATGAGCACTTCACCGTGACTTTGATCCATGGGAAGGAGGTTCTGAAGTATGAGGAGGTGACAACAGCCCTAGCGAACCATGAGTTCAGCCTTGAAGTGTAAAATTAGAAAATTATGAGAGATTATCAAATGCTGAATTTTGGCAAAAAAAATTCTAAGAGAGATTAATATTTCATTTGACCATATTAGCTCTTTGAAGTCATCCTCAATGAAAGACGTTTAAATTATTTTACTTTTAAAGTCAATATTTCTTAAGTAGAGTTAAGAGTCTATACCTCAATCGAAAGAAGTATGAAGTAAAATCTCCCTTAAGTTATAAATAGAAGTATTCAATTCCAAATGATTAAGCTTGATAAATAAGGAATACCCTATGAAGTTGTTGAAAAATAAAAGAATTTTAGAATTAGTAATCATATTAAAAATAATAATAAACGAACTGATTAGTGATCATCTGTAAATTCGACTACAAACGAATTTACAGGGATTGCATCTATATATGTGTATTTGACATTATTTGATAATTTTGTAGATCTTGTATATTAGCATGACATTTAATCCTTAGTCAGCCACTTGAATAAATGTGAATGTAATCATGCCATTTATTCCTTAAATTTAACAGACATATCTCTATCTAGTAGTACTAACTCTAAAAAGTAAATGCAAGTGGAAAATTCTTAATTAAATAATATGAACTATAGTTGTTTAATAAGATAATCTTGGTACCTTGTGAGCTAATACAAGAATATGCGCTACTTAGCAACACTTAAATGTGTTGTTCCTATACTTACTCTAAGATAACCCATTTATGAGGAATCATTACCCCCTCTTTATAAAATAAATTTGCAAGGATTAGAAAATCAGTAGAACTATTAATAAACTAACAACTCATTATCGATAGAAAAAAGCAACTTGAAAGCAAAAGTCGTGCATGAGAAAGCGCTATTTTTCAAGGTTTCTATAAATATGTATGATTTGTCTTAAAAGCTTAAAAATTGTTATAAGATTTATTATAAAGGTATTTTCTTATTTCCTTAAGATTACTTAATTTAATATGATAAGTTTAATTTGATTAATTTGTGTCTCATAACTTTCCCACCTCGAGCTTCTTATTGCACAAACGAAAGCATCGATCACCATTTTCACACTTCACCCTAAGTGATGACTTTTAGTGGCAATGTCATCAAATCATAATCATAAGCTAATTATTTCACTGACTTGGTTCAAGCTCCAAGCCTTATACCATTCCTTTATATAAAAAAAAATCCCTATGAACCTGTTAAACTTCAACCGAAGATCATTTTGAAAAAAATCATTTTTCTTTTTCTATCTCGGTGACGATCGAATTTCAAAGTTGCGATCAGATGAACATCTTGCCATCATCATCTTCCTAAATTTATGTTCTAATCATCACATATACATGGCATACTTCAAGCTCTTTTTGGAGCTAAAATAAATGAATTATGCTAAAAAATAAATTTGTAATTAAATTAATTAAATTAATTAAATTATTGAATTTAATTAAATAAAAAATTCTAAAACTTTAATTTAATTTTAGAATTTCCAAAATGGTGAAAATTTTGTGTTCTGGGTCAAGCATTGAACACGAGATCAAATAAATCCCAGCCATTCTGCAAGATCCAGATCGGATCCGAACCGCCGTCCGTATTAATTACTGTTGACGGTGTTAGACGTCCGACGGAGATCAAACGGTGCTCGCTTGTTATCACCCAAGCGAATGGCACAAATTGGGCCATGGACTTGACCCCGTCCTCCAAGAAAGCGATGGGCATTAGCTCGTCGAAGAAACCGGTGGAGATGGTTTGGGTCCGATTCAGTTGATCCAAAACTAACGAAACCCGAACCGATTTGGGTTCAAACCCAAATTCCAATTCAACCACCTGGCCAAATTGACTAACTTTGTTGTTTATGAATTCCTCTAATTGAGACATATCTTTGGACCAATAAATTTGTATTTTGGTGGTATATTTTTATCTAATTTTGAAAAATACAAAAATTTTTGAGGCTTTCATCTATCAACCACTTAATTAACTGCACTTGTTAGGGTTTTACAGAAATTTGCCTCATTTGTGGAAAAATTAGGAAAAATCATTTTGAGCCATCCAATTTTCCCTTGATCAAATAGTCACCATTAAATTAACCTTGGCTTTATAAACACTTCTAAACCCTTAGAACCCTAAAAATTATGCCACCTTTTCATTGTACTTAATTTGAGAGAATTTGTTAAAACTCCCATCTCCTTCCTCCTCGCCAGCTCTCCAAACCATAAAGATTTCATCCCTAAGAAAATCCAAAGGCAAGAAGAAAGCTTTGGAAACTCCAAACCACTTATGGAACGAGGATCTAAAATGCACTTTCTCTCAAATTTTTATCAAAACTCTCTTCTTCAAGGTGACCTTATTTCTTTATCTCTCTCATTCTCTATATCCTTCACTAAATCACATTAATGTTTGCTTATGGAGTAAATATCTAGATGATGTTTAAGGTTTTATTATGCTCTGAACATATTTAAAATGGTATTTCTTATGTCACATAGCTTGCATGTAAGGTTTCATGAAAATTCAAAAAAAATCTTAGATTAATTTAATTATTTTGCAAATTTTATCCCTACTTTGTGTTATCATGATTTATGATTTTTTCATAACTAGTTGCTGTAATTTGACACATATGTTCCCCTATATGTTGTTAACAAATTCTTAGAAGACACTGCACCCTAATTATATGTCTCTAAGTTTGCAATGTCAAAACTCTTAACCTAGCCATAACTAGTAGCTAAAATTTTGTTTGCTTATTCTCGATTATATTAGGATCAAGTTTGTTGCTTCTCACAGAAGCTAAGAATATTAATAAGATATCCCTCTAAATACTTTAAGTTTCCAAAAAATATTAAAATTTCTTACTTCTAAAATTTCTATAATTTTATTAATTTATCACAATGTTTGCATGATCATAACTTTCCACATATGCAAAATTAGGTAATGAAATTTGGCATTTATATTTTATGATATGTTAAAAACAAGTTGTATTTTGATGCCAAGAACAAATAAGGTCATTATGACATTCATTTAGATGCTTAAAGTTCAACAAACATACTAGCTACCTCACTTAGCCAAATTTAGGGTTTTTACCAAATACTTGTATTTGATAAAAAAATCATAACTTATCATTTCCTAAGTAATTGAACTTTTAATTGAGGTATAAAAATTAGTTTTTAGCAAATTTAAAATAAGGAAGAAGCTTTATGGTAAACGAATGGTTCAAGTACATGAGTTGTTTAGAAATTATTATTTCGAACATCTTGTTTGAGCTTACTTTCATTTGCAATAATTTGATATATGGCATGTATTCGTATTACCGCTTATTGAATTGAAAAACCTTTTATAATACTTGTGACAAATATCTATGGTGAGAATCTTTGAAAGGAGAACAAAAATGAACATGTACATGTATGCAAGCAACCCATGGCAAAATAAAGAGGGATTTAGTCCACTAGGAAGAGGCGGTAGATCTAGAGGAAAGACTTTTCAAATTGAAATGAAAATTATGAACAATTACCGACGAATAATTGTATACCTTACTAGAATATTTTATGTCAATATTTGAGTTTCTCAATGTTGATTGGGAATCCTAGGCCCAAAAGAAGATATTATTGTCACATGATTTATATTAAATTATCGCTTTATTGTTTTAAATTAGTGTTTTATCTTAGTTGAGAAAGGCAGCTTATTTGGCAAGTTCAAGCAAATGCATGTTTTCTTTCATATGATGCATATTTTGACTCATTTATTTTCTTTGATGCAATTTCCCATTGAAATAATATTGTTGCTGATTTTACACCATATATAGGATGCTAGAAATTAACTTTTATTGAATACTCTACATATTCCTACTTGATTATCAATGTTGTAATATTTTAGATTTTGAGAACTATTTATGAGAAAATTAGCTTGGGAATCTAAGGGCTTGAGTTCAAAGAAGTAAGATGGAGATGCATTTACTACAATCTAACTTTTATTGTATTAACTGATCAATTATTGTGTCATACGAATGATAAATGGTATTGTGTATGATGAATAATCTCATGTTAATTAAGTTATTTTATTAAAGCTATTTTAATTATGAATTATTGCTTGAAAATTCTCAACATTGATCACAAGACTAGTGCTTACAAGCCCCATAGGAGACTCATGCATACAAAGCCACATACTTGAAAGGATTAGAGCTTGATTAAGGAAAGAGGGAAATGAACTTGATTAAATAAGCAAATAAGCTAGAGTTCTTTGTGCTATTCAGTTTTGTAAGTATGTATGCATATATCTTACTTATATAATTGCTTTGTGCATTTATACTTAATAATCTTTATACAAGTGTTATATTAAATATATGAACATACTGTTGGATGGATGATGGTCCACGAGTGATAAGCAAGACTTGCACGACTCGTCGAAAGGGTCCAGGCAAGTATAAAATAATATATTAGGTACCAATCCGCCCGGTAAACGAACTGAGGCACCATAATTCCTCCAATCAAAATATTATACATCCGGCATTGCAAGATAATTTGTTGCCATTAATTCAAGTGGTAGCAAGTAATGGGGCTATTTTCTGGTGTCGGCTATCATAATCGGTATTATAACGATATGTCTAGTACTACTAACTATTACAGAAACTATCTCCCATCTTGAATTTTCTAGCCTCCATTGTTCTACAAACCATACCTTATAATCCATCAATAATTACCTTGTTAAGATTCTTGTCAATTCAATAATTGTGCCAAAAATATAACTCACAGTCAATAAAATTAGAAGAGTACTATGCCAATAATCGAAGTTAATGGGGACGAAGGATCGCTTGGACATCACAATTAACTGCTCAAGAAAGCAATACTTAAAATGCTGAGAAAGATTATTTTTAATTTATAACAAACTGCAAATGAAGATTACATAAAATTGCTTAAAGAGAAAGACGGCAAATAACATTACGTGAAATAATATAAGTTCTGAAACTCAAGAACTGAACACCAAATAAGAGAGAAATTCTTACTATTTATAATATTTGCAATCCTAATTGCCTCAATACTTGTCTTTGACAGATTGAATTAGGTGGAGAAGTATTCTGCCCACATTCATGCTTACATTCAATCGTTGTGTGATTAGGAGACCACCACATGTCTAGCACGGAGTGGGTCTATTATGGACTTTGCCTGATGGGAAGAGTGGTGCGTGGGGATACTAGCGAATAGCAAGGGCCGCATAACTTGTCTTAAGCAAATTTCTTTTGGCCAACCTTGTGGCCCTACTTGTGCTTTCTAAATAGTTCCACGTATTAAAGAATATCAAGACATACTTGCAACAGATAGAGACGGGGCACCCAAGCGCCTGAGCTCTACCCAATCTCAGATCAGACAGCCAGAGGCCTGGGCCCCAGGCGCATCTTGACGCTTGTGCATCTGAGTAACTGAACTCTGATCGTGCCCATATATAGACCTATTGTATCTACTGTATGTGTGCGAGCAAGTGTAGTCCTCAAGCGCATCTCAAATGAGTATTGAATAACTTAGCTAGTCAAATAGGAAAAGTGGCCTCTTGCCTTATAAGTGGTTGTCTCATGATGATCATTCATTGCAATAGAGTGGTTGTCTGGACATAGAAGGCTTGGTGGGTTCATAAATAACTAAACAAAGTTGAGGGTCATTCGACTGGCTTCCAAATGGTCTTCAGGATTGCTCTCCTCATAAAAAGGATACGAGAAGAAACAAATGAACAGATGCAAATGCAAAGAAAACATAATCTTACCAAAATCAGCAAGTTATTGTGATGCCAATCAATTTTGACTATCTCAACAATTGACTGCAAAAATCAAGAATTGTATGAATCAAAAAATATCTATGACCCAAATAACCTTTTAATTTGCTTGCTCTATTTTGAATTATTTACGGTGTAAGAAAATTTTTGAATTTGAATGTATATAGTTATTATATAACAGCAAATTAAATATATGGTTGATTTTGATGTACAATTAAAAATATTTGTAATGAGCAAATTAAAGAATAAAAAATAAAAAAGGAGAGTTGGCAAGAAGGGTGGCTAAGTCTAGGCCTGTGATTGCCAAGGCACGGTGGAATGCGGCCTGGTTCACCAAGGGCAGGCCCAATCAAGCACGGTGAATGGGGTGAATGGCACGCATTCATCTCTTTTAATTAAAAGGCTCTGATGTTTTCGGCAGAGTTGAAATCTGCCATTTTTTCATCCCCAGATAAGCATAGTCAGATGTTCGTAGCAAAAAAATAAAGAAAGATTGTAACCTAGTTTGCTCTTTTTTAGCATCAATTCGAGATTAGGCAACAGGGTTCCCTTCATCTTAATCAAATCCCTGTAAAAAAAAAAGGCCGCAAATTATAATATACTGTACAAGGAATCTCTCTTTTTTCTCCTCTCTCTCTCTCTCTCTCTCTCTCTCTCTCTGTGCATCTACAAACACCATTGGCATCATGATGAAGGAAACCCTCACTCATGATGACCAGGAAGGAACAAACATTGCTTTGATCCTTGGCTCTAGTCCACAAAAACTTGGTTACCTGCAGCCTTACCTGCAGCCTAATCTTTGAAGATGACAGTGTCGGCAATATTCAGCAACGGATTGAGACAATCAGGCGAGAACTTCCGAGCAAAGAGGTAGGAATAGTTGGAATTGGACTGGCGTAGGTTGAGAATAAGATCGGCGGAAATCTCCTGCGGGGAGTAAGTGTGGGGATGCCCTCCAACGGTGCCAGTCCAATTCACTCGGGTGAGAGTGTATCGGGTGCAGCCGCGGGGATCCTGCATGTCGAGAAGCGTGGGGAAGTAATGCTCCTCAGGGTAACAGGAATCCTCCATTTTCTTCAAGCAGGGCATCCGAAACTTCTTCCACAGCATCTGGTCACGAACAACGAGAAGGGCGTGGTTGCGAGTAAGGACGAAGAATTGGGAGCCCACTCGAAAGCTTTCGAAGGGCACTTCAGGGAGCATCACATTGTCGCCCCGAGCGATGTAACGGGCGTGAATACTGGGTTCGCCGGAGAGGATCTCGATGAAACTGCGAAAATGGAGGTGGGCGGAGCCGTTTCCAGGATCGGACACTAGGGTTTGGTAGACGTAATCAAAGGAATGAAGAGGAATGCAGTGCTGAGAAATTAGGGCAAAAAAGGCGTTCCCCGGATCGTCAAGCAAGGCAGCGGCGAGGAGGCGGCGCGCCGCAGAGATTAAAGTAGGAGAGCCCCGCTGCGTTGCTTTGGCAGGGATGAAGCGCCCCTCGAACGATTTCGTAGGCGGGAGGGTGAGCTCGGAGGCTGGATCTGCGTGCACATAGACGTTGAAAAAACGCTCATGGCCGCCGAAGAAGCGTTCCCAAACCGGGGCGAACGTGATGTCGGAATTTATCAGAAACATGAACGCTATCTTCGGAGGAGAGGCCGTCCGGTGACGAATCCTGGCACCTCCGCCGGAGGATTCGATGGAAGCGAGGATGGCGCGGCGGAATAAAGCTAGGTCGTCCGCTTCGTCGGTTTCTGGCATGGATGGAAGCGTCTTCGGTGGGAGGATCCGAGGCGCGAGCAGGAATATGACGGGGAGCGAGAGGAGGAACACGACGGAGACGATGAAGGGCGAGGACGAATACATCGCTGAATACCGCCTCGGATTGGAGCACATTTAACCAAAAATCTCGATCTTCTAAGGTTTTGATAGGGTTCTTCTTGCGATTTTTGAGGCGGATTTGGTAAGGATTGAACAGAATCTCAGAGAAGAGAAGGGGGAGGAGTGAAAGAGGTCGAGGTTGAGAAGCAAAGAGGGCAGTGCTTCGTTAATCGTCTCGCTAGTCATGGCTGACTAATACTATCGAAGTCCCCAATTTATAGTTTTCATTTTCTTCTTTGACTTTATTAATTTAATTTTTAATTATATTCATTATTCACAAATTCATGCACACAAGTGATTTGAGTTTGAGATCTATTTAGAGTTTGGCTTCAACCTCAACCTCAACCTCAAAAGAGTTTGAAGCAAAACTCTAAATAGACGTCAAAATATATATATATATATATATATATATTATACTTTAATTTCCATCAGCTATTTTACATAATACGAGAGTTTGCAGCTTGCGTATGAAATACCGGAGCGTTTCCATCCAAGCCGTTGATCACGTTGTTTAGAACGGGCGGTCACGACCTGATCCTACTGCTCTGCACCGTGAGTCGTTCGATCGATCTCCCGAATGAACGGCCCACACCAATTCACTGTACGCCTTCCCCGTTGCACCTCTCCACAATCACATGATGGGGTGCAGAGGCGTACACTATTCAGTGCTAGCTGCCCCTCCTCCGTGAAATTTTGGCTATTTCAGTCAAAACTATGCAATTTTTAAGAAATTCTAGTCATTTCCCAATTTCAGACGCTGCAGTGCACTGAATCGCGCTAGAACGTCTTTCGAGCGGCAGCGCGTGCGAGCGCTTTTCACGCTACGCAGCTTTTGGACTCACCCGATCCCTCTATTCTTCCATTTGCCTCCATTCTACCGATAAGGAGACGAGAGGGGATCCTATTGCCGATCGAAGAACATAAACCTTAGTCCTACTTGCGCAACTTCAGGTGCAAGGTACAACCTTCCATTTGTGCTTCCTCTCAATAGTATACTTGGTTCTTTCATCAAACCATCGTTGTTATGAATATTATTTCCTAATAATTGAACGGACTCCATAGGGTGCGATCGAACTCAAAATGGCGTTAATGGAAGTTTTCCTCTATGTGCTAATTTGTTATATTGAGATCTATTCTTTTGCGACTTTCAACAACATCATTCATGCTATTAGTTAGAATTAAATTTTTCCTACGTTCGATTTCACGCCATTCTTGCGAATCTTAGGATAAATTTTAGGGCTCCTGTTCGCATTCCCATCTCTGTGAGATGACTACGGAGAGAATCCTGGGCCTGTTTTCGCGGCCCAGGTACAGACCGTCAGGCCAACGACGGGCCTCTGGCGCGGGCCGAGGCCCAATGAGCGTGCGCCCGTGTGGGCCCAGGTCCTGATGCACGTGGTATGGGCTTTGAACGGTGGGTTACAGCCCATATCCAATTAGGCCCGTTAAGCGTTTAGGCCCCGATGTATTGATCCTAGTAAGACGGGCCAATATAAAGGAATGCAGAAGTGATTTTTATGAACAATTAATTTGATAATGGAAATTGATTTAAGGCAAATTAATTATGTGGTATGAATTAATAACAGACAACCGCCTCCCTTAAATGTTCGTGCCCGCTATGACTTGTGTGCCATTCAGTTAATCCAGATTAATTGATTTGATTTAAATTATCTTACATTAAATAGTGATTTAAATATAAAATCTTATTTCACTCATAACTTGCAAAATATTTATTAAATATATTAAATATTATATATTCTTTTGATCATAAAAATACGTAGATCATTAATACAAAGTTTAATTTCCATTTGGTTGAATATCTTCATTCATCATTTTTAGGTTAATTAATTTATTGTAATTAATTCCTAAATATTGCATGTGACCTAACTAGAGCAAGTGATGTCCAAATTTGATATTTAAATAGTCCATTTCAATCACAAATTTGTGTAGAAAAATAATATAAAATTAAATTTAAATTTTGAACTATAAATCTCATAATGACTTTTTACCATAATTAAGAGTCCCCCAAATCCTAAACTTAAAATTATCTAAATTTGACCTAGTTAGTGGCATTCTTCTCCTTATGAGGATTCCATATTTATGTATATCATTTCATTTGAACAATAAATGAAGATTTTAGGTATTTAGCTCCTCAAATTAGGTAATTTTGTAATTTCATATATTTCATTCATGCTTGTTTTAGGTATTTAAATTCTAGGACAACAAACATGTCTCACTTTATTTACTTCACATATACTTCAATTATATGTTTGAGACATGAATTTTCATAATTTGATGATTAGAATACTTGACAATTTACTTGAATTAATCTTCATCATTAATAAAATTGCTAAAGGATTAATTCGAAAAATATGAATTGCTTGTGAACTTTAGAACTAGATGTTACTTCCAACTAATGTTGATAATATTTACATATATGTAATTGTAATGTTATGAATCTATTAAGATTAGTTCATAGCACCTTTCTAGATCCAATGCTCATTTGATTTTATCTTATGAAATTTAGAAACTTAGCTTGTATGATTTGTCATTAAAATCTTAACTAACCTATTCCATGATTTTAGATTTAAAATTGCATGTCTTCTTATCATGCTATAATCCCATTAGAACTAATGTTCTATGACTTGATTAAAACTTAGTGATAGTTCCTTAGCTTCTAAATCTTACATTAAATCATTTAGCAAGTTGACAATAATTATATTAATAGTATACCTCATATTACTAAGTAATATTAATAAAACTAATGCCCAACCCTTTAATTGAATAATTAGCACTCATCTCCCTTAGTCTTTAATATTCTATTTTTAGTTTTCTAATGATTAAATTAGAAGAACATTAGTTTCCAAATATGCTTATGATAAGCTTATAGACTTTATTTAACTTACAACCTAGAATGAACTATTACAAGTAGATGATAGTTTATCTCTTTCCTTACATATGGACATTCCCTACTAATTGATTCTAACTAAGTTAAAGAATAATTTGGTTAGAAACATTTCATTTTGTAAGATATTTAGATGAAGTTAGTAGGATGTACTTTAACCTCCACTTCCTTTAGCTTAGTAATCCTTTAGTATTACTCTTTCCTACTAGTTTCATAAACTTTAATCATTAATCTAATTGATTCGATTAGTTTATGACTAATATAGAATAAGTCCCAATTTGCATAAATATACTTATAAATAATTTTCTCATTTCATAAACTAAATCAAAATATTATCTTTCCAATCTTATTTCACTTCTACTATTACTTACAATTGACTTATAGATCAATATCTATAAGTCAATTGGGAGTTCAAATAGCTCCAATCATTAATTAGATCATTAAAATTAGATAACTTTGAAAATCACATAATTTATAATTATTTGAATTTTCTTAAATACTTGCATAGCTTTGAGCTTCTTCTTTTGTACATATATATAAGATATTGTACATAAATAAAACTATAGGGGTTTATATTATGATGAATAGCCAAGGGCACGCTAAATAAGAGATATATGGAGACCTCACATTTTCAAAGGGTGAATGTGAGTTTTTATTTTCATTGAGACCCGGCTTTCCCTTATTAGTTAGGCATACGTACTTAACTCCTTATATCATCCTGTAATATGCCCGCAAAATGAATCTTTCATAAAACAACTTCAACTAATATTATATGAGTCCATTACAATCTTATTGATTGTAATCTCCTCATAGCCTTTTAGTTATATTTTCATTATGTAGTTCTAGACTATATATTCCTAGTTCATGAGATAAAATTTTTTTTTTACATAATATGCTTTGCACTTTCTATCTTCAGTACTGTGCTTTATTTACTTACAATTCCTATAGAATGCAGTGTATTTTGCTTTAATTTCGTTTAAATGCTTCAATACTTTTCTTTTTCTTACTTAGTATAATTTCTATTGGACATATACATGTTTCCATTTCTTTTACTTTCAAATACACTTTAGTAATTTCTAGTCTTATTTAGGATATTTTTCCATTATCTTTTTGATTGCAGACTAGAACGATTATTCATGTGAGTATTTTTACTCCTTTACTTTCAACTGCTCTTCTTTATAGTTATGTTTATTTTCCTTCCCTACTTGTATGTTTTTAAATGCTTTTCTACTTATATTAAATTATAAATTTGCTTGTGATATCCAAATAAAACTTATAAATATTTAATCAATCTTAAAATATGCTTAGACTGTTTAGTCTAAATATTTTTTTTTTTCTTGATTTTGTCATATCATATTTAAATACTAAAATATGATATATCAAAAGCAATATAATTCAGGTAAGGCTGGACCTATCACTTGAATATCTTATAAATTTGCTTCCGCTTATTTTTACTTGTATTTATATTATGTTAGAGAGTGATCATCTTTCTTACTCTTTCATATAAGTGGCATGTAATAACTTAAACTGTTTGTAATGTATTTACTTAATTTGTGCTGAGTTTACCTTATTTTAAAATTATTTGGATTGAATGAGTGGATAAATACTACATATTTTACTTATATTTGTTTCATACCTTCCCTACATGCTTCATATTGCTATTGTATTGCAAAAATTTTTTAACTTAACACTACTCATAAAGATACTTGGTCACTTAGCATTTAATGTTGGGTTAGCTTTCTTCTAGCATAGTGTTAAATGCTAAGATAATGCTCCAATATTGGATTGAGCTCATATCCGATATTGGGGTCGTTACAGTTGATATCAGAGCTAAGGTTGAGAACGTTAAATTAAAATGAGATATCCACTCATCCAAGACAATCAACACAGAAAGACAAAACATTAAAGAACGTCACCTTAGGAAAGCGAACGAACTTCTATTTTAATAATTCAATTAATTATAACTTGAATTCAATAACTGACTCTTAGATGGATAATAAAAATTCGGAACTTAAACAATTCTCTAGAGCATTTTATCAGTATTGGGAAGGCGACCATTAGTTCGGTACAGTGTATGAACACTTCTACTATGGAGTATCAGTAGCTGGAGGAGAAGTGTTACATAAAATCTTGAAGTACTGTGTGTTCAGGGGCGATTGCATCCCACAATTGGCAAGGGAGTGGCTATTTAGGGTCTCCAACACCTTTACAGCCATACAGTGCCCCGACCACATACGCTTCCAGATGTTGTAGGAATTCTTCGACAACTACGCCGAAGATTGGTGGGTTCACACCCAATATGTTCTCATACAAGCTAGTAGACGGCTACATCGTGCTCCCTTTTATATTAATTTCGAGTTTATGTTCTACAATAAATTCTGTAAATGAGCTTCTAGTTTTCTTTGTATATAATAGTCTTGTACAGTAGATTTTTTAATAGCTTGTACATAGTAGCTACTAATTCCCTTCTACTTTCATGTACTCTTCATAATGTATTTCAAATCTTTTGAATATTAATGAGAAGTTTTTTCTTTCTACTAGTTATGAATGTCCATTTTCTAAATCTTCTTAGAATGGATCACGATCAGAACAGCCACGTTCCTTCTATAGTTAAGGAAGCAGAATTTGTAGTTCCATCTCCTACAGAGGAGATGAGACAAATTACGAATATGTTTAAGCTAATGATTGAAGCTCAAACAAGAGCTGCCGAGAGAATGGATTCCACAAGTACCCCCTCTCACCCATCTCCATTTCTTCCATCATCTTCTCATATTTCATAACAATCATCCCAAGTTCCATTTCAAACTCCCCCGACCTCACTTGAAGTTCTTGCCCCAACTCCAAAGCAGCTACTTTTACACCACAACCTACTTCAAGTATTGTTGTGGATGCATTTCTCCTAACTCTTTTTCGTTTAAGTCCTCCCACTTTCAATGGCTCTGCTTCACCCATAGAAGCAGCCAATTAGTTTAAATCAGTGGAGAAGCTCTTGGCAAACATTAAATGTCTAGAGAGTGAGTGTATCTGCTTAGCTACTCATCTTTTCCATGAGGAAGCTGAGTACTGGTGGGATAACGAGCTTAAGGCCCGCTTTTCTAACACGTGTGGAAGATATTCCTTAGGAAGAATTCGAGCATGTCTTCCGTACTGAGTTCATCTCTCCTTCCGCACAAACTATAATCGATGACGACTTCATGCAATTAACGGAAGGAAACCGTACTGTCCATGACTACGAGATGGAGTTCAGAAAACTATCTCGTTTCGCACCTGATCTAGTCCGCACAGAAGTGGCTAGATGATGTAGATTTCTAAAAGGCCAAATGTAATGACCCTAGGTCATTTATGAGGAAAACATTAATTCCCTGCAATATTTGAATTTCGTTAATTCTCTCGCAAAATTCAGATTTCAGTTTCAACCCTTAATTTGGAAAATTTTCCAATTTATTTAAAGCTGAAATAAAAATTTAGATTTGTCATTTAACCAATACTCAATTACACATTATCTACCTTATTAAAACATGGAATCAATCAAAGTTGACGGTTCCATTAGAAAAAAAATTTAACGCACTCTTTATTGGCTTTAGGGGTCGCTCGTTTTCTTCGGCTCCCATAAAAGCGCAATTTCCGTTTTTGTTCGCTAATTTCCGTGATCCACGCAAAGCAGCCGAAGGAAACGGGTGTGTGTTACGCACGCACACCCTATTTAATCGAGCGCATACCGCTCGATTCCTCACTGCCTTCTCTCGACTCTTTTCTCTTCTCTTACGCTCGAGCCGTAGGAACGCACCTGAGCCAACGACCAACAACAAGAGGCGATCGCCTCCCCCTGCGCTCGATTCTCCTTCCGTACGCCGAGAGATGAAAGTCAAAAGCTCTTAGCGCACGACCTCCGCTTCCGTGCGATTTCCTTAACCGAATCAACACTATACGCCGACTTCTCCGCTCAACTCTGCGCCGACTTCTTCCGCTCGATTCCACGCTCGAATCGCTCGATCCTCTACGCCAATCTCTCTGTGCGCTCGACTAACGTAACTCTCCTCTGTTCGATTCTTTTAAAAGGATAATATATATATATAAAATTTAGGATTAAAGTTATTTCACTATTTGGTAACTTTGTATAGTGAAATTGAGTATTATTAGATATTGAACTTAATCATAAAGTTTCTAGACCTTACTGATGAACGGAATATTTTGACAGGCAAATTATATTCCAACCATTTGAAATATTACCTTTGGGTGTTTATGAAACTCATTTCATTCATCTTGATTACATCTAATATTCTATGCTTGAAAAATGTTCCTCTACTTTTTACTATCTTAGAGCATCTCAACTTATCATTGGGCCACTGATTATCTGAAATCTGAAAATTTAACCATCCTGCATCCCGCGGAAATGTTATTGCTTAATAATGGGAGTTTAAACTTCAAGAGTTATAAGTGAATATTGATTCAACAATTCAATCCATGTTTTACCATGCTCTAACATAATTTAAGATTATTAGATTCTTATATTGGAAAATTATTGTACAAGATTATTAAGAAAATAAAGAATATTTGATTAAATTTGACAATGAAATATTGCTCCATATTGTCATAAAATCTCTAAATTACCGATTTTAGAACTCTTAAGATTGTTGTAATAAGATTTAAATCAAGGTTTGGAAAGAATATGAGAACGAAAGGTAAAGATATGTAATATACCGAGTAAATAGGATTCGTTGAAACACAAAACATCACTTTCAAAGTTTAATAGAATTTCAATTATAACTTTTGCAAAGACATCAACTTTGTGAGTGAATCGACTTCTTAAGTCAAACACAAAATGTACACTAGATATTAATTTTATGATTTCTACCTTTTTGTTGCTTAAGCGTCGCTTTGAACCTGTTTTATATTGTTATTTAATACTTTACCCTTACTGTTAATCATGTAAGAGAGGCAAAATGATGTTTATGTATCTTGTAAATATTGATCTGAAACTGAGGTTGAATTAAGTTAGGGATGAGGCTAGTCCATCAGGAGTTATAAGGGTGCCATTTGGAGCCTTTGAGAGGGCCCAGGTAAAGGTTATGCTTAAATGCATATATAATGCTATCTGGGGCCTTTAAAAGATGGCCCAGATGAAGGTTGTCATCTAGAGCCTTGAAAGAGGCCCAGGTGAAGGTGCCATTTGGAGCTTTTAAGGGGGCTTAAGTGAAGGTCATGCTTAACTATATTTTTATGAACATAGCCTCATGGTTCTGGCTTTGTCCATCAAAATGACTAACATTGCTTTATAATATCATAAAGATTAACATGAATTTTTACGCTATTATTGCTTTTTCATTTGAAACTTGGCTTTTGACAAAAGAATATTCATTTTGCAGGAGACATAATCATCTTTTATTTACAATAAATTATATTTTCCTGTAATTATTATCATTTTTGTCTTTCATTTTTGCTTAAAGTGTATTTTTAATATCATTTGTATTTATAATGTGCACTAAAGCGTTATTTTTATAATGTCAGATCAGATACAGCGGGAAAAGGCAGATATAGTTTAAAGTCATAGCACGAAAAATTAACGAATTCTAACTGCCTCCCCTTCAAGGGATAATTATTTTCTATATAATGAAAGTTATGTAATAAATTAAGGATATTATTTACTTTAAATCGAATAAATATTATTTCTTATACTTGAATAGCTCTGGATGTGTTTAACTGCTATTTTACCTAACCGCCAATATGATCATGCAGAAAGATGCCTCCAATGTTAGATTGGTTATTACCGACATAACCTGGGTCATCACACCTAAGGAATTCTATTAAATGTCATTTAATGTCCTTACATCATGATGACTTCCCTAAGTTATTGGAAGGTGCTAAAATGATAGAGCACCATCAAGTTCAATTCGAGACGCATAAGCGCTCTCATACACCACCTTCCAGATATGAGCCCTTTAAAAGAAATCGTCCTCATGGCCCTAAAATTTTCAACATTGCCCAGAATAAAGTCAGCAAGGTGGACCAACTGCCAAGTGTAATAGGCCACACCCTTATGGGAAGTGTTACTACCTTGGTAACCGGTGTTATATTTGCAGTAAGGTTAACCACCGCTACCAAGAATTCCATGCTAATTGGACAGTCAACAGAATAAAAAATCAATCGTCAACTTCCGCCCAAAACCTTACTCCTTATAATTCATAAGTGCCGCTTCTATGTTAGACTTCATTCATGGGATAAAATGGTTTATTCAATAAATTAAACATGATTTTATAATTTTTAAATTTTATAATTTAATTCTGATTATTTTGTCTTCTAATTTTATGATAAGAATAATAGAATCATCATATTAAGCTTGATTTTGCTTAATAGGATTTATCTTAATCATTAGTTCATATCTAGATTAAAGACCCTAGATCCTTAAATTTTACCCTTTGAATTATGTGATTAATTCCAATGCATGGTGTTCAATTCATAATATTTAATTTAGGAGATCTTGATCAGATCTTAGACTCAAACGTCTAAATTCATAAATTAGGACAACATGATTTATTATTAAACTTATAGTCGTCATTAATTGAATTAAATCAGAACCTGATCAGTTATTATTATTTTTAACTTATAAGATCGTGCTTCTAAGTTACACTCAATAGTAGGAATTGGAGATCTTGCTTACTATTGAACTTTTGTTGCTTTCGCATTCCTTGAACTTTGAGCCTTATTCCGTGAACATATCATACAAGATAATTTGTTACATGAAATGAAAACATATAAAAAATATGATAACTTTGCATTTGGTTCAGTTATTGGTTAATATTTTTTGCGCATAGTACCCCAATGGGTAGGGGGAAGGTGAGATAAGGATTACTTAGCATTACTCATTGAGGGGTGTAGTTTTAAGTTGGAACCCAAATAGTCTTGCAGACATGCTTGACTCCTTAGTTACCTCTGAAAGTGTTCATAAAAGTAAAGTAAATAACTAAAATTTAAATTGCATGTATGTACATTGTCTCTTAGTTCAGTTATATAGCCCTAACCTCCTTATTGACGCTAGGAAATTTTGCGCCTTAGCCTCCTTGTTGACGCTAGGAGATTTTGTCGCCTTAGCCACTTTGTTGACGTTAAGAATCTTTTTGATATCAGCAGTCTATATTAGCCCTCATCTGTATGGCAGTCACTATACACTATTTTACTGTTTTACTGATTTCTGATTTCAATTATGCTTTACAGTTCATTTTATTTCAGTCCGTTACTTTACTTACTTATATATATAGGATGCTAGATATTTTATACATATCACTGTTGGATTGGTTAATTTTAAATTTGCATAATTCATATGATCATTAGTATATTTATGGTTAGATTTTCTTTCAATATTTTTACTGTAATTACATATGTATTGTCTAGCCTTTTTTTAATTTACTTTTGAAATATGTCTTTTACCTCTATTGTTGCTTAAATTATAAATATTGTTATTTATAGCTTTCTCTCTTTTCATTGTATGCTTGTTGCTCCCATTTTTAATTTATGTTGCATAAAATTTGGGAAAATGGTGATATTAATAAATGCATAAAAATTAATTAGCCTAAAATGTATTTAGACAATTTGTCTAATAAGATTTTTCTTCTTTTTTGTTGAGGCCCTGGCATTGTGAAATTGACAATATCATAATCTGATCAGTTTGGAGACTTTGTGCCTAAGGAGGAGCCTTATCTTAAAGAGGAGCAGCAGGGTGGAGCCGAAGATTTTTAGATCCTTTATTTTATTTGTGAGGATGAGTAGTGCTTTTCTTACTTCATGTAAAATTTTAAATAATGTTGTAATAATACAGGTACTCGTGACTGTGTTTTCTTTACTGTACTATTATATTTGAGCTATTTCATTTTATCTCCCATTTGATTTATGGTAGATTGGATGTACTGTTTACTTTATTTGCTTCCGCACTCTATACATATACTCCATTTAGCGACCGATATTTCATGTATGTATTCTAAGTTCATCCTTCCCTTATTATGTGTGGATTATATCTAATCCAATGATAAGTGAGGAATTTGTCACAGTGGACACCGCCCTTAGTCTAATGATTGTGTATCTGGGGGCGAGGCGCCACACGGAGCGGTTCAACTAATCTCCATCTTGGCTCGGTTTTATTTGCTAAACCAGACCAGTTCACCCTGGCTCGACCGCGCTGCAGTTTAAGTCCGCGAATATTTAAGGAGCGACACGCGTCGACTCCTTAGAGAGACGTGTGGCTCTCTAATTTTTGTGCCGACCTCGATTTTTGTGTCATCGGACGGCACGAATTTCCGTGTTCTAAATTTTAGTGCCGCCGTTATTAATGCAGTGAAATTTTGCACCATAGAATTCAGTGCCTTTTAATTTCTGTTGTGCAATGATTAGTTTGTTATAATAATTGTTGAATGATTAATTAATTTACAGAATGTTATTTACTTAATAATTCCATTAATACACGTCCAAAATGCATGTTATTATATATTGTTTCAATCATAAAATGCATAGAATAATAATATGTCATCTAGTTTCTATTTTGCTGAATAATTTTATTAATCACTATTTAGGATAATTAATTATTGTGATTAATTCCTAATATTACATGTAACTTAATTAGAGCAATTGATGTCCAAATTTGACATTTAAATAATCCATTTCAATCACAAAAATGTATACGACCATAATATGAAATTAGATTTAAGTTTTGAACCTTAAATTCCTTAATGATATTTTAACCCTAATTATGAGTCCTTCAAACCCTAAAATCCTAAGATTATTCAAAATTGAACAAGTTAATGTTATTCTTCTCCTTGTGCTATAAAAATTTCATATTTATGTATATTATTTCATTTGGATAATAATTGGAGATTTTACGTACTTGTCTCCTTAAATTGGGTAATTTTTTAATTTCATAATTTTCATTCATATTTTTTTTTGGTATTTAAACCCTATGATAGCAAACATATTTCACTTTACTTATTTCACATACATTTTCAATTGTATGTTTGAAACTTAAATCTCATGAATATGATGATTGGCATACTTAGCAATTTATTGATTTTACTTTCATTCTTATTAGAATTGCTATAGGAAGGATTCGGAATCATGAATTGCTTGAGATCTTTAGAGATAGATAATAATACCAATTAGTGTTGATCACATTAACTCTTTTGTAATTTCAATGTTATGAATCTAGTAGAGCAAATTAAATAGCATATTCTAAATTCAATTTTCATTCTTAGAATACCCTTATGAATTTTAAGAACTTAACTTGTGCAATTTGTCATCATAATCATAACTAAACCTTTCCTTATTATAGAATGTTAATTGTATGTCTTGGTTCAATAAGAGAACTTATTGGACTAGTATACTACAATTATGATGAAACTTAGTATTAATCCCTTAATTTATAGATCTTATCTTTAACTCTTTATTTAATTAAGGATTAGTATACTACTAGTATACCTCATTTCACTAAGCAATCTTAGCAAGACTAGTGCCCCGCCATTTAATTGGAATATTAGCACATATCTCCCTTAATCTTTAATCTTTTATTTTAGTTCTCTAATGATTAAATTAGAAGCATCTTAATTTCTTAACATGCTTATGATAAGCTTATAGACTTCATTTAACCTACAATCTAGAATGAACTATTACTTGTAGATGATAATTTATCTCTATCCTTACACTTAGATATTCCCTACCAATTGATCTTAACTAAGTTAGAGAATAATTGAGTTAGGAAACCTTTCATTTTATAAATTAATTAAATAAAATTAGTAGGTTGTACATTAACCTTCACTTCAAATAGTTTAGTAAATATTCAATTTATTCTTCCCTACCAATTTCCTAACCTTTAATTATTAATCAATTTAATTTGATTAGTTTAGGACTAATGTAGAATAAGTTCTAATTGTTTAATTATAATTATAAATTATTTTGTCACTTCATAAGTTAAATCAAAATACTATTTTCCAAATTTCTTTTATTTCTACTATTATTTAGAATTAGCTTAAAAATCAATATCTATAAATCAATTGAGAGCTCAATTAGCTCCAATCATTAAATAGATCATTAAAATTAAACAACTTCGGATATCACATAGTTTACAATTATTTGAATTTTCTTAAATGCTTGCTTAACTTTGAGCTTATTCCTTTGAAATATACATACAAGATATTGTGCATAAATAAAACTTTCACAATAAAACTATAGGAGTTTATATTATGGTGAATAGCTAAGGGCAAGTTATAAGCGAAATAAAAAGACCTCGCACTCTCAGAGGGTGACGTGAGTGTTTATTTTCATTGAAACCCCGCTTTCTCTTTTTAGTTAGGCAGACGTGCTTAACTCCTCGTATCATTCTGAATGTGCCCGCAGAATAAAGCTTTCATAAAACAACTTCAACAAATAATATATGAGTCTTTTACAATCTTATTGATTGTAAGATATAAGATATAAGATTGTAAGATCTCATCATAGCTTTTTAACTATGTTTCCAATGTATAGTTCTAGACTACATTTTTAGTCCAAGAGACTAAAATTTTTCTTTACTTACTATGCTTTGCACTTTCTATCTTCAGTATTGTGCTTTACTTACTTACAGTTCATATAAAATACAGTGTATGTTGTTTTAATTTCATTTAAATATATCATTATTATTTTTTCCTTACTTAACATAATTTCTATTGGACATATACATATTTCCATTTTATTTATTTTCAAATGCACTTTAGTAATTCTAGCCTTATTTAGGATGTTTTCTCTTATCTTTTTGGTTGCATGCTAGAATAATTATTCATATAAGTACTTTTACTCATTTACTTTCAAATGTTCTTCTTTACAATTATATTTATTTTCCTTCCCTACTTAAATACTCTTAAATGCTCATTTGCTTATATTAAATTATAAATTAATTTGTGATATTCAAATAAACTCATAAATACTTAGCCAATCTTAAAATATGCTTAGACTATTTAGTCTAACTCTCTTTTTTTTCTTAGCTTTGCCCTATCATATTTAAATATTAAAATATGATAAATCAAGAGCAATATAATTCAGGTGGAGCTGAACCTAGCACTTAAAGATCTTACAAATTTGCTTCCGCTTACTTAAATTACTTGTATTTATTTCATGTGAGAGAGAGTAATTATTTTCTTACTCTTTCATTTAAAAGCATGTAATAACTTAAACTGTATGTAATATTTCTCCTGTTTTCATGCTGAGTTTACTTATTTTGAAACTGTTTGGATTGAATGCGTGGATAAATATTACATGTTTTACATATACTTATTACATACTTTCCTTGCATGCTTCATGTATTGCTTCTATTGCAAAATTCATTTAACTTAACACTACTCATAAAGAGACTTGGCCACTTAGCATCAATATTGGGTAATTTTCTTCTAATTTGATATTAAATGCTAAGGTAACGCTCCACTATTGGATTAATCTCCTATCCGATACTGGGGTCGTTACATTTATTGAATTATATTAGAATTTAATTAGTTCTAATAGCTTTTAGCCTTATATGGTCGTAGTTCTGAGTTTATACTGAGTAGTAAGATATTGGAGATCCTAAGTTTCTATAATCTCATATTAGTTAAAATAGATTAAATTTAAAAATAAATGATATCACAGATTTGGTGTTGTGCTATTTATTACTTTGTTTAGTATGCTTTGCTTCCTTGATTTTGAGCCTTATTATTTTGGAATATTATATGAGACAGAATATTTGATGAATATTATATGTTTGATTTGAAAATTGTATAATGCATGATCACAAGTAAACAAGATGAGATGAATTAAAGGTAAATCAATAAATTAGATAACATATTAGGGGAATATGTTCTAATTAGTCTGTCTATATAGTTAGATGATGATATTTTCAGTACAGTATAGTTCCCAGGTGTTTGATCATGAATGATGATGATATTCCCTAGTGTTTAATTATGGATGATGATATGGTATATTTTTCAATGGACCTGTTGATCTATGTGTTTGATCCTAGATACTTTAGAATATTTATTTAGTGACTTGTGCGGTCACTATTTTGCTGTTATGGCGGGACAAATTAGGCATATGTCCCATTTGAAGATAATGTTTCAATATTATGATTTCAGTTCATTATCTTCAGTATTTTTGCATCATATTCTGTATTTCAATTACATTATTGATATTTGCATATTTTCAATAGTTTTTGTCTTTATTTGTAAATATGCTAGGATGTTAAAATTATTTTAGCTTTGTTTATACTTCACTTTATTTATAAAATCAGCATGTGTAGAATTAATCATATTTACTTAAGATGTTTCTTGCACTTAATAACTTTCACATATACATTGTTTAACCCTTTCTACAGTTTGATGATGAGATATATTACTTACCTCATATTTTGTTTAAAATTATAATTGAATAATTATAATTTTTATCCTTTTTCTTTTAATTAATTTGTTGCTCCTAAGATGCTTAGGTTGTTTGTGATATCATAAAATGCAAATAATATTAACCTAAAATATACTTAGACAATTTGTATAACCAGTTTTTTTTTTGCTGGGGCCCTGTCATTATGAAACTGACAATGGCAGCTTCCGAGTGTTTTGAGGAGTTAGTGTCTAAAAAGGAGCAGATCCTGGAGAAATAGCTTCTTGGAGCTGAGGAGCCTTAGTTTAAGTTGCCTTTATTTTTTTTGTGAGGATGAGAGTTATTTTGATGCTTTCTTAAAACTTATTTTAATGTGTTGTAATAATACATGTATTTGATATATTTTTCTTTATTGTTATTTTATTATGAGCTGGATGTTATTCTATCTTATATTATGGATACATGGATGTTAAAATTTGATATTCTTTTCTTCCGCACTGATATTTATGTATGTTCATTTAGTGAACGTTTCAATTGTTTCACTTAGTGCATATCTTTTCCTTATCAGTGGATTAGGAATGAAAACCTAATTTAATGATAAATGAGGGATTGCCCCGTAATGACCACCTCTTAATCTTAGTTGGTTAATGGGCAGCTGCTACACCCCAACTTAAGTAACTGGCATTCTCATCAATATCCACACATAGATCCAAGAACCATTCATTGGGTAGATATGATTAGAGGTGGCCCCTACAGGCTCAAGAGGTACCGATAATCATATAGCATCTTAATTGTTATGAGTTCAAGAAACAGCTCACATGAAGTGATACTTTACTCTGTATGGCACTTAGCTCCTATCTGGCACCCTATGGCCTGCTCTAATACTATTTGTAATACTCAAACTCTTAAACATCAAAGTATTGTTCACTTTGTCCTGATAGGCCTCACGATTTTGCCATGAGAAGATGATTTTCTAGTAATTCACCCATCATGGGAGTGCTCCCACCTGTGCACGCTTAATTTTGAAATTCTTATGAAAAACTCTACCATTATCTAAAAAAATATCTCGATATTTTAAGAGTTTCACTTATTACTATTTAAGTGGGTCTTTACAATTTCTCCCATTTGAGGAAAGTACAACCACTACAATACTAATTATTATGAAAAGATTGTCAAAAAAGTTGAAGCTTTATCACAACAGGAACAAATGTAAACAAATCACACAAATTAAGCAAACACAAATACAAGCATAGTGCACACTAGATTATTAAATGAAAAATCATAAGCTAAGGAAAAATCACAAAACCTCACACCATAAGAAGAATATTACTATGAAAGAAGAATGATTATAATAACCATCACATCCTCATAGCACTTAACTATTTTATAGCTTAGATATTTATAGAAAATAAAATTTTAACTAATATATATTAATATAGCTTTAAATTAATACTTCAGTTAATGTACTTGGGCATATGCTTGGATGCATCTGCAAACACCATTTCAGTCCAACTAATGTATGCTAGATGCAGTCCATATGTTTATGTGTCCATTATAACTATTCACCCATGCTTGGGAGCATAGATGCCTGGGCATATAACCACCACATCATTTTTCCTTAGCATCTTTATGCATGAGTATATTGTCTTCAAGAATTTTGCTCCATTTATAAAGATGAGTCTGAGACACATTTACTTAGTCCATCTGGGTGCAAGGGTTTAGCTAGTATGTGGATGTGATGCTCGTGTCTGAGTGTAAAGCATTTGGCCGCCCATGTGATGCATTTAGGCAGTTGGTCCAAATGTTTTGTTGAGCCCATCTCACTTGAGGCTCCACACACTCAACAATATCATTGCCACTTTAAGGATTTACATATGGGGCAATTAAGAGTAAAGACTACCCTTTTTCAAGAAAATCTAGATAAAGAAATATATATGGAACAACCTAAAAGTAAAGGCCGTCCTTTTTATTTATTGTCTCCTTGGCGTCATCTTATGCATGAGTGCAATGTCTTCATGCATTTTGTTCCATTTATGAAGATGCGCCTGAGCAAGTTTACTTGTTCCATCTGATTTCATAGGTTTGGCTTGCATGTTGACGAGTCGTGTCAAGGTGTGTCACGTCTGAGCGCCCATTCCCTGCATTTGGGCATTTTGTCCAAATGGTGTGTTGAGCACATTGCACTCAAGGCTCCACACACTCAACAATATCGTTGTCGATAAAGATTTACATATTGAGCAATTAAAGGTAAAGATTGTCCTTTTTCATGGAAATCTAGATAAAGAAATCTACATGTAACAACTATTGTGCAAATTACAAAAAAAGATAGCATGGACTTAAGTATGCACCAAGACAATGATATATGAAGTTCAATTTTTCTTAATAGAAAATGAGCTCATGAAATGTAAATGGATCATTGCTACTACTTCAAGAGGTTTGTAGGCCACTACATAATATTATTATTTTATGTTAATGACATGGAAGTTGCATGATTAAACATGCAGGCGATCTAGAAAAAAAGTAGTTTTCAAAAGTATTTGAAATAAAAAACTTAGGAGTTTCTAAGCATCCTAGGCATGAGAATATACTAGCAAAGAATTGAAGGGTCCTAAATTTTATCTCAATAGAATTACATCAATAAAATGTTGAGTCTGTTCAATGTTGAAAATTCAAAGCTTAAAGAGACTTCTCTTAAAGCACATTTCAAATTATTAAAGTAACATATGTCAAAAACTATAGATGAAAGGAGAGAATGTCTAAAGTTCCATGGACATCAATCATTGGCAATTTAATGATATCATGGTGTGTACAAGGCTAGTCATTGTCATGCAGTAGAAGTTGTGATCTTTTTCATGAAAAATCCAAAATAGTCATATTAGGAAATAGTCAAGTGAATTTTGTGATATTTAAATGAATCTTTAGGTATGGCCTTTTTTTAAAAGGAGAAAGCTTATTGTAAAGTATTATTCATATGCAAATTTGAGTAGAGACTTTGATCATTGGGTATGTGTTCACACATGGAGAGACATTTATTAGCCAGATGTCAGGATTTTAAATGAGTGTTTCTCATTTAGGTATTGATTTTAAAAGAGTGTTTTTCATTCAAATATTGTAATCAAGTATATAGCAGTATCAGAGGTAGAAAAAAAAGATTATATGCTTCAAAAATTCTTAAAGGAATTAGATTAAGAACAAGATAAGTGACTTTCAATTGGGAAAGAATCCTATATTCATTGCAAAATTAAAACATATTAAATTACAGTATCATCAAATCGATAGGTTGATTGATGATATTTGGTTTATAAAATATTGTGAATGTGGACCAAGGTAATCACCATCCAAGAGATGACGTCATACACCACCTTAGTCAGTATCCAAATACTTGATGATTAGGCGAACAAAATTAAAGAGAGATGATAATGTCGTTCTCTTTCACCCTTACCTCCTTCTCTTTATGCCCTTCTCTTAGTTCTCTAACTCAATTCTTGATTATACAATAGCACAAAAGCATCGCTTACAGAGAACTTGACCGCTAAGGAAGAAGGGGAATACACACATTCTACCTAGGACTTTTACACATCAAAACCTTTAACACTTCTCTCTTTTTCACCTCTCAAGATTTCTTCATGTTGTTTGTATTATCGCAGCCAAAACACCTACAATTGCTCACACATTAGCTCCACTACAGTTACCACCGTAGCCACCGCTTCATCCCTCTGCTACAGCATTCCGCTACAACCACTGTTGTAGCCCACCGCTGCAGCGCTTGTGCAATCACCACTGCAGCACTCCGTTGCAGCATTCTGTGCAATCATCAGTGTAGCTTTCCACTGTGGCTTCCAGTGCAACCACTGTTGCAGCCCCTTGCTGTAGCCCTCGACTGCATCCTCTGCTGTGGCCCCTTGCACACCCTTTTTGCACTTTTTGTTGCACACATTAGCACCCAACACTTTATGATTTTATATAGGGCTCAAAACGAGCACTAATTTATCCCTAAACCAGCTTTGGAAGCCCGAGGGACACGTTTCTTTCTGTTTTAGTTTGGTGCAGGCACTTGGGCACCAAAGCCTTGACTTGAACTTGCTTCATGAGCACCTAGGCGCGCTTGGGCGTCCGTCTCTCTGTGCCAGACAGCAACACTAGTGCCTGGGCGCCCCCCTCCACAGCCTACAGGTATTGTTGGGCGGTCGGAGCTCGCTTGGGCGCGTGGCTTACTGTCAGGCAATGATGCCTTGCTCCAGAACTCCATTGGCACTTCCTTTGGTGATCCAATTGGTCTCCACACCTCAACGTCGAACACAATTTCCATATTCTAGAGTTTGTCTCCTTCGTGATGCTATGTTGCTCTTTCATAGTGATCAGTTTTTACAACTACTACCCAAGAGGGCAATTGCATTAGACCTCTTAAAGTCACGTGAGATATATTAGGATTTAATGATCTTAAAAGGCAAATTATGGGAAACAAATCCCAATAATGCAAAAAGGCACAAGTGAAGCCATTAATCTAACAAGAATATAAGTAGGTATTTGAAAGCTCAAGAAAATGATGCAGATGCTTGCCTTTATATAATGGGGTCACAAGGGCTCCTCCACCATTAAACCAAGCCTATACTAGCGCACTCCAATTTATTTCTATATTATACCCAATTTTGCCCTAGAATTCCAAATTATTTCATTTCATATCTTATCATTTTATCATCAAGGCAAAGTTTTGGAAGTTAACTCTATGAACTCGTTGCAGTGACATAAAAAACGCAATAACGTGTTAAAACACGCTTTTGATGCAAAATAAAGTATAGATGACGTGACAATCCTATGCGTAAGTACATAATTAATGTAACACACTTTTTGTGTGGCATATATGCAAAAATAAAAAAATAAAAAGAAAAAAAAATTGTCCACTTTTTTGGCTATTTTTTTCAAGTTTAACATTTTTTTATTTTAATATGTAATTTTTTTTTGAAATTATTAAAGAGATTAACCCAAAATATCACTAAATAAAACAATAATTACAAAGTAAAACCAGAGAAATCAGATGACAATGACAAAAAAAAGTTGAAAAAACAAAAAATAAGTGGCTAAATTTGAGTGAAAATAGTGGAGATGATTGCCACTAAAAAAAGATACTCGAAACCCTATTTAAATTTTCTTTTTGCTTTCCATATTATTGTCATTATCTACGAGACAAGCATGCATGCAATATGGGAATGAACTTATTTTCTTAACATCTAATTTTTCAAAGTTTACTTAGTGTGACTTTTCTCCTACTCTGTGAGCCTATAGCATTTAAAAAATGAGAGTTGCTACAATACTCCTAAATATATTTTCTTCGGTGCCCCATCATCATTTAAAACACTTAAAATTAATGTTTAACTCATAATAATTAAAAATTATCTAGAAAAAAGATATATGATATTTTTTAGGATATTAAGATATTTCCTTTTAAAAATAATTATTTAATTATTATTTTTTGGTTATTTAAAAATAATAATATCATTTCTCTCATTTAGCAATTTGCTAATGCTTCCACCATTTAACAAATGCATAGTTGGATAGAAATATAGTAGCAATTGATTTTTGACTATTTTAAGTAAGACCCAAAACTATAATATTTAACAATTAAATGCCCAAAAATCTCAAATTATTTAACAAATTTCTATCCAATGCAAATAATTATGTAGTTCTTACTTAGCATAGTCTAGCATAAGTTGAATCTAAACATATTTTTTATAGCTTGTCTTTGTTCAACTTATTAAACTTACACAAGCTCAAACAAAATAGCCATGAGCTTATACTTTAGCTTAAGTTAGCATAATTAACTAACTATTTTAATTAAGTATTAAATCCCTTAATCATAAGTAATGACAAAAATTATACTTGATCATATAATTACTTTTTAAGAGAAGTTGATCCTCAATAATACAAATATATACTTGTTTGAGATTTGAACTTTTGATTTATTAAGAATTTAAATTCAAACCCTAAACCCTTAACTAGCTTATCAGACTTAAAATGAATTCTACCCAAAAAAAGTCTTATAACATTAAGTGCTTCTAATAGGGTTCTTCTTGGGCGCATTACAGCGTATCCCTAGTCAGTGTACATACCAACAACTCTCTTCGTTGCGCATCCTTTCGTCAACGGCTTTTTAAACGGTTTTACCTCCTCTCCCGTGTATCCCTAATCAATGTACACACCAACAACTCTCTTCGTCGCGCATCCTTTCGCCAACGGCCCCACAACGGCCCTCTTCGCGCCCCTCCCAAAGCGTCTCCGCTTGATCTGGCCAACCATTGGCTACTAAAGTTAGCATCATTATGTCTTACATGTTAATTGGCTCCATTGTGAGGCTTAAAGTTTTGAATGTTGTTTAATAAAGAAAAATGTTTTAATACCCCATTTATGCCCAAAGTAGTGGATGAATGACTAGATTAAAAAGGAAACATGATTTTCTTAAAAGTGCATAATACAAATTATTTTTTAATACATGAAACTCCATCTCTTAAAGCTCCAACTTTGACCACTTATGCAAAACTTTCATAGAAAATGTATAGGTTAACTATGATTTAATTTTCATCCATATTTAAGAATTATTTTAGATCTTAGTTTATATTTGTATTTGAAACACTTAAAAGTTTTTATACATATTTCTTCAAAAACCCAATTTTTATGCATTAGATTTGAATAAAAAATAAGAGAAATATTATTTAGATTTGTTGATGTAGCACTCAAAAATGCTCATCCAATAGGATTTGGATATATAATTCAATACAAACTTTAAAAATAATATTTTAATGTAAATAAATAAACATTAATAAAATAAAATCCAAATCCAATTGGATGGGTATTTTGAGTGTCACGTCAACAGATCTAAATAGCATTTCTCCTCAAATATATTCCCTTGGGCACCTCATCATCATTATAACACTTAATAATTAAAATTAATGAGTCAAAATCATGATTAAAAAATTACTAAAGATCAATAATTACCAACAAAAAATATAGGGCATTTAAGGGGGAGTTGAATCATTTTCCTAAAAAATAATTCATGGTACTATGCTTTGTATGAAATAAAATAGAGAATATTACTGAAATTATTTATATTAAAATAATATAAATATTATTATTTTAAATTTGTATTTAAATAATACTCAAATCTTATTTGATGAATTTTTTTTAAAGTACAACTCCTCTCAATAGCATTTCTCCTTAAAATAATACATTCCTTTTAAGCTGATGTACCATCCGCTGCTGTTTCTAATTTTATTATGTAAAAAAGCCAAGGAAAAAGCTGAAAGCCCATTGATAATTTTGCCGGGTGCTGAAGAGAAGGACAAAATAGAAATCTTGAACCGTTTTCATCTATGGCAAAATGAAGGGGCTTTAATATTCCTATTCAGATCTGCTCAGGATGAACTTGTGGGCTGTCACACGAGAAAATCCAAGTGTAGGATAATCTGATTACCCTGTAATGAAATTATTTTTCTGCTATTTTTGTAGAGTAAGATTATCCTAATAAAATCAAATTCTTTAGGATTTATGAATCGAATTTGCGAATCTGATTCGAAGCTATCTGATTTGATATTAAGCATCGAACGCAGGCGTCTGTGGAGGAACAAATTCGGTCGATTTCTGCGAAGGAGACGAACACCTTCGCCTTCGCCTTCGCCTTCTGAGAACGAAGGCACGTCGAACGGAGCATTCGCATTCCGCTTCTTCGCCTTCGCCAGTCGTCGGAGGCGTCCAAAGAGAGTCGAACGAAGGCTTGCGCAAAATGCTCTGTGTGATATCAAAAAATGGTCGATTCGGCCGTAAAATTTGTGCCCTTCTTTTATAGTTGGGTAAAAAAATTTACTTTTATCTCAATTTTAATTCACATGAAACACCTGAATCCCTAAATTTATGCTAAAATTTTTGTATTACATTCATTTTAGTTCATGTCATCAAAGAGTCCCTAGTAAAATTTGGATTTTGATCAGTCCTAATCCTAACGTTTTTTGTGGACGATTTGATTTAAAGTCTAAGATCCTTCCAGTTTGCACTATCATCACTCTCGCTTACATTCAAAGAACTATCATTCGAATGCTTGCATGAGTGGCTAAAGTTCTCTCTTAGCACCCCCTCAAGTGGCACATCATTAAATGACATTTCATATTATAATTTTATGATTTGGAATAGCACGCTTTAATTTTTTATAATTTTGAAACAAAATTTGAATTATATTTTTCAACAATTCGGCATACTTCAATCACTAGAACCTATCCTAGCGGTGATGATCGCATGCCTACAGAACACTTTTATTTTGTTTCAAACTTTTTGGCAAAAAGATAAAACGTTAGGCTTCCATCAATTTCATCAGTATCTACAGCAGCCTAAACACAATGAATTATAGCCGTTCTAGAAACCAATGATTTAGCAACGCACAGAGCTCGCAGAGATAAAAAGTTAAATCTGTTGAAGATGATACAGAGGAAAAACTAAAATTACCTTCATTTGTCCTCAGGATGAGTTCATCAAGATCGGTCTTAATAGCAAGATAGAGCTGCTTCCACTTTTCAGACGTCTGGAGCGGCGCCGCGGCTGCCTCCAGCCTTCTCACAGTTTCTTCCTCTTCTTCGAGCTTCCTCCTCAAAATGGCCACTTCCTCTTTGTGCTTGCTCTTCTGGAATGCAAAGGACTGTTCCTTCTGCTCTTTCTGCCTTGTCATCTCCTTCATCTCCTCTTCCAATTGACAGATTCTGGCTCTCATATCTTTTGGCTCAGAAATGTGTTTTGCGTAGCATTTGCTGGCTGCTATCCCCATCACCTTTTTGGTTTTTGGTTTTTGGTTTTTGTGCCTTTTTCTTGGAAAGGGGTGAGAGGAAGGATTGAAAGAGTGCGGTTTAAATGGGAGGATGGATGGTCTACTGTTTGAAAGGGAATAGTGTTCAAAATGTTTTTTTTTTTTTTATATAAGAGTATTGTTGTTATATTACATATTAATATATTTTAAAATATATAGATAATATATTAATTTAATGTGTAAGTAAATGATTGATTGAATATATTTTTTTATGAGATTTATACGTAAAAATGATAATGTAATTGTTTTGATCAAATTAATGAGAGAGAGATATACTATTCTATTTTGAAGCTTAAATACAATGTTCTTTATTGATCATAAAATCTCAAATTTCTATTTTTAGCTTCTCACAAGAGGGGACTGATAAATTCTTTGACCTGATCTCTCTGAGCTCTTTTAAGATTTTGAGATTATGAATTATAAGAGCTTTGTAAGTGCACCTTATAAATTTACCATATACGTTGATGGTTGCATCGCCATTATAAGATTCATTAAACTTGTTCTTGAAGTTGAGCACAAATGTCTTTGTTTTCAATCTTGCCTTGCACTCCATCACAACGTGAAGTCAATGTGTCCAATAAAGGTGCATAGAACAATAAAAATGTTAACATATGAAATTATATTTCTAATAATATATATTTGCTTTGATTTTGCCTAAGAATATTAGGAAACATGTTGGTTGTCCACAAAATAAGATATCCCGGCTAACTTCCTTCCATATGATTTAAATAAGCACGTGATCGTACAATTTTGATTAAAGTTGAATCTAATAAACCTCGAGCAACTCGATTCTAACCCTTTCTGTTAGCCCGACCCCACCCGATATTGTTTATCTTCTCCTTCGTTCGTATAGCCGCTAAAACCCTAAACCCTAATAAATTGAGATCTCTGTACGTACTCACCAAATCGATCAATTAGGAATCAATCAAACAGTTAGGATGAGAGTTTTGAGATAGGGCATTATTTAGCATTTTAAATAAATTTATTTGTCTTAATTAAAATAAGTTTGAATGGATGAACTTTGTCAATTCAACGGTTTTATGCCGCTAATTACTGTGCAATTTTAAAAATGAACATTCCTCACATCCTAAGTGTGACTGTAAGTAATGGCCTATCCTAAGTATGAACTGTTAGTAATGTAAAGTTTAATGGGAACCTTAAATTACTTAGAAACCATAGATGTTATCCATATAAAGCTTTAAACTCCCTTTGCCTGAGCAATCTGATTCCTTTATGTGCCTTCCAAATTTTTCTAAAGTCTTTACTAACCTCAAAGAATCTTCCTATGCTTGTGGTTTGAGTTTTTGGGGGTCTGTAACGACCCCAATATTAGATCGGAAATCCAATCCAACAATGGAGTGTCACCATAACACTTAACACTGGATTAAAATGAAATTAACCCAACACCAAGTGTTATGTGGTCAAGTATTTTTGTGAGAGTGTTAAGTTAAGAAATTTATAATAGTAGAGAAGGAATAATATAAAACAAGTGCAAGTAGAACAGTAAATTATCCACCTATCCAATACAAGCATTTAAATGAAAGTATTTTCATCACAGAATGAAGTAAAAATATCACAAAAATTAATTATTACAAACTTAGAAATTACACATTTAAGGACATAAAAAGTCTCTCTCTCACATAAGTAAATGAAAATGAAAGATAAGCGGAAGCAGAAAATAATCTTCAAGCACTAGGTCCAGCATTACGAGCCTAATATTGCTCCTGATCTACCGTATTTTTGATATTTAAAATACGATATGGCACAGTCAAGAAAAAAAAAAGTAGTTAGACTAAACATTCTAAGCATAATTTAAGATTAACTAATTAGTAATTGAAATTTAGTTGAATATCACATAAACTAATTTACAATTTGAAACTACAGCGGAGCATTTAAAAGCATCAAGTAAGGGAAGAAAGTAAAGTATTATTGCTCTAGCCTGCAACAAATAGATAAGGGAACAGCATCATAAATAAGGTTAAAAACTATTAATGTGCATATAAATAGAATAAAATGGAAACCAGTATATGTCCAATGAAAGATATGCTAAGTAAGGCAAAGCAAAACAGTGATGCATTAAATGAAATTAAAGCAACATACACTGTATTCAAATGTGAACTGTAAGTAAATAAAGAGCAGTACTAAAAATAAAAGTGTAAAGTAAGTAAATAATGGAAGATCTTAGCCTCTTGGTGTAAGAATATATAGCCTAAGACTATGTGAAGTAAATATATCTAGAAAGGTATGATGAGATCTCACAATCAATAAGATTGTAAAAGACTCATAATTTATTTATCAAAGTTATTTATGAAAATTCTCATTCTGCGGGCACATACAGAATGAAGTGAGGAGTTAAGCACGTCTGCCTAACAAGTAAAGGAAAGCGGGGTCTCATAGAAAACAAATACTCACATTCACCCTCTGAGAATATGAGATCTCCTTATATCCCATCTTAAGCCTGCTCTTGGCTATCCACCATGGAAAAACCCTTAATATTTTATGAAAATTATATTTATGCACAAAGTCTTGTATGTATGTTCAAAAGTATAGGCTCAAGGCACAGTAAACATTCAAAGATTTCAAGTAATTATAAATTATGTGATATCCAAAGTTATCTAATTTTTAATAATCTACTTAATGATTGAAACTAATTAAGCTCCCAATTAACTTGTATATATCGATCTCTGAGTCAATTGTAAGTAATAGTATAAGTGAAGGAGTTTTTAAAAAATAGTAGTTTGATTTAATTTATGAAATAGCAAAATAATTTAAAAGTATAATCATGCAAAATGATACTTATCCAACACTAATCCTAAACCAATCGAATAAAACAAGTTGAGATTAAAAGTATAGGAAACTAGTATGAAAGAATAAAACTAATGAATTACTAAACTAATTGAAGTGGAGGTTAACATGCTACCTACTAATTTTATCTAATTAGCTTACAAATTAAAATGTTTCCAACCAATCAATCACTAACCTAGCTAAGATCAATTAGTAGGAGAGGTCTAAGTGTATGGGATAAATAAGATTAGAAGCTACAAGCTCTATGTTTATTATATATTGAAGATTAAAGAAGTCTATAGGTTATCTAAATCATAATTGGAAACTAATGAATTCTTAATTAAATCATTAGAAAGATTAAAAGAGAACTAGAAGCTAGAGAGAAAATGTGAGCTAAAGATCCAATCTAATTGTTGGGCACTAGTTCTATTAAGATCATCTAATGAAGTAAGCCATATTACTTAGCATGCAATAATTTGTTGAATAAGTTAGCTAAGATTATGATGACTATTCAACAAGCTAAAGTTCCTAAATTCTACTAGATTTATTCTAGGAATTGAAAGTTAAATCTAGAAATATGCTATGAACTAGTCTTGATAGATTCATAACTTATAATCACGGTGTTAATGTCATCTACACTTATTGGGAATATTATATAGCTCTAGAGATCACAAGCAAATCAAGATTTCAAATCAATCCTATAGCATCTTTATTAAGGATGAAAGTTGAATCAATAATTTACTAAGTATTCCAATTATATAAATTATGAAATTCAAGTCTCAAACATATAATTGAAATTATATGGGAAGCAAATAAAATGAGATATGTTTGATATCCTAAGGTTTAAAAACTTAAAGCATGCAATCTATGAAACTTAGAATAATGCAAAATTATGCTAATTAAAGAGCCAAATAACTAAAACATCTAAATATTATCCAAATAAAATAATATAAGCAAATATGAAATCCTTATAGCATAAGGAGAAGAATGACACTAACTATATCAAAATTGGACAACATTGGGTTTTTAAGATTTTTGGAACTTTTAATTATGATTAAAAAGTCGTTAAAAAATTAGGGTTCAAAACTAAAATTTGATATTATATTATTGTCATACACATATTTGTGATTGAAATTGATTATTTAAATGTCAAGTTTGGACAATATTTGATTAAATTGTGCCACATACAAGATTTAGGTTAAATTGTAAGAAATTAATAAACCTAAAACAATGTCTAATTAAAATAATTATGGAAATAAAAATTTAATGACGTATTAATAAACTACACATTTTTTTGGTCGAAGCAATATATAATTTCATATATTCAAGATGAATAAAATTAAAGTTATGCAATAATTGAATTGTATTAATTAATTATCATATTCAATTAATGTTAAATTAATTAATAGTGTATTACGGCTACTGTGCACCGGCCCACTGCATCCAAGCTAAATGGGTCGTGCAATTGATTAATGGGATGTCTGCTTAATAGGCTGCAAATCACGCCAAGAGCCCGCTGTTACACGCGCGCTGGACTATGGGCCCGTACTTGGGCCGCGGATACGGGCTCAGGATCCTCTTCCTCGTCGCCTTATAGGGACGGGGACGCAAAAAAGAACCCTAGAATTCTAGGGTTTTCAAGGTCAGGGCGCACGGGAGATTTCAAAATGTGAATAGCGATTTATATGAAGCTTAATGTCGAACCTATCCAACGGCATAAGCAATACACCCAGAGATTTCCTAAAATAGATTAACCTTAATTGAGAAAAAGTATGTTGATTCGAAATCGCCCTAGCATTGCTTCGAGTTCAATTGGCTCTATCACAACATTCCAGTTATTGCAAGATAAGTAAGCTACATATTAAATGATTGCTGAATGAAAAAAAACATAAGGAAAGTAGTACCTTTAGTCAGCTGCAGCTCCTCTAGGCTTAGGGTTAGCGAAAAAAATGTCAAGTCGCTCAAATTGTCAACAGCCAATGCCTTCAACCTTCAGGAGCTCCCCTAAGCTAGAATTTAAAAATAGAGAAGGAAAATGAAGGTGGCAGGAGCTCAGTAGGCTAAGTAAAGACCTCTAGGGTACATGAGATACACTTTCCTTGCGCACGGTCTCTCTCGGCGCAGGGACGTACAGTGATTCAACGGTAGTCATCGGATGCGCATGATCAGGCGTAAATTTCATCAGATGGCTGGTTGAGTCCCACATGTTAGTGAGTTGACTGACTCGATCAGGCTGTTGGATTGTTCTAATCTCAAATAAACGGTCCGATCGAGAGGAGGAAAGACAGGGCGCGTCTGATTGGCAACTTCGGCTGTTCCGTATTCAACATAACACAGCAAATCGGCGCCATTCAAGATTAGCCGTAGGAAATTGTATTAAAGAATATATATTAAATTATTTTAAATGCATTATTTAAATATTAAATTTAATCAATTTATTTACTCAAATTAAATAACCATACCGACTCCGAAAAATCTTAAATTTTCACCCTTACCTAATTAAGAGGGTGAGGAACTCAAAAATGTAACCGGATTTTTGATCAGAGGTCAATTTAATTATCATAATTTTTGAGTATTTAAATATTGTTAAAATAATCTGAGAAAATTCGACAACTTCTAAACACTCCCAAAATACTATCCTTAGCAAATTTTGGGGTGATGAATCCAATGATATATTCCAATTTTGATTCTGAAGTATAAATAAAATAGACATTCTTTAAATTATCAGAAAAATCATGAATGTTGGAAATTCTCAAATGATCTCCAAATCGCACAAAATTTGAGGCGGTGACTCTTAACACTATTATAAGAGTAATGGAAAATAAATGGAGTTGATTAGGTTACTAATTAAATGGTAACAATACTAGGATTGTTATAGGATCTCAACCTAAAATTTTCATTTTCACATTTTCCCTATTTGAACTTTCAAGCAATCTTGGCTTAGGCCTCCATCTTGCTTAGAGAAAACCTAGAAGGCTAAAGAGCATTACTAAAGTCAGTTTAGTCTATTGTAAAGCTTAAACCTCAAGACATTGTCTTTCTCATCCTCTATATTTACATGCCATTAGTGGCAATGTTTGCCAAAATAATTTTTATGTTATTATATTATTCCTTCAATAAATGTTGCTAGATTGGACATTTATTCTTAAATTTCTAATATAAAGGATAAAAATACTATTACAATACCCTCATCGGTATCTCTTCCTGACCCAAGCACAATTAATGCATTTAATCCTAATATTAGCTAATATTAATTGAGGTTTATAGTCAATTATAAATTCATTAAAAATATTTAATTGACTAGAAAAAATATTATTCACCAATGGTAGTACGGAATCATTTTCCTATAAAATAATCATAATTTACACACAATTTAAGAAATTAAATTTACAGTTGAAAATGATATTTGTACAAAAATTGTGATAAATGAAATCAAAATTCTTGACCTATCAAAAATTTAAATCAAATAATTATAATTTTCTCTTATTTACACATCTAACATAAATTTTAATATTTGCAATAATAAGTTAATATTTAACAATTTATGAAAAAATTTGTTACATAAAAGTATAATCATTAAAATATATTAAAGCCTAGATCATATTTTTGTTGTAAAATTAAATTCTTAAAAATGTTTTTTTTTTTAACTTAACCTACTAAAAAATCTAAAGAAATAAATAAATCTTAGTTAAGATTTTATAATCAAATTAAATTCTTATATTACTTTTTGAGAGAATAAATACTATGTTATCATTAATTTGGTATGATTAAGTTCTTAAAATATTTATAATTCAATATGTAATATGCTTTGATATGATACTCTTAATTATATAAATAAAAGGATTAGAAGGACTAAAAATTCACATGATTTGTAAATTAGCAAGGAAAAAAAACTATCACTCGCACAATTTCATGCAACAAAAGAATGACAAAATCAAACAACTCTATACAATTTTTAAATTTTAATTTTTTTAAAATAATCTCTTAATGCTAAATTAAAATTAGAAAAGCCAGCTAAACGTGCGCTTGAGATTTTAGCTTGGGTGTCGTGAATCCAACCAAACGCACGCAAAAATGGCGTCGGGGGCAGTGCACTTGCGCATGCCCCGCACAAACGTGCGCTTGAGATTTTAGCTTGGGAGTCGTTTTAGCAACAAGCTTTACTCTTTAATAACCTCTTTGTTGTGGCTCCATACCACACTAATAGCCATGTGTTTCTCATTCTTTGAAGAGATAACTTGTGGATTATAGGGGGTTACTTCTCTACCACTTTTGATCCTCTCTTACCCCTTTTTTTTATTCTTCCTATTTCTCTCCATGAATTTTAAATCAACTAAACATCGAATCGAACAATTTAGACTATTATTTACTAACCTCTTTGTTATTTCAGATCGTCAATTCAAATTATATCGGTCACACATTTATTCAAAAAATCAAATCTAAAATTTTATTTTTCCGTTATCACACTATCGAAAATATTAAATGATATGGGTGTAAGGAAATAAATATATATATATTAATATGCAATATATTAAAAATTTAGTGAGATTGTGCAAAATTTCCCCCTTGATAATTGTAATTCAATTTTGTTCCCTTTTTCTTCGCTCATTTTCTGCAATATTATTATTCATTAAAATATGTAGTATATATTAGTATTTTTTCTATCTGCAAATCTTATGAACTTTGAATAATAATATTTCTTAATCTATTGACATGTGATGAATTATACAGATCAGAAAATGCAATGAACCATATATATATATATTTATTTATAATGCCACCGAACAGAATATGTTATCATTTAAGAACTAAACTTTACCAATTTAATTGCATTTTATTTTCAAAAAAAAAAATGCAGAATTTTTCTTTTGAGGGAATTTAAATCTTTATTGGATAGGTATATATAGAACATAAAGTTTAATATTCACAAATATTAAAATGTAAATACTAAAGTTTGGGCGCTAAATAATGTAATTTCAACTATTAAAGTTCCCCAAAATTAACATGACCGGCTTTCGAAGCCTAATAGTCTATCAAATTTGTCCTTAAAGCGTGTTTTAGTGATAATCTCCCCTAAAAAATTTATATATTAATATCTAAAACACAAATCCATTAACTATGGATTTTGCTAATCCATCTAAACATAGTGTTACAATGATAATTATTGAGATAAGATAGTTAAATTAATAATATATTTATATGTTAACAAGATTTGCGTTGCTACTTTATTTTAAAATCCCATATTTTGTTTGTTTTATACAATCCTGAGTTTTGCATAATAATAATAATAATGATAATACATTATATTAATAAGGGTCCTTTTTCCCAAAATATCAATGGAATCTTTGCTTTGCTACATTGATGGACCCTCATAATCCAAATATGAAGACGAGTCCTTAAATGAAGCTTCCAAAGGCTTTAGACCGCTTCCTAGTTCATGGCAACAGGCTCAAGCCATGATGACTCCTCCCTCACCATTCAAGTAGAGAGGAATCCATCCTCATTGCGCCTATCGGAGCTTCGAATAAAATCATGGCAGAAGTAAGGTTCCTCCAATCTTCCCTTTCAAGTTTAACTTTTCATGCTTTTTTTTTACTAAGCCATATAGGCATATTCAGATGGGGTTGCCCTCCAGGTAAATACCATCTCAAATTTGATGCAGAAGAAATATGTTATCTTGTTAAAGGAAGGGTTATATCTCATATAAAGGGGGCATCAGATAGTGTAGAGTTTGGTGCAGGAGATCTTGTTGTCCTTCCCAAAGGACTTAGCTGCATCTGGGAAGTCTCCATAGCAGTTGATAAATACTATAAGTTTCAATGATCTTTTTCTAGTTCAGTATCTTTTTTTCTTCTGTGAAATTTGTTATTGTTTTGAGCTTTTTTTCATGGCCACAATCAATGTATCAATACTTATTTAAGTTGAATCCTTGAGCGTATGCATAGGCAAAGATTAGCCATAATATAGTATTCATGGGCAGCAAACTTACCTTAAAATTGTTCGAGAAATGGTGTCCAAAATATGGGGCATTCAAAAGATGATTCTGCATTAAGCATGATCATACGAGTATAACGGATGCCAATAAATCAACATGAGATTCATTCATCATCACATGAGAGTAACAAGATGAATAGTTTGATAGAAAATCAAAGGAAAAATGGATTAGGGATGATAATCTCTATATGATTATATCAAGGGTGAATGCACAAAAATCCCTATGAGTCAGCTACAAGCAATAGTATAATTTAAGCCATCATGATATCTTCAAATATTTTTTAATCTTATTGCATTTTAAATTACAAGGGTTGTTGCTCTTTTTAGTTGACTAGTGGAGTTTAATCTTAAGAATATCAAGACCTTGTATCGGTATAGTAACTCAAAACCAATAATTCAACTTCAAACCCAAAATAAGTTTGAATACAAATGAGAAAACTATGATCAAATCATAATAAAAATGGCTATATAATAAAAAAAACTTTCCACTTTATTGAACTTAGAGGCTAACTCACAGTATATGTACTAGCTCACAATAAGTCCTCTATATTTGGGGTCAACTTTCTTATTAGTAAGAATAATATTTTCTAAATTTCTTTATCAAATTGATATGTAGGCATTGCATTTGCTCTAATTTCACTGCCATCATTAGCTAAAATATCTTAAAGTGCTATTTACCTTCCCATGAATCAGCCTCACTTTGTGAGAATTGAGACACAAAAATCTAAAGAGAAACAAAATTGTCTAGTGATTTTAACAATAATAAACTAAAGATATGGTTGCATAGGAGATGTTGAACCACATGCGTCCCCACTGCCATTCAATCATTTCGCCATTCAAAGACTCTTATATTTCTAATATACTTATATGTATGTGTGCGTGTGAAACCTTCTGCTATCTTGTTTGTTAGTTGGATTGAACTCAGTCCTTATCCACACATGGCCTTGCAAAGATAAGATGCCTTGATAAAATTCTGCTGAAAGCTAATCTCTTTAAGAAACAAAATTGCAACTATAACTATTCCTAAGAGTACAAAAACAAAAAACTCAATCATTGAACTACAATACCATTAGCTCTCCAGCCTTTTTTTAATAGTGCTTCTCTTATGCCCCATTATTATTTTTAATCAATATTTCTTGTTGAATTCTTGTGGAGCCATGGAATTTTTCAAGGCATAAATGATTAGTTGTGGGGCAAAAGTTTGAGAATTTGCACTTTATTTGCTTTCTTCTTTTTATCTCAACACTTATATTCTTCAGCTGAGTGATAGGATATAGTATGGACTCTAAGGTGGAGGAATCAGCCAGCAAAAAAATAAAGAATTTTGTCCAGAGATTAAAAGCAAGAAAATTTTCATTTAAACTCGCTATAATTTCTTTATTCTTAACTGTTATACAATGCATAAAATATAAATCTCAGCATCAATGCAATATATCCAAGGGCCCTGCTACAGTAATTAAAAAAAAAAAACATTTTGCAGCGGATTACAATTGCCCAGAGCTTTTTGGGCTGCATTGGCCAACATTGTGTTTTCCTATATATAATTAGGATGATAAGACCCAACCTGTTAAATTTGTGTTATAACCCAAATGTTATCCCTCAGCATCAACATTTTTGTGCATATTAAGATCAATCCATTGTGTACTGAAAATGGAAATGACATTGAGGCAATCCAGCATAAATATGCAAGGTTTTGAGTGTTATATTCATATTATATATATATCATAGCAATCAAAACTTGAAGAAACTCTGAGCATTCCACATTAAGAAAGGAAACGAACCAGTTTCATGGTTCCAATATCCAACATTAAAATCTCAACAAGATGAATCAGCAAAAGTACAGGACAGAACAGAAAGGTTCACAAAGTATGAAGGGATAACAATCAAAAAGTAAAATCCTAGTAGTGAATGAAATAAGCAGCGCCCTCTTTTTCCTACATGAAGAGATTGGGCCGGGATGCCTTGAAGGTAGTTTTGAGCTTGCGGGATGGCGGCCTAACCTTCTTGAAGACGAGGGGAAACTTGATCTTAGAGTCGTGGAATTGTTTGGTGCTCTCACGCTTGCAGAGCTTTGCAGGGATGGTCGCGGTCTTTATGATCTGAATGCACGGGAAGCGCACACGGTGACGGGATGCCATTTCATTGTACATCTGCTCCACCGCGCCATTCAGCGTTGTATCCCTGTACTCCTTGTACATGTTGTGGTACCCAGTCCTGCTCTGATACCGGAGCCATATGCCATAGTTCTTGATCTTGGTTGGATGCCTCTCAAATATCTATAAATTAAAAGATTTAGCAGATTTCTTAAGATTTATATTTTCTTATAAGGCTAACTTCTTTAATAAATTATGCAGGTTTTATCAAGTTTAATATGAAAATAATGACTTCAGAAAACTTGAAAGTGAAAAAGACTCAGAAAACATGAAGAAGATATGAGCCTGGTCTGTCATTATAGTGTTAATAAAAGCTGTATAAAATTTCTAAAACAACTTGCACATGCATGCAAGTGTTTGAGCAGAAGAATGAAAACTCAAACAAGGATACATTTTAAGAAAATAACAAGAACCAAAACACAAAAAAATCATGCATCTTCATCTCAAGCCACCATTGGCCTTCACCGGCCATCATCAGCATTCACCGGCCATCAACAGCCTTGTCAGCCATCGACAGCCCCCCACTGATTGGCCCTCTCATGCCATTTTACCTCTTCAGGACTTCTGAAATTGTGTTTGTTACATTACACCTCCTAATTTTGCCAAAACAAAAAATAGAATAAATTTAAAGGATGACTTTTCCAGACAACTGAAGTCAATTTACACTACACTTGATTTACCTAAAATTAATATTCTGCAATTAAATTACTCTGAAAATTCAATTACACCAAATAAAACAGCCACTTAGTAAACCAAGAAATCCTCCCAACGGCATGTCAAGAAAGTGGACTCCTCATTACGACTATAGAATTAGCAAAACAGAAGAAATGGCATAAATTAATAAAATGTTAAATCCTACAATTATGCAGGATTAGTAATTAATAAATAAAACAAAAACACTCCATGCAAAAAGAATAAGAAGAAGCATGTTGGTGGAAATAGCACAAGTTGTAATAATAAACTAAGCTTAAAGAGAGAGAAATGCTGTGATGGGAAAAAATATAGTAATCTCCTCATAGAAAAGGTAGAGAGGGACAGCAGACTAATTGCACGCTAGAAAAAATCACAACAACAAAAAAATGGGCAGTAAGTAGAAGGGATCAGGAGCCACATGAACAATTGAGCACCAAAAATTCTATCCAATGATTTTAATCAAATTACTATTCTGATATTATTAGAATTTAAAATTATTAAATCTTAACTTAATGTCAATAAGTGAATATCATGATGTTTACATATAGCCAGAAAATATTAATTATTACTAGTGATTAAATAACCTACAAGTTTATTAATTTTAATATAACTTGCCTAAATATTTATTTAAAAGACTGAAAATTAATGTATAAATATTACCTTTAATTCAACTAAGAAAAAATTAAAAATTTAAATACTCTTACAAATTTATAAATTAATAAATCAATAATGTTTAAATATACACAGCAAATAATAATTATTACTGATGATTAAATCACCTATTATAAATTAGAGGTTTTTACATGCATACCACAAAGTTCCTTTTATTTTACAAATTTAACACAACTTTTTAAAAATATAATATACACCACAATTTTTTAAATATATAACAAAAAACAGCAATTTAACGCAAAGAAGTGGCGATGACACCGGAGGAGAAGAGAGGTAGCAAACCCCTCAAAAAAAAAAAAAAAAAACGGAAGTGATAAAATAGGAGTAGCTTCATTTCAGCGCAACTACACGACCTCCGGCATGTCGTCTATCCTCCCGATCGATCTCCACAGCCAGCACTCAAACTCCGCAAAACGTGATCAGCCCTTACCCACCAAGATTCCATCTGCGGCGAAGCCTTAATGGAGTCCTATGTCATCGTCGAATCCCAGAAACACTTCCTTCCCGCGCTCAGATCCTTTGGCCGTCTCACCATCACAGACCCTGTTGCCGATTGGGTCATGGAGGAGATCTTGTACACCCAAACTCGACGGCATGCTCCTCATCCCCAACAGCAACATCATTGTCATTAACAGCACTGGAAAGGCTGCACTGGTCGGAACTGCCTGCGAGCCTGCCCTCTTCCCATTCTCTACAAGCATGTTGTCGCCCACGCCAATCGATGGAAGGTCCTTGCCCCAAATTCAATCTCCAGGATATACAGTGTGGTGCTGTCAGATGTTGTCATGCTCATCGCCGGCAGCAATACGAACCGAGTGTACAACCCCTCTGGCTATATTTTGAGGGGACTGTGACTCCTATTCTTCTCCTCCAGTGTCATCGCCGTTTCCTTCCCGTTAAAATGTTTTTTTTTTATATATATTTAAAAATTTTGTAGTGTATATGATATATATAAAAAGGTTATGTTAAATATTTAAAATAAAAGAAAGTTTGTGGAAAACAGGTAAAAGCAGCAACAGAGCAACAAATGATTCAAAAAGACTCAGTAGGACACTCCTAACCCTCAACATCAAAAGCAAACCTTTCGACAGAACGGAGACAGCAAAGACTCATAAACCATATGCTCTCAAAAAATGTTGTACCATCTCAACAAGGGATTCATTTTGGCTCGTTATATCTCAAAATATCTAGTAGTAAGGCATTTTGTGTATTATTTGAATAAAAGAATGCAATGGCATTGTGAGAAAGTAATAAAAGTTTAGATGACATGACAGCAAACCAAACAATTGTCATGCCCTCATTATCAAAATAAAATACAACATAGCAACAAGATCTCTTAGACCCAAAATGTTCTAAGCGAATTAAACAAATATTCAATAAATAATTAAGCAAATAACTCACACAAAAAAGACTATGGGGTCATTTAGTTTTTGATATATAGATACTAAGCCACTCCATCACCAAACAACTTCCGATTACAAGTTTGGCTCACTCATGTAATCTAAATTTTATTTTATTTACCAAAATGCCAACCATTAACTGATTTTTTGGCCAATTTAGCCAGTATAGAGATGTAAATCCCATTTTTCGCTAGACAAAAAATGATGCCTGCAGGTAGATTGTCTCCTTCATTTCTATTTCTGACACCTTCGTTTGTGAATGTATTACAACACAGAACGTAACATTACCTAATAATATCTTAACAACGATAAAAGCCAAAAAACAATGAACAAAAACACACAAATGCATATTATCTGAATAGCATGTATTTTAGATAACTTTGAAAATGTCAGCCAATGAAATAGCCCCTAAAACCTCAAGTCTTCCATCATATGCATAATTTATCCTATAATTTATCGCGATTGTGAAAACTCTAGCAAAAATTTTAGTAATTCAGCATGAAGAAGCTTACCATTCAATAATAACAGAGAAAATCAGCTCGTTATCGATGCCAATAATAAATTTATAATTTTGAATTCAATAGTTAGTTTACAAACATTAGATAAGAGCAAACCTCGTTGATAGCAAGTACTTGACCGTTGCTTTTCTTCACCTTCTTCAGTTTCCTCAGGAAATACCTATTACAATGATGAGAAATAATTAAATGAATACATAAATAATTAGATATAGATATAAATTTTGAACGTGAAGGCGAATATGCTTACCAGAACTTGGATTTTGCCCTAACTTCATTAGTAGCCCACAGCTTCATGCGGTAAATCTTTGGATGCTCATCGTTCGGTGTTGGTAGGGCACGACCAACAACTTGGTACTGATGAAACTGCAAAGATCAAAAGCGAAAAAATAGAAATTGCAAGCAGTCGATAATCCTTTTGGGGCATGGGAAAAATTCCAGTGAAAGAGAAGAAGGAAAAGAAAAGAAGAATATAATCTTAGTTACCCTGAAAACGCCCATTGATACTCTAAGCTGCAACGTTGATCTCGCGCTGCGCGGCCTCTCGATCCGGGTTCAGGTTCTACACTTTTCGGCGCTTACAGGGGTTAAATTGCTTCTGGGAGGCGCTGCAACAAACCCTAGAATGCAATTGACTAAATTATCCTTCTTTATTTCTGAAATTACAAGTTGCCCGAAATGCCTCTTTTTTCTTTTTCAATGAAATTCTAATTAAAAATATCATATTAATGTTTTTTACCCATGATTAAAAAAAATTTACGAAAAATCTTATTAATTGATATAAATAAAAAAAATAAAATTTTTATTAGTTGATAAGAATACAAAAAATATATACTCTTTAGCAACATATATACAATTAATAAAAATCTTATTGTTAAAAATTTTTAAGAAAAAGAACCATAAGACATAAGAAGTTATTCATCCTCTAAGAGTTGTTTCTGCCTTTGGTGCTCCGTATATCTTTTTTCCTTGTATTGCTGGAGATATCTTTTCTTTATATATTTTTCTTTCTTTATCCTTAAATCATCTCACAACAAAAACCTTCTAGTTCAATCAAATTCTAGCCAATAATGGTGTATTGGCTTCAACTTTCGTCGAATGCGGGTATGCTGACCTAAAACCAGTATCATGCAACCCTCAAGGCTTTACTATTTTGACTGGATCTTGCTATTTCGCACAGTTTAGTTGCTTAGCCCTCGTATTTACTCTTTTTTACCAAAAATTTTTTATTTTTAATTTATTGAGTATTTCTTCTTTTATTATTTTAATGTTTATTAATGTTGTCTACTAAGTGAAAGGAGTAACATGTGTTTTAATAACCCAAATCCTTATTAAAATAATAAGGACCAAATGAATGACTTAATTATGATAAAATCAGAATCAATGAAAGTTCAAAATTAGGTCAAATCAAATATATCATTGGAAATAGTATATTTTTGTAATTATAATACTCAGATTTGAAGTCAATTTAACTAACATATATTATTGTATTAATTTTTTTATTTTTTTAAAAAACCTAAAATTAAGAAAAAATATATATAAATTAAAATTCAAAAATTTTAGTGTTGTTGGGTTTGTAATAATAAGAAAAGGCTGCACAAAAGTTTCATTGAATTTTGAGCGTCATATTGTCCGTAATTAATTTTATAAGTTTTTACCTTCAAAAATTAATAAAAATTAAATTATAGCTCCAAATTAAAAAAAAATTTACTAAGGGAGTTTGTCTTGTCAAGATGGATCTCTCGATCAAATTTCATTAAATTTGTAAATTAAACGGTAAAAAATGTGATTAATTTAAAACACATTTTTCGATTAAAAATTTTCCCTCATATTCTCCCTCCTCCGGCATTTCCTCCTGTCGCTCCCCACCCTTGTAACAACCCAAGGGTTCTTAATCAGTATTTATCAGTCAAATCAGCTCGTAATCATCTCCATTAGTCTCTGTAAAGTGTTTAGACCAAATCCCGATAATTTGGAGCAATTCGGAGCTCAATCGAATATTTTTAATATTTTAATATATTTAATTAATTAGATAATTTAGATATTTAATTTGGCATCAAAATCAAAATCTGACTTTAACATTGCGCTTATCACCTCAAAATTAGCTATGGTTGATATTTTAAAAGTTATCGAATTTTTCACGAATATTTTAATGTATTTAAATACCTCAAAAATAAGGATCATTAAAATAATCTCCAAATTAAAATCCGACTTCACGGTTGAGTTCCTCACCCTCAATTTAACTATGAGTGAATATTTGTAAAATTTTTAGGGCTCGTTTATTAATTAAAATTAGAGAATATTAATTAATTAAATAAATTTAGTTTTAAAAATTATTTATTTTCCCTCTACACTGGACCCCACTTCCTTCTCCTCCCTTCATGCATATGCCTTCCTCCCGCTCCTGCGAATGCAAGCCTTCCTCCCCATGCCGATGGGAGAGGACCTACTGCCCTGCTCTACCCTGTCCCGCCGTGCCCTGCCCTCCCCCTATTAAAGTTATTTAATTATTAATTAATTTAAATTAATTCCAAATTCATAATTAAAATTTGACTATTAAATGGGCTCAGAAGAATTCCAAAAATTCACCCATAGTTAATTGAATGGTGAGGAACGTAACAGCAAAGTCGGATTTCGTGTTTGACGAGTATTTATTTAATATAATTTTCAGGGTATTTTAAATATATTAAAATAGAAAATCTAACGACTTTCAAACACCTCTAAAATATCACACATAGCTAATCTAGGGGTGATGAGCGTAATGGCACTGTCAAATTTTTTTATTTGAGGTCAATTTAATTATGTGACTTTTCAAACTATTAAGATTTTCCAAAAATTGGGCTTGGTCCAAATGACTCCTGATTTGAACAAAAAATTTAGGGTTCTCTCCTAATGGCATATTAAGACTACTGGAATCAAGATCATTCCCTGATTTAGTCCTGATTAATTATGGTAACAATCTTGGATTATTACACCTACTATTTAGTAAAAATGTGATATCTTAAACATATTGTTTTCACTAAATCAATTTAAAATGTATTTGAACACTTGTTTAATTTATATTTTTCTTTTCTTTAGTTGCGGCCCTGACATTGTGATACCGACAATATCAGATTTAGAGTTGTTCATGAAGAGCATCATGTGAGGAGCATAGCCAGGAGAAGGACCTTCCTACCGCTGTTGAGCTTTATACAGATCTTTTTTGCTGCTTGTCAGAATGAATATACATTTTTAATTACTTTTAATTCAATATTGTAATAACTAATATTTTGGATGTCCTTATTTTCTGCACTTTTATACTGAGTTGAGATCTTGTTCTTCTCTTACATGCTATGGAATGGATGTATATTTTATCTTGCTTTCGCATACTTTGATATTGATAAATGACTTACATTTTCAGGAGACAAGTCCTTCCTCTAAGATGGATTAGATTGATTCATAGCTTGACTATAGCTAGGATATTTGCCTCATATGGAGACCGCCTTCATCATAATCATATTAATATTAGTATTAGCATGACTAGGGCAGGGACGGGCCCCGCACCTTCTCTTTATTCTCCTCTCCTCCTCCACGGCCGACCACCGCTTCCCGCCTTATCGCCTCAACCTCCCAACACCTCGTGGGTACCTCGTTCAAGTCTCTTAAACCTCTCGACGACACCTTGTGGAGTCGTCGCTACCTCTCGACAAACCACAATTTCTTTTATTTTCTCTTCCCCATTGAACCACCACCCCTCGCATCGCCGTTGGACTTTACTGAAACTCTAACAGAAAGTTGTCCGACACTTTTAATAACTATTCCCCAACTCCTTTTCAAATCGCCACATCCTCACATTGAATTCCATTTTAACGGAAATGAGCCTCGAAAACACACACAAAAAGAGTGAGTGGGGAAAATTATTTGGACAAATCATCAAAATAAAATGTTAAATGAGAGAAAATAATAATTAAAATTTAATTTGACTCCTAACTATACTAATTAACTAACCACTAAATTTTATATTTATTTTTTTTGCTCAACCACTAACTTTCATACATATATATATATGTAATAACCCAAGTTAATTAGGACTAATCCAGGTTCTAATCTTAATCTTAGTACACTAATTAAGTCATTAGAAATTCTCCACCATGACATAGTCCAAATCACGAGTCAATTGAATCAAAACCCTAATTTTGAAAAATTCATAAACCCTGATTGCTATACTTAATGACATTATTGTTTCAATTTTGTCTTAAATAAATCGATTAAAGTGGTAAAATATAAGTTTGTCCTAAATTTGGCTAAATGAGGTTGTTTTAAACTTTATCGATTCTTTAAGCAACCTCAACTTGTCTCAAAATCTTCTTCTCATTCTTTTCTTACACATCAACCATCTTGCCCTATTGCTTCTTTCAACACCACCTGATAAAAATATATGAAGACAATTTTGAGCCAAAGCTTCTCTTACAAATATGCTAAGTTAAACTTATAAAGTTCATAAACAAATATTTCTAAAGGGATAAGAGGTATATCACCACATGCTGAATTTTATAATGGAATAAGAGTATTACAAAATGATTAAATGAACAAATACATTAAAATTTTTGTAAATTTATTAAGTTCTTACTTCAGCCAAATTAATGAATAAGTTCTTGATATAAAATTATGGCTTTGTTTAAGGAAACAGTATGTTAGCATATATGCCAAAGAGTCACACGTTACAAAATAATGTTTGCATGTATATCTTAATTTTAAATTATTATATGTAAAGTTTAGGTTTCTAACATATTTTTCAAAGGCAAAATATTCATATTTCAAATATAAAATGGAATTGCAATTTTCATTTAAGAAAATTTTGCACAATAATCTTGTGGTTTATCCTAAATTATAATCGAAAGTTAAGAAATTCATTACTTCATAAAAACACATGACTATTTTGTGGTTCAAGAAATGTACTTGAGTTCATGTATATAAAACCATTAAGATAACACTTTTATGTACATTTGCTTTTATAGACCCACATATTGTCACGTGACATAATATCATGTGGAGGGTCAGCACCAACCCAAAGGGCTTATACCATTCTAGAAACTCTTATAAAAGTAAGATCATAGCACAAATAATGAATGCCACTATCTACTTTAGACATTAAGCATGCATGCTACTTATATCTTTATATTTCTGAGTGCATGACCAAAATTACTTATACATATGTTTGTTTGATAATACAATATATGGACATGTATATTTTTACATTTTATAGTGGCTTAAATTAACTAATTCATTCATAATAAGTTATTGCACTTTAAATATACTTTTAATGCACAATAAATATTTACATTTGGATTTGGGCAAAACATATTAAGAACATGAACAAATCTATATGTTCTATCTATTACCACACAAGATAAGGTCTTTCAGTATGGGAGGATCCAATAAATAGTCATCTAGAAAATGTGTCATATTCTTAGGGCATTTAGGAATTTTGTTTATTGCTAATCAATAGTTAAACTTACACCACAAGAGACAAAGCTTCAATTTTAGTAGTTTAATATTATGTATATCTTATATTCAACTAAAATTTCACATAGAAACACACACATGCTTTAATTTTTACATTAATATATTTATATTTTATATTTGAAAATCCGCAGCTATGGATTTTCATGGCAATATTAGGAAGATATACACATAAGATTGACTAGAGTGACACCTAAATCTTCAAAACAAATCATAAATTAAAGAATTTTAGTTAATAATTGGTAAGCACAAGCATGAAATGATATCAATAGGATCACATCAAAACTAAGAATATTAAGATAACTACTTAAAGATCTCATGATTATATTATATTATATATATATATATAAGAGTCAACTTAATTAAAGTGTGAGGTAATTTGAAGTCGTGACATGAGCTCCTAATCAAGATTCTACAATAAAAGATGTACAAATTTGAAAGAGAGATGTTTACCAAATTTCAAGAACAAGAGAAACAAGTAAAGAGATCTAGATTCATCACGATCATATAAACATATACAACCACATGCCTTTGAAGTTCTTATGTAATGTTCATCTAGTGTTTGAGAGTTAAGAAATTACTTTGGGGATTGGGATATGTGGAGAGAGCAAGGGATACATATTTTTTTTCAAGTAAAAAGGATTTAGAAATGATCATAAATATTTCCTACATTAGAATAAATTTTTATTTTTAGCCGATAAACCCTTATGCACATATACACAAAAAAAATATTCAGGACCAATAGATTTTTTTTTAATTTTTATGTACAAGTCCCACAAAAAAATTTATTCATCAAATAATCTACTTGCGTATTAGATTGACACATCATCTATATATTTTCGTGTATACTAGTATGTAAGTTTATTAATATTCTATATAAATAATGAATTGAGACTCTAAGTATGCAATAATTAAAAATTAAAAAGATGTGTTTTTGAAAAAATTTGACATCTATTAAATGATAAAATATTTTTAAATTGAGTTTGGTAGTTTCTTTGGGATGGGAAAATAGAAAAATTGGATGTTGTTTATAATGAAAGAAGATTTGTGAACTCGTAGAGAAATATAGGGCAGATGGCACTGTTGATGGGTGCAGGGGCGGGCTCAGAGCCCATCACCGATAGAGAAAGGGAGGATTTGGATGCAATTGCTGCCCTCAAGGAGTCTGCGGCGATCGAACTCAAGGTGAAACACTTTCTCATCTCATCGTGCCATCTATTTTATTTAAAACAAACAAAAACCAGTTTTTTAGACGTCTGCTTCATACATAGGTTGCATTTCTTGAATGCAGGAGGAGGGCAATCAATATGTGAAGATGGGGAAGAAGTACTACTCGGCTGCTATCGATTGCTACAGCAGAGCAATCAGTCAGAAATCCTTGAGCGATTCAGATCAGTCGGCCCTCTTTTCAAATCGCGCCCATGTCAATTTAATGCTAAGAAACTACCGACGAGCTATTTCTGATGCCGAAGAGGCTATCAGTCTCTGCTCAACCAATGTTAAGGTAGATATTCTACTTTAATTTCTCTAAAAGACTCCTATAAATGATTCTGTTAGAAATCATGTTTAAAAGTTATCAATGATTTGTACTTCATTCGTTTTGGTTTAATGAGTTTCGGGATGGGTTGCTGTGTTTGTGTTTAATGTTAGTTTCTTATTATTTCCCAATATTTTTCAAAACATGCTTTGGAGTTTTAAGCTACTCAACGAGCTCTCATGTGCTTTCACGCTGCATATCTATATACTTCCATTAAATCACAATAATTATACTTATTAACTAGGATAGGTTTCATGCTTGAGTAGGTGTCACTAGCATAGGCAGATGCGGTGGCAAAGAGTTATGAAAGAATGACCAAGTTGCATAGCTTAAGGCATCAGAATAGTATTTGCCAAGCCAGGAGGAAGTTGTTGATGCTGTTGATGAAAGATAACAGGAAAATTCTCGGCCAAGTTGGTGGTGTGATGAGGGATATTATGGGCTTCATCTAGAATATGACTTACCTTGTTTTGAAAGAGACCAAGATACCTTTGCTCAAGGACCCTTTGTTGAAGGTGATTATGAAGGACAATATTTTCAAGTGCTAGTCTGATCTTGGTGACATTAGAATGAACGTCTGTTGGATCAAAGCGTTTGTTGCTAAGCTAAATGTTTTATGAAGGTTTATAGTACTTCAATCATTGTTACTTATTTGAAGCACATACTTGGTGTGAATGCCCATATTGCTTATAGTCGAGCTCTATAGTGGCAAAGGAAACCTACAATCTGAAACAATAACGACAAATGAATGCCTTGAAGAGAAGTTGCAACTACCAACTCCAAACTCTAAAAATTCTTAGTGCGTTTGAAGGTGGAATATATGAAGCTAAGGATTTTGTAAGCGTTAAACTTTGGAGAAAATACTTTATTAGACATTAAGGAATGATAGTCTTATGTCCTTGTGCTGAGATGACTTTGCAAAGTGTTGCCTTCAATATGCCAAATTATGTACTTCCAAGCATACTTCTACCTCCATCGCATAGGGAAAACAATGAAGTGTGGAACATTAGAACAATGAGCAATCAAGCTTCCTTTTCAACTTGTTACATGATAGTTGGTAGTACATACACAGTAGAGAGTAGTCCCATACTCGGCTTGGGAGGCCTAGTTGGTGTTGTTCCGAGTGTTTTATGCATTTTCTGCCAACGTAGATATTTTATTGTTTTAAAATTTCTTTATCAAACATCTCAAAAATGTATAACTTCCTTTGTTGTCATACCTTACATAAAATTAAATTTTATGTAAAATTTTGGTATTCCATCTTAACATGTGTTTGATCTCTTTCTCCCAAAGTTTAAAATATGGCTTAGGAATACAATCATGCAAATTGCATTTGTTATTGTGAATAAGTATAGAGTATTTGTTTTCTCTGCCCTTAATTTTTTTTTAGTTTCAATGTTCATTTTAAATATCTTTATGAGTCAAACATATCAATAAGAATATCATCCAATTTTTCCACTCTTCATTTTCTTTAAAGTATTTAAAATCTTAGTTTTTCTCATAAGTCCAATGAAAGAGTACATATTATATTTATGGCTACTATGCTGACTTTTTTTAACTATAATATTACAATATTATCTAGAAGGTTTATAAGCATAATTCATCAATCTATTTGATTGTCCTCAATTTTGAAAAATATTCTTATCACAGTGCTTTATCAATTCACTTGAGTTAAGTCTTTGATTTTCTTATTTCTTAATTTCACTAGCTTAAAAAGATTTCTTATTTTTTCCTTCATCATTGCATAATTCTCATATAATATTTTTAAAAGTCAGTCTTAATATCATTAACTATTTTCTTAGACTCAAGCATGCATATATACACACAGATACACACACAAATACAGACACACACATATATATATATATATATATATAATCCTGTAATTATCATTTTAATGTATTTAAATTGCTCTATATAACAAATACTCTTAATCTTTTGTATGATTTTTATTTTTACCAAAGTGTCTTTGCCATTAGATTCTCTAAGCATGTCTTTAGTTATCTCATAAATACATCTAACAAGTATTTGCTACACAAAATGTATCTCTTCATTAATGTTTTTGTGATCAAATTTTAAAATTATTCTTTCAATTATATTTTTTATTTTAACTTTTATGACTTCTTAATTAAATCCTAGGACAACTTTGATTTATTACCATTTCTTCAACTTTTCTTAGTAAATCTAGAATTAATAATTGATGTTTGATTAAGCTTTTTTGTGATATTTTTATAGTCTCTTCAATATAATTATTATCTTTTCTTTGTAAGAAAATTATAAATTTATTAAATGATCTGTTATTTTACATGCAGTCACATATCTTTCTTTTAAATAATATATTAACAATCATAAGTTAAAACAAACTTGAAAATCACATTTCTTTTTCATTAGAATACTTTATGTTAAATTTATCATAAATTCTATTAAATTCATCTGCTACTATTTCAACATCTCCATTTAAACCTTCATTTAATAAAGTGTAGTTTTATATTTTCTTAATAAATTCTTTTAATTCATTCCAATTTTTTTTTGTATTAATTGTATTTGAGGCAGATACATTTATAATATTAATAGTCATTCCATTAATTTCAATCTTTAAAGTTATGATTTTATCCCATATCTTCATATCTTCCACTACATCATTATTTAGTTCTTACTTCAAATAATATTGTGCTAGATGGTTTTAAAAATATTAAAATAAATGCCACTGCACATGACTTGATTGCAAATTACTTTTTTTTGTGAGCAAAGGATTATTCAATATTCAAATAATTCAAGTTTAGGGTCATTTTAGTTTTATGATACATTGGCAAGCTATACTAGAAATTTTTGCTTTTTAACACAAAACTCCAACACTATAATCACATCTCAATCAAAGGTTTTTTCTCTTTTAACTTTTGTGTTATATAATCCTTTGGATACTTGTATTTCTCAAAATTAGTTTGGTTTTATGTTAGGTAGATCTACCATTGAAGCCATCTATATATATATATATATTAAGAGGTTTGATGGAGAAATTAAAAAAAGAAAATATATTTTTCATTTAGATTTAATTGATCGTGAAAAAGCTTTTAATAGAGTACCAAGAGAAGCTCTTTGGAGAGCTTTGAAAATGAGAGGGATTTGCATTGCATTTATTGATGTTATTAGAAATATATATATATATTTATATATATATATATATATATATATATAATGAGGTTGTAATATGTGTTTGATCACAAGGTGGTTTCCCTAATGATTTTTTAGTATCATGAGATTATATCAAGGTTCAGCTCTCAGCCCATATCTTTTTGTTTTAATTATGAATATTCTTACTAAGCACATTCAAGAGAAGATTACTTGGTGCATGCTATTTGCAGATGATATCCTTTTAATTGATAAGAGTAGGTATGGAGTTAAGGCAAAACTTGAGTTATGGAAGACTACTTCAAAATTTAAAGGTTTTCATCTTAGTATATCTAAAAGAGGATATATAGAGTGTAAGTTTAAGTATCTTAGTTCAATTATTAAAAATAATGATGAAATAGAGAGTGATGTGATCAATAGGATCCAAGTTGGTTGGATGAAGTGGAGAAATATTTTTGGAGTGTTGTGCGATCTTAAAATTTCACTTAAAATTAAAAGAAAATTTTAGAGAGCAGCTATGCATCTTATAAAGGGCTGAATGCTGGCCAACAAAACAAAAACTTACCAATAAAATAAGTGTTACAGATATGAGGATGCTTAGGTGGATGAGTGGGTATACTCGTATGGATAGAATGAGAAATTAATTTATCCGTAGTAAGGTTGGACTGGTTTCAATAGTGGATAAGATTAGAGAATGCTAATGGTTTGGGCATATTAAGTGTAGACCGTGCAATGCTTTTACTAAAAAAATTGAGTTTATGAATTTTGCCATATTAAAAAAGGAAGATGAAGATCCAAAAAGGTATGGGAAGAAACTATTAGGAAGAAGCTTCTCTATTTGGAACTTAGGGGGGCTTCTATTCGACTGTGCACAATGGAAAAAAAAATTCATGTACCCGACCTCATCTAGTGATATTAAGGTTTGGTATTGTTGTTGTTGTTGTGCTATATAATCCTATACTAATCTCTTGATTGCATTTGATGTCAGTATCTATGTTAAAAAAACATCCACTTGAACTTGTGATTGCTATGTTGGCTTAGTATGTTTTATATCACTCATACTTCATAAAAGTTCATTGTCTATTTTATATCACTCATACTTATTTGTGGGTTTCCATGCATAATCTATTTATATTGTTTAAGATGTTTTCTTAATAGAAAAATTGATTTAGCAACTTGATTCTGATTATTGGAGTAATAATAATGAAGCCAGCTTGTGAACTAGGCCTATTATCGTGCAGCAAAGGCAGCTTTTTCCTTAGAATTTCTGATGGAAGCTGAATCATTCTGTAATAGGGGATTAGAACAATTTCCATTTAATGAGGAGATGAAGAAATTGTCCATAAAAATTGATATTTGTAAGAAAGAGTACGAGCATCATAAAACTCAAGTTTCAAAGGCTGTGGAGACTGCCAAGGTTAGTTGTGTACTTGTAACATTTTATCGAGTTACCTGAATATATATTCTAACTTTGAAATGCATAGGAACTTGCCTCTTCTTTCAAAGCTAGAGAGTTGAAGCTTGGAAAGGCTATGTACCAAGAGCTTACTGGAGTGAAAAAACCATTTTTAGATAAAAGCGGCATCATTCATTGGCCAGTACTTTTTCTTTATCCAGAAACTATGTTGAGCGATTTTATTGAAGATTTCTGCGAGACCGATATGTTTGCAGCTCACCTTGATCTCATATCCTTCTGTTGTTATTTCTAATGGGGCATTTATATATATATTGCAATTTTGTTGATTTTTGTATTTTTGATGTGTCTTTAATGTTCAAACATGTATCCAGACAGCTCAACACTACCATGGGACAAAGATATTGCTTACACTCGTGAATCTATTGAATTATACTATCAGGTTTGTATTCAATTCTATTAATATATTTCTTCAAGTGAAAGAGGATGTTATGCAATGTTCTTTCTCTTGAAGTGTAGTCTCTTATTTAGATCTATACTTATAAAGTTTATTTTAGGTTCTTTCTTTAGATTTCAATGAAATTTTAACAATTTAATCTTGTAATTAGTTATAGTCTAAGTTATTTTAATGTGAAAACTATTCATGCAATTGGTCACTGTATTTAAAGACATGTTTTTTTTTTCGTTAACAAGCAATGATAGGTTATAGTCCCAACTTAGCTATTTCTCTCTCCAAACTTAAACAATGCACTTTTTCTTCCTAGAAGTAAACAAGTTGAGGATATTCTCCTATTTAAGCTAAACACATTAATTTTACAGATTATAAGATTGAAATGTTTGAGTTTTATAATTTTCATTTTGAGGCAATTTCATACACATCACTGATGTCATTTTTATTTACGAATTTAGCACCTAAATTTCATATTTACTATTACCATTTAATTTATTTAAATCTATCAAATCTACCACCCAGCTTTGTTTTTTTATCATTAATTGGAGATGACAAATGAGATTTTATATAGGTATAATTAAATGTTAGTTTTGTAAATATTAAAAAATGGATGTTAAATATATAAGTAATAATTCTTTTGATAGTATATTTAATAATCTTTTTTATTTTTCATACCCCCATATATCTATCTTGATTGCTTATATCATAGCGAATATCTCTCCTCTTGGAAATGCAATGATGAGTTCATCAATAAGGCTAAACTCAACATCAAGTTTCAATGGATGAAGTTGATTAATTTTGAAAGTGCATACTTAGTTTATAACAGGATTTACCTTATCCCTCGTTGATCTTGTTTTGCTAGAAAGCAACCAATTGGTTTGCAAAACAATTAAAATTCATTCCTTTGATGTTCTATTAGTTGAGCCTGATTTGAACCCCATTTCTAATCATTGGGACACAATCTTTGGCTGCAATATCATATTTGATGCAATGCATTTTAAGGCCTACAATTTATCTTTAAACCTGAAATGAGCATGAAAGCACATGCAAAAGATCAGAAATTGCATTACTTTATACTTAGTTTTTGTTGGTTAGTTTTTTCTTACAAATCAACACAAAACTTCTGCCAATTGACTTTAAATAACACCTGAAATTTTGTTATAAACTTGAGATTGAAATAAACAAATACAACGAAGATGCAAAGTAGAAAATTAAATTGTAGCGTTTTTAAATGTCCTTCACACAGCAGCAGCCAAGCTTAACTCCCATTAAGGCTGCATAAATCCTTTGATTTTTCATATGCTATATCAAATAACCGCCCCTTCCATGCACCTAGTTTCATTCCATGTTTCTTAGCTCTTCTTTCCTTGTTTTAATAGGGGCACAATTCATCAATTTTTTTTTTGTGTCAGGACATCTTATTTTCTAAGTTTGATATGCCTAAACTACTTAAGATGACTTTCTTTATTATCAATTTAGGTTTTGCTAACTTTTGGTATTAATGAACTCACTTGTGATGGCTCGATGTCGGTTCAACAAAAACTGTCTCGATATTAGGTATTCACAAAATGCATGATCCTATTGAGCAATTTAAAAGAGATGAGATACATAAATAAAGGTCAAATAATATTTCTCATTCATCATATTTTCATAATACAAAATAGTCGACGTATACCTCTTACAAAGTTCATATTTTTAAAACAAGAGATAAACTGAAATAAAAATAAAATAAAATAAAAAGTAAAGTAGAGTCGTAGATCTATCAGCAATTTGAAAATTTATGAATTAAAGTTCTCGTTCGAGTTCTCCCAGAAATATTTGAATTGGTATTGTAAAGAAAACAATACCGGATTAGAATTCTCAGTAATTAGAGAATACTCTAAGTACCACAGTAAGCAATAAAATATTACATTTTATAATATAGCAGATATGCGATTAGCATAAAAATATGTGATAAAAATACAGAAAAAATAAGGCAGTAGCGCAAACGGGATAATTAATTTCCTGCAAAAAGTATTATCACAAAGATGTATGTTACTGATGTCATTTTTTCAGTAATCAACGTATGTTACTGATGTCATTTTTCTAGTAATCAACCATTTACATTACTGATGTCATTTTTCCGGTAACCAATCACTTACGTTACTGATGTCATTTTTTCAGTAACTAACCAACGTATATTACTAATGTCATTTTTTCAGTAACCAACTGTTTTATAAAAGGAAGTTGGTTTTAAACAATCAACCAAGCATCAATATGAATTTGGCTCAAAGCGAAGCTAAGTAGTCGTAAAGTGCAAAAAGTAATACATTTATATATACTGAGTACCTTTTTCTTTAAGTTCAAAATGCAAGTTGATTGAATCAGCATGCGTTTTTGATATTTAAATTAACCTTTTTAGCCAATACTTAGAGATTTATGAAATAAAGTAGCATGATATTTTTAGGAATATTTAATATCTTCTTTTATATTCTGTTTTATTTCACTTTCTCTTCTTAATAGAAGACAAAATATTAAGGTATCGAGGGTAACAATAATATTTATAATAGTGTTATTATTATTATTATTTAATAATAATAATGTACGAAAGAAAAAGACAGAATGGAAATGACTGAATTGAAATTGACAGAATAAAAATAGTAGTCATAATATAACATTTTTACTGTTATCATTATTAATTAATGATAATAATAATGATGATAATGATATATTAGAGATAAATAATTATTATTATTATGAAAAAAATAAAATAAAAAAAGCAAAATTTATCCTCTTTTCCTCCTCTTTTCCTTCTGCTCTCACCTAGGGTTAGGATTGCTAGAAGCCGGAGAGAGGCCGGACGTGGCTGAAGGGGGCGGAGGGGGTGGCCGGAGTGGGGTGGCTGGACGACTAGCTGGCAGTTGGTTGGCTAGCTGAGGGTGGGCTGAGGGCTGAGAGAGGTTAGGCTGGCTATTGGGAAGAAGGAAGGGAGGGTAGGGTATATATAGGAAGAGGGAAGGAGAGGGAGGGGGATGGCCAACCAGCTGGTCGGGCGCCGACCAGGTCGGCGCGTGCGTGAGTCGGCGTAGGCCCATCTGCGTCTGGCAGGCTCTGTCGAGCGACAGAACCCGCTCCCTGGTGTCGAGGGGGGACGAGAAACAGAGGGAAAAACAGGGAAAAGAAAAATAAATAATTTTAATTATTTTTTTTGCATTTTTTCGTCATTTAACTTTCAAAAATAATGAAACTTGACATAGATGTGTGTTACGAAGAGACGAACACCCTCGCGCCTTTTTTATTTTATTTTGAGCAATATTTTATTTTATATTAATTTTTGAAGTTTGAAACTTCAAAAATTAATCACGATCGAACTAGAGCTCCGAATTTGATGAAACTTTTAGCCTAGGCTTTAAATAATATACTTAATTCAATGACACAAAAATCGATAAATTTGGACTTGTATTTAATTCTCTTAATTTATTGAATTTAAACCATTCAGAAATTAAAGCAAAAGTTTTTATTATCCGAATTTCTTCCAAACTATGGCATTTTGATCTAAAAACTATTCTATCCAGTGGTATTTGGGTTTGCCCTAATTTGAAATTCCTCGGGATCCTGATTTTTGAGTCGGAATTTGACATAATTTGCAAAGTAATGACATTGGGTTGTTACATCACTACTCATCATTTCCTTTTAAATGTATCCATTCAACCATCTTAACATCTTCATCTCTATAATATTTATTTAATCATTTGTTTTTATTTTTTGTGTTAACACTCAGTCCCATAGAACATTATTGGTCATATATAGCTTTGGATTTTTTGATTGCACAACCCTTGGAAATGATCTTTCATTTTGCTGTCATTTGCTGTCATTTTGTATGATTAAGTCAAGATATTTGAATCTTTTAGCCTTCTTTTTGACATAATATCAATTGTCATATTTGTATATTAGAAAAACATTAAGGTTTTTGTGTTGATTGTGAACATTTATATGTAGTATTCAAAATCAATTGCCTTATGGTCTAGTTTATGTAAAATGACAATTCTAATTTTTGAAACTTGTGCTTAAACAAGTTGAAAGTTAAAAGAGCAATATAGAAAATACTCTTGCTGATTAAGGGCTTATGATTATTTGAGTAACATTTGGACATATGATATACAATTTTAAAAAGTCAATATATTATATTAACTTTATGTTTCTTCAATTTGTTACACAAAATTAATGGTATAATGCTTTTTGATATAAGGATGGGTGGTTAAAATGCAATACTTCGACGATGTTATCGAATATGATATATCTGGAGACTTAAATATAACTTGCATAAACTACAATTAGATTATGGTATACAAATCCAAGCCCTAAAATAACAAATTCACTTATAACGCAGTTGATCGCAGCATAAACTATGCTGCAATTTAAGGTTGATAGTTTGAAACATCGTCATTCTAGAAGATTGGAAGCGCTTTTCATTTAAGATAATGTGGTGGAAATAGTGTTTTTTTGAAGACTGAATAGAGTAGTTTTGTCATGTGCCAGAATGTATGGAAGGTACGTTAAATAAGCATTTAAATAATGTTGACAGTGCTAAGTTTTAGAGACTCATGCCAACTAGTCTGCCAAAGAATCTGAGGCTCTAATTTTAAAATTTTTTATGTTATTGGACTTGTTATAAAGTTAGTTGGTCAACTTATGTTCACGATCTAAATCTTAATAACTTAATTTATTTTTATTTTTATTAATTTATACAGTTTATAAGAATGGGATAGGACCATTTAATATAATACGATTTTGGCATTAATGTTTGCTTGCATATTTAATAAATTATCTTGCAGGCTGATATGGGAGTAATACTACCGATGAAGCAAGTGCTAGAGTTTCTTCTAGAAGGCACCCTTGCATCACTTGCAGATTGTGGCTATAATGAAGATATGGATGATATTGATCACACTGAAAGGCCAAGTTCATCAAGTATCATTTCTATATTAAATTTTATTCTCTATTATTTTGCAGAAATATTTTGTTGCTTTCTTCCCAGTTTCTGCATCGTATGTACTTTACCAGTATGACTCGTTACATAGAAATGGTATATCATTTGTGCATTAAATACATGAATGCTTTGGTTTTGCAGACCTTAAGATAGTTCGTCTCAAAATATTTTGCTAGAAGAATATTATTAAAAATATGAACACACCGCTTTGGTATGTTCATGTTTGTTCATTCATGTTTGTTCACCTGTAAAATCTGTTTTCACAAAGATTTCATGCTAAAATTTTTATAATCAAGGTTGTAAAGCTTTCAGCTTCAAAAAGAATGAGCCGAACCAGATTTATTTTGGTGGGCTTGAATGCAATATTATTACCTATGACCTTTAGCAATGGTTGGTTTCTTTTGGTTTCAATTAATTTAGGAGTTTTAGCTTAAACTAGAACTTCGGTAGTTTTGCCAAATTCTTGATTTCTGTCAAATTTTATAGTGCTTAATTAGAGGTTTGATCATGTTGATGGAATTCTCTGGAATATGGTGGTAAGTGGGGAATGTTAAAATTGATGGATGAAGCGATTGAGGATGATTAGGGTCTTTTGTAGGAGAGGGAGACGGGTTTTGGGCTTAGGTGAGGGAGAGTAGTATTGAGGGATCAGAAAAGCTAGGCGGGATGCAGGGCCACTGATTTAGGGATAGGGGAAAGGTACGTGGGCAAGAAGGAGAAAGAACATCAACCTGATAAGGAAAAGAGGTGTGAACATGGAGGACATGATTTAGAGTCGGTGAAAAGGTCTGCTGGCGAGGTGGTGTAGAGGGTGAGCGAGCAATTTAACTCCTGATGTAACTTGAGTTTAGCTGAGTGATTGGTTGCAATCAAGAATAGCTCATGCCTTCTTTGAAGGTGTTTTGGTTTGAGCAAGTCAAGAGAGGATGAGTTATAAGAAAAAGAAAGATTCATAGTGGTTTGGCAAAGTCAAGCGTATGCCCAGTTTAGTTAATGTGTTTGTGTTTTGCTAAGTTGAAGCACAAAAGTACAAACAAAGCATCATAGGTTTGTCTGTTTGTAGACACTTTGGTTACGCACAGAGCTTTCTAAGTTGAAGTAGCAAAAGTTGAAGAGAGACATCCCTCAAGGCTAAGAGAGGTACTTGTAGTCTTCGATTTTACAGATGAACAGTTGATGGTGGTGATGTCATTCTGCAATTGGATGAGCATAAGGATGATTTGATCAAGTTTCAAAACTACAATCTTGAAAGGTCGTTCAAAACAGCAGTACCTTGGTCTGCAGCAGGAACTTGTGTGCCGGGACTCAATAGCCTAATTTAACAGAGCTAAGCGTTGCTTGATGGGGATCAGCTTAGAGAGCATTGGTCGAACATGAGATCTTATGACATGACTTCATTAATATTGTTTGTAGTTCAACGTATTTATGGCTGAGATCTTTATGGAAAAGTTTGTGTTTAAGAGAAACAGACAACAACCAAATCAGTAATAATTCATTCAATTGCACCATCCTTTCTCAATGTGGAGTTACATGCATTTATAAACTCTAAAGAGAATGTGAGGATATTTTAATGAATTTAAGCCAAGGATTTAATTCAAATTTATCTCTAACGAACTTAATAAAGGGTCTTCAATACATCATATATAAGGACTCAATTGTTCGACGTTGCCTTCATTTTTTCTTGATCAACGCATGTTGCAACTCAGTAAATAAATTAAGAAAGCTCATATCTTTATTGCTGCTCTCATTCTGTTATAATTAAAGCTTTGCTTGTTCTGTGAAAATATTAAATTTTGCCGAATTTAATCTCATTTTTAGGCTCTGGTAAATGGATAAAGGTGAACGAGAAGAAGACTCTTGATGATATTCTGCGACAGCCGGATTACATAATCCTTGCAATTCCAGGTACTCTCCTGAAGAGTGCTTCTATCGTGCTACACACAAACCTCTCAAAAGTAGAGAATTAGTGCTATGTGTAATTTGGAGATTAGTCCCGAAAAAAATTCTCTTACTCTTGGAAGATTTGAGAGCATCTATTGAGAGTAGATGCAGATTATTCACTATTATATTTATTTTTTTAAATTATTTCACTCTGCCTTTTTTCTCTTCTGCAGTGTTTTTTGTTGTTTCAAAACGCTCAAGGTTTTATAAGGAGTTCAGAGCAGGAAACTGGTTTCAACCCTAATTTTATTTTTGTTAATTTATAATATTATAGTATAGTTATAGCTTGTCTTGTCATTTTCATCAATGCGATGAGGTTTGAAATATGGTGTTAATATATATACATATATATATATAAAAATATATATATATATATATATATTGAAATTTATGTGTGATATCACAAAATTTTATATTTACATATTTTAATCCATAATTATATATTAGGCATGAAACCTCATCTATTTAATATGATTGGAAGAGATTCATTGTAGTAGTTTAGATGAAATAATAATAGAGATTTAAATGATAATATTGTAAATATAAAAAGTAATTGAATTTATAGATAAAAAAAATTGTAAGTGATGTGTGAAATTTCCTCTTTTATTAAATATATGTTTAAGGTTCTTAAATCACATTCTGTTATGCAATTGCTGTGTGATTAGAACTCAAGTTGATTATCTTTTTATTTATATGATTAGAGGGGCTTGCTTTAATTTTAAACAGCTTAGGCTTAGGTGGTTTTGTTTAGGGTGGGTGTAGGCAATAAGCACTATCAAAAGCTTCCTAATCACTTTTATGAATCAATAATGACTGTTTATTGATTTGAAACCTTAGTACTCCAATTGGGAAGTGAATGCCTTGTTCTAAACTCGGCATACTTTTTAAGCTCATATAGAAACTTTCTTAATTTGCAAACTCGTTTTGATTTAACTTCAATTATTGTTATTGTTGTTGAATTTCCAATAAGCACTGTGAAAATAGTAACATTTGGTTTTGATTTGAGCTTATATACCCATTTAGTCTTAATTGCTCTTTAATCGTCAAGTAGTTCAGTTTACTCCCAAGTGTCACTCTTTTCTAAGGCAATTGACTACTCTTACATATTCCTGATGGGAAAACACTTCATTTCTTCCCCCATGAAAAGCCAAACTGTGTCAAAACAGCACGGTTTCATTTGGGAATTAATTTTCCTTGGCCAAAAATTCACCACCCTACTTTTCTCTTTTGCACCCTTAGATAAAAGAAATTTTCCACCCTACTTAGGGAAAAGTTGTTTGGTTTGGGCTGTGTGCCTTTGGCAACAAAGTATAACTTTAGCTTAAGAAAGGATTGGAATGATTCTTTGGAGTTGAAAGTCTTTCAAGTCTCAAGTGTGTTGTTTGTGAGATTTGGCTGATAGTGGGATAAATTAAAGTCTGTTTTTTATTAAGTGCTATTTTTTTCAAAACAATACCTACTAGTTAATGCTATTTTTTATTTCCTAAATTAAAATGTTATTCTCTTTTTGGTGGCAGGATCTAGAATTTTTGTATTATTTTGAATGATGCTATGAAAGATTCTATTTTTTAGAAGACAGTTTATAACAATGTTTAGTGATCAAAAGATCAGATTTGTTTTCTTTGAAATTGCAATTGTCTGAAGTGATGCTGTTTCCACCACTTGAATTGCCTGCGCAAGTTTCGATAGGCTGATAGTGGGATATGCTTTCAGTCAGTTTTTTTAATGAACTTTGCTGTTCAACAAGCCTCAAAATACATTGAGTTGAATGCTAGCATTGTCTCTTTTTCTCTTTATTTCAGTGTTGCTGTAAGGTTATACTATCTTTCTTTTTTTTTAGTTTATTCATTTTTTTTCTAACAAAGGAAGCATGTTATTTTAGTTGCTCTTTAGACAGCACCCGCTAGAGGGTGTCATTATTCATTCACAGATGCTTTTTCTGAGTAATATCAATTTTGCATCTGTTCATGAGTACTAAGATCAAGAAGAGAATGTGGCTTCAGTTTCATCATTATCTGACATTGTCTTGTGTAAAATCAAACCAAGTGTGGCATCCGTTAAAGGCAGTAAAATGAGCCAAAGCAAACAAAACCGATGAACATGAATTCCGGGCTATATTCAGCATAATGATCGCTAAATACAAAACCTCAGGAAAGTAGAACTAGAGCAAGAGTCTGCAGCAAACATTTAAAATTTAGCCAGGAAGGAAAAGCCACAAAATTTGAGGCACGAAAGAGATGCCTAAATTTAAATAAAAGGCATAACCAATGGCAGTGTTAAGCGCAGACCCAACCCTGAATATCATCAATTTTAGCATCAGTTTCATCAGAAGGGAACTTCTGCGAGGTTACAATAATTTTCAAACTAGAACGACACAAAGCCGTCAAAGTAGAGCAACAAAACTTGTGTTTAAACCTTGTGTTATTTCTCTCAATCAATAAGTAATGGATGACAGCACCAATGGTTTGATAAATTATTTTTTGCTTCCATTTACCAAAATGAACCATTGAAATATATAAAATTTGGCCAAGGTTGGGTGGCATGAGCCATCCGGTATCAAAGAGACGAGTTTTTTAAAGCATTTCAAAGAAGAACTTGCAATCGAAGAAGAGATGAGAGTCTGGTTTCTGAGTTTATTTTCTTACTTAATAGGCAAAGAGATCATAAGGAATCCACAACAATACCTCTAGTATTAAGTCAACAATTTTGTAGCCATTACGAATGGCTTTCCAAAAAGCTATAACAAATTTTTATGCCAACCAACAATAGGTAGAAAACTATAACAAATGCCTTTAGCATTTGCATGTGTAAAATTTCCCAAATCATTATATTGAATTATGACATTTCTAATTAAGTTGGCTTTCAAAGAAAGACTTTCACAAAGATTGGTATTGCCAAGGAAATTTTCCAAGTGGCAAGTAAGAGCTTTTCAAATAAAACTCATTTTGCTACTTTTAATGAGAACAATAGATGAACATAATCCTAAATCACCTTTATCCCTCCAACAAAAAATACTCTCCCAGGCCAAATCAGAGAGCTTTTTATTCATGTTACCGGCATTTAGAAACTTAGAACACCCAATATTTATTTTTGATTCTTCTTTTTTTATGCTCTTTTGACTCAAAAAAAAATACTACAATTGTGTTAGGAGTAGATTTGACAATTTAGTTGGAAACTCAAACGAACTTGAAATAATTTGGCTCGACTCGAAATTTTCGAGTCGATTTTGAATCGAATGACTAGATTCAAACTTATTTGACTTGATTCAAAATGACGAACTCAACTTGAAAATTTTGAGTTCGAGTTTGGGCTGACTCAACTTGAACTCGACTTGAACCGGCCTAGTTAGGAACGAAGAAGAGAGATGAAGCCCAAAACAAGAAATTAGTGCAGTTCAATAAGTAAAAAAATCATGCGCCCAATTATATGGAAACATAATTTTTTTTATTCTAGTTATACTCACTTATAATTAAATTAAAAATACTATAATTACAAGAAATTAAAATTTTTATAATTTGAATACAAAACTCATAAAAGTTATTAAAACAATGCTTTTTAAGACCTAATTTTTCTAAATTGAATTAAAAATTATATCAAAACATTTGCTTTTTGATTATTGATTAAATTTTTATTTATTTAATTTTTGTAATTAAAATTTATGCTCGAGTTTATTAAAGAATGATGTTATTTTTCATTCAATTTGATATTAAAATTTTAATAAGTTTTAAGTAAACGGCATTTTCGTATGTGAGTATTAATGCTGGTTTAACACTCTTTTAACTGACGGTCAATTGCAAAAGCGAAACCGGCCGCGGAAGCCAAAAATCAGGGGTCCGTTACGGTAACCGTTTAAGAGAGTTTCTCCGGCGGAACACCAAGCGGCATTTTGAACAAGCCGCAGCCGTTAAGACCTTCGCGTTCTGTAGAAGCAATGCAAAGGGAGCCGTGCGCTCACACTACTTCTCTCGATCTGTCCGTCTCTCTTCACCGGCAACCGTGTGTTTTTTCTTCTTTGAGAAGCTTCACCTTCTTCTTCTTCTTCTTCTTCTTCTTCTTCCATTTTTGTTAATCTTCTCTCTTTAAGCTGCGGCGCAACATAGACATTGCTGGAACAGACTCCGGAGATCGCAGAGAACCGCGCATATTCTCCCTTAAGATCAGTAAGAAGCGCCTCTCTGTCTTTCTGATCTGCTGCTTGTGATGAAATCCCTAATTTATTTGGTCTTGGCTTTGGGCTTGGAGACTAGGAAAAGGTCCTTTTTTGTTCTGGGTCTCTGCAGCAAATTGTCTTGTAAAGTTCTTATTAATATATGTGTGTGATGTCAACGTTATTCTATTTATTTTTTAATCCAAATAGTTACCTGCAAACATGTCTCTCTCAAAATAACCAGCAACCAGCTATTTTTTTTTAAAAAATATTACAAAACTTTTGATTGATAACTTATATATGCCCAAACATTTTCTGTTTGATCATAAAGGATGACGCAGTTGAAAATTCAAATCTTCTTCTATCTGATCTGATTTTCAATAGGACTTTCAAACATTTGGAGTTCTCTGTTGTTGTTCAACAAATTATCATGGAGATTTCCCATTGAGTTAGGTATCTTTAGCACACCTATTGAATGATATGCAACCTTAATTTCTTATATTTATCGCTCTAGTTTTTCATTCCTATCTAAATCTTTGACATTTTAGCTGTTGAAGTGCCAGCAATTGACATATCATCAGTCTCTTGTAATCCAGTAAAATTGTTCTCACCAATATTATCGCCAGACTAATAAATGTTAGTGATTTGATAATCTTCTTCAAAACCTTCATTCCTTTCCCTAATAATGGGGCTGTGCATATTAGCAAATTCATTGTTGGTCTCTCTAATCCAACATCCAAGGGCATGATTTTCTCAATCATACTCTGGGATTGATATATTCTGATTCTTGTCTACCTCTTTGTTTTCCTAACATGAGTTATTATGAACCCTGAAAATTTAATTTGGTAGTCAATATATTAGTTTCGTTAATTCAATTTCATTTTGTTTTCAAATTTCTTATTGTTCAACGAATTAGCCATAGAAAGAGTGTCTTTTGTAAATTTCAAGTGAAAATGCATTAACATATATTAAAAATTAAAGATTTTAGTATACACTTATTAAAATTTTAAGTATTATGTATCTATATTATTTCTTTTAGGATTTTATAATATTTTAATAAAATCTCATTCATCTTATTATTTCATTAAAAATTTATCTTTGAGTTGAAACTATTATATATTTTTAATTATAAATGAGTAAGCTGTCTTGAGTTCAGAAAATTTAGCTCTAACAACATTGTAATTGTTGTCCATATAGCATTTACTTAAAAATAATGCTATTGCAGCATAAAAAGAACACATTTACAATTATAATACACAATGAAAATGTTTTAATGCTTAATATATATATAAGAAAATTATAAGCATACCCTCAAGATAATTTAAGTTGATCCCTACTAGAGCACTGCTCCTTAGGACCCCATCGCATAGCGTGTGATTAGACTTAAACCTAATTGTTGGATCTTCTTATATCATGAATCTTTTAAGAAATTATTCTAAACTAGGGTGTCCCATGAATGCAATGCATTGTTTGAAGGCAGTAAAATGTGTGCAAAGGCTATAACGTTAACGCTCGAGTGTAGTGTCAAAAGAAAGTGTTTTCACATATGGACGAATGTGGTAAAGAAGCTGGTTCATGACATTAAATTAAGAATATGTAATTGGAATATGGACACTCTCATTAGCGGGTTGTTTGAGTTAGTAGATAATATGATTAATAAAATGATAAGCATCATGTCTTCAAACAATAATAAGTGTAGGAGAGAAAGAAAAAAAATTGATAGTTTAGGTTTTAGAAATCTAAACTCGTTTAAGAATTATCATATAAATGATGTCGTATCATCCTGAATATAAATTTAAAAGATAATGTTATAAAAGTTAATAAGATGAGATATATAATTATATCTTTAATAATTATAATTAATTGGCGAACTTTAAATACTGTATGCATTTATGCTTCTTCAAGGGATTATATTTTTGATTATAAGAGAAATTTTGGCATACTTTGGAGAGGCATGTTTACTCTTAAGAGAAAATAATATTTATAGAGAAGATTTAAATAGACATGCCGGAAGGATGGCTAAAAAAATCAAATAATATTCATGGTAATATTAGTTTTGAAGAAATTAGTAAAAAATAAAAAATGATTTTGAAGTTATTTATGATTGCTAATATTTATTTTAAGAAAAGAAATGAATATGTTATCACTTATAAAAAAAGCGACATTTAGAACTTAGATTTTATTTTCCCTTAAATAAGATGTTATATTGCAAGGATCACTTAACAACTCAATATTGATTATTGGTAATATTAAATCTAAGATAGGTCATAAGGTCAGATAATGAAAATTTAAGTGCAAGACAATTATTCTTAGGAGTGAAATTTTCAAGTTTTAATGATGGGATTATGAGATTAAAGCAAATTTTAGATAGAATTCAATTCCTAATTGTATTTATAAAGCAGCCAAAAATATATTTGTTGGACCAAAAGGAATAAGAATTAGATATAAATATACTTAGTGGTAAAACAAGATATTCAAGAAAATATTAAACATAAATATTTATTATATAGAATGATTTAATTGTAAGAATGACAAAATTTAAGTAAAATATAAATTAGTTTATTGTGAATTCAAAATTACAGTTTGTAATGCTTAAATTGCTACATTTTATGATTTATATGGAACATTAGAAACTATTGAAGAAAAGAGATGCATATATTAGAAAACTAAAAATTTAAGTAAAACTTATTAATGATGATAACAAAAAAAATTCTTATGTTAAAGTACCAAGAGATGTTATTTGGCAAGTTTTAGTGCTGGTATAGTTGTTGTTATATAAATTTCCTTGGTGGGATGATTATTTTATATTTTAGAGTCTTGAGTGTTTTCAAAACAAGGTTCAAACATTAATTAGCCAATCAAATGTTTGGTATTGTCTAAGCATGCAAGCAAATTGCTACTCATTCCTTTTTTTTCACATTCGATGTGGGCCTCAATATACCACCTGTTTAGCATCTAACAAAATAATAAGGTAAGGACTTTTCACATTCAAATCGTGAAGATCACAATTGAATTGCTGCCCTCTTAATGATATTTCAAATAATTATCAATTGTATATTTCATTCAATTAAATCATAACATTTTCTAGTAGAAAATCACATAAGTATCTCTACCTCCTAGTGTTCACAAGTCATGGCTCTCTGACATTTTAGATTATTGTAAAGTAATAATAAAATGTTCTTTATCTTGTAGCATTTATTGTATATTAGTAATTAAATGTTGTTTGTCTTGCACCATTTGAAGATTAAGAGCAACAACATGTGAAGTAAAATAAGGCTAATGATTCTAAGTAAAGGCTACAGTGCATCAGTATAAAATTAGCTTACTATAAATTTCTTTGAAAAATTTTCATCATTAGGCAAAAATTAGTGTGAAAAAAATTGTATTTTTTTATATTTCTAGATTGTGATTTAATGTGATATTTTCATTGCTTTGTTAGTTTTGTGATATTTGAATTAATATGCTGCTCTACCTTTGAAAGTGTATCCACGAGTAAAGGTGAAAGAAAGCGACGATTCAGTTTCAAAGCAAGAAGTGGCAACATCATATATATTAAAAGTTGTTGAATCTCTCTCTTTAGAGGGCAATGGTTCTATAAAATCTATTGCTTCAGATCAAAGTAAGTTTTTTTAATAAACTATACTTTTTGTGCCACCATTTTCCTGTTTGCTTTTTCTCATGATTTTGCATCGATCCTTAAATTTGAAGGAAAATTTTAGATATGAATATTATTTAATTAAACTTAATTGTAGCCTACCCAAAATATTTCAATTGGATTGCATAACATATCTTCTTTGCTAGACAACTAAGATTTGATTCTAAGAATATATTTTCAAATTGAAAGGCTGTCTTTTATTTTAATAATTAATTTCTTATATCCATGCTAAATTTTGCTAGTGATATCCCAATCCAATAGATAATCCATTAAATTTTGCTGGACCAGCACATGCTCCATGAATGCTTATTCCTAGTTATTTGACAACTATTAGAAAACCATTTACAAGATCACATACGGATTTGACTCAAGTAAAATTAACTTACAATTTTATTTGTCATGTATGCTTTATATATTTGTATGAATTTAGTATGCTATTTGAGATGAGATGTTGTTAAAGGTATGAGGAGAATATATTTTTATATTTTGAGTAATATATTCTTATTTAATTTAACAAGGAAGTTAGTTTTTAGCATTAAAAGACAAGGAAGACTAGCATCAAATTTTGACCTCTAGTTTCAAGAACTTTAATGGATTATTTTAATTCCAATATCCATGCATAAATTTGTGAGGAATATTGCCAAAATAGTGCTTTATCATGTCTAAGGAGATGGAAGGTTAATTGGGAGGGAAGGCATGGAATTATGGCCATAGAAAGAAATGGTTGTCCATGAGAAGGATTTGGAATGTGTTATGTAAATTTTATAAATAATTGTGTAATTTGGAATGTACTTTGAGAATTCATAAATACTTATGAATGAAAATGTGTTTATTGGTTTGTTATTGAGCCTCCATAAGGTAGTGATCTAATTATCTCAAGTTTGAAGTGGTCTATCAAAAGCTAGCCATCTCATATTGGGTGTCCCTTGCTTTATTTCCAAAGGTACTCGTTTCAACTTTATGTTAGTACTCATTTGATCCCAAAGGAGAATAAATAAATGAATTGATTAGCTCTCACAATGGTGCACTTTTATTAAGTCTACATTTACATCATTTATTCTTGAAAATTTGCCTTAACCTAAAGTTCTACCAAAAATGATTTTGTATTACTAAATCTAAAGATTTGGCATTAATTTTTATATAAGATTTCAACCTATTCTTATTTATGAATTCATCTCTAAGCACGAATCTATTTTGTACTGATATTTTCACCCACCCTTATTCCACTACACATAGTAATACCTAGAATCAATCCTATATTTCTAATTGACATACATAATAATTGATTGTGTATTCTTCCACACTACCTTTGAAATTTTTTGAAAGCAATGTGGTTACCACATTGCCTGTTCCACCACGACTACTTGATCAGTTATGTTATCACCCCAAGCTAATTTGTGATTTCCATAACTTAATATTGTCTTTTAATTTTTTCTACCTAACATTCCATTCCTTTACAAATTGATACTACTGTAGGATGACCATTTGTTTCTAAAAATCTTGCTATCAGCTGATTAGTTAGAGGATATTCTTGCCATTGTTGCAACTTTTATTATAAATAGACCTCATCTTGTTCTTTTATTAGTGTCTAGCTAATCTTTATGTTGAATTTAGTGCATAAGAAGCATGTATTCCTAGAAGACATTACTACATATCAAACAACTACCAAAGATTACTCATAAGTTCACTAGCTAGGAATTTATTTCTAAATAATGTAATTATTTGTTTCATCATTTATGGGAGCTCATTGTATTTTTATTTAAGCATGCTTGTGTTTTAAAAGTAGTCAGGCATTGTAATGAGATGCTATTTATGCAATGAGGGTAATGTAATCATAGAGTTAAAACATTTATAAAACTTCTAGTATTATTTATTAAAATTTCATGGAGAGTTGTAAAGGTCGGAATAGAATTTACGGCATGCAATCAAAGATATACATCCCTTTTGGTTGTTGATTTCAAAGGCCTTTATGTGTTCTAGTTCGAATGTCCATGCATGAAAGTTTGTGGGAGTAGTCTTAGATTAATGCTTTGTCATGCTTAGGGAGATGCAAGGCTGTTTTGGAGACAATGCATTGCATTTTAGCAGTGTAAGGGGAATGGTTTCTCATGGAAAGGAAATTTGATTTAAGAACTCTATAGATACTTAAATGTCTTTTACTATTGTAAGAATGTATTTTTTAATGCATATTTTCTTGTTGCTTGAATCCCCACTAGAATAGTTTTAGCTATATCAAATTTAAAATTGGCTTTGTTTAAAGAGATCAACATAGTTTATTCTTTGATCAATAAATTTTCTTTATTTTTCTCATTTTTTTAATCTTCTTTTCTGGAACTTTTTCAATATTTCTACATCCTCTATAAGCATTCAAACACCCATCCTATTCTTCAATTTCGGTTCACTTTACCTTGGTTTCAATTTAACGGTCTGCGCTTAAAATGCTTGAACCATCTAAGATGTAATTCTTTAATCTTATCCACTTTCTGAGCCACTCCAACCTTGTTACATATGCACTCGTTTATCATTCTATCCTTGCGAGCCCACTCATCCACTTTAACAGTTTTGATAAACAAAATATACTGATAGTGTGATTGCCCAATGTTAGGTTTGTAACAACCAAACTACCATTGGGTTCATTTTCGCAGAATCATATTGGCAGTTAAAAAAAATAGCATTCAAACAATATTCAAAAATTTTCAGAGCTATATAACATATAAGAAAGTCATTCCTTTGTACAATAAGTTAAACGTATATTACTGATGTTATTTTTTCAGTAATCAACCAAACATATATTGTTGATGTTTAGTTAGTAATATTTAACCAACATCCTCTTACATTTGATTGATTACTAGGAACAGACACCAGTAACATATTAGTTGGTTATTGGAAATATGACACCAATAGCACACGTTTGGTTAGGTATTACAAGATAATAACATATAGAATAATAGTTTGTTTCTTAAAAGAGTAAAAGCTAAAGCTCAATGCGTCAATTCTGTACAACGATTTCTTAGATATCTTTAGGCTATGTCAATCTCTTCCAACTATGCCTGATATGACATTATAAGAATAATGCCTTTGTGCACATTCTAAGTACAAGAGATATTAAATATTACACTTAGCAAAAGCTGAAGCGAAAGCAGATAATATTGTAGGAAGTCAAGGGTTTATAGCAAAATTAAATTTGAAATTTTTCTACAAATAAATGTTTCTCTTGCCATAATTATGTCATCTACCATCTCATCAATATATAAGAACTTTCATAAATATATATATGTATGTATGTCTTAATTTCATGAAGCAGCGTTAGTAGTTCTGTTGAGCAAATTCAGAACCTTGAGGCTGGATTCAATAAAATATATTCATCACCTGGGCCCCAAAGACTCCAGATGACACCCTTATACCTCCCAATGGACTAGCTCCATCTCTAAATTAAATCAATTACCATTTCGGAACTCTTGCAAACATTCATAAGACATAATAAATACATTTTCGTTATGTGACATTATTTTGGCAAAAATTTGGCATTTCATTCAATATTGACAAGAATAAAGCTCAAAGCAAAGCTTAAGCAACAATAATAGCATATTAAGTGCAAGAAAGTAGTATCTGTGTACCTTTGTTTCGACAGTAATTGAGAAGTGCTCACAAGACTGATGTGTCTGCAAAAATTCATATTTGAAATCATTATTAGTCTTTAGAAGTGATGTTTGCATTATAAAACATCTATAATGTTCTCTAAACTTGAATATTATTACCTACCAATATAATCCTCTAATACATACATTACTTACAAATGATAAGGAAAACTACACTCATACTCTTGAATCCTATACTAATAGCTTGATTAAAATTAGCGATTACCTCTTATAATTGATCTATGTGATTAACTCCATCTCTAGAAAAATCAAGTTCTAAATAAACCTTCATAGCTCTCTTGTGATACTAAAGTATATACTTGTCAATACATTTTTTTTGTTTCATGTTAAAGACTTGAAGACAAAAAGAACAAATCTCATATTCACTTCCTATTTTATGTCTACTCCAAATGGCCGCTCAGTGCAGCCCCCAATTAGTGGCTTAGATGATAGCCGGCTTGAATAACAGCCACTAAATCAATATTTGCATTCTTCCTAACATAGCCCACACAGTGCAGCACATAACAGTTACAAAAGACAGCCCAAATACCTCTAAACCTCCTTCTGTTAATCCTAAAGCACTAGAAAATTAACAACATTATCCTCATTATAGCTCTAAACACAGGCTGTTTCTAATTTCAAACATTGATTGTTTGCCACCCAGTTCCAAACCACAAGGCAAGGAAAAAAAAACAAAGATTGATTTTTGTCTTGGCAGCGAAAAACAGTCTCTAGCCAAAAATATTCTTAGTTAAACCCTGAATTACTCTTTAGACATCCTATTGATTTCCCAAAGTTACCACCTTAGGTGCATTGGCTTTAGAATTCCCTATGGCATCTTCAAATCAAGTTCTACTCCATTTCTAATCAAGGTTTCTAATCAAGCTCTACTCCTATGATATCTTCAAATCAAGTAGTGTCAACTATTTTTATCTTATTCTTGAGCCTTTGACAGTTCTCAACTATTATTTTTACTCTTCGATTGGATCTCGACGTTCAAAATAGAGAATCCCTTAAACTAAGAATCAACTACTATATCTATTACTTTGGTAAATTGACACTTCTGCATTGTTATTATCTGTTAAAGATTTTTACCCGCATTCTTATTGATTCCACATCTAAGCTGGTCCTAATGCTCCTTAATCAAGACAATTATGTTCTACTAAGCTTAATTAGAATTTTTTTAGACACTTTGCAGAAGTAAGACTATTCCACTTTTATTCAGACACCATTTTTATTTTTGACTGGATTATGTATTTTTAAACATCAACTCCTTTTATCGAATTAAAAATTTAAGGGGACGATCTCATACCTTGCGATCGGGTTGAGCTCCAGGAAGCGGAAGAATAAGGAACGAACGGGTAGTTTGGATACGATGAGTGGGATTTCAAACAAATGGGATTGGGTCGAAGCTTCTCTCGGAGGAAACATGGATCAGTTGAAGGGGTTGAGACAAACCAAACCTTGTCGACGAAACAAGGATCAGACGGGAGGATTTCTTCCAATAACCGTTTTGTCTCCAGAGAGCAAGGAACGGTTCAGGATGAGACTCTCACACGTTGCCGAGAGCAAAGGTAAGTCGAGGGAACGAGGTTTCTGTCGCTCGAGAGTTGTGAAATGGAAGAGTCGACGAAGGATCGAAGAGCGTCAGAAGGGTTAGGAAGGAAGCTCACGGGAATGGCAGGAATGCCGCAGAGTGCAAGAGGTTACCATCCGCTGTAGCTCAGGTGCCGTAAGGTTAGATTGCCTATATACTCTCCATCTGGCTTTGCTGAAGCACCGCTTTAAAATTTAACTATCCCTGTTCACCTTCTACATTTTTTTTTTTAATCTTCAACAAGCAAAGGCAGTATTGATTTTTAAAAGTCATACAAAAGAAATTCCCACTTAAATTCCAAAAATCGACAAACAATTTCAAGTCTTACATCTAGAGATCAGTTTGATTCTAAAAGCATTTGCAATTTTAAATTGTTATGGATTTAAAACAAAATAATATAATATTATAAGAGAAATAATATTTATTTTCTTCTCTTATTCTTCTATTATGTTCTCTTTCTCTCTCTCTTATGAATTTTCTATCTCTTCTTTTTCTCTTTCTTTTTCTCTTTCTTCTTATATGAATTTAGTATTCTCTTCTACTTCTCCTTATCTCTTCACTTATTTTATAAGAAATTACTATTTCTTCTTTTTCTCTTTTTCTTTCTTTCTCTTTCTTTCTCTTTCTTATTTGAATATAATAATAATAATAACAATAATAGTAATAAATACATAATTTAAATAATATAATTGAAATGACAAAAATGTAAATTATAAAATAATAATAATAATAGTAGCTTTATTATTAACATTATTTATAATAGTAATAGTACATAATTAAAATGATATAATTGAAATGACTGAAATGTAAATTATAAAATGAAAATAATAATAGTAATAATAACAATAATAATAATAATAATAAAATACTAATAATAGTAGCTTTATTATTAGCATTAATAATAATAATAATGATAATAATAATAGTACAAAATTGAAATGACATAATTAAAATGATTGAATTGAAAATTATGAAAAGTAATACTATAATAATAATAATAATAGAAATAAAATTGCAGAAATTAATAATGATAATAATAATAATATTATTATTATTAATATTAATATTAATAATAATGAAAATAATAATGGCTTTAATAATAACTTTATATTTATATTAAAATGAATAAATATAACATTAGTAATAATAATAATTATATTATTATTATTATTATTATTAATGAAAATAGTATTTATTATTATTATTAATAAAGAAAATTTAGAAATATATATTTTATTTTATTTTTTATCAGAAAATAGAAAAAAAATTATTCTCTTCTTCCTTACCTTCTTGCCGACGGGGAGGGGGTGTTGCCGGTGGTGGAGGCCGGAGGGAGAGGGTTGGTCGGCTTGGCTAGACTGCCGCAGGTGGTGGTTGGCGGTGGGAGAAGGGTGGCCGACGGTTGGAGGGGGAGGAGAGAGGGCTAGGATTGTGTGTGAGAAGGGAAGGGGTAGGGGTTATATTTATAAGGAAGAGAAGGTCAGTGGGGGAATCGGCCTGCCCCAGTCGGTCGCCCGGTGGCGGCGATCGGCTGCCGTGCCTCGTACGGCATGTGGTTGCACGTGCGTACGATTCAACTAGAGTTGCGTGTGGGGGAGGAAGGGGGCGTGTGTACGGGAAAGAAGGATAGAGAAAAATAAAAGAAAAATTATAAATAATTAATTTCAAATAAATTTTTCGCATTTTTTTATCGTTTGATTTACAAAATTAACGAAACTTGACATGGATGTGTATTTTTACGAGATGAACACACTCGGCACCCAAGATTTCTTAATTTGGAGCTATTTAATATTATATTAATTTTCGAAGTTTAAAACTTTGAAAATTAATTACGGCCAATTCGGAGCTCCAAATTTGACAAAACCATTTGTGTAGTTTTTTTTCTAATATTCTTAATCCGACGGCACTAAAATTGTTGAATTTGAACTTGCATTTAATTTTCTCAATTTATTGGATTTAAATAATTTAGAAATTAATTCAGCAATATTCGTTATTCAGATTGCTCCCAAATTTGAGCATTACAATCATAAAAATATACTATATTCAATAGTATTTTTAATTTGACCTAATTTTGAAGTCATCCAGAATCCTGATTTTTGAGTTTGGTTTAGTCCTAATTTGCATAGTAACGACATCTGGTTGTTGCAAGAACATTCAAAACTTCTAGGGTCTTAATTTAACCCCCAACTTGCTAAATTAATGCATATTACGCATTACTAGAGTGAAAACATGTGATATAGCACCCGTCTATCACTTGTGCTTGCCCAAGTGCTGATTCATCAACCAAACAATGCAAAATACATTGTCGCGGGCTCAAGCGACCAGCTCTTGCAAATGGGTTTACTTCCGACCAACAAGTCGGGTGCTTGCCTGTGCATCTATCTTCCAGGCAAAAGTGCCCAAAATCAACGAGTCGGATGAGCCCAAGCGCCGGCCCAATAATCAACTTATATCTCATAGCCCATTCTTGACCCGATGTGTCCTTTTTTACTTTTGTTGGTCTGTAACCCTTTCAAAAGCATTCTTAAGCCCTCAAAACTTCATCTTCTTTGATCCGATTTCCCCGTACTTGACCATTTGGGAAGGGGCCATTACATTTAGTTGTCATGTGCATTACATCATTTACATGTAACTTATTCTGTATAATTTGTCGATATATAAGTTGCTCAAAGAAGTCATTTTTGGTTTCACTCGAATAATAAAGGAGTTGGGTTCAGTTTGAATTTTAGATACACAATTAATTCGGGTTTGATATATGTTCTATAGGTTTGTTTTGAGCCAGATTCGGGTTTTGTCATTGTTAAAATAATCATATAATGCCGTTTTAGATTCAAGCTATGTGGGCTTGTGTGACGTTAGTTTCATGTCATTGAAATTATTTCATATGATTATTTCATACTGTTTTGGTCAAGCATTGTTGTGGACCAAACATACTTTCCAACATTGCATCTACTGTTATCCAAGTGTAAAATATGCGTTTACACTCAAAGTTCAGTACTGACATTAAAAATAACTTGCATTTTAACTTGTTATGGTATTCTTTTAAATAATGGACATAGATTTTTAAGTCTATTAACTTTGATCAGCTGAGAAGAGCATCAAGGGTGGTGAAAAAGGCAAAAGAAGCAATATCAGAGCCAGTTCAGTTTTGAGGCCTCGTGCAGTCTTGTCAAGCCCAGGTATACATGTTTCTCATTGCATTAAGTTTCTTAATTCCATTTTAACTTGTGTACACATTGAGCAATTTAGAATAGAGCTGAGAGTTTTGATCCTTACGTTTGATTATCATTTCATTAAAAGAAAAGCAGCCATTGCTATCACTGAAGTGCTGCAAAAACTTAAGACTTGAACATTGATTGCCCTCAAATTTCATATAGAAAGCTATATAGGAGGGATGTTCATATGTTAGAAAATCTCAAACAACTATTCATAAATTGTGCATTGGTTGGGTTAGGGTATGTGAGTTTGTTTCAAGTTGGCTTTAGGTTATTGAATTCAATACGATATGCTCAGGGGAGTCGCATATTTGTGTTGGGATAATTGGAGTCAGAAGGTATACTGATTCGCCAAACCCAGAATTGACATCTCCATGTGCCTTGTGAATGGTTGGAACATATTCTAATCGCTTGAACGTCTTTGATGTTAACTAAAAGCATTATCACTAAAAGTTATCACTAAAAGCAAACTCTGCAAATCAATAAGAATTTTTAACATTATAAAACCTAATGAACTTTCCTATGATAAAAAACCCCACTTTTCTGTTGCAAAACCAAAAATTAATTGTCCACAAAAAAGTTCAGAGTATGTGAGGCCACATGAACGCAAATTACCTTGTTGTATTTATTGTCAAATATAGTTTTCATTTGAAAAACATCATAAAAGAAAATGCCATGCTTTCTAGCAACATATTAGATCTATTAAATTTTGCAGAGCTTTACCTTCATATTAATATAGCCTGTTTCTTTCATTTTTCCTTTTAATGTTATTTTAGATAACGATGATATCATTGGGAATCAAAACAAGAGAATTCAAAAGCGGCGGCCATTGACAAACGGACGGGCATCAGGTTGGCTGAGGTTTTTTTTATCTTTCTTTAGAGAAGCTCTTAACCTTTTATAGGTTTGTAAATGTGTGTGTTCGGATCAGGTCTCCCTCGACTCGAATCCGATCCAGATCATCATCGCATTGGGTCATCTCATGAATTAAGCTGAGTTTAACACATATCCAACAAAGTAACATTTATAGAATGAGATTTGCTTGATTACACTGCTTATATAAACAATGCTTGTAGGCTAATATATGCAAATATAGATGATTTTAATTATAAATCTTTAGACTTAGTATAATCGAACTACTCGTTGTATATGCAAATGCAGATTACAATGGAGTGACCAATAGACATTGCTCTGTAACTGAAAAGACAGGCCAATGCAATACCCTCGACAGAGCTGAGAGGCAGTCTTTCAGCTTATGCACTAGTGATTCGAAGCAATCACAAAATCGCAGAAATGCCACGCCTTCCAGTGCAACTTACAGTGATGGAAGGCTGCAAAGTTTGTCTGATAAGAGGAGCGTCTGCAGTGATCCTGGTGCCAGTATTGGCCATTCCAAGATGCAGTCATTAGGCAGCAGTGATAGAAAGCTCCAAAGCTTGCCCGATAAAAGCAGGACTATCTCCAGTGAGGATCATTCCAGAAAAAACAATCCCAAGATGACATTTTTCAGCTTAAAAACTAGTGATATGGAGCAGTCGCAAAGTTACAGAAACATCACACCTTCCAGGAATAGTTACAGCGACAAAGGCAGGAACACTTTCAGTAATGGCTACCCCAGGATAAAATGTCCAGAGGATATGCTGCCCGAGCTTGAGCCTTTTAAACATATTTAGTTCTTCAGTGTGCGAATTTTGATAAATAACAATAACACGTAGTTAAAACATGATAATATCGTTATTATTTATATAGTTACACCTAAATTCTGATAATTGTACAATCTTCAGTAATATTTTCTATTGAGTTCAAATTGTTTCCAATTAAAATTCATCTATCAATAAAGAGAAGATGTTCTGTGTAACTTGATCATCTATCCATAGACTAAGTATATTATATATATATATGTACATTTGCATACTAAAATTTTAGCCGACCAATTCAGCTGCAGTTTAGATATCCTGCAATATCTTCCTTATATTGATAGAGGTAAAATTGACAAGAAAAGCACATCCAATTTCTTAAAAGTGCTCTAATTTTTTTATCATCAAGTAGAAACAAGTTTTAACTATTTTATCTTACTTTTGGGACAATACAAAGCAACTAAAATTTATGTTATTCAGGTTATTACTTTAAAACTGTACCAATGCATTAATATAAATAGGTTTAATAATTATAAAATAATCACAATTACACTTTCATTTATTGTGTTTGTAAAACTAAGATGTAGAATATTTTTAAAAGGTTTGTTTATAGGAGAAAATGGTAGGCATTTGTATGAAATATTTTTGGATGAAAATGAATTTTTTTGAATTTTTTTGGATGCAATTAATATAAATAGGTTTAAATGAATTTTGTTTTACTTGATATAATAGAATGCCAAGAAAAGACCTTTAAATAGCTTTGGAGAGAACGAACTTCAAATAAACTGAGGTTCAAGTTCAATTATTCAAAATAATAGAAAATAATGTGATTAATAAGACAGACTGATTAGATCAAATGAATTTCTAATTGATCTTGCACAGCAAAAACAAAGTATTCATGATCAATCTAGTAGTTAAGAGTGACTTCATTAGTTAAAAAGACCACAGCAAAAACAAGGAAGGTTCACCTCATGATCAATCTACAAGAGGCTTCAAATAATATAACCTTGCTAATTAGAGAACTCAAAGGGCCAAACCAAGTCCCGAGTTTTCTCTTCAAATAAACTGAAAATAAGTGTATCGAACCCTCATTCATAGAAGTACACAAAAGATGAACAGCATAAAGCTACAAATACAAAATAAATTATCAACTTGCGAGATATGCATGATTTAAAAAAAGCAAAAACAAATATTATGTTCATCATCAATCAATTACTGCATGGAAGAACTCACTTGAAAAAGATGGCTTAAACAGAAACATAAACAGAAACTCCAATGCAACACAATAAAAAATTAAAAGAGTTTAACAGTAGCAATTCACAGCAGCAACAAAGAAACAAGGATGATGGCTTAAAACGTAGCAGACACTGCGGCGGCACCACCAGCGGCAGCCCTCTTCTTAGGCACAGCTTGGGTTCCTGCGCCCATAAACAAAAAGTCTGAAAATCAAACCAAAATAACAGCACAGAAATCGCCATATGGCCATATTAAAAATGATATCAATTCAAGCAAGACTTTTATTAACCACCTTCTCTGAAGCCGCTCTTGAACCTACGAGGCACATGGCGGAGATACCTCATCCTTCCAGTACCAGTGGTCTTCCTCCTGATTGCCTTGATACTCCAGTTATCTGATCTCAACATTCATAAATGATAACTTTATTAAAAAGAACATTAAAGATAAATATATACAAATATATAATTCAACTTGAAATTTTTTAAAACACATCTGATCTATAAAAAAAAAACTCTTTAGAACTTGCGCATGCAATGTTCATGAGAAACTTGGTTGATGTGCGGAACTTGGCTTGCAAATTAAGCTTGAAATTTAAAATTCAGGAAGTATTCAATCAAAAGTTAGTGTTTGGTAATCCGATTTGAGTAGAATTAAGCCAAGCCAAAGCTCAAACAGTACCATTAAAATCTCGTTTGTCTAAGCCCTAAATTGAGTAAATCAAAATCCCTCAGTTTAATAGAGTGAACAGTATAAAATACTAGCAGAAGCTGAGTAGTTTAGTGCAAGTCTTTCTTTTATTCATTGGAATGCTTCAAATGTATTTTTAAATCCTTCATTACCGATACCATACATCACTTTAATGTACATGTCTTGTATGCTTAATGCCGCTGCTTTCTCCTGAACGATAAGGTAATATACAGATTTCTAGATTATAAATCGATAGCTTAAAAGTGATGTTTTATTTATTTTTGGTATTGAAGTAGCCAATAAATAACCAGCTCATCCCAGAACGTAAATTTTCATAACTTAAAAACTCTGTTTATACTAAACAAGCAGGTGTTATACAACAATTATTGGGACAAAGCATACCCTAAGTTTCCATATGTTTGTTGCTTCCCATTGGCAGTAAGCAGGATTAAGCAAGACGTATCAAAACGGATAATATAAAAAAAGTATATCAGAGTAACACCTAAAATCCACTTGAATCCTGTCAAACTATTTGTTAATCATTTATTAAGTTTGATACATTACTTAGATTCAATGAGATGGCAAATTTACTCATTTGTTATGGTTAAATTATGGAAACTATTATATTTTTTCGATAAATTATGAGAATTATCACTATGTATGGTTATAATTTAGCATTGACAAACAACTAAATTTGTAATCTCAATTAATCCAAGTAAAACGCAAGATTTCAAAGCATTTGATCTTTCATATCAAAGATCATTAGAAGGGAATGCTTTGCAGCAAACAAGCACTAATAAAAAACATTGAAGCATTTTCTTCTTTCTTTTACTGATTCGCTAATTTTTGGTGCTATTTAGCGCATTTCATTAAATAAGCTTTGTATTCAGAAAATAATACTTGGTAATCTCGTGCAACATACAAAAATCAGATGCATGAAACAAATAAAGCATGTTACTATGTCATACAACTTATTTTCTAAGATTTAAAATGTAGATTATAACAAAATAAATTCTTTAAAAAGTGTTTTAAGTAAAAAAATTTAACATTAAAAATTTGTTTAATAAATGTGGCGTCTTTTTTTATTTTTTATCATTAAACCGGATTTTTTTTAATAATATTTTTAGCATAAAAAATATTTCTTATAATTATTTGTTATATATTACAAAAGCATTTTTTTCATATCCTCTCATTTCTATTATCACTAGATTTATAGTTCGAGAATAAAATTACTCTAATATTTACCTTATCATAGATGACCCTTTTTCAATCAAATGATAATGCAGACCTTAGAAAATGGCAATGCATACTGCCACAGAATAGAGACATAAACTATGTGTCTTCCTCTATTTGTAATATTATGCATTTTATTAATTATTTAAAATTAATTTTATTATTTATTATGTCACAATTCCAAGTTTTTGAATCATAAACCTCTCACGTTAGATAAAGGTTCAATTCTAAAGGTTGTATAAATAAAGTGAGATTACATTAATGGGTATCAAATTATTGTAGTCAAATACAAAATTAATATTAGATATTAAATTGGTAAATTAAAAAGATTTGGATGCTAGTAAAGCTCTAAAAATTAATGTAAGAACTCTTTAACACTAAAAAAGTTCGAATGAGCACTCAAATGTTATAAACACTTTTGACAAGATCGGCAACAAATTTTGAGTACTATGTATGCAAGGACCCTGAACATGAACTAAATTAAAACAGGCACATCGCAATGGCAGAAGAACACAATTTTCATATTTGTGGAAACCAAAAAACATCATAAACTTTATGTAACAGCCAATACACTAACTAAAAAAACCGAGAAAGTATCCTTGCTACTTACAGTGACTCTTTCGACAAGATCCACAACTTATAATACAGAAACAATGAAAGTTCGCGATCAAATAAACCATGAGCACCTTAAAATTCAAGCTGAATGATTCGAAATACAAAATAAAATTCGATCAATTCTTACATTTTCGTATGCGAGCAGCAGGATAACCACAAGAAGCGCAGGTGCTCTTCTGGAGATGGAAGCTCCTCCGGCCGCACCTCACGCATAGCGTGTGAGTTTTGTTTCTTCGCTTACCAAACGATCCTGTACCTTTACCCTGGTATAGAAAGAAGAACCAGTTAGATTTCCATTAGAAACATAAAAAGAAGCCAGAAATAGGTTATCACCATTTTTCTTCTTCCAAGCGCTCGACGGCAAGAAAGCGTAACCCTAAATAAAACCGGCTTAACATTGAATTTATAGTTCGACCCTGCCTCTGTTGCTGAGATTACGCTTTTAGCCTCCAAACAAAATTCTGGCATTTAGGAAAACTTTATACATGGACCATTGAGCCCAGTGGGCCTCAGAGCAATTCTGGCCTTTAATACATTTGAAATTATTTTGATAAAATGTTAATCAAAATTAAGCAAAAATTTACAGGCTAATTTACTTCGTTAGCCACATAATTCATAATCAAATCTAGATAAATTGTATATTTTTATATGTAAAGTTAAAAAATTTTAATGAATGTGCAAAAAGCAATTCGAAAATGTATTTCTCTATTGTATTATGTTATGAATATTCATAAATGTTAGATTTTAATGATAAGTTTAGACTCTAACATTTTAAAATTTTGTAAGGAAAATATACTTCCAATTAAATATTTTTAATGAATTTATAATTATAATTTTGACAAGTGAATCTTAATTAAAATCAATTTAACACTATATTTAAAATTTTTAATGATGATGGGAGATTGAATGAGGTTTTAATTGGGTATTGGATGATATATGTCAAACCAGCGCAACAATTAAACCTTTACAAATATTTTGACTAGTATTGTAACAATCCAAGATTGTTATCCAGCTTAATTTAAGTTTAATCATATATTAATTATAATTTCATTAAATTCATCTAGTCATTTGAATCAATTCCTAAAGAGTTGGCGTGATTCAAAGTTAAAATCAACATTTTGGAATATTTTAATATTTAATTAATTAGAAAATTTAGCTATTTTGACCTCGAAATCGAAATCTGACTTCGTCGTTGCGATCATTACCCCCAATTTAGCTAGGGGTGACGTTTTGGACGCGTTTGGAAGTCGTCGAATTTTCGCGAATATTTTAATATAATTAAATACCCGAAAATTAGCATAATTAAATACTCGTCAGAATTAAAATCTGACTTCGTCATTGCGTTCCTCACCCTCAAATTAGCTAAGGGTGAAATTTTTGGATTTTTTGGAGCGCATTTATAAAATTTGAATTTTACATTATTTTAGAATTAAATGACTTAGGTTAATCAAAATATTTCATTTTTTTTCCTCTTATTTTCTTCAAAATATGATCCCTATGCTGTCTTTCCCTCCTTTCCTAGTAGCTTCCTCCCCATCCCAGCACTTGAGTGAAAGTTGGCTGCCATTACTTCCCACCTAAGTTGATGGGAAGGCTCTTAATGAAGCCTTGTTCCCCCATCCTCCTTAAAAAGTAACTTCAACCCCCTCTTCTTCCTCCTTTGCCCAGCTGAAGCTCTCCCTCTACTTCACATTCTTGTTGTACCTGCTGCTGGAAGAAGCCCCCTTTTTCTCCTTGCTAGCAGTTGAAGAAGAAGAAGAAAGAACATCTCAAGCTCTCAAACCTTCTTTAGAGAAATCTGTTATTTTCAAGTTAAGGTACTTCCTTTCCCCCATTGAATGTATTCAATGGCTACTCCATTTCACTCTTAGGCTTAGTTCGCACCCTTAGAAATCTGTATTTAAGGTATGGAGTTCATTAGAACTTATAAAGGTTGCAATTTTAGGAAGATAAAGCAAACTTGTTTCTCCTCCAATCTGCATACCCAATCATTTAACCCCACTATTTATATTGTTAACTTAATCTTTTGGGGCTGATTTGGGTACTAATGGAAAGGTCTTGGAAAGAGCTTTCCAACGGTATATAGCACTGCACATGAAGTGCTCTAGGTTGAGAGTAATTGTGGCAGCCCAGCCCCATCGTGGTCCTGTTAACTCTTAAGTTAACATGATTACGGTGGAGGGGTCACCAAATGACAAGGTCCCCACTTAAAAATTGGATTAGACACACATTCTAATCCAACTTAACTAAGGACTTTGCCAATCAACCCAACATACTATCACTAAATGATCATACAAGAACTTAGAGTGCGGAAGTAATAAAAATATAACATCCATCCATACAGTATAAATACAACAATACAGAATAAGTAAAGTGCTGAAAAGTAAAGTTAATCCTGTATTATTATAACAATTTGAATAGTTTAAAGAACTGAAAAGAAAACTCTCAATCCTCACAAAGCAGAAAAGAAACTAAGACTAAGAGTCTTCAGGCACGAATTTCTCCTCAAATGGCAAGCTCTCCACTGGATCAACTGCTTCAATAAACTCAGAACCTACCATTATCAGTTTCATAATGGTAGGGCCCCAGCCAACAAAATAAAAATTAGTTAGACTATTGTCTAAGCACATTTTAGGGTAAAAGTTTATTTAAGTTAACTGAATATCACCATAAACCAGTAACTGAAGCAAATAGGTGCAGAAAAGCGTACAAAAAGAACAATATAAAGTTATAAATAAACAATTTATAACTAAAGCAACTAGGAAGTAAGCACATACCTCCTCCAAGCAACTGCAATAAAGATAGGTAAGCAAAAAGGAAAATTAGACAAAACTGAAAAGAAAATACAGCCTAAACATGTTTATGATCAACAAGATTATGCTAGGTGACATACAGAACTTGAACAGTATAAATCTGAAAGCAACTAACATCCTAGGTGTACATATGAAAATAGTAAATAAAACTAGCATCCTATATAGAAACACTTGCAGGAAAGTTGTAAGTAAAACATTGCTGAAATGCAGAATATACAAGTAAAAATAATAACTGAAAACTGAAAACTGAAAACTGCAGTGACTGTCTAAGCCACTCAAATGAAAAAATACTCAGCAAATCTTAGCCTGATGGCTAAGAAAGAAGCTCTGAACTGAGTATCACTGAAAACTCTTAGCCTGATGAGCTAAGACAGAACCAAATGTAAGTGTACTTGAATTAGTATAACCATATTAGAATCATGACTCTATAATCAGTATGGCAAGAGTCTATCCATCCTATCTCACGGACTAGGCATGGTCATAGACTGTCGGACATTAAACCCTCGACAAGGTTGCCGACCCGAACGAGTTGATCGAAGAGGTATACTAATCAAGCTACACCTTACAAACCACTTATAAAAAGAAAACATAATGCTGCTTATGAATATTCAAAGTTGACATAAGATATTTATCAAATATCTTAAGTACATAATATATGTTCAAGGTAATAAACTCAAAATTAATGAATACGAAGCATCAAAATCAAAGTGAGCAAGAAACTCTATCTAAAACACAAGTGATATCCGTTGTTGTCTACTTTATTCGTTCTATCTACTCTAAGTTACATAAGTTTCAGAATCATCAATTCTTACACATTCTGTAACTTAAAATCACGAATCATACTAGTTGAAGATAGTTAGGACTGGCCAAGTCCTAGCTATATCTTAATCAAAAGACAACTATTTGGTTAAAATGAATAAATCATCGACCTAATTTTGTAATTTAATTTACCCCAAACCTCATCTTGATTAGCCAAATCAAGATGAAAAGATTAAGAATTAGACTCCAGATGATGGGGTCTAATCACTTAATCCAAATATATAACTAAAGATCTAAGGTTTAGAACCCAAATCTCACAGATTAAGTTAAGGCAAGTCCTAATGATAAATCAATTTATTAGGATAGATCTCTATTCTTAATTCTAGGGTTTAAAGATCAAATAATCATTTAATAAACTAAGAATATTTATAAACTAGAAAACTCAAGGTTTCACCTATTGAGTAACCCAATTTACTCAATAGATGAATTCTAACCTAAGATTTATTCCTAATCCTAGGAATTAAAACTCTTAATTTCTAAGAGTATCTCTCAAGATACACATCCTAACTAATGTTATAAAAATATAAGGAAAAATCTAAGAATGATTAAGGAAGGAGAAACACTCACTTAAGACTTGAAAATTTTTTTTAAGGGTTAAGATTGAGATTTTAAATCAAAATCTTATTTAGGCTTTGAACTTAACTAATTTTTGCTATAAATCATTATATTTACTGATTTTAATGATTATAAATGATTTTAGGGCTTTAAGATGCTAAACCCTAAATTTGGGCAAAATTACCATTTTGCCCCTACTTAAGGGTTCAAAAGATCAAATTTTGATCTAGGGCTTTAATTCTGAAATTTTCTTCTGGAATGTGATTCTTACTATTTAATGTAAGATTAGACAGTAACTAAATTAATTTTGGGTGATTATTAAGCCATATGAAGTTAAATTAATAAATTTGACTCATAATGACAAATTAGTAATTTGGCTAAGTGAAAGTTAAATTTTCTTTCAGATTATTGTTTTTTACTATCTAAGGTTTCCATAGAACCTAAATTTACTAAATTTTGATAAGTATTGGCCAAGTTTATGGCCAATACAATATTTAGGGTTAAAAGGGTTAATTAAGGGATTCTTAATTAAGGGTCAAAATTCTAACTTTGTCAATTAGTGCTCAAATTGAGTAAAATCAATAAAAATGGTTTACAAATAGTCCACTGATTACAATGACATGTAGTAGGCTCAATTTGGATCTAATTTGACTAAGTTATAACCTAATTAAGGATTAGGGTGATTAGTGAGTGATTAGTGAAATTAATCACTGAAACACTAATCCAATATTACTATTAGGTTATAAATGACTCTATGAGTCCTTTGAAACTTAAATCACTCAATTTGGATTATTAGATTTGCTAATATTCACTAATCAAGATTTAGAGTAATTAAGGGTGATTAGCAAATCTAACTATTGAATCTAAAATATTTTTATAGATTACTGTTAATTAAGTTTTTCTAGTCTAAATTGATATTTGGATCATTAAATTTGGAGCTCAATTGACCAAGTTATGGTTAATTGAAGTTCTAGGTCTAATTAGGGTAATTAGGGTTAGGACCTAAAAGTGATTAGGCAAATACTAATCCAAATAGCAAAGTGAACACTACCAAAATAATTCTTAGGGTTTTTTGATCACTTTAAGACCCATATTCAATAGGTTTGGATCATTGGGTACAAAGTTATGATCAAATGAAATTTTGTAACATTAATTTTAACTTATTTAATACCCCTAAATGTCACTTTGCTAAATACTGGTCCTACAGCAAAATTATTGGCATTAATAAATTCTTCATATTTTTCTGATCAATTTGATATATTTATTTGTACAATTTGGATGTATAATTTGCAAGTTATTAAAGTTTAAATAATTAGATTTAATTATTTAATTTATTCTGTTAATTATTTTAATAAATCTGATATTATTTATATATATAAATTCGTTTATATTACTTAAAATGTTTTTATATATATAATTTGTTATTTTATTTTTCTGCAGGACACGTGGCGAGCCGTTACTGAATGGGCAGACTGCAGCGGGCCCCACTGGTCAGACGACTGACTCGCATGCCACGAGTCGCACTGCGGCTGGCGAGCGCGCTGCGAGGCAGGCCCTACCGTGGCAGCCGAAACGCCACGGCCACGGGTCGCGGGCCGGGCCCGGGCCGACCCGGTCCAGCCCCGAGGGTCGCTTCGTCTCCGCGCGATCAACCCGACACAGGGAAACTAGGGCTTCAAAATCGGCGGAGAAGGTACTTTCGATTGGTACCTCAAACGCCACCGGAGAAGGTTCGTAGCTTCGGCAAACTCTAGCCCTAGAGACCCTTATCGAGACATTTACGCGATAACGGTAAGTACTGTGATGCTAGACTCAAATTAACACGATCGGGTTGGATCTAACTTGATCGAACCCGACCAAAGTTTAATCTAACAGATGGAATAGCTTCTCAAAGTTGAAATTTGATAATCAAAGGAATAGATCTAGAATGAGTAGGTACCTCGAATTGGACGGCTCGGGTTCTAAGTCTCGATCGAGAGCTTCTGTCTTGTTTTCTTGCTCCAAATTTTGTGCCAACTCACGGACGAGATCCATTTGAGCCTTTAATTTAGGTCTTAAATGGTGCTAGAGTGGCAACGAGGGCGTGGAGGAGTTCTGGCGTGCCACGCGTCAGCGCTCGCGGCACGCGGACGACACGCGAGGACGATAACCTTCGTCCGTTCGATCTTCCGATCGAACGGATCTCAGCGCCCGTCTGATCGAACGGTGAGGTTAGAATTAGGGCGACGGCATCAGGGTCAAGTGGACGGCGCCGTTAATGCCAATAAATTAATATTATTATTTAATTTATAATTTAGAGAATTAATTAATTAAATTTACCCTATTAATTGCATTCCAAAAATTTCTAATAAATCACCCTTAGCTAATTGAAGGGTGAGAAACGCAACAGCGCACTCGGATTTTCGTTTCGACGATTATTTATTTATTTGAATTTTCAGGTATTTAAATATTATTAAAATATTTGACGAAAATCCAACGACTTCCAAATGCCTCAAAAACTTCACCCTTAGCTAATTTGGGTGTTTTGAACGCAATGGTGAAGTCAGATTTTCAATTTGAGGTCTAGATAAAAAGTCCATTTTTTTAGGGTTTGGGATTTTTCAGAATTTCTGATTTTGACTCAATTAACTTCTGGTTTGACCTAGGTTTCAGAGATGAGTTCTAAATAACTTAATTAGTGACTTAGAACCTTAATTAAGACTTAGATTAGTCTTAATTGAGCTAAGTAACAACCTGGATTGTTACAGTAATTGAGCCCGAAAGTTGACCTATTGCTATTTTCGCTCAGGCAAAATCATCGTCTGGCGCTACAGCGCGCTACAGCGGAAAATCCACTACAGCGCGTCGTAGCGGCTAGAAAATTAAATTGACCATAACTTAGTAATCCGGACTCCAAATTCAAAAATTTAAAGTGCTAAATAGCTTAGAATTACAGTGTCTACAATAATCTAAAAAAATATTTAGGTTTTAAACTTTAGAAAAATTAGAAATGACCAAAATATCCCCAACTATAATTAGGTCTTAACTTGGTTAATTTAAATCTAATTTGGGGCTACCACTAGTCAAAATATTCAGTATGATATAGGGAAGCTATAGTCTCTGAGTTTGCTGAATTTGGACACCAAATGAAAGAGTTATGCATTTTTGACCCTTCTTAACTTAGAAAAATTACCAAGTCTACCCTTAGGAATTCAAATGGCTATAAATAATTTATTAGGTCTCAGAATTTAGTGTTCTTAGACTCTATGAAGTCCTTGAACATCAACCAACAGTAAACTATATAAAAATTTAGATTCTATTAAGTGCAACTTACCAAAATACCCTTTAGGTCAAAAATCTTAATTTGTATTTATAGAACCCGTTTCTTGTCCAAATTGAGCGTACTTACTGTCTATCTCCATGTTAGACAATAAGGAATCATTTGAAACCAAGTGTGGCGCCCCGCCCTGTCGCCGCGCGCAAAGGGTAATTTGGCGACGGAACGGTGCGCCACTCTGGGAGGAATAACCCGTCTCCCCGAAATGGCTAAAAACTAAGCCCACCTGAAGGGCTGCTGACCCAACCTCAAGTAGGGTTGAGAGCTAATACATAAGATAAGAGTAGTATTCTTATCCTAAGTATTAGGCTATAACAACCCAAGTTGTTACTTAGGTCAATTAAGATTGATTTAAGTCTTAATTATGATTATAATAGCTCAATTAAGTCATTTAGAACCTATCTCTAAGATTTGGATCAAATCAGGGATCAAATAGATCAAAACCTGATTTCTGGAAAATCTCAAAACCCTAGAAATTGACTTTTTATCTAGACTTCAGATTCAAAATCTGACTTCGCCATTGCATTTATCACCCCCAAATTAGCTAGGGGTGATACTTTGGATGCATTTGGAAGTAGTTGATTTTTCGTTGAATATTTTAATATTATTTAAATATCCTGAAAATTCAAGTAATTAAATACTCGCCAAATCAAAAATTTGAGAGCGCCGTTGCGTTCCTCACCCCTCAATTAGTTAGGGGTGACTTATTAGAAAATTTTTGGGAACAAATTTATTAGTACATTTTTTTATTAAGAAATCCTTATAAGTGAGTTAATTTAATTAAATTAAATTAAAAAAAAAAATTCATTAAATCCCTTAAGCATGCCGTCTCCTTTAGCTCACGCCGTCCCGTTATCCGTCTGGTGGAGCAGTGCGTCATCTGAGCCGTCGATCTGATCTCAGCGCGAGATCAGACGGCTCAGAGTCATCTTCCTCAGCGCTCAGCACGTGTTGCACTGAGCTTTCGGCCCGTCTGCCATTCACTCATGCGTAAGAACCTTGTGAGGTACAGGTGGAAGCCGCCACTCTAAGGATGAAGTTAAAGACTAATTTCAACTCTTCTGCACCCCATTTTCCATAATCTGGTCTCAGCAAGAAAGAAGGAGAGTCTTCGATCGAGTCTTCATTCTGTACCGTTTAATTGAGGTACTCCGCGATTCACCCTTTTTCTTATGCGATTATCCATCTGAGTATTCGAAACTATATTTCAAGCTTTTGATTAATTATTAGTTATGCCTGTTCAAACGATAGACTGTTGGATATTTTCAATTTTGCAAAACACCCACAATACATACCGTTAGGGTTTTCTCGTTCGCAATAGAGCCGCCTAGGGTTGGAAAGTGTGCTCGATCTGCATCGCCGGGAGTCTCGATTCTACTACCAACGTGAGGGCCTCTTTATGGCTGACCCATCACCATGCAGGTCGAGCCCTTCCGGCGCCGAGTTGCCGTCTAGAACCTCTGCCCTTGCAGCCGTTGCGGTGAAGGAGGCAAAGATTTCGCAACATCTTGGGCCGGGTCGGGCCAGCCCGACCCGCGTGTTCGAAGACCGCATATCGGGAATGGCACGTGGCGTGCATCCAGCCGTTTCGCGACTGTGGTGGGACCCACAGTCGAACAGCCGCATCAGACTGTCATGATCAAGACATATGTGGGCCCCACTCGTCTGTCCAGATGAATCTTAGACTGCCACGTGTCTTCTGTGGGCCCGGTACCTGCAGAAAATTAGAAATAACTTATATATAAGTATTAGAAAATATATTAAATAAAATCTATTAAATTAATCAATTAATCAGATACAATTTAATTAAACACATTTAATTAATTTAATTTCAGTATTTAAAACATTAATATCTTAATAAATATAAGTCCAAACATAACAAATAAATATACCATTGGATTCAAAAAATTATAAGGAATATTATAAAACTATTAAAATTCATTTTGGATAAATATTTAACATAGTAAAATTTAGGGGTATTAATTAAATCAACATATGTTACAAATCTTCATTTAGCCATAACTCTTAATCTATTAATCCAAACATACCCAATATGGGTCTTCAAATACTCACAAAACCCTAAGGGATATTTTAATAGGATTAATCTTGTTGTTTGGATTAGATTTTGACTAATGACATTTAGGACATAACCCTAATTAGCCTAATTTGACTTAGAACTTCAAATGACCATAAGTTGGTCATCTTAGCTCCAAATTAGGTAATTCAAACACCAATTTAGATCAGCAAAACCTAATCTACAGAGATCTATAAAAATATTTAGGATCCAACGATTAGATTTGCTAATCACTCCTAATTAACCTAAAAACTTGATTAGTGAATATTAGTTAATTTAATAATCCAAATTGGACAAACTAAGTTTCAGAGAACTCATAGAACCTATTATAACATAATTGTAGGGTTGGATTAGTGATTGGGTAATTAATTTCACTAATCACTCATTAATCACCCTAAACCCTAATTAAGCCATAACTTAACCAAATAGAGTCCAAATTGAACCTACCACTAGTCATTAGAATTAGTAGATCAATTGTGACTTATAGCCACTAAAATTATTCAATTTGGACACCAAATGACAAAGTTAGGATTTTTGATCCTTAATTAAGAATCCTTACTTACCCTTTAAACCATAGAACTTGTTTTGGCTATAATTTAGCCAATACACATCAGAATTCAATAAACTTAGGTTCTATGAAAACCTTAGAGTATAACCTTTAATAAACTGACAGAAAAATTATATTTCATTAGGGTAAAATTACCAAAATACCCTTATAGGTCAAATTCCTTAATTTGACCCTATAAGGCTTAATACATAACCAAAATTAATGAACTTACTGTCTAAACTCATATTAGACAGTAAGTAATCATTCCATATCATTAAAATCCAAAATTTAGTGTTAATTCATAAAGATGAGATTTAGACCCTTATGTAGGGGAAAAATAGTCCTTTTGCCCAAAATTAGGGTTTAATGAAATTAAGACCTAATTTCATCTCTAAATCATATCGAATAGTAATTTAAGTGATTTAAACTATAATTTTAATTATTAGAAATAAAATCCTAAATTTAGCCCTAAGTGAAAATCTTAAGTAAAAATGAATTATTCTTCACTTCCTTTGAACTTCTTAGATTATCCTTTAGGTCTTATAACCTTAGTTAGGATATGTGTTTGAGTGATACTCTTAGTATCTAAGAGCCTTAATCCTAAGACTAAGATTAGATCTTATGTTAGAATACATCTAATGGGTAAATGGGTTACTCATTAAGGTGAAACCTTGGTCTTATTAGTTTATTAGAATTTTTATAGTTTATTAATTGATTATTTAGTCTTTTAACATTAGAATTAGGATTAGAGATCTATCCTATTAAACTTGACTTAATTTAATAGGATTTTCCTTAATACTTAATCTGTGAGATGAGATTAAACTTTAGTCCTTAAGAATAGCCTTATAATTAAGAATTAAACTTTATTCTTTGGAGTTTAGTTCTTAATTCATTAAATCTTGATTTGGTTAATCAAGATTTATTTGGGAATTATAAAATAACAATTTAGGACGATTGATTTACTTACTTAACTTTATAGGCGACATTTGATTCACTTATAATTAGGACGTAGCTAATCCTAATTATGTTCAACATGTAAGTTCGTGATTTTAAGTTACAGACAATATATGAATTTATGATTCTGAATCTTATGTAACTTAGAGTAGTTAGAATGTTTAAATTAAAAAATAGGTGATATCACAAAGTTTGTGTAGTACTATTTATAAATTCTTTGATTTGAAATGCAATGCTTTTCCTTGCTTTTGAACCTTTTTACACCTTTGGACATACTTAATTATTTGATACTTACTTTATATTATACTTTGAGTTTCATTTATATTTCATTTGCATAACTTTAAGAGAAACTTTAATAAATAACATTTTACTTGTGATTTATGTCTTACTTAACCTGCCACTTAGTATGACTTACTTTAGGACTGCTTTTGCTTAGGGAATTTTCCCTATGGTACTTTACTTTTGCATTGGGATGTTTCTCCCATTTGCCCTTTAGATGCTTTGTAGATTTACTTTAGGGTCTGGGATGTTTCTCATAGATGCCTACTTTGGATGAACTTTACTTTAATCTGGGATGTTTCTCCTAGATTACCAGATGGACTTTACTTTTTGGCAGACTAAGTAAGAATATTTCACAAGTACAATAAATTAATAAACATTACTTATATTTATATTTCAGACATTTTACAGTACCTTACATACTTTTCTTACATTTCAGACTTACTTTACTTTACTGTTTCAGTACATTTTTCTTTCTTTCATATTTTTTTCATTTTCTGCAGTTCCTTTACATTTTAGAACTGTTTGTAAGTCAGTCGTTTTACTTACTTGAGAGCATGTTAGGATGCTAGTCTTATACTTTTAGTACAGTACTTTTACTTATACTATACTAGCATGTTAGTTTGATCATATTCTTTAGGACTTTTCTTTGTACTTAGTAGATTTACCTTATACTTTACTTACCTTATTTTGCAGCCTGAGTTGAGGTATATTTCTACCTCATGACTTGTTCTTGCCTTCCTTTGTGCTTTACCGCTATACTTTGCTTAACTTAAGTTGTGATGTCATTAAATTACATTAAAATTCTTTACCTTAAAATTGTACTTAGACATTTTGTCTAACAAGATTTTTATTTTCTTGGCTGGGGCCCTACCATTATGAAACTGATAATGGTAGATTCTAAGCTTTTTGAGGAGATAGAGCCTTCTGAGGAGCAGATCCAGGAGAAGGTCCAGCCTACTGAGGAATCTTAGTCTTACTAGATTGCTTTACTTTATATTATGAGGATGAGAGACTCTTTCTTTTCAGCATTTAAACTTTAAATGTTTGTAATAATATAGAACTTTGTACTTTACTTTCCTGCATTGTATATATTCTGAGCTGGATGTCTTTCTTTTACTGTATGGATGTTACTTTAGTTGTTATTTTTCTTCCGCACTCTGATACTCATTAAGTGATTGTTAATCTTTATCTTATTCAGAAAAGCACCTCTTTTTCTTAAGATTGGATTGGAGTCTTAAATTCCAACCTAATGTTAAGTATAAGATGTACTTAGTGACGGCATCTCCTTAAGCCTTATGATTAAAAGGGGTGGCCGCCACATAGGCAAATACATACATTGGATTTAGAATACAATAAGAATTCAATGTATGTATAAGATATCAGCATTTCCAATATACTGATCACATCATAATACTAAGTATAAGTAGTGTAGTGTAATAACCCAGGTTGTTACTTTGCTCAACTAAGACTAATCTAAGTCTTAATTAAGGTTCTAAGTCACTAATTAAGTAATTTAGAACTCATCTCTGAAACTCAGGTCAAACCAGAAGTCAACAAAGTCAAATCTGGAATTTTGGAAAATTTCAAAACCCTAGAATTTGACTTTTTATCTAGACCTCAAATTAAAAATTTGACTTCGCCATTGCATTCAGAACACCCAAATTAGCTAGGGGTGAAATTTTGGAGGCATTTGGAAGTCGTTGGATTTTTTGTCGAATATTTTAATATTATTTAAATACCCTAAATAATCAAATAATTAAATATTCGTCGAAACAAAAATCTGATGGCGCCGTTGCGTTCCTCACCCCTCATTTAGCTGGGGGAGATTTGTTGGAAATTTTATGACTTCATTTAATTAGCTAAATTAATTAATGAAATATGTTAAATTTAAATAAATAATATTAATATTATTAAATATTGCTAACGGCACTGTTTGTTTAAGATTAACATCGTCCCTTCTTCATCTGTCGCTATCGTCCCATCTAACGGCCTTTGTGAGCCGTTCGATCAGAAGATCGAATGGCCCCCCGCTTTCTTCCCCACGCATTCAGCACGTGTCGCGAGCGAGGGCACGCGGAGGTCACACCGATCATCTTCGCTGCAGGTGGGGCTCGAAGGATCATCCACTGCTGTTAAATCCTGAATTAAATCCTTTCCCAAGTCCAGTTTGATTTTTTTTGACAGATTGAAATCATTTCGCGCAAGTCTCGGATTGATTCTTCTACTTCCTGGTGCTCGTGTAAATTTGTTAAGGTACTAACCATTCCCCAATTAAATGATTCAATTTCAATTATATTTACGTTGATTCGAGGTATTATACTTTGGGAATTGTTGTGATTGAGAATCAATCGAGTTCAATGGGATGAGATTTTCCTCTGATCCGTATTCTACGTGTGTACTCACCTCACCTATTCAAATTTTATTCTCATAATTGAAGTCAATTATTGCAAACATACATGTTCTGAAATATTGAAAATGCTACGGTCATTCAGAATTGATTCAAATAAATTCCCTAAACTTTGAAAATTAGGGCATGGATTTTAATTGCAGTATAAGAAGAAGGAGAGCTAAGTTTTTAGCCTAATCAACAGACTGTCGATCAGGCTTTCGATCGGTATGTGTTTTGATTCCGGAGATGTCAGGTGTGCTGAGCAGATCGAAGCCCTAATTCTCTGTGCGTGAAGATGAGGGACGACGCCATTTTTTTTCGGGCCGGGTCAGGCTCATCATGACCCGGGTATCCGCGTATGGGCCAGCCTGCGTGGCTTCCCAAGCGATGAAGGCGCGGGGTCCATCCAGTTGCGCTGTCGAGCTCACCTGCCAACACGCGGTTTTGATTTCTTCAAGTGGGGCCCACCATACCTTAATCAAGATAATAAGGATAAATGGCAGATTTAATCAACTTAAATTTAATTCAATTTAATGATTAATTAATAAAACTTTATATATTCATAACTCCTAAAATACACATCCAAAAGTAACAAATAAATATATTAAATTAATCAACAAAATTCAAGGAATATTTTGAGACTATCAAATCTCTATTTGGATGAATATTTAACATAGTGACATTTAGGATTCTTACATTTAAACCCTAATTGTCACAATTATTCAAATAGTCATAATTTTGTATCCATTAATCCAAACATACTCAATATGAGTCTTAAAATACTCACAAAACCTTAAGGAATATTTTAATAGGGTTAACTTTACTATTTGGATTAGCATTTGATTAATGATATTTAGGACCTAACCCTAATTAAGTTAATTAACCCTAGAACTTCAATTGACCATAACTTGGTCAATTGAGCTCCAAATTGGACGATCCAAAGGTCCATTTAGATCAGAAGAACTTAATTAATGGTAATCTTAAAAATATTTAGGATCCAATGGTTAGATTTGTTAATCACCCTTAATTACTCTAAATATTGATTAGTGAATTTTAGCAAATCTAGTAATTCAAATTGAATGTTTTAAGTTTCAGAGGACTCATAGAACCATTTAGAATCAATCTATAAGGTTGGATTAGTATTTGAGTTATTAATTTTATTAATCACTCACTAATCACCCTAAACCCTAATTAGGTCTTAACTTAGTCAAATTAGGTCCAAATTGAGCCTACCATATGTCATTATGATCAGTGAGCTATTTGTAATTCATAGACATTAATTTTGCTTAATTTGGACACTAATTGGCAAAGTTAGTATTTTTGACCTATAATTAAGGATCCCTTAATTAACCTTAAAACCCTAGATCTTGTATTAGCCATAACTTGGCCAATACTTATCAGAATTTAGCAAATTAAGATTCTATGGAAATCTTAGATAGTAAAAAACAATAATCTAAAAGAAAATTTAACTTTTACTTAGTCAAATTACTAAATTGCCCTTATGAGTCAAATTCACTAATTTGATCTCATATGGCTTAATACTCACCCAAAATTAATTTAGTTACTGTCTAATCTTATATTAGACAATAAGAATCACTTTCCAAAAGAAAATTTTAGAATTTAAGCCCTAGATCAAAATTTGATCTTTTGAACCCTTAAGTAGGGGCAAAATGGTCATTTTGCCCAAATTTAGGGTTTAGCCTTTAAAAGCCCTAAATTTAGTTTCTAAATCACTAAAATCAGTAATTAGAATGATTTAGAACTGAAATTAATTAAATTCAAGTCTAAACTAGATTTTAATTAAAATCTCAAAATTTGCCCCTTAAGAAAATTCTTAAGTAAATTGTGAGTGTTCTTCTTTCCTTAATCACTCTTAGATCATACCTTAGGTCTTATAAAATTAGTTAGGATGTGTGTCTTGAGAGATACTCTTAGTAATTAAGAGCCTTAATTCTTAAGATTTGGAATAGATCTTAAGTTAGAATTCATCTTTTGAGTAAATTGGGTTACTTAATTAGATGAAACCTTGAGTTTACTAGTTTCTAGATTTTTCTTAGTTTATTAAATGATTATTTGATTTTTAAACTTTAGGACTAAGAATAGAGATCTATCCTAATGAATTTAATTTATCATTAGGATTTGCCTTAACCTAATCTGTGAGTTTTGAGTTCTAAACTTAGACCCTTAGATTATACCTTTAGATTAAGTGATTAGACCCCATCATCTGGAGTCTAATTCTTAATCTATTCATCTTGATTTGGCTAATCAAGATGAGGTTGGGATGAATTAAATTACAAAACTAGGTCGATGATTTATTCATTTTAACCAAATAGTCGTCTTTTGATTAAGTTATAATTAGGACTTGGCCAGTCCTAATTATCTTCAACAAGTAGGATTCGTGATTCTAAGTTACAGAATGTGTAAGAATTGATAATTCTGAAACTTATGTAACTTAGAGTAGATAGAACGAATAAAGTAGATAACAACAGATATCACCTGTATTTTAAATAGAGTTTTTCTTGCACTTTAACTTTGATGCTTCGTATTCCTTGATTTTGAGCCTTATACCTTGAACATATATTATGTACTTAAGATATTTGATAAATAACTTATGTCAATTTTGAATATTCATAAATAGCATTGTATTTTTTATTTCACAAGAGGTTTGTAAGGTGTAGGTTGATTAGTATACCTCTTCGATCAACTCGTTCGGAGTCGGCTTCTTGTAGGGGGTTTCAGTCCGATAGTCTATGCCATGCCTAGTCCATGGGATAGGATGGATAGACTCTTGCCCTACTGACTATAGAGTTAGGATTTTGATATGGTTATACTAATTCAAGTACACTTACATTCAGTTTCTATCTTAGCTCATCAGGCTAAGAGTTTCAGTGAAGTTCAGTTCTGAGTTTCTTAGCTCATCAGGCTAAGATTTGCTGAGTTCGTGTTCAGTTCAGGTGACTTATATAGTCACTGTAGTTTTAGTTTACAGTTACTGTTTTTCTTGCATATTCTGTATCTCAGCACTATTTTACTTTCAGTTTTTCTGCACATGTTATATATAGGATGCTAGTTTGCTTACTGTTTTCTTATGCTTACTTAGGATGTTAGTTGCTTTCAGTTTCATACTGCTATGTATGTCACCTAGCATATTCTGTTTGATCATAAGCATGTTTAGGTTGTACCTTTTCTTACAGTTTAGTTTAGTCTATTGCTTACCTGTGTTTGTTGCAGTTGCTTGGAGGAGGTATGTATTACTTCCTATTTATTTAGTTATAAACTGTGGTTTATAACTTATTACTGTTCTTTTGTACGCTTTTCTGCACCTATTATGCTTAGTTCTATTTATATGGTGATATCTACTTAATTTAATAAAATTGTTTGCCCTAAAATGTACTTAGACATATTGTCTAACCAGTTTTTCTTTTGTTGGCTGGGGCCCTACCATTATGAAACTGATAATGGTAGGATCTGAGTTTGTTGGAGCAGTAGATCCAGTGGAGAGCTTACCATTAGAAGAGGAGCCTGTTCCTGAAGATCTGTAGCTTTAGTTTTTCTTTCAGTGAGATTGAGAGTTCATTTCAATTCTTTTAAACTTATTAAATGTTGTAATAATACAGGTTTATATTTCTCTTTCAGTACTTTACTTATTCTGTATTGTTGTATTTATACTGTATTGGATGGATGTTATATCTTTTATTGCTTCCGCACTCTGAGTTCTTGTATGATCATTTAGTGATAAATTCTGGAATGAATGACAAACTCCTTAGTTAAACTGGATTAGAATGTGTGTCTAATCCAATCTTAAGTGGGGACCTTGTCATTTGGTGACCCCTCCACCATAATCATGTTAACTTAAGGATTAACAAGACCATGGCGGGGCAGGGCTGCCACATGTAGTATAGAGTGCGGAAGCTTAAGGCATACATCTAGATACATTCATCACAGAAACAGTAAGAAAACATTCATTTCAGGAAAGAAAAGAAAGTACATCCAAAATTATTACAAACATTTACTGAATAACAAACATAAAACTAAATACTGAACTGAAAGTAACTAAGCAGCTGAAGAAAAGTCCACTAATGCTCAATGGGCTCCTCCTGGATCTCCTGGATGTCCTCTTGACCTGGCTTAGTATACTGCTCAGGATCTAGCAAATTATCGGATCCCAAAAGTACCTCGTGTTAGACAATAAGTCTAACACATCGAAACTAATATAACAGTTCTAATTATTCATTTAACATTTACATAATACGAGTAAATCTGTAGAAAATATATAAATATAACTGAAAGTACAAATCTGTCTAAACTGTACAAAATTGAAGCAGTATAAAGTAAAACTGAACTGTAACTGAATACTAAAAATAAATCAAAATAGTGCTTAATCTAAAACTGAGTAATCATATGTACAATTATGCTACATATCACTGAAATTGTGCATCTGAATATGCCACAATACGGTATGCTACTGATATGCTACCAAATATCACTGAACTGTTATGAGCAGTACAGTCTAATGTCTATATACACTCTGTTGGGAATACTGTTTATTGATGATACTGATGCATCCAGAAATTTCCCTATCAATGTATGCAACATTCCGTAACTCATAGATCATCACTGATACTTATACATCATTCGGATTCTCATACATCATTCTGATATATAAGCATAAGCATGACGTGTGAATATCAGAATGATGTATGAGAATTCGAATAATGTATAAGTATCAGTGATGATCAATGAGTTACGGAATGTTGCATACATTGATAGGGGAATTTCTGGATGCAGCAGTGTCATCAATAAACAGTATTCTCAATAGAGTGTATGCAGACATTGGACCGTACTGCTCATAACAGTTCAGTGATATTTTGGTAGCATGTCAGTAGCATACCATATTGTGGCATATTCAGATGCACAGTTTCAGTGACATGCAGCATAGTTGTATATATGATTACTCAGTTTCAGATTCAGCACTATTTTGATTTATTTTCAGTATTCGATTACAGTTCATGTTTACTTTACATTGCTTCAGTTTTGTACAGTTTAGACAGATTTGTACTTTCAGTTACCTTTATAGTTTTTCTGCAGATTTACTCGTATTATGTAAATGTTAAATGAATAATTAGAACTGTTAGATTAGTTTCAATGTGTTAGACAATATAACACGAGGTACTTTTGGGATTCGATAATTTGCTAGATTCTGAGCAGTATACTGAGCCAGGTCAAGAGGACACCCGTGGAGCATTAGTGAACTCTTCTTCAGATGCTTAGTTACTTTCAGTTCAGTATTTAGTTTTATGTCTGTTATTAAGTAAATATCTGTAATAATTCTGGATGTATTTTTCTTTCTTTCCTGAGATGAATGTTTTCTTACTGTTTCTGTGATGAATGTATCTGGATATATACCTTAAGCTTCCGCACTCTGTACTACACTACTTATACTTAGTATTGTGATGTGATAAGTATACTGAAAATGCTGATATCTTATACATATATTGAATTTTTATTGTATTCTAAATCCAATATATGTATTTGCCTAATACTTAGAATAAGGATACTACTCTTATTTTAAGTATTAGCTCTCAACCCTACTTGAGGTTGAGTCAGCAGCCCTTCAGGTGGGCTTAGTTTTCAGTAATTTCGGGGAGACGGGTTATTCCTCCCCGAGTGGCGCACCGTTCCGTCGCCAAATTACTCTTTGCGTGCGGCGACGGGGCGGGGCGCCACACCAAGAAATTTTAATTTGGAACCATAAATCAAAAAATAGCTTTTGGACCCTTAAGTAGGGGCAAAATTGTCATTTTGCCCAAAATTTAGGTTAAGTGCCCTTAACTCCTAATTTATGTTTTAAATCACTCAAACTATTATTTGAACTATATTAGAATCATTTAAGTGAGAAAAATCAGCCGTTAGGTCAACTTAGTAAAATTTCTAAAATTTATCAAAGTCTTTTCTTAGGGTCTTTTCACCTCACATTAGGACCATTCTTGAGACAAGGACTAGCTCATAGGTTAAATTTCATTTATAGGATAAGTGGGTTATCTAATAAATGAATCCTTAATTTTATTAGTTTATAGAAATTTTACAACTTATTTTGATTATTTTATCTTTTAACCCTAGTTTTAGGATAAGGAGATTCATCCTATTAAGTTTGATTTGCTTAATAGGATCTACCTTAATCAATATATCACTTTTAGACTAAAACCTAAATTTTATGTCTTAACCTTTTTGGATATGTGATTAAGCCCAATCTCGTGGTGTTTAATCCATAATCTATAATTTAGTAGTTTTGATTTGAGCTTAGTATAGAACGTCTAAAATCATTAATTAGGTCGTGATGATTTATTACTTAACTTTTATAGTCGACTTTGATTCAGTATATTAGGACTTAACTAGTCCTAATATTTTGTAACTTATAAAGATGAGTTTCTGAGTTACACCCGATAGTAGGAAAATGGTGATCCTGAACTTGTGTAACTTATAATAGTTATAATGGATAATTAGAAAATAAATGATATCACCATATTAGTAGAGTCCCTTGCTTATTTTTGATATTTTATTATTACACATCCCTTGTATATTTGAGCTTATTTCCTTGGACATATCATATAAGAGAATGTTGTGCATGAAATGAAAATTTAGAATAATTAGGATACCAGTTGCCTTTCGGTTCAGTCTCTGGGAGGATTCTGGTCCACATTTACCCTATTGGATGGGGCAAGGAGTAATAAGGAGGCTTAACATTACTAATTGAGGAGAGTGTGTTAAGTATGGAACCCACATAGTCTTACAGACGTGCTTGACTCCTCAGTTGTTTTTGAAACGTGTCCACAGAAATAAAGTAAAATAACTAAAAGATTTTGCATGTGTGATTACTGCCTCTTCAGTTCTGCTGCTGGATTCTGTCTGCCATAGCCCCAAAAGGCTATGGAAATTTCTGTCTGCTCAAGCCCTGAATGGCTTGGGGATTTCACCGGCCCGATGACCAACTTTTTGATATGGCAGTCTTTACATATCTATTTCAGTTTTCAGCTTACTGTGTACTATATTTTGATGCATATTTCAGTCAGCTATATTTCTTTACTTACCTGCTCATTTGTACGTATTTATAGGATGCTAGATTTTACTGCTTACCATATGTACCATGTTAATATTTCTGCCTTTAATCAGCATATGTTATATGATCATCAGCATGTCTAGAATTAGACTTTACTTTCAGTACTTTTACTTACTGCAGTATATATATATGTATATGCCTTTTTTTTCTTAGTTATTGAGGTGTGCTTTTGCCTCATTTATTGTTTAGTTATAAATGTTGTGGTTATAACTATCCCTATTTCTTTATACGCTTACTGCACCTATGCTTTTAGTTTATTTTTGTTGTGCTTAAGTATAAAAATGGTGACATTAATAACTCATGTAAAATATTCAGTCTAAAATGTACTTAGACAATTGTCTAACAAGATTTTTTTTTTATTGGCTGGGGCCCTGACATTATAAAACCGATAATGTCAGATTCAGATAGGTTTGAAGAGCTAGATGTTGAAGCAGAGGTGCCTTATTTAAAGGAGGAGCTTCAGCCAGGAGAGCCGAATATTGCTTAGTTCCATATAGCCACTTGTGAGGATGAGTGATTTATCTTTCAGTTTTTTAAACTATTTAAATGCAATAATAATACAAGTATCTATGACTGCGTGTTTGGATTATTATATGCTTATATTATGAGTTATGTTTTATACTTATTATACTGTGATGCTTGGATGTCATTTATTTTAAATTCGCTTTCGCACTCTGTATGTTTTAGTAGATAGTGACTGTTTATTTTATTATGTGCTATTCCTTCCTTTATTAGGTGGATTATGGGTTTTCATCATAATACAATGATAAGTGAGGGGTTAGCCAGAGTGACACTCCACCCCTTAGCTTAATCTTTGGGGATTAAGGGGCGGGGTGCCACAAGTATTGAGTGGGAGTCAAAGCCAAATCAGCTTATAAGCTTTATATTTTAATTGGACAAGAACAGTACTACAGTACTGTACCAGCCCAAACTCTTAAGCACCAAGGTATTGTCCTCTTTGGCTTGAAAGGCCTCATGATTTTGCCCTCATAAGATAACTTCCCAATAGATCACCCATCTTGGGAGTGCTCCCGCATGAGCACGCTTAACTTTGAAGTTCTTATCAAGAACTCCACCATTATCTGAAAAAGTGTCTCGATATTTAAAAATTTTACTTATTACTACTTAAGTGGATTTTTACAATCTCCCCAACTTAAGTAACTAACGTCCTTATTAGTATCCACACATAGATCCAAGAACCATCCATTGAGTAGATATGACTAGAGGTAACCCCTATAAGCACAAGAGGTACTCACAATCATATAGCACCTTAACTATCATGGGTTCAAAAAGTTGCTCACATGAGGTGGTACTTTGCTATATATGATACTTAGTTCATATTTGACACCCTATAACATGCTCTTATATTATTTGTATCAGCCCAAACTCTTAAGCACCAAGGTATTATCCTCTTTGGCTTGAAAGGCCTCACGATTTTGCCCTCATAAGATAACTTCCTAATAGATCACCCATCTTGGGAGTGCTCCCGCATGAGCACACTTAACTTTGAAGTTCTTATAAAGAACTCCACCATTATCTGAAAAAGTGTCTCGATATTTAAAAATTTTACTTATTATTACTTAAGTGGATTTTTACAATCTCTCCAACTTAAGTAACTAACGTCCTTATCAGTATCCACACACAGATCCAAGAACCATCCATTGAGTAGATAGGACTAGAGGTGACCCCTATAAGCACAAGAGGTACTCACAATCATGTAACACCTTAACTATCATGGGTTCAAACAGTTGCTCATATGAAGTGGTACTTTGCTATATATGATACTTAGTTCATATTTGACACCCTATAACATGCTCTGATATTATTTGTAATAGCTCAAACTTTTAAGCACCAAGGTATTATCTGCTTTGGTTTGAAAGGCCTCATACTTTTGCCCTCAGAAGATAACTTCCCAGTAGGTCACCTGTAAAATACAAAAAAAAAATTCCATTTCAAACTATTTATTAATATTTAAATAATTTTGACTTCAGATTGAAAATCTGACTTCACCATTGCGTTCACCACCCCCAAATTAGCAAGGGGTGAAATTTTGAATGCATTTGGAAGTCGTTAAATTTTAGACTAATATTTTAATATTATTTAAATACCTGAAAATTCGAGTAATTAAATATTCATCAGATCAAAAATCTGAATGCACCATTGTGTTCAGAAGATCTCAATTAGCTAGGAACAATATTTTTAAAATTTTTGGAAAATAATTATTAAATTTAATTAAATAAATTCATTTAAATTAAATTAAATAAATTAATTATTAAAATTAAACGGCGTCGTTCACGATGTTCCCTAATTCCTTATTTCGACCGTTTAATCCATCAAGTTCTGTGACCAGTTCGATCGGATGATCGAACGGTCCACAGAACGTCTTCCTCGTCCAGACGCGAGGGCTCGCCGCGTGTGACCTATCTGCACGCGTCGCTCGGGCCTTTGACGCGCGGCATAGCATTTTCGAACGCAAGTGGCATCCGCCGCTTTAGGGACTCTTTAAGACTCCCTTTCCTCTTCTTCACTCGATGGCATTTTTTTAGCAATCTGAGGTGCGAATTAAAGCCTCTTTTTCAGCAACGCCAAACCCTAATTTACAGTCGAGCTCGTCCGAGGTACCTCCTGCTTTTCTTCTACTTTTACTTATGCAGTTATAGATCTGACATAATCGTCGTTTGCATGCGAAGGATCGAAGCTTTGATCCGTCGCACCATTCAAACCATAGCTACGCACGTGACAGAATAAGGGAAGACGAATCGCCGTTTGATGCAAACTCGGTTCATCTGAACCAGACGCAATGCCGGTTCGACCGGTCGGCGAGTGGTTCAAATCATGTGGCCACGTGTCGCACGATTATTAGTAGACGGGTTATCTCTTTAAATCCAGCCGTTGATTCAACTTAAAATCTAACGGTTAAGATTTTATTTAAAATAAGACCTAATGTGAACCGTCGGATCAATCCTAAAGACCATTGATCTCAGCCACCTCATCGATCCGCGGCTATCCACGTGGATATTCTAGAAACGGTATGATGATGAGTGGCGGTCCCACCTGCAGAAAAACAGAGTATATATATATAAATATAAATATATAGTTAGTAATAGATTAATAATTCTATAAGATAAATATAAACATAAAATTTAAATAAATGTAATAAAATAATATTTAATAATTATATATTCAATAATTAAATAAAAACAGATTAAATAAAATAATATATTTAGGATATAATAAAATAGAATATAAAATAAATACATAGATAAACAAATATATATACGTATAATAAACTTAATTAATATTTTAAATAATAGTAAAATAATAATATAAAAATAGTAAATAATTTATAAACAGAAAATTATAATAAAAATAAAGAAAAATACAATAATAATAATAATAGAAAATCTAAATAAAATATAATTAATAATTAAAATAGATTAAATAAAATAATAAAGCAGATATAGTAATATATATTTTTAAATAAAAATAAACAAATTGATAAATAAATAAATATGAACATAAAATTAATTATTTAATAAATAAATAAAATAGATACAAACAGAATATTTATACAGTTAAAAAAAAAATAAGAATAATTAATTTTAAAAAAAAAATAAATTAATCATATTAAATAATAATAATAAATAATCAGAAAATATAATATTTAACAAATTAATTAAAAATAGATAAAATAAAAATAAATAATAAAAAATAAATATTCCTAAATTAATTCATAAAATCCTAAAACTTTAAGAATCCATAACTCCTAAATTATTTAACTAAATTATACAAATTAAATATACCAAAATAACCAGAAAAATATAAAGAATATTTTAATAGTATTAAATTTTAGTATTGGAATTAAATTAAGACTAATCACAATTAGAACCTAACCCTAATTAAGCCTTTAAACCTAAAAACTTCAAATAGCCATAAGTTAGTCAATTTAACTCCAAATTAGATGATCTAAATATCTATTTAGATCAGAAGAACCTAAATTTTAGTAAACTGCAAAAATATTTAGGATCAAACGGTTAGATCTTCTAATTAAACCTAATAACTCTAAAACTTGATTAGTGAATATTAGCAATTATAATAATCCAAATTAAGTAATTTTAGTTTTAAATAACTTATAAAATAAATTAGAACTTAAATATATAATTAGTTTAATAATTTTGTGACTAAAATCGCTAACCACTCTCTAATTATAATAAACCCTAATTATTAAACCCTCCAAATTAGAATAGCTATAACTTAACCAATTCATATCAGAATTTGATAATTTTGGACTCTATAGAAACCTTAGGATATAATCTTTAATAAACTAGCACAAATTTTATATTTTAATAAGGGTAAAATTTCTAAAATGCCCTTATAAGGTCAAATTCCCAATTTGACCTTATAAGGCATAAATAATTATATAAACTTAATAAAAATAAATTCAAATAAATTAAAATAGTTATAATATTACAAATCATAATGAAAATATTAAATTAATAAATTTCATTATTTTGGCAGATTAAAGAAATTATATTTGGTTGATTTTATCAAAATAAGTCAGGTACGCAAATCTACTTATAAGTTTCATTTCAGTATTCTTATATTTGAGCCATTTTTCCATTTGAATATTATTTACACTGCTTACCGCTTTATAATCTGCAAAAAGAATGATATCGAATAGCATGTAACAAAAAGATGAAACAATGAATATATTATTGTGGTGTTTGTCTTTGGAGGGTGGAACGCAACACTGAGAATCTGTACAGATTGGGCCAGCTAGCAGCCCCTGGGAGTTATATGGAGGGATTTAGCCTCTTGTAGGAAGTAGGCAAATCCAGAAGAAAGACACACCAAGAATTATTATTTGAGTAAGCTACCGACGGGTGGCGAGATAAGCTTCCTACAGAATTATGCCTATGGGTTTACCCATTTGGGCTTAGGGGTCTCCGGACTCGACTTATTGTTACAAATGCTTTTGATAAAATTTATTTCATATATGTTGATTTTCACAGCTATTTTGCAGGGCAGAAATTGCATTTGGAAATTGCTTACTTTACTTGCAGTTTTATTTTCAATCATTTTCATATATGATTCATACCTATTATAGGATGCTAGATTTATTCTTATAAGAATGATTTGCGTACTCCTACCTGACTGGTAATCTGAATTTTTTTTTAGGTTTTTAATAATTAGAGAACTTAGAAGATCTGCCAAATTAAAATAAGAAGAATAAAGGAAGCAGAAGAATGTAGATATTTCTTATATTTTTAAACTGATGTAACTTTTCATATCTGTTTTGGCTCTATATATAAAAGGACTGTGAATTTCATTATTTTATTTTATTATGTCCTTTTTGAATTATAAAAATATTTATATTTCTAATTGAGATGAATTATTCTTTAAAGACTCTCGAACTTTGATCCCCAGTCGCCACAGAAATTGGTATCAGAGCAAAGTTTGAGACTATTTAAGGAATAATTCATTAGAAGAGCCAACTATATGAATACAGTTACTAAATTATTAGAAGTTAGAATTTTAAGTTGGAGAGCCAACTAAGTATAGTTTATTATTTCCTAGATTATGGATAGTCAAAACAACAACAACAACAACAACAACAATAATCAATTACAGGAGGAAAATGTTCCTCAAAACACTCCTAGTCATAATGAGACTGATTTACCTAATGTTGAAGCAGTCTATCCCTTTGATCATAGTGGAGCAAATCAGATGCTCCAGTTCATGAATATGATGAGTCAATTCATGAATAGTCAACAAATCCAGAACCCTCATCCTATTCAGAGAAAAGCAGTAAATGAAGACATGCAAATATTTCTTAAACTTCAGCCACCCAGATTTAATGGCAAAGCAACTCCCTACCAAGCTGAGGAATGGATTCAAATGATAGAAAAAGAGTTTAAATGTGCAAAGAGCTCAGAAGACCAGAAGGTATCTCTAGCTATTTATCTTCTGACAGAAGCTGCTGAGAAGTGGTGGAAGATGACCAAGAACACCACATTCCAGAATAGATCAGAAGAAGGGATCCAATAGGAAGAATTTGTGAAAGTATTCTTAGGCAAATATGTGCCTCAATCTGCTAGGCAGATAATGAGAAAAGAGCTATTAAACCTAAAGCAAGGAAGTCATTCAGTAACTGAATATGAAGAGGAATTCACTCGTCTAGCCAGCTTTGCCCTAAAAATGGTTACTACTGAAGAAGTCAGATGCCATCTATTCCTTAATGGATTAAGGAACAACTTTCAACATATCCTAACACCTCTTCAGATTTTAAATTTTGCTCAATTAGTAAAGAAAGCCAAGCTTATGGAAGCTCAAGAAGAGCAGTACTCTTCCAGAATGAAAAGACCAGCATTCTCCCCCCATTTTAAATCCAAGAGGCAGCAATTCTCCAGACCTCAAGGAAAAGTATATAATATTCAAGGTAACTCAAGTAGACCTGCTCCAAGAACACCAAACACTTGCAGGTTTTGTGGAAGAATTCATAATATAGATAAGTGCTTCACCGGTGAAGGTCAATGCCACCGGTGTGGAAGGACAAATCATTCTATAAAATTATGTCGTGCCACTTATACAGTCAATGGGTATCAAATCCCAAATCAAGGAAAAGCAATTATGAAGAATCTAGGAAGACCACCAGTAAATCAACAAAATAATGTTGCATCTTTTAGTAATCCAAGAAATAATCAAGCCCAGGCCATAATATTCAACCTATCTCAAGAAGAGGCAAAAGAAGAACCTGATGTGGTCACAGGTACCATTTTATTATTTCAGTACCCATGTTCAATTCTTTTTGATTCTGGAGCTACGCATTCTTTTATTACGTCAAAAATAGCTCAACAATATTCATTACTAGTAGAACAACTTTCATCAGCCCTTAAAGTTAATCTACCATCAGGAGAGTTCTTAGAAACAAACATCTTCTGCAATTGCAATTTAATTATAAATGGAATTTCTTGGGAAGCTAAACTCACTGTCATCCATATAACTAGTTTTGATATTATTCTTGGGATGGATTGGATGAGTCAGAATAAGGCATTAATTGATTGTGCAAAGAAAAGAGTATATATTTATAATGGAAATAAGAAGGTAACTTTTATTGGTCAAAGAAGTGCAATTATTAGTCTTATCCCAGCAAACAAAATTGAGAAGTTTATTAGAAAGAAGTATTTTTTATTCCTAACTTTACTCTCAAGTTCTGAGGTTAAAACTACAACCTTAGAAGAGACTCCTGTAGTAAGAGAATATGCAGATGTATTTCCTGATGAACTTCCAGGTTTGCCACCTCAAAGAGAAGTGGAGTTCAGCATTGATTTAAGTCAAGGAACGAACCCTTTATCTAAAGCTCCATACAGGATGGCACCCAAAGAGTTAGAAGAACTTAAGAATCAACTTCAAGAATTGACTGAAAAAGGATTTATAAGACCAAGTAATTCTCCTTGGGGAGCCCCAGTTCTATTTGTTAAGAAGAAAGATGGAAGTATGAGATTATGTATCGATTATCGGGAATTGAATAAGGTTACTATTAAGAACAAATACCCATTACCAAGGATAGATGATTTATTTGATCAGTTAGTTGGTGCTTCCATATTTTCTAAAATTGATCTGAGATCTGGTTATCACCAACTTCGTATCAAAGATGAAGATATTCCTAAATCTGCATTCAGAATAAGATATGGGCATTATGAATTTTTAGTGATGCCGTTTGGGTTAACAAATGCCCCATCTTATTTTATGGATCTAATGCAGCGAATAATGAAACCCTATCTAGATTCTTTTATTATTGTCTTTATTGATGATATATTAATTTATTCTAAGAATGTTAAAAAACATGAAGAGCATCTTAGAATAATCTTGAACTTGTTAAGACAACATCAACTATATGCCAAATTCTCAAAATGTGAATTTTGGCTTCACTCAATCGCCTTCTTAGGCCATATAATTAGCAAAGAAGGAATATCAATTGATCCCAGCAAGATAAGTGCAATTCAAGATTGGCCCCAACCTACTTCAGTAACAGAGATAAGAAGTTTCTTGGGTTTAGCTGGGTACTATCGTAAGTTTGTTAAGAACTTCTCTCAAATTGCAGTCCCTCTTACTCGTCTTACTCAAAAAGATATACCATATGTTTGGGATTCATCTTGTGAATCAGCATTTAAGAAATTAAAAGAATGTCTAACCTCAGCTCCTATTCTAGTTCTGCCAGTTGAAGGAAAAGAATATCAGATTTATTGCGATGCTTCTGGAATTGGATTAGGCTGTGTACTTATGCAGGAAGGAAAAGTGATAGCTTTTGCATCTAGACAACTTAAAATTCATGAGAAGAATTATCCAGTTCATGACCTAGAATTAGCTGCAATAGTCTTTGCACTAAAGATCTGGAGACACTACTTGTATGGAGTAAAATGTGAAATTTTCACAGATCATCAAAGTCTGAAGTATATTTTTACTCAGAAAGAGATCAATTTAAGACAGCGAAGATGGTTAGAATTAATCAAAGATTATGATTTATCAATTCAATATCATCCTGGCAAGGCAAATGTAGTAGCAGACGCATTAAGTCAGAAGGCAGTTTCACATTTGCATATTTTGACTTCTAATCCTTTATTACTCAAAGAAATAGAAGATCTTCAATTATAAGTCATATTGCCAGCAAATGCTAAGTTATTTCAGATGACTATAAAATGTTCATTAATGGATGAGATTAAAGAAGCTCAACATCTTGATAAAGAATATAGCTCCTTATCTGCATCCATTCAATCAGGAAAGCACTTAGAATTGAATTTAGATTCCAATAAGAATATTTGGTGTGGATCCAGAATATGGATACCAAATAAAGATGAGCTAAGAACTAAAATATTGAAAGAAGCTCATCAGTCTAAATATTCAATTCATCCTGGGAATAATAAGATATATCAAGACTTAAAATCATATTTTTGGTGGCCAGGAATAAAAAGAAGTATAGCTGAGTTCATATCAAAATGTGAAGCATGTAATCTAGTAAAAGCAGAACATCAGAAACCTGGTGGATTACTTCAACCTCTAGCTATACCTCAATGGAAATGGGAAGATATCTCCATGGATTTTATTACTGGATTTCCTCGTTCAAAATCCAATAATGATTCTATTTAGGTAATTGTGGATAGGCTTACCAAATCAGCGCACTTTTTACCCATTAAGCAATTAGATTCAGTAGACAAATTGGCAAAAATTTATCTAAAAGAGATAGTAAGGTTGCATGGTATTCCAAAAACCGTTATTTCTGATAGAGATAGTAGATTCACTTCAAAGTTCTGGAAAGCAGTTCATCAAGATCTTGGTTCACAGCTCTGTATGAGTACAGCTTTTCATCCACAGACTGATGGACAAACTGAAAGAGTGAATCAAACTCTAGAAGATCTTCTTCGCCTTTGTGTTTTAGATTTTGGAGGAAGTTGGGATGATCATCTCCCATTAATTGAATTTTCTTATAATAACAGTTTTCAGGCAAGCATAGAAATGGCTCCTTATGAAGCCCTTTATGGAAGGAAGTGTATTACTCCCTTATCCTAGAATAGTGTTGGAGAAAACAGGATATTAAAATCAGATTTGATTCTTCAAGCAACAGAAAAGATAAAAATAATTCAGCATCAAATAAAAGCAGCTCAAGACAGACAGAAATAGTATTTTGATGCTCATCATCGTCATATTGAATTTTCTATTGGAGACTTTGTATATTTAAAAGTGAACCCATTCAGAGGAGTTTCCAGATTTGGAGTTTTTGGGAAATTAAGTCCAAGATTTATTGGACCTTTTGAAGTTTTGAAAAGAGTAGGCCAAGTAGCATATCAAATCGAGCTTCCAGCACATCTGAGTCTGATGCATGATGTATTTCATATCTCCTTCCTAAGAAAATGTCTATCTAAACCTTCAATGAGAGTGGAAGTAGAAAATATCAATTTGCAACCAAATCTCAACTATATGATTGAACCAGAAGAGATTCTAGATCGAGATGAAAGGAAATTAAGAAGTAAATCTATTCCCATGATAAAGGTTAGATGGAAGAATTGTCGCAAAAAAGAAGCTACATGGGAAGAAGAGTCAAGTATGAGGAAAGCATATCCTCACTTATTTCACTAGTAAGTGACTATAGATCTTGTAAATATCTTTAAATTTTAGATTGATGTCGGGGCGACATCTCTTTTAAGTTGGAGAGAATGTAAAATACAAAAAAAAAATTCCATTTCAAACTGTTTATTAATATTTAAATAATTTTGACTTCAGATTGAAAATCTGACTTCACCATTGCGTTCACCACCCCCAAATTAGCAAGGGGTGAAATTTTGAACGCATTTAGAAGTCGTTAAATTTTAGACTAATATTTTAATATTATTTAAATACTTGAAAATTCGAGTAATTAAATATTCATCAGATCAAAAATCCGAGTGCACCATTGTGTTCAGAAGATCTCAATTAGCTAGGAACAATATTTTTAAAATTTTTGGAAAATAATTATTAAATTTAATTAAATAAATTCATTTAAATTAAATTAAATAAATTAATTATTAAAATTAAACGGCGTCGTTCACGATGTTCCCTAATTCCTTATTTCGACCGTTTAATCCATCAAGTTCTGTGAACCGTTCGATCGGAGGATCGAACGGTCCACAGAACGTCTTCCTCGTCCAGACGCGAGGGCTCGCCGCGTGTGACCTATCTGCACGCGTCGCTCGGGCCTTTGACGCGCGGCATAGCATTTTCGAACGCAAGTCGCATCCGCCGCTTTAGGGACTCTTTAAGACTCCCTTTCCTCTTCTTCACTCGATTGCATTTTTTTTTAGCAATCTGATGTGCGAATAAAAGCCTATTTTTCAGCAACGCCAAACCCTAATTTACAGTCGAGCTCGTCTGAGGTACCTCCTGCTTTTCTTCTACTTTTACTTATGAAGTTATAGATCTGACATAATCGTCGTTTGCATGCGAAGGATTGAAGCTTTGATCCGTCGCACCATTCAAACCCTAGCTACGCACGCGACAGAATAAGGGAAGACGAATCGCCGTTTGATGCAAACCCGGTTCATCTGAACCAGACGCAATGCCGGTTCGACCGGTCGGCGCGTGGTTCAAATCATGTGGCCACGTGTCGCACGATTATTGGTAGAATTATTCTTTAAAGACTCTCGAACTTCGATCCCCCGGTCGCCACATCACCCATCCTGGGAGTGCTCCCACCTGAGCACGCTTAACATTGAAGTTCTTATCAGGAACTCCATTGTTATCTGAAAAGGCACCTCGATATTTAAGAGTTTCGCTTATTACTACTTAAATGAGTCTTTACAAGTACCCCTCTAATACCCCTCCCCCCCAATTTTCTAGATGATGTGGCTGTTGACGTGGCACTCCAAGCCACGTCAGCTTTTTCAATAAAATCCATTCTTTGGCTAACATAACCTTCTGAAGCTACATTCCCCGTCCCCTCTTCCCGCCTCCCCGTCCTCTACATCTTCGTTGACATTCGCACCGACATACCTTGGCAAGCTACTCTCGTGGAAGAGCAAGGGAGGCAAAGATATGCTCTTTAGAGTTTGCCTCGTCTCCATCTTTTCCAGCGCTTTGTTCACCAACGACACCTCCTGCGTTGTCCTCACTGAATTCATCCTCAAGATCGCCAGGAAGAACAATCTCCTTCATCAGCCTTTCCTCCTCGCCCTCGCCTCGCCTCAGCTCTAGCATTGGATCCTTTGCCACTCCCATCGGTAGCCCCCAAAACCTCATCATAGTTGTTCAGAGCAAGATCTCCCCTCTTTCATCTCCTTCCACGCCGTCGTCCACCGTGAGTAAGTATTTGAGCGATTTTATATGCCTTCGGAGATTTCTTGCCTCGCTTAGCATCGAAGCTTTGCCTTTCATCCCGCTGATGTCGGCCATTCCTACTTCTCTTACAAGCTCCAAATCCGTCTGTTTCGTAAGCTACAATACATACCGGTAATTGAACGATTTTGTCAATAGCTCTTAAGAAGCGAGCATATTCTCCAATATAACATAGATTGATTCATTTATCTGATTTATGTTGTATTTTTCAGAGCACAAGTTTTGATTTTTACATAATTCTAGAAATATTAAATAGTATTTGAAGCTTCATGAGAGGACCTATTATAGTTTGCTTGAGACAACCTATAATAACCCAAGTTGTTACCCAAGCTAATTAGGACTAGTCATGGTCCTAATCTCAGTCTTAATGCTCTAATTAAGACATTAGGAGTTTCCCATCAAGACCTAATCCAAATCAGGAGTCAAATAGACTAAAATCTGATTTTACAAAATTCAAAAACTTTGGAAATTGACCAAATTATTTTGACCTCAGATTAAAAATCGGATTTCGCCATTGCGCTCGTTGCCCCCAAATTAGTTAGGAGTGATGTTTTGCAGGCAATTGGAAACCACCGAAAATCTGTCGAATATTTTAATAATAATTAAATACCCAAAAAATTAGAAAAATAAAATACTCATCAGATCAAAAATCTAACTTCACCATTGCGTTCCTCACCCCTCAATTAGCTAAGAGTAAATATTTGAAAGTTTTTTAAATTCAATTAATTATTTAATTTTAAATAGAAAATTTATTGAATTTATTTAATATATTTAAATCCTAAATGGTGTCGTCTGTTCGCCCATGCCGTCACCTCCATCCTCATCTGATCTAATGTTGGATCAGAGCCGTTCGATCGTGCCGATCGAACGGCTCAGGTATTGTGGTGCCCCACCCCTTAATCCACAAGATTAAGCTAAGGGGTGGTGGGTCACTCTAGCTAATCCTTCACTTATCATTAGATTAGGATGAAATTCACAATCCATCTAATAAGGGAAGGAGTAAGCACAGAATCAATATAATCAGTCACTATCTACTAAAAATATACAGAATGTGGAAGTGATTTACAAATGAGAAATATCCAAGCCTCACAGTATAAATAACAGAAAATAACTCAGAATAAAAGCATAATAATCCAAACACATAGTCAAGGGTACCTATATTAATACATCAAATAAAAGTAAAATACGCTCATCCTCACTTATAAATAAGGAACTAAGCAGCTGCTTCTTCCAAAGGCTCCTCCGCCGGATAAGGCTCCACTCCTAACTCTTGATCATATAAGTGAAGAGGGTCTGCCATTGTCGATTTCACAATGTAGGGCCCCAACAAAAAAAAGAAAAATCTTGTGTTAGACAATTGTTTAAGTACATTTTAAGCTGATACATTTTATTTGTTTTGTAATATCACCATTTTACATTCTCTAAGTAACAACTGTATCAAAAATAGGGAGCAGCTAGCAATATAATAGGAAAGGGAAAAGCTATAAATAATTATTTATAACTTAAATAAAAAGGGAGGCTAAGATATGCCTCACATGCAAACTAAATAAGATAAGGCATATATAAATAACTAAACAAGTGCTGAAATAAAATACTACATCCTAAACATGCTGGTGATCAAAAGAAATATGCAAATTAAATAATATAACTCAGCAATGGTACATATAATAGCAGCAAAGTTCTAACATCCTAAAATATATATATATAAGCAGGACAAAGGAATAGCTGACTGAATAAAAATACTAAAAAGTAACCAAAACATCAAACTACATATATATAAATATCTGTGTACTAACTGCCATACAGAAAAGAGCTAATCTAGCCCACTGAATATCAAAAGGATCCTAGTGGCAACAAGGAGACTAGGCGCAAAACTATATAACCCTAGTGTCATTCAAGGAGACTAGGCAAATATATAGGATTTTCTCCTAGTGTCATCAAGAAGACTAGGTAAAGAAAACACAACAAATCTTCTCTTAGTGTCAATAAGGAGACTAACCAAAGAAGATATAAACAATGTCTTCTCCTAGTGTGTAACAACCCAGGTTGTTACCATAGTTAATTATGGCTAATTCTAAGTCTTAAATATAATTATACGTGTTAATTAGGTCAATTGGAGTCAACCTCTAAGACCTAGTCCAAATCAGGAGTCAAATGGATTGAATCCTAATTTATAGAAATCTGGAAACCCTAAAATTTGACCTATCTAAATTGACATCAGGTCGAAAAATGGACACCTCAATTGTGTTCCTTGACCCCAAATTAGCTTGTGGTGAAGTTTTCGTGTCAATCGGAAGTCGTCGAAATTTCGACGAATATTTTAATAATAAAAATACCCCTGAAATCGAGATATTGAAATACTCGTCGGATCAAAAATTCGTCCTCGCCATTGCATTCCTTAACCCCAAATTAGCTAGGAAAAATATATTCAAATTTTTCTTTGGAATATATATATATATATATATATATAATTAATTACTTAACGGCCGCCGTTAAGTATTTAACATTACCGTCAACTGTAGCTGACGGCGCCGTTAGATCAGACGGCGCCCTCGCAGCCGTTGGATCTGGATATCCAACGGCTATGGGACCGTTTCCCTCGGCCCCGTCGCCCCGTCGCTACGCGGCGCGCCCCGCAGCCTTTCGCGCCCAATCGGTGCCCTCCCCGGCCTCGGCGAGGTCGCCGGCCCCCTTATAAGACCTCCTGCCATCTCTGGGCTCCGGGATTGCGAAATCTGAGCCCAGATCAAGCGAACCCGAGCCGACCATTCGCGAGCCGTCAATTTTCCAGGTACTGGATCTCCCCCGATTTTCATCCATTTGCTTCCATTCAAATTCGCAACATTATTGCATGCTTAGGATTAGAGATCGACCGGCTCCGATCGGGGCTAGCCCGACCGGATCATCGGGATTTAGGACCGAGTCCACAGTAGAAACCGTTAGGTTTTCGAACCCTGTAACCATAGGACCTAGGGTTCCACTTTGCCGGCGATCCAGGCCACCTCCGGCGAAGGTCCGCCCGCCGGCGCGTAGCCCTCGTCGAGGGCTACCGTCGGCCGTGCGGGGCCCCACGTTGCCTGGTGGGCCCCACGGCCGAAGCCGAAGGGTCGCGGGCTCGGTGTGTGGGCCCCACGTGACATGTGGCAGGCCTAGAGGCTGTCACGGGGCGTTGCGGGCCCCACCTGGGCTTACGCAGACCCGATGCGGTCGGGTCGGGCTCGGGTCGACCCGTCCTGACCCAGACTTCGTCTCCCTCGCAGAGACGCCCGAGGGTGCTGGGCTAGGGCACGGCTTTTGCCGGCCTTCCCAGCGCCGGACCTCCTCGGCCCGCACGGCCGACGGTATCCCTCGACGAGGGCTACGCGCCGCTGGGCGGACCTTCGCCGGAGGTGGCCGGGATCGCCGACAAAGTGGAACCCTAGGTCCTATGGTTATGGGGTTCGAAAACCTAACGGTTTCTACTGTGGACTCGGTCCTAAATCCCGACGATCCGGCCGGGCTAGCCCCGATCGTAGCCGGTGGATCTCTAATCCTAAGCATGCAATAATGTTGCAAATTTGAATGGAAGCAAATGGATGAAAATCGGGGGAGATCCAGTACCTGGAAAATTGACGGCTCACGGATGGTCGGCTCAGGTTCGCTCGATCTGGGCTCGGATTTCGCAAACCCGGAGCCCAGAGACGGCCGGAGGTCTTATAAGGGGGCCGGCGACCTCGCTGAGGCCGGGGAGGGCGCCGATTGGGCGCGGGAGGCGGCGGGGCGCGCCGCGTGGTGACGGGGAGACGGGGCCGAGGGAGACGGTCCCGTAGCCGTTGGATCTGGGATCAGATCCAACGGCGCCGTCAGCTACAGTTGACGGTAATGTTAAATACTTAACGGCGGCCGTTAAGTAATTATATATATATATATATATATATTCCAAAGAAAATTTTGAACATGTTTTTCTTAGATAATTTAGGGTTAAGGAATGCAATGGCGAGGACGGATTTTCGATCCGACGAGTATTTCGATATCTCGATTTCTGGGGTATTTTTATTATTAAAATATTCGTCGAAATTTCGACGACTTCCGATTGACACGAAAACTTCACCCCAAGCTAATTTGGGGTCAAGGAACGCAATGGCGGTGTCCGTTTTTTGACCCGAGGTCAATTTATATAGTTCAAATTTAAGGGTTTTCAGATTTCTATAAATCAGGATTCGATCTATTTGACTCCTGATTTGGACTAGATCTTGGAGGTTGACTCCAATTGACTTAATTAACACTTATAATTATATTTAAGACTTAGAATTAGCCCTAATTAACTATGGTAATAACTTGGATTGTTATATAATGTCAACAAGGAGACTAGGCTAAGAAGACATTACTGAGAGGCAGCTTTAACGCATATAATTATTATCTTTAATCAATCACTTTAATATTTTTACAAGGAACCTAAGGAGTCTCCATATTTCCCTAATATTTTATTTATGTATCAAAATTCTTATATGATATGTTTAAGGAATTATGACACAAATATACAATGTATGCGTAGCAACAACCACCAAATATAAGCAAGGGACTCTACTAAACATGGTGATATTATTTGTTTTCTACTTAACCATTCTAACTATTCCAAGTTACACAAGTTCAGGATCACCATTTTCTTACTATCGAGTGTAATTTAGAAATTCGTTCTTATAAGTTAAAAGGATTAGAACTGATCAGGTTCTAATCTAATTCAATCAAATTACGACTACGAGTTAAATTAATAAGTCATACGTCCAAATTTTGTGAATTTGGACATTCTATCTAAGATCTGATCAAGATCTCCTAAACTATAGATTATGGATTAAATACCACGAGATTGGGCTTAATCACATATTCCAAAAGGACCAGACATAAGATCTAGGTTTCATTCTAATGGTGATTTATTGATTATGGCAAATCCTATTAAGTAATCAAACTTAATAGGATGAATTTTATATTTTAAATCTAATGTTAAAAGACAAAATAATCAAAATTAGTTGTAAAATTCTAGAAACTAATAAAACCAAGGTTTCATTCATTAAATAATCCCGTTATCTAATGAATGAAATATAACATAGGATCTAGCCTTAATCTTAGGAATAACCATAATGTGAGGTATTGAATTTCCTAAGGAAAATACTAAGAGGAATTTTAGGGATTTTAACATAATAATTGATTTTTCTTACTTAGATGATTCTAATGTAGTTATAATACTTGTCTTATTGACTTAGAAGATAATATAGGAGTTAAAGGTGCTTAACCTAAATTTTGGACAAAATAACTATTTTGCCCCTACTTAAGTGTCTAAAAAGCTATTTGTTTGGTTTAGGGCTCCAAATTGGGATTTCTTACTATCAAATAATTCTTTATTGTCTAACATGAAAAAAAATAGTATGTACACTAAATTTGGATAAGAAATGGGTTATATAGGTCCAAACTAAGGATTTTGACCTAAGGAGTATTTTGGTAAGTTGTACTTAATAAAATTTAAATTTTTATATAGTTTACTATTGGTTGATATTCAAGAACTCCATAGAGTCTAAGAACACTAAAAATTTTGAGATCTAATGAATTATTTATAGTCATTTGAATTCTTAAGGGTAGATTTGGTAATTTTTCCAAGTTAAAAGGGTCAAAGAGGCATAACTCTTTCATTTGGTGTCCAAATTCAGCAAATATAATGGCTATAGTTTCCCTATATTACACTGAAAATTTTGACTGGTGGTAGGCCCAAATTGGACTTCAATTGACCAAGTTATGACCTAATTATAGTTAGAAGTATTTTGGTCATTTCTAATTTTTTTAGAGTTTAAAACCGAAATTTTTTTTTATATTATTGTAGCCACTGAAATTTTAAGCTATCTAGCACTTTAAATTTTTAAATTTTGAGTATGGATGATAAAGTTATGATCAATTTAATTTTCCGGCCGCTGCGGCGCACTGTAGCGGCCATTATGCTTCACAAAAATCTGCTTTGTTTTCATCTATTTTGCACACCCTGTCTTTCATCTACATTTTTAATATAGTTAGGATGCTCCATTTGTGTCGATTTTAATGTCGATGGAAAGGTATCGAAAATACCTTTCGATTTATATATGGCACCACTATGGGACTCTCTGGATCGAGAGTAATTGAGCTCAAAAAATAGGCCTTTAGGTTTCGTCCAGGCGAAAAACATCGTCTGGCACTGCAGTGCTCAAAGTTGTAGAGCTAGGCCGCTGCAGCAGTAGTTTGGCAGAAACTTAGAAAAACATATATTAAAGTAATTAAATAGTAGATTTGCAAATTAGATCGCTCCAGCGCGCTGCAGCGGGCTGCAACGGTATTTCATGAAAATCTTAGAAAAATCAGTATTTCACAATATAAACAGTATTTTTGCAAAATGGATCGCTACAGGGCGCTATAGCGCGCTGCAGTGGGTCGCAGCGCTGCCGCGCTACGAACGCTATCATGCGCTGCCGCGTGAAAAGCGCTACAGCGCGAAAAGCGCTCCAGCGCGCTGCAGCGCCCGAATTTGCAAAACTTCGCAGATTTTCAAAAAACTGCCCAAATTTTGTAAAACTTCCTAGTTTTGGCTGAAATGGCCAAAACTTCACTGTTTTAGTATTTTAAGGTCCCTATAACTGTAGTGGGGCTAAGTTATATCAAATTTGAACATATTTTAGCTAAAATTGAATATTGTATAAAATTCTATGTTGAAATTAAATTTGAAACTTTGACATTCTTAATGTGCTCAATAATCTACTATGTACTTTACATTACGTCATGCCAAGTGCTAGGTAATAGAATCCTTAAAAGCATGTATCAAATATGTAAGCCTTAATAACCTAAATGGCATGAAACTTAGATCTTTTTAGACTTGTGATTAAGTGATAATCCCTTTGCTTGTTTTAGGATTTGATTAGTATTAATCACCCTTTTATTTTATGTCATCTCTCCATTTATATGCCTTATGATATTATGATGTATGTTAGAAAACTTTAGCATTTAAATGAGACATCTTGATATGTAAACTAAACTTGAACATAAGAATCTTGATAACTTGATTAAGTAAATGATACTTAATCCAAACCTAAAGTTTGACATCAATAATACACTAATAATACATTGATTTATCATTGACCTTTAAATTAACATTGTTCTTAATGATAGAAAGGTTAGGGGTTAAACTCTAGCTTGTCTTGATTAAGATCTAAACCTTAATCACTTAATTAATTAACTTGATTGTAAGATAATTTATTTAACATTATTCTAATAATGCATATGATTTGATATTAATCTTAAATCATCAAATTAGAAGTGCTAAGAATAACATTGAATATGTGTGATTGAACCATCTGAATCCAAACTTTAGATTTTTGATTTTCTCTTATATAAGACAATTAGCATAAGATGGAAATAAAATTGTAATAATTTATGCAATGATCTAACTCTAATAAGATCCTTGATTTTATCTCATAATTGTAGAATAGAAAAGGATCAAATAAATTTCAATAATTTGATTTGACCACTTGAATGTAAACCTTAAGAAGTAGAAAAGTGAGATCTTAAGGGTCTTACTATAGGATCGTTATTAAAGTAGATAAAGACCTTAACTAATGATACATGGAGGTAGAAAGGACTTTTGTAACTTATTGAGGTAGAAACCTAGTTGATCCTTCATAACCTTAGAAGTTGAACTTGATACCTTGTGGTAGGAATCACCTTAAGTACTTAGAATGTGGTTCATTCCTTGTTGTAGCAATCTATGTTGAGTGATCCTTTGATCACATCCTTGGAGCCTTGTGTAGGATACACCCACTTAGAGTAAGGATTAATAGATTTGATAAATCCTTGTCGATTAAATAGAACCTTCTGAACTCAGATTATTTGTTGGGTATAGTAGGGTATACCCATATTATTGGATTATTTCAGTAGTATTCAGGATTAGTTGATTCACTCCAATGCGGACTTATGACCAGGTGTTATCCTGAGGGATTAGACGAATACAGTCCCGATAGAGTAAATCCTCCAAGACTAAGTGTAACAACCCAAGTTATTACCATAGTCGATTAGGACTAACCCTAAGTTTTAAACATAATTATAAGTGCTAATTAGGTCAATTGGAGTCAACCTCCGAGACCTAGTCCAAATCAGGAGTCAAATGGATAGAATCATAATTTTTAGAAATCCCAAAACCCTAGAAATTAACCTATTTAAATTGACCTCCGATCGAAAAACGAATACCGCCATTGCATTCCTTGACCCCAAATTAGCTTGGGGTGAAGTTTTCGTGTCAATCGGAAGTCGTCGAAATTTCGACGAATATTTTAATAATAAAAATACCCCGGAAATCAAGGTATCAAAATACTCGTCGGATCGAAAATTCGACATTGCCATTGAATTCCTTGACCCTAAATTAGCTAGGATAAACATGTTCAAAAATTTTTGGATAATATTTTTTTATAAAAAAAAAAAAAAAAATTAATTGACGGCGCCGTCCGATCGGACGGATCCATATGGACCGTCCAATCCGCGCGGATCCAACGGCTCGTAGCCGCGATCCGCATCGCGCGGTCCAGACGGATCTGGGCCGTCCGCATGTCGCGGGATCGGATGGCCCGGGGCCATCGTCCTCGGCCCCGTCACCCACGAGCCACGCGGCGCGCCCGCCGCTTGCCTGCCCAATCGGCGGCCTCCCCCGCCTCGGCTGCTCCGTCCGGAGGCCTTTAAGAGGCTATCCCGCTCCCCCCCGTCTCCGGTTACGCGAACCGGAGCCAGCACCATCGGACCGAGCCTAAACCGAGCCGAGCCCCTCGCAGCCGTCCACCTTCCAAGTACTTGATCTCACCCACCTCCATTTTTCGCAATCTGACTCCTGATTATGGTAGATCTTAGGCTTGATTGTCGATCCATTGGACCTGATTGAGTTCCGCCACATCGCCCTAACAGAAACCCTAGACATAGGTTCGACGTTTGCCGGCGACTCCGGCCTCCTTCGGCGATGGTCCGCCCACCGGTGTGTAGCCCCCCCCCCCCCCCCCCCCCCCGACAAGGGATACCGTCGGCCGTGCGGGCCGAGGCGGTCCGACACTGGGAAGGCCGGCAAAAGCCGTGCCCTAGCCGATGCCCTCGGGACCCCTCCGCGGAGAAGACGAAGTCCGGGTCGGGCCGGGTCGACCTGAGCCCTACCCGCCCAAGCCGGGTCCGCATCAGCCGGGTGGGGCCCACCAAGCCACGTGGCGCCTTCTGGGCCTGCCACGTGTCCAGTGGGACCCACCAGCCGAAGCCCGCGACCCTTCGGCTTCGGCCGTGGGGCCCACAGTGCCACGTGGCAGCCAATCGGCATGCCAAGTGTCACGTGGGGCCCACAACCCGAGACTTGCGGCGGTTCGGCTCCTCAGTGGGGCCACAGTGCCACGTGGCAGTCTCTGGGCCTGCCACGTGTCAAGTGGGACCCACTGCCCGGTCACCTGCGGCTATTCGACTTCCCCCGTGGGGCCCACAGTGCCACATGGCAGCCTCTGTTAGTGCCACGTGTCAGGTGGGGCCCACTGCCCAGTCACAGAGCTGATTCATCCCTGTGGGGCCACAGTGCCACGTGGCAACCTCTGGCAGTGCCACGTGTTTAGTGGGGGCCCACTGTCTGTTAATTAAAATTTAATTAAATTACTGTTAGTATTAATTAATTACTATTAATAATTAATTAAGTACAGTTAGTGGTTAATTAAATTAGGATTAGTGCTAATTACTTTTAAACAATAACCTTAATTAATTAAGTGTAATTAAGAGATTAAGTAGGGATAATTTAAGATTAATTTAACCTTAATAGTAATTAGGATAATTAATTATTATTAAACAGTAAAGTATACTTAATTATTCTTAAATAAATATAAATAGATAATTAAGATTAATTAAATAATAATTAGTGTTAATTACTTTACTAGAGTAAAATATTTATGAATATAATTTAATTAATTAATTAATTAATAGATTAATTAATATTAATTAATAATTAAGCCTAATTAATCACAGATTAATTAAGGACTAATAATTTCAGAAATTATATATATAAACTTTATGAATGAACAGTAAAATTATTTAATTTGAATAAATGAACAGTAAAATAATTCAAATTATATTTTTAAATAGTAAAACTTAAAAGTTTAATAACTTTTTATATGATGATCCAAACATAACCAATATAAGTCTTAAAATACTCAGAAAAATATAAGGAATCAAATAACGTAGTGTAAAAATTTATTTCGGGGTACGTATAACAAGGTAGCATTTTAGGACCTCTTTAGGACCCCATAACTTTTTACCCGGTTATCGAAACATAGTCAATATGGGTCTTAAAATGCTTAGGAGAGCGGCCCCATCACTGTAGTAGTATTAGTTTTCCTATTCGGACATTAGAACAAAAAATCAACCCTAGAATTCTCAGTGAAAATGACCAAAATGCCCCTAGACTTCAAACAGCCATAACTTGGTCAAATCAACTCCAAATTTAAAAATTCAAGAAGCTATCTAGCCTAGAATTCCAATGTCATCAACATACTGAAATAATATTTAAGATTTGAACCCTAGAAATTCAGGTAAATGACCAAATTATCCCTAGCCTTATTTTAGTCATAACTTGACCATTTCTCATCTAATTTAGGCGTACTTACTGTCTATCTTCAAGTTAGACAGTAGGGAATCAGTTGGAACTAAGAGAATTCAATTCTGACCTATGCCAAAAGTTGACTCTTTGACCCTTAAAGTAGGGGCAAAATAGTCATTTTGCCCTAAGGTTTGATTGAGTACACTTACCCTTTAGATAACATTCCAGAATGCCAAAACTAATATTATAATCATCTTAGTAACAATTAAGTGAGTGAAATCAATCATTAAGTTAGATTCCTGAATTTCCCTAAGTCTTTAGTACTACACCTTAAGGATCTTTCCTGAGATTAGGACTATATCATATATTAGAATTCATTCATTATGTAAATGGGTTACTCAATGGGTGAAACCTTAGTTTTATTAGTTTCTAGACATTTCTTTTATTTATAACTTGTTCTTATTATTTTATCTTTTAACCCTAGATTCAAGATAGGAGATTCATCCTATTAAGTTTGATTACTTAATAGGATTTGCCTTAACTAGTAGATCACTTATAGAATAAAACCTAGAACTTTGGTCTTAACCACTTGTATTATGTGATTAAACCTAAATCTCATAGTATTTAATCCATAATCTATAGGCTTAGAAGATTTTGATCAGATCTTAGTTAGAACGTCTAAATTCACAAAAATTAGGACGTATGATTTGTTGATTTAACTCATAGTCGTCTATCTGATTGAGCTAGATTAGAACTTGATCAGTTCTAATCCTTTTCAACTTATGGGATGAATTTTTAAGTTACACTCGATAGTAGGAAAATGGTGATCCTGAACTTGTGTAATTTGGAATAGTTAGAATGGTTAAGTAAAAAACAAATGATATCACCATGTTTAGTAGAGTCCCTTGCTGTGGCGGCCCTGCCCCGCCGTGGTCCTGTTAACCCTTAGGTTAACATGATTACGGTGGAGGGGTCACCAAATGACAAGGTTCCCACTTAAGATTGGATTAGTCACACATCCTAATCCAATTTAAATAAGGACTTTGCCATTCAATCCAGAAATATTATCACTAAATGATCATACATAAACTCAGAGTGCGGAAGTATATAACATAACATCCATCCAATACAGTATAAATACAATAATACAGAATAAGTAAAGTACTGAAAAAGAAAATAAAATCCTGTATTATTACAATATTTTAATGAGCTTATAAGAACTGAAAGAAAACTCTCATCCTCACTGAAAATAGAAACCTAAGCTACAGATCATCAGGAACGGGCTCCTCCTCCAATGGCAAACTCTCCACTGGATCTGCTAAACCAATAAACTCAGAAACCTACCATTATCAGTTTCATAATGGTAGGGCCCCAGCCAACAAAAGAAAACTGGTTAGACAATAAGTCTAAGTACATTTTTAGGGTAAGAGTTTATTTAAGTTAACTGAATATCACCAATAAAACAGAACTAAGCATAATAGGTGCAAGAAAGCGAACAAAGAACTGTAATAAGTTATAAACCATAGTTTATAACCTAACAAAAGGAAGTACAACATACCTCCTCCAAGCAACTGCAACAAGGACAGATAAGTAAAAGTAAAAGAAAAGTAAGAAAAGTATAACCTAAACATGCTCATGATCAAACATATTATGCTAAGTAAAGTACAAAAGTATAAAGCTGGAAACACTATCCTCCTAAGTAAACATGTGAAAACAGTAAGTAAAACTAGCATCCTATATATATATAAAACACATGCAGGAAAGCTGTAAGTAAAACAGTACTGAAATGCAGAATATGCTAGTAAAATAGTAACTGCAAACTGAAACTATAGTAACTGTACAGTCATCTGAATGAGTACGAACACAGCAATTCTTAGCCTGATGAGCTAAGAAACTCTGAACTGAATGTCACTGAAACTCTTAGCCTGATGAGCTAAGATAGAACTGAATGTAAGTGTACTCGAATTAGTATATTCATATCAGAATCCTGACTCTGTAGTCAGTAGGGCAAGAGTCTATCCATCCTATCACTCGGACTAGGCCTGGCCAATAGACTGTCGGACATTAAACCTCGAAAGGTTGCCGACCCCGAACGGGTTGATCGAAGAGGTATACTAATCAAGCTACACCTTACAAACCACTTGTGAAATGAACACAATGCTTTTTATTGAATGTTCAAAATTGACATAAGATATTCATCAAATATCTTAAGTACATAATATATGTTCAAGATATAAGGCTCAAAAATCAAGGAATGCGAAGCATAAAATCAAAGTGCAGAAAACTCTATCTAAAACACAAGTGATATCCTTTGTTGTCTACTTTATTCGTTCTATCTACTCTAAGTTACATAAGTTTCAGAATCAACAACTCTTACACATTCTGTAACTTAGAATCACGAATCCTACTTGTTGAAGATAATTAGGACTGGCCAAGTCCTAATTATAACTTAATCAAAAGATGACTATTTGGTTAAATGAATAAATCAGTGACCTAATTTTGTAATTTAATTTATCCCAACCTCATCTTGATTAGCCAATCAAGATGAAAAGATTAAGAACTAGACTCCAGATGATGGGGTCTAATCACTTAATCTAAGGTATAACTAAGGGTCTAAGGTTTAGAACCCAAATCTCACAAATTAAGTTAAGGTAAGTCCTAATGATAAATCAATTCATTAGGATAGATCTCTATTCTTAATTCTAAAGTTTAAAGCTTAAATAATCATTTAATAAACTAGAAAATCTCGAAACTAGAAAACTCAAGGTTTTCATCTAATTGAGTAACCCCAATTTACTCAATAGATGAATTCTAACTTAAGATATATTCCTAATCTTAAGAATTAAGGCTCTTAATTACTAAGAGTATCTCTCAAGACACACATCCTAACTAATGTTATAAGACCTAAGGATGGGTCTAAGAATAATTAAGGAAAGAGAACACTCACTTAGGACTTAGGAATTTTCTAAATGAGCAAATTCTGAGATTTTAATTAAACCTAATTTAGAATTAAATTTGAATAATTTCAGTTCTAAATCATTCCATTTACTGATTTTAATGTTTAGAAAATGAATTTAGAGCTTTTAAAGGCCTAAACCCTAAATTTAGGCAAAATGACCATTTTGCCCCTCCTCAAGGGCTCAAAGATCAAATTTTGATCTAGGGCTTAATTCTGAAATTTTCTTTTGGAAAGTGCTTCTTATTGTCTAATATAAGATTAGACAACAACTAAGTTAATTTTGGGTGATTATTAAGCCATATGAGATCAATTAGTGAATTTGACTCATAAGGGCAAATTTAGAAATTGGCTAAGTGAAAGCTAAATTTTCTTTTAGATTATTGTTTCTTTACTGTCTAAGCTTTCCATAGAATTTAAATTTGCTAAATTCTGATAAGTATTGGCCAAGTTATGGCCAATACAAGGTCTAGGGTTAAGGGTTAATTAAGGGATCCTTAATTATAGGTCAAATCTAATTTTGCCAAATAGTGTCCAAATTAAGCAAAATTAGTGGCTATGAATTACAAATAGCTCACTGATCATAATGATATGTGGTAGACTCAATTTGGACCTAATTTGACTAAGTTAAGACCTAATTAGAGTTTAGGGTGATTAGTGAGTGATTAATAAAATTAAGCACTCAAACTATAATCCAACCTATAGATTGATCTAAATGGTTCTATGAGTCCTTTGAAATTTAAAACTCTCAAATTGGGTTACTAGATTTGCTAATATTCACTAATCAAGATTTAGAGCAATTAAGGGTGATTAGCAAATCTAACCGTTGGATCTAAAATATTTTTATAGATTACTATTAATAGATTCTTCTGATCTAACTGGATATTTGGATCATCAATTTGGAGCTCAATTGACCAAGTTATGGTCAATTGAAGTTCTAAGGTAATTAACCTAATTAGGGTTTGGTCCTAATTGCCATTAGTCAAATCCTAATCCAATCAGCAAGATGAATACTACCAAAATAATCCTTAGGGTTTTCTGAGTATTTTTAAGACCCATATTGGGTATGTTTGGATCATTGGGTACAAATTATGAGCTAAATAAGGTTTATGGATTTAATTTAAATTAAATTAAACCCTAAATAATCACTTTGCAAAATATTGATCCTACAGCAAAAATTTTGGCATCAATAAATTCCTTATATTTTTCTGATTAATTTGGTATATTTATTTGTATAATTCTGGACATATTTTATCAAGTTATGCTGTTTTAAAGTTTGGAATTTAAATTAATTATTTAATTATGCTTTTAATTAAAAACTTAATTATGTATTATATATTAATTATAATTATCTGTTTTAAATTATATATATTTAACTTTATTATTATAAAATCTTCAGGACACGTGGCGCACAACCAGTGGTCTGAGGAGACGGCGGCGGGCCCCACTGACGACCTCTGCAGCCGCGTCATCCGTCTGACGCGAGGCGGGCCCCACTTCTGCCGCCGAGCCACGCGGCTTGCTGGGAAGAAGCCACGTGCTCCTGGTGGACCCCAGCTCCTACGCGGAAATCCGAGGAGGACGGGTTGGGCCCGGGTCGACCCGGTCCGGCCCGAAAGCTCGTCTTCTCTTCATCTTCTCCCGAGGCGCAGAGATTAGGGTTTCCATTTCATGACTCCTCCGGCGACGGTAAGGCTCAACCCGCATGGCTGCGAGAAGAGGAGATCGAGACCTTTCTAATGGCAGGTGAATCGAAGCTCAAGACGACCTGGATCGGCGGCAGGATCTAACCCTAGATTCATATAGACGGCGAAACACTGTATACTACTGTGGATGAAATTGAAATTAGAACGCATATGAGTTCGATCAACCCAATCAAATCCGATAGATGATCAATCTATAGTGCGGAATAAGATAACGAAATTGAAGAAATGCAAAATGATTAAGAATTGAGAGATGGAAGTGTACCTAGTTTCGACGGCTGAGAACTCACTGGATTAATCCGAGCACCTCTGATCTCTGAAATGGTTCGATTCGAGCGTAATCGAGAGGTGGAGTCGATCAGGCTAAAACCTTAGGCCGGAGCGGTGGGATCGACGCGTGGAAGGCCTGCGCGACGACGGCCCCGCCGCGTGTCCAAACCCAGGACACGCGCTGCGTCTTCGGGGACGAAGACGCCTCGGCCGTCCGATCTCACGATCGGACGGATCGAGTGATCCGTTCGATTGAAAGGCGCGGAAACATTCAAGGCAACGGCGTTAACTGTTGATAGGACGGCGCCGTTTAAATACTTAAATTAATTAATAATATTTAATTAAATTTTCAGTTTTAATTAATTAAATTTAGCCTATTAAATGAATCCCAAAAATTTCCAATAAATCACCCTTAGCTAATTGAAGGGTGAGGAACGCAACGGCGCACTCGGATTTTTGTTTCGACGAGTATTTAATTATTTGATTATTTAGGGTATTTAAATAATATTAAAATATTTGACGGAAAATCGATGACTTCCAAATGCCTCCAAAATTTCACCCCTAGCTAATTTGGGTGTTCTGAATGCAATGGCGAAGTCAGATTTTAAATCTGAGGTCTAAATAAAAAGTCAAATTTCCGGGTTTTGGGATTTTCCAGAATTCCTATTTTGACTTTGTTGACTTCTTGGTTTGACCTAGGTTTCAGAGATTTGCTTCAAATTACTTAATTAATGATTTAGAACCTTAATTAAGACTTAGATTAGTCTTAATTGAGCAAAGTAACAACCTGGGTTGTTACAAACTCCCCCACTTAAGAATGATGTCGTCCTCGACATCACTCAAGTGAGAAAAAGAATTTAAGCAAATATAATGAAACAAATTGAAATAAGATAGAGTTGAAGAATTACCTTGATTAAAAAGGTTTGGGTACTTTTGGCGCATATCCAACTCTTTCTCCCAAGTGGCTTCATTACAAGACCGATTCTTCCACTGAATCTTTATCATTGGAATGGATCGATTCCTTAATTTCTTCAGATCATGATCTAGGATTTTTATTGGTTCTTCAATATAAGAAAGATCAGGTTGAATTTCAATCGCAGGATGTTCAATAAGATGAGAAGGATCTCGGAGACACTTCCTTAGAAATGAAACATGGAATACATTATGTACAGCAGTGAAGTCTTCTGGAAGCTCTAATTTATAGGCTGCTGAACCAATCTTCTGTAAAATTTTGAAAGGTCCAATGTACCTTGGACTGAGTTTTCCAGAAACTCCAAAACGATAGATTCCTTTCATCGGGCTCACTTTTAAGTACACAACATCTCCTTCGCTGAATTCTAGAGGACGATGACAATTATCATGATACTTGCTTTGCCTGTCTTGAGCAGTTCTAATTCTTTGTTGAATGAGTTTAACCTTCTTATTGTTTCTTCTACTAGCTCAGATCCATATAATTGAGTATCTCCTGACTCAGACCATGCTAGTGGGGATGAACATTTTCTCCCATATAATGCTTCATATGGTGCCATCTTAATACTTGATTGAAAACTGTTGTTATATGCAAATTCCACTAAAGGAATATGCTCTTCCCAGGATCCTGAAAAATCCAACATACATAAACGCAAAAGATCTTCTAAGACTTGATTTACTTGCTCTGTTTGGCCATCTGTTTGAGGATGGAATGCTGTACTCATGGCCAAAGTTGTGCCTAAATCTTGATGGACAGCCTGCCAAAATTTAGAAGTAAAACGACTGTCTCTATCAGATACAATTGTTTTAGGAATTCCGTGCAATCTGACTATTTCCTTAATGTACAATTTGGCCAATTTCTCCACTGAGTCAGTTTGACGGATTGGAATAAAGTTGGCAGATTTTGTAAGGCGATCCACTATAACCCATATTGAATCAGCTCCAGATCTTGATCGAGGCAAACCCATAACAAAATCCATGGATATATCAGTCCATTTCCATTCTGGGATTTCTAGTGGGTGCAATAAGCCACCAGGCTTTTGATGTTCTGCTTTTATTAAGCAACAATCGTGGCATTTTGCAACATATTCTGCAATACTTTTCTTCATTCCTGGCCACCAGAATGATTGTTTTAGATCTTGGTACATCTTAGAATTTCCTGGATGAATTTGATATCCTGAATTGTGACTTTCAATTAGGATCTCTTTCTGCATGGATTTAGGAATCCAGAGACGATTATTCATGTAAATAGCACCTTTCTTAAAATTCAATTCTGGACGACGACCACTTTCTATTGCTACTTTAAGGTTTAAATATTCGTCATCCTTGCTTTGAGAGATTGAAACATCTCTATGAAAAGTGGGTTCTATATTATTCATATATATTATGGTACTGACTGAATTTCTCTTAGCAAGAGAAATTTCCATTTTATGAAACTCATTTGCCAATGGACTTTCTGAAATTAAGTTGTTAAGGACAGTGTGACGGCTTAACGCATCAGCTACTACATTAGCTTTGCCTGGATGGTACTGGATATCTAAATCATAATCACTTATTAATTCCAACCATCTTCTTTGTCTACAATTCAATTCTCTCTGGGTAAAGATGTATTTCAGACTTTGGTGGTCTGTGAATATAGAGCATTGAACTCCGTACAAATAATGCACCAGATTTTTAATGCAAAAACTAATGCTGCCAATTCTAAATCATGTACAGCATAGTTTCTTCATGGGTTTTAAGCTGGCGAGATGCGTATGCTATAACTTTGCCTTCTTGCATTAATACGCATCCTAACCCAATTCCAGATGCATCCGTATACACCTGATAGTTCACTCCTTCTTTTGGAAGAATTAAAATTGGAGCAGAAGTTAACGCGTCCTTTATAGACTGAAATGCAGTTTCACATTCTTCTGTCCAAACAAATGGAACTGCATTCTGAGTTAGTTTTGTAAGAGGTGCGGCAAGCTGAGAGAAGCCTTTAACAAACCTTCTGTAGTATCCGGCTAAACCCAGAAAACTACGAATTTCAGAACTGTCTTGGGCTGAACCCAATCCTGAATAGCACTGATCTTACTCTGATCTACTTGGATTCCTCGAGCATCAACTACATGTCCAAGAAATGATACAGAATCCAGCCAAAATTCACACTTAGAGAATTTAGCATATAACTCATGCTCTCTAAGCTTCTCCAGAACCAATCTAAGTGTTCTTCATGATCTTTTACTGTCTTGGAGTAAATTAAGATATCATCAATGAATACTATAACAAATTTATCTAGATAAGGCTTCAGAACTCTCTGCATTAAATCCATAAATAGAGATGGGGCATTTGTGAGGCCAAATGACATTACAAGGAACTCGAAATGCCCATATCGTGTTCTGAATGCTGTCTTTTCTACATCTGAATCCTTTACCTTCACTTGATGATACCCTGACCTTAAATCAATCTTAGAGAACACTACAGCACCGGCAAGTTGATCGAACAGATCATCAATACGGGGAAGTGGGTATCTATTTTTAATTGTGACTTTATTCAGCTCTCTGTAAGTCTATGCACATTCTCATAGACCCATCTTTCTTCTTAACAAATAGCACCGGGGCTCCCCACGGGGACATACTTGGCTTAATAAACCCCTTATTTAGCAGTTCTTGTAATTGCTCATTTAATTCTTGCAATTCCTTTGGAGCCATTCTATATGGTGCTTTTGATAGAGGTTGAGTTCCTGGAACTACATTTATTTCAAATTCTACTTCTCTGGTTGGAGGTAAACCAGACAGATCCTCAGGGAAAACATCTTCAAAATCTTTAACAACTTTTATTTTTGAGATTGGGGCTACTTCTTTACTATTGCCCATCATCACCATCAGAACACAACTATAACCTTTGCACACCATTTTCTCTGCTTGAATTGCATTGATCAAGGAGCTACTAGTGCTGATTTTCCCAGTAAACGTTGTTGAAGCTCCTGGAGTTTGCAACACAACCTTCTTCTTTTGACAATTGATAGTTGCGCTATGCATACTAAGCCAATTCATGCCTAGTATGATATCAAAGTTCACTATAGGTAGCATAACTAACTTGGCCTTGGAAAAGTATGGTTATTAATGTATTTGAATGTCGCAAAATTTGTTTGCACTAAGTTGGGCTTAGGATGGAAGTCCAACACTCAAGGTATCGCAAGTTTTATATATGATAGTCCTAATTTCTTGGCAAAATTTCAGAGATGAATGATATGACTAGCCCCAGTATCAAACAATATACTGCAGGGCTCATTTGTTAAAGTACAAGGTTCCTAATAACAACAGTATAGACTTTAGAAAATTCTAATTCAATAAGAAAAGCAAAAGTTGCGATTCATACCTGAGACTACATGGTTGTCTCTGCTGCTTCTACTGGAGTGAGATTGTATACCCTTGCTTTTCCAGTAGGTCTGCTGTCAGATATTTGAGCTTTTGATTGATTTGGATTTGAAGGATTTGCAAGCATATTGAACTTTTGCAAGGGTTCGTTCTTGAGCAGGAGGGTGGCATAAGAGTTTTCTGAGGTTCTCTGAAATTGATAGGAGTGGCACGGAATACTTTATTGTACTGTTCCGATCAATGGTTACTCCATCAATTGTTTTATTTGATCGACAGTCTCTATATGCGTGACCTTGCCTTCCACACGTAAAACATACTCGGCCAAAAATGATAACATTTCCATAAGGATGTGGCCTATTACATGTGGCAGTTTGGCCTGATGTTTCAGTAGTTTCCATTTGATATACCCTTCCTTGATTTGTTCATTGTTGCTTGAAGTTCTGAGGGTATTTATTCATATTGAAAGCCTTTCTCCTTCATGTCTTTAGTGTTTTGATGATGCTCTACTATCCGAGCTGTCTCAACTAGCTTCTCGAATTTGGTATGTTGTAAAGGAATTACATGATCTTTGATAGACTCTCTGAGTCCATTCTCATATCTGAAACATCTATCTTCTTCAGTTGGAACCAAATGAGGTGAAAATCGGATGAGCTTTCGAAATTCTGAAGTATATTCTGCTACTGTTCGACTTCCTTGAGTTAACCTTAATAAAGACTCACCAATGATGTTCTTGGTGGAGGGTGGAATAAACGATTCCTTGAAGGCTTAGACAAACCAGCTCCATTCTATTTCGTCTAACTCGAACTCTTCAAATCGTGTGTTCCTTTCTTGTTCCCACCAATGTTCTGCCTCTCCTTGCAGAAGATGAGTGGCTAGTCTTACAGATTGGTTGCTTGAACAACCAAGACTAGTGATATTTTCTCTATAGTTTTCAACCATGCTAAAGTATCCATCGGGGATTCAGATCCTTCAAAGGTTGGCGGTCTTAATCTTAGGAAACTGTGAAGTATCCCATCTGCAGACTGCCGATAAATATTGGGAACTTGAGGAGCGGGGGATGCTGAAGAAGTGCTGGCATTAGTAACAGGTATTATAGATACTAATTTTTGAATAGCTAGAGCCTGCTGATTTTGATTCTCTAGCATTACAGTAACCATATTTCTCAAAAAAGTTATTTCGTCAACAGTATTGGAAGCGGCCACAGTATTATTTGGAGCATTGCTTGCGGATGGTTGAGGGTTGAGTGGAGTATTGTTGGGAGAAGTAGCAGGATTCATTTCCTGAAATCAAAACAACTATCTTGAGTTTTTTATTATAACAAGACATAATATAACTACTTGCTTTTCTCGTTTATTTAAACTTTTATTGAAATAACAAAATACATCATCATAGACTTATAAAACTATTCCCATCCTATGTATTTAATGAAAAATGCTCTACAAAAGTCTTCATAAATTACTTCACGATGCTCCTCTTGTGCTTTACGAAACAGTTCTTCGTATGTCATAATCCACCATTCTTTTGCTTGCATACGTAAAGACATAGCACCACTTCTAATCTGATGTGACTAGGCCATTCCATAACACCAAATATGTGGTCAACTCTCGCAAGCCATTCCCTTGCTAGTACTGGAAAATCAAGGCCTCTATAGACGCCTTCTTTCAGTAATTTGTTTATCACTTGTGATCCTTGTTCTGATACTCCTTCAATCACTCTTACTTGCTTCTTTCCTAATTTATGTTCGTACTTCCAAATAGTCTCGAACTCCTTTAGGTAAGCCATAAATGCCATTTCTAGAAGATCTTCTACTCCTACAATTATAACATTCTACTTAGATTTGTTGAGCATATATATATATATGTATTTTGATAATTATTATCTTTTATGATTATCTAATAACTTAACTTATTCTGAGTTATACTCATAATGTGATGGATGTCAATTCAAGTATTCATTTAGTGATCAAGTGGCAGAAGAACAATCCATTAGGTAGAAAGGAATGAATTCCAATCTGACACCTTATGGAATTCTCTGATACCAACTGTGGCGGCCCTGCCCCGCCGTGGTCCTGTTAACCCTTAGGTTAACATGATTACGGTGGAGGGGTCACCAAATGACAAGGTCCCCACTTAAGATTGGATTAGTCACACATCCTAATCCAATTTAAATAAGGACTTTGCCATTCAATCCAGAAATATTATCACTAAATGATCATACATAAACTCAGAGTGCGGAAGTATATAACATAACATCCATCCAATACAGTATAAATACAACAATACAGAATAAGTAAAGTACTGAAAAAGAAAATAAAATCCTGTATTATTACAATATTTTAATGAGCTTATAAGAACTGAAAGAAAACTCTCATCCTCACTGAAGATAGAAACCTAAGCTACAGATCATCAGGAACGGGCTCCTCCTCCAATGGCAAACTCTCCACTGGATCTGCTAAACCAATAAACTCAGAACCTACCATTATCAGTTTCATAATGGTAGGGCCCCAGCCAACAAAAGAAAAACTGGTTAGACAATAAGTCTAAGTACATTTTAGGGTAAGAGTTTATTTAAGTTAACTGAATATCACCATAAAACAGAACTAAGCATAATAGGTGCAAGAAAGTGAACAAAAGAACTGTAATAAGTTATAAACCATAGTTTATAACCTAACAAAAAGGAAGTAAAACATACCTCCTCCAAGCAACTGCAACAAGGACAGATAAGTAAAAGTAAAAGAAAAGTAAGAAAAGTATAACCTAAACATGCTCATGATCAAACAGATTATGCTAAGTAAAGTACAAAAGTATAAAGCTGAAACACTATCCTCCTAAGTAAACATGTGAAAACAGTAAGTAAAACTAGCATCCTATATATATATAAAAACACGTGCAGGAAAGCTGTAAGTAAAACAGTACTGAAATGCAGAATATGCTAGTAAAATAGTAACTGCAAACTGAAACTATAGTAACTGTACAAGTCATCTGAACTGAGTACGAACACAGCAATTCTTAGCCTGATGAGCTAAGAAACTCTGAACTGAATGTCACTGAAACTCTTAGCCTGATGAGCTAAGATAGAACTGAATGTAAGTGTACTCGAATTAGTATATCCATATCAGAATCCTGACTCTATAGTCAGTAGGGCAAGAGTCTATCCATCCTATCACTCGGACTAGGCATGGCCAATAGACTGTCGGACATTAAACCCTCGAAAGGTTGCCGACCCCGAACGGGTTGATCGAAGAGGTATACTAATCAAGCTACACCTTACAAACCACTTGTGAAATGAACACAATGCTTTTTATGAATGTTCAAAATTGACATAAGATATTCATCAAATATCTTAAGTACATAATATATGTTCAAGATATAAGGCTCAAAAATCAAGGAATGCGAAGCATAAAAATCAAAGTGCAAGAAAACTCTATCTAAAATACAGGTGATATCCTTTGTTGTCTACTTTATTCGTTCTATCTACTCTAAGTTACATAAGTTTCAGAATCAACAACTCTTACACATTCTGTAACTTAGAATCACGAATCCTACTTGTTGAAGATAATTAGGACTGGCCAAGTCCTAATTATAACTTAATCAAAAGATGACTATTTGGTTAAAATGAATAAATCAGCGACCTAATTTTGTAATTTAATTTATCCCAACCTCATCTTGATTAGCCAAATCAAGATGAAAAGATTAAGAACTAGACTCCAGATGATGGGGTCTAATCACTTAATCTAAAGGTATAACTAAGGGTCTAAGGTTTAGAACCCAAATATCACAAATTAAGTTAAGGTAAGTCCTAATGATAAATCAATTCATTAGGATAGATCTCTATTCTTAATTCTAAAGTTTAAAGCTTAAATAATCATTTAATAAACTAAGAAAAATCTAGAAACTAGAAAACTCAAGGTTTCATCCAATTGAGTAACCCAATTTACTCAATAGATGAATTCTAACTTAAGATCTATTCCTAATCTTAAGAATTAAGGCTCTTAATTACTAAGAGTATCTCTCAAGACACACATCCTAACTAATGTTATAAGACCTAAGGATGGGTCTAAGAATAATTAAGGAAAGAGAACACTCACTTAGGACTTAGGAATTTTCTAAATGAGCAAATTCTGAGATTTTAATTAAAACCTAATTTAGAATTAAATTTGAATAATTTCAGTTCTAAATCATTCCATTTACTGATTTTAATGTTTAGAAAATGAATTTAGAGCTTTTAAAGGCTAAACCCTAAATTTAGGCAAAATGACCATTTTGCCCCTCCTCAAGGGCTCAAAAGATCAAATTTCGATCTAGGGCTTAAATTCTGAAATTTTCTTTTGGAAAGTGCTTCTTATTGTCTAATATAAGATTAGACAACAACTAAGTTAATTTTGGGTGATTATTAAGCCATATGAGATCAAATTAGTGAATTTGACTCATAAGGGCAAATTTAGAAATTTGGCTAAGTGAAAGCTAAATTTTCTTTTAGATTATTGTTCTTTACTGTCTAAGCTTTCCATAGAATTTAAATTTGCTAAATTCTGATAAGTATTGGCCAAGTTATGGCCAATACAAGGTCTAGGGTTTAAGAGTTAATTAAGGGATCCTTAATTATAGGTCAAATTTAATTTTGCCAAATAGTGTCCAAATTAAGCAAAATCAATGGCTATAAATTACAAATAGGCTCACTGATCATAATGATATGTGGTAGACTCAATTTGGACCTAATTTGACTAAGTTAAGACCTAATTAGAGTTTAGGGTGATTAGTGAGTGATTAACAAAATTAAGCACTCAAACTATAATCCAACCTTATAGATTGATTCTAAATGGTTCTATGAGTCCTTTGAAATTTAAAACTCTCAAATTGGGTTACTAGATTTGCTAATATTCACTAATCAAGATTTAGAGCAATTAAGGGTGATTAGCAAATCTAACCGTTGGATCTAAAATATTTTTATAGATTACTGTTGATTAGATTCTTCTGATCTAAATTGATATTTGGATCATCAAATTTGGAGCTCAATTGACCAAGTTATGGTCAATTGAAGTTCTAGGGTTAATTAACCTAATTAGGGTTTGGTCCTAATTGCCATTAGTCAAATCCTAATCCAATCAGCAAGATGAATACTACCAAAATAATCCTTAGGGTTTTCTGAGTATTTTAAGACCCATATTGGGTATGTTTGGATCATTGGGTACAAATTTATGAGCTAAATAAGGTTTATGGATTTAATTTAAATTAAATTAAACCTAAATAATCACTTTGCAAAATATTGATCCTACAGCAAAAATTTTGGCATCAATAAATTCCTTATATTTTTCTGATTAATTTGGTATATTTATTTGTATAATTTGGACATATATTTATCAAGTTATGATTGTTTAAAGTTTGGATTTAAATTAATTATTTAATTCTGCTTTAATTAAATTAACTTAATTATGTTATTATATATAATTATAATTATCTGTTAAATTATATATATTTAATTTTATTATTTATAAAATCTTCAGGACACGTGGCGCACAACCAGTGGTTGAGGAGACGGCGGCGGGCCCCACTGACGACCTCTGCAGCCGCGTCATCCGTCTGACGCGAGGCGGGCCCCACTTCTGCCGCCGAGCCACGCGGCTTGCTGGGAAGAAGCCACGTGCTCCTGGTGGACCCCAGCTCCTACGCGGAAATCCGAGGAGGACGGGTCGGGCCCCGGGTCGACCCGGTCCGGCCCGAAAGCTCGTCTTCTCTTCATCTTCTCCCCGAGGCGCAGAGATTAGGGTTTCCATTTCATGACTCCTCCGACGACGGTAAGGCTCAACCCGCATGGCTGCGAGAAGAGGAGATCGAGACCTTTCTAATGGCAGGTGAATCGAAGCTCAAGACGACCTGGATCGGCGGCAGGATCTAACCCTAGATTCATATAGACGGCGAAACACTGTATACTACTGTGGATGAAATTGAAATTAGAACGCATATGAGTTCGATCAACCCAATCAAATCCGATAGATGATCGATCTATAGTGCGGAATAAGATAACGAAATTGAAGAAATGCAAAATGATTAAGAATTGAGAGATGGAAGTGTACCTAGTTTCGACGGCTGAGAACTCACTGGATTAATCCGAGCACCTTTGATCTCTGAAATGGTTCGATTCGAGCGTAATCGAGAGGTGGAGTCGATCAGAGGCTAAAACCTTAGGCCGGAGCGGTGGGATCGACGCGTGGAAGGCCTGCGCGACGACGGCCCCGCCGCGTGTCCAAACCCAGGACACGCGCTGCGTCTTCGGGGACGAAGACGCCTCGGCCGTCCGATCTCACGATCGGACGGATCGAGTGATCCGTTCGATTGAAAGGCGCGGAAACATTCAAGGCAACGGCGTTAACTGTTGATAGGACGGCGCCGTTTAAATACTTAAATTAATTAATAATATTTAATTAAATTTTCAGTTTTAATTAATTAAATTTAGCCTATTAAATGAATCCCAAAAATTTCCAATAAATCACCCTTAGCTAATTGAAGGGTGAGGAACGCAACGGCGCACTCGGATTTTTGTTTCGACGAGTATTTAATTATTTGATTATTTAGGGTATTTAAATAATATTAAAATATTTGACGGAAAAATCGATGACTTCCAAATGCCTCCAAAATTTCACCCCTAGCTAATTTGGGTGTTCTGAATGCAATGGCGAAGTCAGATTTTAAATCTGAGGTCTAAATAAAAAGTCAAATTTCCGGGTTTTGGGATTTTCCAGAATTCCTATTTTGACTTTGTTGACTTCTTGGTTTGACCTAAGTTTTAGAGATTTGCTTCAAATTACTTAATTAGTGATTTAGAACCTTAATTAAGACTTAGATTAGTCTTAATTGAGCAAAGTAACAACCTGGGTTGTTACACTTGCTTACTTTAATACTTTGATTGCTACGCATTCCTTGTATTTCTGTGCCATATTTCATTGAGCATATCATATAAGACATTTTATGCATGAATAAACTGTTAGGAAAATATGGAGACTCCTCAGATTCCTTGTGAAAATATTAAAGTGATTAATGAAAAGATGATAATTATATGAGCTGCCTCTCAGATATTTCCTTATTTCCTAGCCTCCTTATGTCCCTAGGGGAAGGACCTGTTTTGTTGTGTGCCTAGTTTACTAGCATTCTTATATCGTTAGGGGTACACCATTGGTGCCTTAGCCGTACTTGTGTAAGGTTGCCTTGTATGCTTAGTTTACTAGCCTCCTTATATCGCTAAGGGCATACAGTTGGTGCCTTAGTCGTACTGGTGCTAAGACCCTACGCTTGCTTTGTGTGCTTATTTGCCTAGCCTCCTTATGTCGCTAGGGGTACACAGTTTTATGACTTAGCTGTGATGGTGCTAAGCTTCTTTGATACTCGATGGACTAGATTAGCTCTTTTCTGTATGGCAGTCGATGCACGAATATTTATATGCAGTTGTGTTGTTTCGTTTACTTTTCAACCTTCTTATTCAGTCAGCTATTTCTTTATACTACTTTTATATATATTTATGATATTAGAATCTTGTTGCTATTTATATGTATTACTGCTGAGTTCTTTTCTTTAATTGGCATGTTTCTTTTGATCATCAGCATGTTTAGGATATAGTATTTTTTTTTCTTACTGCACTTATTTGTTTATGTATATTTATATGTCTTACCTTATTTAGCTCGCATGTGAGGCATGTCTTAGCCTCTCCTTTGCTTAAGTTATAAATGATAGTTTATAGCTTTCTCTTTTCTCTTGTATTGCCTACTGCTCCTTTATATATATATATATATATGTTGCTTAGATGTTGTAGAATGGTGATATTACTTAACACATACAATAATTCATCATCTTAAAATGTACTTAGACAATTGTCTAACCATATTTTTCTTTTTTTTGGTTGGGGCCCTACATTGTGAAACTGATAATGACAGACTCTCTTCAGTTAGATGAGCAGGAGTTAGGAGTGGAGCCATACCCAGAGGAGGAGTGTAACAGCCCAAACTCTTAACACCAATGTATTGTTCGCTTTGGCCTGAAAGATCTCACAGTTTTGCCTTTAGAAGATAACTTCTCAGTAGGTCACCTATCCTGGGAGTGCTCCCATATGAGCACACTTAACTTTGGAGTTCTTATCAAGAACTCCACTATTATCTGAAAAGGCGCCTTGATGTTTAAGAGTTTCGCTTATTACTACTTAAGTGGGTCATCACAATCTCCCCAACTTAAGTAACTGACGTCCTCGTCAGTATCCACACACAAATCCAAGAACCATCCATTGGGTAGATAGGACTAGAGGTGACCCCTACAAGCATAAGAGGTACCCACAACCATGTAGCACCTTAACCATCATGGGTTCAAGAGGCTGCTCACATGAAGTGGTACTTTGCCCTGTATGGCACTTAGCTCCTATCTGACACCCTATGGTTTGCTCTGATACCATTTGTAATAGCCAAAACTCTTAACACCAAGGTATTATCTGCTTTGGCCTGAAAGGCCTCACAGTTTTGCCCTCAGAAGATAACTTCCCAGCAGGTCACCTATCCTGGGAGTGCTCCAACCTGAGCACGCTTAACTTTGGAGTTCTTATCAAGAACTCCACAATTATCTGAAAAGGCGTCTCGATGTTTAAGAGTTTCGCTTATTACTACTTAAGTGGGTCATCATAAGGAGCCCGTGGAAGAAGCCGTTGTTTAGCTTTTATATGTGAGGATGAGTGTATTTGCACTTTCTTTTGTTATTTGAAACTTTAAAGTGATGTAATAATACAGGTACATTGACTGTGTATTGGGATTGTATGCTTATATTCTGAGTTATATTCTTGTTATTTATACTGTGATGCTTGGATGATTTATATTTCCTTAAATCACTTTTGCACTCTGTACGTTTACTTATATAATGACTGTTAGATTGATTCTGTGTTAATCTTTCCCTAATCAGGTGGATTGTGGAGTCTATCCTAATCTAATGGTAAGTGAGGGGTTAGCCAGAGTGACACGCCATCTCTTAGCTTAACCCTTGTGGGTTAAGGGGTGGGTCGCCACACTAAGAGTGTTACAATTAGTGAACAAGATCCTTATTTTGAGATGTAAACTGCGACCGGGTCCTGCCTCCTATCGTAGTGCACTTAGATAAGTGCAGTTAAAGCAAACTAAGTATCTTAAGTCACCTTGCGTTGACCACTAAGTATGCTTGTAATTAGGGTCATTTAACGGCTTAGCTTGAAATGTAAACTGTGATCGGGTTCTTCCTCCTATCATAGTGCGCTTCGATAAGTGCAGTTTAAATAAGCTAAGGGTTAAATCTACATTTCTTGCAAATATGCTAAATATGTGTATACAATCTCCCCGGTAATAATTTTCAAGTAAACTCTCAATTTTAACCAATTATCGAGATTAGAATTTATGAGTCAGAATTCTTTTAGCAGGATTCTGCACAATAGAGACTTTGGATTCATTATCAGATTTTAATATATTTTCTGGATTTATCTCATGTAGTTTAAAAGCATGAGCATGAGCATAAGCATGATGTGTGAGTATCAGAATGATATATGAGTATTAATGATGATCTATGGGTTACGGAATATTGCATACATTATCTGAGGAATTTCAGGATACATCGGCATCATCAGTAGACAGTATTCCCAACTTGATGTATATATACATTGGACCGTACTGCTCATAACAGTTCAGTGATATTTTGGTGGCATACCAGTAGCATACAGTATTGTGGCATATTGTAATAACCCGAGTTGTCACCATAGTTGATTAGGACTAACCCTAAGTCTTAAACATAATTATAAGTGCTCATTAGGTCAAGTGGAGTCGACCTCTGAGACCTAGTCCAAATCAGGAGACAAATAGACCGAATCCTGATTTCTGGAAATCCATAAACCATAGAAATTTGACCCATTTAAATTGACCTTCGATTGAGAAACGGACACCGCCATTACGTTTCTTGACCCCAAATTAGCTTGGGGTGAAGTTTTCAGGTCAATCGGGAGTCGTCAAAAATTCGACGAATATTTTAATAATAAAAATACCCCGCAAATCGATGAATCAAATCACTCATCGAATCAAAAATCCGACATCGCCGTTGCGTTCCTCACCCCTCAATTAGTTAGGGGTGAGCATTTGGAATTTTTCTGGAATCAATTTGATTATTTAAATTAAAAAGGAAATTAATTAATTTAAAATTATTAATTAATAATAAATTAAACTGACGGTGCCGTCAGTTAAAATCGCGCGCCGTCAGTACTCGCGTGACGCCGTCCAGCCTGCCGTCTCCTCAAGCGAGCGATCCGGGCCGTTCGATCGGGACGATCGAACGACCACGCGTCTTCGTCCCCGCGGTCCGCACGCGAGCCGCCACGCGGCGAGCCACCGCCGCGCTTGGCCAGCCCGACGCCTCCCCGGACCTCGTCGACTCTGCCATCCCCTAATTTAACCTCATTCGAACCCTAAGGAGCGGTCACCGTAAGGAATCCAGGAGGAATCGATCGAGCCGAGGCACCCGACCCGCAGCCGTCGAACCCGAGGTACCCCGAATTCCTTGCTCCTCTCTTTCGATCAATGCATTGTTGAATCATAAGCTTATTCCGCACCCTTGATTGCACAAATCCACTCTCCGATTGAAAAGTCGGCAGCTCGATCGAGCCAATTGGCTCGATCGGGTACAGTACTTACCGTTAGGGGTAGCCGTCCGCGGATCGTCATCTAGGGTTAGGTATCCCGGCAACGTTCGTCGTCCTCTGGCCTCGGACCAGCCGCCAATGAGAAGCCGCCGACGTCCCCTTTCCATTGCCATGCGGGTCCGGATGTGAGGGAGGCGAAGAGCCGCGGGCCAGGTCAGGTCAGCCCGACCTGCTAAATTCCCGAGCTGGCCAGTGAGCCACTGCCACGTGGCAGTGGCGGGTCCCGCCGCCGTCCTTTATCTGCAGAAGTAATAATTAGTAATAATTAAATATACATATATATAAATTTATCATATATATATTAGATATAATAAATAAGTAATGAATAATTAGTTATTAATTATAATTATTAGTTAGTTAATTAATATTAATTAATGCTAATTAACTATTAATCCATATTAAACAGTACCTTAAATATTAATTAATGCATATAATTAATTAACTAAGATTGTTAACAGTAAGCAGTAATTAATTCTATTAATTAATTAATTAAGAATAACTTAATTATTAATAAACAGTGATTAATAATATTTTATAATAAATAGTAAATTAATATATGTATATATGTACAGTAACATTAATAATTTAATTAATCTTAACCTTAGAATTAATAAATATAAACAGATAATTAATTAGAACTTAAACAGTAATTAGCTTAATTCTAATTAAACAGTAGTAATAATAATATTATATTCAAAATAATTAAAATAAATAGATTAATTAATAATTAATATTAATTACTGCTTACTGTTAACAATTAGCTTAATATTAATTAATCACAGATTAATTATTAATTAATTACAGAATAATTAAGGGATTAATAAATATAGAAAAATACATAACTGAACAGTAATTTAATTTTATTTGAATAAATGAATAGTAAAATAATTCAAATTGTATTTTTGAATAGTAAATCTTAAGAGTTTAATAACTTTTTGTAGGATGATCCAAACATAGCCAATATAGGTTTTAAAGTACTCAGAAAAATGTAAGGATTCAAATAACGTAATGTAAAAATTTATTTCGTGGTACGTATAACGAGGTAACATTTTATGACCTATTTAGAGCCTCATAACTTTTTACCTAATTATCAAAACATAGTCAATATGGGTCTTAAAATGCTCATGAGAGTGGCCCCATCACCGTAGTAGTATTAGTTTTCCCATTCGGACATCAGGATAAAAAGTCAACCATAGAATCCTTGGTGAAAAATGACCAAAATGCCCCTAGACTTCAAATAGCCATAACTTAGTCAAATCAACTCCAAATTGAAAAATTCAAGATGCTAACCAACCTAGAATTTCAATATCATCAATATAATAAAATAATATTTAGGATCTGAACCCTGGAAATTTAGGTAAATGACCAAATTACCCCTAGCCTTATTTTAGTTATAACTTGACCGTTTCTCGCCCGATTTAGGCGTACTTACTGCCTATCTTCAAGTTAGACAGTAAGGAATCAATTGGATCTAAGAGAAATCAATTCTGATTACTAAGTCAAAAGTTGACTTCTTGACCCTTAAAGTAGGGGCTATTTTGCCCTAAGATTGGATTAAGTACCCTTACCCTTTGGATGACATCCCAAAATGCCAAGACTAATATTATAATCATCTTAGTAATGTTTAAGTATGTGAAATCAACCCTTAAGTCAGATTCCAGTAGTCTTTCTAAGTCTTAGGCAGTACATCTTAAGGATCCTTCCTGAGACTAAGACTAGATCATATGTTAGAGTTCATTCATTTGGTAAATTGGGTTACCCAATGGGTAAAACTTTGGTTTTCTTAGTTTCTAGACTTTCTTTTATTTTACAACTCGTCCTGATTATTTTGTCTTTTAACTTTAGATTTAAGATAGGAGATTTATCCTATTAAGTTTGATTATTTAATAGGATTTACCATGACTAGTAGATCACTAATAGAATAAAACCTAGAAGTTAAGTCTTATCCTTTGGATTATGTGATTAAACTTAATTCTCATAGTGTTTAATCCATAATCTATAAGTTTAGAAGATCTTGATCAGATCTTAGTTAGAACGTCTAAATTCACAGAACTAGGACATATGATTTATTGATTTAACTCGTAGTCGTCTATCTGATTGAACTAGATTAGAACCTGATCAGTTCTAGTCCTTTTTAACTTGTAAGGACAAGTTTTTGAGTTACACTCGATAGTAGGAAAACGGTGATCCTGAACTTGTGTAGCTTGGAATAGTTAGAAGGTTAAGTAGAAAATAAATGATATCACCATGTTTAGTAGAGTCCCTTGCTCACTTTAATACTTTGTTGTTACGCATTCATTGTATTTTTGTGCCATATTTCCCTGAGCATATCATATAAGATATTTGATGCATGAATAAAATGTTAGAAAAATATGAAGACTCCTTAGATTCCTTGTGAAAATATTAAAGTAAATAAATGAGAAGATAATGATGTGATGTGCTTGAGCTACCTCTCAGTATTCTTTTGCTCATACCGATTGTTGCCCTAGCCGTATTGTGCTTGGAACCACCCTAGCCATACTGGTACTAGGATCTTTCGGGTATGAATATTGGTGACCTAACCATATCATGCTAGGAACCGCCCTAGCCATACTGTGTTAGGGCCTTTTTCGTTGACTGATGTTGCCTTAGCCGTATCGTGCTAGGAACCACCCTAGCTGTACTGGTGCTAAGATCTTCAGCCCTATTTGGTGAGCTAATGTAGCTCTTTTCTGTATGGCAGATTGTACACATATGGTTTTATATGCAGTTGTTATTGTTTACTTTTCAGTATTCTTATTCAGTTAGCTATTTTTTTATACTGCTTTTATATATATTTAGGATGTTAGAATCTTGCTGCTATTTATATGTACCATTACTGAGTTAACTTATTTTAATTGATATATTTTTTGTTGATCACCAGCATATTTAGGATGTAGAACTTTTTTTACTGCACATGACAGTTATGTATATTTATATGCCCTTCCTTGTTTAGTTTGTATGCGAGGCATGTCTCAGCCTCTTTCTTTTTCTTTGCTTAAGTTATAAATGATGATTTATAGCTTCCCTGTTTCTTTGTATTGCTTGTTGCTCCTTTTCGTATATATATGTTGCTTAGATGTTGTCAAATGGTGATATTACTTAACACTTATAATAATTCATCAGCTTAAAATGTACTTAGACAATTGTCTAACCAGATTTTTCTTTTATTTAGCTGGGGCCCTACATTGTGAAATCGACAATGACAGACTCCTTTCAGTTAGACGAGCAGAAATTAGGTGTGGAGCCTTACCCAGAGGAGGAGCCCGTGGAAGAAGCTGCAGTCTAGTTCCTTTATACTTCTAGTGAGGATGAGTGGTTTTCATTCTATTTTTATTTAAACATTTTAAATGATGTAATAATGCAGGTGCTATTGACTGTGTATTTGGATTGTATGCTTATATATTATGAGTTTTATTTTTCCTATTTGTACTGTGATACTTGGATGGTTTATATTTTCTTAAATCGCTTTCGCACTTTGTTTGTTTACTTATACAGTGACTATTAGCTTGATTATGTGTTAATCCTTCCCTAATTAGGTGGATTGTGGAGTCTATCCTAATCCAATGATAAGTGAGGGGTTAGCCAGCATGACACCCCACCCTTAACCTAATCATTTGGTGAATTAAGGGTGCGGGGCGCCACACATATTCAGATGCACAGTCTCAGAGACATACAACATAGTTTATATATGATTACTCAGTTTTAGATGCAGTACTATTTTAATTTATTTTTAGTATTCAGTTTACAGTTCAGTTTTACTTTACTTTGCTACAGTATTGTACAGTTTTATACAATTTTACGCTTTTAGTTATCTTTACAGTATCTCAGCAGATTTAATTATATTATGTAAATGTTAAATGAATAACTAGAACTATTTATATTAGCTTCGATGTGTTAGACTTACTGTCAACATGAGGTACTTTTGGGATTCGATAATTTGCTAGATCCTGAGCAGTATATTGAGCCAGGTCATGAAGACACCCAGGAGATTCAGGAGGAGCTCATGGAGCACTAGTGGACCCTCCTTCAGTTTTACTTTATCCTTAGTATTTTCAGTTCAGTACTTAGTTTTACTTCAGTATTTTAGTAAAAAAATGTTTGCAATAATTCTGGATGTATTTTCTTTTCTTTTATGAGACGAATGTTTTAGACAGCTTCTGTGATGAATGTTTTTGGATATTTACTTTAAGCTTCCACACTCTGTCTTTATACTCTTTATACTTAGTATTGTGATGTGATAAGCATACTGGAAATGCTGATATATTATACATATATTGGATTCCTATTGTATTCTAAATCCAATGTATGTATCTAATACTTAGGATAAGGATACCACTCTTATCTTAAGTATTAGCTCTCAACCCTCCTTGAGGTTGAGTCAGCAGCCCTTCAGATGGGCTTAGTTTTTAGCTATTCTGGGAGACGGGTTATTCCTCCCCGCGTGGTGCACCGCTCCGCCGCTGAATTTATGATTTTAATTCTTTTGCGCGCGGTGACGGGGTGGGGCGCTACAGTAGGGTCCTAAATATTACTTTTTCAAAAGAAGCTCCAATTGGGAAAACTAATACTTCCATATTGATGAGACTGTTGTGAATACCCACTTAAGTAGTAATAAGTGAAACTCTTAAATATTGAGGCGTCTTTTCAGATAATGGTAGAGTTCATGATAAGAACTCCAAAGTTAAGCGTGCTCAGGTGGGAGCACTCCCAGGATTGGTGACCTGTTGGGAAGTTATTTTCTGGGGGCAAAATTATGAGACCTTTTTGGCCAAAACAGATAATATTTTGGTGCTTAAGAGTTTTGGCTATTACAAATGGTATCAGAGCAAACCATAAGGTGTCAGATAGGAGCTAAGTGCCATACAGGGCAAAGTACCACTTCATGTGAGCAGCCTCTTAAACCCATAATGGTTAAGGTGCTACATGTTTGTGGGTACCTCTTGCGCCTGTAGGGGTCACCTCTAGTCCTATCTACCCAATGGATGGTTCTTGGATCTGTGTGTGATACTGACGAGGATGTCAGTTACTTAAGTTGGGGAGATTATGAAGACCCACTTAAGTAGTAATAAATGAAACTCTTAAACTTCGAGGACGCCTTTTCAGATAACGGTGGAGTTCCTGATAAGAACTCCAAAGTTAAGCGTGCTCATGTGGGAGCACTCCCAGAATGGGTGACCTGCTAGAAAGTTATCTTCTGTGGGCAAAACCATAAGGCCTTTCTGGCCAAAGTGGACAATACCTTGGTGCTTAAGAGTTTCGGCTGTTACAACTGTTCTCCTGAGTATTTTAAGACCCATATTGCTTTTATTTGGATGACTAGGTTAAAAGTTGAGAGGGTTTATTTAGGTCCTAAAATGTCACTACATTATACGTACCCCGAAACTAATTTTTGAATTACGTCATTTGATTTATTTTATTTTTTTGAGTAAAATAAGACCTATATTGACTATGTTTAGATCATCCTACAAAAAATTATTAAGCTTTTAGAGATTTTGAATTAATTAATTTAAATAAATAAAGTTACTATTTATTTATTTAATTTGTATTATTTTACTATTCATCACTAAAGTTTAAATAAGTTTACAATATTATTAATTAATCAATTATTTATAATCTATTTTTAATTAATATTAATTATTAATTAATTAATAAATAATTAATTTGTTATTAATTTAAAAAATTTTAATTATATTTTTATTTTATATTAAGATTGCTGTTTAGTTTTAATTAATTATTTTACTGTTAAACTTTAATTAATGTTTATTTAATTAAATTAATTATCATCAATTTACTATATTAATTATTATTAAATTAAATTAAACCTTAACAAATTATTATGTTTACTGTTTATATAATATTAATTGAATTAAACATAATTAACTAATTATTATTTTAATTAATTTATTAACTGATTAATGATTTAATATTAATTAGTTAATTATTCCATTAATTCTCATTGTTTGTTAATCCTAATCATTAGATTAATATTAATTAACTATATTAGTATTATTTAAATTTTTGGATTTGATTAACTACAACTTAATGTTAACTAATTATTTAATTAACCTAACTAATAATTAATAATTAATTAATTAAATAATTCCTCTATTAATCATTAATTTATTAAAACCTAATTAAATAACTTGTTGCAATTAGAACTAATTAATCACTTATTAATATTAATTGAGTAATACTATTTTAATTTAATTATTATGATATGTATATATTTATATATATGTATATATATATATATATATTAATTTATTATACTTATGTCTACAAGAATTTATTACGTGGGACCCACCACTGACATGTGGCGGGCTACCATTGGCCACAGATCTGCCGCGGACTCTAGCTGTTGCGGCGACGGGATGGAGGCGGGCCCAGCGAGCCACGTGGTGCCTCGGGAGAGGCCACGGGCCGCGAGGTGGGCCCCATGGCCGCTGTCACAGAAGGACAGCGATGGGCCCCACACACGACGCGTGAATGAGTCGGGAGGTCGCCGCATGGAATACGGGCCGCACTACCAGCGCGGACGGACCCATGGAAACGGGTCGGGCCCGGGCCGACCCGGCCCCACCCTGAGGTCTCTCGTCTTCGCCTCGACGCAAAGCAGACGGGAGGGAAACCTAGGGCTCGCTTCGACGAGTCAATTGGACTATATATTTGGCTACTAATCCAGTTTGTCATGCTCGCACAAAGCATATCAATGTCCGACATCATTTCATTAGAGATGTTATCGAAGATAGTGAGATCTTATTATAGAAGGTTGATACCAAACACAACCCAGCGGATATAATGACAAAGGTGCTCACTGTTCAGAAATTCACCCATTGTAAATCTTTGGTGAATTTGGAGAAGCATTAATTGTGAAGATCCACTTAAGTAGTAATAAGTGAAACTCTTAAACATCGAGGTACCTTTTCAAATAATGGTGAAGTTCCTAATAAGAACTCCAAAGTTAAGCGTGCTCAGGTGGGAGCACTCCTAGGATGGGTGACCTGTTGGGAAGTTATCTTCTGTGGGAAAAATTGTGAGGCCTTTCATGTCAAAGCGGATAATACCTTGGTGCTTAAGAATTTGAGCTGTTACACTAGTGCATCTCAAAAAATTGTGTGAAAAAGGCCATTTAAGAACTATTATCCATCTACTTGTTCTCTAGTTTTTATGGGTAGAATGCACTTAACTATAAAATTTTTGTTTAAGCACCATTTGTGTAAACATTGGAACTTATAAACCTGCAAAATGATAATTCATCGTCAAGTTGGAAATGGAAGCCCAATCTCTAATATGTACTATTTGCCGATTAAATACATCATTGCCAAATTTCAGTTATTCGTTGCAATTTTTATCTGTTTTTATATTTTTCCTTACTTGAACCCCAACTAGAACTTTTGTTTTCAACGTTGTTTGGGGAGGAATATATTAGCCAGTTTTTTATTTAAGACAAGGATGTATTATGATGCTATTTTAGATCACATTCGATGGTTTGGTGACTTTCTTTGGCCATACCCCTCAAACAGATTCTACACTGATTTTAATGATTGATGCTTCGTCGGGTCTTTGGTCTTCTGTGGACCTCATTTGGATGAGCTAAATCCGAGTCTTCTAGTCTTTGCGTCTTTTATTTATTTTTGCTTTCATCTGCAATTTGAATCTTTGAGCCTTTTTTTTCCTTGTAAGCATTGTTGCATGCTTTAAAAATGCTACATCAAATGGTGTTATGTAAATGGTTTTGGTAGCTTCCTTTCTTTTTATGTTGGTGGAATTTTATGGCTAAACTTTGCAAGTAAAAAACTGAGAGCAACATTGAGAGATTGAATTTGGGTTTCTAATTCACATGTTCTATATGTTAAGGTTATCTTATTTGGTAAAGTCAAGCTTAATAAGATGAATCTTTTAGACTTAGACTAAAGTTAAAATATAAAATAATCATAAATAAAATATAAAATTCTAAAAAGATATAAAATTAAGGATTCATTCATTGAGTAACTCATTTACTCAATGAATGAATTCTAACCTAAGTCTATTACTAATTCTTAAGAAAAGATCCTTAAAGACTTAAGAGGAAATTACTTAGGAAAAAATACATTATTAAGCATTAAAGTTAATTAAATTTTAAATATACTTATTTACCGATTTAAGAAACTTAGGGATGACATAATGTGAGATGAATCTCACATTATAAAACTTGTAATTACTTAGAAATATTTTAAAATAAAATTAGGGTTTTACTTATAATTCAAATTAATAAGTTCAAAATAATTTATAAATGATTTTTAATTATATAATTCATTGATTTTAATGAATATCACAGGTTTCTAAAGCTTAAGAGTGCTTAAACTTAATTTTTGATAAAATGACCATTTTGCACCTACTTAAGAGTCTAAAATATAACTTTTTGATTTAGAGTTCCAAACTAAAATCTATTAATACCAAAAGGTTACTTATTGTCCAATGTAAAGATAGGCAGTGAGTACACTCAAATTGGACAATAATTAAATCTTATGAGCTCAAATTATAAATTTAGCTCATTAGGGGCAATTTAGCCATTTTACTTAGGGAAATATAAATTTTATGTTATACTTCTATTGTTTACTGTCTAAGTATACTATAGAGTTTAAGATCACTAAATTCTGAGGTCATTTGGTCAAATCATGGCCAAAATAACTTAAGGGTTCAATTATGTAATTTAGGGGTTTTAGGAAAAAGGTCCAAAAACCTAACTTTTCCAAATTATATTCAAATTCAGCAAATTTAATGGCTATAACTTTGCTATAATATACTAAGTTTTGTGATTAGGAGTAGACCTAATTTGAACTTCATTTAATTAAGTGATGCATTACTCAAATTTTAGGGTAATAAGGGCTAATTAAGAAAAATAATTACAAAATCCTAATGATTATTACAATTTACTGATCTACACATTCTCCTAATTACATTGGATGACCTAATTTGGAGTTCAAATAATCAAGTTATGATTAATTAAAGATTATAGGTTAATTAAGGTAATTAGGGAATAGTCCAAAAAGCCATTAGTCAAATTACACATCTGACAACAAAAATAAATACTACCAGATTAATCAACATATTTTCTTAAGCAAAATGAGATATAACTTGACTATATTTGAATTATTAGATTGAAAGATATGAGCATTTGAAGTTCTACAATTATATAATTTACTTATACTTAATTTTTAATCAAATTATTTCATTCTATCTTTAATCCTCAAGCTAAACGGTGCACGGGACCCACTCCTTCAGAACATGCAATAGGCGGAACCCACACCACTTGTTAGACAAAGAATGCGCGGGCTCTACCAGCAGAAAGGCGCGCGGGCCAAAAGGCCCAAGATGGGATGGGCCAAAATAGCGCTGCAAAGTAGGCTAAATATGGGCCTGGTAGAAGGCGTAGGCCCGGCAGGAAATGTACGTGAACAAGTGGGTCGGCCCTCGGAAATGAAAGGTGCACAGCCTTTCGAGCTGAAACGAAAATGGCTTATTAATAACTAAGCCAGGGTGAACTCAACCCGGCCCAGAGAAGATTAAGTCTTCTTCTTAATCTTCAAAGGGCTGCAGACTAGGGCATCCTCGAACCGTCGACAAACGGAACCTTCGGTTAAAATCGTGGTAGATAAAGGATGTTAAAGACTTGGCCTTTACATCGAGCAAGGGATCAGACCCCCACCTGACTTTCAACCATTGACCATTTGATGCGCAAGGGTCTTATGATCGCTCGAACTGATCGAGCAACAAATTGAGCTCAGTTGAGCTCGATTGAACAATTGGAAATCAATAGAATAGCATTGGAACAATTTAATTTAGATAAAATGATGTATAATATCAAATGTATGCACATTAGGAAGGTAAGGTACCTGCGATTAGACGAGCTCTGCCAGAGAAAGAAGATGAAGAATCGAGTGTGCTTTTGCTTAGGATAGAAATTGATCCTAGCTTTTAGTCTTTGAAATAAAATTTAATCTAGGTAAGGGAGGCTCCTAAGTGGTGGAATAAGCTGGCAATTGTGGAACGCGTAGGCACTGCATCCATGCACGGGGACGACCGATCAGGGCCACCCATTTCGAACAGTCCGATTTATGAGATCGGCTCGAGCCAATCGAGACCGAGGGCCCGACCCGAGCGTTAGGCGGCCCGGCCCAAAATCAAACAACGGCCCGGCTCGAGAAGGATAGAAAGGCGGATCCGTGAAGAAAAAATGCGGGTCCCATAGAAGAGTTTAAAAAATTATACAGAAATTCATTTTAAATTTTTGAGTATTATTTGAGCTCTGACCCAAAAAATTACCCATAGCTAATTGAGGGGTAATAAACTCAACTACGAAGTCAAATTTCGATTTTGACGAGTATTTATTTTTCCTATTTTCATGGTACTTTAAATATATTAATTATTCGATAAAAACTCAACGACTTTCAAATGCTTCCAAAACATCATCATTAGCTAATTTGGGAGCGATTAGCGCAATGTCAAAATTCAATTTTTAATTTGAGGTTAATTTAGATATATCAAATTCTAGGGTTCCTAAAATTCTCAAAATCAGGGTTTGATCCATTTGACATCCGATTTGGACTAAAACTTTATGGTGCACTCCTAATGACTTAATAAGAGTATTATAATTAAGATCAGGACTTGATTTAGTTCTAATTGATTATGGTAACAACCTTGTATTGTTACACTAACAATTTCTTGAATATTTGTGCAAAATATTTAGTTAGTGCATATTCATTTGTTTGTTTTAGATTTTCTTCATGTTTTAAATTTTATTTAGAAATGTTAATGTCTTACTTTCGTTTGATTAAGAGGATATACATAAAGAAGAATGAATAAGAAATATAACTCATATTTGTTATAATAAGGATATGCATTTTGAAATTGTATTATTATATATTAGCTTGATCTAAGACATAATATATGCTTCATGTATTACACAATAATTAATATCATATATGTTTTCTTACAAATATTAATGTTTATAATCATTTATATTTTAATATTCTTTTCATTTGTATATGACACATTAGTACTCTTCTCTTCCTCCTCCCTCCCCATAAAATAAACATAACATGCCCTATTTGTTAGCCTTAAAAAATGGATCAAAAGTAATATTTCCTCCATTTTAAAAAGGTGCTTCATATGTCATATTTATAATTACATACACCACACAAAATAGATCATTAACTTGCAATAAGAATTAATCCTTCACAACAAACAATTTGAATAAAGGAACTAATACTTAAAAACAAAATAAAATAATATTATATATATATTAATCACCTTATTAGAAAAAACTAAGTTAGATCAATTGATTAATTAGGAGAATATATATAAGAATAAATATATAAATAAGAATCAATAAAAAATAGTTATTGTTTTTCTCTGTATTTTATTTTTTGAATATTTTAATTTGTTATTATAAAGAAATACATTTTGAATTTTTATTAATGTATATTAAGTCCATCTAAGTGATACTATATAAATGATTCATATATAACATAATATTAATTTGTATAATTATTTTTAATTTTAAAGTATGGCATTTTGCATATAGAACATCTCCCTCTCTCTCGCTTCCCATCCCCTAAAATAAGCATCACACGCCCTATTTTTTATCCTCAAAAAGCGTATGAAAGCAACATTTCCACCATTTAAAAAAAAAAGGGTGATTCACATGTCATCTCTATATTTACGCATATTAAATTTTTTAATCCAACTAAGAAATGCCACGTCGGTTTTCATGCAAAAATGATTTTTGCTAAATTATAAATATTAATTATATTCCACGGAGGATATTGCACCTGGAGGAAGCGGACGCCCGATGTCCTTGTTCCTTGAGAGTCGCATCATACTATATTAAGAAAGAGCTCTCCCTTCGTTTATATATCTTGCCACCTTATCTCCCCTAATCTCTTCTCTCTCCCTACGTCTTCCTCCTTCGTACCCTCCTTCCCCTCCCTCCTTCCCTCTCGTAACTAATCCCAAATGTTCAGTTGAGAGCTTTAAGAAGAAGAACAATGGAGAACAAAGCCTATGAGGATGACGAACCACTCACGATGGTAATTAATTATGAATCCATCACCGCTTATTGTTATCATTCTATGAATCGATCAGAAATGGTGGTTTTTTATGGTTCTCTCTTCGAAGTTAAATAAATCAAATTCTCATGAATGAAATGATATGGGATTATTTCTTGAATTTTTATTAGCTAGATTGCTCCGATTGATTAGATTTTGATTAGAAATGTTAATGTATTACTTTCATTAGATTAAGAGGATAAAAAAGAATGAAAGAAATATAACCCATGATCATAATTCCTTTTTGTATCTGTATATATTAGTTTGATCTAAATAATACTAATTCCCCACTTAGAGAGAAACAGTAGTTTCTTATTGATCATTCGTAATATATTATATGATTCTCTCTTCAAAGCTTCAAAAATTAGAACGGAGAAATAATAAAATGAAGTCATTTAAATCTAACCCTCATTGATTAGATTTTGATTAGAAATGTTAATGTATTACTTTCATTTGATCAAGGGAAATATAACTCATATTCATTGTTTCTTTATGTATTTGTATGTATTGATTTGCTATTATATAGATATGCATTGGCTTGATCTATTATATAGTAATTATTTTTATTTTAATATTATTGTATTTGCTATGGCAGACACATCGTTGCTCATCTCTCCTTCCTCACTTCCCTTCCCTTAAAATAAGCATCACAAGCCCTATTTTTTATCCTTAAAAATTATCTCAAAAGCAATATTTTCTCAATTAAAAAATAGGTGCTTCACGTGTTATATCTATTGATGTTATGAATGAAAATCCATATGATAATGCCGGGTAGAGCTTGCAATCGTAATTAAGAGCTAATTATTATATAATATTCTTAATATATTAACCACTTCTTAAGATGATGGGAGAATGAGTGATTTCTTACAGTATTAGTATTGTTTTTGTCCCTTTTAAGAGATTTAAAATGTTTATGCATGATTCATTAAAATATCCCATGAACAATAGGATAATATCTATATAATAGTCATTTTTGCATGTCTTTCAGAACCAAAGTATAGAAATTGCCCATGTAATTATATAACTCCATGCATGCATTCTCATCCGCTTTTTCTGGTAAATGTTGAGGCCCTACTTAACTTAATTTTTTGTTAGCTTAGGTTAGCTTAAGACAAATACAAGTCTAGTAGAATTGATTAGGCTAAATAAAATCGAACCAAATTAACCAATTCATGCGTGCAGGAAAATTTGGCCTCTTTGTTGATCGATTTCCCGGAAAATGAAGCAGAGCTCTTTCCGGAGGCCATTCTCCGGAGCTCGGAGACCGCCTCGTGCTCCGGCAACATCGACCCGGCCAACTGCGGCGCCTACGATGAAGGCCCATTATTTGCCCCCGACATTCCGTCCTACTATCCGCCCGTCGACGAATACAGCATCTCGGAGATGATGGAGGCCCACCAATCCCTCGACGTGAATGTCGAGCAATTCTTCGACTGCTTGGAGCCGCCGCCAATGCCGCAGCTGTCGCCTCCTCTCTTCCTGAGCAACATGGAGGAGCAGCATCAATTGGACGACATTATTGCAGCGGCCGCTGCGGAAGAGTTTCCGGCGACGTTTCCGCCCGCTCTTCCTCAGCCGGACATGATTCAGCCTGCTTACAGCGAGAGCGACTGCCTTCTGCCACCGCTGCCGCCATTCCTGGCTATCAACGAAGGGGTCAACGGCTTGTACCAGGAGCATCCCGGGATGATGAATTTCCTCGCGTGCAGCGGCAATGCCGGAATCCAGGGATACTTTCCGGGGGGCGTCATGTCGATGCCGGTTCTACCGGAGATAGAATGCCCGAGCTTTGCTCCACCGGGAATTTTCGACATGCAAAACTCCTTTCAGAGGCACCCCGTCTGTGGCTCCAATAATATGCAGGTATTTATCTTTCATTAATGTTCTTTTGCCCGTCCCTATGCATAGCTCACGCTCCACTAGCACATTAACATTGGCCAAGCCGGTGGAGCTGAGCCCCACCTGGACAAGAGCTGAGCCCAACTCCACCTATTTGTACAATGAGAGCGAACGGGTGGAGTCAAGCCACACTTGGACATCTGTTTCCCGAGTGGTGCCCAGCTTCACATGCCTAGGCAATGGGAATGACTGGGTAAAGCCGGCCCCGCTTAAATAACTGCTTATCCGAACGGGGCCTTGCTCCACTTGCTTTACTAATGCAAGAGAGCGGTGGAGCCTTGCCTCTGTTGGATGACAGTCTACCCGAGTGGGCTCAACTCCACCTATTTGGACAATGAGAGCAAGTGGATAGAGCACGAGCTACACGTAAATGAACCTGTGAAATTGCAAGATGACAAGAATTGTAGAACCCTACAAATAATGCTAGAAAGATAAGAAGAAAATGAAACTAGCTCTGTTTTCATGTGGTAACACAGGTGCTGGGGAAGAGAACAAGACAGGAACAGCAGCAGCAGGATAACTCATTGGCTAATGCGGCAACTGACATCCCTCCTGCAGACGAATCAGCTTTCAAAGTTGGGCGCCTCTCCGTCGAGGAGAGGAAGGCTAAGATCAACAGATACCTGAAGAAGAGAACTCAGAGAAATTTCAGCAAGAAAATCAAGGTACGCCTCTGCTCTACTTGCAATTTCAAATATCATGCAATCTCTAAGCTTTGTGAATAACCGTACAAATAATCCCCGGTGCTATAAATTGCAGTACGCATGCCGTAAGACCTTAGCAGACAGTCGGCCTCGCGTGAGAGGAAGATTTGCTAAGAATGAGGACGCTGCAATGGCGACAAAAGACAGAGTTAGGAAGTCCGATGAGCACAACGAAGATGATGAGGTGAGCTAAAAAGCACTGAAGCCATAAAAAGCACACTTAATATGCGTGCAAAATTGTTTAGTACTGAAGGCACCATTTCTTATTCGCAGGAAGTGCATACTGATGAGGATCTGTACGGCTCGGATATTTTAGCTCACATCACCGGCGTCAATTCCTTCGATTTCAACAGCTCGTTTGAGTCGTGGATATGAATCCTTAATCTAGATAACTATATATTTCCTTAGATAATTATACTTAAGCAATAATGTTCATTTATGACTGTATTAAGCAGTTCATTAAAAATGAATGGCGTAGAAGTTTCCTGTGCAATTTGGCTTAAGCAGGAAATCTTCACACACTCTTTAGTCCATTTCCACTAATCTTATATCTACGTATTATTACGCTTGACCCATTCTATATCTTTTGAGATCATATTTGTGAATGAAAGCGACCTGTTGCTTATGAATTATTTGACATTTTTATTTTTTATATTGGAAATTATTAATATTTTTTTTTTATTAATATAATATTTGTAATTTATATAAGAGAAATGATATTTAGACAGAAATGACATCCAGAAAATTTCATTTAATGAAATTTAAACATCATTTTAATATAAACTTAAAAAATATCTGTATTATTTTAATATAAATAAATAAATATTAATAAAATAATATATAAATTATATTGAATGAATTTTATTAGGTGTCCTTAAATTTGCTATTCACAAATTTATATATATATATATATATATATATATATATATATCATAACTGCAAATTCTTTTTGAAAAGGATAAAGAAATTGTAGACAGTGTCGAAGAATGCTCTGCATTCACTTTGGGTCTCGCACAACAGCATCAGCTCTTGGGCAGGGTTTTTGTTAGGCAAGAGCAAGAAGGCAGCCAACAATAGTTCCTCTTGCTTGCTGGAGAGGAGCTTGGAGTGCCGCCATGTGAGCTGGGTCCGCCTTTCAAACTGCAGGATGGCACCTGGATACAGGTGTGAGAAGATAAAGCTATCAAGGTGATCGTAATGGTGTGAACATAAATATTTTGTATTCATTTATTATTTATTTTATTAATTCCGCCATAATTAAATTCTACTATTCTTATACTAAACATTTATTTAAGTGAGTATATTTTTCCCATTATAATTTAAAGAGATTTTTGGGAGTTTACTTCAAAATTCGCTCATTGCTTAATGTAAATATATGATATTAATCGATTTATATAACATTAAAATTAACATATTAATCTTACAATACTAACGTAAATAATTAGTAAATGTTTTTTAATTTTAACAGTTTTTAAATTCTTATGATTTTGTAAAATAGTGATTAAATCTTTAAAATTTGAAATCTCATGAATTTAATATATATATATATATTATAAATTTGATTATTATATATTAAAGTATAATAAATAAAAATATATTTATAACGTAATCTTAAAAATAATATACATAAATATTAGGAATATTTAAATTTTTTGATTGATTTTTTAACTTTAATTATGATTAATAAAAAGCAAAAGAATATTTATTGATGCAATTATTTTATAAGTTAAAATGATATTAATAAGATATATTTTATTTGTGAGTCATATTAATACATTTTATATTTTTTGAAAAATAATTATTATGAGATCTCAATCACAATTCAAAATTTTTTCAAGAATATAAGATTTGAGAGCATCCTAATATAGATTCATGAAAGCATTCAATCTTTTAAATTTGAACTTTGATTATTTTTTGAAAATATTATTGCTATACTTATTCATAAATATATATTAAAATATATAAATGATTTATAGTAGATTATTAGTTGAATATAATTTTTTGTGAATTTAAATATAAAAAAAATTATTTTGATTTATAATTTTATATAATATATAATATTTTTGTTTTGAAATAGTATACTTATTAAAAAATTAAGACTAAAAATAGTAAATTTTTTTGTTTTTATAAGAGCGCCCCCCCCCCCCAACCTAATATGGACTACATAATTTATACTTTATCGGGCAGCTGCACGGAGAGAGGAAGGAGAATGGATGGGGGAACGATCACTCTTAGGAGCGGCTACAAGATGCCGGTAATCGGACTGGGGGTTTGGAGGATGGAGGGCCAATCTATCAGAGATCTGATGCTCTCGGCCATCAATATCGGCTATCGGCACTTCGATTGCGCAGGTCCGCTCCCGATTCCTCTCTCCCAAGTACCTTCTCTTCATTCAATCGCGCATTTTATGCAACGATCTATTCTCGTAGATCGAGTTACTATCCCCATTAAGCTAATAATAGAATTAATTTTTGAAGTTCCGGGTGACCTGATAAAATATTCCAGTTGTTGCAAAGAAACTAGGATCAGATTCTTGCATCGGATTAAGTTCTTCAGTTTCAAACTCTTACGGGGGCTGCTTTTGGCATGCAACAGAGCTTAATTCAAGTGGGAATTGGGATATTGTATATCCTTAAATCGTTAGATACTGAAATATATCCGGCTAAATTCTGTTAGTCTATTTGGGTGGAAGTTTATTAAATTTGAGTAATTTAACTTATGCAGTGAATCATATGCCTTGCAATGCTTAAATCTAGCTATACTTTGGATGTACTAAATTTGGGATTTACAAAAATTCAGCACTCACGCAGGTTTCTTCCACAGTTACTTCTAACAAAACTATATTCAGGTTTGGCTGCATTTAGGGGTTTGCATGCTTAATTCCCGTATAAATTGCTAAATATTGTTGAACCAAACAGCCCTTTCAATAGTAGTGAACAGAAATCAACGGCTCAAGAATAAACAAGAAAATCACTTATTTCAGCCAGTGTCCTCGAGCTTTGTTTATTATCTTTTTTTGTTGTAACATTAATGGTTTTTATTTTAAATTACTTTCAGCTGATTACAGAAATGAATCTGAAGTTGGTCAAGCACTGGCCGAGGCATTCAAGACAGACCAAGTAAAGAGAGAGGATCTATTCATCACTACAAAGGTTTCATTTCCTGAGACTTACCGGCAACTTTTTTTTCTTACATCTTTTTATTATTGTGAATAACTGCTTGTATAACAAACAACAGTACTAAAGTTTGGGTATTTGTAGATTTAACATTCAAATTTTAATTTTATAAAATTATCACATGCCCATATTTTTGGGCTAGTAATGAGAATATATGGGGTTATTAAGGTGAATGATCAGTATATATTGAAGGATATTATGAAATTTAAGTACCTTCCTAGTAAGGTTAGAGTGACTCCAACAAAGGATAAACTCATAGAAAGTTATCTTAGATGTTTGAATTTTCTTATTTAATAAAGTTGAGTTAATGAATTTTATCTATAGTAAATGTGGTAGCTGGATAATAAAAAAAACTTAATATGAAATTATTAGGAATGATCTCACAAACTTGAAATTTAGAGGTAAATGTTTCATTGGGCCAACTTCATTTAGTTGGTGTAAAGTGTGGCATGAAATTTCATTTATAATGATTGGAAGGATGTAAGTTGTGTAAGCTTGTAAGATTTGAGGAATTAGCATGAATTTCTCTATCGTTAATTGCCGCCATCTTAAATTTGTTTTCAACACAGCTTTGGAACTCAGACCATGGACACGTGCTTGAGGCCTGCAAAGATAGTTTGAAAAAACTTCAGCTGGAATATCTGGATCTTTATCTTGTGCATTTTCCTGTAGCAACAAGGCACACGGGTGAAGCCTCTGTATCCTTGTTTTTATGATTTTAGTATCAAAACAGTTCTTAGTAAAATGTGGATAGGCTATCAAACCGATATTGATACATTATTTGTAGTACAATATGATATCTGGATTTACTTAGAAGCAAAAAACCATACAAAAAGATCAGCAAACTCAAAATGCAGGTGTTGGAACTACTGATAGTGCTCTTGCTGAAGATGGGGTTCTGGACATAGACACAACCATATCGCTGGAGACTACGTGGCATGCAATGGAAAATCTTGTTTCAGAAGGATTGGTTCGTAGCATTGGAATCAGGTATATAGCAGGCTAAATATGTGATTCTTTCTGCAACATTATTGTGATCTTTTTTGCATTATATATATATGTATGAATATATGTGATTAAAGGAACCATAATCGTATACGCAATTTGTTTGGCTAAACTGTATATGTGGCATGTATTTGTTCCGTTACCTTCTCTTAATGATCTGAAAAGAAGTCTCCGCATTGGTGTTTATACTACTTATGGCGTTATTCACGGTTGCAACCATATTTTGGCCTGTTGGAAGAGCAACATTAAAATTAACGAGTCTATGTTATGTTTTTTGTTTAGATGTTAAAATATTAAATATAATATTAAATGTATTTTCAGGAGCAGAACTCTAGAGGTGTTAGTCATTAGAATATTGAGGGAGAAACTAATATTATGCAGCAAAAGATTCATTGATTTATCTATAAGGTGGTTGATGATCTTTTAGAAGGATCTAAATGGAGTCTATTTAATAGTAAAAATACTTTGTGATGTAAATAAGATGCTTATGGAAAAAAATAACAAAAATGATTGGTTATACAATTTTAAAAATAATGAGAATTGTAATAGATAAATTAATTTGTCACGGGCCCATTAAAATTGAGTAAAGTTAAAACTACATGTCTATTGTTGTTTATGAGGAATTAGATATTATTGAAAGTGATAGCACTTTTATAAGCAAGTCAAATTTAGAACATGAAAATTAAAGATTTGAAAGTGAAATGTATTTAAAATGTTAATTAAAAATTACCTTTTAGAGAGTATTTAAGATATGAAAAATGTTACTTGGCTCTCAAATATCTCCTAAAAAGTATGGACGACTAGGATTTATAATTTAAAATATCAATTTTTATAGGCATCACAAGCAAAAGTGAATTTAATAATAATTTTTTATTCCACTTTGCTCCTTAAATTCTAGTCATCCATACATACTCTTTGGGAGATATATGAGAGTTATGTAGCAAAACTCTAAAGATATACGGACAAGTTATATTTATAGGCTTTTTAATAAATACTATAATAATATGATTACATGAGCATTAGTGAGTTTAAAATAATATTAAATGCGCCTTTCTTAAAGTGCGAAGTTGAGGTGTGAAGGAAAGGCTAAAAGATTTAATGGCACTACTGTTTTTGTGTTGAAATATTTGAGTAAAGATAACATGATATAATATTTTGGAGAGTTTTGAAAATAAAATGGTCTTTGTTTGCTTATATTAGTGTTATTATAGATATGTATACAAATCCATTAAATGCATTCAAACATAAATACAAATTGACAAAGGAATTTCATTTTTCAAAAGGACTAAACGTATATGCTATGTTTGTATCATTAATTATAAATATACTTACCGAAAGCATTCAAAGGAGGTGCTTTCGTGCATATTATTTGTATATGATACTTTCCTTTTTGAGAAGGTGTTAAAGCAAAATTGAAGTTATGGAAAACTGCCTTAGAATCTAAATAATTATCTTTTAGTCTATCCAAATTAAGAAGTTGCAGAATCAATGATACGATAATTGAAAATTATGTATCAAAAAGATTGAAATAGTCCAATGTCTTGGTTCAATCATACAAAATGATAGTAAACTGAGGATGATGTGATTACTAGGATCCAAATTAGTAGATAAAATGGAGGAGCACTTTTTGGGTGATGTGTGATTAAAAGATCCCATTCGAATAATGAAAATTTTCTTAATAGAAGAGCTATAGGACCAATGTTGTCATATGGGGAAGATTATTGGTCTACAAAGTGAGCATGTTAATAAAATAAGTGCTGTTAAGATGAAAATGAAAAGTATATTACATCTAGACTTTTCTCTCCATCCATCTCTTGCTTATTATTATGAATGTTCTTATTTTTGTTTAGTCGAATCAAGTCAAGCTCCAACCAAACCAAACTTGAGATCAACTCTCTCTTTTTTTTTTTAGCTGGAGCTCAACTCGAGTTCATTTACCAAGAATTGCACTGATTAGAATGCTGGATCATATTATTCTTTTATTTTAGCTATCTTCATCTTCAATGTGTTAATCTATTTTGCTGAATCACCTGAGAAATACTCATTGTATGCTGTTGCAGCAACTACGACATATTTCTTACACGAGACTGCCTCGCTTACTCCAAAATAAAGCCAGCAGTGAACCAGATAGAAACTCATCCCTATTTCCAACGCGATTCGCTTATCAAGTTCTGTCAAAAGCATGGAATCTGTGTCACTGCGCACACTCCATTGGGGGGTGCAGCGGCCAATACCGATTGGTTTGGCAGTGTCTCTTGCTTGGATGACACCATTATTCAGGTAAAGATTTATGCTCGCCTTACTAAGGCAAATCTATCTTCGGTGGGATTTGAGCTCTTGAACTGTCAAGAATTCAAATTCAAGGGCTTAAACCACTTAGGCCGCAACACCATTCAATTTTATATGATCTGATGATTTTCTTGGGACTAGCAGGAACTGGCGAAGAAGTACAACAAAACAGCGGCTCAGCTGGTTCTTCGGTGGGGCATCCAGAGGGGCACCGTGGTCATCCCCAAATCCTCGAAACTGAGCCGTCTGCATGAGAATTTCCAAGTGTTTGACTTCGATATATCTGACGAGGACAACAATAAGATCAAGGCTGTCGATCGGAAGTATCGTACCAATCAGCCTGCAGTCTTCTGGGGTATTGATCTCTTCGCTTAGCCCTTTTCTCTAGAAACCCAATGGGGAAAATATGTGATTAGTGGATCCGAATCCTTGACCCGTCCAGAGCTTACGTCCAAGGGCCTCAACCACTAGGCCACAGCATCATCCGCACTTGTTAAAAACTTTTTTATCTTGATAAAAATAACTCTCATCTTATTCTAATCTGTTTAACTTAGGACCGCATGCATATTTGTGTTGCAATATTTGGGTGCTTAATTGTAATTCCACCTCAAAAAATATGTTGAATAGAGTCATTAATGTCTATTCTGATCAAATTTAGAGAGATCATCAGTAGTTGGTCTTTCAGGGCAGTTTTCGTCTGTTGCTGCAATGCTGCTTAAGGATCGTTGTCTAATGTAATCCAGCGATCAGTCGATACACTTAATTGTGCATATAATTGTACAATAAATTTCTCTTGTTTTTGATAGATTTGAGAGTATTTATTAGAATTATGGTAATGTTTTTTTTTTATATTATAGAAGAAAATCATCTTTACTAAGAGATTTAGGGAGGCAATTAGGCAGCAGAGCAGCACTTATATTGCATTCTGAGTCTTATAAGATAAATATGCGGTCGCTGTGTTTTGAATTTTTGATCGGTCAAGGATTAAAACTCATGAACTCAATTATTAAATCGCATCATTTTCATCTTTCCACTAGTTTATGATAATTTTACTATTAGTATTTTGTTTGTTTTTTATGAATTTTTTTAATGTTTTTTTATCATAAATAAATATTCTCATATTGTATTTTGATAGTTGATTGAATGCAAATTTTATCTCTAAATATTTATAACAGCATGAGTTATAGTTAAAAATATGTTATTTTTGTCTTTAATTTAGTTAGAGAATTAGATATGGGATTAAATGGACGCAAGTTTTGCTAAGTTGTTCTGTTTGGATGATGATTAAGCTATTTAAAAAGCAAAATCTATTGTATTTATTAGTTTGACAAGCTTAAGTGCATGCCGGCTTAGGGCTTAAGTTATAGCTTTGGAGCTTAATTATTTGTTTTGCGTAACTAATCTCTTAATTCAGTCCAAGCATAGTTAGCCCGTAGAACTTTTTTATTATTATTTGAAAAATACATATTAATTATTAATTTGTCTTGTGTTGCTTAATTATGTGTTTATTAAATATGTAATTAGTACTTACATAATATAATTATTTGTTAACGATTAATTAAATATGTACCAATTAGTTTTGTATTAATTAATTGAGTACATATTGGTTAATTAATTGTGTTTGTTCATTGCTTATTAAATTATTATATAATTGTATAATTAAGTTGGAAGTCTTAGTTGCATGTTAAATACATAATTACGTGTGAATTAATTAGTAAAATGCGTGTTAACAATATCAACTTGAAATTAATATGTGTGTGTGTATAGTTATGTACTAATTTTTTTAATTAATTGCATATTAATTATCAAATTAACACTTTCAAAATAAATAAAAAATCTCCAAATAAAAATAGAATATTTATCTATCTTTCCTAGAAAATAAATAATTTTTTTTTTTTTAATTGTTTTTCTCAACTTAGCTTAACTAAACCTATCTAGCTCAAGTCAAGAATAAGTAAAGTGGATAGGAGTGATCCTATTTAATTAAGCTTATCTTTAAGCTTAAGTTGAGATGAACTATTGTTTAATGCTTATAATTTGTTTTTTTCTTAATTTTTCTTAAACTTAAAAGTAGGCAAGTTAGTTGAGCCTGGATAAGCTAAATAAGTCGTTCAACTCAGAAAGTTAAGTTAAGATAAGCTTATCTTTGATTATGTATTTGCCTTGATGTTTACCACAATAGGTTAAAATTGTATTAGACAAAATCATAGTATTACTGCAATTGCTTACATAATTTCCATTCTTAAATGCCACTCCAAAATTATAAAAAAGAATAATAATATAAGATATAATATAAATAATTCTTTTAGTAGATATCATTTATGATTATAAATAGCAGAGATAATAATTTGAGCTCAGGATAATATCCTTAAATGATTACAAATGATCTTATTAGAGTTTTCATCGTCTGCAGCAGCCCTTGTTCTTGACATATCTTTCAGTCAATGTCGACAATGTATTAACTTGCTATAAAACCTAAATCCTTTGGATCCGATTGTTGCTTGTAATTAATATAAAATGCATGTTTGTACAATTAGTGGTTCATTATCACCTTGATCTAAATCTAATTGCATGTATTATATCAACTTCATATATGGTTTAAGTGGGGTTATGCATCGCTCATGATCTTATCCATTCAGGTTGAGATAGTTTTAGTAATGGGATTGCTTCCATTTCATGTCCTATGTAAGAATTCTTACCTAATTCTTGATAATAATTCCCTTTATTGTCATAGAAATGACGTATATTGCTTTCATTAGTATGTTATTATTGTCCTTATCGATCCATATGCATGCAACCCTCTTTTATCTTATTAATCATGTAAGAATTTAGTTATGTTAATAGCATGCTTATTCATCCTTTACAAGGGTTAGTTCATGCAATCTAAGGAGTTGCGTATTTCTCTCATTTGTTTGTGAATGAATCTTGATACGTGTAGTAGAAGGATTTATTAATCCATCGCATAATTTATTACTCGTTTCTCCTCTTAGTTATCATTTAGTTTTGCATGAAGACGGTAGCTTAGTGACGCGTCTGATTTTATCTCAATCAAATGTTATTAGTGTATGTTCAATGTGTTTTCATGAATCTCTCATAGAAATGATTGCTTTTACTCTTACCAAGTTCATTCATATGCTATTTTGTAGATCCCTCCTTAAGATGCTGTACTTCAATCTTTTATTTGTAATTATTGAGTAATTTTAGGAGAGATCCCATGGTCTGGAATGTTATTAAGTAAGCAACTTGTCAAAGTATTTATCACAAGTTGCTTTTTACCCAATTGTTGTAGGTATTGTAAATGCTACCTCGTCCCAAACAAATCATTAAATTGCAAGCTCATATCGCATGCACAAGGTACATTAAGTACTTAGAACTTTATTAAGTTCTTCATTTATTTAATTATGCTATTTTCTTGAGCTTTATGTATGGTGCATACATCACCTGCATAGATCTTAGCATCGTTAGTGTAACAACCCTAGGTTGTTACTAGCAAAAAACTTAAGCTTAATCACACCTTAATTTTGATTCCATTGTATTCATATAGTCTTTATGTAACAACCCAAAGTTGTTATCTTAGTCAAATAAGACTAAACCAGGTTCTAATTTTGATTCTAATACTCTTAATAAGATATTAGGAGCACACCCTGATGTTTTGGTCCAAATCAGAAGTCGTTTGTATCAAAACCCTAAATCTAGAAATCCTGATAAATTGGAAAATGACCAATCTAAATTGATCTCCGATCAAAAATCTAATATCTCCATTGCGCTCATCACCCCAAAATTAGCTAGGGGTGATATTTTTGAAGCAATTGGAAGTTGTTGGATTTTTATCGAATATTTTCATATATTTAAAAGACCCTGAAAATTCAAATAATTAAATACTCGTCAAAAACAAAATCCGACTTCGTCGTTATGTTTCTCACCCTTCAATTAGCAGGGGGTGATTTTTCGCAAATTTTCAGAGTTCATTTAAGACTCCAATTTAAAAAATGAATTTTTGTATAATGTAAATTAATTATTTATTATTTTATCCTACCATGGGGCTGTCGTTAGCTAACGGGTCGGGCCTGTCTTCATTGATCGAGTCAGATTTGATATGTTTGATCGCCTCAATATGAGCCGATCAATCAGGTCGTCCGTTCGGACGGCCCGGGTTAATCATACATGCGCTCACGGGCGCGTGTCGATCACGCGGATACGCGACATGCCTTGTCGTTGCCAGCTGTAGCCGACACTGTTGAGGCCTCGCTAGCATCGCCTTTGTCCCTTCTAGGCTCGTTAGACTTTATTATGTAACAACCCAGGTTGTTACTTTGCTCACTTAAGACTAATTTAAGTCTTAATTAAGATTCTAAGTCACTAATCAAGTGATTTGGAAATTCATCTCTGAAACCTAGGTCAAATCAAGAAGTCAACAAAGTCAAAATAAGAATTCTAGAAAATTTCAAACCCTAGAATTTGACTTTTTATTTAGACCTCAGATTGAAAATCTGACTTCACCATTGCGTTCAGAACACCCAAATTAGCTAAGAGTGAAATTTTGGAGGCATTTGGAAGTCGTTGATTTTTCGTCGAATATTTTAATATTATTTAAATACCCTAAATAATCAAATAAGTAAATACTCGTCGAAACAAAAATCCGAGTGCGCCGTTGCGTTCCTCACCCTTCAATTAGCTAAGGGTGATTTATTGGAAATTTTTGGAATGTACTTAGCTAGTTAATTTTAATTAATAAAATTGGTTTAAATTAATTTAATAAATGTTATATTTAATTAGTTTAACGATTTTCGTTAAACCTTTAACGCCGTTTCCGCTGTTACCATTCTATCAAACGGAGCTTTTCGACCGTTCGATCGAAGATCGAACGGTGGATAACCCTTCTTCCTTCTCGCGCACCGCGTGTCGCGTAAGGGTCGCACGCGTCGACCTGCAGCCACTCCAGCTGGTGTTCGCCGCTCCATATCTTATCAAGCCTTGAAGAGCCATTGCATCTAGAGATCTTCTTCGAAACCTTAGGCGGCGAAGCAGTGATCGAGCGTCCAGGACTCCTTGAATCAAAACTGTAAACCCTAATCAGGTACCTCACTTCTGTACCTCCTTCATCTCCTATTCTTTCGTTTATGTGTTTTTGTAAATCATTATGTGTTTCAATACTGGGCTGTGATCGATCGAAACTCCGTTCGATCGATCAAAAATCGCGAAGATGAAACCCTAAATCGCGAGGAAGGAGGCGTCGTGCAAGGGATTGAATCGACGGCCAAGATCAAACCGTAGATCTTGGCTCAACCCTACCCGTCTGATCCTAATTAGTTTAAGATTAATTATTAGATTAAGACTAAATCTAACCTAATCTAAATAATATAATCCTAATCGCTTTTCAAACCATTAATTTTATCCAAACGTTTCTGATCCGTCCATTCTGAGATAGACAGATCTGGATCGCAGATCTCAGACCGGTTTTACCGGTCTATTTTTCCTTCCCGGACCAGTCAAGCCGGTCCAGGAAATCGAACCGGCGCGTTTCTGTAAGCGCGGGGCCCACCGCTGACGCGGACAGCTGACACGCTGCCAGGTGGGGCCCACCGATGCTTCCTTCAGCCACGGATCGCTGACGTGGCACTGTGGTTGTGGGACCCATCTGCTCTCCTTCGGCGAATCCGGTCGTGCCACGTACCCTGCAGAAACTAATAATTTGATTATATATAAATATTATATAACAGTTAATTATAATTGAATTATTAATGTAATAACAGTTATATTAATTATATTAAATCAGTAATTAATAATCAAATTTAAATCCAAACTTCAAACCTAAATAACTCCTAAATTATTTATCTAAATTATACAAATAAATATATCAAATTAATCAGAAAAATATGAGGAATTTATTGATGCCAAAATTTTTGCTGTAGGATGAATATTTTGCAAAGTGATTTTTCAATGATTAATTTAATTTAAATTAAGTGTCACAAATCTTATTTAACTCATAACTTTGTACCCAATGATCCAAACATACCCAATATGGGTCTTAAAGTGATCAAAAAATCCTAAGGATTAATTTGATAGTATTTATCTTGCTGTTTGGATTAGTGTTTGCCTAATCACATTAGGACCAAACCCTAATTAGGTTAATTAACCCTAGAACTTCAATTGACCATAACTTGGTCAATTGAGCTCCAAATTTGATGATCCAAATATCAATTTAGATCAGAAGAACTTAATTAATAATAATCATTAAAATTATTTTAGATCCAACGGTTAGAATTGCTAATCACCCTTAATTGCTCTAAATATTGATTAGTGAATATTAGCAAATCTAGTAACTCAAATTGAGAGATTTAAATTTCAGAGGACTCCTAGATCCATTTAGAATCAATCTATAAGGTTGGAATAGTTTTTGAGTGATTAATTTTGTTAATCACTCACTAATCACCCTAAACCCTGATTAGGTCTTAACTTAGTCAAAATTAGGTCCAAATTAAGCCTACCACATGTCATTTTGATCAGTGAGCTATTTGTAATTCATAGCCACTGATTTTACTTAATTTGGACACTAATTGGCAAAGTTAGGATTTTTGACCCTTAATTAAGCATCCCTTAATTACCCCTTAAATTCTAGATCTTGTATTGGCCATAACTTGGTAAATACTTATCAGAATTCAGCAAATTTAGGTTCTATGGAAAGCCTAGGCAGTAAAGAGCATTAAACTAAAATAAAATTTAACTTTCACTTAATCAAATTACTAAATTGCCCTTATGAGTCAAATTCACTAATTTGATCTCATATGGCTTAATAATCACCCAAAATTAACTTAGTTGCTATCTAATCTTATATTATACAGTAAGAAACACTTTCCAAAAGAAAATTTCAGAATTTAAGCCCTAGATCAAAATTTGATCTTTTGAACCCTTAAGGAGGGGCAAAATGGTCATTTTGCCCAAATTTAGGGTTTAATCTTCTAAAGCCCTAAATTTAATTTCCAATCATTAAAATCAGAAAATAGAATGATTCATAGTTGAAATTAATCAAATTTAAATCTAAATTAGGTCTTGATTAAAATCTCAGAATTTGCTGAGTAAAGGAAATTCCTAAGTCTTAAGAAGAGTTCTCTTTCCTTATTCATTCTTAGACTCATCCTTAGGTCTTATAACATTAGTTAGAATGTGTGTCTTGAGAGATACTCTTAGTAATTAAGAGCATTATTTCCTAAGATTATGAATAGATCTTAAGTTAGAATTCATCTATTGAGTAAATTGGGTTACTCAATTAGGTGAAACCTTGAGTTTTCTAGTTTTTAGATTTTCTTAAGTTTATTAAATGATTATTTGATCTTTAAACTCTAGAACTAAGAATAGAAATCCATCCTAATGAATTTGATTTATCATTAGGATTTGCCTTAACCTAATCTGTGAGATTTGGGTTCTAAACCTTAGACCCTTAGATTATACCTTTAGATTAAGTAATTAGACCCCATCATCTGGAGTCTAATTCTTAATCTATTCATCTTGATTTGGCTAATCAAGATGAGGTTGGGATGAATTAAAATACAAAACTAGGTCGATGATTTATTCATTTTAACCAAATAGTCGTCTTTTGATTAAGTTATAATTAGGACTTGGCCAGTCCTAATTATCTTCAACAAGTAGGATTCGTGATTCTAAGTTACAGAATATGTAAGAATTGAATAATTCTGAAACTTATGTAACTTAGAGTAGATAGAACGAATAAAGTAGATAACAAAGGATATCACCTGTGTTTTAGATAGAGTTTCTTGCACTTTGGATTTTTGATGCTTCGCATTCCTTGATTTTGAGCCTTATACCTTGAACATGTATTATGTACATAAGATATTTTGATAAATATCTTATGTTAATTTGGAACATTATTTATAAACAGCATTATGTTCGTTTCACAAGTGGTTTGTAAGGTGTAGCTTGATTAGTATACCTCTTCGATCAACCCGTTCGGGGTCGACAACCTTTCGAGGGTTTAATGTCCGAAAGTCTATTGGCCATGCCTAGTCCGAGTGATAGGATGGATAAACTCTCGCCCTACTGACTACGGAGTCAGGATTCTGATATGGATATACTAATTCAAGTACACTTACATTCAGTTCTGTCTTAGCTCATCAGGATAAGAGTTCCAGTGATGATTCAGTTCAAAGTTTCTTAGCTCATCAGGCTAAGAATTGCTGTTTTAGTGTTCAGTTCAGGTGACTTATATAGTCACTATAGTTTCAGTTTGCAGTTACTGTTTTACTAGTATATTCTGCATTTCAGCACTGTTTTACTTACAGTTTTCCTGTACGTGTTTTCATATATATGGTGCTAGTTTTACTTACTGTTTTCATATGCTTACATAGGATGTTAGTATTTTCAGTTTTACACTGTTTAAATTTTGTATGTCACTTAGCATATTCCGTTTGATCATGAGCATGTTTAGATTGTACTTTTTCTTACAGTTTAGTTTAGTCTATTGCTTACCTGTGTTTGTTGCAGTTGCTTGGAGGGGGTATGTGTTACTTCCTATTTGTTTAGTTATGAACTGTGGTTTATAACTTATTATTGTTCTTTTGTACGCTTTCCTGCACCTATTATGCTTAGTTCTATTTATATGGTGTTATCTTCTTAATTTAATAAAATTACTGCCCTAAAATGTACTTAGACTTATTGTCTAACCAGTTTTTCTTTTGTTAGCTGGGGCCCTACCATTATGAAACTGATAATGGTAGGTTCTGAGTTTGTTGGTTTAGCAGATCCAGTGGAGAGTTTGCCATTAGAGGAGGAGCCCGTTCCTGAAGATCTGTAGTCTTAGTTTTTCTTTCAGTGAGATTGAGAGTTTATTTCAGTACTTTTAAACTCATTAAATGCTGTAATAATACATGATTATTTTTCTTTTTCAGTACTTTACTTATTCTGTATTGTTGTATTTATACTGTATTGGATGGATGTTATATTTTATGCTTCCGCACTCTGAGTTCATGTATGATCATTTAGTGATAGTATCTCTGGATTGAATGGCAAAGTCCTTATTTAAGTTGGATTAGAATACGTGTCTAATCAAATTTTAAGTGGGGACTTTGTCATTTGGTGACCCCTCCACCATAATCATGTTAACTTAAAGGTTAACAGGACCACGGTGGGGCAGGGCCGCCACATATTAGGATCAATACAAGTCAAATGAAAGCGAGTTTGGCGATTGATCCTATTCCAGTCGCAGCAAATCTCGGTGAAACGCTAAGCAAAGGTACTCTCCCAGTTCCTTTATCTTAATTCATACTTGTTGAATCCCTAATACCTATTCCGCAGCATTGTAATGTGTTTAGCATCGAATCAAAGGCAAGATATTGAGTATTGATCATCAATTTTGAATCCTGTCCACAGTTGTAACAACTCAAGTTATTACTTAGGTTAATTAGGACTAATCTAAATCCTAATTGTGATTTTAGTACACTAACTAAGTCATTAGAAACTCACCACAAAAACTTAGTATAATAACCCAAGTTATTATCATAGTCAATTATGACTAATCTTATTCTTAATCTTGATCCTAAGTGTTAATCAAGTCATTATGAGTCAACCTCTAAGACTTAGTCTAAATCAGAAATCAAATAGATCGAATCCTGATTTCTAGAAAAACCAGAAACCCTAAAATTTAACCTGACTAAATAGACCTTATATCAAAAAATAGACTTCTCCATTGCACTCATTGCCCCCAAATTAGTCATGGGTGATGTTTTCGTATCAATCGGAAGTCGTCAAAATTTCGGCGAATATTTTAATAATATTTAAATACCCTGAAATTTGAGAAATTAAAATACTAGTCGAATCAAAAATCCAATATCGTTGTTGCATTCCTCACCCCTCAATTAGCTAGGGGTGAGTATTTGAGAATTATTGGGAATTAATTATTATTATGATTTAAATAAAAATATTATTAAACCATTTATATTATTTAATTTTAATTAGGCGCGTCGCTTGTAGACCTCACGCCGTTCCCCCGTTCGCATGAATCCATCAGCCCCTGTCGTTTGATCGAACGGTAGAAATCCAGTCGTTCGATCGCATGATCGAACGGCTCGCAGCTCTCGTCTCCGTCCCCAGCCGCACACGAACTGTGTGGCGCGTAGTGAGCGAGCACCATCTCGGTCAGCCAGTCACCGCTGGGAACCTCCTCGGTGAATCCGACGGATCTACCTTAAGCTGCAAAGCCTCGGTCGCATCCCTCCTCTGCGCGAAATCGGGACTCGTCAAGACGAACCACGGCCAGCAAACCCTAAGGCGCATCGACCGTTCGTAAAGGTACTCGTCGATCCCTCCTCACCATCAATTTAATTGCCATGTATCGATTTGTTTTGCTATTTCGTGTCCAAAATTGAGTGTTGATCGGATCGGGTCGACGAAACGCCGGTCCGATCTCTCGAATTTGGCAATCGCATACAGGGAAAACCATTATGGATAGAAGTCAGAACAGCCGAGTCTAGGGCTTGACCTAGCTAGCGTTCTGGTCCCCCTCTGGCATCGGCCCTACCCTCTCTGGGAATGTCTCCTCCTAACCTCTCCATCACCATACGGGTCGCTGCCGACGGCCACTGGGGTGAGCGGCAATCGCGTGCCCTAGATCAGCCCCTCCCGGGTTAGGGCACGAAGGCTAAAGAATTTTTTGGTCGGGTCGAGTCGACCCGGAACCGACCCGTTATCGCTCAAGTATGCTTACGCTGCGGAGTGGGGCCCGCAAAGACAGATGGCGCACGTGGGTTCGCCCGTGCGCCGCGTCACGGGCCCACCTCTGTCGTGGCTGCGTACGTCGGGAGGCTCGCCTCGTCGCGTCTATCGTGGTAGTGGGTCCCGCCTGAGCCTCTCTGCCTGTGTAGCGCCCCGCCCATTCACCGCGCAAAAGAATTAAGTACAATCATATCGGTGACGGAGCGGTGCGCCACTCGGGGAGGAATAACCCGTCTCCCCGAATAGCTGAGAACCAAGCCCATCTGGAGGGCTGCTGACTCAACCTCAAGGAGGGTTGAGAGCTAATACTTAAGATAAGAGTAGCATCCTTATCCTAAGTATTAGATAAATACATAAATTGGATTTATAATACAATAGGAATTCAATGTATGTACAAGATAACATCATTTCCAGTATACTGATCACATCACAATACTAAGTATAAGTAGTATATAACAGAGTGCAGAAGCTTAAAGCAAACATCCAGAAAACATTCATCACAGAAGCTGTATGAAAATATGCATCTCAGAAAAGAAAAGAAAATATATCCAGAATTATTACAAACAGTTATTGAAATGGACATAAAAATAAATACTGAATTGAAAATACTAAGCAGAAAATAAAACTGGAGGGGAGTCCACTAGTACTCCACGGGCTCCTCCTGAATCTCCTGAGTGTCCTCCTGACCTGTCTCAATATACTGCTCAGGATCTAGCAAATTGCCGGATCCCAAAAGTACCTCGTATTAGACAATAAGTTTAACACATCGAAACTATTCTAAATAGTTCTAGTTATTCATTTAACATTTACATAATATAATTAAATCTGCTGAAATACTGTAAAGATAACTGAAAGTACAAAACTATCTAAAGCTGTACAAAACTGAAGTAATATAAAGTAAAACTGAACTGTAACTGAATACTGAAAATAAATCAAAATAGTACTGAATCTGAAATTGAGTAATCATATATACAACTATGATGTATGACTGAAACTGTGTATCTAAATATGCTACAATGTTGTATGCTACTGATATGCCACCACAATATCGCTGAACTATTATGAGCAGTACGGTCCAATGTATACATATATCCACTTGGGAATATTGTCTACTGATGATGCCTATGTATCCTGAAATTCTCCAGTCAATGTATGCAATATTCTGTAACTCATAGATCATCACTGATACTTATACATCATTCTGATACTCACACATCATGCTTATACTCATGCTCATATTTTTAAAATACATGTAATAACCCAAGTTGTTACTTGACTCAATTAAGACTAATTTAAGTCTTAATTAAGGTTCTAAGTCACTAATTAAGTAATTTAGAACTCATCTCTAAAATCTAGGTCAAATCAGAAGTCAAACTGAGTCAAATCAGAAATTCTGGAAAATTCCAAATCCTAGAAATTGACTTTTTATTTAGGCCTCAGATTGAAAATCTGACTTCGCCATTGCATTCAGAACACCCAAATTAGCTAGGGGTGAAATTTTGGAGGCATTTGGAAGTCGTTGGATTTTCGTCAAATATTTTAATAATATTTAAATACCTGAAAACTTAAATAAACAAATACTCGTCAAAACAAAATCTGATCGCGCTGTTGCGATCAAAACTTCTCAATTAGCTAAGGGTGAATTATTGGAATTTTTTTGAACTCATTAAATAGTCCAAGTTTGATTAAGGAATTAAGTTAATAAAAAAAATGAATTAATATAAAAATTTAGTGAATATAATTATTTAAATTTTCTGTGAACCCGTCTTCATTCGCGGGCCGGTTCCGCCTTCTCAATCGGGCCGGTCTGATCTGAACCCGCAATCCCAGCCCGTGCGCTCAATTTCCGGGCCGACCCGTGCAATCCACGGGTCACCTTCTCTGCGAATCAAGCCCCGCGTGTCACACGCCTGGACACGCGGTGGAATTGCACCAGCCATGATCTCTACTGCCAGCAATCACAGCCTCATCCACTGCTTCCTTAATTTCTTCAACATCCAAACTCTATTTCTCATCCTCATCAAGATCTAAACGAAGGAATCGAAAGCTAGAGCCTGCTAACCCTCTTTGTTCCGGCACTTGGGAAGGTACCCTACTTCCAAATACTTTCTATGAATTTCATTCAGTACTACAATGCTTTAATTTCATGATTCATCTGCATATTACAATAATGGTAATCGGGCAAATAAGATAAGCGAAATTCGAATCTGCCGTTCGATCGGCTTGCGCGATCACAAACCCTAGATTTTTAGGGCATCATCCTAACGAGTAATGGTGAGGGTGAATTGATGTAAATGGTAGCTTAGATCAAAGCTTAGGTCTTAATCTTTCAAATGGCATGCTTTTCGGATCAATAAGTGGATCTAGCGCAAATCCATGGGGTGCACTAGCGCCTCCTCATCTGGCGAGGAAGACGAAGATCTCGACACTGGGTGTGGCGACCCTCACCCTTAACCCTCAATAGGTTTAGATTAAGGGTGGAGTGTCACTCTGGTTAACCCCTCACTTAGCATTGGATTAGGATAAACTCCACAATCCACCTGATTAGAGAAAGATTAACTCAGAATCAATCAAGCAGTCACTATATAAGTAAAAATACAGAGTGCGGAAGCGATAAATAAATGACATCCAAGCATCATAATGTATATAAGAAGAGAAATATAACTCAGAAAGGTAGTATAGTGAAATCTGAACACACAGTCACAGGTACCTGTATTATTACATTAATTAAAATTTAACAAAATAAATGTTCAAAATCTACTCATCCTCACAAGTAGTAAATGACTAGATATCTTCTGGCCCCAACTGCTGCACCTCCTCTAAGTAAGGCTCCTCCTCAGGTGCAGGCTCCTCAAACTGCTCTAAGCCTGATATTGTCGGTTTCACAATGTAGGGCCCCAGCCAAAAAAAAAGAAAATCTGGTTAGACAATTGTCTAAGTACATTTTAAGCTGAATTTTTAATAAGGTTATATAATATCACCATTTTACCATTTACTTCTAAGCATGATATGTAAATACAGGAGCAGTAAGCAACACAAGTAAAAAGGTAAACTATAGACTATGCTCTATAGTATAAACAAGGCAAAGAAATGAGGCTGAAGCATGCCTCGCATAACAAGTAATCAAGGAAAGGCATATAAGTGTAAATATAATTGAATAATGCTGGAAGAAAAATTCTACATCCTAAATATGCTGGTGATCAATAAAAATAACATGCTAATTAAAAATGAATAACTCAGCAGTGATATATACATATAGCAGCAAGATTCTACATCCTATATATATATAAAGCAGTACAAGGAAATAGCTGACTGAAAAAGAATATACTGAAACAACCACAACTGCATATAAAACTATAATACATCCACTGCCATACAGAAAAGAGCTACACTAGCTCGCCAAAAGAAACTGAAGATCTTAGCACGATACGGCTAGGGCTACTCCTAGCTCGATACGACTAAGCCAACAACAGTCACATATATGGCCCTAACACGATACGACTAGGGCTACTCCTAGCTCGATAAGGTTAGGTCACCAACTATCATACCGAAATATCCTAGCACAGTACGGCTAGGGCAACTCCTAGCACGATACGGCTATGGCAACATTCGGTATGATCAAAAGAACACTGAGAGGCAGCTCAATCACATCAATTCATTATCATTTCACTTATTTACTTTAATATTTTCATAAGGAATCTAAGGAATCTCCATAATTTCCTAACATTTTATTTATGCATCAAATGTCTTATATGATATGTTCAAAGAAAATATAAGGCACAAAATTACAAGGTATGCGTAGCAACAAATAACAAGTAAGCAAGAGACTCGACTAAATATGATGATATCATTTGTTTTCTACTTAACCAGCCAACTATTCCAAGTTACACAAGTTCAGGATCACCATTTTCCTACTATCGAGTGTAACTCGGAAATTCGTCCTTATAAGTTAAAAAGGATTGGAACTGATCAGGTTCCAATCTAGTTCAATCAGATAGACGACTATGAATTAAACAAATAAATCATACGTCCTAATTTTGTGAATTTAGACGTTCTAACTAAGATCTGATCAAGATCTTCTACACCTATAGATTATGGATTAAACACTACGAGATTTTAGGTTTAATCACATAATCCAAACTGGATAAAACCTAAGTTCTAGGTTTTATACTATAAGTGATCTACTAGTTAAGGCAGATCCTATTAAGTAATCAAACTTAATAGGATGAATCTCTTATCTTAAATCTAAAGTTAAAAGATAAACTAATCAGAATGGGTTATAAAATAAAATAATATCTAGAAACTACTAAAACCAAGGTTTCACCCATAGGGTAACCCAATTTACCCAATGAATGAATACTAACCTATGATCTAGTCCTACTCTCAGGAAAGGTCCTTAAGGTGGGATGCTTAAGACTTAGAAAAAAAAATTATTGGAATTCAATTTAATGACTTGTTTTATTTACTTACATGGTACTAATATGATTACATTATTAAACCTAGTATTCTAAGATTTTAATTAAGGGCTAAAGTTGCGCATTTCCAATTTTAAGGTAAAATGACTATTTTGCCCCTACTTTATGGGTCAATCAACTTTTGATTTAGGGGTCCAAACTGAGTTTTATCTTCTCCAACTAATTCCTTACTGTCTAACTTGAAGATAGACAGTAAGTACGTCCAATTTGGACGAGAAACGGCCGAGTTATGGCTAAAATAAGGCTAGGGGTATTTTGGTCATTTCCCTAAATTTTAGGGTTCAAATCCTAAATATTATTTCTGTGAAAATGATGACATTGAAATTCTAAACTAGGTAGCTTCTTGAATTTTTGGATTTGGAGTTAAATTGACCAAATTATGGCCATTTGAAGTCCAAGGGCATTTTGGTCATTTTTCACTACAGTCAACTCTAAATTCTAGAGTTGACTTTTTGTCCTGATGTCAAAATTGGAAAACTAATACTACCACGGTGATGGGGCCGCTCTCCTGAGCATTTTAAGACCCATATTGACTATGTTTTGATAATCGGGTAAAAAGTTATGGGGTCTTAAAGAGGCTCTAAAATGCTACCTCGTTATGCGTACCCCGAAACAAAATTTTACATTATGCCATTTGATCCTAAATATTTTTCTGAGTATTTTAAGACCCATATTGGCTATGTTTGGATCATTCTACAAAAAGTTATTAAACTTTTAAGATTTACTATTCAAAAATACAATTTGAATTAATTTACTATTCATTTATTCAAATTGAATGATTTTACTGTTCATTCCTAAAGTTTTTATTTAATTAATCACTGTTTAATTATTAATTAATTAATTAATTAATTTTACTGTAGTAAAGTAATTAGTGCTAATTACTGTTTAATTAATCTTAATTAATCTCTAATTATATTTATTTATTTAAAATTACTGTTCATTCATAAAGTTTTTATTTAATTAATCACTATTTAATTATTAATTAATTAATTAAATAATTTTACTGTAGTAAAGTAATTAGTGTAATTACTGTTTAATTAATATTAATTAATCTCTAATTATATTTAATTATTTAAATTTACTGTTCATTCATAAAGTTTTTATTTAATTAATCACTATTTAATTATTAATTAATTAATTAAATAATTTTACTGTTCAAAAGTAATTATCCTAATTACTGTTTAAGATTTAATTAACAGTTAATTAATCCTTAATTAATCTTTAATTATAATTATTTAATTAAAAATACTGCTTAAAAGTAATTAGTACTAACCCTAACTTAATTAACCACTAACAGTAATTAATTAGGGCTAAATAGTAATTAATTAACACTAACATTAATTTAATTAATTTCTAATTAACTGACAGTGGGCCCCACTGACACGTGGCACCTTCAGAGGTTGCCACGTGGCACAGTGGACCCCACGGGCTGCTGACTCAGCTCGGGTGACTGGGCAGTGGGTCCCACCTGACATGTGGCACTGCCAGAGGCTGCCACGTGGCTCTGTGGGTCCCATGGCTGCTGACTCAGCCTGGCTGACGGGGCTGTGGGCCCCCACTTGACACGTGGCGGGCCCGTAGGCGGCCATGTGGCCGGGTGGGCCCCACCCGCGCTGACGCGGACCCGACCCGGACGAGTCGGGCTCGGGTCGGCCCGGCCCGATCCGAAGGCGTGACCCTTCGCCTTCCGGGGGTTCGGCGGACCGAACCCAGTCCACTTCGGGGACCTGGTGCGCCCGATCGGGTGGGTTTTAGCCCGATCGGAACGGTGGATGTGAAGATGACATGTTGATCTACTTATCATACAATTTTTGCAACGATCGAACGGTAAACGAGGGAGATCGGGGTACCTGAAGTTCGGATCGGCGAAGGATTCGGCGGAAAAAAAAAGGGCTGACTTCCGGGCTTGATTCCGGCTCGATCCAGGCTCCGATCGGTGAAAACTCGGAGCCTAGGGGTAGGCCGAGGTCTTATAGACCGGACGGCGACCTCGCCGAGGCCTGGATTTGGCCGGATTGGCCAGAAAATGCGACGGGCCGCCGCGTGTCACGCGGGCGGAGAGGGCGAGGAAGACGCCCCCGGACCGTCGGATCTGTGCGATCGCGGACGGTCCGGATCGCTCTAGACCACGCGACGCGGATCGCGGCCGAGGGCCGTCGGATCCGCGCGCGATCGGACGGTCTGGATCGCTCCAGACCGCGTGACGCGGATCGCGGCCGAGAGCCGTAGGATCCGCGCGCGATCGGACGGTCCGGATGGATCCGTCCGATCTAACGGCGCCGTTAACTGGAGTTAACGGCGTCGTACGGCGCCGTTAATTAATTAATTAATAATTAATTAATTAATTAATTAATTATTATTATTTTATTTATTTATTTATTTTTTTTTTTAAAAATATTTTCAGAAAAAAAGAAATTTTGAACATATTTTTCCTAGCTAATTTGGGGTCAAGGAATTCAATGGCATAGTCGGATTTTCGATCCGACGAGTATTTTGACACCTCGATTTCCGTGATATTTTTATTATTATAATATTCGTCGAAATTTCGACGACTTCCGATTGACACGAAAACTTCACCCCAAGCTAATTTGGGGTCAAGGAATTCAATGGCGTAGTCGGATTTTTGATCCGACGAGTATTTTGATACCTCGATTTCCGTGATATTTTTATTATTAAAATATTCGTTGAAATTTCGACGACTTCCGATTGACACGAAAACTTCACCCCAAGCTAATTTGGGGTCAAGGAACGCAATGGCGGTGTCCATTTTTTGATCGGAGGTCAATTTAAATATGTCAATTTTCGAGGTTCATGAAATTCTCAAAATAAAGATTTAATCCGTTTGACCTCTGGTTTGGACCGGATCTTGGTAGTTGACTCCAACTGACCTAATTAGCACTTAAGATTATGTTTAAGACTTAGGGTTAGTCTTAATCAATCATGGTAACAACTTGGGTTGTTACACTGGGTCGGGCTGCGTTCGGGCCGGGCCTTTTCGCGGACGATCTGCTGAATTCCACGTACATCGCTCTCGTTCGCTCAGTGGTCCCCACCATTTGGCGTTGTCGGGTCAACGCTCGAGACCCGCCCTTTTCTTTGTGTATGAGTCCCTACCGCCGAATGAATCAACCCATTAAGTTATAATTAGTTAATGAATTAATTAAAAATCATAACTTAATCACTCATAACTTTAAATCTACTGCTCCAAAAATGTTGAAATTATAGGTCATTTTGATCAGTAAAAAATGAGGAATAATTTTGCACCGTCAAAAATCCATTTAGTTCTGTATATCACTTAATGACTTTTAGAAACCCTAATTAAGCCCTAAATGTCATAAAATTTCAAATAGCCATAACTTTGTATCCAATAACCCAAACCTATTGAATATGGGTCTTAAAGTGATTAGGAAACCCTAATGATTAATTTGGTAGTATTCATCTTGCTATTTGGATTAGTATTTGCCTAATCACTTTTAGGACCTAACCCTAATTGGCCATTAAACCCTAGAACTTCAATTGACCATAACTTGGTCAATTGAGCTCCAAATTGAATGATCCAAATATCAATTTAGATTAGAAAAACCTAATATTTTAGATCCAACGGTTAGATTTGCTAATCACCCTTAATTACCTTAAATCTTAATTAGTAAATTTTAGCAAATCTAATAACCCAAATTGGACATTTTAAGTTTCAGAGGACTCATAGAGTCATTTAGAATCTATCTGTAAGGTTAGATTAGTAATTGAGTGATTAATTTTGCTAATCACTCACTAATCACCCTAAACCCTAATTAGTTCGTAACTTAGTCAAATTAAATCCAAATTGAGCCTACCACATGTCATTATGATCAGTGGACTATTTGTAAATTATAGCTATTGATTTTACTCAATTTGGACACTAATTGACAAAGTTAGGATTTTGACTCATAATTAAGAATCTCTTAATTAACTTTAAACCCTAGATCTTGTATTGGCCATAACTTGGCCAATACTTATCAGAATTTAGCAAATTTAGATTCTATGGAAAGATTAGGCAGTAAAGATCAATAATCTAAAAGAAAATTTAACTTTCACTTAGCCAAATTACTAATTTGCCCTTATGAGTCAAATTCACTAATTTGATCTCATATGGCTTAATAATCACCCAAAATTAATTTAGTTGCTGTCTAATCTTACATTAGACAGTAAGAAATATTTTCCAAAAGAAAATTTCAGAATTAAAGCCTTAGATAAAAATTTGATCTTTTGAACCCTTGAGAAGGGGCAAAATGGTCATTATGCATAAATTTAGGGTTTAGCCTTTAAAAGCCCTAAATTCAGTTTCTAATCATTAAAATCAGTAAATAGAATGACTTAGAACTGAAATTAATCAAATTCAAGTCTAAATTAGGTTTTGATTAAAATCTTAATCTTAGCTCCTTAAGGAAAATCCTAAGTCTTAAGTGAGTGATTTCTCTTCTTAAATTATTCTTAGACCTTTCCTTAGGTCTTTATAACATTAGTTAGGATGTGTGTCTTGAGAGATACTCTTAGTAATTAAGAGCTTTAATTTCCTAAGATTAAGAATAGATCTTAAGTTAGAATTCTTCTATTGAGTAAATTGGGTTACTCAATAGGTGAAACCTTGAGTTTTCTAGTTCATAGATTTTCTTAGTTTATTAAATAATTAATTGATCTTTAAAACCCTAGAATTAAGAATAGAGATCTATCCTAATGAATTAATTTATCATTAGGACTTGCCTTAACTTAATCTGTGAGATTTGGGTTCTAAACCTTAGACCCTTAGATTATACCTTTAGATTAAGTGATTAGACCCCATCATCTGGAGTCTAATTCTTAGTCTTTTCATCTTGATTTGGCTAATCAAGATGAGGTTGGGATGAATTAAATTACAAAATTAGGTCGATGATTTATTCACTTTAACCAAATAGTCATCTTTTGATTAAGTTATAATTAGGACTTGGCCAGTCCTAATTATCTTTAACTAGTAGGATTCGTGATTCTAAGTTACAGAATGCGTAAGAATTGATAATTCTGAAACTTATGTAACTTAGAGTAGATAGAACGAATAAAGTAGATAACAACAGATATCACCTGTATTTTAGATAGAGTTTCTTGCACTTTGATTTTGATGCTTCGCATTCCTTGAGTTTGATCCTTATACCTTGAACATGTATTATGTACTTAAGATATTTTGATAAATATCTTATGTTAATTTGGAACATTATTTATAAGCAGCATTATGTTCGTTTCACAAGTGGTTTGTAAGGTGTAGCTTGATTAGTATACCTCTTCGATCAACTCGTTCGGGGTCGGCAACCTTTCGAGGGTTTAATGTCTGACAGTCTATTGGCCATGCCTAGTCAGAGTGATAGGATGGATAGACTCTCGCCCTACTGACTATAGAGTCAGGATTCTGATATGGATATACTAATTCAAGTACACATACATTCAGTTCTGTCTTAGCTCATCAGGATAAGAGTTTTCAGTGATGTTCAGTTCAGAGTTTCTTAGCTCATCAGGCTAAGATTTGCTGAGTTTGTGTCCAGTTCAAGTAACTTATATAGTCACTGTAGTCTCAGTTTACAGTTACTATTTTAGTGATATATTCTGCATTGTAGTACTGTTTTACTTACAGCTTTCCTGCACGTGTTATATATATATATATATATATAGGATGCTAGTTTTACTTACTGTTTTCTTATGCTCATCTAGGATGCTAGTTGTTTTCAGTTTTATATGGTTCAAATTATGTACGTCACCTAGCATATTCTTTTAGGTTATACTTTTCTTACAGTTTTGTTTAGTCTTTTGCTTACCTGTCTCTGTTGCAGTTGCTTGGATGAGGTATGTATTACTTCATAGTTGTTTTATTTATAAACTATTTGTTTATAACTTTATACTGTCCTTTTGCACGCTTTTCTGCACCTATGTGTTTCAGTTTCTGGTTGATGGTGATATCCAAGTAACCTAATAAAATTGTTTGCCCTAAAATGTACTTAGACATATTGTCTAACCAGTTTTTCTTTTGTTGGATGGGGCCCTACCATTATGAAACTGATAATGGTAGGTTCTGATTTTGTTGGAGCAGCAAATCCAGTGGAGAGCTTGCCATTGGAGGAGGAGCCCGTTCCTGAAGATTTGCAGTTTTAGTTTTCTTTTTCTAGTGAGATTGAGAGTTTCCTTTCAGTTCTTTTAAACTTATTAAATATTGTAATAATACATGTTTATATTTCTCTTTCAGTGCTTTACTTATTCTGTATTATTGTATTTATACTGTATTGGATGGATGTTATGTTTTATGCTTCCGCACTCTGAGTTCATGTATGATCATTTAGTGATAGTATTTTTGGATGAATGGCAAAGTCCTTATTTAAATTGGATTAGAATGTGTGTCTAATCTAATCTTAAGTGGGGACCTTGTCATTTGGTGACCCCTCCACCGTAATCATGTTAACTTAAGAGTTAACAGGACCATGGCGGGGCAGGGTCGCCACAATACATGAGATAAATTCAAAAATCCAGAAAATACTTTAAAATCTGATAATAAATTCTAGGTCTTCATTATGCAGAATCTTACTAAAAAGATTTTGACTCTTAGATTCTAATTCGATAATTGGTTAAGGTTGAGAGTTTACTTAAAAAGCATTAGCTGGGATAATTATATACACATATTTAGCATGTTGGCAAGAAAGGTGGATTTAACCCTTAGCTTGTTTAAACTGCACTTATCAAAGCGCACTACAATAGGAGGCAGAACCCAGTCACAGTTTACATCTCAAGATAAGCCGTTAAATACCTTTATTACAAGCATACTTAGTGGTCTACGTAAAGTGACTTAATATACTTAGTTTGCTTAAACTGCACTTATCGAAGCGCACTACAATAGGAGGTGGAACTCGGTTGCAGTTTACATCTCAAACTAAGGATCTTGTTCACTAATTGTAACACTCTTAGTCTTGGAAGATTTACTCTAATGGGACTGTATTCAGCTAATCCCGCAGGATATCACCTGGTCATAAGTCCACATTGGAGTGAATCAACTAATCTTGAATATTACTGAATCAAATCAGTAATATGGATATACCCTACTATACCCAACCAATAATCTAAGTTCAAAAGTTTCTATTTAATCAACAAGGATTTATCAAATCTATTAATCCTTGCTCTAAGTGGGTGAGTCCTACCCAAGGCTCCAAGGATGTAACCAAAGGATCACTCAACATAGGTTGCTACCACAAATAATAAGTCACATTCTAACTGCTTTAGGTGGTTCCTATCACAAGGTATCAAGTTCAACTTCTAAAGTTATGAAAGATTAACTAAGTGTCGACCTCAATAAGTTACAAAAGTCCTTCCTACCTCAATGTATCATTAGTTAAGGTCTTTAACCATTTCTATAACAACCCAGGTTGTTACCTTAATCAATTAGGATTAATCTTAGTCTTAAATATAATCATAAGTGCTAATTAGGTCAATTAGAGCCAACCTCTAAGACCTAGTCCAAATCAAGAGTCAAATGGATCAAATCATGATTTCTAGAAAATTCGGAAACCCTAAAATTTGACCTATTTAAATTAACCTCTGATTGTAAAATGGACTTCGCCATTGCGCTCATTGACCCCAAATTAGTTGAGGGTGAAGTTTTCGTGTCAATCGGAAGTTGTCAAAAATTCGACGAATATTTTAATAATATTTAATACCCCGCAAATCGAGGAATCAAAATACTCGTCGGATCAAAAATCTGACATCGCCGTTGCGTTCCTCACCTCTCAATTAGTTAGAGGTGAGTATTTAGGAATTTTTGGGAGTTAATTATTTGGATATGATCAATTATTAAATAAATAGATTATTTAAAATTTGATTTAAAGTAATTATTATTTAAATATATAAAATTTTTCAGCGCGCCGTTAAAAATGTGACGCCGTCCGCTAAATTGTGAGCGTGCCGTCAGCCCCAGCATCTGATCAGACGGCTGATCCCGGCCGTCTGATCTGGATCAGACGGCGCGGGGTCTTCTCCTGCCTCGTTTGCTCCGCAGGCGCTCCACGTGGCGTCGCACCGCTGGGGTCTGCCAACCAGTGCTTGCGGCGGCCTAAGGAGCTCCGTCTTCGACTCCTTATCCCTCCAGGCCTCGGTCGTGTCATCCCGACGCGCAATAGGGCTCGGGAAGCACCAACTGGACCTCCTCCACGAACCCTAATCCTCGAACTGTCGATTTCAGGTACGCGTCGACCTCCTTCGATACTCCATTATTTGCTTACATTCAATTTCGACGGCTTATTTCATATCATGGATTGCACATCTATCGGTGTTGATCGAACCCTAGCGAGTTCGATCAGCACAATTTCTCGTTATCTCCAAAGTCGTCTTTGTTACCTCGTCCGGGTCCGTCCGCGAGGTCCTAGGGTTAGGCTTGACGACTAGCTCAGTGCACCCCGACCCAAGGTTCAACCTTAGATGGGTAGCGTGGGTCGAGCCCTACCCAATGGGGGGTGAGTCGAGGCACCCCGTCGTCGAGACGGCCGGTGAAACTCGTGCCCTAGCACGACGACCTTGGGACGTCGCGGGAGGAGGGCGCCAGCCGGGCCGGGTCGAGCAGACCCCGGCCAGCCCAAAGATTGCACCCGCCGCGCTCGTGCGAACGCGGCGCCCGGAGAGTGGGGCCCGCGTGCTCTGCCGCGGCTCGCCTAGTCGCATCACGTGGCACTGGTGGGGCCCGCTGCCCCGTCCGTCACCAGCATCGGGGATCGCCGCTCTAACTCGACCAGTCAGAGCGCACTGCATGTCGTCCAGTGGGTCCCACTAGGGTCCTAGGGACCTCAAAATACAAAAATAGTGAAGTTTTGGCAATTTCAGCCAAAACTGGGTAGTTTTACAAAATCTGGGCAGTTTTTTGAAATTATGGGAAGTTTTGTAAATTCGGGCGCTGCAGCGCTTTTCGCGCGGTAGCGCACGGTAATGTTTTTAGCGCTGGGTGCACAGCGGCCCGCTGCAACCCGCTGCAGCGCGCCATAGCGCAGCGGTCTATTTTATAAAATACTGTTTAAATACTACATTAATTATTTTCCTAAGTTTTCATGAAATACCGCTGCAGCCCACTACAGCGCGCTGTAGCGGTCTAATTTTCAAATCTACTATTTAATTACTTTAATATATAATTTTATAAGTTTCTGCCAAACTAACGCTGCAGCGCGATGGAGCGCACTGCAGCAGCCTAGCTCTGCAACTTCGGGCGCTATAGCGCGCTGCAGCACCAGACGACATTTTTCGCCTGGACAAAAACTTAAGGTCTATTTTTCGAGCTTAATTACTCTCAATCCAGAGAGTCTCATGAGCGGTGCCATATATCACTGGAAATGTATTTCCGATACCTTTCCATCGACACCAAAATCGGCATAAAGGAGCATCCTAACTATACGAAAAATATGGACGAATGCAAGGGTATGCAGAATGAACGAAAACAGAGCATTTTTCTGTGAAGCTTTTAAGAGTCATAATGGCTTACATACATGCTTATAGACTTCCAAGGCTACATTCTAACATTATAATAGCATGAAAAAGATAATGAGAGGAGCAAAGGGGTACCTTTATGTCCTTAGAAGGAGAGGAAGAAGAGGACATTTGATTCATTCAAGGCCTTTGGGAGGAACCTTCTTCTCCAGCACAAGAACTTAGCAATGGAGAGGGATGAGATGAGGAATTTCAGCAAAACAAGAAAGGAAGGGTTGATCTCTCCTTTTTAAGGGCTGAGCTCTCCAAAGATTATTTATTTATTTTTCTTATTTATTTAAGAAAATTTAAAATTTTAAAACGTGCTCTAAAAAATCTCAAAAATTCACCCCTAGCTAATTTGGGGGTGAGGAATTTAAAGGCGAAGTTGGAATTTGATTCCGACGATTATTTAATTATGCTAATTATTTTTGGGTATTTAATTATATTAAAATATTGACAAAAAATTCGATGACTTCTAAACGCGTCCAAAACATCACCCCTAGCTAATTTGGGGGTGACGATCGCAACAGCGAAGTCGAATTTCGATTTCGAGGTCAAAATAAATACCTCAATTTTCTAATTTAATTAAATATTAAAATAATCCAAAATATTGGATTGGTCTCCGAATTGCTCCAAACTTTTAAAGTTTGATTCTAATGACTAGATGAACTTAATTGAATGATAATTACGATACAATTAGTCAAAATTCAAACTGGGTAACAACCTTAGGTTGTTACAGCTCGCTAGGATGGCGCCACGCATACTTCGTGGGACCCATTCGCCCCTCCCGTAGCCAGCCGTGACCCGCCACGTGGCAGGTGATGGGGCCCACTGTCCTTTCCATGTACAAAGATATATATAAATTATATATATATATATATATATATGACTATAGCAATACAGAGTCTTATATATATAATTATATAGATATACTGTAATTACTATAAATAGGACAGCTTAATTATAATTTAGTAGTTAGATTGATTAATTAAGCTATAATAGTAGATTAGATTAATAATAATCATTATTATAGAGAATTAATTAGGTGTTAAGATTAATTAATTTGCATTAATTAAGTAAATAAAACATGTGATTATTTATTTAAGTTAATTAATAATTAGTAAAATAATTTAGCCAACTGTAATTATACTTAATTAATTAAATGTAAATAATTAAAATTTCAAATAGTGAATTCATTTAATTTAAATAAATGAATAAGTTTATTTAAATTGAATTATTTAAATAAATCTTTAAAGTTTAATAACTTTTTATATGATGATCCAAACATAGTAAATATAGGTCTTATTTTACTCAAAAAAATAAAATGAATCAAATAACGTAATGATACTCCTTTCTGAGTCAACTTTGTGAGAGGAGATGCAATTTGCGAAAAACCTTTGACAAACTTCCTATAGTAGCCTGCCAGCCCTAAGAAACTTCTAATATCAGTCACAGATTTTGGTTATGACCAATCTCGGACTGTGCTCACTTTATTTTGATCAACTCTGATTCCTTGAGTCGACGACATGACCCAGAAAAGCGACTGAGTCAAGCCAGAATTCGCATTTAGAATATTTAGTATATAGCTTATGGCTTCTGATCTCTTAGAGTACTAAACGCAGGTGATTCTCGTGATTCATTTTATCTTTTGAATAATTCAATATATCAACGATGAAGACAATGACGAATTTATCCAAATATGCCTTCAGCACGTGCTGCATTAAGTCCATAAAGACGAACGGTGCATTTGTTAAGCCAAAGGACATCACCAAAAATTCGTAATGCCCATAGCAGGTTCTAAATGCTGTCTTCTCAATATTTGAATCTTTAACTCATAATTGATGATACCCTAATCGCAAGTCTATCTTGGAGAAGACTTTAGCTCCAGATAACTGATCGAATAGATCATCGATACGCGGCAGAGGGTACTTGTTCTTAATGGTTACTTTATTTAATTCTCTATAATCGATGCACATTCTCATTGATCCATCTTTCTTCTTTACGAACAACTCTGGCGCTCCCCAAGGAGATGAACTTGGATGAATAAGACCCTTCTCCAATAGTTCCTAGAGTTATTTGTTCAACTCTTGGAATTCTTTTGGCGCCATATGATACGGAACCTTTGACAGTGGTTGCGTTCCAGGATTTAGTGTTATGGCAAATTCTACTTCTCTCACTGGAGGAAGACCGGGTAGGTCTTCGGTGAAAACATCAGGAAATTCGCAAACTATATAGTTCTCAGAAATATACACAGCTTCTTTCTTCTCTCACAACATTGTCACAAGATACGCACTGCATCCCTTCCTGACTAGCCTTTCTGCTATCATTGCATTGATCAACGACAATTGAGTGCTAAATCTCCTAATGAATGATTTTGTTTTACTCCCACTGCCCAATGTTATTTTCTTCTTTAAGCAATTTATGGAAGCATCATGCTGGCTTAGCCAATTCATGCCTAGAATTATGTCGAAGTTGATGATTGGTAATACAATTAACTTAGCCCCGTAGTTTTGTTCCCCAATAGGAATATCTAGGTTGCAGAATTTTTGGTACTGCATACGGGCTCCCAAAGGTAACCCAATGCTCAATGAACTGGCTAATTGATAGGTTAGTAGCTTGAGATTTTTAGCCCAACTTTCTGATACGAAGGAATGACTTGCTCCCGTATCGAAAAGGACGTTATAGGATTTGTCATTTATTGATAAAGTGCCTATAATTATAGAAACTTAATAAGGATGGCTACTCAATAGTTAAGGTACTGAAATAGTAAGGAATGATTACTGAAATAATGAAAAATTATTTTAAGGCGTACCTGACACCATGTCATTATTCTCAGGAGCAGAGGCAGGAGTTAGCATATACACCCTGGCAGGTGTTGAGGGTTGTTTGTTCTAGGGCCTTTGACCCTGATGATCATAGTTCTGCTTTTGCGCCAGTACAATGGCTTTAAAGTTTGTGGTAGTGGCTGGCATGATTGTAGGAGCAGGCTCTCGGCTATTTATTGGTTGAGCTCGGAATGCTTGTTTGTGGCAGGAGTGGTTGATAAGCACCCCGTCGATTGTGTTCTTCTCCCTACACTCGAAATAGCGGTGGCCCTTATGACTACAGGTGAAACATACAACATCGAAGTGGTAGCATTCGTTTGAATTTGGAGTTCTGAGGCTGGGGTTGTGCCGGCACCATGTTATAGACCTTTGCCATCTTGTGATGGTTAAACCGTTCTCCCCTTGCCTGCATGACTGTCGCTTTCCGCTTCCGGTCCAATTGACCTTGGAATCCTTCCTGTAGATGGGCCACCTCAATTAATTCAGTTAGCAACTTGATCGGACGAGATACTAAGTGCGCTTTGATAGAGTCTCTCAGACCCTTCAGGAAATGGTGGCATTTGGATGCCTCCGTCCTCACTAAGTCTAGAACAAATCGTGATAGTCTCCTAAATTCCTGTTCGTAGTCAAACACAGAATTATTGCCTTGTATGAGATGGAGGAGTTTATCCTCTAGAATTGCTTGGGCTGATGCTAGGATGAACGCTTCACTGAACGCTTCCATGAACATGTCCCATGGAATGTCCTCCACCTTATAATCGGCAAATTTGTTATTTCACTCATTTTCCCACCAATACCCCACCTCCTCTTGAAATAAGTAGGTTACTAGGCGGATGGCCTCAGAGTTAGGGCATTTGCTAGTGGCCAAGTTCTTCTCTACTAACTTAAGCCATGTTACGGTGTCCATGGGATTCAGTGCTCCGTTGAACATAGGAGTTCGGAGACGAAGGAAACTATGTAGGATTCTATCTCCTGTATAGTGTGAAGACGATGAGGATCCTGCTGGAGCATATTGCTGTTTAACTGAGAGGATAAGAGCATGTGTCTCTTACGCCTATTGTGCATTGCTATCAATTAAGGCCTTTAACAAACTGGCCATAATGTTGGAGTCTTCTGGTCCGCTTGACGACACCACTGTGTTCTAAATTGGAGTAGGAGCAGAAGGAGAGCCAGGATTCATGACTGTAAATATGAGTATGAATTCAGAACATAGAGGTTTTACTATAATTTCATTCATTTCTTTCTCATAGGATAAGATATATAGATCCATGCAACATATAACTGAAATAAGAAAGATGACATAATAAGATTTTCTAACATTCTAGTTACAATACTCTACCCAAAAGGCAGCACATAAGTCATCATATGTGACTATGTGGCTTCTCCGAGTTAATCTCCTATAAACCCAATATCACCAATGACTCGCTGATCCCTTCAGTAGGATCTCCACTATCTCTAGACGGTGCTCCTCAGGACAGGCCGTCTCTCGTAGTGCAGTGGTAACACGATCCAGCCATTCTCTGGAGAGTACTGCAAGACTGGTGCCTCCAAAAGATGAATGGGCAAGAATCTTGTCTAATACTTCAACTCCGCGGGGCGACACTCCATCGACGACCCTTCTGTAGATCTGGCCATCTCGAAGGTCGTCAACCCAGTAGTCGTTAAACCTCCTAAGGTAGAGCGAAAATGCTGACTGCGAGTATTCCATTCCTAGAATAGTTCAATCCATAAGTATCTTATTGTTACTTTCAAAGTTTGTTCAAGTCCTAAGATGTACATTTTAAGATTTTCAGTTTCAATCAATTTATTATATACGTTAAATTCTTAGGGTGTCAACCTTCTAGACATAGTTTTTCCTTTTTGTTTCTGAGACAGCTTAATGAACTTTTTTGCACCACACTTAGTAACTTGTGATATTGGCCTGATACAGAGAATAGATCATAAAGTAGATAGGATCAAACTCCTTATCTGGCACTTTATGACACTTCTCTGATACCAACTGTAGCGCCCTGTCCTGTCGCCGTGCGCAAAAAACAAGTAGTAAATCAGATCGACGACGGAGCGGTGTGCTACTCGGGAGGACGAGAATCAACAACACTCATCTTCCTGAATAGTCTAGAGACTGAGCCACACTGAAGGTTGCTGACTCGAACCTATGAGTAAGATCGAGAGTCAATACCTAAGATAAGAGTAGAATACTTATCTTATGTATTAGACTAGTACGTACATTGGATCTAGAGAAGCAAATAAGAATCCAACATACACTTTCAATATATCAGTATTTCTAGTATGCTGATCATATCACAATACTAAGTATAGTAGTATAATAGAGTGCGGAAGCTAAAAGAAAAGCATCCAAAATACATTCATCACAAGCAGTAGTAAACATTCGTCTCAGAAAAAGAAAGTAAAAATACATCTAGAATTTATTATAGACTGATTTAAATGCAGAAATAGAAAGTCTATCTAAGGTACTGAAATAAAGCAGTAAGTAACGGTAGATGTCCGATCCACTAAGGCTCCACGTACTCCCCCTGGATCTCCTGTATATCCTCCTGCCCTGTCTCTACAAGTTGCTCAGGATCTAGCAAATTGCCAAATCCCAAAGTACCCCGTGTTAGACAAGAAGTCTAACACATCGCAACTAACTATGCAGAAATAAAGCTAAATACAAGTAACAAGTAAAGTAAAGTAAAACTGCAGGAAAACTGGGGTAAAAGAACTAAGTAAGGAAAAACTGTAACAGCTAAATAAGTAAAACAGTAAAGGCTAAGTAAGTAAACCTGTGACACAAATAAAAACTGAAAGTAAAGGAAACATCGAATACTCAGAAATCAAGATGAAAGAAATGTCGAATGTTGTGCTATGTGTCACTGGAAAGATGCACTCACATATGCCACACCACAGTATGCCACGGATATGTCACAAAGTTATCACTAAAGGACTATAAGTAGTAAGGTCCAATGTAAGCATACACTCAGTTGGGAAGACGGTATGGTGACGCCGATGCACCCTGACATTCCCCAGTATGTGTATGTAATATTCCGTAACCCATACTTTATCATTGATACTCATGTGTTACTGCTGAAATGATGTTTTAAGTCCATGCTCATGCTTATGCCCATACTTCTATTCTATATGAGTAAAAATCTAGAAATCTATGAAAGATTGGAATGCTGATAATGAATTCTAAGTCTCCACTGTGTAGAATCCAACTAAAGGATTTTGACTCCTAGCTTCTAGAACGATAATTGGTTAAAGTTGCAGATTTAATTAAAGATTATTAGATAGAATGATGGTATACACATACTTAGTGGCCTTGCAAGGAAGGTAGTTCTCATCACTTAGTTTGATTAAGCCACCCTAACGAAGCGATCTTCGATAGGAGGCATCACCCGTTGGTGATTTGTATCTCAAGCTAAGTTATTAAGATGCCCTACTCGCAATCACACTTAGTGTCTCAAATAAGGTGACTTCAATTACTTAGTTTGTTTGAGCCATACATATTGAAGCGATCTTCACTAGGAGGCATTACCCGTTGGCAACTTGTATTTCAATCAAACTAAGGAATGAGTACCCATTTAATACACTCTTAGGTTTGAATGATTTATTCTAACGGGACTGTATTCATCTTGTCCCACAGGATAGCACCTGCTCATAAGTCCCTATTATAGTGAATCAACCAATCCTGAATACTACTGGAAAACTAGTACTATGGGTATACTATACTACACCACCAGTAATCAGGGTTCAAATAAGTCTACTTAATAAATCAAGGAATTATCAAGACTGTAAAGACCTATGCTAAATAGGTAAGACCTATACAAGGTTCCAATAGAATGTGATCAAAGATCACTCAATATGGAGCTACCACAAGGAAAGGTATCATTTTGATATCTTAGGTGATTCCTACCACGAGAGGTTAAGATCAAATTCTAAGTTTAAGGGATCATCTAAATTTATATCTCAATGAATCTTACAAGTCATCCTACCTCAAAGTGTATTTAAATTGGGTCTTTTAAGTATTTTAAGATGATCTTATGAAGAGATGCTTAAGATCTCCCATTCTAAATTTCAATATTAACCTCTTAAGTTTTTGTTTCATAATTGGATTTGGAATGATCAGATCAGATGATTAAGTCATCTGATCACAACTTGAGCTAGGATTATGGGATCTAAATCAAAAGATGTTATTATGGTTTTAGATCAATTATTCAATCAAGATGATTTTATTAATCTCTTATGCTAGTATTCTTATTTAGGAGAAAATCAAGGATCTTAAGGTTTTGATTTAGATTAAGAAA